>JAPDVU010000006.1:8675000-11075000 GCA_026230045.1 Corynorhinus townsendii | reverse complement strand
TCATCCTGCAAGTGGGATGGTGGAGCAGGTGAGGGGGCGGCAGCAGGCCACAGCAGGGTGCCAGGTGGGGCTGCAGAGTAGCAAGGCTGGGGGTGTGAGCTGGGGCTACAAGCCTGGGGGTATGAGCTGGGGCCCAATCCCTGCAGGTCATCCCGCGGGACCCCATCCATGCATGAATTCGTGCACTGGGCCTCTAGTATAACACATATAACTGAGAGCTACCGAATGGGTGGAAAGAGGCATTTAACAGAGGACATAAGGAGTGAACTCAAGACAGATAAGATAAAATACCAAAATTGAAGCACAGAGTCACAAAAATAATGTGAAAGACAAAGAAGTATAGGAAATGTGTTGGACACAGGTGGTATAACATACATGTAATTGTAGTCCTAAAGAGGACAGAGATGCAATAAAGAGTAAATGGTCAAGATATATTTCCTGACATGTTAAAAATGATCAGCCCACAGATTTAAGAAGCTCAACAAAATCCAAACAAGATTAATACAAAGAAAATCACACCTTTTTTGAGCTATTTGGGCTGAGCTCACGGGTCTAATTGATCAGCTGCTAAGTTGACAGAAGGCTGGATGCTGCAGAACGACCTTAGCTAAGATGGACGGTAACTACTCCATGTGGTCACTCATCCTGCAGCAGGCTATCCTGCTTGTTGCCCCATGGCAACAAGGGGCTTCAAGAAAGAAGGTTCAGACGTGACACATGTCACTTCTACTACATCCTAGTAGCCAAAGCAAAAACAGAGCCAACCAGATTCAGGTGGTGGAGAAAACTGTCTTCACTTCTTGATGGCATGAGCTGCAAAGTCACACTGTTATGAAGTATGGATGATGGGAAGGGAGGAATTATAGACAATTTTGTAACACTCTACTGATGCGAATCTGGGAAAGTCATAGCTCTTTGCATACATATACCATTTCTTCTAATTCACAGCCATAGTTTGGGTTATTATGAATGAGAAAAACCAAAGGATACTGCATCTGAACGTAAGAATATGCCAGAAATTAGTAAGAGTTTTATAAAGTCTTCCAAAAAACACACACACAGGCAGGCAACTGACAGCCTTGGCATCCGTCAGATCAGGACTTTCACTATTGCAGTCCCAGCCTGCATATGTGTTTCAGAGCCTCCCATTCTAGCACGTTAGGGTGCCGGTATTACCTGCAGGTTTTCACATATGCCCACACTTCAGTGCCCCCATGTCTTCGTATAAGTTTCTTCTTGTACCTAGAATGGCCTTTCCCATTAAGTCAAATCCTACCGCTATCTTAAAGACCCAACAAGAAGGCTACATCGTCTTTCATCAACTTGTCCCTAACCGTCCCCTCCAATCTTCTCCAGCAGAATAAAGCTCCTGGACTCAGAATAAACGTTAGCATATTTCACAGTATCCTTCACGTGGCATGACTTTGTATGCCATTTTTGTTCGTGTCTTGTCTGTCTCTGAAAAGTAGAACCTTGATTGCAGGACCCAAGGCTGATTTATCCCTGCATTCTTTTACAGCCCCTGCTCAAAGCAGAGGGTTGCTCACAGGGCGGGTATCTGATAGATCCCCCGTTCAATTTCTAAAGGAAAAGGGCACAGTTCAATTCCATTTGAAAACACAGACATTTTCAGTTGTGTCTTAATTTCTAACTATGCAGGATAGATGGATGCTGTGAGATTAATTTTGCATGAGCAAGGTGATTGATGTCCAAGGAGGAGGGGGAAAAAAAAGCAACCTGGGCTTTACTTCTGATTTTGACACATCTATTTTCTTGGGCCTCTGGGCATCAAAGCCTTCCCTGCAAGCTTTGATGCATCACTTCATCACTAACGAAGATCTTTTTCAAACTCTTCTTGTTCACACATCTTGCTTCCCCTGAAAGATCTGAACAAATGGCAATTGCTTCCTGTTCCAGTTCATCACTCATGATGCCTGACAGCTTCTGATTTTAATGAACGCCACCAGAGAACCCAGTCCCTGAAATGAGGCTCTCTCCCCTTCTTGGCTCATGGCCCACACTAACACCGCTTTGATGCTGTGGATACAACAGAGTCTGTCGAACAGATGTAATCACAAGCTACCCTCCATTTAGCAGTCAATCAATTTAGCTGACCCGATGTCCGTTTGGCTAGGTGTTTATGTACTTACAACCGTTCTCGACAGCCTGTAAAATTCTTCATCAGATTGATCTGTTTTTCTAAACATGTGCAGTGGTTATGTTCCTTGTTCCACCATCTGAGGTTTTAAAAAATGCCTCATTATTTATCTAAATCAAATTCAGTTTAATTCAGAGCCTGCACTCCCCTGGGTGACAAGACATTCAAGCTCAGAGTTTGCTTTTTTTTAAATAAACTTTATTTTAGAACAGTTTTAGATGTATAAAATGACTGCCAAAAAATACAGAGTTCTTGTACATACCTCACCTAGTTTCTCCCATTGTTAATATATTACATTAGTATGGTCCATTGGTAATAATGAAGTAGTACTGATATATTCTTTATTAATAAAGCCCATGCTTTATTCAGGCATTCTTAGATTTCTCTGTCCACTTTCTGTTCCATCCATGCAGGACAGCACATTTTAACAGTCTTATCTCTGAGGTTCCTCTCAACTGTCACAGTCTCTGTCCTTGCTCTTAATGACCTTAACAGTTTTGATACTGATGTTCAGGTATTTTGTATGTCCCTCAAATGATACTTATCCGATGTTCTCCTCATAATGAGACTGGGGTTAAGGGTTTGGGGAGGAGACCACAAGGAAAAGTGTCATTTTCATCATATTACAGCAAGTGTACACACTACCAACATGACTCATTATTGTTGATGTTGACCTTGATCGCCTGGCTGAGTGTTTGTCAGGTTTATCAATTTTTTTTTCTGTTTCCATTTCCTTTGGAGGAGGTAACTTACTCAGCTCACCCTTCATGAGTGAGAAGCTAGGCACCACCTACTTGAGAAAAAGAGTACCAACAGTTGGCTATATTTGTGTGAATCTATTTCCAGGCATAGAATTCTGTTTCATTGGTCTATGTATCTATTCTATCAACAATGCCATGCTGTCCTGATTACTACAGTCTTATAGTCTATTTTTTTAAATATATTTTTATTGATTTCAGAGAGGAAGGGACAGGAAGACAGGCACAGAAACATCAATGAGAGCGAATCATCATCTCATCGGCTGCCTCCTGTACGCTCCCTACTGGGGATGGAGCCCGCAACTGGGGCACATGCTCAGACCAGGAATCAAACCATGACCTCCTGTTCATAGGTCAATGCTCAACCACTGAGCTACAATGGCCAGGCTTATAGGAAGTCTGGATATTAGTGGTGAGACTTCTATCTTTGTTCTTCAGTGTTTTTGATGCTTAGTCAGGCCTTTTGCCTTTTCATGAAATTTTACAATCGGTTATCATTTTCTACAAAGTAGATAATACACATGTAGACAAAAGAATAAATAAGATCATTTGAAATAGTGGAGATAATTGATAGTGGCAATGTGGAAAGGGTGTTTGGGGGCTAACTTTGACAGTGTGATCAGAGATCTCCTTAGGAAATGTCATTTGAGATAACTGAATGAAGGGAAAGCAAGTCCTGTCAAGTTTAAGAAAATGGATCTTTCATGTGGAAACGAAGGGGTGAAGGGATCGGAGTACGGTTCAGCTTGCTTTCTGGCAGCAACTCCAAGAAGGCCATTGTGGTTGCTACTAAGCTAAGCAAGCCAGTGGAGGGCTGGGAGAGGAAGCTGGAGCGCTAGGCAGGGGTTAGAGCATGTGGGGCTGGTGGGCGGTTCTACAGAGCTTTAGACAGCGATGGGGAACCAAGCGACCCCGGAAAACTATTTGACAGAGTCTGGGCAGACATCCTAATGGATGATTCAAATTCTTGCATTGTGTTCAAAATTTTCCCCACTTCTTTTTATCTTTGCAGCAGTTATAAAGGTAGGTTAGAAAACATGAAAGTATTTCAGAGACTTCTGTACTTTCCAATACGAACCATTTTTCAATAACCACAAATATCTGCCTCACTTGTAGAAAACAGATAAAGTATAAGCACTGAGTGTCCATGTCATCTGAGATGTTCTTCATGATTTTGGACTTATTTGTGTGTAATTACTAAATTTTGAAAAAAAAATTTCTATTCTTTTAATCCATCTCTCCCCCCTCTATCACTCTCTCTCTCTCTTCCTCTCTCCTCCCTACTCCCCCTCCCCTTTAAATCTAATTCTATCTATCTCTCTATCATCTATTTTTAATCTGATCTAATTCAAGGACCTTACAAGGTAAGTCTGTTAGCATTGCAGCATTAGCTTGCCTAGAGAGACTTTATGCTTCCACAATATAGAATTATTTTCTATTCCCTCCCCTCCTTCTGCCCTAGCTGCTTGTTCATGCTGTTTCCCGCCCCTGCATTATCTCCACTAGGGCCCCACCCTGTAGAAATCCTACCAATCCTATAGGAGCCAAATGCAGTCTTCTCTAGAAATCACTTTTCAGAGTCAAAATGTCAGAGATGACTTTGGCCTAAGTAGTACTTGGTCCGAACTACGCTTTGGGGAAATGACTCGGCTATAGGCGTACAGAATAACTGCAGGATACGGAAGTAAAAGGAAACAAACAGTTCAGGTTGGTAAGACTCAGAAATCAATAGCCTTGAAAGCCTCTGAGCCACTTCCCCCAGCTCCACAGTTTTTGCACCTTTGCCCTCAAGACATATGTCAGCGGCACAGGTGGTCAGTAATTTTGTTTCTTAATGAGAACAAATGAGCCCTGGATGTTCGATGGAGGCTGGCTGATGATGACAAAATCACTAGCTCCGTCTCCCGAGCTGAAAGAATACTATGCAAACATGGCTATGAGTCACACGTATTCAATTTAGGCAATTGCACTTGGACGTGTGATGATTCCATCTGAAAATGCGATCAGTCAGGGAGAAAAATGGACTTTCTGAGGCTGAACAAACAAGTCACTCACCGAAAACTGAAATTTCCATTTTATCCCTGAGTTCTTAGATGAAGCTGTCCGTGTATCTGAAGCTCTAGTGATTTCTTTATTTCCCTTGTGTCAAATAGGATGTAGTGTATGCGTGTGTAGGCGTGTGTGTGTGTGTGTGTGTGTGTGTGTGTGTTTACCATATGCCAGCACAGACCCTGCTGTATGTGATACCGAGTTAAGATGCCTGGCAATGTAGCTGCTGCTGCATTTGTAAATCTGCATCTTCCTTGGCACAGGCTGCTGGACAGCTATCCTGTTCTCTCTCGCACTCTCCTTCCCCGCCCCCCACTTTGCAATCTGCATCAAAATGAACAACCGTAATGAAATCCGCCTTAGCATCTGACTGCATTTCCTGAACTACACAAGACAACACGAGGGCTCTTTGGGAAGAGGAGTTAACTAACTTTATATCTTTGTGTTTGTAAAAATGTGATCTCTGCTTCCCCTGCCCATCAATCAGAGCTAATGTGAAATGTGCATTGTCATTATTGTTTCTAAGGGCATACAGCCCTTGTTTCTGAGCCACACTATCCTTTAACGTACTTTTCAGTTACTGAAGCAGCAGTTACAGGTTGATACTTGCTTTTTAGAATTATATTCAGTGGTTGGTAGTGGGAGCAAATAGTAATAGTGGTAGTGGTAATAATAATAATCATATTTTTTATTTGGCAATTATTATGTACCAGCCATGGCGATAAGCATTTGCTATATAGTATATAATTTAATCCTTCTGGTCATCCTCTGTAATAGCAATTATTATCCCCATTTTGGCAACGAGGGGGTTCGGCTCAGATTTTATATGGCAAACAACTTACAAGTGTTAGACCCTGGATTCAATCCCAGGTCTTTTGAACTTGTTATCTTAATCTCCCTGCCATATTGCCACTCAGAACCTTTAGAAGGAGGAGCTCTTACCTGAAGACTAGAATCTATTGAGTGCAGGCAATATAATAGTGAGAAGTTGATCACAGCCAATAGCATTTTCTGTTCTGAATAAAGGAACCTGAAAACTAACAACATGATGAGGAAAGGGCAAGTTGATGTTGCTAAATGGAATTCAATGAACCAGTATTGATTTCTACTAAAGGCAAGGTATGGATAAGCACTAGACAGAGGGTGATGAATTGGACCCAGTCCTTGACTTTAAGCACAGTTAAGAAAAGAGGCTCATACAAGTAACAATTGAGATCAGGTTGTAAAAGGGAATGGAGTGATCATGAACTCTCATACCATTTGCAATAGTTGGAACATTGCATTTCAAATAGCAATATTTCAGATAATTGTAGATTGACAATCGTATGAAACCATGTCAGGGGGTATAGCAAAGTCCAGAGGGAAGAAATATCACATTTGCATCTCTAGTAGCCTTCGATACAGAGAACAAATTGATGGTTGCCAAATGGGAGAAGGGTTTGGAGGATGGGAGAAAAAGGGGAAGGAATTAATAAGTATAAATTGCCATTTGTAAAAACAGTCACAGGGATGTAAAGTACAGCCTAGGGAATATAGTCAATAATATCAGAGTAACTATGCATGGTGTTAGATGGGCACTAGACTTATCGGATGATCATTTTATGTTATGTAAATATCTACGCACTCTGTTGTACACCTGAAACTAATATAATGTATGTCAACTGTAACTGAAACAAACTGGATCAGTTCCCTCAATCCACTCAATTTGCAGTGATCAAGAACACCAAAGAGATCAAATACTTTACTACTTTACTCAAGATCAAACAGCTGCTTAGTAGTGATGTCAGAATTAAACCCCAAGTGTCCAGGCTACTATTCCTCAGTGCTTTATGGCCGGGTGCTTCTTTGAGTCACTGCCCACACAGCAGTTATCACACAGCCTTGTGGTCTTCCAAAGAGGTCAAAGGGTTGACAGATGGGCCTTCTTCATTATCTCTTGGGGGAAACTCTCAGAGGACAAGATGACCAGATGCCAATGTACAAGAAAATGCTTCCAAACTATATTATTTTTCATTGGCTGTAAAGAGTCCCAGACACCCCTGATGGGAGAGGCGAATTCAGCTGAAGCACCTGTCCTGCCACATCTCTTCCTCTCAGTCAGCAATTACCAAGGTGTGCCAGGCAGGTGGAAATGCTAGTAGAGTGCGGCAGTGAAGAGTGTGGCTGAAGCCAGATGCATCTCCATCCATCCCTTCCTGCAACCAAACCACAGTTTTCTCATTTCCTCAAACCAGGGCAATACTAGAATTTCATTCAAAGCTTATGGGATGATTGGTGAATGAATACAAAAAAGTACTGAGCACAGTGCCTGGTCCAGGAAAACTTCTCAACAAAATGACTTCTACGACTATAATTATTTCTGTTGATAACGTTGGTATTAACTCAGTAAACATTAAGTGGGGGTCTGTCCGATTCCTAGAATGCAGTGGATTTAGAACTCCCACACCCAGGCCTTAAAAAGACAGACAGCTTCTGCTTCTTCTCTTTTGGAGCCCAGGCTCCATGCTCTCAGGAAGTCAAGGATAAATTCTGGATGATTAGAGAAGCCCTGAAGAGAGACCCTAAAGACGAGAGTCTACCTTTGGGTGCTCCAGCTCCATCTCAACTCTTAGCTGATGGCGGCCACCTGAGTGACCCCAGACAGCATCACAGAGAACAGAAAAACTACCTCGCTGAGCCTTGCCCCCATTCCTGATTGGTGCTAAGCCATAACTCATCTGTATTTTATTTTACCAAGTTTGGGACTTTATTACATGACAGTGGATAAGTGATACAATGTGCATTGAGTGTTGGGGGTTGGGGCAGAAACAGAGAGGTGGGCAGCTGGCTATGTTACAATGGATTAAGTAAAAAGTGAGTGAAGGAAGAAGGCAAAGACTACTGAGGTTAGGAATTCAGCGGTGAAAGTGCAGAAGTAATTTGCTAATAAAAGAAAGAGATTAGTTTTGTAGGTTTGATTGTTTCCAGGCCAGAGCAAGCTGGGTATGCTGGCAGAAAGGAGAGAGATTGGGGAATGCTTGGCCATCTTTAACCTTCACCTGTTCCAAGGACTGCCCCACAGTTTTGCCTAAAGAGCAGATGCCTAAAATGTCCATCACTAGGCCCTCTGGTCTGTGCCTCGCAGCTTTGAGTTTCCCGAATTCATTTTCTTCTTCTTCTCGGGATAACGTTTCTGCAAAAAGTTTAGCATGTCTTTTAAAAGTGACGTATTCATTTTAAATAAATTGTTATACATATTTATTTAGTGTTATTCTCTAAATGCTTAAAGGCAACTGTGGCTTGGCCTACGTGGTTCTGAAAATGCAAATTATAACTGGTATATTGCCCAGTTACACGGCCCATTGTTTGGCCTACAGAATGTACAGACATGAGCAAGTGTGATGTCAGGTCCCTGTGCTTTTTGGACAATGCTATACTGGAAGCTTATCGCCTTCCTCTTCATTCCATCTATACAAACATACATGGCCACCCAAATGCACACTCATGCTTGCAAACTGACGGCAGATGCTGCCTCTTTGAATCCTGCCTTCATGTAAAGAGGCGTGTAAAAAGCAAAAAGGAGACGGCCGTATTTTTACTGTGCTTTTTAGATGCCTCTCTCCTCCAACATTTGAGTGTATATACCCTTCCTCTGTAAGACTAGGAGCTCCACAAGGGTGCTTTCTTCCTCTAAGCTCAGTGTTTCAAGCACATAAGACTGTTCAATAATGTTAATAATTGAACATATGATCTGGTATGAGAACCTGTGACATTAGGATCTTGTATGAGTCATTGAACTGCCAATGCTTGAGTACTTCTGCATCTCTAGCTAAAAGGAAGAGATTGCTACTTGCTCCTGCCTACTCCATGCTGCTCCTCTGATGTTTAACCAGTTAACCATCATAAAACACTCAGAAGGAAAGGGGCATGGAACAATGCCAGATGGTAACAAATCCCCAAGGCATCTCAAGGAGATCTGTCAATCAGTGAAAAGTCATGGAATGCAGCTTCCAGCACCACATATTCTGACAGCTGAGGAATCTCTTCTGTCTGTTATGCTGGTGTCAGGGGTCCTGGGGGCTTAGCTATGAGTCCTGCTGATTGCTGCTCATAGTCTCAGCTCTGCTCGCACCTGCTTGGATGTATCTTTGAAAGGTGAATGTGTAGCATCGCTGCACTTGGCTGTGATATTCAATTTCACATGTGTTCTTTATCTACAACAGATGCAAACTTTTTATAGTTGTGAATTCAAGGCGGGGGCTGTCTAGGACAGGCTGACATTAGCAGCCCTAGAACGTGATTGTTAGTTCTTGTCATGCAATTCCACTTTGAAAAATCAGATGTTGGATGAAAAGCAAATACTGCTGTTTTAATGTAAATAAACACACAAACAAATAAACAACACATGCGTCAATGCATGCTCCAACATCTTCCATGCTCCCCAATATTTCCACCTTCCAATATTTCCCAAAATTTGCCACGACTGTGGGTCTGCCACTCCCCATTTAAGCCATGGCAGATGATGTTGCAAGAAGTAGGAGATGTTCCCATCAAGCCCTGCTCAAACTGAAGAGTCAAGAGAAAAATGATTATGTTTTCAAGCCTCTACGTGATAAGGCGATTTGTTATACAGCAGCTGATTACGGATACACTACCCTACCTATTCCTAATTCCTGCTGCTAGGGATAGCTATTCTAAATTTGTTTTGCCATTTATTTTGGAAGTCGCTTCCATATTTCTAGCACATCTCAATGCCAATTAAAGAAAGTTATGCCCACTTTCTGGGACTCAGTCTTATTTATAAAATGAGGGAGCAATACTAGCTTTGTCACTGGTTTGTCTAAGGATTACCTGAGACAATGAGCTTAGACATAGTTCAGGAAATGGCACATAGTAAGTACTGTAAAATTATGACTTTTACACCGAGGAGAAAACTGCATTTTTTCACGTCAATGTAGAATAATCAAATAGTAGAGACAGACCCATATCAGGGACCCACATGGTCAAGGTCTATTTAAATTTAAAATTAGCATGGCCTTGAAAACAAAAATGCTACATCCAGCACAGGTGAGTCAGTTCATACATATGTTTAGATAGCTATTTCTTTTTTTCAATTTTTTCAATTTTGTTTTTCAATTACATTTTATAGTCAGTATTTTGTATTAGTTTCAAGTGTACAGCATGGTGATTAGACAATCATACTGTACTTCCCAACATGACCACCCTATATTTCAATTACCCATTTGGCACCATACACAGTTATTACAATATTATTGACCATACTCCCCATGCTGTACTCCACATTCCCAGGATTATTTTGTAACTACCAATTAGTACTTCTCATATAGCTATTTCTTGAGTTCTTAAGTAGTGGATATTATCTGTAAAGTTAACACTACAGAATATGACCACTTACCTCTCTTCATAGAGATTATAAAAGCATTTCCTTCTCCATATCTGTTATGTTAATATCACAAAACTTAGTTTAATTAACATTTAATATTTACATTTTATAACTATTTAAATATTTTATCTGGTACATATTCTATTTAGTAATTTTTTTTAATTTTTTAAAGCTAATCTTTATAACTTTTTTGTGGTTTTGCTTAATTTTCTATGTACCTGCCATTAATTAATAAACAAACTCTGCTTTCAGCTTTTCTCTGATTCTTGGCTCTCTGTTCAAGTCTGTGCTTATTACTAAAAATCTGCCTGGATATGACACAGGAAAAGCAAATCAACAGGTAGCTTTCGGGGTGAGTGGAAAGCTACACAGAGAGAAAAACATTGATGGGTTGTCTCACACACTCACCCCACTTGGTTGATGGTTAATCACCGGGGATTAAACCTGTAACCTAGATATGTGCGCCCTGACTGGGAATCAAACTCACAACCTTTTGGTGTACAAGATGACACTCCAACCAACTGTGGCAGGGCTCAATTCACATTTTGCAGTATTAATATGCCTTCTAGTTCCTTTTGCTAAAAAGGATAATTCCTAGATGACACATTATAGTAGAAAAGTTAACCTGAGCTTCTAAAAATACGTTCTTCAAGTATAAAAATGGCATTTCTTATATTCTCCTTCTTCCTCCCCTTTCCTCCCCTTCCCCACTTTTTTTAAAAATATATTTTATTGATATTTTACAGAGAGGAAGGGAGAGGGATAGAGAGTTAGAAACATCGATGAGAGAGAAACATCCATCAGCTGCCTCCTGCATACCTCTTACTGGGGATGTGCCCACAACCAAGGCACATGCCCTTGACCAGAATCGAACCTGAGACCCTTGAGTCTGCAGGCCGACACTCTATCCACTGAGCCAAATCAGTTAGGGCCCCTTCCCCACTTTTTCTTTCCTCTCTTCTTCTTCTTCCCTTCTCATCCTCCTCCCCTCTCCCTCTTCCTCCTGTACTGGTACTAGATTTTTCTGAAATGAGTTTGTCCAAAGAAGATATTTAAGTCTACTTAAGAGCTTGAAAAAGATAAGACAGGCAGGATAGTTGTAATGGTTGCAGTCTTGGTGATAAAAAAAATCTAATGAAGCTTTAAGACCCGACTTCTCTCTCATCCGTATGCTCTTCTCTGTTTTAGAAATCCCAAAATGATTTGTCAAGACGGATCAAAGAGGGAAGAATTTTGCCATTGGGATTATTGCTTCTGAGTGTGAATGAGTTATAGGCAAGACAAAAATGAAAAGAAAAGACATGATGTTCTGACTTCGTTCCTTTTTATAAGGCCAACTAAGGATGACTTCTACCATCCTCCTGATCAAGACAAGCTGCAGTATTTCCATTTTCCCCTCATCTCTCTCAGATATATGATAGTCTAATACCGTGCCCTCAATGTTGAGAGTAAAGAATTCTTACCATTTCCTATTTCTTCCATAGCACATAAAATGGAATGCAGTGGGTGCTATGATTTCAACACCTCTTAAGTTATCATGGACAACTCTTTTTGAACCTCATTGTTCTCTTATGTAAATAGGGTAACAATGTTGTAGCTGGATGTGGAAAACAGTGAATTCTATGACAACCTCACTCTAGTCAGTTTTTCTCATTCATAGATAGATAGATATTGTTTACACACGTGTGTGTGTGTGTGTGTGTGTGTGTGTGTGTGTGTGTGTGGCGAGAGAGGTAAACAGAAAACAGAGGAAAAGATTTGGAGACGAGATGGAAAGAAGTCATGGAGAAAAGAGAGGATTAGAATGAATATGTATGTGCATATAATTTACATATATATACATAAACACACACACTGACATATATACATAATTTCAACTGTGCAATAAAAACAACTATGATTGCATCAACATGACAGAAATATATCCTTAAAAGCAATACTTTCCTTGGCCTTCACAGGGTAAACCACAAGAAATTTAACTCAACTACCTTGCCATTTTGTTTGTTCTAATATGCGCACTGCATAGAAGGCAGAATTAGGCTAATCTGAATGCATTAACTGAACACTTGCCAGTTTGATCTTTGTACAGTACAAATGTGTTTCATGAATTAATGTCACTTGTTCTTTTCTAGATGCTGTCAAATTCCTGTCACTTTTTTTGTATTCAGCTATTTGATGAAGAGGAAAAAACACTGTGGCAGAGAGTATAATTTTGTAAATAAAATCAGCCCTTAAAGGTGGCTGCAGAGTTTGTACACGTGTGTGTGTGTGTGTGTGTGTGTCAGAGAGAGAGAGAGAGAGAGAGAGAGAGAGAGAGAGAGAGAGAGAGAGAGATGGAAATGCATGGGGTATAAGATGTAAGTTTAATCATATTAAAGAATACTTCACATCATGATAACATATGTTTTTGTAGGAATAGCTGCCTAGTACAAAGCCTGTGAAAGAAATCTATTTGAAAAGGTTTTATGATTATAATAGAAGAAGAAAAAAAAGATTAGGTTTATGGCTGCCCCTTAATGCTCATTGAGCTAAAAAGGTCAGCCTTAGGGTACTTGATCCAGGTACTTATAAGACATTTGTCTCATCTCAGAAAATATAAATCTGGGGTCAATATAGGAATAGTTATCAGTAAATATTTGTTAATTTTGATAAAATTTTCCTTTATGGATCATAACCAGAGTTCACCATTTAGTCCATAAACAGAAGGAAAAATCTGCTGAGGTATTTGTGTTGTGTTTTTTTTTTTTTTCATTATCATAGTAGGTGGAGCATAACAGTAAGAATCAATCCTTCCAATCCCTCCAAACTTTGTGAGAGATTTTCATTCCCTGCAACAGTATTGCAGGGCCCGCAGCAGACATTGCCAGACAACCCCAAATACAACAATTTTATAGGTAAAGAAACTAAACCTCAGCAAGACTAATCAACTTCCCTGAGGTCATCTAGTTCATAAATTGGATTACAAAATTCAAATCCAGATTTCTGATTTAAAAGCAATTCCGATTTCTGCAATTCCGCCAAAGACAGTGAGTTATTTGATAGCTTTGCGGCAGAGGTAGTTGTCCTGTTTGTTATTCATTTATTCATTCATTCATTCGTCCACCCATCCATCAGTCATTCACTCATGCATCAACAATTACTGAACACATTATATATGGGCAAGGTCTTTTCTTCAGACTATTTCAAACTAAGAGAAATAGATTTCTGTTAAGTTGTCATACTTTGCCTGGAGTGTCCATGCATATGTGCTTTCTGCTCTGTCCTGAGGGAGTATTGCAAATAAACATTAGCTATTATTAGAGTGATAGAAGTAGTGACTGCATTATAGATTCCCATGCACTAGCGTGTTAAAACTCATGTTTAAGACTCCATGTTTATAGTGGAAATCGTGAATCCTTCTGAAATGTAATCTTCTAGCCCATAATTGAATCTCAAAATGAGGCTTTACAAGAGTAAAGTTAAATGACATCCACAAGCTCTAAAATTTATACAAGGTTGCTTTCAGGGACATTACAGACTTAGCTCACTTCACAAGGATATCTGACCAAGAGGTTGAGTAGCAGCTGAAATCTAGCCCAATCTCCCCTTCCCAAGCATCAGTCCATAGCTCCTTTTTCTAATTCACACACATTCACTGTCCACCCACCCAAGCTGCACATCAATACAACGGTTTTATCCCAAACAGAGTATTTTTTCAAATTCTCTCCAAAGTACCATGTGGGCTAGTGGTGCCCAAGCTGGTCTGGATGCCCACCTGTGGACCCCGACTCACAGGTGGTACCTGAATGAAGGACAGTCAGCACTACAGTTCACCGCTGATTAGTTCTGTAACATTCTAAGTCTAGATAAAAATACAATGCCAAGTTCTAAGAATTAGAAGCTTTGATTAGAATTCTCCATTATTTCAAAATTTGGCTGTTTATAAAGTTTTCAAGGTACAAATGAATAGTTAACAAGATAGAGTATAATAGATGCCTCACATTTCTAATTAACAACAACAATAATAATGTTCTGTCTAGTCTCTGTATATCTATAATATCTTTGCTGCTATTTTCAAACTGTAAATAAATTGTGGGTTGGTACTTGATAGTGTAGCGATTTTGAGGGCTTTATCACATGTCCTGAATGGAAAAGGCTTTCATCTCATTGTAAAAAAAAAAAAAATCTGTCTGAATTCAGGTTCTCATGGCAACACATTCTGACATGAAAGACTGTACCAAATAGTGCAAAACATCTAGAGGTGCCCTTACTAAGGGGTTAGTGTTGGACCACAAGTCAATGGGAGGAAGAGATCATACATATAGCAAACAAATTCTTTGCATTCAATTGGATGCTTTGGCTCCTTTCCCTCATGTTTCTCTGCTGGAGTTCCATATTCCTGGATTTCTAACTGCTTCTCTTCCTGACCGTGAAACCTCTCCTCACCCACCCACTCCTCATGCTTCCCATTTCTTTCAAGTGCCTCTTTGAAGCTTATCAAAGCCACCTCTCTCACAGTCCTTTTCATTTTCCTCTTTAATAACCTCCAAAGCTGAAGGTCCCTAACCCTGCTCTTTCTGGTTACTCTGTGATGCCTATAGATAATGGGTATTCCCATGGCTATTTCTGGCTTAATGATTCTCAGAGTATTCACATGGCCCATCAATCAGTCTCATACATTCTCTAGGAATTCATCATTCATTCCCAAGGAAATGGTAAAACCAGCAATTTGGATGTTTTGGATGGGTATGACCTAAATACAAGTCGTGCTTGTATGGTTAACAGAGAAGTTTCACTTTGATCAGGCGCTCTGAAAACTGTCACTGGGGGCATTAGTGACTTTGGCTTCTGATAATGGCAGACGAAGCCAAGCAGACCAACCCTCTTGCTGGGTTCAAGAGAATCACAGGAAATCGAGCCTGCTAAAAGACATTGGATTGATAACAAGGCTAGTAAAAAAAACTACAAAAAAAAAAAAGAACTAAGAAGAAAAAAATGACAATTCGGACTTCCATTTGAGGCCGCTTTCCTCCAAGGTGCTTTTACTGAATTCAGAAGATAGAGAAATGGAGGAGCTCAGAAATACATTTAACAGCCTCATGGGTTGAGGGGAATAAAAATTGGATTCCTAGCCTTTCAAAATCTTCAAGCTTGGGATTAGAATAAGAGGAGGAAAACTTTCTCTGGAAAGGGCTGGCAAGCCAATATGTTTTGCCTTTTGCAGACCATACTCCACTCTGCTGTTGTTCCATGAAAGTAGCTGTACAATTCTTAAAGGGATGTCCCTGTGTCCCAACAAAACTTTATTGCAAAACCAGGCAGCGGGCTGTTTATCAACCACTTGATTATAATAACCAGGGGCTATACCCTAGGAAGAGGAAGCTGGAAATAAAAGACTTCACACGGACTAGATCTCCACTTGGGTTCACTTCAATCCCTGAAATTAAACTACGGCAATCACTGATTGAGTGATCCCAGGGCACTGGCCAGAAATACATTCAAGTCATTTCTAGAGGAAAATGCCATAATGCAGGGCTTCAGCATATTCCCATCCTTCCTTTTAACTTATTTTAGCTAATTGTATGCTGCGACGCAGTGGTAAGAAATAACTCGGTGAGATTGTGCAGACCCTTCGCACAGTTTCCCCCATGTTAACATCCTGCATAAGCAGAGCGCAAAATCACAGCCAGGAAGCTGACATTGATAGAATCCACTTACCTTGTTCAGAGTCCTGCAGTCTTACATGCACTCCTGGTGTGTGTAGGCATGTGTGTTAGTTCACCATTATTTTGTTACACGTGTAAATGGATGTGACCACAGTCGATACACAAAAAATACACAGAAATAAATTCAAATCGTCTCTAGAGGAAAATAACATAATGCAAGGCTTCAGCATATTTCTATCATTTTTAATTTTTTTATTTCGAGCTAACTGTATACTGAGACACAGTGGTAAGAAATATCTCGCTGAGATTATACAGACCCTTGACCCAGTTTCCCACAGCGTTAACATCCTGCATAAGCATAGCACAAAAGCACAACCAGGAAACACATTGAGAGAATCCACTTCCCTTGTTCAGAGTTCTTCAGTTTTACATCCATTCCCGGGGTGTGCATACATGTGTCACCCCTATTTTGTTACATATGTAGATGGATGTGACCACAGTCAATACACAGAAAATACAGAGAAAAATTCCATTGCAAGGATCTCTCATGTTTTCCCTTTGTAGGCACAACCATCTCATTCCCTTACCCCGCCTTAATGCCTGGCAACCACTAATATTTTCTCCATCTCTAAAATGTTGTCATTTCAAAAATATTATGTGAGTAGAATCATATAGCATGTAACTGTATTAGTTTGCTAGGGATGCCATAACAAAACACCAGAGACCGGGTGGGTGAAACGACAGAAACGTATTGACTCACGGTTCTGGAGGCTGGAAGTCTGAGCTGGAACTGTTGGCAGGTCTGGCTCTTCCTGAGACTGCTCTCCTCCCTGTGTCCTCATCTGGTTATCCCTCTGTGCACACACATCCCAGATCTCTCTTCCAATTCCTAGAAGGACATCAGTAACATCCGATTAGAGCTCTACCTTAATGGCCTCATTTTATCTTAATTATGTCTTTAAAGATCTAGGTCCAAATATGGTTACATTCTGGGGTACTAGGATTTGGGACTACAACATGCATTTGAGGGGGACCACAGTTCATCCCATAATAGCAATCCTTTGAGATCGACTTTTCACTTAGCTTAATGACACTGAGACCCATCCCAGTTATTACAAGTGTTAATCATTTTTTTCCTTTTTTGCTGAATAGTATTCCATGGCATAAGAATACCCCAGATTTTTAACCATTCCCCTGTTGAAGGACACTGGATTGTTTACAGTATGGGGGGCTATTACAAATAAAGCTGCTATAAACACTCGTGTGTGTGTGTGTGTGTAGTTACATACTATATGAATTCACTCATATTTTTAAATTACAAAATTATAGAAATGGAGAAATATTGTTTGCCAGAGACTGATGAGGAATGAGAAAATTAGGTGGTTTTATTATATATATATATATATATATATATATATATATATATATATATATAATTTTGTTTCCTGAACGTTTTTTAAATTATTTTTTAAATTTTTATTAATTTCAGAGAGGAAGGGAGAGAGACAGAAACATCAATGATGAGAATCAATTGACTGGCTGCCTCCTGCAAGCCCCACACGGGGGACTGTGCCCGCAACCTTGGCATGTGCCCCTGACTGGAATCGAACCTGGGACCCTTCAGTCCACAGGCTGACACTCTACCCACTGAGCCAAACCAGCCAGGGCTGTTTCCTGAACTTTTATTAATGGAACCATTAAGTATACATTTTGTATCCAGTTTTCTTTTTATTCAATATTATGTTCATAGGATTCATCATTGTTGTAGCAAGTAGTTGTACATGTACTGTACATTGTTCAACACTTGATTAACCTTTCACAAATTGCTTACCCGTTCTTTTGTTGGTGGATATCTATCTGTCTGTCTGCCTTCCTTTCCTTCCCTTTTTTTTTTTTTTTTTGTTTAATTTTTTTCTACCACAAATGAAGCTGCTGTAAACATTTCATATTTGTATCCTGGTAAATACATGCATGCATTTCTGATGCATAGATCTTGGAATGGTGACGTTAGTCTAGCCACTTGAGCTCTCTGACAGTTACTTTTCATGCTCTATCTTTGCCACCAACCTATTTATGTTTTTAAATATGAGGTGTATGTCTTTTAGACAGCATCTATTTGGGACTTGCTTTTCTTATTCAATGAAACAATCCCTTTGGAGTAGGATGTTTATGGCATTTACATTTAATGCATTTATTACAATGGTTGGATTTACAATTGCCATTTTGCTACTTGTCCTTTTGTCTCATGTGTCTTTCTGCTGCCCTTTTATTATTATAGATATTTTAGTGTGCCACGTTTCTTTGTTGACTTTTACTATGTTATTTGGACCTATTTTCTTAATGGTTGCTCTCGGGAATACATAATGCATTATAATTCATTACAACTGACTTAAAAAACCCAGACGTTTTGTTTCTCCTTTTCTTCCCCACATTTTGTCCTTTCATTGCCATGTGTTAGATCTGTATGTTGTACACACCAACAATGCAATATTGTAATTATTGCTTTATACTATCTAAAGCCTCCTTTTCAAAGAAAGAAAATGATAAATTATTTTTATATAGGCTTTTATAATCATTCACATACATTCAGTTTTCTAGCTCTTTTCATTATTACCTATGGATACAAATTACCATCTGGTGTCACTTCCAGCAAAAGAACTTTTTCTGCTGTTTTTTAGGCCAGGTCTTCTAGCAACAATTGTTTCCATCTTTGTTTATCTGGGAGTATTTATTTTGTCACTATTGAAGTGCATTTTTTTTCTTTCAGAGCTTTGAGTATGTTACAATAGTATCTTATGAACTGCATTGTTTCTAATGTAAACCAGCCATTAATCATCTGTTTTTCTGTCTCATGAGTATTTTACTCTTTCTGCCTTCAAAATGCTCTCATTTTTTGCCTTTCAACAGTTTGGCTATGATCTGGCTAGCTGTAAATATTTTTTAGTTCACGCTTCTTAGGGTTTACTAAATGTCTTAGTACCATCAATGTTTTTCATAAGTTGTGGGAATTTTCAGTTATTTTTTTTAAATACCTGTTTCTCTCCCCTTTCTCTACTTTCTCTTTCTGGGACTCCCATTACATGTATGTTGGTATGTTTTATTTTGTTCCACTGGTCTTTGAAGCTCTGCCTGGTATATAGAAGATTTTCTGTGTTGAATGAGTTCATCATTTTGAAACGCTGAGTCTTTGCTTGATCAATAGAATGATAATTGTCATCCCTGACAATTGTGCAAGACCATGCCAATAATTTCAGTGGGAAAAAAAGTCTGAACTTAGCCTGTGAAAGGCATTCTATAAATTGGTTCTGTTTAGTCTTATCAATTCATCAGTGCTAAATCAGTGTGACTTTTCCCCTCAGATGTAATTTTGGGAAGTATCTTCTAAACCCTTATTTTGCTCCTTACATTCTGACTAGTCTTTCTTGTCTCTGTCATTTCATTTTCCAGTTAATTCATAAAGTGAGGTGTCAGGGACAGCTTAATACCTGCATGGCTAACCCAGTAAGTAGTCTAATACCCCGGCGATACTATTTATGACCAGGACAATTATGTCATCTCTACACCAAAGCAACGTCAGTGCCATTTTTAGTCTCTTTGAGGACTTCAAGCGATCAAAGCATTCTTCCTTGGACTAGGAAGCCTGTATTTGGTAAAATCAATAGGAAAGTGACAGCAAAGGGACCCACAGATTCTCCAGCCAGCACATGACTTAGTGCTGCTCAGGAGGAGTCTAGTGGTTATAGGATCTAAAGGAGACCCCAAGGAGCTAGGAACAGGAATGAGAGCTGACAGCTCATACACACTAGCAGACAGCTACAGAATGTTCTTTGACACTGAACAGTTTAAAAGTCTGTTTCTCCTTCATCACAGATAGAATGTTCTAGTATATTTCCGTGAGTCAAATGCTGTTAGAAGTAGTCATCAGTGGAGAAAAAGGTTCTTATAAAACATTCCTTATTAAATGCTTATTCTAGGCAACTACTCTTCATCATTCAGTAGAATCGTGTGTACTTTTTCTCAGAAAACTTGGGTCTGGCCCACGTGGCCTTAGCAGCTTACCTCCCTCCCCCCTTCTCCTGCTCTCCCATGAGGTGCTCACATGGAAAGTTTTGCCTTCACTGAATTCATTAAATGCTTTCATACTCTCAGTTCAAATGATACCTACTCTGTCTTCTTGCTTGGCTCATCCTAATCTGTTAAGGGCTTCCATTAATCATATCTTACAATAATCTCTTTAGATATTCATCTTTCCCAGTATAATTTGGGCCGTGACTGAATCTCCGTGTGTCTTCAGATCCTAACACATGATAGCTAGGTTTATTTACTCAAGAATATCTAAAATAATTTTGGGTGCATGTTGAATTTACTGTCTCATAAATTGGTCAGTTTGCTAATGCCAAGAGATAATTCTTCCTTAATTCTGAATATTTAAGGACCAAAAGTTGAATGTTTCTTCATCTATTAGACTGCACCCTCTTAAGTGTAGAAAATTATGTCTGAACTTTCTAATTCTGGCATCTAATGAAGGGCTTCATGAAGATGAGGCACTCAGTAAATACAGATTAAAATATGGCTAGAACTATAACATTAAAATGGGACTATTAGTATAGAAGTCAGTACATTTGACTTCTGAAAGTGACAGCCTAAATTCATACTATGTTTGTAAAGCAGAAAGAGGAAAAGGTAGAATTACTTCTGGTTTAGGTTTTCCTCAAAGATTTGCTGAGCTGTGTTGATGTTACAAATAGAATAGGAAAAATCAGTGTTCTACGATGAACTGAAGTTACTGAGGAAAGTTGAACATTTTCAATCTAAAGTTAAGTTTTCTTGGGAATGTTTCCTTTAATTCCCCAAAAGACTGAATCTTTGCTGAATATTTTTGTCTTCACACTATTTTTCCCTACTCTAAATTCCTGCAGCAGAAACTATTAGATTGGTTTTAGGCTCTTATTAGCCCTCTAGTATTTAATGTAGCATCAGGGAAACCAGGACTGGAAATAATAAATTGAGGCTTATTTTTAGCAAGATTCAGTCTGAGAGAAATGGTTAAGTCTCCTAAGGTTTCCTAGAGGAGACACCTTTCATTTAAGCAAATCATACATAATCACATTTCCATTCCTACGTTAAAGTTTTATTTTCAAGTGCTTGCTGAAAAGCGTCCACAACATCCAACGGACTAAGCAGTTTTAGCCTTGAATTTCAATAATTCAAGATCAACTGTAGCAATTTCAGGAAGGAGGGAGGAGACGTCAGATGTTTCTCAACATCAACCCAAGATTTTATCTAATTCCAAGAGAAAGCCAATAGGTGACTAACAGAACTTGAAAGTTTGAGTCTGAAGTTGATGAAAATGTGAAAACCAAAGTGAAAAAAAGGCAAAATACTGAAAGGAAATAACAAGATGGGGACTAAGACAAAGATTTATTGACAAGATTCTAAGGCTATTGATTAAAACAGTGTGAATTTGACTTCATTATAAATAACTAGACCTTTGGAACCGAGTAAAAGTCTAGGAATAGACTGATGACAATAGAGAAATTCAGTGCTTGTCAACGCCAACATTGCAGATAAGTGGATGGCTAGATTACTCAATGAATAGTGTGCTATCTATACCTGTTATACAGGTGGGGAGAATTAAATTGCAATTTCTACCTTATACACAGATATTTGTGGGTAACCACTTAAATGTGTAGGGGAAAATTATAAACATTTAGAAAAAATAAGAATTCTATTTATAAGATAAGAGACATAGTCCTTACAGAAAGTAGAGAAATACTCAATACATTTGAAAATGTTAACGTGAATAACCTCTATTTCTAGAAAACTACTGGAGAGAAAATGGATATATGACATACTGGGAAAATATTTGTACCATATTCACCCAATATGGTATTCTTATCTAAAACAGTTAGAATGGCAATATGAATGAGATAAGAAATCCAGTAGAAAAATGGATAAAGGACTTTAGTAGGCACTTCACCAAAGAGGAAATGCAAATGAGTTGTCTGAGTGGTTCAAACATAATTAAACCAAATATTTAATTTCTAATCATTTTTCTAATATATAGTCCCACAAGGCACCTTGCTGAAACAGATGAAAAGTTCTGCATTGAAAAACCCACATTAATCCAGGCCTCAAAAAATTATCCTGCATATATATAAAGTAGTAGCTCACAGGGGGAAAAAGTCAAAAAACACACAGAAAACACAACACATAAGGTAGTCACCAGAAAAATAAAATACATCACAATCAGAGCCTAAAAATTATAGGTACTGGGATTATCCAGCTCAAAAATAAAATGTTTAATATTCTTCAATTCACTGAGAGGGTCGAAAATATGAAAAAGGAGCACAAATATGTTATACCTTGTAATAAATACTTCTAGAAATAAAATTCTGCAAGTTCAGAAAGGATGTGATCTGAGGTGGAAGATACAAAGGGGAATACAAAGCAAAGAAAGCAGTAAATATGGACAAATAAGCTGATTAAAACAATAATTACAAGTAAAATACTGTTCACAAGAGGGAAAGGGAAATGATCTACTTTCTCCCCCACCCATCCCAAGTTTAAGGTTCTCAGCAATCCTGCATCCAGCACGTCTATTGGTGCCATTTTCTTTCAAAGTCACTCATGTAAGAGTTATAACCCAGTTTATTAGTAGACAAGCAAGAAAAATATATTTAGTTGGTAAATAATATGCAGATAACTCGTTATGAACATTAACACAATTGAGTTTATGCTCTTCTTCAATATTATAAAGACAGCTTTAAGCTGGATATTCGAGTAAGAAGTGATCAAATTATAATTGTTGTTTTCCGAGTAACAGATATTCTTTCTTTGTTTCTCTTTTCATTTGCCTAAACGGTTTTGGATTGGGTGTGTTGTTTTTTTTTTTTTTTCAGCCTTCAGCTCCAGTTTCCTATAAACTATCTAAACTCTGAAACACACATCAGATGATTTTCAAAGATTATTCACGAGGCAAATCACCTTCACATAGATCAAATCTTCCCTGGCTTCATCTGAATTTATTATTGTCACACTTTTTCCTCAAATAATTAAACTCGCCTCTCCGTAGTGCTTTTAGCCCTTGTTTTATGATGAAATAAGTAAAGATCTTGAAATATAGATAGAGAAGTCTTCCACAAACACATGTTGATGAAACCAAGAGGAAAACAAAAGCCAAAGTGCATTGATTTGGAGGTCCCAGTTCAACATGGGGGACATAGGAGTCTCCTGAGCTCACCGGCTCCCATGGACACACCAAACCGACAGCTGCGTACAGACCAATTCCCTCTGGAAGGAATTCAGCAACTGGAGGGACTCGTTACCATGGGACTCTCCTGGCCCAGAAGGTAACACATTTTGTTGCAATTTCTGGTCCCTGGATCACAAATAAGACGATATATTTCTAAAAGCAACGGTAATCACTTTCTGTTCCAGAGATGTTAAACTGAAGTTTGTCGCTAACAAATTGGCACAGTTGCTTGGCGATTGCCAGCTTCCAGGCTGAGGCAGAGCAGTGTTCTTTGTGAGCTGGTGTTTTGCCTTGTTCTGGGAGTTATCCCCAGAGGCCAAGTCTGGGGACTGCTGCCCTGGCTCTGCGGACAATTTTATAAGCCTTCAATTCCGTGGATTACATTCCGTGCCTACCAAAGGTGTTTCTTTCATCCATGACTGAGCTCTTACCAATGTAGCATTTGCCATCAGAATTAGTTGCAGGTAAGAATGACATCCTGCCCTAGCCGGTTTGGCCCAGTGGATAGAGCGCCGGCCTGCGGACTGAAGGGCCCCAGGTTCGATTCCGGTCAAGGGCGTGTGCCTTGGCTGGGGGCACATCCCCAGTGGGAGGTGTGCAGGAGGCAGCTGATCGATGTTTCTCTCTCATCGATGTTTCTAACTCTATCCCTCTCCCTTCCTCTCTGTAAAAAATCAATAATTTTTTTTTTTTTTAAAGAATGACATCCTTCAAGGGCTTATTGGGGGTATCTATGTTGCCAATTGGTTAGCAATAGGATCTTGGAGAATAGAGAGGTAGGTGAAAAGTTAATCATGAGTTGATTGCAATTACTATGGCTGTTCTAGAAATGTATCCACTTAAGCAAATCAACACTGCCCGGCCCTGGTACTTGGTGTGTAAGTACTGATCAGGAAAATGCTTTCTTCTCTTTTCTCTCTACCGATAAACAGAAAATAGCAAAAGTAATAGTCCAGGCACCTGCGGGAGGTAACCATTTGATGTGTCTCTTTCTCGTCAATGTTTCCCTCTCTGCCCCTCCTCTATCTCCCTTTCCCTCTCTTTCACATTAAAAAAAATATATATCCTTGGGTAAGGATTACAAAAAAAAAGGAACTGTCCACCTTTATGACCTTGCCTCAAGGATTCATGAACTCCCAGATTCCCATAAGCAAGCCACAAAAGGACAGATATTGTATGACTCCAAGTTATATAAAATATCTAGAATAAGAACATTCAGAGACCAAGAGTAGACAAGAGGTTTCTAGGGGCAGGGAGTAGGGCAAATGGAGGCATTGCTTAATGGGGTACAGAGTGCCTGTTTGGGTGACGGAAAGTTTTGGAAATAGTGGTGTTGGTTGCACAACACTGAGAATGTAATGTCACTGAATTGTATACTTCACAACGGTTAAAATGGCCAATTTATGTCGTTATGTATTTTAGCACAAAACCAAATTTAAAAAGAAATTGAAGTCCTCCTTAACTTCTTATTCTAACCATTTTCACCTAGAGAGTCTGGATTCCTGCACAACTCCATCTGGAGTGGGAGTGGAGGCCCTTCAGTAGATGAGAGCAGGATTCTCTCACCAGAATGAGTGTATGTCCTTGGTTACCCCAGAAACCACATGGGCTCTACCATTATTTCCACAACCTCCCATTGGAAGCGTTCAGAGAGGTAACAAAACGCAAAGATGGTCACAGTTCCAAGGCCCCACATTCCAAATTCCGAAAGCCCGGGTAACTCTCACCTTAGAAAGGAATTATCCCATGCACATTTTTCCGTTCAAATTTCAGCACTAGAACTTGTCCAAAGGCATAGCAAACAGCGGGTGGTACGCGGGGAAGACAAAGGGCAGAAGAACCCTTCTGGTTTCAGGCTTTAGCAATAGAGCCTATTTTCTGAATCTGTCACAGTAAGTCCTCATTTAAGTTCATTGACTCTTAGTGAAACATGTCATGAAACCAACTTTATCATAGGCTCACTGATATGCGTTAAGTTCCTATGGAATCTCATCCATGTTATAACAAATTATATTGGATAATAGGATGTTCCTCGAGGGTCGGCTGTACTTGTGCATCTAAACTTTAATGAAATATTCCCTGTAACAAACATTTCTTTTTGCCAGTAATATTTCATCTGCTCTTTCCCTGAAGAGGTTAAGTCTGCCTCTCTGGAATTAAGATGTCTGAGGGAGGGGAGAACCCTGATTTACTTTCTTGTAGAGTATCATTTGGACATTGCTGTCTTCTTGCAATGTCAGGAAATTAGGACAATCACCTCTGGCAAGCGAGGTCCCTTGAAATTCTGTTCTTTCTCATGGAGGTTATCTAATTGTCTCAATTCCCTTTACCTCTTGGAGCCCTATGTGGCTGGCACTTCTGAAGGCAGGTGTGCCAGTTCTGTGATGGGTGTGTCTTAAAGAAATGGGAGCTTAGTATCCACCCATGAACCAGAAGGTCATGGTTCAATTCCTGATCAGGGCACACATCCCAGTTTCAGGCTCGATCCTCAGCGTGGGGTGCGGGATTGTGGGGGAGGCAACCCACAGATGATTCTCTCGCATCATTAACGTTTCTTTCTTTCTCTCTCTCCTTCCCTCTCTCCCTCCCTGAAATCAATAAAAACATACTTAGAAAAAAAAAAGAAAGAAATGGGAGCCTAGCCCAGGGACCTCCACAGACCTGAATAACAGGAACTCCTTTTACTTCCTAGAAATTCCAGCACCTGTTGGCGTCTGGTGCAGCCTGCACGTACGCACTGCCATCTGTGAATGAGAAACGCTCTCTTGCTCTGTGAGCACTGCTCCTTCGAGCCTGGGAAGGTATTTCTCCCTTCTCTGACAGAGGTCACCTGCTCGTTCTCAGCTTTTGAGTTCCTCAGACACTGCTTTTTATTGGGTGGAGGCTTACTGGAAGTATTAGAGTAAAAGTTACATCGGAATCCAAGAGATTTGTCTTTGTTCATTTTCCAACTAAATGCTGTATTTCCCTTTTATATTCTAGACATTTGACTGATTGTTTGGCTTCAAAAAATAGGGTAAATTAAACCCAGTAGACTCTCTGATATGCTTGTAGTTCTAAGCTGAAGAACAGGTGGTCTAAAATACACAGCCCTTTCAATTAATTTAGTGGACTTACTTGGATCGAATTCTAACAAAACCCACTTAGTAGCCATCAAGCTGTCAATCAGAGACCCCTGAGTCAAGAGATGGGCAAAGCAACCGGATCAAAGCCAAGCAATTATGTTTGCCAAGCATATGACTTTATTTCCTGAAAAGGAACAGCAACACCAATAGCTGTTAAATTTGATCAGCTGAAGTTTGTTTTTAATGTGAATATACTTTTTCTCCTCTACAGATTTTTTGGGAAAATTCACAGAGATGGCCTTTTACTGTGTTACTTTGAGGACTAAATAAGGGCCTCTATAATGTCCGTATGCTACCTGGTACCTGCACTGTGGTGATATGATGGGGTAAAACATTTTCTGCTGTAAAGACCAGGCCCTGGGCTGTTTACTGGCACATGCTACTTTTGAAACACAAATGTTTCCCATTTTCCATCAAGTATAGCCCTAATGAATATTAAAAACACCTCAAGGCCCAAAGCAGGCCAGCAGGAGACATTTGTAACATGCAAAAACAAGGGATTGACTTCTGGAATGTAAAAGAAACTCTTGTACATCAGAATGATTTTTAAAAATAAATGTAACAGCCGAAACCGGTTTGGCTCAGTGGATAGGGCGTCGGCCTGCGGACTGAAGGGTCCCGGGTTCGATTCCGGTCAAGGGCATGTACCTTGGTTGCAGGCACATCCCCAGTGGGGGGTGTGCAGGAGGCAGCTGATTGATGTTTCTCTCTCATCGATGTTTCTAGCTCTCTATCCCTTTTCCTTCCTCTCTGTGAAAAATCAATAAAATATATTATAAAAATAAAAATTAAATAAATAAATGTAATAGAACAATGGGGAAAGGATATGAAACAAGAATCCGAATGGTTACTGAGTATAAAGAAATGTATTATTAGCAATAGTCAGAAATGCAAAATAAAACAAAAATGAGACTGTGTCAACCTGAGTTGGTTACATAGGGTATATTTTATTTCTAAAAATTTAGCTGTATGCTTATTATAGTTCCCTGTATGCTTGTTATTTTTCAGTACAAAATTAAAGGAATTGAAAAGTAAAAGCAGTAGAATAATATTTAAGAAGAGAGATACCAATTTATACCCTTACAGATTGACAACAAATAGACAACTGAAATGATATCAAATGCTATCAAGGTTGTAAGGAAATGTGATACTTCTTGCACTCCTAGTGGGAATATGGGCCGATACCAATATTCTCAGGGGAAATAAACATCTGGCAATGTTCACTGGGACTGAGGATTCTGAACTCTAGGACACAATTCTACTCCTGGATACACACCAAGAAACTCTCATTCAGGTCCACAGAGGAACATGTATAAGATCAGCCTGAGTAACGGTTATTTGAGTCTGATATAACAATTGTTTCACATCATGTGCTTGATATAGCACCTTTCACCTACTGGGGACCACACACGTTCTACTCCTGGATACACACCAAGAAACTCTCATTCAGGTCCACAGAGGAACATGTATAAGATCAGCCTGAGTAACGGTTATTTGAGTCTGATATAACAATTGTTTCACATCATGTGCTTGATATAGCACCTTTCACCTACTGGGGACCACACACGTTAGCTAGTGGGGGAAAGCTAAGGAGAAAGGGGCACACCTGACCAGATGCAAGATGGTATTTGTAAACCACGGAAGCTACTGAATTAAATGCTGCTCCACTATATTCATATTTCCCTTTTGATTTCTAGCTTTGTGAAGGAAAATGGGGGGCTGGGTGGGAAGAAAACAGGAAAAAAAGATTGGCAGGAGAATTAAGTGTATGAAAAGAGGTAATGAAGCCCCTAAAATGTCTCTGGAGCCACAGGAAACCTCAGAAAGTCATTCTGGGTGACACAGAGGACAGTGGTCTGAAAAGCCACCGGGGCAGACGAGGCCTCACGAAGTGACGGGACAAGCAAAGAAAGTATATTCAGCTCACACTGTGAGTGGCAGAAGGATAATGAAGAAAGAAGACCCTGACGCTGAGGATAAATCCAAGAGCGAGAATACAGGCAAAAGTAAACTGACTGCAGAGCTAATGATGTTTAAGCTTCAGAGTCCCTCCCTGGCACAGGCCCATCACAAGCCTGTATCTCATCCTGTATTCTTCTTCGTAAAGATAACCTCCGCACGTTCTGTAAGCCTGCAGAAAAACCCAGCGCGCCCCATTTCTTGTCTCCACTCTGCAGATAAGCCTGGCTGTTGTTTTGTCCTGCTTGCGGGGGTTATCTGTCCAGGGGTGTCACTCCCAGAGTTTTGCCTGGAGAGGGAGAATGTCCCAGGGATCAGCTGACAACTCCCATCGTTTCATTTTTCCAATCCTTATCGGTACAAAATAAACGCTGGGAGGGCTTACCACAGAATGAATTCAGAGCAGCAGCAGCCGAGACAGCCCAGGAAAAGACAGTGTCTTCAGCCTCAGTTGCACACGGGGTGAAGGAGGTAGGCAGGGGTGGTATAACCTCTCCGACACGTGCAGCTTATTGAATTAATTACATCATTAAGCTTTCTCCCGTGTGCTCGGAAATAAAATCTAAAAGAGCCAGAAAGCCTTGGGAGAGGACACCAATAGTCACTAGTCAGATTCAAACTTAATAACATGAGGATTGATTGCTTTTCTACCTGGGGTTGCATAAGGAGACCACCAAGACCTGCATAATTGCTATATTTGGGCAGAGATTTTCAGCATCCCACAGACCTTGAAACCTGTTTGGCCCCCTCCGAGGTCTTATAATTGCACTCAGTTAGCCCAATCAATGCATAATCTGTAACCGCTGGCATAAATGACCTATTTCACAGGCTGCTCCAGAGCAGGAAAGAAACCAGGGAGAGAACTGGCCACTGGGGGCAAGTTGATGAAACAGCGTTTGCAGCTCATTAGTTAAGTGAGCTGACCCCTGAAGGGTAACACGCAGCATCTGGAAGTATCCAGCCAATGAAAGCAAGTAGAGGTAGACTCCACCTGCTGGAGTGCGGCTCGATTGAACAGGATTTATTGTTGTTTACTCTTTTTTTTTTTAAATAAATCTTTATTGTTCAGATTATTAGAATTATTTCTCCTTTTTCCCCCCACAGCTCTCCCCCACCCGGTTCCCACCCCACCCTCTGCTCTTACCTCCCCCCCCCCCCCGCCACTGTCCTCATCCATAGGTGTATGATTTTTGTCCAGTCTCTTCCCGTACCCCCACACCCTTTTCCCCCTGAGAATTATCAATCCACTCCCATCCTATGCCCCTGATTCTATTATATTGACCAGTTTATTCTGTTCCTCAGATTTTTAATTCACTTGATTTTTGAAAAATAAGTATTTGTTGTTCATAATTTTTATCTTTACTTTTTTCTTCTTCCTCTTCTTAAAGAATACCTTTCAGCATTTCATATAATACTGGTTTGGCGGTGATGAACTCCTTTAGCTTTTTCTTATCTGTGAAGCTCTTTATCTGACCTTCCATTCTGAATGACAACTTTGCTGGGTAGAGTAATCTTGCTTGTAGGTTCTTGCTTTTCATCACTTTGTAGATTTCTTGCCACTCCCATCTGGCCTGCATAGTTTCTGTTGAGAAATCAACTGACATTCCTATGGGTGCTCCCTTGTAGGTAATTAACTGTTTTTCTCTTGCTGCTTTTAATATTCTCTCTTTGTCTTTTGCCCTTGGCATTTTAATTATGATGTGTCTTGGTGGGGTCCTCTTTGGATTCCTTTTGTTTGGGGTTCTGTGTGCTTTGTTTACTCTTGCTACTTTCTCGAAGCTCGGGCCTGTGTCAGCAGCATCGGCATCACCAGGGATGTTAAGATGCAGGTTCTTAGGCCCCACCCCAGACCCACTGAACAGAATTTGCAAGATCCCCAAATGGTTCACACGCACAATAGAGTCTGGGAAGCACTGGTTTAAAGAAATGATACTGAGATGATGAAAACTCCCCCTAGGCCAGTGGTCGGCAAACAGCAGCTTGCGAGCCACACAGGGCTCGCAAGCCGTGGTTTGCCGCTCTGTTGACTAATGAGTTTGCCGACCACTGCTAGACTAAATGTTACCGTGCAGTTGGAAGCTGTGAGGATTAGGCAATTGTGTCATATTGTGTGCAAAGAGGTAAAGGGTAGTATATGACAGTGGTCAGCAAACTCATTAGTCAACAGAGCCGCAGTTTGCCGACCACTGCCCTAGCGATCTGAAGTCTAAACTCACCATCAAGATTTGCAAACTCCTGCAGTGCGTTAGTTACATGGGACAGGAATCAGACCAAAAGGATACAAATGCTAGACCAACCTTTACCACTTGTGTGCCCTTGTTAAGTTGTCAAACTCTGAAGCCACAGAGAATCACAGAATCGTGACATGCATGCCAAGCTCAGACCATGTGGCCTGCAACAAGCCCTCAATATGTTTGCTTTTAATAATACCATGATATGAGGATATAGATGCTTAAAGCGTGATTTGGGAACACATAACTGAACCCAATGACTTCTGCTGACAGCCTTGATTATATGATTGCTGACCCTCTGCCTGCCTCCTTTTAGCTCAGTTCTCCGCAGGAAACACTAACTCCCTCAGTGGCATTGTTTGAAACATTCACTCCTCTTGCCTTTTAATGCAACTGTGGGATTAGCTCATTTTCCTAGCAAGCTTTATTTATTTATTTATTTATTTATTTATTTATTTATTTATTTAGAGGAGTTATTTCTTTCTAAAGTAGGCCAAAGTGGGAAATGTGCTGGTCTTTGCACAAATTATTTGCAATTCAGCAAAACATATCTATATACTCAACTGGCCCGTCTCCATATTTAGGCATCTCAAAGGAGCTGAGACAGAGGGGAAAATCCTAAAACTTGTTTGTTTGTTTATTTTAATTATTCTAGCAGAAATATGGTTAATCCAAAGTTTCTAAAGTACATAAATATAGTTACTTTTGGGATCAGGAGGGACGTGGGCAAGTTCCTGACAGCTGGTCTCTGGCTATGAAGAACATTATGCTCCATCTAAACAATATTCATATTATAGAGCTATCCCTCTTCTACCCCCAGCTAATTGATACTATTTTCTCAACCAATTCCTTGATATACTCTCCCTACCAGAAAGTAAACAAACAAAAATCTTATAGCAATGAAAGGAAATTAAAACATGAGAATGGGAATTCCACCTAACTAGGTAAATACAGGTGACAGAATTCTGGGTAGGGGTCAATGAAAAGGACTTTTACCTTACACATGTCTCTGTATCCTCTTTTATTCCATTCAAAAATGGTTCAAGCATCTCTACTTCGTAAGATGGAGGCAAAATTCTTACAGTTTACATAGGAATATCTGCAAATTTTAAAGCAGTCTTATCAAACACTATACACAGTGCATCAAAATCACCCAGAGAGCCTGTAAAACACCTATTTCAGGGTTCATCCCTGCTGACTCTGATTCAGCAGTTCTGGGGAGGAGTCTAAGAATTTACATTTCTCGCAAGCTCTCAGGCAATGCCCAGGCTGCAGGGCCATGGACCTCACCTGGTAGCATCCAGACCACAGTCACATGTTTTATTTCATTCCTTCTTGTCTCCTTTTACTGTGAAAAATATCCTATATAATAAAGAGGTAATATGAAAATTGACCACCACACCCTCACAAGATGGCTGCCTATGAACAGACCGTCAGGGAGCTTAGTGAAGGATGAGCAAATGAGTGAACAAGCAGGCTGTGTGGGGCAACCAGGCTGGCAGGGGGTGGGCGAGGGGACAGTTAGGAGCAACCATGCTGGCAGGGAGGGGGCAGTTGGGGGCAACCTGGCTAGCAGCGACGGGAAGTTAGGGGTGACCAGGCCAACAGTGGGGGGGACAGTTAGGGGCGATCAGGCTGGCATGCAGAGGCAGTGAGGGGTGATCAGGCCAGCGGTGGAGGGGGCAGTTAGGGGCGACTAGGCAGACAGCCAGGTGAGCGATTAGGAGCCAGCAGTCCAGGATTGTGAGAGGGATGTCCGAGTGCCGGTTTAGGCCCAATCCGCAGGCCTAAACCGGCAGTTGGACATCCCCCGAGGGGTCCCAGATTGGAGAAGGTGCAGGTTGGGCTGAGGGGACCCTCCCTACCCCCATGCACAAATTTCATGCACCGGGTCTCTAGTAACCAATAAAGGTGTCTAAGCTGTCCTGGTTAAGTTTTTTACCAATAACTGCATATGAATATCTTCGTTTTCATTGCTACTTGTCTATTGCTATTAAATATGGAATCCTGTTGTCAAGCCTGGCCCTGTCTAGGATTCTGGGTGGGGTGGTACTAGAGGCCACATGGTGTAGTAGTTAAGAAGAATAGGGCTGGGACAGAGCCCTACGGTGACATCCCTGCTTGGTCACTCTTCTAGTTACATGGCCATAATCAAGTTATTTCACATTCTTGTTTCTTGTTTTTTATTTTTAAGATAGAAATCATATTAGTACATTCATTTCAGTGTTTTTCTGAGGATTCAATAAATAAATACAGGAAAAATATTTACAACAAGATTTGCCACCTAGCCTTTCAACCCAAGTTGGACATGATTATAGACACACAAGGAAAAATTCTCAAGTGCCAGGATGCCTCTGAGTGTCAAAGACATTTTTCATCATGATCCAATATAATAAAAGCCTAATATGCTAAGTATCCGACCGTTCGTTCAATCATTCACTATGAAGACCAGTCACTATGAAGAGCACTGACTACCAGGGGGCAGATGCTTCGACCAGTAACTTAGCTTGCTGCTGTGGTCTGGCGGATCGGAACTGGGCAAGATGAGGTAGACATGCCCTGGAGCTTTCCCATGGTCCCTCCCCAGCCAGCCAACCTCCTGTGGTCCCTCCCTGGCTGGCCAGCCCCTATCGGCCCCGATCTGGACTGGGTGAGATGGGCCGGACATGCCCTGGATGAATCTGTGTACTGGGCCTCTAATTTTTATATAAATTTCACTTGGACTGAATAGGTTCGGCATCCTCACTTTTTAACAGAGATGGGAAGTAGAATCTCTTGGGGTTATTTGTTCCTCAAAATAGCAGAATTAAGATTTGTTTAGCAGACTTACCCAACTTCAAGCCCATGGTTTTATTCTTTTATTGTTTGTTTGTTTGTTTATTTTTGGTCAACACGCATAATTGTGGAGCTTGGTGAGTTCTTTGAAGCCACTCTGCCACACTCCCCAGAACACTCTCCTGAAGGCCATTGAACCCCACGAAGGATTTATTTGATAACACGGTGAAACGACTGTCAGGAGGCTCAGCCATATACACTTGGAGGAAATGAAATCAGATGTACCTGGTAAGGGCCACTCTTCTCCATGTAAAATGCCAAGGTGGGAATGAAGGCCCTACGTGAGAGGGGTGGGTACACATTCAGCCTGAGGACGTTAACGCAAGGACTGGGCATAGGAACAAAGAGCCTCGCTTCCCACCACAGTCTCAGGGATTAAATTTCACCAGGACTCCAGGTTCAAGAAGAACGCCAGAACATACAGGGTTCCCCCTTTCTTCTGAAGGCCCCATGGAAAAAGAAGTACAGAAATAAACTAACGAGTAAACAATATTAGCCAAGGGAAAGGAGGATGCTGGCGAGGCCACCAATGTGTAAGCAATTACAATGAAAGGCTTAAAGATTAAGAACAGTTGGACTGTTGACATGTGCAACAGGCCGAATAAGCACAGCCTGCAATGTGTTAGGAGGGATGTATCTGCTGCAGAAATCCTAGAGGAGCTTTGGTCTTAAAGATGACAGGTACAGCAGGGCTGTACCAAAGATCATGTGTGCACACCTTTTACTGAGCATCAGTCAGCAACCCCATCATCCCTGCCCTAGCTCCCACAGAGCACAGACTCCTTGGCATTTTGCTGAAAACAAACCAACAAAAGACAGGTCTTCTAGGAGGAAATGGAATAAAATGACTGCAAAAAGCTAGGGATGTTAATGCCTGAAAAAAAAAACACCACTTCTCATTTTGACACTTAGGGCATTTGCATCAGGATACTGAGCTCTATGCCCGCTCACTTTAACACTGCTCCTGCTCCACCCAGCACCAATGCAGGAGCTCTAGCAGAGCGTCTTCCAGAAACACTCAGGACCCCCAGGTTCATAAGGAAAATACAATATCAGACAATATTTGGGGAAGAAAACCAGGAAGCAAAATTTTAAACGAAATTTTGCAGGTTTGATCCCCAGCCCAGGTCAAGGCACGTGCATGACGCAACCAATTGATGTGTCTCTCTCACATCAATGTTTTGATCTCTCTCTCTCTCCCCCTCTCCCTCCTTCTCTCTCTAAAAATCAATTAAAAAATATTCTCAGGTGAGGTTTAACAAAACCAAATTTTAAAGAAAAAAGGAGAAAAAAAAAACACAAAAAGAAATAAAATGCTAGAAACAAACAAGATACTAAAATAGAAAATTGTGTTTTGGGGGCATCTTTTGGGTGGGACCCCAAAGGGCTGGCTACAAGGTAGTAGAATGGGAAGGCAGCTACTCTTAGGGTAATCTAGAGTTGGTACTACAATTGGCCTCCTGACAGGAGCAAACTTCAATGTTAAAGGCCTGGGGTGGGGTGGGAACCAGGTGGAGGGGAACAATGTGGGGGGAAAGGGGAGCATCTGTAATACTCTCAACAATGAACATTTTTTTAATGTAAAAGGCCTTATTAGAGGTCAAACAGCATATTTCACAAAGAAGAATTTCAATTCACTGGAAACATACAGTTGAAATCTAAATGTGTAAAGTCTCAAGTTATATAAGAAAACATATAAAACTTATAGGAGAAAATGACATATATACATACAATCATAGTGGGAAATCTTAAAACATGTCTAGGTTCTACTGAACTTCAAAGAGGTCACTTTTTACAACATTGTCAGGCCTTAGCTAGTGAAAAAGAATCAAGATGAAGTAAAATGCCAAAGACTTGGAAAGAAAGAAAGAAAATGAACCATATTCACATGTACTATGACTATGTACCAGAAAATCTAGCAATTACATTTTTTAAATGAGTTAAATAAAACCCAAAGAGTAGTTTTTCTACAAACCTTTAATAAAGAATTTAAAAATAACATTTTTAAAAGGCTATTTAATCCCGGCTGGTGTGGCTCCGTGGAGGAGGATAGACCCATGAACCAAGAGGTCACTGGTTTGATTCCTGGTCAGGACACATGCCTGGATTACAGGCTCAATCCCCAGTAGGGGACGTGCAGGAGGTAGCAATGGTTGTTTCTCATCTTTCCTCTCTCTCTACAATCAATAAAACATATATTTTTAAAAGGCTAATTAAAAGAAAAAAACATATTAAATGCCTGAACAAAAGCATCAAGATGGCTCATGGACAGAGCATTGGCTAAGCGTTGGAGGAAAGCTTGTGTGGAAAGAATGAAGGGTCTCTCGACCATCACAGGTACAAGGGGAATGTTATATACGTGGAGCAACGTGGGGAATAATCAGGAGATGCTGAGTAGGAGCATGCCAAATCTGAGTTAGAATTGGAGGAAATTAAACTGTTTGTGACATATACAATATACAAAAGTAAGCAAAGATAGAAGCAAAAGCTTCCTAAACCCCAAAACCATTTTGGAAACAAAAGCAAGCAGAGAGAAATATGAGAAGATAGAAGTTTTCAGATGATTGGGGGTGGCTGGTAAGAAAAAAAGTAGGAGGCATAGGACTCTGAGATTTACATTTAATGGGGGTAGCTTGGGTATCTCTACCTCCTCATCCCCACCCAGAGTCCCTAGATCAGATTTCAGGAAACAGAAGGAATAGGTTTGGTAACTGGGCATTAATTTTTGTGTCCATCTGAACTGGCTAGATAAGAAAAGCCTAGTCATCATAATTTCCAGAATTAAAAAATCACCACCACTCCACACTTAAAATAGATACATAGATACACAACATAGTAACTTGATAAAACAAAGTGTCATTAATTTTTCTGGGTGTAAAAATAATTTAAACATAAATTCCTAAGGATACTCAGTGCTGATCTCTGCCTAGCTCAGTACAGCTTTACTCTGAGTTCAATACACCTTTCTTTGGATTTGCCCCAGGGCTAAGCCAGCTCCCACAATTTTTTAGTTCAAGTCAAGTGTTTTATATGACTTGTATTTTGTGTCTGTTTCATTTGCTGCTTGTCATTTACTCATTCATTTCTTTATTATTTATTCAGACCCACTGAGTTGTGAATAGAATTGAAAGATGAAAGAGACCAAGCCCTTCCCCACCAAAGATCTACTACACTTTAATATGTTACGTCCAAACAAATAATTATCATGCCGGATGCGATAAAAGTCTCCCCTAATCACACTTTCTTTCTAAATGGTCTCCCTGGGGTTCCTATGGGATACCTCTTGCATTCCTTTCCTCACATCTTTCCTTACTCTTCATTCATTATTTCTCTGTTCACTAATTTTGAATGTAACATTAGAGTTGGTATCTTGAGCTGATAAGAAGAAGGTTTTTCCTCTACTGTTTTAAGTAGCATCTTTTCCAGCTGAATTCTCTCTTTCAGTTTGTATGAACATTCTGAGAGATAATTCCCTAATTTTTGTTAAAGAAAAAGGTCCAATACAGGATGTCCTCAGGGTATTTAGGTAGTGCCAGCTTTTCAGAGAACATGTAAACTTGGCAGTTTTCGTCTCAGAAGAAAATAAAAAGTAAATAAATTCAGTGTTGCATTAGACAATGAAAACTATTGAGAATATCTGGCAGCAAATAGAGACATGTTAATGTAGATACACTTTTACGTTTGAGTTGCAAAATTCAGTAGCTGCTACCAGGAGAGAACACAGGCTAGAATCTGAAGGCACAGCTGTGGGCCCACGGATGCTCAGAGAGGAATGCCCAGGCTGTTGAGTTGTTCTTTCCTACCTGTGATCATGGGGCGTGATGTCAGAAGCTCCCAGTAGAAGCACCACTGTCCTTGACCGCCATCTATGTTGCAGTTTCCGTGCTCAGTTGTCCCTGACACATGACACAAGCCAAGCCCATTATCCATAGCATCCGCAACTTGGCTTCACCCAGTTCCAGAATCTTTCTCCAGCATTCTGATCCTAAAACGTGAGCACACAAAGGCTGGTAAGTGTCACAGCAAATGAGAACCAACGGGCTCTAACTCTCCAAATTGGCCCTTTCGGAGGACAGAGAGGCTAACTTGGGGAAAAGCCTTATTTTTGCAAAGTCAGCATCTCCCACGAAGCAAAACAGTACAACGCAAAAGCTAAAACAATTTCATCCCTCCTTCCAATACAAGTTGTGATCAAGTTTTGGCAATCGATACATTAAAATTGCTCTCAAATCGATTGTTGCCCGTTTATCTGACCTCCAGTGTTCCAGCACAAGCCCTTGTCATTTACACTCTGGAGTGTGACTGCTACTCCCTGCTAACTCTGCTTCTAACCTCCAACCCATATTGAGAGAACAGCCTCTCTAAAATACATCTGATCATCTGCGGCTCCCCATTGCCCTGGGGACAGCAGTCAAATTCCTCCGTGTGGAATACGAAGCCTGCCACCATCTGGTTCCAAGCAATCTTTCCTTCCTCTGGCTCTAAACTTCCTCCAGCCTGCTGTGGCTTTTCCTGTGTCCCCATATGCTAACTTCTGCAGAGCCCTTACTCCCTGCCTTTATTCAAGCAGTTTCCCTGCCAGGAATTCCTTTTACTTTCTTAACCAGACATCTGTGTCCTATATTATCCTCTGTTTAAAATTGGTTTTTCTAGTTGCCCTCTTTCAACAAATTATGTATTTTTATTTTCCTTTCCTAAAGCTCCCTTGGCATGATGCTAACTACTTCTTCCCTCTAATCCTGCCTCCTCTCCTCCTCTTCCCAGATCGCTATTCTGCCTGCCATGGTCCTTCCTTTACTCCTAGTGCATTTCTTCCATCCATCTCCCGGGCCTCAGCCTGTAAACCATCATTAAAGGTGAGTCCTAGACAGGCAAAGACTCCCTGTGACATTCTATCTTATCACATGTTAATCCTTCCCTCGCACACGTCACATTCGAAGTGAAGGAGCAGTTGTATGATTTTTGCCTGCCCTGTTAGACTTAACACTGGCAGGTCAGGGGCAATGACTGATCCTTTGCTTTGCATGGAGATTGTCTGGACTTGTGTGGAACTTAGTAGCTACTCACTATTTATTGGAAGACATCAAGCTGCCTGAATATAATAATGATATAAATGAATATAACATTTAAAGAAATATTTTTATTATAAATATTATTTATCACAATAAAAGTATATTGATAACATAATTTAAAACTGCCAAGCTGACATCATTTTCTGCACTAAATGCCTTACGCAAAAGCATGTGTCTTCATGAAAAGTCACGATTTGGGAAAATTTTAAACTCATGGGAGAAAAGACATGTTTTGATTTTTTCCATTTCTGAATTATAGACTGTTATGAAATTCTGTTTATTTTAAATTTATAGATTTGATATGTTATGTTTAATGGATATAATAATTTAACATTTTTATTCATGTATGAATTTTTGCTAAAGTATTTCTAGCACTGCTATCTAATTAGCTAGATCAAACATATCTCCTGACTATATGATTGGTGTTTCCATTTGACTTACCAATTAGTTTTAAACTAAAAACCACAAAAAATTAAATACAAATTCAAGTATTTTTACTCAAATTTCACCAATTCCAATTGAAAGGATGTCTGTTAGGGCATTTAATTACCTTAAGAGCGTAACATACTCCAAGGTACATTTTAGTCAATGAATATAGTCTTAGTGTTGAGAAAATATTTGTTACAGCACCTACTTTAGAATGGAAGCTCTTTGAAGATAGGGAAGTTTTTAGCATTATTATCACAGCTACAGTTTTTTAGTACATTGCTCAGGGGAAACACCAATAAAGGTCACTGGGTTCTGTCTGAACTTTGAACAAAAGGCTAATAATTATCATGGTCCCTACTCACTCGGCATCTTGTGGAGCGACATCCTTGGGCTCGTGGGTAGCTGGGTGCCATGTGATTCTGTGCTCCAGCCATGGGCCCTATACTCGTCTATTTCATGCAACTAACATGAGAGCAACATTGCATGGGTGCCATTAACATTTAGGCTGGGATATTAAGAGGTCTGAGGTAAGTCACCAATGATTTAGGGCAGTTCTAAGAAATGCCAGCCTCCCAGCACCACATGGAAAACTTGGGTGCTGTGGGTCTGCAGGAATGGGGCTTGGGCACAGACCTTTTTTCTGGGAGGAGCCCAGCATACTTATATCACCAGGCCACGTGGCGTGAGCCCTAAGGCAACTAATTAGGAATTCTGGGAGCTAGCACCATGCACATCTCCTTTGTTCATAAACCCTCGTTTTCATGGTGATCATGTTGAGACTGGACTCAAAATATGTCTTTCCTTCTTTCTGTAATGAACTGGATCGATGGTGGCCTGGAAACTTGACTTGTTAGCCAATCAAGAGAAATTGGTCTTTATGTGATAATTAGATGAGAACAGGAATAAATAAAAGGAAACAAACAACTACTCTTTTTGTGACTCATACCTGTTACATCCTCTATTCCTATATCACCCCTATGAGGTAGGCATGAATGGCCCCTTTAAAACTAGAAAATGGAGAATCAGGTTAAATAAGTGACTCACGGCCTCATTACTGGTAAAAGGCAGTCCTGTCTGAATCCAAAACCCATTTATTGGGCTGATCTTTCTATGGTTCCCTTTGGAGTTATCAAATGCAAAACCGAACAAACAAAAACACAGTTTGTTGTTATGAGAACTGCACAAAGTGTATGGATCAATTGTTGTTATCTGTGGGCCCAAGACAATGTGTCTATTGCTTTATTCTCTTATCTTTATGTGATCATCCACTAATTAACAGTGGATTTTCTGCTCAAAATCTAATTAACCCACAACTCAAGAGCTTTCAAAATTTTTTAAATTAGTGGAATCCATTTTTAAATTAAAAAAATAAATCAGAAGACCTACCTTCTTTTCTTCATAAAAAAAGGTGCCCTTAAACATATCTTGGAATAATTTTGTGTATAGAATTGGAATAAAATTGCTTATAGGACAATGCTAAGTGAAAGAAGCCCATCAGAGTACCATATGACTTCACTCATATGTGGAATCCAATGAACAAAATGCACTAACAAGCAAAGAGAGACACTCATAGATAGAGAGCAGGCTGACAGCATTTGGGGGAGGGGCTGGATGGAGGCGGGGGGAGGGATTGAGTGAAAAAGAAAAAATAAGATAAAGAACTCATGGATATGGACAACAGTGTGGTGATTGCCGTGGGGTGAGGGGTGGGAAGAGGTGGGGGAGAGGACATAGGGGGTATAAATGGTCATGAACAGAGACTTGACTGGGAGTGATGAATACACAATGCAATGTACAGATGATGTCTTGTAAAATTGTGCATCTGGAACCCGTACAATTTTGTTAACCAGTATCACTCCAATAAATTCCATGAAAAGGAAAACAAACCAACCATGGGATTTGAAAGCCACTGCTTTAGCCAGAAAATTTACTATAGGAAACAAATGAGTACGGCCAGTGTGAGTTTTCTCGTTTTTCCGGGAACTCAGTCTCAGACAGAAGGCCACGCCCTGTAGGAGAAGTGACAGCAACTCACAGTCCATTGGCTGTGCAGCAGCAAAGGAGAGACATTAGTTCTAAAGTTTCAGCTCACAAAATGGGAGCCTCACCTCATTACCCCTGGGTGCCTGTTACTGCAACTCAATTGTATGGTGTACAGATGTTTATGCCATAAAAATTATACTCTCTATATATCATGTTGAAACTGAACTAACCTCACCCTGACAATCAACTCCTATGAAATCACATGGATTTGCAGTTTGACTCCATTTGTCTTCCTGACCCATTAATAGTGCATTTATCATCAAATGACCTTAGAATGATTTGCTGCTGTTTGCTTTCAGCATTGGAGGTGACCAAGGCGCTGACATTAGTTGGTGAATCTCACCATGAGGCAGAGACTCTGCAGACAAAGAGGCTACACAGATTCTCTGAAAGAAGAAAATAGGAGATTTAGCTGAAGGCAAAGAGCAAAATAGAAAGTGAAATTACTGAATCAATTTAGGCTTTTTATGGTGTTTTGGCTAATCTGAGGTGGCAAACACAGCTCCTTTTCTTGGCAACAACAAGGATCAGCCTACCAGTGTTATCTTATCCTGCATCGGTGGGTTTTACTCACTGAATTTGTCCCTAAAGTCTCAAGTGGAAATAAGCATTGTGACTGTCTTTATCGTTTGGAGGTGAGAAAAAGTAATAATTTTGTGATACCAGCGTTGCCTTGGCTCAAGGTTATTATACAAAATGCAGCAAAGATATCTAGCCCCTTCAATTTGGCAGGTTAATCAGATAGTCTTTGCAGGAACTATAAGGTCAGACATCATCTCTCCACGGGCCCCTTTAGCCATTACACCCATACAGTCCCTTTTGTATTTAAAACACCACCAAGAACAACAAAACAAAAAACATCCGCTCTTCTGTTCCTTCTAAGATTCACCCAGTTTCTTTCTTTATAGCCAACCAATAAGCCAACTCCTAATTCCTTCTCCACACCACCAACTTCATCCTGGATTCTAAACCTTGGCTTCTCTTTCTACCCTCATCTAATTCGCCCCTTCCAAACAAAAGGACAACGTGCTGCACCAGGAACTCCATGGACGCCTTGAGATTTCAGACTGTTTACAGAGGGTAGGAACTTGTCCAGAGTTCCTGACGTTCTGTCAGAAGCATGAATGCAAGAGAGAGGAAACCATATCTAGGCAGACAGTCCACCTGAGTCATAAATTCTAAGGTGGATGCTAGGCACAACAAGGGAACTCTGGGAATAAGGAATGAGGAAGGAAACCTGGGATCCAATGTAGAATCTCTACTCCTTTTTAAAATTTTATTTGTATTTTTTCTAGTGTCTCTCCCTATATAGCACTAATCCCATCATGAGGACTACAGTCTCATTACATCACATCATAATACACTCACATTGGGGGGGTTGGGGGCCTCAACAAGAATTTGGGGGGATACATTCAGTCTATAATACTCTGTAACCTTGTACAAGCTACTTAATAATGCTGAGACTACAAAAAGAAGGTTAATAATATCTCCCTCAAAGAGTCATCATATAGGACTGTTGTGATGCTTAAATGAGATACTGCAGAAATAGTGCTTAGAATAGTGCCTCCTACACAGCAAGAGCTGGAAAACTATTTTGTTCCCTCAAGGAAATATATAGCTATTTCTTTCTGGGATAGTACTTAAATAATGGGGTAAATACAACCAATAATGCCTAGGGACGCATACGTATAGTCTCCAGATGAGGACAGAAAGGCTCATCTCTGCACTGTTGGTTCAGCTCTTGGTCCTTCACCTCTTTTAAAGGGGCCCAGGCCCAGAATGCCACCATGATGTCCAGGCATCTGGACCCCAGGACAACTGTGTTCACTTATAAGCCTATTTTAAGAAGATTATTGACAGATGTGGGAACTTCTAGAGGAAGATAACAAGGTTAAGAAAAGTCTGGAAGCCACGTGAATGGGTGAACAACTACTACAAGGAAAGTTGTTAGATTTAGCAACTAAAAAATATAAGGATCCCATTAAAATCGGAATCTCAGGTTTAAAAAAAATAAATCATATTTCAGCATAAGTATGTACTGTGCAATATTTGGGGTCTACTCATACCAATAAAGTATTTCTTGTTTATTTAAGATTCAAATATAAACAGGATCCCTGGCAATTATCTTGTTGGAGATAGTGTATACACATGAGACAGAAATGTAATATCATAGTCATGAATCCATATGTGTATTTACACTTGAATAATACGAATGGCTGAGTATAAACATTCTGGAGTGAGGAATGGGAAAGTTCGGAATTAGGTGGCAGTATCTGGGGAGAATTCCTCTACTTTCTATGAAGAAATTAATCCACACTACTGCGAGCAAGAAATAAGTATTAGCACAGAATTTCCTAATATCTTTAGCCTTTAGCCTGTGGTTAATCTTGGTATTCCCAGAGGCAATCATAGGATAATTTTCCCAAATCTACAGTGTTTGCTATAGTCTGCCCTTGTCTCTCACAATTGCTGGCTCAAGTCAGGGGTATTATTATGGTCATTCTTGGACTCTTTTCACTTACCTCCCTATGGAGTGAGTCTTAGATAACCCATCTTTTCTTCATAATAAATGAAGAAATCCTTCATTAGAAATTCCTTTCAGTTTCTGGGGCAACACAGCCTTCTCAAATTTCCAATTTGCCACACAGTTTTCCATTAATATATTATATAGGTCGTTACAATATAAATTTCCAAACATGATAATGTCAAGAAACTATCAGCAAAGGAAGGGGTGACCTTTATTTTACAAATCTACTTGGGATAAAGTCCACATTGCTCAGCTTTTCTCTAACTCTCATGATGAGAAAAACACACTGTGAGGAGACACCTTATCCAAGGAAACTAAGTGAGGTTTGGCTGCCACCACGAGTGCCAAAAATAAACTCTGAAATTTCAAAGTAAAACCCTGGTAAACGAAACATTTCCCTTCCCAACTTACCTGATTGGTCATATTAAGAGGGATCCACACAGACCAGCTGGGCAAGACCTTTCTCTCACAGTTCTGGTAAACAAGGTGACAAAAACCACAAACTCCACCATAATGAACTGAAGCGGGCAACACATTCTCTCCCTCAAAAGCAACAACAGAGCAGGGCAAAGCTGTCCAAAACGACCAGTTCAGGGCTCAGGAAACTGGCCCAAGACACGAAACCAACAGAGACGCATTCATTCGTGAAACTTATGGATTTATGATCAGAACAGAGCATCCTTGTCCTGCACTCCCCACTCCCCACTTCCTGTGGTCTTTCAGCCAGGACAGGGCCGGTGGTGACCACCAGAAGCTTTCTTTCCACTGCTGACTGCTGACAGGGGTTCCCTGAAGTTAAATAGTGACCTCAGTGTCAAGGAAACAAAACCAGCAGCTCCACTAACCTATAGTCCTGTTTGGGACAGGGAATGGATTAAGTGGCCTAGCCACTTACACAGAGTTCTGGGAGGTCAAACAGCCATTGAGGCTTGAAAACTGTTCCTTTATCAGGTTAACTGGAGGCTGTGCTCCTGCAGGAGAGAGACCTGTATACACAAAGGAGTCGATTGCAAACAGGATCCAGGAGGTTTTCTGAGGTGAAGGAAATATTCTAAGACTGGCTGAGGTCTTGACTCTATAAATTTACTGAAACTAACTCTATAAATTATAAATTCACTCTATAAATTTGCTGAAACTAATTGAATTGAACATTTACAGTGGTTAATTTTTATAGTAAATAATTTAACCTAAATAAAGCTGTAAAGAATTTACATAACTCAAAAACATATAACAATCCAAAAGCAAGATCCCAATCTAGATGTCTGGATATCAAATGAATCTGAAGAAAATCCTATACAATAAAAGCCTAATATGCTAAGTGTCCAGTCGTCCGGTTGTCCTTTCAACCAATCAAAGTGTGATATGCTAAGGATGCTCAACTGCTTGCTATGATGTGCACTGACCACCAGGGGGAAGAGACTCAATGCAGGAGCTGCCCCCTGGTGGTCAGTGCACTCCCACAGGGGGAGTGCCACTCAGCCAGAAGCCAGGCTTATGGCTGGTGAGCACAGTGGCAGTGGCAGGAGCCTCTCCCACCTCGGCAGGCACACTAAGGATGTCCAATTACTGGCTTAGGCCCACTCCAGGGCCTAAGCTGGCAGCTGGATATCCCCTGAGGGCTCCTGGACTGCAAGAGGATGCAGGCCGGGCTGAGGGGACCACCCCACACACACTGGGCCTCTAAAATATCAATAAGATAGGCCCTATTTAAAAGATTTTAAGTTAATATACTAATTTTTAAAGTATCACAAAGTATTAACCTTTAATATTATTATATACTAGAAATTCAAGGACAGCTTTGCCCAATGTAACTTTCTCAATTATGGAAATACATAGATGTCCAATATGTTGGTTCCTATTTAGAATATGTTGGCTTTTGAGTACTTGAAATGTGGCTAATGTGATTGAGAAACCTGGGTCGCGGATGCCGCGGTGACCCAGCACTGACTGCCACCACCAAGGCAGGTGTGATGCGATTGGTTAGGGGGCCCCGCCATTGCCCCATGATCACCCCATAGAGGGAGGCTTAGGCCACTGGCTGGGGGGGCTCTGCAATCGCCCCAAAGAGGCGGGCCCTCCCTCTGTGAGTGATCAATCACAGGGCTCCCAGACTGTGAGAGGGCGCAGACCAGGCTGAAGGACCCCCCCTCCCCAGTGCACTAATTTTGTGCACTGGGCCTCTAGTATATAATAATCTACACTAATAAAAGAGAAAGATGCAAATTGACTATACCTTTGCGATGCCCACCAGCCAATCAGGAGTGAGTATGCAAATTAACCCAACAAAGATGGTGGGTTAATTTGCATACACATGGGCCGAGTGGCCAGGGGTGGGATGCTTGTGTCATCGCCATAGCAACGACACAGCCTGACCCAGCCTGCCCCAGCCTGCCCCAGCTGCTCTGGGCCTCTGGGCAGCATAGGAAGGTGGAAAGGTGGCTTCAGCCAGAGCAAAGGCAGTGCCAGCAGCCAGAGGAAGGAAGGCCCATTCTTGCACGAATCTCCATGCATCGGGCTTCTAGTTAATAAATAATGTTATAAGAATGAACTCTGTGTTTCCTGTACTCACAACTGTAAACCTAGTTTGGCCCTACCCTGCACATAATTTAGTTTAGAGAAAATGATCATTTTAAAACAAAGGGAAAATAACATAGGTAATTATTTCTATCTGCAGAATATCTTTTTAAGGCTTGCAACTCAAGAAATTCAAATTAAGGTAATGTGATACTATCTTTACTCACTTAAATAGGCAATAGAAAAAATATTACCCATTATTAAACAGATCATTTGCTAATAAATGAAGGAACTTGTGCACTTAATTTTTAAGACATTCTTAATTGAATTATCAAGGGATCTGGTTTATTGGGGAAGTGGCTGTGCATATCAAATAACTTAAAATTATGCTTATAATTGACTCAGAAATTCCACTTGTAGGAAATGGCCCTAAGAAAATAATTTAAGTATGCTCACTACTGTGTTTACAATAACAAAACACTAGTAGAAAATGAAATGTTGAAAAATAGAAGACTAGTAAAATAAATTACATCATTGTATGAGTAGAATTATAGAGTATTTTAACATTTACTGAACTTAAATATGTTCAGTGTTTGTTAGAAAATGCAAATGTAGCTTGCACATTAGAAAATCTGATTTTATTTGTGATATCTCTGTGTTTCTCTGTCTCTATATCTGGAATCAAATAAATCAGCAGAGCAGCAGGGCTCATTTATTGGTGATGAAATTATGGGCATATCAATTAGAAATCTCTGTTGGCCAGCACACAAACCAATTCCAGTTATATTATGCAAGCACTGTTTATTTAAGAAGACTGCAAAAACAGATTAACTCATATTGAATGGAACTGAATTGGGGTGAGGTGGAGAGAGAGGGAGAGAGAGAGGAGGAGAATAGAAAAAAACACACACATATATTTAAAGAAGCATAAAAGAGTAGGAGAATTATATGATGAACATAGCTATGACAACCAGTTATAAAGCCAGAGGCGTCCTAATGGTTTAGACATTGTCTTTAGTTGCTGGACTATGAGATGGTCCCAGTCCAGGGAACCTATGGGGAAGAGCCCAGGCAGCAAGGGTCAGGGATATGGGGGAAAGTTCAAGAATCAGGTCAGAAGTGTTTCAACATTTTAACAACCACTACAGCTATACTAGTACAAACAAACTATCAGCCAAGTCTATATCTAAAACAGTGTGCATCCCATACTTGCTATTTATTTTTTTCCTAAGGTCTCTGTTCAATTTGCTAGAAGCATGTTTCAAATACTTTTCTTAGGACAAAATGGGCTAAGTGGATTATTCTAAGAATTCTTGAAATTTCTCAAAAAAATAGATAGGTAAAATAAATAGAGATATATTTTCAAATAATATTTTTCCTAAATTTAGGACACTCTTGTTACAACCATTTTTTTTTAAATGATATGTAGATAGCTTTCCTCTGACTTCTAAATACAAATTTTGCAACCGAGGAATCTGACAGCAGTCAAATTCTGCATTTCTTTTTTAGGTGTCTATTCTTTTGACCTGAAATATTATATATAATTTTATCCTGAAAGACTATGGATTTTATTATGTATGCCTAGAAGACTGTTCCTTTTCTGATTAATGTAGCCTAGAAATATAAATGTGTTCAGTCTGTAGACCCTGAACATTCTTCCTCAGAGTTAACTTGCCTCTGCTATCTTCTTAATCATTGCCTCTAGTCTCTTTGTTGTTTCTTCTACTTCTGAAATGCACATATTGGTATGTTAAAAGTCTAGGTCTTCCGGGGCTCTTATCTTTTCCCTTATTATTTTCAGCTCCTTTCTAGTTTGCTCAGTGTTTTGAGAGATTTCTGTCACTTAATCACTCAAACAACTAATTGAGATCTTAATAGTGTCCAGCCTGTTCTTCAATTGATATACAAAGTAGAAACCATGTTTTATAATGCAAGGAAACCTCTTTGCTGCAGTATTTGAATTACCATAGATTCATTTATTTTTTTAATTATGTTTTCCATCTGTCTTCCAGCAATTTCATTTCATTGGTTCTGATTTTTTTTTTGTCTTTTCTCCTTGACCTATGCATTTCCAACCCCATTCCATTATAGATGAATAGTGGTTTTCCTTATGCCACTGGTCTAAGAGTAATGATTACCTGAATAACCTAAATGGTGATGAAAAGTCACAAGCACTTTCCCACAGACTTGCTGTGGGGAGGCAAGACATTTCCCTGATAATAATGATCATCTTGTCATGTACTTATTTTCCTATCAGTGTTTTCCATCCTGTGAATTTCTCCTCCACTTTTATCCATTTTCACATTATATCATTTAGTGTGTGTTTTTGAAACTGATGAATTTTGCAGTTCTTTATTTTCTAGATATTAGTACTTCGTTGAATATATGGTTTATAAATAGTTTTTTCCATCCTCCGAGTAGTATCTTTCACATAGCAAAACTATTTAATTTTAGTAAAGTCCAATTTACTGATATGTTTTTACTCTAATGGATCATGTTTTTGGTATCATGACTAACAATGTTGCCCAGATTCCAGATGCCGCACACTTTCTCCCATATTTTCTTCTGAAACCACTTGGAGTGAATTTGGGTACATAATGGGAAGCTTAGGTAAAGATTCACTTTTTATTGACTTTATTTCATTAGAGAAATGTAAGGTTCACAGCACTTATTGCTCTCACTTGATGATCTTGATCCCCACTTCACTGAAAAATTGAAGGAATCAGAAGATAATTTCTCATGACTCATAATTCACCTGTGTATCTAACAACATTTATATCTCTATGTTCTGCATTCAGTCGCAATACAACAGATTAACTATCTGCCTTCCTTTCTAAAAGCAATCCCCCCAATCCTGTCTTATTTACACTCCAGCAATATCTCCCTCTCTCAACTATTATCAGTTTTCTCCATCAAAAGGATCGTTCATAGTAGCATATGAACATGCTGCTATTTCTTCTATATTAAAAATCCATCTTAAACACACTTTCTTCTTAAACTACTACCCACTTATTTGCTCACCTTCTCATCAAAAGTACTTTGAACTATTGGTTTAGTCACAGTCTCCATTTTATCTCTTTCTATTTTTGTCTTATCCCCATACAAATCAGTAATTTTCTCCATTATTCCATTGAAATACTTTTTAAAAATAGCTTTTGCGTTATTAAGTTCAGTGTTCAAATCTCAGTCCCTACCTTATCAGAGTAATAGTTTACACCGTTGGTCCCTCCCTCCTCCTAGAATCAAAATCATAACTTGGCCTCCAGTCTAGGTTTTCTCCCTACTCCACTGGTTGCTCCTTCTTAGGCTCCTTTGTTATTTTTCACTCTTTCCCCTAGTCTCTGCAATATAGTGTTCCAGATATTTTCAAAGCTAAATCAAGTCACAGATATTTATCTCCTTTCAATAATCAGCTTGTGGCCTTCTTCTCAGCACCATATTCAGGTCTCTCGTGCCTTCCACCAGGAAGAAATCCACACTCATTCAAAGACTTTGCCTTGTCCAATCAGAGATGCTCGATGTTGATTTGGATCCGGATCATAGCCCAGAGCACTCACAATGCTGTTCTGCCACATCAAAGAAAAGATTTCTGCTTAAGTAATGAGAGTCTGTGGGTTTGTGGGTTGGGGTAGGTGGAAAGGTGATCCAGAAGGCAACTCCAAAGCATCTGTGATTGATGGACCAGAGAATAGTGAAATTCCTTCCAGGTGCTTAAATAACTTAAGAGTCTCTCTCTCTCTCTCTCTCTCTCTCTCTCTCTCTCTCTCTCTCTCTCTCTCTCTCTCTCTCTCTCTCCCCCCGTGTGTGTGTGTGTGTGTGTGTGTGTGTGTGTGTGCCTGTGATATCTTGGAGGCACAATTTGTAGCCAAAGTGTACGGTAGAATGACAAAATATGAATAGCTGTAATTGGGGCTTGCTTTAAAGTGTCTCGTAGGGTACCCACCTCCCTTACTCATGAGATAATGCATCAATGTGAAGTAATACCTCTCGGAAGTGGGCATGATTTGTTCTTACACTCAATGGTTTCTTGGCAGGGATCCCTAATAAAAATTTATTATTTTTTTCCATTTTTCATTTTTTGCCTTCATTAATTTCCTGTAGTGCTCCCCCCTGCCCCTCTTTTCCCTTTATTAAAGCTCATTTGTGGAAATTATCTTACCCTAAAGAACACAAATAAACTTTTATTTAGCAAGCTGTGGAAATCAGAGATAGGCAGCAAAGACGATTGAGCTCATTAAGCATCCATGTCACCAATGCTCTCATTACTCTTTCACTTCACTGATGGCTTTCATAGGACAGGAGGCACCACCTCTCCCCTGGATCATCAAGTTCTCCTCTCTGGGTGTCACAGAAGACAGTGGATGGGAGCAGGTAGGGTTTGGAGACACAATAGGAGTGACTATTAATCAGCGACAAGTCCAGGTTTGAGTCTTAGTTCTCTCACCTCCTCTTTCTCCCTCTATAAAGGAAGAAGTAGGTGATAAGAGGCATGTGAGTTTAAGAGCTCCTCTCAGATGGGAGTTTTAGACTCAGCATTTGATGGGAACCAATTCAGAGGACCCAGAAAGCTGCATTTACCATTTCTATTGTGCAGCCGTTTATGTCCACTCTAAGCATGTGTTTCAAAAGTCAGCTTGACACTGATTCTTCCACTGGAATTGCTAGAAGCATCCTTTCCGCCACATAATAGAAAGAACTTGTGGTACATTTCAACACAAGTTTTGCTCGCAACAGGAAACGTGCAGAAGCCAATTTTCAGAATCTGCAAGCTCTTCTACAAACACGTGGGAGTGGAATGCAGGAAATTATTATCTGTGTCTATATACATTAGTGGGAACTTCTCAGTGACAGCATCACATGAAGAGGGCTGGAAGAACTTTTGACTTGCTGTAAGGGGATGTTTGAAGTGGACCTACTTAAAATGTAGACCACCTGGCATCCGCAGAACCCCCTTTGGTGGACCTTGCAAAATGGGGAAGTGGTGGCACCTCACAGGATTGCCGTGAGCAGCTGGTTTGCAGTGGAGCTCTTTCCCACTAGAATGGGAACGTGACAGGTGCTCCAAGGTGAGAAGCTCCAAGGAGTTATTTACTTTACAACAGCTGGTATTCCCCTGGTAAGGACCCTGGTGAACATAGCTAGTGATACCATAACTACCAACGTTCTCTCTGTTCTTCCTCTGTGTCAGGCAAAATCCTAAGACTTCACTTGTGCTGTGTCATCAAATCAACAAAATAATTCCATAGGGTAGGAATTATTGATACCCACCCATTTCCAAATCCCCCCTCATTTTCCAGATGATAGAAAAGGACTAACCAAAGGGTCACACAGCTAGTAGGTAGCTGTGCCAGAAGTAAAAGTAAGGCTGCTGCTCTTGAAAGCTGTTGCACTTGGCTAGTGTCCTCTAAGAAGTTCAAAGTCAGAAGCGCAATATTTAGCAATTCATCCCTCGTAGGAGGAGATAATATACAAGTCAGAAAAGTAAGCAGCATGTTGGGAATGGGAGAAGCAGAGCAGTTTGTCACTGAAGTTAGAGGGTTAGAGTCTGTAGAGATGAGAGGAAACTCATCATGGAGCAATCACAGCTTTAAAAAAAATGGGGGTGGGGATAGCATTAAGGACCAGGGCCACCACATCCTGTGGTTTGGGCACAAACTGTAATGGGAATGAATGCAGCTTGAATCAGAACAATAAACCCAGTAACCGGTCTTTCTCTCTCCATGAGGTCAAGGTGGTAACAAGGAAGAAGGGAATGGCTAGATAGAATTTTATTTATTTTCCAATGCAGAGTGGTAACTGACCCTTCTCAGTAGCGACTTCATGGGGACATCAGAAGAAATCTAAAGCTAGGTGGCCACGTGTCAGGCAAAACCTTGAAATTCTATTACTGAGGGAAGCTAAGTAGTCAGGGCCCATGGAGGTAACAGGGCTAGATTCTTAAACTGTTGGTCATGAAAAAGCATAGGTGGTATTTATTTTATTCCCTGCATATAAAATGCATACATATTTATCCTGGAAATTTTTGATTCCCATAACTGTATAAAGAAATTTGAATCACTGTATTGCCACCCTCAGAAGCAATTATTGTTAACTGACATAACTTCTTCATACCCTCCATCTACTGCTAACTCAGACCCCAGATGACCCACTGAACACTGAGAAGCTCTAAAGGAGATCATTCACATTTCCTGGGGGCTGTACAACTCGTGCTGAGAGTGTCTAAGAAGGCAATCCGCTTTTCCCTTCTTCCCAGGCCTCAAACGGCCATTTCTTCCCCTGTGATAGACAATGTGATTAAGGAAGACTATCTACACTCGAGGTAAATGTGACATGTTATTGGGGCAAAGGATTTTTCTATAGCCATTAAAGAAAGATAAGATCGACTGGTGATATAGAAGTCCGTGCTGTTCTAGGGTAGCCAGAGTAAGATTGTCAGATAGCGGGGGAGGGGAGGGGGGGGTGTTCGTTTCATGCCAAACGTAACAAAGTACCTACAGGAAAGAAATTAGTTGGCAAACCACCTGCTTATCAAATCTTTTCCTATTTGGGGGCTGTCACCCTTTGAGCAAAGACAGTGTGTGAAAAGGTGCCACTCTCCCATCACAGAAGGTTCTAGGGCACACAAGGCCCCTTCTCAAGGTTGTATTCCTGGGCGTTAGTGAAGAGCCCACCTCTAAGCTCTCTCAGAGATAGAAACCAGAATAACTAGATCAGGGACAACTTTCATCAACTTTTGCACTCCATAGAGACTGCATGTGTTCCTGGTGGGTGTTATGACAACTGCATGTGTGTACACGCTTGTGGAAATTCATCTCTTTAATGTATTCATCTCTCAGCAAATATTCATTGACCATCGCCAAAGTACCAGGGGCTCTTTCAGCTACTTCTGCTGTGGTGCTGAAAACACAATCTCTGCCCCATGCCGCTTACGTTTTAGTAAGGGATACAGACAATAAGCAAATAAATAATATCTAATACAACTCAGAGGGCTGCTTACACAGAATAGTCAGGCAAAACTCTCTGAGGAGGTGCTTTTGAGCAGAGATTTCAGTAAAATGAGGGAACAAGACATGGATGGGGGGGGGGGAAACAAATCCAACAGAGAAAAAAGTAGGTGCAAAAGCCTTGGGAAGAGGGAGGTGGTGAATCTGTGTGGCCTCTAAGAACAGCACAGGCTTTCGTGGCTAAAGTGAGGGAAGGAAAGGGGAGATGGAAGGCAAGACCTTAAAGATCAGAGACGCAGAGCTGTAAATACCGTGAAAAGATATCACTATGCTAACATCCTCCCCCGTCTGCCGCCCTGAGGCCTGAATTGCCTCACAGGGCGCCCACCCTCTCCGATGATCCGCACACCCCTCACTACCAACCCGCGGCTCATAGTGTACGCTTTCCTGCAGTGGTACCGAGCGCGCATGCACATCGCTCCCTGGGTTCTTTCTTGCTTTTCTGTCTTTGCATAAGCAATATCCTCAGGCTCAGATGCTTTGCTCCATAGTGACCTGGTGAACTATGACCCTTCTGAGAAAAAACACCTGTTAGCTCTGGCTTTTCCAGGTTCACACAGGAAACCCCACCTCCATCTTTATGCCATGTCTATTTCTAGCATATCTTACAGCTGCCCTGTGGTCACTTCTTGTCTGCATCACTGCTTCCCACATAAGATGAATTTGGTGCAGTTACAAATGAGGTCTTTACCTTTAGATTCCTAATGCTTAAAGGTCACATGCATAGTAAAAACAACAACAGCAATAATAATAATAATAATAATAATAATAATACACACAAATAATAAATGAGCTTGTGAGTGCCCAAATGAATGAAAGTTGTCTCAATGAGTTTTGGGATTCTTTTAACTTCAGGTCAATGAAACAAAAAGTCATCTCAAAAATGGACTTTTCTTTCTTTTTTCATTCAGTCAAGAGGACAATCTTCTTTTCTGAACTTTTTCTAATAGAAAACTGCAAGTTAAGTGAATGTCAAGAATGTTCTATGCATAGAAAAATGTAATAACTACATAATACACCTGTCAAAATGATATTTAAAAGAAAATGCTAACAGACCCATACAACTGAAGAGGTTTTGTGGGAGTTGCTATTATAAAGCAGTGTTTGACGCTCTGCACAGAAAATTATCACCTACGTGAAACTTTTAAAGCAACTGTGAGTTAGAGTGGGAAGCATTACCAGCAAGCCATTTCAAACATTGCAGATATGTGATCACTGGTTTGCAAATCTGCAGAATGGGTCAATTCATATGTGCTCAGGGCTGAATGCGAAGAGAATGAATGGCATTTCGGAATAAAGTTTTTTCTTTAAACATTGCCCTTTATTTAGAGTAAATATCTAAATTTAACATAGGATGTTAAAATATGAAATTAATTTGTGCCTAAATATTATGTAGACATAATAAGTGATCTTTGATATGATTCAATGATTGAATTAAGTTGTAAGGAAAATGCCCTCATAAAAACCAAGGTATTAAAAATCAAAAGGAGGCTGAGAGAGTGACATGAGGTTATTTTCCTGCCCTATTTATTCATGTCCAACTCATCTTTTCCCATTTTTTTTTTTTTGGTTTGGTCACAGTGGACACTGAAATCATGGATGAGGCAGCGAATCCAAGTGTAGAAGTCAAGTCGGACAATTTTGAGATGAAAGTCTAAATTTGTTAACAAAATAGAGGGTGAGACCAAAGAGGGGTTGATACCTGAGATCCAGCCGAGGAAAGTGGGAGGAAGAGGAGGAAGTGGAGAGGAGAGGAGGGGCGAGGAAACACAACTCACACGTATTCAGTGCTTATCATGTGAACAGGCACGAGGCTAAGTACCAGAAGCAGAGGGTGCTTAGTGAACCAACAGCATCATGGCACCTGCATGGAGTAGGCTTCATTAGCTGCTGCAGTAATTACCTGGCACAGGGGGGTTGGTTCCGAGAAGAACCTGTTGGTGGTAACATGGAGAGTCGTTATTTTCCATGACTTTATAGTCCCTGGATTCTCTTCTTTCAACTGCTATTTGTCCTTCTCTGGGTTTTCAGTCTATCAGTTTAATTACAGAGCTCTAAACTACAGCACTAACCCTCTGCTTTTCTCTGACTATACAGGGTTGGGCAAAAGTAGGTTTACAGTTACAGAGTTTATTCTTATATTTATTAATTATTGTATTATTTTCCACATGCAACAACTGTAAACCTACTTTTGTCTTATCCTGTACTCTCTCTAATTGACTAATCCTGTACTCTCATTTCTCAAACAAGATGTCTAATGACAATTTGCTGATCTTTAGCCATTCTTTCTAATCAGTTGCATGTAGTAATCACCATTTGGATGTCCCAACATTGTTCAAACATAGCATAGCCTCCTCATCACCTTCAAAGGAACTTCTCAAGACATTAATGAAATTATAAATTCTATAGAGATATTTTATCTACATTATATTTATTAATATGTTCACTCTTCTTGGATTCCAGGACAGTTGATTCAAGGGTTTGTGTCTATTTCTACATGGTGTTGCTTAGAGTATATAGTAAAGTGTTTGGCACATGGAGGGACCCATCACATGTTTAGTTTATTGAAGTGAACTCAGTGTTGAGGAAATATGAGGAAACTGAATAGATAAAAAACAAAATTTAGTTAAAATATTTTGGACTGTTCAAAAACCATCTCTAGCAACATATTTAATCCTAGAGTCATGAGTTGTTTTCAAAATACCAAGGAACATAAAATGTAACATGTATATTTTTGAATAAAATATATACCTATACATATATGAAAAGATACAAGAATTTAAATTGCAGTATCATTTGTAGCATCAAGTGTAAACCATAAAGATATTCACTAATGAGGGCTAGTGAAAGAACTTATGGTTCATCAAAATAGCATATTGTATTAAATATTGTGTATGTATTATCATTCTGCTTGGATTTACTGAAAGACTACACACTGCACAAGAAACTGGGGGAATATTAGGATTACAGCTACGGTTAGGGTTAGGGTTTGTGGCAGGAGCTTAAAAGCATATAAAGAAAACTAAATTTTCACGGCATACTCTTTCCAACATTTGAATTTTTATTAGATGGTTTCAATAGCCTAAAAGGAACACACACAAAAATCAACTCTAGCTAAGTTAAACAAAAACAAAACTATTAAAACTGCTGAGATATCTGATGCAACAATGCTCAGTCTTCAAATGAAACCAGAGTCAATTTTGGGTATGACATGACATCTGGCTCAAGAGATCAGAGTCAATCTCCTTGGATACCTAGAACTCTTAAAAATGGTTTTCCTGGGATTTTTTGCTCACATGGTGATGAAGTGCCAGTTCAGATATTCTGCCCATTTTTCCAATTGGGTAGTTTGTTTTCCTATTATTGAGTTGTAAGACTTCTCTATGCAGTCTTGATACAAGATATTCATAAGGTGTCTGACTTGCAGATTATTTTCCCAGTCTGTCTTTTCATTCTCTTTACAGTATCATTTGAAGAGTCAAAATTTTTCATTTTGAAAAAAGTATAATTTATCATTTTTTCTTTGATAGATCATGTCTTTGATGTTACATCTAAAAATTCATTGTCAAATCCAAAGTCACACAAATTTGGCCCCCTTTTTCTGGAAGTTTTATAGTTTTATGTTTCATAGTTAAGTCTGTGATTCACTGTTCACCTTTGAATGAGGTGCAATTGAAATGTAAAGGTTTGATATTTTTTGTATATGGACATCCAATAACATCAGCACTATTTTTTAATTGTCATTTCTCTTTTAAATTGCCTTTGAAACCCTATGTCAAAAATTCAGTTGATTATATTTTGTGGGGACATTTCGTGGCTTTCTCTTCAGTTCTCTCATCAATGTGCCTGCTCTCTCACCAGTATGGCATTGTCTTGATTACTGTAGTTGATAATAAGCCTTCAAATCAGGTCATGTGATTTCACCAACATTACTTTTCTTTTTCAGAATGGCTTTAACCGTTCTGGATCCTTTGCCTTACCATGTGACTTTTATATCAGCTCGCAACTACCAAAAAATTGCTAAGATTTTCACTGAGACTTTGTTGAATCTATAGATCAAATTAGAGGGAACTGCCAGGGAAATGGCTTCTTAACAATGTTGACTAGTCAATTTATGACCATGATATATCTCTTCATTTATTTAGATCTTTGGTTACTTTTTATCACTGTTTTCAACACACAATTTCTGGATATGTTTGTATTTAAATGCTTCATTATTTTCATGTTATTTTGACTACTATTGTTCTTTTTCTAATTTCAAGTTCCAGTTCATATTACTGGCATACAGGACAATTTATTTTTATTTTGTGACCTGGTATCCTACACCCAAGTTAATCTTACTTATTAGTTCCAGGAGCATTTTTGTAGATTCTTTAAGATTTTCTACATAAACATTCAGGCTGTCTTTAAGTACAAATAGTGTTATTTCTTCCCTTCTACTCTGTATTTTTTTTTCCTTCCTTATTGCACTGATCAGGTCTTCCTGTTTGATATTAACAGTAATACTCTGAGAAGACATCCTAAAGCACATTAAGAACATTAAAGTCTGCATATCTCTCCAGTTAGAGTGATTGTCATTTCATAAAGTTAAAGATAATATTAACTGTTTATTCATGTTTTTTGTCCATTTTTATTTTAGTCTTCCTCTTCTTAATTTTTAAAAGTTCTTTATATATGAGAGATTTTCAACTTTTTTTGTTATAGAATCCCATACAGATTTTCCCAATATTTTACTTTTGGGGAGTTTTGTCCATACTTTCAGTTGTAAATGCTTTGTAATTTAACTGAAATCACCAGTATTTTCTTTTACTGCTTCTGAATTTCGAATCATAAGAGAAAGTTACCATCCCTTCATTTTATAATAAAATCCATTCATTCTTTTCTAGTACCCTTATAGCCTTTTTTAAAAAAACATTTAGATCTCTCAACTATTTGTAATTTACTTTGTGTACGGTGTGCTATACAAAAAATTTAGCTTTTTATAGATAGCTATCCAATTTTCCAATACCATTCATTAAAATGCCGATTCATTCCCTGCTAACTTGAGATGCTATCTTTATCATATGTAAAGATTCTATATGCCTTTGTATATAATTCAGAGCCTTGCTTTTTGTTCAGTGAGTCTGTTTGTCCATTCCTGAGCCAATATAATACTGTTTTAATTATAGAGGCATTGTAATTTGGTAGGGCTATTCCCAAATTGCTCTTCTCTTTCAGGACTTTTCTGTTTATCCTTGTCTTCAATAATAACATTGTCTTCAAAATGTCCAGGCACATGGGGAGATAAAGACACATATGTAATAGCTTAAGCAATAAAAAAAAATTAACTTAAAAAATTTTTTAAATGTCCAGGTACAAAAGCAATGTTTGTGTTTTATTGTGATCACAATAAAATAGATTAGCTTTCTAATTGTTCAAGTCAAAGTTCTATAATGGATAATTATTTTAAAGGTTGTCTCAAATCTAAACATATACTTAAAGACTTTAAGTATATGTCTAGGATTGTTTGTAGTTGTGTTTTTGGTTTGAAGACATTAAAGATAACTCTGGCCTCATTAATTAGTGTGCAATGGTAATTCTCCCACCTGCTCCCTCACCACTGACACCTCCCTACTTTCAAGATCCCCCAAACAATCCTATCTAATAAAAGAGTAATATGCAAATTAACCATCACTCTGCTACACCCACAAGCCATGCCCCCAAGCCACACCCACCAGCCAATCAGAAGCAAATACGCAAATTAACCCAACCAAGATGGCTACAGCTACAGAGAGCAGGAGGGAGGCTTGGGTTTCCCCAACAATGGAGGAAGCCAAGCTTTCCACACACCCTGGGCTGTCCAGGCCTGCACTCCAGGCTACAAAGTTTCAATTATAGAAGATAAATAAATCCCAACAAAAATGGCTGCCACCATGGAGTGAGCAGAAGGCTTGGCTCCGCTCAAGGCTACAAAGTTTCAATTGTAGAAGATAAATAAATCCCAAATGTCAGGGCCTCCACTTGGGTCATGGGGGGGCATGGCCGGCCTACAAACCACCACAGGCCCCTCACCCAGGCCACCCCACACCCCAAGGGAACCCCCAGCCTGATCCAGGACACTTTTCAGGGCAAACCAGCTGACCCCCACCCATGCTCCAGGCCTCTATCCTATCTAATCCTATATAATAAAAGAATAATATGCAAATTGACTATCACTCCAACACACAAGATGGCTGCCCCCATGTAGCCAAAGATTGTTGCCCCCATGTGGACACAAGATGGCCACACAAGATGGCCAGCAGGGGATGGCAGTTGGGAGGGACCAGGCCTGCAAGGGAGAGCAGTTGGGGGCGATTAAGCCTGCAGGGAAGAGCAGTTGGGTGACCAGGCTGGCAGAGGAGGGAAGTTGGGGGTAACCAGGCCTATAGGGAAGGGTAGTTGTGGGGGACCCAGGCCTGCAGGGGAGGGCAGTTAGGGGTGACCAGGCCTGCAGGGGAGGGAAGTTACGGGCAAACAGGCTGGCAGGGGAGCAGTTAGGCATCAATCAGGCTGGCAGGGGAGTGGCTAGGGGATGATCAGGCTGGCAGGCAGAAGCAGTTAGGGGCAATCAGGAAAGCAGGCAGGCCAACAGTTGGGAGCCAGGAGTCCTGGATTGTGAAAGGGATGTCCGACTGCCCGTTTAGGCACAAGATTGGGCCTAAACGGGCAGTCAGACATCCCTCAAGGGGACCCAGATTGGAGAGGGTGCAGGTTGGGCTGAGGGACACCCTTCTCCCCCCCACACCCTCCCTGTGCATGAATTTCATGCACCAGCCTCTATTCTATTATAAGACCACTATTTCAGCCCCTGTAATTCTGAAGTCATCTTCACACACACTGATGACAACTTGGACTGTGAATTGTTCAGAGTCACTTGGAATATACAGGAATTGTTCTTGAGCACATGTTTGGGGATGGCTGAACTGGTGTGACATCTGGGAGGAAGAAGATTGACAGAACTTAGTAAAGTGAGTTCATGAAGTTGCAACTCAGCTTCAGAAGCTCTGAGAATGTCAGCAGCCCTGCTCTCCTTTAGCTTCATGCACTCCTTGCAGACTGCACAACTTCTGGGCCTGCATTGTGTCAACAGAACAGCCTGACATAAATTTCCCTTCCCTGAAGTTCACAGGCAGTGTTCAGAAAACTACCGCCAGGAATCATAACAGTGGAAATTGAAGCAGGTGGGGTGCAGAGGGGTGGGGATGACAATTACGAACTGAAGTGGAGGCATTGTTCTGATGCTATGAAAGGTGCTTTTAAGTAGATTAGTGATATTTCTGTGAAAGCTACTTTATCAATTCATTCAAAACAAAGCAGCCATTATGTGGAAATTGTGACGTACAAGGAAGGAACATAATGATCCTTTTGTTCAAACATCTGGGCAAAAAAGCCTAGATTCAATCAGAGTTCCCTAAAAGAAATGCTAAGTATTAGGATTAAATGGGTCTTTGAAAATATTTCTGAATATTACAAAACTATTAAAATGATCTTAAAATACCTATTCTTTCTTCTTATATACCCCCCATTCTTTATACTAATAAACCTCCTTTGAAGTTAAATATGTCTCAAATAACCTTACTAATTGACACTGACAATTATTAAATAGTAGGAATAAATGGTCACCAAAATATTAATACATATGATTATTTTCTATTCTTTATTTTGGATAGTAACTGAAGATGCTCTCTGCAAATATTTTTGCATAAACTCTCCTACAGGTACAGAATAATATCCATGCATTTTCAGATTTTTGAATATTAATCATGTCTTAGCTAGAATGATAATGTGTCGGGAAGAGTGAAAATAATGTGAATTTGGGACCCAGACCTGGGTTTGGATTCCAGGCTAATTTATTTTTGTTGTGACAGAAGGAAGTTATTTAGCTTTTCTGTGTAAAGGAGGACATAACATCTATCTTAAATGTTGTAGAGAATCCTATCTAATAAAAGAGTAATATGCAAATTAATCATTACTCCACTACACCCACAAGCCACACCCACCAGCCAATCAGGAGCAAGTATGCAAATTATCCCAACCAAGATGGCTGCAGCCTTGGAGTGAGCAGGAGGCTTGGGTTTCCCCGGCAATGGAGGAAGCCAAGCTTTCCCCACACCCTAGCCGGCCTAGGCCTCTACTCAAGGCTACAAAGTTTCAAATTATAGAAGATAAATAAATCCCAACAAAAATGGCAGCAGCCATGGAGCTGGAAAGAGCAGGAGGCTTGTTGCCCCTGGCAATGAAGGAAGCCAAGCTTTCTGCACACCCTGGCTGGCCTAGGCCTCCACTCAAGGCTACAAAGTTTCAATTATAGATGATAAATAAATCCCAGATACCAGCGCCTCCACTTGGGTTGCCCAGGGGTGTGGCCGGCATATACAAAAAAGATGATGATGTTGGAATAAACCCTGAGTGTAAAATGAATTCACTGTGCTTTGTTCTTTCCAAGATCACCCAGAATCTGCCAGGATTTCCATGGTTTACACCACCATCTAACCTCAAGCTCCTACATGTGGCTCAGTTTCTCTGTCATATGCATTTGGGAGGAAAGAACCAATTATTGAAAACGTCCTAGTTGCTAGCATTATAGAAAGCACTTTACATGCATTTTCCTCTGATTCCATAAACTGACTCCTTGATGTTGGTACTATTATTATTCCTCATATTTTAGGTGAGAAAACTGGGACAACCCGAGGCTATTTTTAAAATCCCATGAAAAGTAAACAGCACCTTCAAGCACTTTCTAACTCCACTGCAGGAAATCGTTTCACTATGCTGCCTGCTGCAGGCGGTAGGGGCTCACTAGGAAGTCCTTGGCACTGAGCTGAGAACCACACAGCCTGAAGACAGAAAACAGTCATTAGCCTCCCTTTTAATGATCCTTAAAATCTCTGAAGATGAACATTACTTGTATTGGGGGCTAGAAATGTTCCCCCGACAGAAGGACATGCTTTCTTCACAGACATTGAGAGGAGGGCCGAGAACTGGTGGCATTGCTGCCCCTCTACCCGCAGCCGACGTTCTCGGTTGTAGCAAACACTCTAGATTCTGTCATTGTGTTAAAATACCAACCAGAAGGTCTGACCATTTTCTTGCAACTATGAATAATTCATTGAATATTTCAGGTAGTGGCGTCACTAAAAACAGCAGGAAAATTGGATGCCCTGGACCTTAAAACAAAATCCAGGCTATTGCTGAATACTTTTATTTTTTAAAACAGGGTCCTAGACAAACTAATTTCCTAAAGACTTTGCTTGTTTTATTCTAACTTACTGACTTCACAGCAAACTTTCAAATGCCTTTCGAAAGGCTGAACAAAGGCTGAAGTCATCCTTCATAGTATTGCTCTAGTTGTTAAAATCTCTTTACAGATGAGATCTCGCTTTCCTTTCACATTCTTACCCTGATGCCTAAACGTGATTGACACTCTTGAAAATTGAACCAGAGTATGAGAGACTGAAAAATAGATTGGAAAACCTTGGGAAGAAAGTGGGATCTTGGGCAATAGCTCTGTTTTCCCTTTTTATTTTTCATGTTAAAAAAAATGTATTGAGGTATAAATGACATATAACAATGTAATTTTAAGGTATACAATGTGTTGGTTTGATGCATTTATATAGGGCAATGTGGTGGCCACTGTAGTGCTAGCTAACACCTCTATCATGTCACATTATTAGCATTTCATTTTTGTGGTCAAAACAATTAAGATCTAGTCTCTTAGCAACGCTGATGTTTGTAATACATCACTGTTGATCATAATTACTATGCTAGGTATTGGATCTCCAGAACTTATTCATCTACTAGTTGCAAATCCATACTCTTAAATATCTCCCCAACTCCAACTCCCTCAGCCCCTGGAAACCACCATTCAACTTTGTTTTTATGAGTTTGGCTTTTTTCCATTTGGAAGGTGGATACTCTATTCTGTTAGGGAGAAAATGCCTGAAGTTGATCATGACAGACTAGGTTTATAGCTTGCTAGCTATATGTCCTTAGGAAAATCAATGTGACTCAGGTCCTCTGCTTTTTTGTCATGTAAAGCAGGGGTATTAACATGTGTCTATAAGAGTGTTGTATAGATCCACTGAGAAAAGATAAATGGAAAACTTTCTAAACCATAAATCGGCACAGCAATGTAAGCAATGGTGCCACTGAATCAAATGAAGAAAGAAGTGGAATCACCTTAAAGGAAATTAAGCCCCCCCCCCCATATTATTTTTCTCACACAATACATGAGTAACTTATGATAAAAGATTCCGAGTGTATGGAGAACAATTAGAACATTTCCTCTAATGAATTTGTTCAAGATTTGTCCCTTCAGTGCAACTACTGGTAACAGTTGGAAATCTTTTTCCTCCTTCCTCTTTATGCACCCAACCCTCCCTTGTTATATCTGAAACTGACATGGAGAAATGCTATAGTTTCACCTCTGCATGACCTGTGTTTGTCATTTTTCCTGCTTGGAATGTGTCCATCTTTCAGATGTGGAGAAACAGAAATCTACTTCTGGGAAGAGGGGATGACAAATGGTGAATGATTAACATCACCCTCTACCTCCCAAGCTGTTGTTTGAAGTATTAGGCTTTTTTTTTTTTTTTTTTTCAGTGAAAGGAGAATTATTCCATTATCCATGATTCATCGTTTTTTTTTGGTTGTCATTAGTATAAGTTTGAGAATCAATCTGACGGGAAAATAGCATCAAATCATTAACGTGGAGCTTGAAAACACTGCATTCGATTGCACCACTGTTTTCAGTAGAATACAAGCCAGAATGACCGCTTTGAATCTTGAATGTACAAACTTTTTTGCCAAACTTTTTTGAGATGATTTTTAATTTTACATTTCTGATATTGCAGTATCATACTTGAGGTACCATGACTGAAAATAACCACTCACCTATTTGGGACTGAAACATTTTGCAGCAGATCTTAATTATCTCAGCATTTATGTTGTTAATAAACATAATAGGATATATTAACATACTTGACATAATCACAGTGATGGCTATCCACCAAAACTAGTTCTCATTTTCTAACTGAGTTGGTGAGGAATTAGTATCCATGATCTGCAAACTCTGTGCTTTCTTATCCTTAAAAAATAGCTTCATATTTAGAGATAACATGTAAAAGTTTGTGTTATAAATCTAAATAATTGTAAAATAATTTGCATAAAAACTGATATTTTAAAGGAAACTTTGTTCGTCTAACAGAATCTAAACACATGAGCAATTTGATACCCACATTTCTTTATGTAAACAAATATCCAAACTCTCATTAGTCAAACACTTTACGTCATTCTTTAATCTTTTGAACTTGTATTGCTATTCCATGGAATTCTGGAAAGATGAGGCCCTGGAACAAATGCCTTTCACTAAAAGTCTGAAGGCTCAGACTGTGCCTTGTTCTTTATAAGCCTGATATGGAGGGGGCGAAAGTAGGTTCATGGTTGTTTATATGGAAAACAGTACAATAATTAATAAATAGCGATACAATAATAAGCTCTGTGTTTTGTGTACTCACACCGTAAACCTACTTTTGCACCACCCTGTATATTGCGCACAAACTGTTTATGGGAGCTAAAATGAATCTTCATTTAAGTGGAAAAGTACTTTTTTTAATTTGCCATGATACCATGCTCAACTATAGCAGGTTATGATTAAGGACATACACACCGTAAGTGAAGTGTCATAGAAATGACAAATGTTTAGAGTTGGCAGCTTTCTCTCAGCTGCTTTGAAGGTAAACTATGTCTTTTTTTTCTCCTGCATAAGACCATATGTCTTCCATCGTGGAATAAGAGCTGTTATATTCAAATTGTGCTTTTGCTTATTCATCCCATCCTGGCAACAAATATCTGGAAAAGAGCTATGGGGAAATGTTTAAATGATTGATACTGCCTGTGCTATCCAAAGCAAAAATCAAATTATCTCCAACACTACTCAAATCTCTTTTCCATCTCAAACACAGATAATAAATTAAAATGTCAGAAATACTCTTTGGCTTAAACATTTGTTTTGAAGATTAAAGATATGACCCGGCTTTCCTGGGAGTGAAAGCCATGTGAATTCTGTTCTTTTGGGGATTGCAGCAGTAAGGGCCCCGAGAAAGGGAAAATACAGCTTTGGGATCTTCATTTTGAGTATGCAATTGCTAGAATATTTGTATTTATGTGTTTTGGATACAGCAGGATAATTTTCCTGTAACATGGAAAGCAGGGTCTGGTACTGTGCAAAAACAAATATCTGGATTCAGAATCTGTCTCTGCTACTTGCTATGTGGATTTAGAGAAATTTGTAACCTCAGTTTCCTCATCTGTATAATGGGAATGACCATTGTGCCCGACTAAGAGAATTGTTGTAAGCATAAAATGTGATTATGCATGTAAATATTCTTATGCTGTTAGATAGTGTAGTAAGGATACAATCATTGGTCTGTACTACAATTATTACATACAAGGAGGTTGGCTGGGATGAGAAAGATTTGGAAATGTTTTCCAGAGAGGTAACAGTCCAATGAGTATGCAAAATATACACAAGCATCTCAAATGCTCGGAAAAAGTACTGCACTACGGAATGCTCTCAAGCTTTAGTTACCCCAGCACTTCTTATTTTGGATTCTAAAATAAGATAGGCTTTTTGTTAATAATAATAATAATAAAGGAATTCATGGTTATTACTGAAGTTTTAGAAAATCGAAGATATAAAAGATAACAATTATACTTAAGACTTATCTCACCCCCAAAACAAATTGTTGACATGAGATGGGTTACTTTCCACATTTTGCCTATCACTTAACTTTTTATTGCCACGTTTTACTTACACTCACTCTGCACGTAAAATATTGTATGTAGCTTTCTCACATAAGATTTTAACAAGTTATTACAGACTCTTTGTTATTATTTATAAAATATTATACAGCAGGTACCAAAGCAGGTTTACAGTTGTAAGTATGCAAAACAGAGTTTATTCTTGTATTATTATTATTATTTAGTTTATATTATTATTTATTGTTATATTATTTTCCATACGAACAACTGCGGACCTACTTTTACCCCACCCTGTATTGTTTTCATCTTACCTGAGATAATTTACCTAACCATTAATTTATGGTAATTCTTTATACTTTTACCAAGTGATTATTCTTATAAACTAGTGTTAAAGGCTCCTAAATTTTTTAAATTCTAAAGTTTTCTTCTGCGTATTTTGAACTACTCATTCACAAGAATTAAAGGCTCAAAGCTTTTTGCAATTGATTTTTTTGTCTGTTTAATAGATACTCACTTTTATCTGGGGATCTGGCTGAGTGTGGTCCCAAGGCTGGCATCTAATGCTTCAGCCATGGGTCCTGTCTTAGAGAAAGATTTTGAAGAATCTGTTACATATGTTTAGACAAATTGCTTTCTGAAAGCATTGTCCCAATTGGTGCTGTAGATATTAGTAACTAAACTTCAATAGCAACTGCAAAAATGCATAAAAATGTAGATAAAATTTAGATACAGTTGCAATTACATACAGATATATAGAAATATAGATATAATTCTGTTGGCAGCATTATGATGGATGTACTGATGTCTCACATTTCCCTTTCATCCCAATTCCTGCTTTCCATAGTAAGCATGTCCTTCCTATTTATCTAAAAGATATGTCAATATCTGAATATCACAGTAAGTTGTCTAATATAAACATCATTTTTGCACATATTTCACAAAAGAGAGACATCAACAGAAATTCCCAAGTTTGACATTAATTGATAATGTCAAACTGCTTCAGGATGACTTGCCTCTGAAGGAAGATCCCACTTGCCTCTGGGTCCTCAAAGTCTCAGGCCCATTTAATTTTCTAAAATTCACACCGTGAACAGCATTCCAGAAGACTGTGTCCACATGCCTCTCTCTCCTGTAAATTCCCACAAGTTCATGCCACTTGTAGAGTATTTCCTCCACGATTGCCATAGCAACTCAAGGACTTTTTCCCTTCTCTTAGCTCCCCCAACCCTGCGGCCAGATCAACACTCCTGAAATCTAACTCTGATCATTTCACCCTCGCAACCAGAAGCCTTTCATGAGCCCCCCACCAACCCCAAGTAAAAAAAACTGAATCCCATCTTTTCAAATCACACTTGTTTCTCCTTCCTTTCGGGTAACTCCTGTTCCAGTCAAGTCCGAAGGCGTGGCCCCCTATCTTTTTGCTTCATTGTTCCATCTCATTCCTTGATTTATTCTGTCTAGTTGGTTTAGAAAGCCCTATTTCATCTACATAATGACAATGGCTATCACAGATCAATTATCTACTGTATGGCAGGAACTGAATAAGTGTTTCCAAATGTTATCTCATTTACTTTAAATTATCACAGCCTCTATTTCACACATGAAACAACCGTGGTGGGCTTACATGGCTTACATGCACACAATGTACTTAAATGTAGAGTTCTGTTGAACTTCAGAGTTCTTGTTCTTCCAACTTCAATACATGTCATGGTGCAGATATTTCTTTTACTTAAATCTCCATTACCACCAAACTCATAAAATCCTTTCCCACGTTCCAGTTAGATGCGATTTCTCACTCTCTGTGTTCAATCTCACTCTGTGTCTCTACCACACCATTAATTGTGTTACTTCTTAATGTGTTTAGGTAACATGCCTTCTTTTACTTATTTATCCATTCAACATTTCATTAAGTTTGGGCCACTAAATGACAAGGAGTTTGCTAGATATCTGATCTATTAAACAAAATAAACATGATCCTTGCTCTCGAAGCAACATATAACTTAGTTGTGAAAACAAACATTAAGAAAACTCAAAACAAATATATAATTACACATTTTAACTAGTGCTGTGAAGTGAAAGCATGGAGTACAAGGAGACAATAAAGAAAGATATGTATGGGGGTGTGCAGTTGAGATTATTCAGAGTCAGCCTTGGTGAGAAAGTAAAATGTCAACCAAGACACTGAGATGAAAAGAAGTTAGCCACGTAAAGAATGGGAGTGTGGAGGAACAATCCTAAGCAGAAGGAAAAGCATAAGCAAAGGTATGGAAGCAGAGGAAGATTGTCTTCCAAGACGTAAAAGAAGGTCATTCAAGAATGGGGTATGGACTGTGCAACTGTCTATCTGAATGAAGTCCCGTAGGGATCTGCAATGGTGTCCTGAGTAAACAAATGGAGTGCAAGTGTGGCATCCGTGTAGAAAGAAGGCAGGGCTAGATCACTCAATATTCTATAGTACTAAAGAGTTCATTTCTCCTTTAAGTGCAAATGGGAGTCTCACACAAGGTCTCACCAGTGATTGCTATGACCCAATTCCAGTTGTCTGATTATTCTTCTAGAAGGTAACATGAGGATTGACACACCAATGCATACCTATCTTACCTTTATTTTCAATTCCACGGTGTCTAATACAATACTTTGAGGATATCAGTTGTTTAATGCTATGTCCTGACATAGTGACATAGTGAGATACTGTATCTATCTTCTGAAACATATATGCTTCATCGTCATAACTATACTATTTTCTTGGATCATTATACCAACTCTCATTGGAGAAGATGTGTAAAATTCTGCCTTTCCCCCCTCTGACTGATATTTCTCTAATTGTTTCTAATCAAATTTGGAACTTCCCAAGTGACTGACTGGAGCACTTGTATTGTTGCCAGATAGACATGACTATGAACTACAGACACCTGGTGCAAAACTGCATTGACAGTACAGGCAGAAAGAAACTGTCTTTTCTAAGGCTACCAGTGACAGAAAATTCAGTAGTGAAGTTTGATGTTCCCTTTGAATCAACTGGTGACAACCTCTGATAATCCCATTTCCAAAAGGGCTGACTTTCTAACAAATTACAATTACTTCCCTTGATCTTCCTAAGAAGATGTCACAAAGTTGAACTGGTAGCAAGACAGAGGTTAGGTAAAACGCTGGGAGGTTGCCTTTCCTCAGCTGGAAATCCACTGGGTGGACTGACGCGAATTTCCCTCACCAGGAAAGAAAAATTATTTATACTTTCTACTCCCGTGCCAATCGGTTAGTAGAAGCTCTACTGAGGAAGACTTGGAGACCACATCTGAGGTGGGGAGGAGATGTCATGACGTATGAATGGTGTCTGCCAAAGGCTCAGAAGAGGAACTGGCGGTGGGCACATGGTTACTTCTGCTAAAATCCATTTAGACTAGCCAGGGCCTGGAGAAGTGTTTCTAGTGTGGGATAATTTAATCAAAACACAAAACAAAGCGGGGGGCGGGGGGGGGGGGATAAACCAAGATCCTTAGAGAATGGCAAAACAAAACAGCATCAAATTTTTAAAAGGCTTATAAACCTGAAGTTTATGTTCAAAGAGTATCACTAAATCTATTATAAAAATGACCTCAATATAAATTTGGGTAATAAGGGAGGTATTGACTTGTGTTTAATAATCCTTTTTATTCAGCCTACTTACCAAATTGTTCTTTACATTTCTTATTACTGTTACTTTTATTCTCTTGAATTTTCACATGGCGAACCTTCAGGTAATTATAGCAATTCCATTGCAACTTCCAAATATCAAAATATCTTTTTCTTATTGCATTGACTATAATTTCTAAAACAATATAAATAATGAAGAAGAGAATATACAACCTTTTTTGTTTACCTCTTTAATATTTTACCATTAAGAGTCAGAGATTACAATAATGGTTAATTTTTTAAAAATCAGAATTGAAGTTAAATTATATAAATATCTATTCTGACATTAATTGATATTATTCAAATTTTTTTCTCCTATTATTTACTAATTAAATATATTTCCTACTATTGCTAAAATAAATATACTTGATTTGGGTGTATTATTCATGTTGATATAATACATATGCCAATATTTTATCCTTAAGATGTTTGAAAATGAGAATGGCCCAAATATTTTCTTAGGGGTCATTATTGGCAAGGTTATTGCTTCAATATTATGCTTATTTTATAAAAGTCTCTACTTTATTGCAGTTGTTGTCTGAAAGCCACTTAGGGTTGTGGTTACGAATCAAGGTTCCCACAAATCAAAACTGTATGGTATTGGCATAAAAACAGAGACAAAGCTAATGAAACAGAATAGAAAGCCCAGAAATAAACCCACACATATATGGCCAATTAACTTATAACAAAGGAGCCAAGAACATAAATTGGGAAAAGGATGGTCTCTCCAATAAATGGTGTTGGGGAAGCCGAACAGCTACTTGCAAAATAATAAAACTGTACCACTATTTTATACTACACACAAAATAAACTCAAAATGGATTAAAGACATTTACATAAGACCTAAAATCATAAAACTCCAGGAAGAAAACATAGAGGTAAGCTCTTTGATATTGGTCTTGGCAATGATTTTTTTTAATTTGGCACCAGAAACAAAGGCAACAAAAGCAAAAATAAACAAGAGGACTACATCAAATTAAAATGGTTCTGCATAGCAAAGGAAACCATCAACAAAATGAAAATGCAACCAACTTAATGGGAAAAAAATTACAAATCATTTATCTGCCAAAAGGGTTAATATCATATATATCCTATACAACTTAATAGAAAAAAATTCAAATGAGATATAACTTCACACCTGTTAGAATGGGTATTATCAAAAAGACAAGAAATAACAGGTGTTGGTGAGAATGTGGAGAAAAGGGAATCCTAATGCACTGTGGATAGGAATGTAAATTGGTGCAGCCACTACGGAAAACAGTATGGAGGTTCCTCAAAAAATTAAAAACAGAACGACAGTATGATCCAGTAATTCCACTGAGTATTTTTATCTGAAGGAAATGAAATCACTACCTTGAAATATATCTGCACCCCTGTTTTATTTACACTAGCATCCTATCTAATAAAGAGGGAATATGCTAACTGACCATCACTCCGTCACAAAGATGGCTGCACCCACAGCTGAAGCCAAGTTCCCATAAGGAGCCTTAACGAGCAATCAGCAGAGACCTGAGGCTACGCCCTCCCCCCACCCCCATGAGGCTTGACAGGGGACCTCAGGCCATGCCCCCCGCCCGGCAGGACTTGATGGGGGACTTCAAGGTGTGCTTCCAGTCCTGGTCCTGGGCTAGGGGACCTCAGGCTGCTCCCCCTGCCCCATCACCAGGCCAGGAGACCTGAGGCTGTGACTCACACCTGGTGGGGCTTGACAGGGGACCTCAGGCTGCTCCCCCCACCCCAGTGCCAGGCTGGGGGACCTCAGGCTGTGTCCCCCACCGTGTGGGGCTTGACAGGGGACTTCAGGCCATGCTCCCACCTGGCACCAGGCCGGGGGACCTCAGGCCATACCCTCTGCCTCAGCACTGGGCCAGGGGACCTAAGGCTGCACCCCCCTGCCTGGTGGGGCTTGACAGGAAACTTCAGGCCGTGCTCCCCACCCAGTGGGACTTGATGGGGGACCTCAAGGTGCACCTCCAGTGCTGGGTCGGGGGAACTCAGGCCGCCCCCACCCACCCAGAGGGGGTTGATGGGGGACCTGAGGCTACACCCCACTGCCGGTGGAGCTTGACAGGGGACGTGAGGCTGTGCCCCTCCTTGCCTGGTGGGGCTTGACAGGGGATCTCAGGCCATTTCCCCCACCTGGTGGGGCTTGACGGGGGACCTCAAGGCATGCCCCCTGTCCTGGCGCCTGGCCAGGGACCTGAGGCTACGTCTCCTGCCCAGTGGGGCTTGACAAGGGTGGGACTGGCCAGGTCTGGATCTAGCCCAATGGGGGCGGGGGCCAGCTGGGTCTGGGTCTCACACAATTTTGAGGTGCATGTGGGTGGGCGGGGACTTGACTCTGGGTCCCGTGGTGCGCCACAGACTCTGACAGGAGGAAGGTTTTCATATACATTTTACTAATTTTCTTTCATCTCTGACACTTCTATTATAGAGAAAGGGCAAATAGCTATATTAAATTATTTCCTCTAATTATCCCCTTTTAATGTGCATGAATTTCATACACCGGATCACTAGTTATTTATAATAGCCAAGGCATGGAAACAATAAGACATGAACAGATGAGTGGTAAAGAAAATGTAAAACACACACAAAAAATAGATTATCCTAATATATAAAAAGCCAAACAACCAGATGGATGACCAAACATCAGGCTACGTGGGCGACAAGGCTGGCAGGGGTGTTAGTGAGAGACAACCAAACAACTGAACAGCAGGCTGCATGGGGTGACCAGGCCAGCGGGGGTGGGGGGGAGGGACAGTAAGGGGCGACCAGGCTGGCAGGGGTGTGGTAAGGGGTGATCAGGTTGGCAAGCAGGTGAGCAGTTAGGAGCCAGGGGTCCCGGATTGTGAGAGGGGTGTCCAACTGCTGGTTCCAATCCCTGGGATCGGACCTAAGCCGGCAGTCGGACATCCCACGAGGAGTCCTGGATTGGAGAGGGTGCAGGCTGGGCTGAGGGAACCCCCTCACCCCCATGCACGAATTTCATGCACCGGGCCCCTAGTTCAGCTATAAAAACAAGATAATCATATCATCTGCAACAATATGAATAAAATTTGAGGACATGATGCTAAGTGAAATAAGTCAGACAGAGAAAGACACATATTCTCTGATCTCAACTATATGTTGAATCTAAAAAACAACAACAAACAAGCAAAACAAAACAAACAAAAAAGAACCCTGAACTCATAGATATAGAGAACTGATTGGTGGTTGCCAGAGGCAGGGGTTGCGGGATGGATGAAACAGTTCAAGGGGGTCCAAAGGTACAAACTTACAGTTATAAGATAAATAAGTCCTGGGGATGGTCTATACAGCACGATGACGATAGTTAACAATACTCTATGGCATATGTGCATATTGATGAAATATTAAATTTTCCAGCACAAGAAAATATTTTAACTATGATGGACATTAGCTAAACTTACCTTGGTAATAATTTCATTATGTATACATACACCAAATCAGAGTCATGCCTACCTAAAATTGATACAATTATTTATCAGTCCTAATAAAGAAAGAATTGAGGCTCTCAAGTCAGAGATGTAGATTAGAAACCGAGTTTCATTACTTAGGGATGTTCCCCATTTGTAAGAAAAGGGGTAACAATGGTGCCTACATCGTAAGAGTGTGAATATTAAATATAATAGTTCATACCAAGTACTGACCAGGTTTTGTGGCAAATAATAAGTACTCAATACTGTGTAAACATACACTCAAAAAAACAAACCCACAAACGTTAAGAAGGTATTGTATTTTCAAGTCTTAGTAAAATTAGCCAGGAAGGTAGTGACAACCAAATGCCTCTTAAACCCTTAATTCTTGGGAACTTTTTCCCCTCTTTCTTCCATATGTGTTTCCTTCAAAGTCTCTCTCTTTTTATATTTAACTTGACTCAGCCCCAATATCAAACATTTCCATGAGATTGTTAAAACGTATTAGTGAGCTATACATAGCTTTTTAAATACAATTAGCTACTTAACCCCCTCTGAATCCACAATTGAATCTCATTTCTCTCTTCTAATAATTTTTTTCTTCTTAAACAATGTCAGAGATTCATTTGTTTATTAGTGTTTCCCCAAAACTAGCTCTTGAAATGAACACTGGATTTTTCTTCTTTTGGTTTCCTAATGCAGTGGTCGGCAAACCGCAGCTCGCGAGCCACATGTGGCTCTTTGGCCCCGTGAGTGTGGCTCTTCCACAAAATACCATGGCCTGGGCCAGTCTATTTTGAAGAAGTGGCATTAGAAGAAATTTAAGTTAAAAAAATTTGGCTCTCAAAAGAAATTTCACTCGTTGTACTGTTGATATCTGGCTCTGTTGACTAATGAGTTTGCCAACCACTGTCCTAATGTATTTGGCTAAATACTTGAACCGGTCTTGGCTTCCATCCCTGGTATAGACACTGGGCCTCTGCATCAAGGACCACAGAGGGGAAGGGGTTTGTGGGAGGGCACGGGGCATCCCTTTGCCCATTGTATGTGCTCTGTTATCGGACAGACCTAGCATTTTGACGGTGAGGTTTGAAATCAGACACCTAGATTTGATCCAGGCTCTTCCCTTGACTATCTTTGTGATATACTCCTTAACTTCTCTAAACCTCATTTTCTTCCTCTGTACAGAGGACATAATCACAGCTTTTTCTTAGAGGGTTTTTGTAAGGATTAAATGAGGTAATGTGGGGGCGATGCTTATCTCTCGGGACTATCCCTACTAATAGAAAGTCCTGCATGCCTGTGCTTGGGCATATGTGTGTGTATGTTTATGTGTATAACATATTTCTTGAATTAGTAATTCAGTACTATTTCTTGAGTGAGCCCTGCAAATTCCGCCCCAGCCCTAAAACTCTCCATGTTGCCGCGACCCAATCTTGAGAAGAGATGGAAGAGCTCCCTGAACTCCGCGGCTTACGGCGTGATAAAAATGATTGAAGCCCCTTGCCAACATAAAAGCGCCTCGTGCGCAGTTATTAATAACACTGAGCCGTGCCTATTACAGAAAACCTGTGGCTTTTATGCTTCCATAATTTTAGGCATGCTATCATCCTCTCAAAAAGGAAGAATCACCTCTAATACAAATCTCACCAGCTCTCTATTTTCCAATAAAGAGAAGCTTGCAGATGACAAAAACAAACAAACAAACAAACAAACAGTGGGAGGTCCTTTTCCCCAGCCCCAGCCCATCAGAGGCGGGGAAGGGATGCGGATGAGGAACATTGGCCCTGCCCGCCACAAATCACCGCTCGCTTGTCTTCCAAGCTGATGGCAAGGTCCTCCGTTAGCAGAGATGGGGAGGGAAGTGCTCCCTGGATGACAAAGGGCCATTTCTGAAAAGGCACTCCGTTATGATAAAAAGAGCATGAAGAAAAAAAATATTTAGAGGAAAAGCACCAAAATGGACCCCCAAAGAGCACACTGCACATTCTTGTTCATGGCCTGTGCTGCCATAACCTGTTTCAGAGAGGATGCTTAGGGGAAATCTTTGGCATTTCCAGCAGCCTCTCCCCTTTTCTTCCTAAGATTTTTTTTTTTTTATAATGATTTCACTTCCTGTTCTGAGGGCAGAAAATTATTGTTTATTATTCCGGGTGACTGTATGTAAAAATTTTAAATTAGACTGTAATTTGTGATGCTCATAGCAAATACATAACATTAAAATTATACATAAAAGTCAAGTCAGCCACTACAAACTGCCCACAATGATGCAAAAAAAAAAAAAATACTGAGATAAACATTTTAATCAGGACCAGGCCACTTGAAAGAGTGCCCTGAGAGAAAAAAAAAAAAAAATGACAAAAAAATATTAAGTAAAAACACTTGAATATAAGGTTTCGTCGAAGAAATTGTGTGGGTAGGGACAAGTCAAGAGTTGTTGCCGGCAGCTGCTGCTTTGGTCCAGTGCACAGGTCCACAGGTCGGGGTGCTCCAGTTGCGGGGATAAGACTCTGTGGGAGTTACTCCAAAGAGAGGAGCCTTGGGGAATCACCTCCCCCTCGGTGTCCGGGTGGGGGGTGTACAGTCTGCTCTGACCCCCACCGAGGAGTGCCAGAAAGCTGCTCAGACTTGTCATGCCATCTCTGGGGTCTCTTTCCCTCCAGCTGAAAACGGGGGAAAAAAGACTGGAGTTGGATTTTGAAGAGGGCAGTGGGGAAGGAAAAACAGCTGCATCTTAAGAAGAGTAGCTCTCCTTTTCCTCTTGGCGGCTAAGTAGCCCGGAGGCAAAACTGTCTTTTACAAAAGACTTTGGTTGAAATTATTTTGAAACAGGAACCACGTCATGCCCTCTCCCTGAATGGGGCCGTTATGAGGGCATGGTTCCACCGTGTTCAATTTTTCATTCTTCCAAAAATTATCAGTCATTTACATATCAGTGTGAAAAGAGGGGCCACTATGTTGTGCCTGCTATGTACCTTTTCCCAAGGCCACGGTCCCCATGGGCTGCTGAGCTGTTACATAAATGATGTCGAACGCATACAGAACTTGCTGCAAGATGGACCTCTTATGCCTTCTCGCATGTTTCCTGAGGATTTTCTGAGTTCAGTATTCAAGTAACAGTCAAAATGCCTCCAGGACTTAACCGTGTAGTCATTTTCCACTCTACTTTTCTTATCCAGAGATACCATGTTTCCATTGTCTAGAATTATTTTTCCTTTCTCCCAGCGTAGATGTGAGATCAATATTATTTAAGTATCTGCTGCTGCAAATGTTGTACTTGGAAGATAAAGAGCAGGAGATCCCTCTGGACAAATGTGTCTGAGAGGAGAGGCTGCAGTGAAAAGTCGGGTTACATCAGCTTCCAGATGAAACTCCCTCCTCCCACTGCCAGGCAGATTTTCTTAGTTTCAGAAAGCAATGAAATCGGGAAGGAACTGTGAAATGCTTCAGGGAACGGCATTTCCTTCTCCTGTTATAGCCTCTTTCAGGATCTTTATTGAAAGATAAATGGGGATCCCGCCTGCTCTTGCTCTCACTGTGCTGTGGGAACTGCAATATCCATGAAATCTCTTGTGGTTTTTTTTCAGCCAGAGTTGCCCTTATTTAACTTACTCAAGGACTGTAAAAGGTACTGGTAACAGCACCCGTGTGCAAATTTCGCTTATGGAACTGCCAGGTGAAACCAGGAAAGGGATCTGAGTATGAGCGGTCAAAATAAAAACCACCGACAACATAGAGACCTAACGCCCCCTATTGTTAAAAATGTGTAAGTGGGAAAATACATTCAAATAGGCTCCTTGTCAGGTAACTTCCCCTTTTACATCTGACTGGGGCCGTTCTCTATGCAGAGACCTTGTTATTTTTAGCAACATACCAGGTGGCCCTGGTTAATGGCCTCCCTGCAGTATATTGGAGCCAAGTGGATATTGTCATGTCAGGCATGAGGAACGAACTGATGAGGAGGACTCCAGCCTTTACAAAGCTGCTGTGGAGAGCCCTGCTAATTGCCCTGTGGTCCAAGCTCAGCATCCATGGGATTTCCTGACAGCGGTCCAGATGGCTGCAGCCTCTACTCCAGGCATGCCAGCCTGCACACAGGGGCACTGCCACCTGCTCAAGGAAGGGGGCTGGGCCCATTAATTCTGATTTACAAAGATGATGCCGTTTCAAAAGTGTTGGCCACGTGGGACCCCACAGACCATTTCCAGGAACAGGCCACTGAGGCCTCCTCACTCATTCCGTTCCCTGTCCGCTGGCCTTGCTCGTAACGAAAAGCTAGTTGCAGCCTTTAAACCCTGTTCGCTCTCCCGTTTTATTGCTGGCAGAAAACTGTGCAGTTAATCAGCATTATCTCCTATTGGCGGATCCCAGCCGGTGAAAGGGTAGTTGCTGGGGTCATTCAGAGATGCTTCCACACTCTGCCTGATGCAGAATTTACAGTCTCGCCGTGGAAGGCCCCGGAAAGTACAGATTGTCTCATTATATGAAATGACAACCGAGCACCTCCGCGATAGGGCAGTTCCAAGCACTCACGGACTCTGATGCAACCGGCTTGTTAAGATGATGCTGATACACTTCGAAGACTTGTGCAGGATGCATCTTTTCCTGCGCTCTAGGCGTCAAAGGAAGATGTGCTTCCTTTGTCCCAGAGAGCTCCCGCAAACCTTCTCCAGTGTACGCTGATACAATCTTTTTTGCAGATCTCTGGCAACAAGCCCTAGGGACCATAAAACCATTGACATTTTTATTTTGTAATATGTGCAGAAATCACATGAAATGCAAACGTTTCTGCATTTCGTTTATCATAGTATTGTTTACATTGGTGATAAATTAGAGGTAGCTTGACAATTGGGAACGCTTAAGTAAATTTTGGTATAAACACTTCATGGACCAGAATGCTATGTGTATGATAGAACTTACAAATAAATATGAAAAGTAAACATGGAAAAACGCTTATGTGATAATTGACAAACATCAGTATATACATAAGTGTATGTAATACATATATATTCCCAGCTTCATTGAGATACAATTGACATATAACACTGTGTAAGTTTAAGGTGTACCACATGATGATTTGATGCATGTATATATATATTTATTTATTATCACACCTGCTAAAGAACAGAAATACAAACACTAAAATAACGTTTGTATGATAAAAAAAAAAATACACACAAAAATATATCAAGAAACAACCCAAAACAAGGAAAGGATGTTAGCCCCATTACATCAATAAAGCTCCAAGATGGGGCCCCAATCTGGGTCCCAAATGAGATGCAGAATTTGGGTTGGGAGGGAAAGAAGACCGGAAGAGCGTATGCTAGCCATGAACAAGCCATCCTGACATGTGTTCTTCTCAGGAGGATAAACCACATATTGTGGTCCAGAATCTTAGCTTAAGTCACTTTCCTCCATTAAATTCACAATGAAAGGCTTGCACTTAGCATAACAAATAGTACTGAGCAAGATTTTTTTTGCCTCTTTGACTATTTGGCTAACATTTCTCCAATGAGCCATTTGATTTCAAAGCATTTGCAGTTTTTCCCGTTGGAATTTAGGTCGTTCAGAGATGGTTTCCTATCTTTTGAACTTTATTTGCCCTGCCTTTTCTCTCTCTCATCTCCATACAACTAGTTTTTTTGTTTTGTTTTGTTTTGTTTTGTTTGAATGACATTCTGCTCCAGTTTCTGGGCTAAACACAAAAGTTGAAATTGTCTGCCATAGCTTCAGCCCATCTACATGCTGAGATCTGGGTGTTAAATTTCATTGCCTGTGTGGCCCAGTGACTGACTTCCCAAGCCTGAGAGCCCCACAGCTTTCAAATGTCATCTCTGGCCCTAGCTGGTTTGGCTCAGTGGCTAGAGCGTCAGCCCGCGGGCTGAAGGGTCCCAGGTTTGATTCCAGTCAAGGGCACATGCCTGGGTTGGGAGCTAGATCCCAGGATATTTTCTGAATATATATATTAGCCAGGATAAAATTGTAGCACTTTAATTACTACTTAAAGGAACAGAAATGTTAATATTTAAATGATACATGCAAGCATAATTATTTTTATTTCACCCTGAGAACGATTTGTTTTCCTGATTACCAATCACTCATGTTCTGGTTTCTCTTCTTAGTCCAGGATTGATGGCCCAACCCCACTCCTCCAGAGATCCTTCCAGTTGCCTTTCCCATCGGGTGGGAATCTGTGCTTTACCTTTCAGGTACCCTCCACATATGTGGCAGGTGAGTGAATAGTAGACAACACACCCATAGTGATAACAGGAGACCTGCTAGGAAAAAAAAAAAAAAACCCATGAAACAAAATAACTGTCATTTTTTTTCCTGTATTATCATTACCAGTAATTTATTGTGGCAAAAAAAAGACAATTATCATTCATTTTCATTTAAATGTAAGGGTTTTTAATCATTTCCTGGCTCCTGAGAAACTTCCCTATTATAGCAAATTGCGAAGAGGCATGAGGCAAGGATTTATGAGGCTCGGCAGCTGCAGAATGAGTATGAAGCTTGAAAGCTGCAGGAGACCATGAAAACACCTGGAGAAAGAACATCAGGAGGTGGGGAAGTGGGCCCAGCACATGGAAGGGAAGAGGGCCATACCTCACCACCAACACCTGCCTGTTGGTGGTGTGCTCTCGGGTATACCATGTCATGTAACACCCCCTCTGTTCTTCAAGTGAGGTAGCATTGCCCCCTTGGAGAGGAAATCAGGGATTGAAACGTGAGCCACTTTTCAGTGAGTGGCTGAGTGAGAATACGTTTCTGACTCAGTGTTTTCTGCAATGTCCCACATTTAAGAAATTCCTGTCTTGGTGGGGACCAGCACCCTAGCACCCATTCCCTGTGCTTCTCTGGTTCCCCCACAGGCCACTGTGGTATCAGCTGCAGGATAGCCATAGTAGTAACAGGATGCTTTTAGTGAGCTATCAAAATGTCTAGAGAAAGCTGGGTATGCTATGTTACTGGCAAATAATGTAAATTATTCTCAAGCTAAATAGAAATGGATAAATGAACGATGCATATAATGCAATGAAATGTCCATAATTTAAAAAGACAAAACAAATTCAAGAACACATTGTGATTTTAGAAGCTCATGGCAGGCTAGATGCCAACAGCTTTCCTGAGTGCCACACCCCACCCCCTTCCTGCTATCAGGGCTATTAATGCTAAAATTGTTGAGAAATAATGATTGCTTTAAAAGTATCTGTTTGTTATTGCAGGATAGATTCCATTTCTTTTTGTCAACAATTCTATCATTTCCTTGAGGTCGAGACTAAGGGAGAGGAAAAGATCTACTAGTTAGTGTTCCCTTGGGTCCAGAAGCATCCAAATAAAAAGGTTTCATATTCTGTGCTTCATGTCACTGCCCTTCTCGCATTATTCTATGTGGTAATGTTTAACATAGATGTTAGCATCATTGCCTTCTAAAATAGTTGGCTTGTTGTTAGTCACAAAGCAAGGATACAGCCAAATAGCAGTTTAAGGACAGATTATCCCTTGAATGAGAGACTATTTGAAGGGTATGTCATGTGTAAGAGTGACAGACCTTCGGGGAGGAAAAAATAAATGAGAGATGGCCTCAGAGTTTAGAGCTTAGAGAAGAAAAGAAACCTTGATTTTATTATCCTTCTGAAATTTAGCATGACTTTCTTTATATATATATAATTGTTTTACAGAGAGAAAGGGAGAGCAATAGAGAGTTAGAAACATCGATGAGAGAGAAACATCGATCAGCTGCCTCCTGCACACCTCCCACTGGGGATGTGCTCACAACCAAGGTACATGCCCTTGACCGGAATCAAACCTGGGACCTTTCAGTTCGCAGGCCAACGCTCTATCCACAGAGCCAAACGGGTTAGGGCAAATTTAGCATGACTTTCTAAGAAGATTGGAGTACATTCCAAAGAGGCACAAAGGTTTTGAAACCGACACCCGATATTCGAAGATGATGTTGATTTATTTGCCAGGATCAAATTCAACCCTTCAGCCTGGCAAATAGGACCCTTTGCTCCATTTTCTCTGTGTTACATTATCAGTGGTAATTCTTGTTACTCTCAGTGATTTTCATTCTGAGGCTGCTGCCTGGTCTCTCAGGACATTAATATTTATGTATTGTCAGTGCCCATTCCGTTGCTACTGGCATGAATTAGCAACTTACTTAAGCTCATCAAATATAGATCCATTCTTCCTGTGGTGAGTATTATTGCCTTTGTGCTTGAAATTATAAATGGCAACTTTAGTACAAATGCGAAAATATTTCAGATATTTCTGACAAAATCCTAATGCAAAAGTGAAACTGGTTTCTCAAGTGACTATGGTTAAAAAAATTTTTTTTTCAAACCCCCAAAGTAGCAAAAGTATATGTTTTGTTTGTTTGCTTGCTTTTTACTTACCTTCTATTTTATTTTTTAAAATCATGTGCTTAAAGCCCTGGCCAGTATGGCTCAGTTGAGCATCCTCCTGTGCACTGAAAGGTCACCGGTTCAACTCCCAGTCAGGGCACATGCCCAGGTTGCGGGTTTGGTCCCCAGTTAAGGTGCATACAGGAAGCAACCAACCAATTTCTCTCTCTTCCTCTCCCTTCCTCACTCTAAAATCAATGAAAAGAAATGTCTTTAAAAATTATGTGCTTAAAATACTTAAATTGTTCTAAATGGCTGAAATTAAAGAAGATACTGGTCTAATTACTCTAGTTTTTTATGCCTGAGTCCCACTGGTCAGAAGCAAAAATGCTAACAGAGGTTGAATTAATCAAGTAGTCAATTCTGATCAGTGAAATATGGTTATGTTTTGGTTACTGCAGAACAATTTTGTTATCTTTTTTATATATTTATTACAAATTCTTCCAGATGCTTCCATTTCCTCTCTAATCAAACAAGTCAGACAATTCATCAGTGCATTTTATTTTTCTCAGAGAACTTCCTTTTGAAGCCCACTTTGCTCCCTCTCTAATCTAGACCAGTTCTTCTATAGGTTTCCAAGCACATACGTTCCAGAACTGTCCTCCATTGTCTAGTGTTGATCCCGTTTCCTGCATCCTGCTTTATGCTTGGTTTTATTCCCATTTTATTAGCAAAGCATATCCTCCAAAAGTTTTCTAAGAAGAAAAGTACTTAGAAGGCACATTGACTCTTTCTGCCTTTCTGTTTATCTTAGCCTTAAATTGGAATGATTGATCTGAGTATAGATGTCTAGGATGGTAATTATTTTTCTTCAGAATTAGGGGTGCATTATCTTTTACTTTCATATACTGCTGCCAATAAATCTGAAAACTTTTTGTTTCTGCTCTTTTGTAATTTACCTGTTTTTATCAATGAAGACTTCATAAATTTTTTTTTTACTTAGTTCATCCTGTTTTGAAATATCATATCAACATGCCTTGAGGCGAAAGTTTATTTTTTTCTGTTCACTGTGATAAGCAGATCATGGGCCTTTTCAATCATGAAATACTTTATTTCTTTATTTTATTTTTCTCCCCTCTTTTTACCCTGTTCTGTCTTTGCAATAATTCTACTCTACATGTTTCATCACCTGGATTGTTTCTAGCAGTTATTTCAATGTTTTTTATCTTTGACCTTTTGCTTATGTTTCTAGAATTGCCACAGCTTTATTTTGGCAATATCTATTACTTTTAATGTTCAAAATTCAATAACCCAGTAGATCATTCTTTTCTCTGATGCTCTTATAAAGATTATATTACATTGTTTCATGGATGCAATATCCTCTCTTATTCCTTTGAGGATCGTAGAGATAGTGTTTTTCTGGTTGTCATCATCATCTTTACTGTCTTCTGCTCTCTTCATGGTTTATGTTTCTTCTGAACTCTTTTTTATTTTTTTTATATATTTGTTTAGACTCTTTATCAAGTTGGAAGCTCTCTTATATATCATGTGACCCTAGTTGTTCCTTTTTTTTTTTTTTTTTGTATTTTAAGAGTGAGAGAGATTAAGTAGGTGATTTTACACACTCTGCATGCCTAGAATAAATGTATCTATTGGTGTAATTCACTATGGAACAATTGAGCGGTGAAAGAAAATATGTACTCATTATAAATGCTTACATTTCCTCTCTAATCAAACATGTCGGACAATTCATCAGCTATTTCTGTTGGTCTTTTTGTGCTAGGCTGGTCATCTCTGCAAGAGAATCGTACAGTGTGTTGCCTGACATGTGCACTTGGTTGTTAATCATCTGGGAAGACAGGAGGGGCGGTGAGACTTTTACCAACTGCCATTTTCAGTCTTGCCTCTCGCCCTATTCTCCACTGCTCTTCGTGCTCGTCAGTCAGCAGATTCTTTTCGTTTACCTTCTCCTTTTCCTGCTCTGAATGTAACTTATGTTTTATTTAAGAATCCTGCCGAGTTTTATTATTTCACAAGAATGAAACAAGGGGTAAGGACAAGCTTAACACTTCTGGCTTTGATTACTGGCCAGCTGTTGGCCACTGGATAGATGATCTCTGTTGAGATGGCACTCCTTTTTCACCAGAGTAAAGAATTCTAAGAATACTGTTATGCTTTGAACACATCCGTGAGCTTTTATACATAATTACAAAAGAAGGTCAGCTCTGGTCTCATCAGGAAGAGCGAATGGCTAGAGGACTGTGGCTCAGTCAAACTCGTTTCAAGTTTTGCTGATTACAGGTCTGTATTATACCTGGAGGAGTAAGAACTCCCTGTGTAAACTTGGAAGCAATCACTCTGTTTTCAGCTCCATGCACCACTTCTGACTTCTACAACACCAGCTGCCTCTAAATTCTGAAAATGTGTAGGGCTTCTCAGATCAAACTCTCACCAGAAATAACTTCCTTTTCAGACACTTAGTTCTTCTGTTCTGATTTTCTGAGGTAGAGGGTCTCCATTCTCCCATCTGCATTCCAACTCCCCAAACAGTATAGAAATTCCTAATATATTACTATTGCATTGCTCTCACCATTTACATGTTTTATTCTATTTTATGTTATATTATTTCAATAAATAGTTTCTTTATACAATTATTATACTATTTTATTTTTTCAGTTATCAACTCTGGCCTGGTTGGTGTGGCTCAGTGGTTGAGTGTAACCTATGAACCAGGAGGTCACAGTTCGATTCCAGGTCAGGGCACATGGCCAGGTTGCAGGCTTGATCCCCAGTGTGGGGTGTGCAGGAGACAGCTAGTCAATGATTCTCTCTCATCATTGATGTTTCTGTCTCTTTCTCCCTCTCCCTTCCTCTCTGAAATCGATAAAAATATATTCTTAAAAAATCTTTATCGATTTTTAACTCTGAAATCTACCCAAAAATTAAAATATTGGGCAAACTTTTAAATAAAGAAGAAAGGTGCCATAACCCAACCCATAGGCTCTGAACTGTACCACGCACCCCCCCCCCAACACACACACACACACACACCACATTCTGTGCAATATTCCCTGAGATGAAGGCACCAACATATCTGATTCAAAGCTACATAATTGTCAGCTCATGCTGGCAGTGAAACCTAGGTACCACCTAGCCTTCCCCAGCCTGATTAAAGTACTAGTAGTAGTAGTAGTAGCACTGTACCATCAAAATAATATGAAATATGCAGCACCTGCTTAGCTGCTGGCTTGGGATGGTAAGAAAATTTATATTAGAGGCTGGAAAATTGGAATCCCATTTTATAGTGGAACATATTTCATAAATAGTAACCTGCAGTAACTCAGTAGGTAGACCACATGGGTATTAAACTGAAAGCAATTTGGTGAATTTGGCCAAGAATTAAAAGAAAGCTATGAGCTAGTTAAAATAATTGGCTCATTTGAAAGTGGAAAGGAGATCAATAGATTTCAGAAATTTGGGACAATGTAGAGTTAGAATAGCTGATTGCCTTTAGATGCCAAATGCAAAAGACAAAATGGAGAAAGTCTTAAGACCAATTAAAATTAAATTTATTGGAATAGATCACATTAAGAGCAGGGCCTGTACTTCTAGCATTAAAATACCTAAGTGAATTAAGATGCCTCAAAGCAAAAATAAGAATACAGGTGAACATTTCCAGAATTGCCTACCAGTTCCAAGATAATGTAGTTTAAATCTAAAGAGATGTGAAGACAAAAAAAAATACAGAGACACACATCTTACATGAAAACCATGTCTCAAAAGGATCTCTAGCGTGTGAAACTTGCTGGAGTAAAACAGAGACGAAATCTACACATTGTGGGAGAATTGTGTTGTCAAATAAAACATGAGGCTGTGTATAAAGGTCCTGGGACCCTGTCTGGGACATCTACCCCTCATAAACAGAACGCGGGCTAAGAAAGCTCTGAGAAGAAAGCTGTACAATCTGAAACAGGGGTGTGTTCCCCAATATCCACTCCACAGATGGCCAAGGAGGAAACAGGTAAAGGAAGAACCCCATTCATTGGACTGGAGCCAGAGACCACAAAGAACAATGGACAAAGCTCTTCCCAAGAAAAAATTCAGTGCTTAAACAAAGGAACATTCCCTGCTCAGGATTAAAAGGCAATAGGTGGCTTTCATAATACTGAGAACAATATGGCAAGAGCATAGACTGTATAGACACGCTAACCTCAAACTCATGATTCACCTGTAGGCACAAAATAGGCCCAAGCAGGCAGGGGATAAACTCTTTGAGAGATATAAGAACTACCCTTACCCTTATATCAAGTATTTAGAATATTTATTTTTAAAAACATTTTCTTCAAGATGCACTACAAGAATCAAAAATAGCAGAGATGGCGCTAGTTACTCCTCACACTGTCCTGTGTAGACATTTTTGGATCCTAACATAAAAATGAACTCTGGTTAATGGCTAAATGACTTGTTCTCCGTGTGAATACAAACTTGCCTGTGTGATGGATGACGATGATTTTCAAAGAGAAGTAATGTGACTTGGGATATCTGTATTAGTATGGAATTAACAGTTTAATCTATTTAGTATTTCACACTGATTGCTCTCTGGATATAATTATTTACTGGTATTTATACTAATGATTTTTGGTATGTAACATCTATAATATATTAGCATTCAGTATTAGTATATAATACATAATATGAGCTATGATTTCATGCAGTAACATGGAGGGGTGATGTTACTATGATAACTTTTTTTTGTCTGTTTGTTTGTAGCACTATGATAACCAAGTCACATTAGTGATGATATTACTGGCTAATAGTAAACCATCTAATGTGAAAAACCAATTAGCTAAACTGGGCTCCTTTTCCTAAGCTAGGCCAATTAGAATGATAAAGGACCATCAACTTCCATTGTAAAAAAAAAAAAATGTTCTATATGGAAATGATTTAACTATATTGATTCAAAATACAAATACACAGATAACCATTCTTATAAACATAAGTAGTGGCCCGGTGCATGAAATTCATGCATGGGGTGGGGGGGCCTCAGCCTAGCCTGCACCCTCTCCAATCTGGGATTCCTGCCAGTTTAAACCGGCAGTCAGACATCCCTCTCGCAATCCGGGACCACTGCCCCCTAACTGCCCCCCTTGCCAGCCAGATTGCCCCCAACTGCCCCCCTGGCAGCCTGATCACCCCCAACTACCCTCCCTGCTTGTCCCCAACTGCCCCCCCTGCTGGCCTGATCACCCCTAACCGCCTCTGCCTCGGTCCTGCCACCATGGCTTTGCCTGGAAAGACGTCCGGAAGGTCTCCTGGTCTAATTAGCTTATTACCCTTTTATTAATATAGATAGGAAATACATTTCTTAAATCTGGCATGCTATTGGTGGATGACTATAATAATCACATTTGTAGGTATGAGAAGAATGGTTTCATTTAAGGTAACCCTTCTTTCCACAGGGAACAAACTGAAGTCCATAGAGGTTGTCACCAGCATGAAGCTACAATGGCATAGAAATAGAATTTAATTCTCTTGTTTACAATCGAATGCAATTTTCTCCAAATTGTATAGCCTCCAAGTACAATTGCTGAGAAAATTTACTTAATTTCATTGATTTGTTGTCTTTCCAATAAAATAGGGAAAAGCAAGCAAACTAAACTGCTGCTGAGTTGATGCCAAACAATTTCTTACAATAGAACAAAAAAGGATAATCTGATTTGGTCTAACAGCACTAACTCTTGAGTCTCTATATTGCATTTATTAAAATAGCAGCATTTTTGTCTTATAATAAACACCTTCCCTTTCACTTTTCTCTCAAGTTACTCTTGGTAGTAAAAGGCAGAACACTAGAGGCCAAACTTAAAATCAACATAGAAAGAGTTTTTGCAGGTGAACAGGTCCAATTGATGAGCCAGAAAAGGTGTTTCTTTCCCAGCGTGGACCAGACCTCTCCTACGGAGCTGAGGCACCAACTTGATTTCTCTACGGGAAAGGGTAAAACTATTTCAAGAAAACCTCTCCACTCGCTGGCAACCTTTTTCTGTGCTGTAGACGAAGCCTGTAAAGCCTCACTCCACTCCATGTTTCCTTCCCTTGGGTATCAGATCCCCCCCACAAAGCAAGCAAGGTTTGTTTTTAGGGGCAGGAGGTGAAGGAGAGATCTGCATTGCAAGGGGCTGTACTGGTGTATGCTCCCCCTTTATTCCGGTGGTTGGAATTGTGCTGAGAACATACCCACGCGGAACAGGAGATGGAGCTCTTCACTAACATGAACTCAAGGTGCCTCCCCGCTTTTCAGATTAATCTCATTTCTTCATCCTACAAAATTCAGAGGGTCCCAGAAATCCGAGCTGCCTCCATTTCCCATGTTCATGAGTTACTTACGTTGGGAAGTATCCAGTTTGGGGACTCAAAGTCCTTCCAGGCGCAGGATCTGTTATTGAAAATGATGAGAACTTAAAGAAGCTCTGAGTCCCAGGGGCTGTGAAATTCAAGGAAGCACAGAGACTATTCCCTCAAAGGACAGCGCAGGCTGCAGGCAATTTCATGTAAAGTATATGCAAATGAAGCATTAAGACCCTTTAGTCCATTAGATTGCTCCACCTAAAACCCTTCTATGTAGAAATAATGGTACTGCTGCTAGAGTCTTCTGGTTTAACTAACTGACTTTTAGGGATGACCATATATATTCTCTTCCCCCACTTATTTCTCCTAAATTTGGTCTTTTCTCACGAATAGTCCTATTTTGTTTTTTCAGCTTGCTTTGTTCTAGGTAGATCCTGTTTCATTCCTTTCCTTTTTGATTCTTTTCAAACGGTAGGAAATAGTTCTGGAAATTAAAACCCTTCACAATTCATGGGAGGGAAGCCAAAGAGCAGGGAGGTTAGACTTTATTCTTTCTTACTAAATACTAGAGAGAGAGAAAATTGTTTACACTTCTGAATGAGTGAGCTTGCTGGACTTTTGTCCCTGTATTTAGCCCATTAGGAATTACTAAAATTAATCACCCATAGGTTGAAGTGTGATCCTCTTTAGGAAACACCTCCATGTTATCTTAACTGACACCATTGCAGTTCAAGATGGATATTTGGGAGGTTCCCTTGGGACACAATACTCTGATCATGGGGGGGGAGGGGGCCTTGGAAATGGCATTTATTAACTCACTCAGCCTCACTCACTCAAGAAGGGGCAGCCACAGCACGCTAGTGATGTTAGAAATGGGGTGAGGGATGCAGTCATCCCTGTGCACAACTTCTTGTCTTAGCTTCTCAAATGCTAGCGAACCCCAGGTAGAGAGATTAACCATGTTTCTATCCCTGCAACCATGGACAGTGCTCACCCTACTACTACGTTTGTGAGACCATGACACAATCCTCTTTTTGCCGTCTCTAGGGGGCAGTGTTCTTTTACCATTTTTTTCTGGATTGAGGGGTCTCTGGGGAGAGTTTTCCCTGTATCTTTCTGGAACAGTAAGACTGGGGGAAATGGCTCAATAGTTTATCTATTTATAATCATTAAAAGGAATAAGGTGGGGGCCATTACCTTTAACCAAGACGCATTCCATAAAACACATTGTATGACATACTTGGCTTATATTTTCATAAAAGTACTTAGGAGATAAATTTTAAAATGCAACATAGGGCTAAAAGCTTACTGTGAAGCGGAGGCGACAGACAATGCAGACATGATGCATGTGTGTGCACAGAGCAGCAAGGCAAGGAAGCAGTGCTGATGGTGTGTGTCAATGTCGGTCAGAGAGGACTTCCAAAATATGGGAGTCTAAGTGAAATTGTGAAGGATGGAGAGGAGAGCCTCAGGCCGACAAGAGTGAAAGGAGAAACTGTCAGCAGCAAGAGTAGAGGGCATGTGGTAAACGGAGGAGGGAGCATGTGAGAAAGCATAGAGCCATGCAAGGAGCTCTAAGGAGTGTGGAGTGTGAAATGCTAAGGTTGGGAACACAGAGGAGGAGGATTTGGGGTGGGCCAGATTTTGCTACTCGGTGCTCACCCCAATCCTTTAAGTGATAGACACTTCATGAGTGGTTTGGAGACTTATTCCCCAAATTTATCCTAATGTGTGAAGACTAGATCATAGTGTCCTGGTGCTTTCTTTTGTTTTTAATTCCTTTATTGATTAAGGTATTACATATGTGTCCTCACCCCCCCCATTGCCCCCCCACCCCAGTTCCCCTCCACTTCTGTTCTCACCCCCCTGTTGTCTGTGTCCACTGGTTAGGCTTATATGCATGCATACAAGTCCTTTGGTTGATCTCTCCCCCTTACCCCCACCCTCCCCTTCCTTCCCTCTGAGGTTTGACAGTTCGATCGATGCTTCTCCGTCTCTGGATCTGTTTTTGTTCATCAGTTTATGTTGTTCATTATATTCCACAAATGAGTGAGATCATGTGATATTTATCTTTCTCTGAATGGCTTATTTCACTTAGCATAATGCTCTCCAGTTCCATCCATGCTGTTGCAAATGGTAAGAATTCCTTCTTTTTTACCACAGCATAGTATTCCATTGTGTAGATATGCCACCGTTTTTTAATCCACTCATCTGCTGATGGGCTCTTAGGCTATTTCCAAATCTTAGCTATGGTGAATTGTGCTGCTATGAAGATAGGGGTGCATATATCCTTTCTGATTGGTGTTTCTAGTTTTTTCGGATATATTCCTAGAAGTGGGATCACAGGGTCAAATGGGAGCTCCATTTTTATTTAGCTTTTTGAAGAAACTCCATACTGTTCTCCACAGTGTCCTGGTGCTTTCTTGAGTATTTTCAAGAACTGAAATTCCCAAAGTGATGAGGATATCATTTGAATGGGAATTTAAGGGGGAACTGTAGGCTATAGGCATATATTTTTAGAAAAGTGTTTCACATGTTTTCTAATTGTGGTGAATCCGTTATGAAAATTTCTATTTCACTAAGTATTGTGAACGATGTGACAGATTTGATTTGTGATGGGCCAAAAGTTAGAGTTTCTTACATTGAACAACGTGATGTTGTTGTTGTTTTTTGAAATTAATAATGCAGGATACTCATTATGGATGTGCATGACATGTCATCTGCCTATAAAGGACTCATCAGGAATCACTTTAATGTGATGCCCTGTCAGGCCTGTTCATAAGGAAGCCCCCTAATAGAGATTTGGCCAGTGAGGTTTGAGTTGATGGCATTTGTTGGTTGTATTAGACAATAACAATAACAACAAAAAGATAAGATTATATTTTAGCTTTTACTCATTTCATTTACGTGAAAAAAAAATGAAAACAACAATAAGCTATAAACCTAGAAAGAAGCTTCAGAAGGCCCTCAATGGAGTAAATTTTAACATTATATTCTTAAATGCTATTGAGATATGAGATATTTTCTGTTTGAACCAGAAATAATGTTCTGGCAAAAACAATGCTTACATTGTGTGACATTTAGAAGTTAGAAGACAATTAAGTATCTTTTCTGAAAGCATATGTGTTCCTTTTCATAGAATAAGGTAATCTATAGTTATTTCCTTTTACATCAGCTGCAAAAAAATACTTAATATTCATCACATCTAATTTAGCTCAGTGTTCCATATATTTATGTTCTCTTATTGCTCCTTTAATAATTCTATTTAAATGTTAACAATATTATTGTGAAAGCATTTCTATTAAAACTGAATTTAAGGTACTATTTTCTCCTTTTTCTTATAGGCAGGAATATTGTCGATTGCTTCTAATATAAGTATGATCTGAAAGTGATTATGAAAGCGCTATTATTTGTCCATGGAGAATCGAATCACTCCAGTGGCTTCTCTCAGGCATAGAAATGCAGGGTTATGAGGCACATATTGCTGGGGGAGTTATTTGTAAAGGAGGATGTTATGAAACTTGGGGTTTCTATCATGGCTTGCAGCCAAATCTGGTTATAAGTAAGAAAGTAGGTTAACTTGAAGAGCTTTCTGAAAAGAAAAATGACCAATGTGTATATGTTAAGTATGTAATGGGAATAATAGCCCTTGGAAAAGAGTCCAAGAATGTCATCTTATGTATGAGAAAATCCAAATACCGAGGGATTATATGACTTTCCGAGTATCACTCAGAGGGTCCACAGCCGAGCCAGAACTGGAATGCGTTAGAACATGAGTTTTGTTTGTTTCTAAGCTTGTTTTGGTTTTCATTTCACCAATCCACTGACCAAGCATTTTGGAATAACACAAATAATTCAAATGGAAGGGTTAATATAGCTTTGGTTAGCTTTAGTCAAAATCAAATGCTGGTTTACATGGAGACTAATCTGTACCAGAACTAGAATATTAAAGGTGGCAGCAAATTTCTTCAATCATGGCAATATGCTAGTTCTGTAACTATACAACATCCATTTCTCTCTTCATCTCGTCAGCTCTGGCCAAGAAAGGTTGTAGCTAGCAACGTAAGTCCCATCTACCCAGCTGTATGCTCCAAAATTAGCATGAGGTGCAGGGGAGTCAGTGACTTAGACAGTTGTTCGGTTCCATAGAGAAGTAGGTATCTTAGTCCTCAATACTTCAAAGAAATATTAGAAAAGTTTATGTCTGCCCTGGCCAACGTAGCTCAGTCGGGTGGGTACTGCCTGTGCACGGAAAGGTTGCTGGTTCAATTCCCAGGGCCCAGGTTGCAGGCTTGATCCCCAGTAGGGGGCCTGCAGAAGGAAGCGTAGATGTTCCACTTTCACATCAATGCTTCTCTTTCTTTCGCCCTCTCCCTTTCTCGCTCTTTAAAAATCAATAAAAATATTTTTTTAAAAGAGAAGTATTTTTAAACCCAGAGTCTTGATATATCCATGTATGCCAACATTATAACTTCCCATCTTTTCTAAGGAATAATAAAAATTCAGAAGAAAATAACTTTATGTCAAGTACTCAATGCTATTATTTATGATATCAAAAAATTAACCAGAGCCCTAACTGGTTTAGCTTAGTGGATAGAGTGTCAGCCTGTGGACTAAATGGTCCCAGGTTTGATTCCGGTCAAGGGCACATGCCTGGGTGGCAGGCTTGATCCCCAGTGGGGAGTGTGCAGGAGGCAGCTGATCAATGATTCTCTCTCATCATTGATGTTTCTCTCTCTTTCTTCCCCCTTCCTCTCTCTGAAATCAATAAAAATATTTCTAAAAAAATTAACCGGAATAAAAAAGCAAACTAGATAAAATATTTCTAAAATACAGCAATTTGATGGAATATTAGACAAACAATAAAATTTGTGTAACATGAGAAAATGAAATGTTCTTTGCTAAAAAAAAAAAAAAAAACACACACAGAAAACAAAATCAGACAAATTAGTAAATGTTGCACCCTGAGTAATGAAGACTATAAAATTTACTTCCAATCATTTTTGTATGTTCCATTTTTTCTGCATAGAATAAACTAAATTTTATAATCAAGACTTTGCTTACTGAAAAAGTGGATGAGCCAAAGTGATTAGAGGCTCTTAAAGGCTACAATGCAGAGTGATGTGAAACAAGGAAAATGTGTACAGTTATAAAAATGCTGTGCTTTTAACTTTATAGAGCTGGCGGACCTAGCTTGAAGCCACTGATGCTCTCAGTATTACTACTTGTGAATTCTGCTCTCGTTTTTAATTCATGGGGAAAATTACATTTTTATTACTCGCTGTCAACTTCTCATTTTCTTTCTGCCACTTCACTCCTCTGTCATCTTCCTGTTTTCCTCCTCCTGCATTTCTCCTAGGATTTGGAAACAAATCCTAACTGAAGTTTGGTTACAACTCAAGCATTTGGACATTCCATTTTGAAAATATTAAATATGGCTCTAGGAAGCCATTTATTCTGATCAAAATGATAAAAATGAAAGAAACCCTTCCTGCTGTTTATTTTGAGTTACACAATAATTCTCTTAGTTTTTCTTATTTATGTCTAATAAAAAAACTCAGGAAATTTTCTTTACCAAGACTGTTTTTAGGTAACTAATGGTATTAGATTATTAATGTCTCAGAGGATGAGTCTTAAGTACTGGTTTTCTGTGTGCTAAGTTTCACTCGTTGTAATTTTTAGTGACTTATTTTTCCCCTGGAGCTTTGCATGGATGACACACCCATCTCCAAACACTCGGCATATGTTATAAATCAGGTGTTGGCAAACTTTCTTTGTAAAGACCAGATAATAAATATTTGAGGCTTTGTGGGCCACATACATTCCCTTGTAACTACTGAAATCTGCTCATTGCAGCCCAAACCAATCACAGATGATATGAAAATGTACAGTCCTAGCTCTTTTCTAATAAAACTTTATTAATGAACACTTTATTAATATAGTATTTTAATTAATAAAGTTTATTAGTAAAACTTTAATTAAAATATTATACTATAACCATGTTTTAAAATAATCAAAATTTGAATTTCATAAAATAGTATTTTTCTTTTGATATTTTCTCAACCATTTAAAAATGTGAAAACCATCCTTAGAGTGCAGACTCTTTATAATGGAGAACTTAAAGTTACCTAAAACCAGAATTATGGAGTATTATTATGGGTGATCCATTATAAGGCTTTAAATTTTTTAGAATAGGCCCTAGCCGATTAGGCTCAGTGAATAGAGCATCAGCCTGTGGACTGAAGGGTCCTGGGTTCAAATTCAGTCAAGGACACATGCCCGGTTGCAGGCTCAATCCCTAGTAGGGGGTGTGCAGGAGGCAGCCAATCAATGATTCTCTCTCATCATTTATGTTTCTATCTTTCTCTCCCTCTCCCATCCTCTCTGAAATCAATAAAAATATTTTTAAAAAATAAATAAATAAAATGTTTAGAATAAAATTAAAATATTTAGAATTCACTAAGTTATCTTTCTAACAAATTATTAGATCTTCCTAGGCAGTGGAATCTCTGTTTTGTTTATTGTCTCCCTTCACCATCACAACAATCTAGCTATTGGGCTCTGAAAAACACCTTATCTAATAGTTATCCCTTTACAGTCATTACTTAGAAGGTAAAGGAAAATAAAATATATCCAGAGGACCTGCATTTCTCTTTGATGAATGGAAAGTTTAATCAGTCTTACTTAATCAAGATACTAAAATTATTCATGTTAATGTATGAATAACTAATAATGGGATTTGCATAAAGCCAAATAAATCAATCTCTAAAGAGAGAATTTCAGAAACCAATAATTAAGTCCACTTGTGGTTGGGTGAATAATGTGCAAAAAATTTTGCAGGCAGTAAAATACCTCTACACCCAAGAAATAATCATTAAGTTCGGTGAACATGAAGGCAGATGCAAAATATGGGGAACATATACTCAAAGCCTCAGACATCTTCTCTGCTGACAACCCTACTTCTTCTCTTCTACCCTGATTCATGGTGAATGGCCCTTCTTCAGTGGAATCAGGTTGTGTGGACACTGTTAGTAAACAGCTCTCCTGGGATCATAACACAACCGCATTTGAATGTCCCTACCTTGCTCCTGATTCTTTGCCTTCAATTTCTGAAACTGAGTCAATCTTTAATCCTGGTGCCTTAGCTTGATGCTCTTGGCCCTTGCTTATTTCCTGACTTCAAATAACTGAGAAACCCAGGAACTCTAAAATAATGTCCTAAATTACTTGCCAGGACAAAATGCATTTAAAGTAAAATCTAGCTTTATTTAATGATGAACAAGATTAGCTCATTATGAATTAATCCTCTATTATTTAAACCTTATAAAATTTGAGACAACCACAAGCCCAAAAAATCCCAAATCCATGAACAGCCCAGTGTGAGACAGTGTAAATGTGGTTGAAGCAATATTGTTCATTCAACTACTGATGGGTTCTATTTAAGCCAGATTTTGCTTAATCGATGTATTTTGCCCCTCTTTGTTGAGTTAAAAATATGACAGACTAGGCCCAGTAATTGGTATTCATTATTCTAAAGATATTAAAATGAATAAGTGCTGAATAGAATACTTATATGTATTTTGTAAAGTTATGGTCAAAGAGATTTTATTCCAGTAGTCACAGAGTGTTTTTTACTGTTTCAACCATTAAAAACCCACTAAAAAATACTTAACTTTTTCATGAAATTTCAAAACAAAAATGGAGATATTTCACTACATCTAGTTAGCTTTGTCAGTTTCACAGGCCAAGTCAATGATTATTGACTTGTGATAGGGAGAAGACATTTTTTACTCTTGAGCTCCCAAGAGTGTTTCGCATGGAGAGGCAGTACTATCAAGCTGGGAGATAGAAAATCTGGATTCCGATCTTTCATTCTATTCGAGGGGGACGGTTAACCAAGTAGCTTACATAGCTTCCAGTTTTCTCTTCTATAAGATTATTAGGTTTGAGAAATTAGGCAAGAGATTCTTTCCAGGTCTAACATTTTATGATATATGATTGGAAATTCACTAAAATAGAAAGCACAGAAAACACTGCAAAAATAGTGACTTGTCCAGCATTTTCCAAGCTCACAAATTATATTCAGGGAACATTCTGAACATTGAGATGGATGTATTTCTCAATGTATTTCAGGCTACTAACCTTTCTCAGAGAAAAGGACTGTTCCATCATACATTATGTACTCAAAGAGTGAGCAAGTGAAGCTTCTAAAATTGTCTCCATCACACATAATATAAATAACTAATTGACTAGATGACCATGTCTCCTCTGTAGTTACTGAAGCACTGCACAATGCTATTTTTTGGTCTTTTAAAGAAATTAACTTCCCTAATGTTCTCTCTTTAAAATAAAAATATTTGAAGATTCATGTTTTAAAATAGAACAAATAGCATTGATGAAAAAAAGAGAGAAGTTCAATTTTTTTTTAAAACCTCCAACTTATTTAAACTATTAGGCAAAAATAGTTTGCCTTGAACCAAATCAATGAGGAAGCCAAGAATAAATATGTATCTTTAAGTTCATCTCAAGTAAAAAACAAATACTTCAAAGGTAAAATACAGCTTCTGGTTTTAGTTCCAACATGTAAAGAATGTAAAAATCATTACTCCCATCCTTAGGGAAAAAACTAAACACTGGACTGGCGAGCCTCAGTGGTTGAGCATCAACCTACAAACCAGGAGGTCACGGTTGATTCCAGGTCAGGTCACATGCCAGGGTTTTGGGCTTGATCCCCAGTAGGGGGCATGCAGGAGGCAGCCAATCAATGATTCTCTCTCATCATTGATGTTTCTATCTCTCTATCCTTCTCTCTCTGAAATCAATATATACATTTTTTTTAAACTGAACAAACTGAAAATAATTGACTTTCTCAGATCCATCAAAGAAGTGGAGTCACAGTACAAAGCACAACCCTGAAATCTAGAAAGACAGGCAAAAGCAGAGATTCTCAGTTGAAACAGAAAATCACAGCCTAATTCCAGCTTATGTGCAGTTCAGCCTTGTACTGCAGGTTCATCTCGAATTTAAAAAGTTTTTGAGATTAGCTTAGTGATCCAGCCAACATTTGCATCCTTGTTTCTCCCAAGTCTCACTTAGCTGAGGGAAAAGGGTCTCAGTTTAATTATTTCTACCATCAAAAGATGTGGCTGTGCATACAATAGAAATCAGAAGCATAAATACTGAGCATATGAATGAACAAGTGATTTCAAAAAGTGTATTCATAAGTGGGACCTGTTAGTGGATGTTATTAAGACTTTCCTCTCCACCTGACTGAAATTCAATTTTGAAGGTTCGTACTCTTTCATCAAAACCTTCTTAAGTTCTTTCACACTCGGATAGAATAGGCAAACAGAATATATTGAGTAGTTTTCAAAGAGGAAATTCATTTTTAATGAACAGGTTGCTTGATATCTGCTCTCGAAAGTGCCTGAAGTTAGTGAAAATGCACTGTGAGCCCTTCATACAAAATCCTTTTTATTTGATTCTATTAGATTCCAGTTTGTGTCAGGGCTTTTAAGAACATCGGTTTAGATCAGAGTTTCACAGCCTTGACACTATTGAAATTTGGGGCCAGATAATTCTTTGTTGTGGGGAGGTGTCCTATTTAGCAGCATTGCTGGCTGGTCCCCACCTACTAAAAGACTAGAGGTTAGTAGCAACCAACCCCTATTACCTCCCATGACAGCTACAAATGTTTCCCAGCATTGCCAAATATCCCATGGAGGGCAAAACTGACTCAGCTAAGAAGCACTCATTTAGAATGATCCTTGACACAATACACATATAACCTTTCTCAAAACTTGAAGAGAACTGAACGATGCACCAGTAGCTCTGGAATCTGCTCTATTGTTGAGATTTATGAGTGTTTAAATTATCACCTCAACCCCATCAGAAAACTCCCAGTGTAAATTGTCAAGTCCTCTCTCTCTGATCAATTATCACCATGAGAATACTTAGTCTTTGACAAAAAGTCACTGACTCCAGATTATACTGGCTTCTGCAGAGTGTGTGTGTGTGTGTGACATAAATTAAGGTATATATAACCATAATTTATATTATTGAACTCTATATTGCTACTTTTATTATGTCATCTGTCAAAAGATGATCTAAAATTCCCAATTTATGTTTCTAAAAATAATTTCATGCAAGGTTATTCAACTCATCAATAATCCAAAAAGTTACAATGGTTTGCCTTGGATTCTACTGCATCTGAAAATAGTATTATACTAGTAACCTAATGGTACTTTTACATTTTGTTGATCTACCTCTCCTTACAACTTTAATTTTTACCTTACCATTTAACACACTTTTATTCAATTGAGAAATTTTTTCAGTTCTATTTTTGAATACTTCTGTGATCCTGGTGAATAAGTCTCTTGTTCAGGAACTCTAATTTTCTATAGATTGGATTTCTGTTCTCTATCATAGCTGTTAGTTTCTGTCGTTAAGTCTCTTTGTCCTTTTTTTTTTCTGTGTTCTGTAAAAATCTCCCAATTTTGACCTGCATGTCATTCATTCACTTTTAACTAATGTTCATTTAATTCCACATCAGAATTGGGTTTAAAAGAAAGCTCTTGCATTTTTTGTTTTTAACAGTTGTCTTTATATTACTTAGCTCCATTTGTATTATATATATAATGTTCCTTGCAGAACACTGAGTACTGCATGTTGATTATACACTGGCTTAATATCTATTAACTTATATAATTGCCATATAAGTGTAAAATGAAGATATTTAAATTGTCCACATTTTACACATTAGGAATCTGAGCTACAGTGTATAGGAAACTTGCTCAGAGCAACCAAGCTTGGACATCAGTCCAATGTCAGATACTGCTTTCAGTATAATAATAATGAATTTTAAGAGTCTCCAGGGGGGTAAGAGATCAACCAAAGGACTTGTATGCATGCATATAAGCATAACAAATGGACGCAGACAGTGGGGGAGTGGGGGCTTGTGCTGGAGAATGGGGCTGGCGGGGGAGAGGTCAATGGGGGAAAAGGAGACATATGTAATACTATATGCAGTACTTTAAACAATAAAGAATCCTATCTAATAAAAGAGTAATATGCAAATTAACCGTCACTCCGTGACAAAATGGTGGTGCCCACAGCCACAAGATGGCAGCGCCCAGTCCTCTCAGCCCAGCCGGAGTCCCCCAGTCTCAGGGAGGGCTGCCACTGAGAGCCTGCAGACTAAGTGGCCTGGCGGAATGCTGCCCAGAGGCCCTCCTGACCCTTTATAAAAACAAAAACAAATTCACTCCCCAAGGCCCGATCCCCTCCCAGCTGCAGCAGCCTGGGCTGGGGTCTCAGCCTGGCAGGGGCGCACACCCCACAATGCAATCCCCCTCCCAGCGGCGGCAGCCTGGGCTGGGGTCTCAGACTGGCAGGGTTGTGCGATCCCCTCCCAGTGGCGGCAGCCTGGGGTCTCAACCACTGAGTCACACCAGCCAGGTAGATATGGAGGAATCTTAAATGTTTCTCTTTTTTTTAATATACTTTATTGATTTTTTACAGAGAGGAAGGGAAAGGGATAGAGAACTAGAAACATCTATGAGAGAGAAACATCGATCAGCTGCCTCCTGCACACTCCCCACTGGGTACGTGCCCCTAACCAAGGCACATGTCCTTAACTGGAATCAAACCTGGGATCCTTGAGTCTGCAGGCCGATGCTCCATCCACTGAGCCAAACCAGCTAGGGCTGTCCAATATGTTAAAGAAAAAACCCTGTCTAATAAAGAGGGAATATGCAGGGGAGGGCATTTGGGGGTGACCGAGTTGTCAGGGGAGGGCAGTTGGGAATGATCGGGCTAGCAGGGGAGCAGTTAGGCATCAATCAGGCTGGCAGGAGAGTGGTTAGGGGGTGATCAGGCTGGCAGGCAGAAGCGGTTAGGGGCAATCAGGCAGGCAGGTGAGCAGTTGGGAGCCAGCAGTCCTGGATTGTGAAAGGGATGTCTGACTGCCTGTTTAGGCCCTATCCCACAGGCAGTTGGACATCCCCCGAGGGGTCCCAGATTGGAGAGGTTGCAGGTTGGGCTGAGGGACACCCCCCCAACCCCCTCCACCCCCAGGGCACGAATTTCGTGCATCAGGCCTCTAGTTTTAAAATAAAAATAAAAAATAAAATTTAAAAAGCGTCTCTAAAATTTTACAATTAATCATTTGAACTAAAATGTCTTGTGTCATTAGAATCATGAGTCATATCCATTGTTTTGAAGTATTTTTTAGATACATGTCAAATGTTTTAAATATTCATAGTTAAATGAGAACTGTCGCAGGCTTAATATTTGCAACATAGATAAGACATTCTCGATCACTGGCTCAATTCCCTGCCTATTGGTTCAGAATGTATAACATGTACACACAGCACATAACATACAACTGCTTTGCTTCGTGAAGTTGAGGGAGTTTCTTCTACATTCTTTGTTTTTCTGCACTCTGATCCAATGAAAAGTATTAAAAAATTATAATCTTTTACGCAAACTATGCATACTGCTTTATATTTTGATTCTTGAGATCTCCTATCTCACAAGGAATGGAATGAGGGATGAAAGAGTAGAAACCCACATTTGAAGGGAGGGAAAGATGCTACGATATTGTTTTCTTAGTTTTCTGATTCATGTCAACTCTAAATTATAAGCAAAGATGACTCTTGAAGTATCTTCCCTACATTTCCATGGGAAGATAATTTAATACCCAATAGCATTTTCCCTCAACAATCTAAACTTATGTTAACAACCAATCATTGCTTTTGCCATATTTGTGTTTATCAATTCTATACCAGCAGATCTTCATAAATGCTGTAGCAAAGATTATAAGCCAGTCACCAGTTAAAAATGAAATTTTACTACATTGCTCCACTTACAAAACATAGGTTAAGAAAAAGAAATATAGATGACAGTAATCAGAAGAAAGTAGACACCATTTATATGCTAGAATATTCTTTGAGTATCTACGCTATGACTCCATATGTATGACAATGGATATGTTAGATAGATAACATATATTTATCAAAATGAAAAGATACACTTTTCTTTTTTCAATAAATTGTATCTTTCCATTGCTGGTATCATGTGTGTTTCTTTATATGGATGCTCTCAAAACAAACGCATAGAAGCAAACTTCCAGTAATGAGAGGACTGTGATTGAATTATTCTAGCTCTGAAGTTAGAGAGGAAAGAGAAAATTCATGTTAATTTTGAGACAAGTTTAAATTAAAGCATTAAAAACATTGAATATTGCAGAAAAATGGCAGGAATATATTAAAGACTTAAAACAAGACATACCTTATAAAAGTCTGTGAATATTAAAAAAAAAACTGAAATTGTGAATGATGCACCAAGAAAGCATATATAGTAGGGATTTAATTCAAGAAAGGCAATGATAGTGTAATAGGCATTATAACAACAACTCTAAGGTGGATAATGGATCACTCTGCTCCTTAGAGACAAATACCTCAATCACACAGGAAGAATTCTTCTACCATGTACATCCATTGCCACCTCCCACACCATCAGAGCTCATACACAAAGTTCTGATATGGGGTGCTGATGGTGATCCTCTGTACTCCACCATAAGCCTCCCCACCTTTCCCACCCATGACATACCACCCTCAGGAGTGCTGGAAATTGGGCCAACAAGGAAATCAAGGGGTCCCAGCCCCACACCAGGCCTCCCAGCTCAGGGTCCACTGCCCAGAAGAAAAGTCCCCATGATTTATAGCTGTAAAAACCAGCAAGATTGTGGCTGAGATGTGTGTGTATTGGGGGGGGGGGGGTGCACGGGGGGGAAGTGCTGCTGGAGTCCCAGGTATTCCCCTTAAAGTCCACACACAGACTTACATAAACTCACGTGCTCTGAGCTCCAGCATTGGGGCAGCAGCTCAAAAGGCACCAGGGACACGGAGGAAGTGAATTGTCTGGCATCAGGATGAGGGCTGGAGGGGCAGATTTCTCACTGACAGGCATGCTGGCAGATGCCATAGTTCTTTCCCACAGATCCAGCAGGCAGGCACCAGATCTGAGTCTCTGTTAACCTGGGTCACACTATTTGCCCCACCCTGGTGATTCACTGAGATCCTGTCCTATCCAACCTGAGGCCTCACCCAAGCTGTTTCCAGTGGCTTTTCCATATGAATGGTCTGTCTTGGCTCATGCTTCAGATTTTCCTAAAATCTCCCAAACAAGCAGCATTGGGCCTTAGCATGCCTCATACCTCTAGCTAACTGGCTCAGGCCCAGCACTAGCAGCAGCTGGCCTTGGTTCACAGTTTGGCCTCTCCTGGGCACCTCCAAGTCCAGCACAATTACCAGCTATCTGCAAATTACTTTGTAGCTAATGCCAGGTGGCCCCAGGAAGAACATAGGCAGTGGCTGACCTTAGCCTACACCTCTAAGGAGGCCCCAAGCCAGCACACCCAATGCAAAGTTTCAGACCATGTCGAAGTACCACCCAACCACCTTCACAAGCAGCACACTCAAGGGACGGACTTAGCAGGCACCAGAATCCCACTAAGTAAGCCCTGCACAGCTGATCCTCCACAGCAGTTAATGGTCTCAGCCAGTCCTTGCAGCAAAATGGCCTAGGGGTAAATCGCTCCCGCTGATGTGCCAATAGCAATCAAGACTCAACTACAACAGAAGGGTGTACACAGCCCATGCAAGGGCGAGAGGGATGCACCTGGTGTGCCCAGCTCTGGTGAACAGGGAGGCTGCACCCTGGGCTCTGCAGGACACCTACTGCATAAGATCACTCTATCAAGACTGGAAGCTGGAGCAGCTGCTAACATTGGGAGGCTGCCAAAATGAGGAGACAAAAAAAAATGTCCCAAATGCGCGAACAGAATGAAACTCCAGATAAAGAACTAAACAAAATGGAGACAAGCAATTTACTAGATGCAGAGTTCAAAACACTGGTTATAAAAATGTTCAATGAATAGGTTATGTGTAGGTTAATAAATGTATCATTTTTCATTCATGATTAGAACTTTTAGCATCTTGTTTTTAAAAACCCTACTATATCTCAATGCCACAAAGATTTTCTTCTATATTATTTTGTAAAAACCCCTTCACATAGACGCCTTCCATTAACCTGGAATTGATTTTCATGTAGTAGGGAGTTCCATTTCTAAGGAAAATCAAAACCTTTATCATCCTATCAGAAAATAAAAGGACATTAAAATTAAACAGAATATACAGGCCTCCCAACTCATGTTACTTTTTTTTCTGGAAATTTTAGCCCACTATATTTTTTACTTTTGATCCCCACTAAACATTAGTATTGTTATTTTACATATTTTATGTTCATTTACATTTTCCCACAGGCAGGAATATATTTTCTCTGCTTTTAATTCCTTCTGGATTTTCAGAACTTAAGTGTGTATTAATTTATCTTCTATGTAAAATGCTTTAGAATTTTCTGTGTGAGAATCTACTAGTGACAAATTCCATCAATCTTTGTTTATTGCAGATGTTTATACTTGACTTCTCTTCATGCAGTATATTTTCTCTGGGTATAGAATTTTGGAGCTCAGTTATTTTATTTCAGTGTTTTTGAGAGAGCCTTCCTTTTTCTTATGATTTTTATTGTTGCTATTCAGAAATCAGTCAGCCAGTCCTTCCTCTGAACATGGTATTTCTCATTTATCTGCCTGCTGTCAATATATTCTTGTTAGTTTTCTTTGGTTTTTGTTTAGTTTTACCATTTTGATAACAATGTATGAATTTTTTAAATTATATTTGGGCTTTGTTGTCTCTCAACACTTCTGAAAATTTTTCAGCTATTCTTCCTGTAAATGTTGCCTTCTCGTTTCTCTTTGTCATCTACATTGGACTCCAATAAAATGTCTGTTAGACATGCTCCTCCATTTGCTTTGTCCATGATAAAATTTACATAATTTATTATCTCCCTCCTAATTCACAAATATCTGACCTGTTGTGACCAATCTGTAGCAGTTTACTTCATTTTAAAAATTTGAGATTTGTATAATTATTTCTAAAAGTTTTGTTTATTTGAATAAGCTCTGCTAATTTAGTTAATAGTGGTATATAAAGGTTAATTTCCTGGTTTTAATCACTGTACTCTGGTTATGCCAGATGTTAACATTAGGGAAAGCTGGGTCAGGGATCTAGAGGAACTCTACTATTCATGCAACTTTTCTGGAAGTCTACAGTTAGTTCAAAATAAAAAAAAGCAATATATCAAACTAGATAGTGATTTGGCATATACGATTAATGTTCTTTAAAAATGATAAAAATGTACTGACCCAAAGAAGACAGCGGGTGCTCATTAGAAGTGTGAAATCCATGTTAATAATTCAATTCCATATGCAGAAACCATGCCCACAATAGGAAGTGCAGGCACAGACCAGTTACAGTTTTCCAAAAAAATCTATAATGAAAGAACAAATAACTAAAACTAGAAATTTCTGTTTTAAATATTCCTAGGGAATGTAGAACCGAGAAGCTGCAGGCCCTACATTTATTTTCTTCTCTTCGTTTCCCTCTACTTCTCCGTTTTTCCTCCTCTTATTGAAACATTAAGTATCAACAAATTGAAATTACATTGAATAACAGATTTTTTTTCTTATGAAATTTAAGCTCAAAGGCTTCCAGTTTAAAAAAAATAATATCTTAAAAATATACCAAATAAAGCCTAATTAAATTCCCTACTGAATCACTGCAAAGCAGGGAGGATGGGCCCTCTCTTCTGTGATATACCAGCATTCATCCCCTGTCTTATTTTATTCCTAGTTATTTCTTTGAATTATTGGCTCTGCCTAAATTAAAAACAAAGTAGAGAGTAGAAGTAGTCCTTGGCCCTTGTCAAAGACCAGCACCAATTAAAATTATTATCCATTTTCTGGATAATCTAGTCCATAAAGCTTAAAGTCAGGCACTAGATTTTTTTCCTCCCATCTCCTTACTCTTGGTTGGAGGCTTTTAATGAGTGACCGCCCTCACCTTGCCCTGGCATGGCTCACACTGCTTCCGGCTGCAGGTTTGCAGGTGCACTAGAGGAATATGGGAGGCTGAGCAGAAGCCTGGAGTAGGAGCTTACCGTCTGATTTAGGAACATGAACACACATACACACGCGCGCGCGCACACACACACACACACACACACACACACACACACACACACACACAGTAGAGTGGCTTCAGGATGACGACTTCCTTTTCCGAAGCTTCCAGTTCAGGCATCAAATAGCAGCTGTGGCTCTATCACACGATGGGGAATGTGGGCCTCTAGTCATCTCACAAGGAGCACCCCAGCAGCTCTGCACACACTCAAGACCCTGGCAGAGTCGACTGCTCCCACCTATTGTCAGCTCGGTGAGCCCTCTGAGACAGACCAGCTCATTTCTCTTAATCAGGAGCAATGACTTTGAAAAAGAGTCTGATGGCGCCAATTGATGAACTATGTCAAGAGGGAGAAGCTAATCACGAAGGATGTGCCTTGTGCCTGTGTGTGCTATTTATAGAAACCTCCACAGGCAGGGAGAATACATTAGCACTATTCAGCTATATCTACCCTGTAATTCTCAATTCTTCTTAGTGGCCAATTCTCCCTTAACTGCTTTTTACATTATTTTACAACAACTTACGTTATATTTCTTTTACTTAAAAATTGTTCCTTGGAAGAGGTTCCTTCTTCTTCCCCTAAAGATTGCTGATCTCGATTTCCATGCGCGAGTCATAAGAAAAAAAAACAAACCTTCGCATACACAACAAAAAAGGGGGTGAGGGGGTGCTGCCTTTTCCTAAGTACACGGTCTTGTTGCTTTTGAAACAATGCTTCCCTCAAAGGGCTGTCACAATAACACAATCTAACCATCATCAAGTGAAAAGGCAGATGCACAGGAGGAGATGGAAACTAGACGCTTTCAGATGGAAACGAAAACCACACGCAGTGTAAGTCTAAAAACTCTAACTATAAAACCCAGACCCACCTTGTCTTGAATAAGAGCAAATAATGCTGTCTTTTGGGTCTCAGTTCTCAAATCATAAGACCTATCAAATACCCAGCTTGTGTTTAAATTTCCTTAACTGTCTAATGAATTAATTAGACAGTATGCTTGCCTGCTTCACGATGTGCACTGAGACTGGTTGATATGTTTCCAATATCTTTTTGAACCTACAGTTTTCTCTTCCTTCTTTTTTTTTCTGTTTCCATTTTTGCTTTCAATGTATTTATTGAAGACACGAGCTTGATATCCTACAAAATGAGCCAAGGTCAGGATTTTGCTTATTGCCCCACTATAATGTCATATAACACCTTACTAGTCAATTGGTACTATTTGTATTAATATTTTTCATACTGATACTTTCAAATTCAGAACTACAGCACTTTTAACTGAAAATCATAGATGTACAACTATCTTTTCCTCGGGAATGTCAATCATCACAATAAAACAACTTCCATTGTTCTTTATTTTTCAATAGCACATGCATAGCAACCTCAGAATAAACAATCCAACCTCAACACTAGCAATTGCTTACTAAAAACAATTTATTTGCAGTTTTATTTTCTTTGGATTGAAGGGGTTCAGAATATTCCACTGTGCCATAAAAAATTAATTTTTATTGAAGGCACTTCAGAATAAGTGTTTTCTTGAACTGCCTAAAAACAGAGCTCCCCAAAAGAACTCAACTGTCATAAATTCCTTCCCTGGGAGTAACCAGGGAGACTGACAGTCACCACTCAACACCACACCTAAACAGACATTGTCACAAAGTATCAGGTCCCTGATCTATTCTTCTAAGGACCCCTCATCTTTCTTAAAAGTTACTTGTTTTCCCATAAATGACCTCTCTCCCCCTGCCCTTCCTCTGTCAAGAAGTCATTAACTTCACATAAATATCCTTCTCTTTTCCTTCCCTTGTTAAGACAGTATATAAGCCCCAAATTCTAACCACCTACTTGAGTCCCATTAATGTGAATTTCCATGTACATGATATCAAATGCTATCTTTTAGACTTACACTGCGTGTGGTTTTCGTTTCCATCTGAAAGCGTCTAGTTTCCATCTCCTCCTGTGCATCTATCTGCCTTTTCACTTGATGATGGTTAGATTGTGTTATTGTGACAGCCCTTTGAGGGAAGCATTGTTTCAAAAGCAACAAGACCGTGTACTTAGGAAAAGGCAGCACCCCCTAACCCCCTTTTTTGTTGCTATCTGGCATTTGATACCATGTATATGGAAATTCACATTAATGGGACTCAAGTAGGTGGTTAGAATATATATATATTCTGCCTTTTGTAAATTTAATTCACAGGTCCCTATCACTTTGCCTAAGATTATAGAGCATTTTTCTCCTAGGTAGAGTATAGCCTATATCCCATTAAACATGTTGCAAATTACTAGGTTTTAAAATTTCTCTCTGTGGCTATTTCACCAACTAAAATCAGAGGTTTATTTGTTTCCATTTACTGATAATATGTAAGGATTGATTTTTTAACTTAATTTTGTTCATAACGATGCAAACATTTTACACAGTTCCAATGTTTAAACTATAAAATAAGTTATTTGCAAAGAAAGTTAGTTTCTTCCCCTATTTCATTCAACCTATTTCCTCCCCAAAGGAATCCTTTATATTTTTTTCAGTTTTATGTTTTATCTTTTCACATTTTATATAGAAAAATATACATACATATTTATATTCTCTTTTTTCTCTCAGATACTCCATAGCAAACTGCACATTTTCCACTATCCTGATAATATCACATTAACCCTTTATCAGATGTATCATTGGAAAATATGTTCTCTCATGCAGTGGGTTCCCTTTTCATTTTGTTGATGGTTTCTTTTAGTTTTTAAATCAGTTTTCTTCTATCAAACTCAGTTCAAAGAAAGCTAATATTCACTAGTAGATCAAGTACTGTATTCCTACCCATTGTCTCTAAAAATAAAATCAAGTGACATCAGACACTGTTAATTGAGAATAAAAATTTTATTCTGAAATAAGTTGAATTTCAAATCTAGTTGCAACCTTGGGAGTGGGTAGGTGAGCGATCTGGTAACATAGAGGTTATCTGGTTTTTTCCTGATTTATAAATCTTTGCCTGAATTTCATACACTACTCCCTAGAGACATATCATAGAAAACCATTAAAGCCTCCTACTTAAAATTTAACACTTGTAAACAGTGTCTTATCCAGAAGGTCACCATCTGCAATTAACCATCATTTTAAAAGCCCAGAGGAAATGAAATGCTAACTATGACATTTTTTGGATCATGCCTCCAAGTTTATTAAATTGCAGGAAATAAACATTCTCATTTTTCATTCATTTTTAGTTTTCTTTTTAAAGCTTCAAAATTAATATATTATTGGCACTTAATATATTTTTAACTACAGTATTTCTTTCTTAACATCTATATTTGGAAAGCCTGAATCTGCATCCTTCTGGCCTAGATGGATAGTAACTATATAAAGAAATGAAAAGGATGGCTGAAAGAAGGATATTGAATTCATGGTACAGAGATAATTAATTACTCATATGATAAAAGGTAAAATCGGATGCTAGCTCACACTATACATGAAAATAAATATCTGAGTGGCAAAAGTAAAATCTATAGCATTTTTAAGTAAAAATGTATCTAAGACATTAGATTAGGATTAAACTCATTTAAACATTTTCTTTAAAAAGAAAATATCACCTTCTTATTCTGTTGACATTGAATTATTGGGCTTCCATGTCCCCCTCACAGTGTAAACAATGTTAAATATGCAAAATGTATGATGCAACTGTCTGAAGCCATTGGAGAGCCAAAAGCACAGGACTCTGCTCCATGAGAGAAAGGGAACATCGGAGATGAGTCCCACGTTCCCCAGTGCTCTTTCTTGGGGAGCTTTTCAGACCTCAGCACAGGGAAACGACTTCCAAACACAGAACAGCAGCCTTCCTAGTAGAGGATACAGTGATCAGACCTAGGGGCTGAAGTTGTGGCTGGAATGTCTAAGACAAGATACAAGATAGGAAGGAGGTACACCGAGAAAGAGCCTCATAAATCTGATAGGAGTGCCCTTGTGGTATTGACCAAATGTTTAAATATATGTGTGTAAAGCAGGATTCTGTGTGGGTAAGGATAGGTCTTCTCAGGGTCTTGAGTAGTGGGAGGTGTTGTGAAGTAAACAGAGATTCCAAAAGACACACAGGTCATATACTTTGGAATCACAGCCAGGTATACTGGTGAGATCTAACTGAATACTCTGAGCTTTCAGTTAAAACCTCACAACATCTGTACTTTCAGAGTAGAGCTACTCTGGCCCAAGAATAAGGAAAAGGAATACTCTAGACTTACCCTAATAAAACCTAAAACCAAGCCTTGACAAGAACAAGTTAAGCCAGTAGAAAAGTAACTGTCTTTCAGACTGAAACTCAGTATTCCTTAAAGGAAAAGAACAAAATCAGACTATCAACAGTGTATTGAAAATGCTAAACATCCTATCTAATAAAAGAAAACATGCAAATTGACCGTACCTCTGCTATGCCCACAAGCCACGCCCACCAATCAATCAGGAGCACGTATGCAAATTAACCCAACCAAGATGGCAGTTAATTTGCGTATCCAGGCTCAGAGAAAAGACTGAAGACAGCGTAAAGGAAGCCAAGCACTGCAGAAGGGAGTGAAGCTGTGGAGAAGCAAGTAGGGCGGCAGAGAAGGGAGGGAAGCAGGTGAGGTAGTGGAGATGGCCGCAGGAAGCCCTATCCTTGCAGGAATCTTCCTACAACGGGCCTCTAGTTTAATTAATAAATACTTCATCTACCCATCCATATGAAGAATTGAATAATATGTCCCCTGACCAAAAGGAGAATATTCACTAAATAGGAGAGCTAAGATGACAAAGAGGTTATAATTAGTAGATTGGGACTTTCAAATAATCGTTAAAATATGATCAAATGCTTAAGGGGAAAGGTGGATAAAATGATTGAACAACACAGAGGAACAAAATGCTTTAAAAGGATTGCTTATACTGATAAACCAGTGTTTAAGGAAATAAATATCAAAAATAGAAATCACCAACCTGTGGAATACTATAAACATTATAAATTACAAAATCAATAAGGGATATTATGAAGAACCTTATACCATCAAATTTCCCAACTTATGTGACATGCCAAATTCTTTGAAAATTTTTATCAGAACTGACATAATCTAATATAGAAAATCTGCAAAGCAATATCTTCAGTAGACAAATTGAATTGACATTAAACAGCTTCTTAAAAATAAATAACTCTTCCTCTTTAATCTGTGACATGTAAAGAATACCTGCCCTTATAATTCCAAAAAGCAGAGCACACTGAACATTAATGACTGTTAGAATCATTGAAGAATTGAGGTCATAGGGCACACCACCAACCCAAAATTTGGGGAGACAGACAAAATCTAGTATGAGCCTGCTAGAAGCAGAAGCCAGTGGATCATAAACTTGTAGGAACATTAAACCAATGACTTCGACAAATTGCTGGATATGGACAGTAAACTAAATATGAAGGCAAAAACTCCTACAGACTAGTCTTATAGGGTTCCACAAGTTCATGGGTTTTATCTACAGGAACGCTACCCGGTTCCAATAATGAAGAGCCAAGAAAAAAAACCCTTGTTTTTATGGCAGGAGAAGACAAAAGTAACCATTCTTAAATATGCCCAGAGCATTTTTTCATAACAAAGGCATTCATAAGAACTCTAAGGGAAATGACTTTATAAATCTTATCTGATGTAAAAGAAGGGAAATTACCCAATGCCAGTCCCTCTAGCCTTTCTATCTCACCTAAGTGGTGGAGTGGGGTGGAGAGGGAAGCTGAGAAACACTGTGAAGGTCAAGGCCCAGAGATAGAGACCAGATAACATAACTAAGATTATAGAATGTTACCTTTTCCCCCACACCTTACCACTTACGCATTTACATACTTTCATGGGTTTTACCAGGAATAACCCTACCAGGTATCAATCTAACAAAATAACTACAGGATCTATATAAGTATAAAACTAAAAAATAAGAAAAAAATTAAAACTCTAATAACAAAACACATATAAATGAAGAAATATTGGAAGACTCAATAATGTTATCAATTTTTCCAACTTGATCTATAAATTCAACATAATCCCAATTAAAATCCTGACTGACTACTTTGTGGATATCAACAAACTGACTCAAGAGTTTATATGGAAAGGCAAAAATCCAGAACAGTCAAAACAATACTGAAGAAGAACATAGAGGACTGATACTACCTAACTTCAAGACTTATTACATATCAAGACAGTATGGTATTGGCAAAAGAACAGACACATGAAACAATGGAAGAAAGTAGAGATACCAGTAATAGTCAAATGATCTTTGATATAAAGAAGCGAAATCCATTCAATGACAAAGACTATCCTTTTCGATAAATTGTTTTCAATGGTGTGAAACAATTGGACATTTATCTGTCTGTAAGAAGGAGAAAGGGAAGGAGGAGGAGAATGAGGAGGAGAAGAAGGAGGAAGAGGAAGAGGAGGAGGAGGACCTAGACAGAGATTTTACTATAAAAATCAACTCAAAATGGATCTTAGACATAAATGTAAAATGCAAAAGTACATACAGTGTTTAGAAGAAAACACAAGAGAAACTTGAGGTGACCTTGGGTTTGGCAGTGAATTTTTAGATATAACATCAAAAGAAAGAAAAACATAATAAATTGGATTTTATTAAAATGAAATCCCTTTTCTCTGTGAAAGATATTTTTAAAGACAAGCCACAGTCTAGAAGAAAATATTTGCAAAACACATCTGAAAATGGACTTGCATTCAAAATATACAGAGATCTTAAATTACAGCAATAAGGAAATAAACAATAAAATTTTAAAATGAACAAAATAGTATATAAACAAATACATCACCAAAGAAGATATACAGATGGCAAATAGCATATAAAAAGATGCTTATCATCATTTATCATTAGAGAATTACAAATTAAAATAACAATGAGATACTGAGATACTACAATATACATATTAAAATGACTAAAACCCCCATACTGACAATAGCACATGCTGGTGAGGATATGGAGCAACAGAAATTCTAATTCATTGATATTACAAATGCAAAATGGAACAGCAACGCTGGGAGATAATTTCCTAGCTCTTAATAAAACTAAATATAGTTTTGCCATCTGATCCAGCAGTTATGCTTCTAGGTATTTACACAATTGATCTGAAAACTCATGTCTGCACAACAATTTACACATGAATGTTTATAGCAGCATTATTTATACTCACCAAAAACTGGAAGCAACCAAGATGTTCTTCAATAAATTAATGGCTATACAGACTATGATACATCTATACATATTATCTACACTAATAAAAGAGAAACATGCAAATTAACCATCACTCCGCTATGCCCACCAGCCAATCAGAGCAAGTATGCAAATTAACCCAACAAAGATGGAAGTTAATTTTCATATGCAGACGGGAAGTGAAGACTAAAGACAGCATAGAAGGAAGAAGGAGGGAAAGTGAGGCAGTGGCAGCGGGAGGGAAAGCACGGGGTGGGGGTCAGCGGCAGCAGGAGGGAAGGGAAAGCACAGGAGGCGGGAGGGGTGGCAGTGGTTGGAGGGAAGCCTGCTGGAAGCCCTGTTCTTGCAGGAATCTTCCTGCAATGGGCTTCTAGTTTCTCAATAAATAGAAATAAGCATTCAGACCACAAAAAGACACAAATGCATGCTGCTAACTGAAAGAAGACAGTTGAAAATTCTACCATATATTCCAAATATATGGCATTCTGGAAGAGCCAAAACTATAGAGACAGTAAAATGGTAAGTGGTTTCCAGGAATTCAGAGGGAGGCAGGGATGAGTAAGTGAAGCATAGAGGATTTTTAGGGCATTAAAAATATTCTATATTATATTGACATGGTGGTTACAAGAGACTATGCATTTGACAAAACCCACAGAATTTTACAGCACAAAGAGCAAGCCTTAATGCATATAAATTAAGAATAAATTTAGGACAGTTTCTATCAAAACAATTGTTTTCTAAGTATAGGGACAGATTTCTAGTACTTTCAACTCTGTTTTCTTCCCAGATAAGATTGGAAGCATTGTTAGCAGAATGATTTTGAGAGAAATTCCAAATGCAAAATGAATAGAACATCATAATCCACTGGTTATACAGAAGGATTAAGAAGAGAGCTCAATATGCAATCTCTTTTCTACCTTTCACCACATTATTTATTAATATTTATTAATATGGAACAGTTAGAATCTGAACAAAAGGAATCCAAAGAGGACCACACCAAGACACATCGTAATTAAATGCCAAGAGCAAAAGACAAAGAGAGAATATTAAAAGCAGCAAGAGAAAAAGTTAGTTACCTACAAGGGAGCACCCATACGACTGTCAGCTGATTTCTCAACAGAAACTATGCAGGCCAGACAGGAATGGCAAGAAATATTCAAAGTGATGAATCGCAAGAACCTATAACCAAGATTACTCTACCCAGCAAAGCTATCATTCAGAACTGAAGGGCTGATAAAGAACTTCACAGATAAGAAAATGCTAAAAGAATTCATCACCACCAAACCAATATTATGTGAAATGTTGAAAGGTATTCTTTAAGAAGAGGAGGAAGAAGAAAAAGGTAAAGATAAATTATGAACAACAAATACATATCTATCAACAAGTGAATCTAAAAATCAAATGAATAAAAAAAAATCTGATGAACAGAATAAACTGGTGAATATAATAGAATCAGGGGCATAGAAAGGGAGTGGACTGACAATTCTCGGGGGGAAGGGGTGTTGGGGGTGTGGGAAGAGACTGGACAAAAATCGTACACCTGTGGATGAGGACAGTGGGAGGGGGGTAAGGGCAGAGGGTGGGGTGGGAACTGGGTGGAGGGGAGCTATGGGGGGGGGGGGGGAGAAGAACAATTGTAATAATCTGAACAATAAAGATTTATTAAATTAAAAAAAATAAAACTAAAACAACTAGATTTTGAGATTCTGTTCAACCATTTGGGCAACAATATTTGAGATGACCATCAGGTGAATGTGAAAGTATCAGAAAGTCACTTTTTCATTAGTAACAGCAGGAGTGAAAAGAATAATAACGATATATTTTAACAGTTTGTCCATGTGAGAGGGGAAAGGGCTTTGTAAAATATTTAGCACACGACTGCATATAGATCCCTTCTTTATGTGGAAAGGGTTTTTGTTGTTTTTTGCTGCTTTTCAAAATATTAATACTAATGCCTCAGCTTTATCGTGTAGATTTGCCTATGGCCATGTGTGCTTGATAAACTACCCAGGCGAATGCACAGCCAGTGCTGAGGACACTGGCATTATGCAAATGTAATGGGTGAAACACAAAGTCAGAATAAATCTCTTTAATGCAAACATATCTAATAAGCAGCTTATATAGTTTTGCCTCCTGTGAGCATAAAATGTTTGATTTTAATTGTCAGGTAGAACTGCCTACTTCAGAAATCTACATAGAAAAATACTGAGGGTGTGTAGTTATAATCTGAGACTTCAATTCATGAAAGCCCTCACTTTGGAATAAATGCACGGAATTTAACAGGTATAGTTATATTGGAGCACGAGAAACACATCACAGGATCTGCAGAATCTCTGGTTTCCTCACCCAGAAAATGTTCCTAGCCCTAAACTGAGTGGCTAGAAGAGTCTTTCTTCTATAAAGGCTGTATCTACTCCAGAGGGCTTGCACCCTGCTCTTCTGTTCTTTCCTTCTCTCTCTCTCTCTCTCTCTCTCTCTCTCTCTCTCTCTCTCTCTCTCTCTCTCTCTCTCTCTCTCTCTCTCTCTCTCTCTCTCTCTCTCCGCCCCCCCCCCCCCAGGAATCTATAAAGGGAGGATTCTCTATCCTCTGTGTTGTCCCCTTGAGTACATCCTATATCCCATAGCAATGCCATCACATGTGAGACCTCCATAGTGGCAGAGCAAGCCGCCCCTATGCAGAAGTGCACCAGTGGAAATCATCCCCATGCGGAAGTGCACCAGTGGAACCTCCCCCATGAAGAAGTGCACCTGTGGAAATGATCCCTATGCAGAAGTGCAACTGTAGAACCTCCCCTATGCAGAAGCACACCTGTGGAAATCATCCCTATGCAGAAGTGCACCTGTGGAAATCATCCCTATGCAGAAGTGCACCTGTGGAAATCACCCCTATGCAGAAGTGCACCTGTGGAAATCACCCCTATGCAGAAGTGCACCTGTGGAAATCACCCCTATGCAGAAGTGCACCTGTGAAAATCATCCCTATGCAGAAGTGCACCTGTGGAAATCATCCCTATGGAGAAGTGCACCAGTGGAAATCATCCCTATGCAGAAGTGCACCAATGAAAATCATCCCTATGAAGAAGTGCACCAGTGGAAATCATCCCTATGCAGAAGTGCACCAGTGGAAATCACCCCTATGCAGAAGTGCACCAATGAAAATCATCCCTATGCAGAAGTGCACCAATGAAAATCATCCCTATGAAGAAGTGCACCAGTGGAAATCATCCCTATGCAGAAGTGCACCAATGAAAATCATCCCTATGCAGAAGTGCACCAATGAAAATCATCCCTATGAAGAAGTGCACCAGTGGAAATCATCCCTATGCAGAAGTGCACCAGTGGAAATCATCCCCATGCAGAAGTGCTCCAGTGGCCAGGTCCATCCTGAACTACAAAAGCAGAATGACCACTCAAATGACTACAGTGGCAGCGGCGGTTCCCCTCATCTGTCATGTGTGTCAGTGTTTCTGCTTTATTACTAGGGGCAGAATCTAAAGCGCACCATGAGGTTAGGCGCTCTGCTGGGCTACACCTTCCCTCCAGATAAGATGGCAGGGAGGAAGAACTGTTTATTCTGTTGTAATTCCTGGCTTAGCTGGCACCTGGTTTTCACAAATCAAACCAATATCTGAATTAACATGTTTCCAGAAAACAATAGTTCTGATTGGATTGCATGTTAAAGTAATACTTAGCACAAACAGGGAAGGGATTATACTGTTAGCTAACCACATAGGACAGCTGAAACCTACCCAGAGGAGTGGAATGGTCCCTGCTAAGAAAGCACGAAGCAATGAGTCACAAACCCACAGCCAACACCTAGGGAGACACAAACACAGATGTCATCTCCCCTTCTTCCCTTTCCTCCTGCTTCTCACTCACACCCACCAACTGAAGGGGACTGGGAAAACAGATGCAATGTGGGCAGAAGGGGCTTAGACTGTCGAAATTTTTTGTTTTCCTTTTTTAAGTGTATATTTGTTGCATTTAGTGTACCCCAGAATTTCTCCAGAAATGATATTTATCTCCAATATATCCATTTGCTTTTTATTCCTTAAAATAATTTAAAGGGAAATAGTCAGCATGCTTAAGATGTTGGCCATAATGACACCGTGATTTTAGATCATCAGGAGAGCTGGAATAATAAGACGATAAAAAAGTAAGAAAATTAAAAGAGAGGAAGAGAGAGAGAGAGAGAAGAAAAAAATAAATTAAGTTCCAGCTGATGTTGCCTAGTGGTTGAGTTTCAACCTATGAACAAGGAAGTCACAATTTGATTCCAGTCAGGACACATGCAGGCTCAGTCCTCAGTAGGGGGCATGCAAGAGGCAGCTGATCAATTTTTATCTCTCATCATTGATGTTTCTCTCTCTCACTCTCCCTTTTCCTCTGAAATCAATAAATTTTTTCAAAATTAATTAACTAATTAATTAATTAAGGAATAGCAAAACCAAGAATCAATTGGGAATGACATATCATTTAGGTACCTACATTGTGTTAGCATTTTCCTGGCACTGTTGGAGTGAAATTTATTATTACTGTTATTTAATCAATGGCACACTGCCTCCCAAAAATCTCCATCTGAATTTTACCTTAAAATACTGATATTCTAATTGCTTAATGAGCTCTTCCCATCCCCATTCCCAGCACACCCAAACAAAGAGAAGGTCCATCTACTCTTTCTTGCTAGTCTACCATTGCAAGCCAGGTTTTGAAAATCTGAACTATGCTGACTTTTGTTACGGGTTGAATTGTGAATGCCCCCTTCCAAAATTTGTAAGTCCTGACCCCAGTGCGCCAGAGTGTGACTTTATTTGGAGACAGGGTTTCTACAGAGGTAATCAAATGAACACAAGGTCATTAGGGTGGGCTCCCATCCAGTATGACTAGTGCCCTTATGCAAAGGGGAAATTTGGAGACAGATAAGCACATCGGGAGAATGCCATGTGAAGATGAAGACAAAGATTGGGCAGTAAGTGTACAAATCCTGAAATGCCGAAACCACCCGCAGCCAAACACCAGAAGCCAGGTCAAAGGCATGGACAGGATTCTGGCTCACAGCCTGAAGACGACACTGACTCTGATGATCTTGGTGTAATCAGATCTGTGAAACAACAATGTCTACTCCTTAAGCCACCCAGTTTGTGGTGTTTTGTTATGGCATTGCTAGCAAACTAATACACTGGCCTTACTCTCGTCATGTCTTCCAGGACTCAACTATCACCAACAAGGGATTAAATGCTCTATAAAGTTAGAAATAAAGTAGAACTTGGGATAAATGATTTTAAGGAGATACGAAAGGGCCCTTACTTAGCAACATTCTAAATTTAATATCATGATACTACAGAGAGTAAACATGAAACTGTCAGAAATGTTACCAATCTGGCAAGAAAAAGATAAATCAGATGACCCTATCCATATGAGGTAGGAAATAAAACTCACAGTTGTACTTATTCTGAACCAGTGTAAACATCACAAAATACTGTCAAAGTCTATAATGCCACTTCATATTGAGACCTACTGCTGTCATTATTGAACTGTACTATGCCACAATGCTCCCAGACCCACATACCAACATTGTCCAGTGATAAATTTACACTACACCTACCCTGAGAGGGTATGAAAATGTAACCAAATCACCATATGGTTTGCATGGATAGGGAAGTAAGTATTCACCCGTTGAATGTTCACCAGGGTGATAGTCTAACTTGACTTGGGACCATAAAGCTCCTTCTCCCAATAATTCTATCACAGTGCATTACTGTGCAGTTTGTAAAATATTGACCTTGCTTCTTTTATACCTGTAGCCATCATAAGATAAACTGCCCCTGACACTAAAGAGACTTGATTGGCTCTTTCGATATGTGGGATGAAGTTCAAAACTCTTTAACCTGACTTTCAAAAGAAAGGCTATCTTAGCAGACATGAGAAATTTGATATTTATTACAGTTATTCCCAAGGATAAAATAGACATCATTCATTGAACACTTAACATGTATGTCATTGGGTTTTGCATATATTATTTTATTTTATCCTCAGAAAGCCAGAATATATATCTTCTCTACTTTTGATGTCAGAATTATATTTAAAATATATGAGTGGATTAATGAGTTTTATTATCAGAGTTTTAAAAAACAATTAAATAGTGTCCCTCTGTCGTGCCAACCCAAATATCTATTCATGATCTTTGGAAGTCAAAGCCAGGTAATTCATATGATTTTCAGATATCTGTGTATATTCATAAGCAGCCTGATTAAGAGGCCCGGCATATCGCCTTACCTAATTACAGAATATTCCCTGCCACTCTTCATTAGGGCAATAGGACTTTTTCCCAATAGTTCACTTAACCAACGAACAGCATTTGCAGAAGCTAGCGGTAATCTCCATGATGATTAACTTGTCAATTACCTGTGAAAGATTACCCCAGCCCTTTAAAAGTTGGTAGTAAATTTAGGACTTTCATTTTTAATTCAAATACTATACAATCCAGTTTAAAAAGCACATGTGCTTGCTTCATATGAATTTAAAGGAAATACTGCAAAGGAGTAAAACCATAACAATGTTCAACTATATTCGTATGCAGGATGACTTATGTAGTGGACAATAACAAAGAATGTATACTTTCAAAACAGTGAGATAATACAAATGTTACATTTTCTAAAGATGTGATGCTTACTGTGTGCTTGATAACCAGTCTGTGAGGTAGGTAAAGCTGTAATAATTCTGCCACTGTCTTAACTGAGGAAACAAGGGCCCGCAGACATTAAATCCTTGCCTAAAATAACAGACCCTCTCGTTGTGTTACGAAAATCCCACACTTCGTAAGAGCAGCAATTACTCCCAAGGATTTCAGAGATATGCTGGGCCCTGAGCTGGCTGGACAAAGAAAGACCTCACTGGACACAAGGCATTGAATGGCCCCACTTATGGATACTTATAAACTGAAAGTATTTTACTGAAACTGACTGTAGCTCTTTACGCCTAAGAGACGTGCAAACAAAGAACAAAGCCAACCCACTTCCTCTCTGCAAGAAGAAAACAGATCGTTCAAAACCTCTGCCATTTCTAGCCCCTTGCCTCACGAAGTACATCAGTGAGCATTACATCTTCAAAGGTGGGGCTCAGCATTTAGGAAGGGATGGGAAGATAAATTTCCACATAAAATGAAGTGAGCAAATGTAAGTTATATGAGAGATCCAAAGGACTGGAAACTCTAATGTGTATAATTTACAATTATTTGTTCATTCTCTTTGCTTCCTTGCAAACTTGACTTCGGTCTTAGTCATGTGGCATTTGCCGTATCCAAGCAGAAAGTTTGAATGCAGGGGGTGGCTTGAGGGACCTCTTACCTTCCACCCAGAGCACTGCCTACTTCAGACAACGGCTGCTCCTTCGGCCTGCGTTCCAAGATGAGTAGGTGTGGATAGTCTTGTAAACTGACCGAGCCCTACCAAGCTCCTCAGAGTCCTAGCTGTCCTAGACTGTCTTCAACTCTCAGGCAAGGTGAGCAAGAAAGAAGGAGACTTGGAAGCCACGGAGAATTCAGGGGATGTTGTTATGCAGTAACAGGAACTCACAGAACAGTGCAAGCAGCAGAGCGGTGTCTCTATTCTTATCTCCGATCTCAAGTAACATCGATTCTAAAATAGACCGAGGTGTACAGAAACAGCTGTCCATAAATGTCTGTATTCTATAAAGCATCCAGGTGAAAATGGGGGCATTGAGACTTTTGCAAAGACATACAGCAGAAATAGCGAGAGAGAAAATAAAGGAGAAAAATAAGAATCCGTCTATTTATAGAGCACTTGCTTTTTTCTAAAACAATCAATCATAATTCCTCCTGGGAAGGAAATGGTTTGCAGCATCTATAATGTTTGACCTCAAACAGATCTCCTAATAAACAGGCGACCACCAAAATTGGGTTTTGTAACAGCGGAACATAATTTAAAATGTTTTTAGTAGTATGTACTTGCATCCAGATTGTTAGTTATAGATACACTTGGAATTTATAGAGCTCTGGCCGTTGTTGGATGGAGAATCGAAAGCAGTCACACAGATATTTCCTATCTGCGTGAGCGCGGGAGAATAAATACTGAACAAGCCGTCACTCGGATGGAGCCCCCGGGGAATAATGTTCCACACATATTGTTAGTGCTGTCTACTACTGCGAAGCCAGATCTTGACCCAGGGAGAGAAACATTTTATAGAAAATATATTTGAGGGTTTGAGTTCTGAGGGTTTAAGGTCCCCTCAGAGAAAAGGGTTGTGTTTATGCCACTTTTTTTTTGCTTTATTCTTTTTATAGTTGAAAGTTTACAATTGGGTATTTAAAGAACATGAGTCTGTCTTGACAATTTAACCCTTGTGGTGATGAACCCGTTGTAATGGAAAATTACTAGGTTTTACCTGGTGCCAAGCACTATGCGAAGTCTTTGATGCTATTAATATATACTGTCAAACTAATACACAAACTAATATATCTTTGATGCACTATTTGTATTGCAGAGAAAACCACAGTTGTATTTGTGGCTTCAAAATTCATAAGCCAAAACCCTAATCCCCAATGTGAGGGTAGTAGGAGTTGAGGCCTTTGGGAGGTGGTTAGGTCCTGAGGGCAGATAATTCAGGAGTGGGATCCCTGTCTTTATAAGAGAGACCCCAGCCTGGCCATTGCTGCTCAGTGGTTGGGTGTTGACCCATGAACCAAGAGGTCACCAGTTCCATTACCAGTCAGGGCACATGCCGGGGTTTCCTGCTCAATCCCCAGTGAGGGGCATGCAAGAGACTGCTGATAGATGTTTCTCTCTCATCAATGTTTCTATCTCTTTATCACTCTTCCTTCCTCTCTCTAAATTCAATAAAAACATATTTAAAAAGAGAGAGAGAGAGACCACAGAGAGCTCCCTCACCCCTTCTACTATGTGAGAACAAAGTGAGTAGGAGGAAGTTTTCAACCTGGGAGAGGGCCCTTACCAGACCCTACCATGCGGCACACTTCAGATTTCCAGCCCTCCCGAGCTGCAGAGAGATAAATTTCTGTCGTACATAACCACCTGGCCCATGGTACTCAGCTATAGCAGCCCGAACTGACTGAGCCAACAGGGCAAGGTAAATTCACCCTCATCAGGACAGAAATTAGCCTAGGTTATCAAGAAAAAAAGGATTCAAGTCAAGCCTTAATCTTTTTTTTAAAAAAAATTAAATCATTACTTCTCACAAGGTCTTGAGATTAATAAATAGCTTTGTTAATTAACATTTAATTGCATTACTTTTCTTAGTTTGTGAACTCTGAGAAGAAAAGCATTTTGACTATTTCTCTGAATAGTACTAAATTCTCTAGTATGTACATCTATTTAAAATGGGTGCTAAATGAAATATTTTAGAAAGAAAAGAAAATTGTGATAAACATAGAGGTCATTTAAGTGTTCCATTAATAAGGATGTGAATAATTGGCTTTTCTTCAAAATGTAGTGCCTTTGGCACAAAGCAGAAAGAAATAATATGTATTTTTATGTATGTTATAAGATCCCACAATATTTCTTCCAATATAGTCCTGCCTTATGTCCTTCTGCAAGGCTTGTTTTAAAATATTTGATCATCTCCAGGGATGAGCACTTTTTTACTACAGGACAGACTATATTTTTTAACTTCAGAGGGAAAAGGTGCTTACATATAAATAGAGATCTTATTTTTTTCAATTACGGAAATGGCACTCTGTGTCTAATACTGTGACTATGTCATCATCAAATGTCCAGCAGTACAGACTAATCTATTAAAAGGGCTGACATGGACACAGACTCATACAGATATAGCACTTACAGATGTAGTAATGGATTTAAATACATTTCTGACAAGTACCTTTTGGACTCTAAATGTGAGTTCATCTGCTGCAAAATGTTGGCAACTGAGATTTCCATTGAAGTAGGGCATTGGGAACAAAGCCTGCTACTTTGGGAAGAAGTCTAAATGGAATCCTGCCATTCTCCTTTCCTGCCCATGATGACGGCACCTGCTCATCACCTAAGTCCCAAAAGTAGAGGTCCTTAAATAACCTGCCAGTGGGATAATGAGGAATGGTTTTCCTGGAAAGAGCAATGTGGCATTTGCCATTGGTGTACATTTCCATTGGCTGCCATTCTAGTTTTTCCCGAGGCTCTGGAATTTCTTACCAAATGCATGGTTTATTCTCTAAGTTTATACCAACAATCTAAGATTTCTGCAGGAAAAAAAAATATAAGTGAGATGCAAATGACAATAATGAGAAATCTTAGTGGTATATCCATAAAATGGAATGTTATTCAGGAATACAAAGGAATGAAGTACTGACATGTTACAACATTGATGAGTGTCAAATACAATGCTAAGTGAAAGAAATCAGCCCAAAAGACCACATATTATATGATTTCATTTATATGAAACTAGAGGCTCAGTGCACAGATTCATGCACTGGTGGGGTCCCTCTGCCTGGCCTGAGGATATCACCCGAGGGGTCCCAGATTGTGAGAGGGCACAGGTCAAGCCGAGGGACCCCATCGGTGCATGATTGGAGCCAGGGAGGAACTGCGGGAGGGCTCCAGGGCATGTCCAGCCCATGTCGCCCAGTCCCCATTGGCTGGACCCCAGGAGCAAGCTAACCTAATGGTGAGAGTTTGCCCCATGGTGGTCAGTGCACATCATAGTTACCGGTCGAATGGTCACTTAGGCTTTTATATATATATATATATATATATATATATATATATATATATATATATATATAAAACCAGAATAGGTAAATCAATAGAGACAGGAAATAGATAATGGTTATCTAGGATGTGTGTCGCTGGAGAATGATGCCAAAACATACAAGGTTTCCTTTTTAAATTATTAAAATATTCTAAACTTGTGGCTGCACAACACTGAGTATAAAAAAATGATTGAATTATATACTTTATAATGTGAATTCTATAGTATATGTTACATTTTAAAAAACTTTAAAAATAAAATCTAGTCTATGATTAACTTAGTTAAAAGTATTTTTAAAATTATAAAATTTGATGATGAATTTTTAAAGTAATTTAATATTTTGAATGGAGCTTAACCAATCATGGATAATATCCACATGTTTTAAAACATCTAAAGAACTCTACTATCTGTTAACCCCAAAGGAAATATCCTTTTGAATCAAAATCCCTTACCTTGTTGCTGATGACTTAATAGAAAATATTAAGTGTCTTGCATATATATATCCTCTCTTGCCCCCCCTTCCCTCTCCTTCTTACCATTTCCTTTTTTTATAATATATTTTATTTTTTCCTTTCAAATTTTAAATTTTTTATTTTATCTTTATTGTTTAGAGCAGTGGTTCTCAACCTTTCCGATGCCGCGACCCTTTAATACAGTTCCTCACGTTGTGGTGACCCCCAACCATAAAATTATTTTCGTTGCTACTTCATAACTGTCATTTTGCTACTGTTAATGAATCGTAAGGTAAATATCTGTGTTTTCCGATGGTCTTAGGCGACCTTGCTAGTTGAGAACCACTGCTATAGAGCCTAAGACCATCGGAAAACACAGATATTTACATTACGATTCATTAACAGTAGCAAAATGACAGTTATGAAGTAGCAACGAAAATAATTTTATGGTTGGGGGTCACCACAACGTGAGGAACTGTATTAAAGGGTCGCGGCATCGGAAAGGTTGAGAACCACTGCTTTAGAGTATCACAGGTGTCCCCTTTTTCATTGTCCAAAGAATAATATTTACTTTTAATAATGACAGGTCTGAGCCAGGCATCTCTGGCTGTTTCTTTGCTTTTAATATTCCTGTTTACAGTTTAAGTTCTCTATCTTTGCTGATTACATGAAGCATGTAAATTTATGTTGATTTTTCTATTCAGGTTAAATGAAAATTTGCCAACTATTTTCCTAACTCAGGTAAAATTCTTATTTCTATTCTCTCTTTTTTTCCAGCAAAGCCTATATTAGTTATAATCTACCCTCCTTTCTTTCCTCAATAAACTTTTGGCCAGGAGGGTTGATTTGGGGATTTTTTTTAATTGCATTCAACTGAAAAACTGTAGTTGTGTTACCTGGACATCATAGCTTATATATCCTTTAGAAATATAGTTTTATTGATTTCAATTACTTAGTGAGACAAACCAAAGATTCGCAAAATATTTCCTGGGAGATGTCCTACTGTTTTACCAACCAAAGGAGAAACTTTTTTTTCTATTTTTATATCACCTTTCTTAAAGTTTTATGCAACCATTTTAAAAGTACAATTCCAGCTTCCAAAAACCAAATTTCAAAGCTTATTTTAAGAAGTGTCTACTGATGGCACACCTGAGCAAATAATTATTTTTCACCTTTTACCTGGCTACAAAATTTGTAGTGACCGTACAAAGCATCAGCATAGGTCACTGAAAATACTATTTTCAGGTCTTAAGTGTGAGTGGGTTGTAACATATAGAGGGAGAAGTATGAGAGTAGAAAAATTCTGAGATTTAAAGGCATTTGGATAAATTTTGTTCTTACTTTGCCAGCTTTACTCATAATAGCAAAATAATGGAAGTTCACTTTGTGAGAAAATGGGAGCATAATAGAAGCAAAAAATGCTAAGTCAATTTTCAGAAGCCAATCTAATTCAAGTATGCTATTTTTCTCCTTCAGAGGGAAAAAAAAGTAATTTCCCATAACTGCTTCATTTTATTCTATTTCAGACACATAGTTTTAGTCAACATACCAAGTACCACTTACTTTACTATTATTGCATCTGATTTTTAAATTTTATTTTTAACAATAGGACCTTAAATTATATAAAGCTTTATAGATTTAGAAACAACTTAATCTCTAGTTATTTCATTAGCACAAGAAAGAATCTCTAGGATGAACTTATGTGCAAAATTGTTAATCACGTTTTGAAAAATGAGAGTTCTTTAAATTATGGACTTTGTTGGATCTTGTAAAACATGATCCCAAACTGAACTGAATGGAAGGGGCCAGAATCTGAACTTGAGCTGAAAAGAGATAAGGCCAATGCTGAGGACATGAGGCCAGCGGTGTACGTAGAACAAAGGCCGTCAGAAAATGAAGTGATGGGGAGCAGAAGAGCGACTAGCCAAGCAAGGGACTCTGCCAGGACCCAGGTCTAACACGAAAGGGTGCCCACAACAGGTTATAATAATGAAGCTACCTGCAAAGACAGGGACAGGTGGCTCCCATCCACAGATGTACGAGGACAGTGGCACATTAATGGAGCCAGGACTTAGTACCCAAATTACTCCATCCTTGGGGACGAAAAATTCAAGAAGAACTACCATGCTCTGAACATACATAGATAATTCAGGCATAACGACTGAATTCCTGAAACTGGGATATAAGGTCCCTCTGTGAATGTGCCACAGGACATTTTTAATGATCTACCTATCTTCAGGCTCTTAATCCTTCAAATCCAACCTCCTTCTGGCAGAAAGTGGAATCATTCTCAAATGCATATTTGAATGACATCCTTCAGTGCTTCCTCAGAAACATGTTATCAAAAGAAAAACTTGAAACATGGGATTTTTGCCCATCTTTTTCACTCTCCACCATGGCACTTCATATTCTTGTACCATTTCATGTTTTAAGATCTTTTTGTTATTCACTCCATCTATCTGGAAAATCCTTTGCCTCCTTTTCCGTATGACAATATCTCTATCTTCTGTGTGAAGCCATATTTTGTTAAATTTACACAATAAATATTTATTGAACACCAAGAATCTCAGCATATTTTAACCTTCTTTCTATCATTTTCTTATTATGCTTCAAATTCTACTTCTAGCTTCAGCATTTTACATTGGATAACTACCCCACCAATTCTAACACAGCCTCTGGGATCATCAATCTTAGTTATCATACCTTATTAGGAAAGAGGATATCTTACTGGGTTGGCCCCCTGGATAAAACACAGATTTGATAGGGAACATAGATTCTGATATCACACATTTCTTCTTGGGATATGGTTTGGTACCTAAGAAAATTTTTTATTGAAATGTATGGTATCCAACTGCTGGCCAGTCAATGGATAAACCCCATCAAAATGTTTTAAAAGGTTTTACCAGTGCATCTAAGGATGGAGTTTCTCTTTGGATCATTCAAGTGTGTAGCTCTGGACTGGAAATGTGATAAATGTGATGTCTCCAAGGTTGGTTAAGAGGTGGTGAAGATGATAACAGGAACTGTCAAGTTGAGAGTCACAACAATTTACACATCCTATGAGCTCTCTTTGAGGAAAAGAAACACTCTATGGGAAACATTTAGATACTGGTTTCCTATCAGCCTTCAACACTTTGCTAGAGTGGCAGTCATTGCCCGGGTTCTTGTCCCAGCCTTACAAAGCGTTCAGCAATCTGGAGAAAGGAGCTGATGTGTAGATTCAAGGAGTCCAAGGATGAAAGATAATTTTGAAAGGCATTGGGGGTCAGAGGAGCTTCAGCTAAAGGAACTGAAGACTACCCCTTGTCTAAGGACCCCATGCTATTTATTAACATAATTTGTCCTAAGGCAAGGTGGAGATAATATACTTCAAAGGGTAGGGTTTACAGAAGCATTGTGGGTTTGGAAGAATAGCCTACAGCTGTTCAGGTATTTGGCCAACAGGAGGCAATAACATGCAGATTTAAGATGCCCTGAGCTGTCTAGCAGCAGACAATCCTATTCAGGTTTGGGGAAGTGCTGTTTAGCCATTCCAACAGGTAAACTCCATATATGGCTCAGCCCTTGTTGAGCCCCCAAGCTTCACCAACCTTTTGATGAAACTCTTGTAATTATGACATGTTGGAATCGGCGACCGGTGGTCATGACCAGAAAATGTTAAAGGTCTCATTTTTTCTGCCTTTGCTACCTTCTCTGTATTCAGGCTGGAGCAAATGAGTAAACAAATTTGGGAGGATAAAAGCCAGTTTTCTCAGTGGTAGTGAAGGGAGTTACAGAAAAGAAAAAGGCTCAGACTGGAGTATATCTCATGGTGGTGTTGATTTGAGATTAATGTAATCAGCATGAAGATATAGTGATTTGCTAGCTCTGTTGCTGAGTGGATCTAGAAGTGATGTTACATTATTAGCAATGAGTTTACCTAGTGCCAAGGTTGGGGCAAGAAGAGTAAATAAAGAACCTGAGACATATTGATGAGCCAGTGTGTGCTAAAAGTAATAGTAATAATAATAATAATAATAATAATAATAATAATACTAGAAACATACCAAAAAGATATGAGGAGCTAAATTGAAGGATTTCCCACTAGCTAAATTTGGAAAAATTTTAGCATCAAAATAAATAAAAATAGTAATGAATTACAACCCATTGAATAAGATAATAATCCATGAGTTCATATAGATATATATATATGACAATCCTTCTTTTCAGCAGACCGCTCAGTAAATATGAATTAAGTGATGGAGTCAGAAAATCATAGGACATAAATCTAGCAGGTGAACATCTGATGATAAAATATTTATATACTGTCAAAGACAAAGTAACTCCCCATAAATTTTGATATGATTCACTGAGAAGTAAGAGTATCACTGCTGGGATATTTCTGCCAAAAAGACATAACCTGAATCCAATCATGAGGAAATATCAGATGAACTCCGACTAAAGGGCAGTCAAAGGAATCTTGGGGCAAAAAAGACAAGGAAAGGCTGAATAACTAACTGTTCCAGGTTAAGGGAGATGAAAAAGACTTTAGTATGAAACGTTACAATCCTGAATTGGGTCTTGATCCAGAAAAACAATAGCTATACAAGATATTGTTAGTACAACTGATAAAATGTGACCATAAACTGTGGATTAGATACTAGTATTGTATCAAGGTTCAATTTCTTGATTTTGATCATTGTACTGTATAAAAGAATATGTATAAGTCATAAAAGCGAATGCCCTTGTGATTAAGGAATGCACACTGCCATATTTAGGGGTAAAGCAGGGTCCTGTTTGCAACTCAATCTCAGGCTTCAGAAAACTGATGAGAGAGGAAGAGAGAGAAAGAGAGCATGTAAACAATTTCTGAAGCTGTGTGAAGGGTGCACATGATTTCTATACACTATCTTGCAAATTTGCTGTAAACTTTGAAATTGTAACACAAATGAATAAGCAAAATATTCCCACCACTTGAAAGTGGATAGTTCCCTGTGAAGGGAGAAAAAGTAAATGTCTATGAAATAGGAAGAATTTGGTAATATGAAAGTCAAGTAGAAGCTAAGATTTCTCTGCTGCCATAATAACAGCCCTTTTCAGCACAGCTATGACCAAAGGGTTATAAAACCCTTCTGAAGGTATAAAGCATATCTAGAACTTCAAAACTCGGTCTTCAAATTTGTAACTTCACAGGGAAACTGAAGTTCTTTAAAAGCAACCATTTTTTTTTCTTTTTGTCAGATCTATGGGAGTTCCTTGTGCTCAGTTTTTCCATTGAGATAAACGCTAGACAAAAGCTAAGTAGTCTTTCGCAATTGTAATGGGGGAACCCCTATCTTTGCCTGGTGTTAATGGGTACACCTGTTTAGCAGAGCTGATGGGCAGAGATCAGGACTGAGGCAGGTCATTGAGGCAGTGTGATGGAAGGGTGGCCAATAGACTCCCTCGATAAGTAAAGCTTTTGTGCCAGAATTATTTTCTTCCCTTTTTTAGGTTCTTTAACATTTTATAATAATTTTATTCATTTAACTTGTTAATTGCGATAGGCACACACAATTGCAATTCCATTTGATCTTCACAAGATTACTGGGAACTAATTATTATCAGCCTATTTCACAGACAAAGAAATAGAGGTTCCATGCTTGAGTGACTCCCCAGTAATCACTAACATTAGAGGGCCCACTCTTTCCAACACATTGCACGGCCTCTGCATGAAGTTGTGCTGCTTCCAGAAAGTGAAGCAGGTTATCAGCCTCAGGACCACCTCTTCATTAGGAAGAGTTAGTTGTAGGGTAAAGAGAAGGTGCTGGGCCTGTGCGCACTAGAAAGCCTAGAAGCGGTAACTGGAGAGAACCAAAACTCTAAATATAAAGTTCCCTTCTGTTTTTGTTTCATCAGTTTTCTTCCCACCCACTTTCAATTTCTTAAATTAAAGTTGCTCATCCCATTTGTTTCTATGCTTTGAAATACTATTATGGATCTGAGAAGCAGGATGAAAATCTTTGTTCTTAGTAAATATACATTTGGAAACCACCCAGCTGGGAAGTAATCCCGTGAAAACAGCTATTAGGCAGCCCGCTGTGAATGGGCTGGATGGGATAATAGTTTCAAGTTCTCTGGGTTTGTGGGGGTTTTTTTTAAATCTTTTTTTATTGACTTCAAAGAAGGGAGAGGAAGAGATAGAAACATCAATGATGGAAGAGAATTATTGATCGGCTGCCTCCTGCAGCCCCCCTACTGGGGTTCAAACCCACAACCCAGACATGTGCCCTGACTAGGAACTGAACTGGGACCTCCTGGTTCATAGATCCATGCTTAACCACTGAGCAACACTGGCCTGGCATGCATTTGGTTTTGAGCATAATAGTGCCCCTCTATGTAATTATGCCCATAATACACACACACACACACACACACACACACACACACACACACACACACACTGAAAATACCATATAGAAGCTGACAGAATACACACTCTACAGTTTGATGGAGATATAGCTAAGTCTTAGCTTCTTCCTTCATAATTGTCATGGCCCCCGGGAAACAATAACCACTTCAAAAATTTCAGTCAGGAGTCAAGAAGTGAGAGACTGGGATGTCACAACTTCCTCAGAAGGGTAATGCCTGAGGCTTCTCTTTTGTCAACTGGGAATGAAATGTCCTCCCTGCTATGTCAAAGACTGTTGTGGTACTCAAATCAAATAATGGATATTAAAGTGCTCTGGATACCGTCAATCCCATACCAATAGAAAAACTTTGTTTTCTAAGCAACATTGCTCCATTGTCAATAAGTTACTTGATGCTGAGCAAAGGGTCAACCTCTATAAATATGAAATAATTCACCATGGTTCTCTAGAATGTAATAATTCACCCATTAGACTAATAATCCCCACAGACCAAGAACCTTGTCTGGCGCATTGTACTCAATCAACAAATAAATATGCCTGGACACAGAATTGCAAGTAGAAACCAAACTATTTTACCATATTGGGTTGGTTCCTCAAAATCATCTTTAAAATGCCAGCCCCTAGCAAAACTCATCTGTAATTATTACCTTTATGTGTCGACTTGGCTGGGTCATGGTGCCCAGATATTTGGTCAAACGCTATTCTGGACATTTCTGTGCAGATGATTTTTGTTTTATGAGATAAACATTTAAATCTGTAGACTTTAAGTAAAGCAGATTACCTTCCAGTAAGTGTGTGGACCTCATCCAATCAGTGAAAGGCCTTCATAAAACAGACTGGCCTCTCTGGAGTGTGAAGGACTTCCGCCAGCAGACTGACTGCCTTTGAGCTGAAATGGCAACTCTTCCCTGGTCTCCAGCCTGCTGGCCAACCCTGCAGATCTTGGACTCATCAACCTCACAATCACATGAGCCTATTCTTTAAAACAAACCTTTCTCCCTATAGATACTCATCATTGGTTTTTGTTTCCTTGGAGAACCCCAACTAATACGATGATCAATATTCAATGGCTACCAAGATTTTTAATCCCAAAGTGAATTATTCTTAAACCATCAAAATATTTTACTCTAAAAGAATCCTTTTTGTCCCCAAATAAAAATTCCTTCAAAATGGTTCCATATGCATTTATCCATTCCTTCCCAACTATTTATTGACTCCTCATTTAATTACTTACTATGAGACAGAAAAATAGCTCTGCATAAAGCAAATAGAGGGCTACACCCGCATTTAGCACTGGTGAGAGTCCAAAATACTGACATATTACAAATTTAAAAGTTACAAAAAATTAATATAATTTTGGGAACTATCCCTATTGTAATGAATTTTGCTTGTTGACTACAGAAACCTTAAGGAAACTTTTTTTCTCTCTGGAAATAGTAGCCTTAGAAAAAGGAATTGAAGTAGAATTCATTTATTCTGCACCTAATGTAGAAAAATGGCACTGAAATTTTGAAAGGAACGTGAAATTGCTGTACCTTCTTGTGTCTATGAATAAAATAGGTGAGGAGAAAGAGAAAAATTCAATTTAACACTGAGAGTAATTTTCACCTTTCCTTCCTTTGAAAACATGCGAAAGGTCATGTGTTGTCATGGAAACAGTAAAATAAGAGATCTGTTCTCAAATGCTTGTAGTTAGGTACAATATTGTCAAATACAGGCTGTTTGTATTTGTCTCTTACAGAGTAGAAAAACACTGATAATGACTTGGTACATAACCATCCTTGTATTTATTCTAATCTTCCAAGAGTTTATGTGTTGTGTGTATGCTATCCCATAGTTATTTCCTTTTATTTTCTTCGTAGAGTTTATAAGAGGCACTGAGCCCACACCTTATTTATAATGCCACTGGGTTAAAACTAAAGCATAGATTTTAAAGCTTAAAGATCATTTAAAATAATTTAATACAAAGCAAGGGCCTGTTCAAATTCATGAACCCATGCTCACAACACAAAATACTTGAAGCAATAGTTGTCATTGCTTAGCTGTAAAACCATGGAGTTTAGGGTAGGACACACCCCTGAATGTGAGTCCTCATTCTTCCCTTTAGTTTTACAGAGTGGCCTTGGGCAACATACTTAACTCATCTCTAATCTGTTTGCCAATGTGTAAAATGAAACTTATTCAGTCATTTTTTAAAGAAATGTTCAATAAATATTAAATAATATGGACCCCAAAGTAGAGATATTAGTGATTATTATCTCCTTCGAATTACTCACATTAGTGAACAGAACCAGAGTCTGGATAACTGAGCCTGATCTTTAATTGCCAGATCCCCTCTATTGCTTTGAGCCTCATGCTTGGGTACATTCTCACCATTTTATTTATTTTTTTATTTTTTTTAATAAATCTTTATTCAGATTATTACAATTGTTTCCCCTTTTTCCCCCCATAGCTCCCCTCCACCCGGTTCCCACCCCACCTCATTCTCACCATTTTAGATCATTGACATGATTCCATCAGAACCTGGAATTCTTTCTCTGATCTTCCAGGATTTCCATAACCTACCCAGATGCTGCCTCCAAATCTTGAATTGCACCAATCAGCCTCAAGCCACTGAGTATTAAAGCTGGAAGAGACTCAAGTACCCTTAGAGTGGGAATGCAGTGTTTGGTTCAAGACCCAGCTGCCAGTGAGGCTCAGAGACAAATTTCCAAACTTCTAGCTCAGAGCTCCACACTTGGCATCTCACAAACACGGACGGAAGACAAGCAAGAATGCACTGCCCCTTCCACACACTATGCTAATTTCCATCGCTCTGTCTTTGCTTTGGAGAGAGCCGTTTTGTTGAAGCTTGGATACCAATGTGAGTTCATGAAATCATCCTCAGGGTTATAGCAGCAGAAATCTTTTAAAGAATACTTTCTAGTTCCTCAACATCCACATCTTCTTAAACCCAATCTGCCTGAGAACCCACCTTTGTTTCACTTTACAAACAAACAAACACAGGTATCCTTCATCCATCCCACTGGGTGCGTTATCCCAAAGTGGAAAAAACTCATCCAAGCCAAGTGGAAGCCTCCTGGAATATGAGTAGTCAAGTCACCCCCAACTTTCTCTTGACTAAAGCACATTTATAGTCATAGAGAAGAATGGTGTTTAAAGAGTAGTAGCTAATGTCAGAATGTTATAAAATTAGATACGTGATAAATAAAAGGTAAAAGACAATTTAATGACTTTACCTCCTCTATCCCCAAAGACTATCCAAAGATTCATCTTCTCTGAGGCAAAACCCTATGAGAAGAAAACAGAGTATGGGTAAGTAATGCTGAATGCTAAGAATTTTGGATCGCAAATTAAAATGCATTCAAATTTTGCAGCTATGCTTAATACACATCCTTAGAACATGCATTTGACTGAAAAGAACTGTTTAAGCAGTCAAAGTCACATCACTTTGCTGTCTTTAAAAGCAATTACAGTGTTTTTCAGGACTACAAAATTTTCCAAGGTGTACAGTATAGAACCTGCCTACATTTTGGTGCTCCGCCTGATCCTCCTCTGGTCAGATACGACACTTGTGCCCAAATTTCAGATGGATCACTACAGTCTCTTTCCCTCTCCTCCCCTCCTCACCTTCCCCTTCCCCTACCAAACCCTCCCCTCTCCTCTTCTCTCCTATATGTAGTCAGGAGTTTGTTAGTGGTATTACACACCCAACTTGGCTGTATAGCACAAGAAATGAATAACTTTCCAGTTCCCATTGCCAGTGTAGATACACACTTTACAGATTAAATAGCTTTTAAAAGTAATCCCCATGTAATGGTAAGGGGGGAAAGCCAGCTGTCATCAAAAGAGAGCAGAGAAGCACTACAGACACATGAGTAGAAACACAACCTCTAGAATCCATTCCCAGGAGCAAATGGTGACACATTCAAGGCTTCTGATTCTGTCCAAAGTAAAATAGCAAGGTTCAGGTTTATTCTCTTGCCAGAAATTACCAAAAAAATGCAAAAAAATATATGAAGCAATAGTTTTCCAGACATGAAACATGAGGCAAAGAAGGACAATAAGCCCCGAGAAATGGAAAACAATTGAGATCAACCCCAGTTACTGCTTTGAGAGAATTTCTTAGCCATGCAGAGGGGAACCCACAGCTGAGCAGGATGGACTTCGGGAGCTGAGAGGCTGAGGTTAACAAAGCAGGTATAGTTTGCAGGACAGAGCACTGAAGGGGAGAGAGCTGCAGAGAGAGAGAGAGAGAGAGAGAGAGAGAGAGAGAGAGAGAGAGAGAGAGATAGAACTCCAAAGATCCGGAGTGAGAATAAAAAGGTAAGTCACGCCCTAGAAAAATATATCACAAATCGCATATCTCATAAAGGATTTGTATCCAGAATATATCAAGAAGTCTCAAAATTCAGCAATAAGAAAACAAGCAAACAACAAAAATGTAAAACTAAAACTAAAACACCAATTTTAAATGGGCCATACGTTTTAATGGAAACTTTGCTGCAGAAGATACACAGATAACAAATAAGTGCATCAAAATAGTCACCATTAATCATTAGGAAAAAAATGTGAATTAAAGCCACAATAAGAAGTCACTACATAGCAAGTAGAATAGTTAAAATGAAAGACTTATCATATTAAGAATGAAAGGAACTAAACTCCTTGTGTAACCACTTTGGAAAGCAGTTTCAGAGTTCCTTTAAATATTAAACAAGCAACTCTTGTGTGATTTATACTTTCCTCTCCTGGGTATTTTATCCAAGAGAAATAAAAGCATATATCCACACAAAGACTTGTTTACAAATGTCCACAGCAACTTTATTTGTAACAACCCCCAAACTGGAAACAATTCAAATATCTATTAGCCAGTGAATAAACAAATGATAATAGATAATGGAATAGTATGCAATTTTAAAATTGAACAATTAATATATGCAACGAGTTGTATGAATCTCAGAATAATTATTCTGAATGAAAAAAAAACAGGCCAAAGGGTAAATATATTATATAATTGCATTTATATAAAATTCTAGAAAATGCAAACTAACTATAGTGACTGAAAATAGAGCAGTGGTTGCCTGGGGACAGAGTGAGAGGGCAGCTTCAGGAGAAAGAGGTCAGTTACAAAGGGGCATGAAGGGGTTTTGGGGGAGCTGATGGTTTCGTGGGTATATGCATATTTGAAAACTTACCAAAATCTATACTTTAAATATAGGTTTGAGTTATTCAATTGTGCATTACTGACGGCATACTAATCACCTTAAACTACCTTAGGAGCTCAGTAAACAATGCACTATCTGAAAGAAGCTTATAGTCTAGTAGAGGAAGAAAATTTTATAAAGAAAAAGAATTCCAGTACAGGGAAAGCACCAATGAGGAGAGGTGTGTCACCAGGATGACTTATGAATGATGCGTAGGAAAGAACTATCCTGGGAAGAGGGAACTTTATGACCAAAAGTACTTAGAAGAGGGAACTTTAGGATCAAAAGTACTTAAATATAGTGTGGCTGGCATGGCTCCGTGGTGGAGCATTGACCTATGAACCGGGCGGGAGGTCACAATTCAATTCCCAGTCAGGGCAGATGCCCAGGTTGCGGCCTTGGTCCCCAATGTGGAATGTGCAGGAGGCAGCCAGCCGATCAATGATTCTCTCTCATCACTGATGTTTCTATCTCTCTCTCCCTTCTTCTCTGAAATAAATAAAAATCTATTTTTTAAAAAATACTTATATATAAAACAGTTCTAAAAAAGTCATTTAATATGGCCTACAATCTAGTTTGAGGATCTTTGCCCAAGTACATTGTATTCACTGACCATGAAGATGCTTAAACATAGCCAAATTCATTATAGAAACTATTTATTCCAAAAGAATTCTTTAAGTACCAGTCTGTTTCACACAAGTGTGTGAACTTTTAGTATATTTGTTGAATGAATGAATGAATGGATGAATGAGGCATACCTGAACCCTATAGTGGCTCGGCTAAATACTTAACAGTTATCATAAGAACCAGCAGGTGGCAGATATTTAGTCAAGAACTGCTGTTAATCAAGAGCAAAACTCAGATGATGAAATGCATAATAGCTTTTGTTCTCTTGATTCTTACTGTCTGAGTTCATTAAAATCAAAAAAATTTCGCGAGATGAACTGAAGAATATTTTTAGCCCTTTGTCCTAGAAAAATAACTGTTTATTGAACTGGGTTATGAAATTGAATTTGAAAATGACAGTAACAAATACTCTTCTCTCAGCAAAGAAAAAAATAATAACAACAAAAGGAGGATTTTTGAGGCAAAGGTATAAGTCTACAGAGATTTCTACTCCTCTCTCCCCGAAATCAGTAAAAGAAGGATTACAACCACAGAAGTAATTGTGCTGTCAAACCGTACTTGAAGAATCAAGAATTAAGATGGATGCCTTTCTATTTGGGTACGTGGGACAAGTCTCAGTCTATATAGCAGAAAGAAGGTATCTGAAATACAGCCTCCCTGCCCACAAATAGGGTGAGTCCATAAGCCCTCAGTAGACTCGGTTGCCTTCAGTGGAACACTGAGAAAAAGAGAGAGGTCACCCAAAGGAGACTTTCCAGAACAGAAATCAGGTCGCATGGGGAACAGCTTCAGGAAAGGAAGGTGCACAGCAGAAACATGCGAGAGGAGCCATCGAAGGTTCGCATGGGGAAGTCAGACACACCATTTTCGCTCAGAATGAGGACAATTGAGTTACGGAGAGATGGAATTCTGCTTTCAAAAGGGAAAGACTGTTTCATAATTAGGGCAGACCACCTCAAAGAACTTGGGCTTTCCTCAACGGACTGTTCCAGCAGAGGCTCAAGTGTAATTAAGTGAATTAAAAGCCAGCCTACCTCCAGAGGCCACACTCAGAAAGAGGGAGTAACACAGGAAAATGCACTGCACGGTGCCTGGGCCATGGTACATGTTCAATATGCAGTACTTCCTCGTTTGTGCTTTTCCTTTTTGTGAGTACCTTAAGTCTGACCACGTAACCTCATTTTTCTTCAGAAAATAAGTCTAACTTAATCTATGTATGTATATAACTATGTAGACATGCTTATAACAAAGATTATAATGCTTAATATTCACAAATTTACTTTTCAGTTTATCAAATACACTCGTCCGTATTTATCTCATTTACTTAATACCCATGATGGCCAGAGCATAATTCTTGACACAAAATAAGTCTTTGTGAGTCATCAATAATTACCCCTATTTTATACAAACTGAGGCTCAATGCATAAGTCCCCACAGTTTATATGTTGTAGAAATAGCAGTTTAATTGAAACTTTCTGAATCTTTTTCCTATGTTTATTTTTTGCAAAGGTGCATTAGCATTAATGAAAAAATACCTGTAAATAAATAAATAAAACAGCACATATGTGTGTATCTGTGTGTATGTTTGAGAGAGAGAGAGCGAAAGAGAGAGAGAGAGAGAGAGAGAGAGAGAGAGAGAGAGAGAGAGAGAGAGAGAGAGAGAGACTCTCCAAAAAAGCCAAACATATTGGGAAGCTGTCCCAATTTAACACACATTACACTGATCTGCAGTTTGGCTTAAGAAAGTTCCTGATGATGAGTTTTGCTACTCCCCAGAGAAGAACCATTTCGTTTCATAGAGGAGAGTCCTGTTGCTCCAAATATAAGTGAATATATATATTTCCTACACAGACATGTGCACATACAGCTGTTTCCCAATTAGTGAGCTATTAAACAGTGGTGCACTATCTCAACACTGGCTAGGACGAATGTGATACATGGAAGGAACTCTACAAAGAATATGCAGAGCAGTGTTAAAGTCGCCGACAAGGGTAAGGTTAATTAACGCTATTCTTGGAAATGTCAAGCAATCAGCAAGAACAGTAATAAATTGGGGTCACTGGGAGTTCCCCCTGCACTCAGCATGCTGAGTAGCCCATTATATTATTCATAATAATGTGGGCCAGCCTGTAATGGCTTATATATTTATAGGCTAGCCAATGACGTTTACAAATTCAAGTTTAATTCAAACTCAGACTTTGTTTGGTTAATTTACTTGAAGCATTTGTTATGGGCCAAACATTATGTAGAGGGCTTTACATGTATGATTTCGCTTAATAACATACTATACCGTTAATTGTAAGCTCCATTTACAGGTTCGGGAATCCAGAGAAGACAAATAACTGGAACCGGGTCACACAGGTGAGACAGGCTTGGAACCCAGGCACTCTGACTCCTGACTCACGTAACCCTGCACACTCAGACTAGGCACCATGGAGAGGCACCATCTGGGTTCAGGGGAAGTACAAGCCTTGGGATTCTGGGTCAGACAGGCCCGCCCTGAGAGAAGGAAATGAGTTCCATACTGGGAAGCATTTCAGGTGGAGAGTGGCACAACCAAAGCCCAGGGAATGCTGGGGAGCAGTGTTCTGAGCCAGTCTGATCACAGGGCGAGTGGTATAGACAGACATCAAGAACCACAGACTAGAACAAGATAGGGCCCCCAAAGAGGGGAAAGACTCCCAGAACAGAATACTTCAGTGCACAAAGCCTGGTCCTCACCCATCCATGAAGGTTCCGGCCCTGGCCCTGGCCCTGGCCCACAGGTCACTTCAGCAAGTCTAATCCCTGAAGGAGAGTATTGTCCAGAGACAAAGGGAAGTAAACAGCAAAGCTTATCTTTTAGCATGTAATACTCAATGAATGTACATTTCATTGCCAATAAAGAAATTTTTTAAAATATATTTTATTGATTTTTTTACAGAGAAGAAAGGAGAGAGATAGAGAGTTAGAAACATTGATGAGAGAGAAACATCCATCAGCTGCCTCCTGCACGCCCCCTACTGGGGATGTGCCCGCAACCCAGGTACATGCCCTTGACCGGAATCGAACCTGGGACCTTTCAGTCCGCAGGCTGACGATCTATCCACTGAGCCAAACCGGTTTCAGCGCCAATAAAGAAATTATGTTCATGTTTTCATCCTCTCCCTCTCATTCATTCATTCTCTTTCTCTCTCTCTCTCCTCTCTCACACACACACACCCCACTCCCCAACACACATATTCATAGGATGCTCTCATATAAGATTGGACAACCCCTCATCAAGCCTTCATGGGGTGGACAATGAAATGGACACATGTCATGGTCCTGACAGTGAGGTAGACAGAGGCAGGGAGCTTGCTGAGGGAATGCCATTGATACAGGGCCAAAATTAACATGTTGATTCAGTCAGGAAATCTCTGAGGTAGCATATAAATGAAGCTGACTTCCATCTGTGACTTTTAAGGATAATATTGGAGCATGCTCAGACCCTGGCCACTACCTGGCAGAACGCTCCCATTGTATTTGCTTTTGTACTCCACTAACTGTACCTCTACAGGCCTCCTGAGAATCTCAGGAGCCTTGAAGCCTGACAGCTATCTTCCGAGGAAAGAAGCCCCCTAGTGGCCACCGAGCCACTTTTTTTTTTTTTTTTTTTTTTTTTTTACAAAAACCAATTTATATGCATTTATTCATTCATTTTACTTTTAAATTAATTGTTTTGCCAGGAACTTGCAAGAAGTGAAGGCAGCTAAATATGAACTGCAGATGAGAGAGCATAGTTATTCATAAGATCATTGGTACAAACTCTTGTCATAGCAATACTCATTATACAATGGTGGTGCTCAGATACTGCAGTCAGATAACTTCCTCAGAGAAATACAAATTTAGGGTGAGAAAAAGTACAGCAGAACTCTCAGCTCAAGGTTGGATGTTGCCAAGTGCAATTTTCTCAGCACACACATAGTTGGGGACCTGGGACCTGGGAGAACTCATGAGTCCATTTTCTCTGTCTCATATTCATTCAGCATGTATGATTAAATCACTTCTCTATGTCAGTTGCTTATTCGGGGGCTAAAGATATGACAGAACAAAACAGACAGGACCTCACCCTGTGGATCTTACATTCTAGTAGAGATAAATACAATATACATTAAACAAAGAAATACTTTCATTTTAGATGGTGGTTGAGTTCTAGTATAAGAATACAAGAAGGTATTTAGCTAAAAGGAAGAGCCACTTTAGATATTGTGATGGGTGGAATTCTTCTAGAGAAAGTCATATTTGGATAAGTGCTATAAAACACTTGACCATGTGAAGTCATCTAGGGGTGGGGACATGGTTAGCATGTGGCAGCAGCAGCAAGAGTCCAGCATGGAAGAGTGTAATGAGAAAGGAGCATGGCAAACGACAGAAAATTTGATGGATCCAGATTATGTAGGAACTTCTAGACCCTGGCAAGAAGTTTTGAGTCAACTTCTGAACAAACTATAAAGCAACTAGAGGATTTGAAGCAGAGTGGTATCTGATTTCTTTGATGAAAAGTTTACCCTGGTGTCATATGGAAAATGTATGATTGGGGGCGGGAGGGGAAGTGAAGCAGAAAATCCAGTTAGGAGGTCATACTTGGAACTGTCAAGTGATCAGCATGCAATATTAAAATGAGGTCGCTGGGAGTTTCTGACATATTCAGCATACTGAATGACCTATTATGATAGTCATACTTTTTTTCCTAACAACCAAATATCTAAGAGTGTATATATTCTCAGGGTATTCTAGTAAACTTTACTGAGGCTAATTCTGAATCAAACATTGTTCTTGTTTTTGCAGTTAATGTTGTTCTTAGGCCTTTGACTTGATTTCCTTTAGCTGACAGATTTCCCAATGTGAGAAACCAGGAATCGGTGTTTAACTCTCAATATACCCACCATTTGCCAGAGGACCTCCCATATCTCTCTAAGCCACTTTGGGCCTTAGCCTTTTTTTCCAAGAATGAATGAGGTAAGCATATGCTCTTCTGGCTCTGAAATTATACCATTGTTCAGATAACTGAAGTAAGTACAGCTTGGCCACAATTAGGTTTGTCATTTATGATTCAGAAGCCAGAGCTTTCTATATATCTTTCGGGATGTTGTCAACTATCTGCTCATTGGGATTATATTATGTCTTCCTAGGCATCCAAATTTTAGATATACCTAATGTCACTGAAACCCAGTTATGATAAGTCAGTAGCAAATGAGCACAGTGAATTTCTAAAGCCCATGCAAATGGTTCTCTCTCTCAGAAATTCTCTTAAACATTTTTTTAAATATTCCTTTGTGGGCATATTCTCTTTTTCTTTCTTTCAAATATATTTTTATTGATTTCAGAGAGGAAGGGCGAGGGGGGGAGAGAGAGAAACATCAATGATGAGAGAGAATCATCAATCGGTTATCTCCTGTACCCTGTTCCCTGGGGATGGAGCCAGCAACATGGGTGTGTGCCCTGAACCGGAATCGAATCAGTAATCTGTTGGTTCCTGGGTTGATGCTCAACACTGAGCCACACCCGGCTGGGTGGCATATTCTCTTTTTCAATCACCAAGAGGACACTTCATGAGTATACATTTCTTGCCCTAAATTTATTAAACTCTAATTTTAGCAGCATTCCCCTATACCAACCTATAAAAAGGCCAAGTGAAGGAACTCTACTATACTCCATTTCAATGTCCAGTTTGCTCGTTTCCAAGCACAGTAGTTTGCACCTGATGGACCTTCAAGACCTAGAATTTGCATAATTGAACCAGCAGATTCTATTTGTCTTTTGACCTATTTGTCCAACTTTGCATAAATCTTGTACAAAAGTCTCCACTCCTATCTCGGACTCAAATTTTCCAGTATGATAGTTTGTCATTTTGAACCAAGCCACTTAAACCCTAGCTTGAATTGGTTACATAAATCCTTTACAGAATTTTGACTCATCTATAATTAATCATCATAATAAAATTGTTAAATTCCATTTATTTCTAATGCGATAAATCTTTCATATCACATAATCATGTAATCATGATTAGCTGAGTAGCATAATTAGCACATTCCAGAGACCTGGAGCATGACCTTGGATTGAATTCTGTTAGCCCTCCTTATCTCATTATCAGTAACTCCAATAGAGGATTATAGAAAGGCTGTTGCTCAGACATAAACCTTTTCCTTATGGCTCTTTTCCTGAGAGCCATTTGTACAGGGAGAGTCTCTCCTAATATGCTTTCTAGTTTCCCCTGCCTTTTTTTTTAACTCTCAGATTTAAGTGCAGTTAAATAAAATGATAGTTAAGTTAATTTAAATATACACATTTCACAAAATGTCTTTATATATATATATATATATACATAGTATATATAAAAATTCCATAGAAGAGCCAATTATACAATCAGTGCAAGCTGCTGCTTTTTTTGAAGGCTAGCCTGGAACAAGCACACTTTCACTTCCAATGCATTCTATTGGCCAAAGCCAGAGCTAACTTCATGGGTACATGATCTATGCGGCTGTACATGCTTAGAAAAAGGCTCTGTGCTTGGTTTAATGATCTACTATTGCCACCTTGAAACTTTTAATAAGATTTGAACAAAGGGCCCCCATAATTTCATTTTGTACTGGGCCCCACAAATTATGGATCTGATCTTGGTCAAAACAAGTCACAAGGCCATCCCAGATTCTAGAGAGGGGGAGGTCGGTGAGGAGTCATACACATAGATGGGTAATACAGGGCCATACTTCAGACATGGGACAAGACATTTCCCTTCTGCTGCCTTAGTTTCCTAATGTACAAAATTATGGAGGAATAGAGCCTTGCTCATCAAGTTTTTAGCTGAATTAAATGGGATTTTTAGGGCTCAAAACAGAATCTGAAACTTTGTAAGTACTCAATGTATTAATATTAACTCTCTTTGTCTTTATATATCTATTCCAATATATTTATAGGTTAAAATAATTCTACCTTTGAAATTACCATATCAAGTTTTGAAAGATACTTCAAATTGCCCTTGAAAATGTTCATGGTGCCTATTTCTTCACATCCACTTCAATTTATCAAATTGCTTAATTTTTCCTGAATCTGATTAGTGATTTATTTTCATTTTAATTAATCCATATTAATTTGAATATATTTTTATTTTCTAGTGTGTTTGAATATGCTGGTGGAATTCAGAAGCTAGAGAAGCCTTATGCATTGCCTTTATTTTTCTGTTGCCTTTATGACTTCTGTTTATTTTCCTAGTGCATTATTTTCTGCTATCTTATTAATTTGGAAAGTCAATACCAAAAATACACATAAAAAAGACATTATTCAAATTTTTTCTTTCAAAACCTAGAAGAGATTATTCTTTGTCTTTTCTCCTTACATGTATAGTCATACAGGGTGTTTGTTTTTTAGGTGTTTGGATTTTTTATGTGCTAAAATCTTCCTTCTGTGGATACTCTGCTATGAGTACATTTTTATTTTTATTTTTATTTTGCTTTTAGGTTTTTGATCATTCTAGACCTTAGGGTATTATTGATGAAGGAGATGGGGCAGAAAGTGGGTAGATGTGGCTACTGCAGGTAGAATCTGGACAGCTGACATCTCCGGAGCTGTGAGCTGTGAGCTGAGAATAACGGGATGAGAATGACTCAGCCTCGTGCGCAGGCAGAGGAAACAGGAGATGCAAAGACCCCAGAGATCTGCTCAGAATGAGCGCTAGAAGAGCAGCCAGTGTGGCTGAGGAAGTGTCTGTGGAGAGAAATGCGCAGAGATTAGCTCTAACGGGAACCTTCATCAGCCCAGGTGTTGTATCTGTTCTATGACAGTGGCCTCTATTACAAGTGACCCAGTGTCAGATATGAACTCGGGGACTTCCGGAAAAGAGAATGTTGTCTGAGGCACGAATAAGATTGGCTTTGCAATTGGAGTCAAGGGAAAGGTGAAGCAGAGTTAGCTGAGTCTTCAAAATGAGAGAATTTTTTCTCTATCAAAAGCAAAAGTCATGAAACAAAGACAAACGACGACATGTCCTATAAAATAACCCTATGAGAAGTAATTTATAAAGAGAAAAGGAAAAGGCTACACACAATGGCATACACAGAAAATTTTCCAAAACAACAAATGCCTTATGGGAGTACTATAAAAAATACTTCTAACTGAATAATTCTAAGAAATATAAAAACTATAATCTTTCTTGATGAAAAGTTAAACGGCATTATTGTATGGCAGGAACTACGCTAGAGTATGTAGATATGCATGGTTTACATGTGACTGAAAAGATGTGAGCATGTGTGTGTGTGAGGAAGTGTGTGTTTCAAAGAAATTTCAGAATAGTTATCACAAAGTCTCACTGACCTGTTCTCTAGCTTCTGAATCCCACCAGCACAGACAGACTCTCTCAGAGGTGCACTCGGTGCTACTCACTGAGCTGCATCCTGGAATTCATGGGTTTAATTAAGGTTAGATCATTGTGTGCAATAGTCACGCTTAATCTCCAAAATCAAAAGGTGTAACATACCACACTTTAGATTTTAAAGCAGAGTACTTCCTCCAAGAACAGTTGCTAAACGACCAACTAAATACCAATGGGAGGAGTGCTGACCCCCTGCGGGTGGCTGTAATGGGATTGCTAAACTGCACTGTTTTAAAGGAAGTTATCTGGTAGCACAGCAACAGGAACATTGGATCAGACTTCCTACGGCCACTCCTTTGATTGTACCATGTGTGAGCATATTCCTTAGTGCTCCATCGAACATAAATATGGAGCATGGGGAGGTGGACAGTCTTGAGGGATTGGATTCAACTCATGATGAGCAACATGCAGCATCCCTGGACCATTCCTGAGATCTAAACAGTCCCATCCTCCCAGTTCTGTGACTCCCTCACCCATGCTGATTTAAACACGAAGTCCTGCTCGGTAGTATCTACCATGTAGACCAGTCACTTTCCAGTATCAGGGGTTTTTGTCATACAACTTCTAATATATTTGATGAACTTTTTACATTATTACAATCATAATCCAGTTCCTGCTTCCCAAAGTTATATCCAAGTTGCCACAGTAGAGATTGGGAGTCCCCAAATCTGCAAATATCCATTTTCACACACTACTCACACATGCACGTGCGCGCACACACACACACACAGTTTTTGATAATGTCTGGATATTTCCAGAAGTGACTTGTTCTATTGATTATGTTTGGTTTTATCATATTAATTTTTAGAGGGTCCCTTTAATTCTAAGATTTGGGAATCTCTGATATTACTTTATACAGAGACCATGAGCTTTACATAGAATGCAGAGGACAGACCTGCAGATCACAGTCCCAGTCCCAGCAGCGGGCCGGCCTGTGCTGGAGTGTATGTCCAAGGACACTGGATGGGCTTTTCAAGGTATTTACATAAATTGGCCCCAAATTGAAAATCTGTACATATTACTCCTAGTTGAGGAAATAAGCCAGAGCCAGAATGATAAAAGGAGTAGAAAACATCAAGACCATACAGTGAGGGAGGGCAGGAATTAGGAAATGCGTGAGGAACCAGCCCAGAAGTCGAATTTAAGATGGGCAGGCCAGATAAGCTAACAGAAGCTGTGATTAACATATGGCCACATAAGGGCTGTTTTCTCATCTGTCTGTTTTGGCTTGCATATCTAGGGTACAGGTCTGCCAAGTTATGAGAAACACTCAGAAACACACAGCAGATGTTGTCCTAAAAATTAAGGATGTTATCCAGCCATTAGAAAGAAGGAAATCCTGCCATTTGAAAAAATAACATGGATGGACCTTGAAGGCGTTATGCTAAGTAAAATAAGTCAAACAAAGACAAATACTATATGATCTCACTTTTATGTGGAATTTAAGAAACCTAAACTCACAGAAACAGATAGTAGAATGGTGATTATGAGGAGCTGAGAGGTGGGTGAAATGGGGAGATGTTGATCAAAGCGTATAAACACTCAGTTATAAGACAAATAAATTCTGGGGATCTAATGGACAGCATGTTTATTATAGTTAATAGTAACAGCTATATACTTGAAAGTTGCTAAGACAATAGATCTTAAATGCTCCCACCACAAAAAAGAAATGGTGATTGTGTGATGTGATGGAGGTGTTAGCTAATGCTATGTTAGTGATCATTCTGCAGTTTGTAAGTGTATCAAATAACATGTTGTACACCTTCAACATACACAATGCCACATGTCAATTATATCGCAATAAAGCTGGAAAAGTGAACAGTTAAAAATTCAGGCTATTGAAAGCATGGTATTTTTCAGTGCCTACTACTATAAAAACAAAATGCTCATACTAAACCATGCAAAGCCAACTTACTCTTCTGGGAACAGTCCTCAAAACCTCCTCAGTCGAAGACTGGGCTATCATAGTGCCTGGTTTCCACATGGCCCTCTCTGTGCCAATGTCAGTCCCTGACCTGGCACCGTTGGGAAGGGATAAAAGGCTTTTGGAGCATGAGGCCAAGACTATCAGAAGCTTACTTCCCCGCTGCTCTTAGAAGACATTGCCACTATAGAAGCGAAAGAGAGCCTCACAGAGTAAAGAACAGAAGTAAAAGACAAAAGCCCTGAAGCCCAGGCACAGGGGATGAGGTATTGCCCAGGACATCTGAGATGACAGTCAGGAGGAGAAACATCATGACTGAAGCATCTTCAAGTTTATATCTGGAGAGTGTTCAGTGCCATTCTGAAAAGATCATCGGATGGATGAAACATCAGAGAACGGAGTTTGTAAACTGAAAGACTGAGGGAGAGAAGGCTCAGTGTGCTGTTCTGAACAGATGCTGTGATGGGGAGAGGGCTGCACCCCCTTTTTCTGTGCACTCCTGGTACTCACAGGGAGCATAGCTACCACCCCCACCCTCGGTGCATCCTGGGGTGCACCAAGTGTGAAATAAGAGGGAAAGAAACCTCTCGGGGCCAAACCCAGCGCTTCCAAAGTGTTCTGCCTGACTCACATTTTTACTCACGTCTCTCAACGGAAGAGCCAACTGTCAGAGAAAAGAACTGGGGTTAGATGCTGGACATTAAACCTCAGCTCTTTGATTTCCCTTAAGATCAGTGGCACAAAGACAAAGCTCAGGGTGAGAGGAGTCATCCCTTTATTCTTTAGAATAGTCACAAGCTAACAGTGTCAAGCCCACTTGACATTAACACTAAACATCCTTTCTCCACTCCAGGCATAGATAGCCTTTAGGTTTCCTTCAAGGCTTCCTGTGTGCCAGCCAGAGCCATTTAGTGTCATTGGGACTAGTGTCACTCTTCCAGGTGCAGCTGGGACTGGGGCCCCATGTCTGCATTGTGCATAGGACTCACACCCCATTGTCCTCCCACATTTGGGAGAAATGCCCCCTCTCTTATGACACAGGCTCTTTCCCTACATTACCCAATCTTTTTACACCTAGGGAAGACTGCTACCTGAGTTTAGACTTTCACAAATAGGTAGAATGATTAACATTCGTCACTTCTCTCTTACACTCTGGAAAAAAAAAAAAAAAATGACGAGGTAGGAAAATTAAGGATCTGGCAACCTCCCTGAAACAGAAGTGGGAAAATACAGGAAACATTACAGACATAGCTCTAATTTGGCATGGTTCTCTACAGCAGGAAAAGTAAAACCCAATTAATATGTCAAGAAATAATCACACCACATGGACTAATCTGTATCCCATTTAAACTTCACATTGAATGTTAAGCTAAAATGTGATAAATGTTAAGTGTATTCAGGCCACCTCCACATCTCCAGGAGATGTAGGCTGGAAAAGTTTGAGAAGCACTGAAGTAGGCCAGCGTCCTGCTTTTGTGGGTGAGGGAAATGAGGCCCAGCCTTGTGCCCAGGGGTTACATGGCTCATTAATGGCAGATCCAGGTCACCATTGAGTGGATAGAGGCCTCAGAGTTCGTGATGAGCTTGGGGAAATCACACCACTTACTTCAGTCTATCAAGGAGACCCCTAGAGCCAAGATTGCTGAACATAAGGGACATGCCCCCTTCCCCAGGGCCCTGCTGCTGTTGACTTAATCTTTAGAGGTGCATCACCTGTTCCATCCATTGCACTGACACAAGAGACCAGGCCTGGTGTAGTTAGAAATGACTACTCACCTTTCCCTTAGCCACCAGGACAACCCTTTCATTCTTACACCCATCATTATCTCAGTCCTCACTGGATGGCCAAGCCAACCACTTAATCCATTAACACCAGGACATTTTCCTCACAGGGCTCTGTACATTCATAACCTACTACAAAGTACCACTCCTTTCCAAGCTCTCCAACCTTTCCATCATCTCTAGAATACTCCAAATGGTATCAATATAATTCTCTACTTTCTCAACCTCTTCTTTTAGTTTTTCTTTACCTAAAACTCGCTGACACCTGACCCACTCTAATAGGATTATTTCTTTAGGAACCCTTCAAGTGGTGACTATTTTTCTTTCTCCCAACCCAATTGCCATAGGTTTAGTGGAGGATTAGGTACTTTCATTAATGTTTATTGCTTCATTATTTATCTTCCCCTTTACCCAAGACCCACAGGAAAATCTCTTTCAATGCACATGTCACCAGACTATACAATCCACTGCCCTTTTGCTTTGGTCTGAATATTTGTGCTTCCCAAAAATTCAGATGTTGAAACCCTAATGCCTGATGTGATGTTATTAGGGGGTGGGCCTTTGGGCGGTGCTTAAACTGGGAGGATGGAAGGAGCCCTTAGGAGTGGGATTAGTGCCTTTACACAAAAGATTTCACAGAACTGGCTAGCCCCTTCCATTGGGTTACAGAGCAAACAAATTTGCAGTCTACAACCCAAAAAAGAGCCCTAACCAAAACCCAACTGTTTTAGCACCCTAGTCTTGGAATTCCACACTCTGGGACTGTGAGAAATAAATTTATGTTGTTTATAAGTCACCACTTTATAGCATTTTGCTATAGCAGCCTGAATAGACTAAGACATCTTTTTTGTTGTGGTCTTTTCCTAACTCCTGGTCACTCCCTTCAATGGAAGATTTTAGAAAGTGGCACATTACTATCATTACTATTTTTATTACTATTACTAGAGGCCCACTGCACAGAATTCGTGCATGGGTAGGGTTCCTAGGCCTGACCGGTGATCAGGGCCAATCAGGGCTGATTAGAGCTTTCAGGCTGCTGGCCCGGGCCTCCCTTCATTTCCGCGCCTCCCCCTGCTGGTCAGCGTACGTCACAGCAAGCAATCAGTCTCCTGGTCAAACTCCTATGGGGATAATTTGCATAAAAGACTTTTATAGAGAGAGAAATTATTTTTATGGTTTGTATACCCCATCAAAATAACAAATCCTCAAAACCATGGGAGGGAGGAAAAGAGTCAAGGAGACAGTGAAAGAGAGAGAGAGTGAGAGACAAAGAGAGAAAGACAGAGAGAGAGAGAAAGGAGAACGGAGGATAAACAAGAAGTACCTTAATTGACAGAACAGAGAAGACTGAATATGCCTTGAGCTGTTGACAGTGGAGGCTGGGGTGTGAAAACCAATAGAAGTAACGTGACGTCTGCTACAGCTCCACTCTGTTCTAAAATGCACACAGATTTATTGCACCAGGTGCTTCTGAAGTCAGGGAAGTCAGATGGAGTAATAGACAGCAAACTTAGTTGAAAATATGATCAAGAGCAGTGAGGAATCTGGATTTCTTCATTTTCCCTACAAACCCAAGTGAGTGGTCCTTTCCCACTTTGGAAGAAACCTGAATGTGTACTCTCTCCAGATCTTAAGTGAATAAGGGTTGTGCCTTAAGAATATGAAGCACAAGGAAGGCTGGAGATGATATTCCAATAATGAAAACAAGAGTTTAGTGACAATTTGCTTGTTGAAAAGTGAGCCCCCAGTTTCGTTTTCCTATTCAAACCCTGGAGGACAACTTTATGTAGCATTCACAAATAAAATATTAAAGTATTCCTTTCCGGGGGAACTACGCAGATAAAGATAAGAAAAGTCTCAAAGACCTGCAGCCACTGCCCTTGGGTTGTCTCACAAATAAGTGGCCATGTCTCTGCCTTATAAATTTACAATGAAGTGCATCAGTTGACAAGTGTTACTGCTCTATGACCATCCCCCCAAAACACACACAGTGAGTTTTCATATATCAGTTTAATGTATGCTGCTAAGAACCAGAGATGACCAGGCATTTGAGAAAATGTTTAGTATAGAGACCATAAATAAAATTCAAAAAACAGAAAGGAAAATGGGGAAAAAATAATGCTATGAGTAGAAGAAAATGTAAGAAGAATTAGTTAACATCACCAAATGATAAAAGGAAAAGTATTGCTTCCATTACATTGCAAGAGGATATAATAAAAATGAAGACTCTAAAGAAAAAGAAATAGTCTAGATAAAAGTGATACTAGCATAATTAAAAGTGTAATAGGCATATTCAAAGATAAGTTAAGGAAGCAGAACATTAAAAAAAGATAATCTCACCCCAGCTTGCGGACTGAAGGGTCCCTGGTTTGATTTTAATCAAGGGCACATGCCTGGGTTGCGGGCTCAATCCCCAATAGGCAGCGTGCAGGAAGCAGCCACTCAATGATTCTCTCTCATCATTCATGTTTCTATCTCTCTCTCCCTCTTCCTTCCTCTCTGAAATCAATAAAAATATATTTTTAAAAGATAATCTCCTTAATCACATTTGAAGAAAAAAATTAAAGATGTGTCTAGTATCTCTGTCTCTTAAGGATATAGTAATAAATGCATTACATACACACATACATACACACATGCACACATACACGGCATACAGTAAACTAAAGACCAAGCTCTGGATAATAATTACATTAGAAAAATTAAGTCATTCATTAATAATGCTACTGATTATATTTAAATATTAAAAGCAAACTTTATAATAATTTTTCTGCTGTTTCTCCAGTGACTTTTAGTATACTTATACTTGTCTACCAGTGTACTAGTATACTTAGTGCTTGGTAAATTGTATTCTTCATATTTCCATGTTGATGGTAGAATGGTTACAGTAATGGAATTGAAAGCCAATTTCCCTTTATACATGTCTAATTAAATCAAAAAGGTTTCATCAAATTACAGTTCTATAGCTCTATGCTGTACACCTTAGAGTAAATATATAAGTTAAATATTATTTTCATGTCAGATTCATTATTTTATGTTTGCTTATCTTATTCTATAGAAAGATCTCAACTCAAAAGCAATGTGAACAATTAGACATTTACTTATTTATAAATAGATTTCATTATCTTACTGCTGACCATTTAGCAGTTTAAAAGAAATTATGGGTATTGCCATTCATTTAATAATAGAATTAACAGAACTACTGGTATGGAAAAAGTTACAGAGAAGACAAATGAGGTATTGGTGAAGCAATTGCTCCCTTGTGGGTTAACCATTAAAGACCATAAACCAATGAGCTGTGAGAAAGTTTGCTGTTAATGCTTCTCGAGGAACTAAATTTACATGTGATATAAACATCCTATTTGTAGCATATGATTGCTAGAGGCTCTATGAGCCATTTGAATGGCAAAGAGTTAATATATTACTTTCTGTCCCTCGGTTTTATTCTTGTGGTATTTGTCAGAAAACTTTAATTGCTCCAATGTTCTTTTAAATAATTAAAATGCTTGTTTATTGTATTTTCCCCTTGATATAAGAAATGACTCAAAATAATTCATCTTGTAGTTGAGTAATAACCATGATTTTGTGTTACAGGAACATAAATAGTTTAAAAGGTGTTTTAAATGCTCTCTCAATTAAATTCAAATGGTTAAGTGGAGAATTTTTATTGGTATGGGGCAAACACATTCTACTAATACAATTTCTCATACTCTGTTCTCAAATTAATTTTCTTCTAAGAATATCATCATGTCATCAAATCTGAAATTCTTAAAATTTCAGATGTCATATTGAACCAAAGTTGGGTATTTTTTGTTTTGTTTTCTGAGAATCAACTCTCCTTGGCAAACATGACAAATACCGAGTAAAGTCCTGGAGGGCAGGGAAGCCATCTCTAGTCCTTGTAGCATCATCTCATGGTTGGCGGCCGCAGTGTAGATTTAATGATTCCCAATAAAATGACTAAGACAGGTTTTCTTGAAACAGAGCATGTGACAGCTCACTGGGGATCAGGATAATCACCAGAGAAGTGCTCACAGACTTGAGTTCTATATACACAGACCATCATATTGCTTGTCATCTTCTAAAGGATTTTTCTTCTTAAATCAACCTTTATCCATAATGGTGTCAACAAATTACCATTACCACTTTCTATCTAGAATCTATCTTTCCAGAGACAGATTGTAAGGTCTAAGTTCATTCATTTAGCTATCACTCATTAATTCAAAATTATTGAATGCCCACTCTGTGCCAAGCATTGTTCTAGGTTGTCAGAACATAGCAGTAAACAAAGACCCCCACCCCACTGTGGTGCTTATACCATAATGAGTACAAATGGACCAAATTTACCATATGTCTAGGTAAATAATTCATCTACAAGATGAATTATTTTGAGCCATTTCTTATATCAAGTTATATATCAGTTAACAAATGCCCGAACAACATGCATTTTAATCTTCTTACATGAAAAAATATATGCCTTTATGATATTCATGTTCAAATTTAAAATTCTTAAACTCCTTGAAATTCCCCACTAGAACATGTTTTTCTAAAAAGGAGAGATAGCCCCCAGCCTCTGGCTCCCAACAGAATCCTTACCTTTACCTACTGCCCTCACTCCCTCCTTCCTTCTGGCCTGCAAAGGTTTTCCTGCAACTTGTGTGGATCCTCTAGGGATTCTCTAAGCTTATCCAAGCTTAGTCTACATTTTCTGAAAGCAACTCTGCAGTATAGGGGCACACTCAGAAAGAGATCACTTAATAGAGAAATTCTAAGGTCCTTGGTATTCAGAGTGGTCTAGATAGGGGCTTAGTTCTCCGGATGAGCAGATCCTTCCATTCCCCCCACCAAGGACCACCTACTCCTGTAATTCCAGTGCTTAGAGCCTGACTGGGCAAAACCATGAGGGTGAACCAATTATTAAAGTCCTACCCGAGGGGACCCTCCTTACCAGTCTTGTAGAGTTGGCCTTTCCTTCTCTGACAGTGAAATCATCTGAGCCTTCCTTCCCTTTTGTTTTTCTTTTTCTAATTTCTTAAGGTAGAAATTTAGGTTGTTGATTTGAGATCTTCTTTTATAATATAAGCTGTCATGGATAGAATTATGCCGCCCCCCCCCCCCACCCCACCCCCAAATTCATATATTGAAGTTCTAACCCTCAGAATTTAAATTGTGATCTTATTTGGAAATAAGGTCTTTGTAATTATAACTAGTTACATTAGGATGAAATCATTCTGGAATAGGGTAGATCCCTAATCCAATATGATGTTGTCCTTGTAAAAGGGGAAATTTGAACAGATACTAGTATATGAATACAGGAAAAGTGCCGTAGAAACACAAAGATGACCATCTACAAGCCAAGAAGAGACGCCTGAAACAGATCATTTCCCATGCAGCTCTCAGAAAGCACCAACCTGGTCAAGACCGTGATTTTATACTTCTAGCCTTTAGAGCAGTGAGACAATAAGTTTCTGTTGTCTGTGGTACTTTGTTATGGTAATCCTACCAAACTGGAACATTTTAATGCTATTGATTTCCCTCTCAAGTACTGCATTAGCTGTATCCACAGATTTTGCTATTTGGTATTTTCATCAAAATATTTTCTTCACCTAGAGAACTTCTTCTTTGATCCTTGGATTATTTATAAATATGCCAATTAATTTACAAATATTAGGAGGTCATCATTTAACTTTCTGTCATTTAATGATTCAATCCATTAAAGTTAGAGAACAAAATTTAAAAGATTTCAATTCTTTAATTTTTTTAAAGATTTGTTGTATGCTACAAGACATGATGTAAGTCTTGTTAAGTGTTCCATTTGAACTTGAAAAGAATGTTTATTCTCTTCTTTTTGGGTGGAGTGTTCTATAAATCTCAATTAGATCCAAGATTGTTAATGCTGTGCCTTTTACTTCCTTGCTGATTTTCTCTCTGCTTGTTCTATTGATTATTTAGAAAACAGGGTAGACATCTCCAACTCTAATTGTGACTCTGATTTGTGCATTTTTTTCTTCCAGTTCAATCAGCTTTTGCCTCACGTATTGTGAAACAATCTTATAAAGTGCATACACATTAGAAATGTTACATCTTCCTGGTGAACTGACTCTTCTGTCATTATGTAATATGACTTTGTTTCTGTGATTCTTCTAAGCCCTGCAGTTGACATTGTCTGATATTTATACAGCTATTCCAGCTTTGTTATCATTAGCAATATGTATGGTACATATTTTCCTTCCTCTTACTTTTAACTTCCTTATATTATTATGTTTAAAATGGGTTTCTTATAGACAGCATAGATTTTAGAAGGGATCCAAATGCAAGCATAATTGTTCAATTCCTACTATGTAGCAGACACTTTTTAAATGCTGCAGATATCACATAAAGATTGCACTTTTCTTTATGATGTCCAAAAAATAGAAAATTAACTTCTTACTTGGGCAAATTTAATTTGCCTTCTGAAGTCAACTTTAAGTCCATAGAGTTATAATATATTCACAATATCTCCTATCTGTCTGCCCTGGAAGGTGAGTGTGGTGACCTGAGCAGGGCACATCTTCTTCAGGGTATGATCACAAAGAAGACTGGGGGAGAAATGCTGGCATTAAAAAGTAGGTTAAGCATTGATAATGAGCTTCTTCTGGCTGGCTCTGTCAGGCATGCGATTTTCTGCAGGGACCAAATCCTGTCTAAAGAGCCTTTCTTCCAACTGACTCTTGGTCACTGTCATTCCATTCTGACCACCAGTTTCCTGGCTGTAACTGCTAGCATATAATACCTTTCCATGGGTTTCTAAAATTATGGCTTGTTTTATGATGATTACAACTTAGAGGGTTGTTTCCTAATTCCTTAACTCTGTCAGTCTGCAAATCACCATGTAGTAAAGGCTAATTCTGTGGAGGTTCCTGCAGATGCTAATTTCTTAGGGAGACTCATCTTCATTTTTATGTGGTAACAATTCTCTAGCATCATCCTGGGCACCAGAATCCATGTGATCTGTAAAATAACAGTCAGTCTTCACCCTACTTACACTGAAGCCTCAGACTCTAATATCAAAGTGGTATCAGAAGATAAATGCAACAGGCTGAACTACAAAAGGTGATTCCAGAAGTAAGAGACCTGGAGAGGTTTGGAGAGGGCTGATTAGGGAGGACCAGTAATAAGCTTACGAGGATGAGGGATAATCTTCAAGTATGGAAGAGCACGGTGGGAGGACATGAAATTTGACTGATGTGAAAGTCAAGTTCAAATAGCTGTGGTCAAGCAACAAACAAGGTATTCATCATTGGAGATAACCTGGAAGATACAGATTCCCAACTTGTCGAGAAGTTCAAAAGCCCAAGACATGGCACTACCTAAGAACAAAGACTCAAAGCAACAATATAAGGGTCCAGTCATTAGACTAAGTTTGTGTTGCAGGTTGGATTCCCTAAATGATGAAGATTAACACCCAGGAATTGTATGTGGGAAACTCATGAAAACAAGATGTGTGAAAGGGAAAGGAAGGAGGCAGAATTAAGTAGAAGTTGTTAGACTATGATGCAGTTTCAACAAAGTTCTTGGCTGAGATTACAAGGAATCCTGAAAATGGGTTAACTCTTCTCAGTGTTGCAAGTTAGGGTCTTTATACACTTGCTAAGCCAGTCATTAGGTATGAGCTAGCCCAAAAGAGGCAAATAATCTTGGCCAAAACAGCTCTTTTCAGTTTAGGTCTTTTTCCAAAGAAGGGCAACAGCATTTGTATGACATATCTGCTGGAAGAACTAACTCCTGGAAGCACCTCCAGGATCTGGGAAAATAAGTCCTTCAGTCCTAAAAGACAATCTGGGTCTCCACTATAGTCTATCCCTTGCAGAAGTCAAGTCCAATTCTTTAAATAGATTCTGGGAGTAGCTACTGATGGATCCCAGTGGTCTTCTCTTCTCCAGAAAGATCAGAAAAAGTTCCCTAGATCAAGTACCACTTGCCTTCTGATATCTATGTCAAAGGACAATGAGTAAAGAATGATAGATCTGTATGCTCTGATAAACATGCATTACATACCTCCCTTACTTAGACGCTGGGACAACACAAAGTCCTGTAAAAGTATGGTAGCAAGAGATACAAATATAATTGGCAATAATTTACAGGCCAAAGACTATGTACATGTTATATTAATAGTACCTAAATTAATCCTCATGGTATCCTGATCTGGGAAGTATTATTAATCCCATTAATCAATAAAGAAGCTGAAACTAATTAAATAGGTACTATCTAGTGGCACAAGAACCAGGATAGAGGGGCACAGTCCATAGGAAATGAGACTGCATTCAGTATACATTGACATCTCAAGCTCTTGTCTTCCTAGTCCATTTATGTCCTTCTCAGTGTTAATGGCAGCCATAACTGTATTTTTAATCTCTCCAAATGAACTGTAGGACTTGGTCACAGAAGGCTGAAAGGGTCATCTGCCTGTCACAACTGCCAGCTTGGCTAACTTGGGATCTCATCAACTGTCAACAGTATGTCCATAGTGTTTTGGCAGGAATACTTTAAATGTTTCACACAAATGGTGTTGCAGAGAAATATTTTTTCTTCACTTCCCTCAAGACATCTTTGTAAAGTCAGATATCTTTTGCTTTTCCCCAGCCAAAATACATCTAGTCGTCCCGTTGTGTCATATTCAAGGTCACAGCCTGTGTCTTTGGGATTTTGCTAAATAGTATTAAGAAAAGCTAGTTGATAAAATAGCTTTGTTTGTACAGTTGATTGTAAGTGGGGTCGAGCATACAGAGAAAGGATGAATATTTTTAGGGAAAGATAGTTCAGGGTTGAAGGAAGAGAATTTAGAAATGCCGAGAGACAAAATGACATTTGGTAGGTATGGCTAGAAAAGTAAAATATAAATGGTTTTTATGGCAAGGCATGTGGAAAAAGAAGTACATTGCACTCATATCATTAAAAAAGTATATAGGCAAATGAAAGAGTTCAGACTTCCCCCTAAAGAACATGGGAAGATTTTGAAGTATTTTAAGCAGAAAGTCACACTGGCCGAACCTCTCCTGTTACCCCATTCTTCCCATTCAACCTCCTTTTAACACTAATCTCAAATTCCCATAAGTGGGAAATCATCTAGGAACTTCCTTCTCATTGCTCCCCATTGCTTACATAGATAAAGGGCAGTACTGAGAATTATTGAGGGGAAGGGTGCAGATCAGCCCTAACCCCGGAGGGGGGGGGCGGGGCACCACTGGACGTTACTCATAGGAAGACTGCCCAGGTGTGCTCCTCAACTAAAATGTTGCAATAAGCAACTAAAATTATTTTTTTATAATTCTACTAACCAGTCTGCTCCAGGAGGGAGTGTCCAGACTTCCCTATCGGCCAGCTGCCAGTAATCAGTTTATTTAAAAAGGAAAAAAAAAAGTACAAACAAGAGTCACTGTGCCCTGAGAGCCCGAGTTTTGCCTTTTTTCTTCTCTATTCTCTTCTCAATCCTGATTTTGACTTCGTTCCTCATTCAAATTACAAATGACCTCCTCAAATGCGAGTAAATAATTTCCATGCAAAGAGCTAAACAACATGCAAAATAATTTCCTAAAGGTATCTAAATAACTCTTTGATAGTACCAAACACATAGAATGGTACTGTCACTACATTTTTAATAAATTAATTAAAGTAAAGCTGCTGACTCTAAGTAAACACATCTTAGTTAGTTAGTACCATGGTACTTTTCTCCCAACATCCCAGAAGAAGCCCCAAAGAGGAAACTTGATTTAAGAAAATAACTGACTTAAGTCTCTCTCCAATTTGTGATTTCTTTAACTCATCAAGATTTTAATTACTATCATATTTTATATTTACTTCTAGAAGAGGTATTACAATAGATTAGAAAAAAATGTAAGTTTGGAATTTAAATCTTGGCTCTTCCAATTACACAATTCTGGCAAGATATCTAGCCTCTCATCATAAGCCTCATTTTCTCATCAGTAAAATGAGCATAATAGCTCCTAACTTTATAAAGTTAGTTTGAGGGAAAATTGAAATAAGCAATGCAAACTCTGAGAATAAGGTTAAGACTTACTTTCATCCTCTGTCTTATTTGTTAAACTCACCACCTATTTATATATGCATGTTCCTAAGAAAGATGGGAAGACTTTATAAGCTATAACCTTACCTAATGATAGACAAACATGTAAATTGACTGTACCTCCACTACGCCCACAGGAGTAAGTGGGCCAATCAGGAGTAAGTATGCAAATTAACATGACAAAGATGGTGGCAGGGAGGAGCAGGACGCCTGCTATTAAGGGGGTTGGGGGGTGGCAGAGGGAGCTACAGGAGCAGTGCTCTGGCCGGGAGCAAGGACTTGCAGGCTCCTGGGTGGCCAGGAGCAAAGCCAGGGGAAGGAAGGCCTATTCTTGCACAAATATCGTGTGATGGGCCTCTAGTGTGCTATAAAACCCCCAATACTTAATACCCCAGGCTGAAGAAGAATGAATCCACATAACATAGAGAATGATCACAAGCTTACATGGTTACACAGGAAGTCAAATGTGCCCTGTTGCTATGATACCAGCTGTTCCAATATTCTGATTAATAGAACAAGAGAGCAAGCGATAAACATATCATTTAACATTAAAACACAGAAGTGTTGGAAAGTAGACTAGGGCACTTTCACCTCATTACTTAAAATTAGATCTTTAAACATCCTATCAACAGAAGTCTGATGTAGTTTAGTACTATTAGTGCTGTTGCAAATCTTTAAGTATCTTTAATGATGTGGATGTTCCTTTAAAAACCAATTAAGAGGTCAGTATTCTCCAAAGCAATCCTTTCAAGTCTAGTAGATATAACTAGAAGATAATGGCATAGTTAGAAAAAAATGCTTTGTAGGTTAAAAAGTCAAAGAAAATAAAAACCAGAATTTTAAAACTTGAAGAACCTTAAAGATGTTCTTAGTCTTATACCATCATTTTATAGGTGAAGAAATTAAACCCCAGAAAGCTAAGTGATTTATATAAAGTAAAAAAAAAAAGTGAAAGTAGCCACAGAGGTCTCCTGATGGTTATTTGAATGGTCAGTAGAAAAAAAAAGCAAATAAACAAGGTTTAGAAATTAGCCATTTTATAGCAGGAATTAAATTAGATCCTATCTTTAGGGTAATGAGACACTAAGGAAATGGTTTTCATTAATCAAATTTAAAAAACAACTCATAGACAGACAACAGTATCGTGATTACTAGAGAGAAGGGGGGGAGGTAAGAGAGGGTATAAAGGGGATAAATGGTGATGGAAGGAGACTTGACTTTGTATGGTGAACACACAATATAATATACATATTATGTATTATAGAATTGTTCATCTAAAACCTTGTTAACCAATGTTGTCCCAGCAAGTTCAATTAAAAATAAAATAAATCAATTTTCATAACAAAAAGGTAAAACAATGTGCTGGCTATGCCCTAATAATCAGAACTTCCTAGAAGATACTAGCTTAGGAAAAATAATTCCTCTGGGTCCAAGATGTGCTAAGAGTTAAAAACATCTATTTTGAAATATTACCAAAATCTGTATACTCACTACTGAAATTAAAGACACTAACATTTTTTGCCAGATTGGTTTCATATTTCTCTATATATTTTTTAATTTCTTAAATAAATAGTTAAAGAAACACCTAAAGCCATACTTCTCCCCAGTTTCTTCCCCAGCTTTCCCTCCTCACATTTAACCAAAACCCTAAAATGAGTATAAGTCATGCCCAGACCTGTTTTTTGTATCTCTACTATGTATGTGTAAATCCATAGGCTTAACAATTCATATAAATGATATTCTAATACATTCCTCCTTTTATAGTTTTCTTTCTCCCCTCAACTTTAAGTTTAAAGATTTATCCATGTCAAAAACATCTATTTCATGTGGCTCTCAATTTGCATTACCCTTACAACTAAGAGATAACTGAGGTTATTTCCTACTTTTGTACTCCCTCTGCTACAATTAATGTTCTTGTATTTGTCTTCTGGGGCACATTTTTTTCTTGTGCTCATGTGTAAGAATTTTTCAGAATGCTACTGTCATGTTGAAAGATATTATTTAACATTATTAACTATGCCCAATGGCCCTCCACAGAAATGGTGCCAGTTTACATTTCCAATGTAAGAATGTTATTTTCCCACTTCTTCTCATTGCATGATGTAGTAGGCTGAATAATGGTCCTCCAAAGATGCCACATCCAAATCTCTGGAACCTGTGAGTACACTACCTTATAACTGCAAAAAGTATTTGCAGGTGTAGGTTTGAGATGGGGAGCTAATCCTGCATTTTCATGTCGGCCCAATGTCATAGGAGTCCTCATCAGAGGGAGTCAGGAGAGTCAGAGAAGAAGATGTGAAGAGGAAAGCAGAGGTCAGAGAGTGAGAGATCTGAAGACCCCAAGATTCTATGCTGCTGACTTTTAAGATGGAGAAAGAGGCCACTAGCCAAGGAATGCAAGCCACATCTACAAGCTTGGAAAAGGCAGGAAGTCTTCAGATGAAACCCAATACCTTAACTTGCACCCAGTGAGACTGATCTTAGGCTTCTGTCTTCCAGAACTGTAAAATCATACATTTGTATTAAGCCACTATGTTTTTGGTAATTTGTTACAGCAGCAATAGAAATTTAATTAACTAATATACCACCAGATGCCACAAGATTCATCTTCTCAATGCATGATGAATAGTGTTCATATTCAGTTCAAAGCTTCAGGTGATTGCCAATCTATACTAATAATAGAGGAATAGGCAAATTGCCTGGGATGCCGTCACAGTAACGACTGAACAGCAGGCTGCGTGGGGCGACCAGGCTGGCAGGGGGGTTAGCAAGGAATGACCAAATGACTGAACAGCAGGCTGCATGGATCGACCAGGCTGGCAGTGGGGTGGGGGGGCAGTTGGGGGCGACCAGACTGGCAGGCAGAGGCAGGTGATCGGGCTGGCAGGAGGAGCAGTTAGGGGTGATCAGGCTGGCAGGCAGGTGAGCAGTTAGGAGCCAGCAGTCCCAGATTGTGAGAGGGATGTCCGACTGCCAGTTTAGGCCCGATCCCCGGGATCAGGCCTAAACCGGCAGTTGGACATCCCCCAAGGGGTCCCAGATTGGAGAGGGTGCAGGCTGGGCTAAGGGGACCCTCCACCCCCGTGCACAAATTTCATGCACCAGGCCTCTAGTATCCTATAAATAAAGATCAAACTCCTTATCTTGAGATTTAAGACCTCTACAGTGTGGACCTAATTTTCTTCTCAATCAAGGTATATGTAATTACTCTGCTTCTCCCATGAAATTCACTTGCATAAAGCCATGCCTCTACTAATAGAAATTTATCCACCTTAAATATTCTCATAATTGCATGCACAAATTCTACAACCTATATACTTCAATGCCACCTCCACAGAGACTTCCACTGATTCCCTCTAGCCAGGAATTATCTCTTGCACCTCTGAACTTTAATGTTCCAAGTGCCCCCTTCTTAAAATACCTTTTATTTTTTTTATTGTGTAGTATCTACTTCAAAACACAAGCTTTCTGAAGGAAGGGGCTCTGTCACATCCATTTCTCTTTATTCTTTTGCAATACTACCTGATATTTACTGAGTTCTCACAATAAATCAATAAAAACAGTCACAGCTACCCCTCATTTGCTTATTCCTCTTTGAAAGAGAAGCATCTTCTCTCTAGGGTCCCAAAGGAAGTCGGGCCTATCTAGCACTCCTTGTTATTATTAATTCCACTTCTCAGTGGGAAACAAAGTGAGTGGTTCCTCTGAACATACAGAAAGGGCCACCTGAGATGCAGGGAGGTGTTTTCTTGGCAGCTGTAAGGAAGGTGATTGAACTAGGACAGCAGAGACATTGCTAAAAGAATAATCACACACTCTGCTATAATGAATTGGTGCATTTCCTTGCATTTATATGACAAAATGCAATGAAATGCACCAATTCATTATAACATTGTATACTTGGTATATTAAATTAGGAATCTATTTGTACATCCCAAGGAAAGAAACAAATATGCTGATTAACAATTTCTCTGCCTTGGGCAAGTACACAGGTAAACTGGGCTGGGTACAAAAAAAAAAAAAAACAGGTGATGGATGTGACAGGTGGGGAGGCTTCCATGGAGAACCAGTTTCTGGCTCCTCATCCAAAAAGGACAGATGTATGACACTCATTGCCAAAGACCAATCAAAGACAGAAGAGCCCAGAAATCAAAGCTCCTGGGGGCGGCAAGGCAGAGTATGAAATAAATAAGAACTGTGAGAACAAATTATTCTAGTTATGAGGGGATCTGGCTGTCTACGGCCTCTCACCAATCCAAAATGTGACTTGGTCCTCATGAATCATATTACTTGTGGACACGCACACACTCACCGTGCCAGAGCTCTGCAGTTTGTCACCTGTGAAATGTAAAACAGACTCACCCACCCTTGACAAATGGTATGTTCTCTTGAATTGCAATCCAAGGAACCTTAAACATTCTGCCTGGTGTTTCTCCCCCTGATCTTCTCATTTGAAAGAATGTTATTTCAATGAAGAATACATGCTTATTAGTCTCTTTTTTAGAGATTACTTCGCCCTGCACATCTATCTAACAATCGCTTTGAGAAGGAGGTTGTTTTGTCCCCACTGTACAGATGCTTAAGCAGCTCAGAGAACTTAATTCCTGGCTCAGGGCCCTACAGGTGGTAACTGGCAGAGCCACCATCTGAGTCTGGCAGGTCTGTATATGTCCCTGGACTCAGTTCGCAGCAGGATACACTGATGCCTCTCTCTCCCCTGACTGTGAGCTTGGATGAGCCCTACTTCCTGGAATCAGACTTGATCAAACTTTCCAGGTAGGGTTGTTGGATTTAGCAAAATACAGGATTATTACAAAAAATAGTATAAGTGTATCCTGAACAATATTTATGTTCTGTATTTTATCTAGCAAGACTATTTTAAGGAGGACTTTCATTAATGTAATGCACGTACTGTATTCCCAGGAGACACCCTGGCTCTTCCGTTGTAGATAGAGCTACAAAACTCCTCCTGCAAGTGTACTCCCTAAGGAGAATGGCAATATATGAGTAATTTTTGAGTCCCCAGTTAGTCCTTAGCAGGAAATATTTTATACATAGAAGTATTCAAAAATATATGTTAAATAAATTTCCTAAAGTTAAGACAGATTTAACCTTATTTCTATAGTGTGGTAAAATCAATTATAAGAATGTTTAGACCAGCCAAATTGCATATTAGCAATGGATACAAAATAAAAATAAATAGAAACCAAAATAAAAGGAAAGGATGATAATGACAATGAATTTGGAACAAGGGGTATAAAAATCTGAACCATCAAGACATTTTGCATATAGGTAACAGAGAAACGTCTAGTTCAACCACCACCTCTTCTGAGCATCTTGCCTATCCCCTAACCTAGAAATGTTACTACCTGTGACTAATGAATATTCCAGCACCTCCTCCGTGTCCCACTTTCAGGGCTGCAGCTCGGTCTGAACAGGCTCAGGGACAAGCCGGACTGGGAAGAAATCTCAAAGCCTGGTTCCATCCCCTGGTGACTTGGTTTCACCTCAGGGAGCTGCTGGCCTAGATCCGGACATTGAATCAGGCTTTGACATCATGGCAGATCCTCATGGTGCCCGAAGTGAGACACTTTGACTTACTCTCCGCAGCCCCAGTATAGACTGGATCCTGCCTGTCTGGAACCGCATGGGTACCATGCCCATGTTTCAGTTGCCAACCGAATGTCATCACGTTGCCTTCTCCTGCATTCCCCATTCCCTTACACTAGTTATTAGTCACAATACCATGTCACCCCCTTTGGGTACCACTCCTTTAGCTCATAATGAAGTTGTTCCATCTGGATCCATTTTTGTGCATACACCCCCTTCAGTGTGCTTTTGCTTCCAGCAGCTAACACCCGCTTCAAGGAGATGGTTCTCAAATTTTTGTGCCCCATTTGTCCACACCAAGAAAAGCCAGCGTGTATAAGAACTTACATTCCTCTTACCTTGGAGGCCTACTAGGTGCAAGAATACATAAACCTAATCTCCCTTGCATTGGGATTTCCGTGTGGCATAACTTCCTTGTGACATAGCTTACACTCCAGAATCCCCCCCCCCCCAACTGAAACAGTCTAAGAACTATTCTCTATAAGACCTTGCTTGGTTTCCTCTCCTCCTTGCTCTCCCACTACCTTACTGACTTCCTCTAGAAGCACTTGTTCATGAACCCTCTGTTTCTAAGGAATCCAACCTAAGGCTCCCTATTGCCTTCTTGGCATGGAGCTGGACAAGTCCAGCATCTCCTGGCATTGACTTGCCCAGTAGGCAGATTTAGTTAAAGCAAGGTCTATTCTGCTGCAGGGGTTTGATAAACCAGGGGTACAAGAACAGTTTCCAACCCACAGTTGGGGCTTTTCTCTTTTAACAGGAAACACAACAGGCCTTGTCAGGCCACAGACTCTCCATGCAGGAAGTGAGCTCTTCCCTATTGGAATGCTGAGATTTTTACCAGACTTTATTAGTATTAAGGATTGCTACTGACTCCACTATTTGAAATTTGTTCTTAGAACAATGACTGACTACTTGTCATTTTTGTAGAGGGCTGCCTGGGAAGGCACATGGGCATTTCTTTAAATTGTTGTCAGCTGAGCCCGAGGCGATTGGCAGAGCCCGCATCTAGTGTCTCAGTTACACCCTCCCCTAGAAGGTGGGGAGTGTTATCAGTCCTGACTTTTTACCTTTGTCCAGGTGTCAGCCTAGCCAGGCAAGCACCAGGAATGCTAGGGCCTACTCAAGAATGCAAATAAGCTCCTTCGATCCTAAGTTTTGGTGTTACTTCCTGGTATTTGGGGGTATAAAATAAACTTGCTGCATGGGCTCGAGGTCCCTGCCTCTCCATCAGAGAGGATGGCGTCCCACCTGGCTCCCAGCTTTGTTTCTATCTTCGTGTCTGGTCTCTTTCTTTTATTTCTCAATCCCTGGCCGCCTCCACTTAGAACCAGTTCGTTCATCTCTCTTTCCGTGCTGGACATGGAAAAGGGAGATCCCCGCCATATCTGGCCCCCGCCACATCTGGCCCCCCGCAATTTTATTGATATCTATACCTATATCTATATCTATATATACATCTATATAAAAGCCCAGCGACCAGAATGGCAGAATGACTAGAACGACTGTTTGCTATGACAAGCACTGCAGCAGCCAACCAGACTGATCAGGGCCCCAATCAGCCCCTCCCCACCCCCAGCCAGCCCGGCCCCCGATTGGCCCCCAACACATTGATCAGGGGTGGGGCCGGCCAGCCAACCGCCCGGAGCCCCTCCCCCCCACCAACCTGGCCCAATGGGCCCCCATCAGGGAGGACAGGCCAGACCCCACTTTTGCACGAATTTGTGCACCAGGCCTCTAGTATATTGATAATAAGATACCTAAATTTTATTGTTCTTCACTTTTAAATTGCCAAGACATTTAGGAGGGGAAAGTGTTCACTGTCCCTTCAGTGGACTTGATTCTCAAAGAAAAGTAACACTTTACTTTTCACAAAAGGTATGCCATATTGCAGTGAAATCATGAGATTATGGGGTTAGAGAACCAATGATTATCTCCAGTTAGAAGCTAGAAAATGGGGATGCAACAATCAAGACTTGATCAAGGTCATCAAGGGAAGCCATGATCAAGGCAAAGAGGAAAGTCACCTGAAAGCTGTGTGACATTCAGCTTAGCAGGGCTTCTGGGATTTAATAGCTGTCCCTTGTGCAGTGTCATTTCCCTTTAAATCCTGTCCAAACAGAAACAGGATCACTTCCTCCTCTGTGTCCCCACAACCCACTGCTGCAGCTGTTAGGAACAATTGGTTGCAAGCGATAATTTCCAGTGGTAACCTAGGCACCTCAAGGGCTGGCACTAACTTATTTGCCTTTTTATTTCTGGAGCCAAGGAGTAAACCATTCTCATAATGATTGTCTAAAATAATAATCCCTGGATTATTTAGAAGTGTGTTGTTCCCAAATGTTTTGGAGATTTTCCTGTTTTGTTGTTGTTGTGTTTTTGTTTTTGTTTTCTGACATCTAGTTTGATTCCTTTGTGGTCAGAGAACACACTCTGTATGGGGGGGAAATATATTACAGACTAAGGAAAGAATGGGAAGAATGAAACAGATTAAATGAGTCCAAAGAACATATAAAGACCAGAATGTTCTCCCTTTAGCTTTCTCCCCTTTCTCTACATGGGATTAGACAGATGCACATTGTAGAATGAATATGGTGCTGAAAAAGTAAGATGTGCCATGAAAATCATTGAAGGATGATCATACAACCCTAGTTAAATCACTCTTTCAGTGTGTATTTGTTTATAAGCATACTGAGAAAATTACTTTTTCACAGAAAAATTGCTTTTCTGGATAACTCATGGTGAAGGGTACAAATAGCTGTCCATCTCAGGATCTCTCCAGGCACCGTGAAATAATTATATCTGAAAGGGGAGCACGCAATAGGGCAAGAATGCATGCCCACTGGTAGGAGAAAGAAAAGCAGATGAGGCAGACAGAAGGTAGCATCAAAAATGTGTCCATCCACATGGATGAACTCCACAGACAACACTGAGCTAAAGCAGCAGACTCAAGAATCCTATCTAATAAAAGCCCAGCAACTGAATGATGCAACGACCAGAACGACCAGTCAACCAGTCACTATGACGCTCACTGACCACCAGGGGCAGACACAAAACACAGGAGCTGCCCCCTGGTGGTCAATGTGCTACCACAGTGGGAGCACTGCTCGGCTGACTGGGATGAGTGGCTGCTCCTGCTGCGAACGCCGGGCCAATGGGCAGGAACCTGGGCTGCGATCGTCACCTCCTTGCCCCAGGTTCCTCCTCCTCGTTCCCTGCTGCCTCCTTCACATGCCTGCAGGACGCCGGGCTCACAGAGCTGACCCCAGAGGCTAGGAGGCAGGTTCATGGCCACTGTGGGGCTGAGGCTACTCCATCGCCTCTCAATACTATTGTCCCTGGGCCCGGCCCCAACTGTACCCCTGGAGAGGCAAGTGCTCCGTCTCCGAGGAAGATGCTGGACCAGGGAGCAGCTGCTCAGAGGGCGGTCCACAGCGACTGGGCTGACTGGGATGAGCGGTGCTCTAATAGCAGGCAGATTCCCACAAGCCACATCCCCCACCAGTGCATGAATCCTGTGCACCAGGCCTCTAGTATATCATATGGTTCCATTTAAGCAAACTGCAAATGTAGAAAAAGTCAACCTATTCTATTCAAAGTCAGTACCTAGTTGACCTTTTACAGACAGATAAGGAATGAAAGGGATGAAGGCTCTTTGCTGGCAATATTCTTTTTCTTGATCTGGCTGTATGGATTTGTTCATTGTGTTTTTGAAATTTCAGCATGTTATACATTAATGGGTATTTTTTGTACGAATGGATCTGGCATATTTCATCAAACATAAGATATGCCTCTTCCTATATACATATATATGCATATAAAGAGATCTGGATCTTTCTTAGCCTGACCCCTGCTATCTAATATTCATTTTTATGATTGGATTCTAATTTTTCCTTGTGTGTCTCTGACTCTCAACTCCAATTAGTTTCCTATTAAAGCTTGCCTATCTAAGTCCTGCTCTATTCCCTGGTAACCTGGGGTCATTAATTTTCATGCTCTTTCCCCTGGCAACATAGCTTTAGTTCCTGCATAACTTTCTTCTTCTTAGAACCTCACTACCTCCTTCTGGAATGTTCCCATAGACTGTGGGGTAAGCTTTGAGTCATTTTCTCAGTATAGTACTATATTAGCCTGCTTGGTCTATGTAACAGAATACCACAAATTGGATGGCTTGCACAACAGAAATTTATTTTCTCACACTTCTGAAAACTAAAAGTCCAAGGTCAAGATTCCATCAGGCTTGGTTTTTGGTGAGGAATCTCTTCCTGGCTAACAAGTGGCCACTTTTTGGCTATGTCTTCACATATCCTTTTTTCTGTGAATGCACAGAGAGACAGAAAGCTCTAGGCTCTTCCGCTTCTTATAAGGATATCAGTCCTATTAAATTTGGGTTCCACCCTTATAATCTCACTTATCCTTAATTATCACCCCTATAGCCTTATCTCCAAATTTAGTCACACTGGCTCTTCAAAATATAAATTTCAGAAGACCACAATTTAGTTCATAGCAATAACATCACCACTTTTTTAAAAACTTAACATTTTTGAAGTCATATGATCCATTAAGTATGCTTTTTTTCTCCTTGTGGGAAAATATTTTGGAGGATACAAGATTGTTAGCCTTTGAGTCATTAATGGGATTTAAACTCAGTGTAATCTTAGGAATGTGTTTACGGTATTGTTATCAACTTCAAAATAATTGTGCAGCAATGATTCTATTATGAGCTGCCAAACTGCATACAAATCCAACACTCCACATGTAGTTACAACCTCATGTCTATGTCCAAGCTTGTGGCAGTAGTACAGTTTTGGCTATTTTTTGCTCCCTTTCCAACTGTGCACAGGGACAACGTTGGTAAAGATGCTCTCCAGAGGGTGGCAGCAATGCAAGGCTGGTACAGGCAGGTGCCTGAGCAATTGCTTTGTCTGAAAACAACTGAACAAGCCCCAGGGACCACTGTGTACCTGAACTTTCACCATGGAGTGCAAAGGAGAGCTGAATGCACTAGATGCCTCTAGCTCTGCTTATTTGGAGAATCAGAGGAGGCTGCCAGGCCCAGTAGCTCAGAAACGCACCATGTCTCCCTCCCCCTCATTTATAAGCTGGCTGTGGATCAAGGTTCACCCTTGCACATGCTAGGCAGGATCAGTCATTCAGGATGAAGCAGAACTGAATCATCATTGTATTTTTTCTGAACAACATTTCCTGGTGACATAATAAGTTCTGTTTTTTGACTTTGTAGTCTTCTGCTTTTATGGCCATAATGTACCTTGAATTCTAGAACTGTCAAAACTTTCTGGTACACTAAAGGTGAGAGAGTTAAAATTGTACAAAATTCAGGCCCTCCTCCAACTCCATTACTTTTGCCTGAGTCATGTTACCACTAATACTGCTTTCTCTTTAAGTCGATTAATTGATCTTAAAGGGAACTATTGTATCATCAATCTAAGTGGAAAATCGGCATCCCATCCCATTATTCCATTATCAAATAGAAGATAATTGGGAAAATACATACAAAACAATGTTACTGATGTCTAACTAAATTTAATGGCCTACAGAAGGCTTTGAACAGTGAAGACCAATCTCAGTTTGATTTTTAAAAAGGAAAAAAAGCAAGTATTAGAATGATATTCAGTTTGGGCAGGCATCCTCCTCACTGCAATCAGAATGACGAAAAGGGACTAAAATTTAAAAACCTCTACTCACCTGGCCAGCGTGGCTCAGTGATTGAGTGTTAACCTATGAACCAGGAGGTCACAGTTCGATTCTGGTCAGGGCGCATGCCGAGGTTGCGGACTCGATCCCCAGTGGGGCGTGCAGGAGGCAGACGATCAATGATTCTCCCTCATCGTTGATGTTTCTCTCTCTCTCTCCTCTCCCTCTCTGAAATCAATAAAAATATCTGTATATACAAAAGCCTAAGTCTGAACGGTAGCTATGACGCACACTGACCACCAGAGGACAGATGCTCAATGCAGGAGCTGCCGAGCTGTGGGGACTTAGCAGCTGCGTTCTCGGGTGACACACCGGGAACCAGAGATGAGGGACCCTGATTCCGGGGTGCGGCACCCAAGAACAGCCTTCTTGCAATCCAGAACCCCTCAGGGGATGTTGGGGAGCCAGTTTTGGCCCGATCCCCATAGGCCAGGCTAAGGTACCCCACTGGTGCATGAATCCATGCACCAGGCCTCTAGTATTAAAAATAAGTAATTAATTAATTAATTAATTAATTAATAGCTCTACTCAATACAATACTTTTAAAGCCACTTAAGTGCCTAAACGATAAGTTGCCCTAATTTTATACATTACCCTAGTCACTTACTAATTTTGTGTACCTCCATGTCTTAATTGTAAAATGGGTTTTATATAAAATGAAGTCATATGTAGCGCACAGGCTCTTTCCTGGGCTTAGTGTCATCAGTGTTGTTATCATTATCAATTATAATATTAACCCCAGACACTTATTAGGTTCATACAAGGTACAAAGCACACCTGACATAAGCAAAATATATTTTATTCATGTCCCAATATTTAAGAAACAACGAACCAGACCAGCCTCTACGTTAAAAATCAAGTAGCTAAGATTCAGAGGAAAGGACAGAGGTTAGTTAAGGCCATATGGCTACTATTTCATTAAGTTTACAGCCTTCGTGTAAAAAAAGAGAATATAACATGATACATTTAGTCAAACCACCTCAAGCTTAACGTTAACATGTACTCATCACCTTTGCCTTCTAAAACATCTACACTGAAATAAGCAGATTGCATGAACGAGGGGACTAGGCTGGGAAGTGTTCAAATGTTTGTCACGGTTCCATCCTTCTGGTCTCTGTTCACTTCCCGCACATGAGGCTTTCCCTGCCGCTCTGTCTACTTTAAGGTGGCACTATGTTGACTGACACTGAGCACTGTCTACTGACATGATACCTTGACACTGTTGGTGAATGCTGCCATTGGTATCTCACCCACTGCAAGGGACTCCTTATCATTTTCTAGACAATGGATAAGGAAGGCAGCTCTCACATCCCCCAGTAGCACATTGGTCATGGAAATAAGATACTTCACTGATTAAAGAAAAATGGTGTCTTAGTCCAGTGGTCGGCAAACTGCGGCTCGCGAGCCACATGCGGCTCTTTGGGCCCTTGAGTGTGGCTCTTCCACAAAATACCACGTGCAGGCGCGCCCATACAGTGTGATTGAAACTTCGTGGCCCATGAGCAGAAGTCGGTTTTCGGCTCTCTAAAGAAATTTCAATCGTTGTACTGTTGATATTTGGCTCTGTTCACTAATGAGTTTGCCGACCATTGTCTTAGTCCATTTGGGCTGCTCTAAAATACCATAAACTGGAGTAGCTTATAAACAACAAACATTTCTTTCAATAGTTCTAGAAGCTGAGAAGATCAAAATCATTGTGCCAACAGATTCAGGGTTGGAGAGAGCCTCTTCCAGGTTCATAGACATCTTTTGGTTGTGTCCTCACCTGGTAGAAGGGGCTAGGGATCTCTCTTGGGTCTCTTTTAGAAGTACACTAATCCCATTCATGAGGGCTCCCCCCTCGTGACCTAGTCACCTTCCAAAAGCCAACTTAATTTAGAAGTATGTTTAAATAGTGAGAGGTCAAGCCATTTGCATAGGGTCTGAATGTTTGTGTACCCCCCAAAATCTGTATGTCGGAATCTAATATCATCACCTTGGAGGTTAGGATTTCAACATAGAGATTTCGAGAGGACACAAACATTCAGATCATAGCAAATGGCTTGCCCACTCACTGTTTCAAGAAAATTCTAAGTTAATTTGTAATTCTGCACAACACAATATTAATGGTCAAAGAGATAGAGAAAACCAGACATGTGTCCAGCCTCCTTGACTCCAAGTAGGATTGATAATGCTAGCACCCCAGGCAGCTAAGACCACGCCCTGGTGAGTACATAGGACGGGGAGATGTCTGCATCTGGTCTACGTCCTGCTCAATGCCTTCAAGTCTGTACAATTGGTTCAGAATGACTATGTGCCATCTCTACAGAATAGGATCACCTGTCCCTAAACCCCTGTTCTGAGATCACAGCAAAGGAGGGTAAAAGGCAGAAGCAAAAGAAAAGTAATGTGTTCCACTGAAAATTCACAAAGAGAAAACACTGTCATTTTTAAATGACTAATGACTGCATTCTCTGAACTAGGCATCAAGTGGATATAAACGTAGATGAGGCTGGATCCCAGTCTCTGAAGAGTCTGTATACTAAGTGAGAAGCTGCTATTAATTAACTGCTAATCTAATGAGGAGAAGTGGGTAAGGTAAAACTACAAGTGTGTATTTGTATATTTCATTCTAACACTTGAACACCACAGATGTCTTTGAGATTTCAGTTAAATCTATGATCCTTCTTCCCCGAAATACACACATGTGTGCAATAGGACCTCACTGGAGCCTAGATTCCAAACCTCTGCATCAGTATAAAAAGATGTATGTTTAGACTCAGAAGTTGCAATTGCCTTACATTTGAATATTCTTGGTCAAAATCAGCTGGCAAAAATAGCATATATAAATAGATGTCCATACCAGAGACCTAAAGATATTAAATCTGTATCAGGGACTAGAGAAGCAAATTAAGAGTTAAAATGGGCAAAAAAGAAGAAAAGTGGTAGAATAAATTGGGATACATTTATAAAGTTAAACAGGTAGTCATAGAAATAAGAAAATATTGAAGAAATAAGCAATGTGCAAAAGAATCTTTCTGGCCCCATTGGATGAAAGGAAAAATATGTGTATATTTTACAAATGTAGCATATTTATACATGTATGTTAAATTTGCCAAAGAAATTTATTCAAGGAGGATACACAAAAAAGTTTGATAGCAGTTACTATAACAGAGAGAAAAGGGGCAGAACACTTACTTTTTTCACCTTTTATTTATTTATTTATTTAGTATGTTTAAGTTTTTATTAAGAGTATGCTGTATCTGTCCTAGCTGGTCTGGCTCAGTGGATAGAGCATCAGCCTTCAGACTGAAGGGTCCCAGGTTCAATTCTGGTCAAGGGCACATGCCCAGATTGTGGGCTCAATCCCCAGTAAAGGGTGTGCAAGAGGCAGCCGATCAATGATTCTCTCGCATCATTGATGTTTCTATCTCTCTCTCCCCTCTCCCTTCCTCTCTGAAATCAATAAAAAATATATTTTTTTAAAAAAAGAGTATGCTGTATCTGAAACAAAGAGAGATGCAATGGATGTTGTAATTGTTCCTGATACACAGAGACTCCAAGCTCTTATTTAAGCTATTGCAACACCAACAACTGTGCATTAGGAAATTCCTACAATTTGAGCACAAGTTTCCCAGAAGCAGACCTTGAGCCAAGGATTTAGAAGCAAGGATTTATTAAGAAAGCACCTCCCAGGAGTAATCAGCAAGCCAGTAGGAGAGTCAAGATAGAGAAAGGGAATAAGCAAAGCAAGAAGCAACTTCAGCAAACTTCTAGCCTCAGTCTGATCCCAGAGGGAGCTCTAGAATGTAAATCACAACTCAGAGTGCTTTGCATGGAGGCAAAAGAGCTTGGCTTTTGTCCTTCCACACCAGTCATTGGTGGGCTCTATAGGCCCCCTCTTGTCTGGAGCGCAGAAGGGAATATATAACTCCTAGACGCTTCTAGCTCTCTGTACCAGTCAGGTGACATCAGTGTCCCGGGGCCATTCTGTGCAGGCTGGAGGTCAGGGTGGAGCTAGACAACCACACACCCACATTCAACAGACTGTAGCTTCAATGTATCTCACAGACATTTATTGATAGTCTGGAACTGTGCTATCCAACATGGTGGCCACTAGCCACATGTGCCTTTTGGTCATGTGAAAAGTGCCTAATGCAAAAAGAGATATAACTGTAAGGAGGCATGAAATAAATACTGACTTTGAAGACTTAGTAAGAAAAAGAATGCACATCTCACTAATACTATCTTTATATGGATTACATGTTGAAATGATATTAAATATGTATTATCCTATATAATAAAAGCATAATATGCAAATCGACCAAATGGTGGAACGACCAGTCGCTATGATGCACACTGACTGCCAGGGGGCAGGCACTCAATGCAGGAGCTGCCCCTAATGGTCAGTGTGCTCCCACGGGGGGAGTGCCGCTCAGCCAGAAGCCAGGCTCACAGCTGGCGAGCTCAGCAGTGGTGGCGGAAGCCTCTCCCACCTCTGCTGCAGGTGGGCAGTAAGGAGCGAGGGGACCCGGACTGCGAGAGGGATGTCTGACTGCTGGCTTAGGCCCAATTCCCAGGGGGTTCAGGCCTAGCCAGCAGGCAGATATCCCCCGAGGGGTTCCGGACTACAATAGGGTGCAGGTCGAGCTGAGGGTCTCCTCCCACCCCCCACCCACCCCTAGTGCATGAATCTCGTGCACTGGGCTTCTAGTAGAATAAATAAGACATTACCAAAGTGAATTTTAGCTATTTCCATTTACGTGTTTAATGTGGCTTCTATAAAATTTTAAATTATGTATGTGGCCCATATTAAATTTGTATTAAACAGCGCTTGTCAAGAATATCTGCTACTGTGCTAGGTATTGAGGATACTGAGAAACCAAGAGAGACTCAGCCTCTGTCTCCATGATGTTGACAGTCCAGTGGTATAGCAGACAGCAATAAGATGGTACCATTTATTTTAAATATGATGATGGAAATAACAGTAGATAACTTACAGGGACTTATATCAGAGAGGCTGGCCAAGGAAGGATGATGCTGAATATACATCTTTCATCTCAAAGATTGGAACAAGGAGAGGGCCATGGAAATAGCTTGAAGGGAGGTGTGAGAGGAGGAAATTGAAATGTTTTAAGGGTATTCCAGCCCAGAGAAACATCAGATGGTAGGAAAAAGCATCTATGAATTGCTTAGATATTTGGTTACATTAGTATAAGTGGTCTGAAGACCACGAAAGTGGTGAAAATAACAAAAAATTTCCCTTGACTACAGACAACTAACTTGGTACCTACAGTTAACTATGAAAAAAAGGGTCAAAGTATGAAGATTAACTGAGAGAAAACATTTTTTTATTTCCCTGAATAACAATCAGATTTCACTTCAGCCAATAATGTCCAAATTATTTGGAAAACTAAAGCTCAGGTAAAAGTGACAGAGCATCTATGCCCATGGTAAGATGCAAAATATGCAAATTACTAGACTGTACCTTAAACACATCCACAACTTATTTTCTATTTGGTGACTCTGATGTGATTTTAGCTTCACATTGAAAACATACAAAAGTTTCAAATAATTTTAGGGAAAAAGATTGTTGAAATGAGATGAAGTCAAAACAAAATGCTTTTTAAATTTCTAATACTAAAGTGATGAAAACATACATATTCCTTACTATATAAAAATGTGTTCCAAAACTATAATTCTGCCATAGTCTGTTATATTTTTGATAGAATATAGTGACCTGAAATTATGATTTTTTAAAAACCTAATTTATTTCATATTTCAGTTGAAAAATATATGCAAATATCAAAAGTTATTGGTTCAAAGGTTTAACTTATCCTCTTAAAAATTGCTATAACTTCTGAATTTATATTGTGTGGCAAATTTAAGATTAACATCCTCAGGAAAGAGAATATTCTTCAAAACTCACTCTTGTTTCTAAATGGGAGACAAGTAAGCAGAATTATTTCTCATAAAAAAAGTACATCGTAGTCTGATACAGTTAAAGGTGGTTTCAGTGATAACAGTTTATTAATATATAGCCTATTTTATTCAATAAGCATTGACTAGTTGAGGCCCTTGTTAATTACTGTAATTATGAATATGACTCCCTTCCTGTGATCTATGAACTTCCTAGGAAGGTAGGGGATGATTCAACATAACTCAATGTGTCAAGTGCTCCAATAGAGATTTCTCTAGAATTCTGGAGAGAAAATTTGGAAACCATGACTCTCTCTGAATAAAGAGAATCAGAGATTCACTCAATGAGGAGGTGATATTTGATCTGGACCATGAAGGAAGAGTAAGGGTTTTATAAATACAAGTCAAAGCAAAGTATTGCTGGCAGAGAAAAGATTATGAAGACAGCCATAGGACCATGAAATTGGCTAGGAGAGTCACTAAATATTACACTTGCAGTGTGGCAAGTCCTTGAGGTATTTAGAGCCTTAAAATATGTAAGATGGCCTTGGACTAAAATGCTGCAGGGAAGAGTTTGGAATTTATTCTTTACTTCTCATTTCTTTTACGTTTTAAAATGTGTGTGCTGGTTTTAATGCATCATCTCCAATTCTGTTAGCAAAGGGGTAAATAAGTAGCAAAGCTTCATAAATTTTTACCTTTTCCGATTACTCAGTAATTTACAAACTTCGTGTTATCTTTGTTCTCTCTTCTTTTCATGGGGATGATTATTGATTTATGAGCCACCTTAATGTGGCTCTTTCAGGCATCCTGAATCATTCTGACAGTGGTTCTGTAAATAGATCAATTTATGCCTTTAAAATGTGATGCCTCCTATCCCAACAAACCATTATGTTGGCTAAACTCAGATAGAGGAATTCTTCATACTTGGCAAATGAGTCTCTGAAGGGCTGTGTTAATATTATCCTTATTATGTCAATTGGAAGTAATCTAGCCTGCTGGACTTCATTAAAGGTCACTTGTTCACTGTATAGCTCTGTCACCTAGGAAACAATGGGATGGGATTACTCAGTAGCCTTGGATAACTGTGCTCTCATCCGAAGTGAAGAGGAAGAGAACTGTCCCCATCAATCGCTCATGAATTGACCTTTCAGCAAAGTAGGGGAAGTAATTCCTCGCATAGATAAGAGGTAAGCAGTCTATAGGAGGCGGAGGCGGGATTTCTATGTCCTTCACATTTCCTTCTCCTTGTCATGACCACGTACCACTAACAAACGCTTTTTAAGTCCTTTCATTTCTTAGGGAAAAAAAAAGAGGCTGACATGAGCTTACAGCCAGAATATCTCGATTCCTGTCTTTGCATCTCTACTTAACTGGCTGTGTTGGCATCTGGAAAAAGATCAGGTAGTGCTCTGAAATATGATTCCTCTGTATAAAACAAGGAGCAACATTCCCTACCTTAGGGCATTGAAAGGGATGAGGTAATACATGTAGCAGCTATTTGTAAATCATGAAGCTCTTAATAAATGTAAGCTCTTGCCACTATTCATTAACACTGATTCCAAAAGGGTCAGGAATAAAACCTAATTATGCTGATATCACCATTCTAACATTGCCATCAATTAAAGCTGTCTATATATTCAAGTAATACGAAGTACACTGTCCATCGTGTTTGTGGCCCCAGTAGAATAGGCAGGTAATAAAACAGGGGCATTCTCCAAGGTCAAAGTGTCATCTCATCTGTTCTTAGTTATATAGTCATTAGTTATCAGATAAACGCAAATTAGAGCCATATTTATTTACTGTTCAATTTTGTAACCTCCTTGAACTTGGCCCCCTCTGCTTCTCTCTTGGGAGTTAGGCTACACAGAGAAAGGTCAAAGTTCTGGCTTACTTCTCCATGGAGAGATTCACAGAGGCAAGAATAGAAGTCCATATGGGGAATCCTTGAATTGCCCAATAATGGCTACAAATGTGTGGACAAAAGCCTCTCCTTCTTGGGTTTATATTAGGAAGCTCGATTGCTTACAAATAAAAGCAATTGGATTTATCAGCTGGTGGGGGTAGGGGCGGGGGAGGGTGTCATTTTGATCTCCACCTGTTTGACTCCTTTCTGTTTACCAAAGAGTGTCAGTTGAGGCTCCTCTCAAACCCCAAAATCCTAGCATTTGTCTGTGAGTCTTAAAAAAATAGACAGTGAGTGTCATTTTTGAAGCAAAGGAACAGTACACATGCAGACCTATTGTCGAGTTGGCATTGTGGGTTTCTGACTTTGATAGCTGGCAGGGGCTCCCATTGCGTATGGCCTCTTTTTAAATCTCATACAATCTAGATAAGCTACCTTTAGTAGGTGCTGGCCTTGGTGAGACACTGCAGCTTATGGCTGCTCTGTCCTGTGGAGAGTAGCTAAGTCGGGACACCTGTGTAACACAGCCCAGTCAGGTCCTAAGCAAATGCTTACAGGGCTGAGTGGGAAGACTTTGCCAAAGGGCAGATCAGTCAGGCAAGGAAGGGTCTTTTTTTTTTTTTTTTAATATATTTTATTGATTTTTTTACAGAGAGGAAGGAAGAGGGATAGAGAGTTAGCAACATCAATGAGAGAGAAACATCAATCAGCTGCCTCCTGCACACCCCCTACTGGGGATGTGCCCGCAACCAAGGTACATGCCCTTGACCGGAATCGAACCCGGGACCCTTCAGTCTGCAGGCCAACGCTCTCTCCACTGAGCCAAACCGGTTTTGGCAAGGAAGGGTCTTGAACCAGAGGGTCCAGCTTCATCTGCTATTACAGGGGAGGTGGAGGGGGGTTTACATTACTTTAGGCATTGGTGAGCCTGACAATATTTGCTGCTTTCAATTGTTGGGCAATTTAGAATCACAGAAGCCATTGTGACTGGACTTTTATGTGACTTGTCCATGGGTTCAATGAAACTGCTCACCGCATGTATTTAAGGTAACTTGAGATTTACATAGTTTTAACAATGCCTTTAGATTTCAGACACCCAAACTGAGGCTTCACCCATAGAAAGATGGCTCATTTTATTGAGAGAAAAAAAAAATGAGGGCTCTTTATTATAAAAAGAGTATGCCATCTTCTTGAGATAAGAGAAACATTTTAAGGAAATTCTTGTAGACAAAAAGATTCTGAATAATTTTAAAAGCCTATACTTGAAACAATAATATCAATCAAGAAATTAAGCAATAACAAGTGCTTGAAAGTATACTTTACTCTTGTGACAAAATATGGAAAGACAGATTGATTAAGCTAGAAAAAGAGAGAGAGATTCTTAAAAGATTAAAATTTTATCATCTGAATAGATATCAAGGGGAAAATTACATAGTAAATGCCATGATAGACTGAAATAAGAAAAAAAGAAGTGCCCTGGTTTAACTACGTTTCAAGAGGGAATCAGAAGAAAAGGGAGCTGTCCCAGCTGTTCAGAGGTTTTAAACAGTGGCCAGGGCCCAGAAGAATTTCATGGAGGTGGGAGACAAACTAACAAAGCAGATGGAAATGTCTGCCCCAGTGGCATCAGGACCTGAGATCCCAAGAACATAGGGCCTCAAAAAGCTGCAGATGGAAGGACCTTAGCAAGTGACTGGGGAACCTCTCTGTAAAGATTGGGCAGCTGTACCAAAACCTGGACAGACTTGAGAGGACAAGATCTGGAAGATGAGCACAAAATTGAAAAAATAATGTAAGCTTTAGAGTGGCACAGCCATTGTAGGTGGCCATAAAGGTAAGGTCTGTATCCTTAGGTACACTCATATTCACAAATGCCTCCCCAAAAAAAGCAATCTGTGAGCTCCCACTGGCATTTTTGCTGCGCAGGGATTCATCCAGAAACACAACATTCTAAAGTCTCTCACATTTTGCTTTTATTTTAATTGAAACTTATTTCTAGCCTCACAGAAGAAAAGTATCTCCTTTCTCATGATAAAAATAATGCCAAACTTTAGAGAGTAAAAGTTTACTTGTTCTTAAAAGACAATAAATAATAAAAATTCTATAACTGAGAGTCTATAAAACCAGCAAACAGTTCCTCTTTGCAAGGATTCAGAGAAATTGGTATAGATCTGTTCAGAAAAACAAACTTGATTTGGGCTTTAATGAAACACAAAATAAACATGTTTATGGAACAAAACCACCACTAATGTCAGCAAAGGTTTTTACAAACTCTTAAGAGTCTGAACAGAGTATTTGCCAGTTTCTTCCATTTACGGCTGAAATTGACATCAGCCATCTTTTAAAGAAAGTGAAATTCATTTGCACAGTACAGGAAAAGTAGGTGCGTCCTCCCACCTCCACCTTCACCCACCTGCTATGTACTTCCCTAATAAGTGCCCTGAGTAATTTTCTTTGGCTAGATTTACAAAGCCATTCATTTGTTCTTTCATTCATTCATCAACCTTATTGAGCATCTACTCCACCATAGGCCACATGGAGAAGTCCCACTCATACATCTACTGAGGGAGGGAGCAAGTAAACCAAGATTATGGTACAGTCTCTAGGGAGTCCAGTGATAAGCTGAGGTTCCTAGAAACTTAATTAGTTGGGCTACAGCCGGAGTTACAATTTCTGCCAAACACTGGGGGGGTGGGGAGAGGAGGTGTCTTTCCAGCAATCCCCATGTGCTGAGCATTAGTTACTGTTTGTTCCCTGAGACATCTGTGAATTGGAGAGGTGTCCACATGAAATAAACAGTATTCATGGGGAGTAGCATTTTCTCTTTTGACTAATCCCCTCTGTTTCATCCTTTGCAAAATGGTCATGATCTACTTAAGGCAGACAGCCACTGCTATGTGCAGGACACTGAGCAACCTGCCAGGATAACCTTCCCCTTGTGCAGTCCAGAACTACTAGGCAGCATAGTTCAAGAGAAGATGCAGAGAACACTATGCAGACAGAAGAGGCTCCCTGTGTCTGCATGAATCCCATCCAACAGGCTTGCCCCTGGGGTTTTGCCATGGGCACCATTTCCAAGTTGGTGTTAATGTTTCCTTGCTTGAAGGATCAGTCCTGAACAGCTTATCCTGACGTGCCCCTCACACCTACCTGTCTTTGGGCATTTCTGCTTTCTCTATGGACTTGCCTCAGTCTTCATCACACCTGACACCATGTACCATTCTCATGGCTCTTGCCACAGCCTTCTCCTGGCCATGCCTCTGTCTTGGGGCCCTCTCAGGTTACTGGGACCCCCCACTCTCATTATAACCCCCTATAGAAATTATTGGAAAATTGGGAGAGAAGCACAATTAACCAGATAGAATTGATTTCGTGTTCTGATGGAAATAACATAAATAACTTATAAAAGACAAAATTACTTCTTTCCAGGACAACAAATATTACCCACAGTGCCATATGATTCTGAAGTCAAATCCAAGATAGTTAATAAGCACAAATGCACGTGGATTGAAGTTCTGATGTGTTTCTCAGATCTATTTGAACTATTAAAATATGTTCATCTTTGTAAAAGATCCTGCCAAATTACAGAGCAGAGAGAACACTACTGTCCAATATTATAAGATTTATCTGAGGTAATAGGGTGGTAATAATTTTTGAAAGCATATGTTTATTGTTGACCTGAAGAAACACTTAGGTTTATCTCAGAAATCTCTCTACACAATTGTGATGCGATTGATTTATGAGACCATACTCAATGATGACTTATAACATTACATCGCAGGCAGCCTGCCTGCCATCGAGGCAACATCAGCTATAGACTTAGACTTAACCCATGTTAGATGTCATCATCTTCACCACATCAGAACTTCGTGACCTTGGGCCAGCTCCTTAGCCTCGCGGATGTTTAGCTGTCTTACTATAATAGTGGGTCAAGAATACATATTTGACAAAATTGTTGACAGAATGGCCCACAGATCCTTCAATGAATGCTACCTAGTTAAGTGTGACTAAAGGCAGACTCTGTAGTTTAAAGATAGGACTTTATGCAACCGTATACACATAGTTTTGAAGAAATATTCAAGACGAATATCTGAAGCAAGCAATGGGCCAGCAGGAAGCCCTATTAAATGTGAATAGTTTGGGCAGCAGGACCAAAGAACGGAGCCAGGATGATGAAAAAAAAAACAGAAAGAGGGCCTGGACCAGCAAAAGACAAAGATATTACTCGCAATACCTCGCTAAGGGATTTGTCCTAATGCAGTATAAAATTAAACCAGTAATATGTGTTCGAGTCTCTGTGTACAATGCAGCTATATATCTACAGACACAGGTATATATCAATCAATACGTTTGCCATCACCTGCAGTCCCCTCTCTTGTATTTCAGTAATTGATTTTTTTTTCTTTTGGTCATTTTGAACATTTTCCTTATGTGGTCTAGCTGCTACATAGACTTTTAGATTTTTATTATACAGAACAAAAAATAGGAAAGACAAATATATAGAAATACAAGGAATAAACAACCTTAGAATATTTGCCATTTCTTTTCTGTTTTCAGCAGCAAAGCACGCTGGGTAAACAGAAATCACAAGCCAACTTCTTCCATTTTTCGCCCTCAGACAAACATACTCAGTCTCTACTACATACCAGGCACTGTGCCAGTACTTGACAAGGATAAATGACTGCTTTCTCCAAGAAGGGAGTGGAGAGAACAGCAAAAAGAATGGGTTCTGGAAGCAGACTGACCAACTGATCACCAGTCACTCAGTAACCGTGGCTGGAGAAAGCTCCTTGTGGAGACCAGCCATGGACTTCAGGATCAGGCAAACCTGAGTTCAAATTCCAGAATTTCCACTTACTGGCTGTGTGACCTTGAGTAGATACTTAACTCTCTGGGTCTCAACTTTCTCACCTTTACGTAAGGATCAACCATCTTTTTTGGAAAGTTTTAAGGATGAAAATGCAATGAAAATTTGTAATGGGTTTAGCTCAGTGTCTAGGTCATGGGAAGTATTCAATAGATGCAATGCTCATTCCCTTACCTACCTGTCCTTTTCTTCCCGATATTGCTCTGGAGTCTAAAAGGATAAGTGGGAGGGGGAAAAATACCAACCTCAGTCAACAATTTTAGATGATTAGTAGCATATATTACTCTTTTCAAAGGACAGAATGTATTGCTATACATAAAAACCACAGACATGGGTCAAGAACTTACAATCAAAATCTCTGGTAGTAATTGATGGTCAGTAACTAAAGATTTCATCAGCACCATAGGTGTAATGACTCAAGAAAAGCCAAAGGATGGCTAAGTTTTCTACTGTTCTAGAAAAATGGCATGTAGCATTTGCTATAGCAAGAGTTGAATGTTAGTTTGAACCAGATCAAATTGTTCACCATCTGTTCATGAAAAGATAAAACCCTTCTTCCTGTATAATAGATCAGCAAGGATTTAAAGAAAAAAAACTTGACTCAAATTTCAGCATCAAATAGTGTTTATGTGACCTAATATGGCACTCAGGGAACATATAAAAGGAGATCAGTCAGTAAAACAAAGCAATATAAACTTTGAAATGCCTTTCTGAATCTCTCTGAAACATTTCATGTGTGTTTCATGGAGGAGTATAAAGCCACAGTGGAAATATATTTAATAGACTCCCAGATATTTCAAGTAAATTTCACTGTTTTAAGCCTCTCATCAACAAAGTGCTATTTTTATCCTTTTCAATATTCAGAATCCTTTCAGGTGTTAAAAAACTTTTGCACTATGCACAAAGGATGAAATGTCTCTGTAATATTTTGTATACAATTATGTATTCAATCATATTTAGATACAGTCTAGATGCCTCTCTCCTCCTATCTTTCCTGAAACTAATGAGACAGGAAAATAAAAAGCAGAAAACAAAATAAGATCTTCGATAAGCTTAGCATGCAGCCGCACCTTCTATGTGAAGGGACTTTATAATGCCATAAATATTGGATCTGGAAAAGCAAAAGCTGAGAGCAGTTTGCATTGACTAGAGTTGGCAAAGAAAGCAGAAGCCTCGCTGGAGGGCAGGTTCCTCTCTGCTGCTGCAGATTGACGAGGCAGGAAGCTGAACCAGGAATACGTTAACATATGCCAGGTATTGAAGTGTGAAGGAAAGGAGAGAAGGGAGGAAGCAGGAAGAGAAAGTGGCTGTCGCAATTGTACAAGTGCTTAAGAGAAATGAACACGATACAGCTACTGAAAAATACCTCTGGCATAGGGGCTTACCATATGAAAGCCAGTAAGCCTTTCTCTGAGCTCAAGGCAAAAGAATGATTTATCCCAAAATATAAATAATGACACTTGATGGCAAAACACATCTCATAACATTATTTAAATAAAAAAGTAAACATGGTGTCTATGAAATGAGACCTCAAAGACGATATACAAGGATTCAAAATGGAAATTGTAAAGCAAAAGAATGATATTAAATAAAAGGTGGCCCCGCCAGTGTTGCTCAGTGGTTGGGCCTAGACCTATAAACTCAGAGATCATGGGTCAATTCCCAGTTAGGGCACTTACCCAGGGTTTCAGCCTGGATCCCCAGTAGATGGCTTGCAGGAGGTAGCTGATTGATGTTTCTATCTCAGCACTGATGTTTCTAACCCTCTTTTCCCCTCTGAAATCAATTTAAAAAAACAAAAAACATTTTTTGAAGTAAAAGGTCATACTATCTGGGGTGTTTGTGTGTTTGTTTGTTGCTTGATCCCTTCACCTTTTTCACGCAGCCCTAAACCCCACTCTCCTCTGACAGCTGTCAGTCTATTTTCAGGGTCTCTGAGTCTGCTTCAATTTTATTTGTTAGTTTATTTTGTTCAACATCATGGTTGTTGCCAGAGGGAAAAGGTGGGGGAAAGTGGGAGAGAGCCAAAAGGGGATAAATGGTGGCAGAAACAGACTTGACTTTGAGTGCTAAGTGCATGATGCAATATGCAGATGATACTATAGAACTGTACACTTCCAATGTGTGTAATCTTATTAACCAGAGTCACCCCAATAAATTCAAATAAAAATAATAAGGTAAACTCTTCAGCATATAATTTTTCATTTTTAATTTTCCATTTTAAAATCATATAATTATGATTTTAAATAAATAAATTTAAACAAAGTATTAAGAACAACCAAAAAGTAAAAGGGCAGGAGCCATTGGTGACAGGGAAGGCAAAATCATCTTCAAAACTCCACAAATGTCCTTACAAGAACAGGCAAAACAACTGGAAAGCAAAAGAGAAAGTTTAGAGAATCCAAAAGAATCTATAACCTATTAGAATTAACAAGTGACTTCAGGAAAATCATTGGATACAAGATCAATGTATTAAATCAATTTTATTTTTAAATTAAAAGTTCAAAAATAAAATTCAATACATTATGTAATTAAAAACACATCAATGACATATGATATAATTAAAAACACATCTAGACATCAATATATGTGTAATATCATTATATGAGAAGCTACAAAACATTTATCAGAGGAATTAAAGAATACCTAAATAAATAGAGGGATATACAAGTTCATGCAAGTGAAAGCTCATGTTGCAAAAATGCAAATCATCCTCAAATTGATCTAGAGATTCTAAGAAGACCCAGGCCAAATCTCAGCAGGTTATTTTTAGTTGACAAGCTGATTTTAATGATTATATAAAAAAGCAAAAGACCAAAAGTACCTATAACAATTGTGAAGCTAAAGATCTAAAAGTGAGTTAGAAGACTTACACTAACATATATCAGGATTGACTACAAAGCTATTGTAATTAAGATAGTGTGGTACTGTTGCAAGGATAGACAAAATGACCAATGTAACAGAATATTCTAGAAGCATATACGTAAATATATGAACATTTGATTTAAGTAAAAGAAGAAACTTCAAAACAATGATGTAAGGTAGCCTTTTCAAAAACATTGGCACTGAGTCAATTACATATCCATATGGAAAAATGTTTTGATGGCTAACTTACAACAGATATAAAAATCAATACCAAAGAGATCATTATTCTAAATATGAAAGGTAAAATAATAATGTTTTTAGATGAAAATTATGAGAACATATCCATGACTTTGGGAAAGTTTAAGTTTTCTTGAATAGGAAACAAAAAGCACTTATCATAAAGAAAATAATAATAATAAATTAGATTACATTAAAATAAAGAACTTGTTCATTAAACTATTCTATTAAGAGATTGGAAAGGCAACCCAAAGTGTAGGATGAGGTATTTGAAATAGACTTATCCAACAAAGAACTCATATATATGCTGCAAATAAAAGTTCTACAATTCAAAAAGGTAAAAGACTTGAACTGACATTTACAAAAGAGGATATCCAAAATACCAATAAGTATATAGAACAGTGTTCAAGTTCATTATTCATATAAAAGTGCAAATTAAAACCATAAAATTATAGCACTATACACCCACTAAATTTATATCTAAAATTCCAAGGCTTGGCAATACTATGATGTAATAAGTCACTATAGGTAGAATTATAACTGGCAGAATCACATTGAAAAATTATTTATTAATGTCTACTAAGTAATGCAGATAAGGCCCTGAATTCAATTCCTGTGCTTATAATCAACATTATTCACCAAAAACATATGGTAGGATATTATTCAGTATAGCCCCAAACATCTTAAATAACCCAAATACTATCAATAGAATGATAAATCAATTATGATATACTCCTACAAACATTATACAATGACAGTGAAACAAAATACTGCCACACGCAACAACATAGATAAATCTCATATACATAATATTAAATGAAAGGACCAACACTATATGATTCCATTTATGCTAAGTCCACAAACAGGCAAAATGAATGTATGATGTTTATGTAAGGGCAGAGGTGACCTTTGCATAGGAAGATGGTGAGGGCACAGCTTCTGGGATGTTGTCAATGTTCTAGCTCATGTGCCGGTGCTGATGGTATGCTCCCTTTATAAAAATACACCAAGTTATGTACTATGGTTCATAAATACCATTCAATGTAGTTGTTATACTTCAAAAACGGACTTTACAATATAGCATCACCTCCCAGATATATGTAATATTCCCAGATTTTTAAATGTTATACATTTTATTTTAAAAAATACCCACTTGATAAACCAAAAACCGGAGGCATATATCCTTTTCTTTGATTGTTTACTTATGTGAGTACTGAACTATCTAAGTATTTTGAATTGTACTACTTTGAATAGTGATATTGAGTTTTTTTTCATGTTAGATTGCCATTATATTTCTTTTCCAAACTGCTCATGACTTTTGCTCAATGTTTTCTCTATACTATAAACAATTTGTAGTAGTAGTAGTAGTAGTAGTCATCGTATTTGAAGTTTCTTCATGCAATAATGGAGTTAATGGCTTACAATCTGTGTACAGCTATGAGTTCTGTATGTTCTGTGTGACCTTGGGAAAGTTACTTATTATCTTAAGCTTCACCTTCCCCATCAGAAAAACTGGGTTACATCAACATCTACAATCCTGGAAAGGTTTCTCTTTAAGGATTACATAAGTATGTAGGTGGCAGGGACATCAAAAACCCTTTATTCTGTTTTGTTTCTTTTGTTATTGATGGTTTTTCCCCCCACAAATTTCAGTACCTCCTATATGTACAGACTCATGCTAGGCATTGGATCTAAAGAAGGAAAAAAAGGCAATTTCTGCCACTAAACCAGTGTGCTGATCAGCAGTCAGTCAAGGAATCATGAGTCTCCAGTTCTCTCATTTCGGTCAATCACTTCATTCTGCTGGCTTCAGCTCCTCGACATCCCTTAATGTGGTTCTTTCTTTTTCATCCCCATGACCACTGCCTGCCCACTTGATAAACCAAAAAGGGAGGCATGTATCTTTTTTCTTTGGTTGTTTACTTTTGTGAGTACTGAACTACTGAAGTATTTTGAATTTGCACTACTTTGAATAGTGAGACTGAATCTTTCTTACCTGGATATTGTAATGGCTTTCTAACTAGTCTCTCTGCCTCTCCCTTGCTCCAATCAGTTCAACTTCTTGCTGCCAGATCAATCATTCTAAATACCACTCATCATACCAAGCCTCCTATTTCCCTTGGCATGCCTTCCATTCACTTTATCAAATCACAAAAGATAATTATCATCTGATCCCTACTTTTTCTCCCAAATATCATCTCTTAAGAGGTCCCAATTGGCCTTTTATGTTTCAAAAGTCAACATTACTGAACGATACAGGATATTCATGTCACAGGACCTTGCATGTGACACCCTTTCTCTCAAGAATACTTCTTTGGCTCTTTTCCTCCCTACAAAAGCATCTCAGACACCATCTTCTCTGGGAGGTCTTCTTGTCCCTGACACTTGAGATTCTAGCTTAGCTGATCCTCCTATAAACTCCCTTAACCTCATCCCATCACTTGCATAATTGCACTTGGATCACTTATTCATTTATCTGTCCAATTCTCTAGGATGTACTAAGGAGCAAAGGACATCCTTGGTATCATTGTTCCCTGAACCTTAAGAGTTCTCTAAGAATAAGTGAATAAGTGAACAAATGAAAGAGTATAAGATTGGACTGCCTCTCATGTCATGCTTCTCAGCAACATCCTCAGGAACATTTTCATCAGAACTGAATAAAAGTCAAGTCAGGATTGAATTTTCTGGAAGGAAGAGACAAGTTACGGTAAAATCTACCCTTTGTAGCAATGCAGAAACATGTTTTCTAGATGATATATAGTTTAGATAGATGCATAGATGGATGGATGGATGGATGGATGGATGGATGGATGGATGGATGGATGGACAGGCAGGTAGATAAATGGACAGTCTTCATACAATAGGAATAGACTAGTGTTTAATTCATATGTCCGTTTCTGACAGAAATTCAAATGTCCTAAATTTAAGGGCACTTGAAGAATGTATTATATTGGAAAGTTCTGTGTTATTATTCTCACAAGAATGATTCATCCCTTCAACTTCCAAATTGCTCTTAAATCAAGGCTATGGGGTTGAAGAAAAACAATCTATATTCCTTTGTAAGTGGCTGTGGAATGTACATGATAAATAGTTCCTTTTTCAGGAGGATGGAGTTCATCACTTCTCTAGTTGCCTAAAGCAATGGTCGGCAAACTCATTAGTCAACAGAGCCAAATATCAACAGTACAACGATTGAAATTTCTTTTGAGAGCCGAAAACTGACTTCTGCGCATGGGCCACGAAGTTTCAATAGCACTGTACGTGAGCGCCCGCACGTGGTATTTTGTGGAAGAGCCACACTCAAGGGGCCAAAGGGCCACATGTGGCTCGCGAGCCGCGGTTTGCCAACCACTGGCCTAAAGGATCTATTTTAGAGTTTATGTATTTGAGAATTGGCTCATGTAATATAAATTCACCAAAAAATAAACCTTGAAATGACATCATATCTGTGTAGCCCAAAGAGAGATGACTTAAGGCTCTCTTTTCTTGGTAATTTATAAAAGTGAAGATTTAGAGACCAGATCCAGAGAAAAATGACTAGAGTATACTGTCAATCCATCTACACATGGAGCTTTTCTTCTAGAATTATGAGAGTTATATGTATATGGCATGTTCCTTTTTCTATAGGATTTACTCCTTAACTGCTTCTTTATGAGCATTTTTTTCTGTCAGGGACCAAGTGTACTTATGTAAGTCTCCCCTGGAGCTCTACCACAGCATCTACTCAGTTCTTAGCAGTTGTAAGTTTGAATTAATCCTCAAAACCTCCTGTGAACCAGGTTGTACCACTCATCCTTTTTTTTTTTTTCATAAAAACTTCTAAGGGATAGAGGTCCCCATCCCCCATTGTGTCTATATTCTTTAGACGTTCATTTGCAACAGACTTTTGCTTCTAATTTTCTATGTGATGAATGGGGACAGCTGCACATAACACAGCTCAGAGACCATGAGAGAAGAGGAGAGCACCCATTACCTCCTGCATCTGCACATTACTGCCATTATCCTTCTGCATTTGAGCGTGAGCAGCAATCATAGCTTGTCAAAAAGTATGAAATATCCCCTATTTCCTTTCATGCCACTGATTCCTTGTTACTCACTGTGTCATTAACTAAGTTGATGACATCTGTGTCTGTGCTGCCATAATATGTAGATGGTTGTACCCCTCATCCTTTTGGACTGAATATATTTGTTTGTGTAATTATTTATGAATGTTTGTGAGTGTGTGTGTGTGTGTGTGTGTGTAAGTTCTTATATTTGCATGCATCAGTCAGTAAATGAGAGCAACCATAAGAAGAACCATGAAATTTTAGAAATAAGCACCAAAGTAAAAGAGAGAGTCGGTATGTAATGGATCAAAGCAGAAATAGGCTTTAAACAGATAAAATGATCCCAAGGCTAGCAAGAGTTGACATTATCCTGAGTGAAGGTAGAAATACATCTAAATGTGAATGGCCCAAGATGAAGCAACTGGTAGACTAAGAAACACTGGGGGAAAAAGGAAAGTTAGGGAGACAAATATTGTCAGTGCCCATCTAGTCCTCTCTGAGGCAAATGGGTGCCCTGAAGAAATGATGACAAAATTGAGTCTGCTTTGCACAAAATACTTCAGTCACAGAGACCATAACTCTTGCTCGTATACCATACTACCTGAAGAAACTTCTAGTCACAAAGTTGTTTTCTCAGTTACCTCCACACCAGGAAAAAAAGATACCCGGACATAAGTAGCCCTGACATGGATCACACATGTGTACATAAACACACCCCTATGTATGAAGGATGAGGCCAAGGGCCTATATTGGAGAGCATGCAATGGGGAGACAATGCACTCCTTTGAGGTCAGCTATGCACCAATACATTAAGTCAGATCATTATTTTTTTAGCCTATCTGTCATTGGCACAGTCCTCACCAAGAACTTCTTGGAAAATAAAAAGTGGTTTTCCCACACCTATGCATGCCCTTGCACATGTACTGAAGGATGTAGGTGTTACTCTCACCAGATCCTTTTACCTGGCCTGGGCACACTTTGCCAGCAATGTGAGTGTTGGCTGATAATGGCTCCCAGTTGTCCATTTCTCAGGAGAATGTGCTGCATTGATTGGGCAGAACTGGCCTTCCCAGACGTATGCACCCACAGCCTTCCTCTTCCTCAGGCAGCTAGAGGCCAGTGACTGACTAGGGGATACAAAAGTTTATCTCAGGTTGAACCTACTCTAGGGTGTATTTTGTGCTCTAGGGCTCTCTGAGGGATCAGTCTGAAGCTGGTCTCTATAACTAGACTACACCCTTGCTCTGTTCCTTCTCCTGCACTAATCAGCTACCCTCTTTCCCTTGCTGATTTCTTCTCTAAGGATTCGCCCAACAAATCACTTGCAATTGAATTTTCTTATCAGTCTCTTCTAGAAAACCCAACCTAAGGCATATACAGATACACATATTTTGTAAACAATGGGGTTGTTTCCATGTGAAAACAGAATTCCAATACTATATCCTGACCTTTTTTTAAATTTTTAATTTTATTTTATTATTTAAAGTATTATAAATAGTAGTACATATATCTCCTTTTTTTTTCCCCATTGACCTCCCCCGGGCCTCCCCTCTACCCCTCCCCCGCTCTTGTCTTGCATCCATTGGTTAGGCTTATATGCATGCATAAAGTCCTTCGGTTGATCTCTTACTACCCCCAGCCCACCCCTGCCTTCCTGCTATAGATCTTTTTAATATTATTATGACCAAATTATGGCTGATGGGATCCAAATCAGGCCTTATGGCTTTTCATCACTCATGGACAAGGCCTCAGGCTCCTAGTAAAATCATTCCTGGCCACAGGCTCCATATCCTGGTCAAGTTTCCAAATCTATTTCTGTATCCCTTAACTTTGGGCCCAGTTCTCACACATTCTCCCATTAGCTCTGACATCTTCATTAGAGTTGTCACTTGGGTTACTAACCTACTTTAGCCTCATATTCTCTATTTTTAGATATCCCTTTGACTATCTAAATCTTATCCTAGATCAGAGGTCTCCATTACCATCTGGCCCAAATAAGGATTTTAGAATATTTTTGTTTTCCCTCAAGCCTTGGTCTGGGTCTCTCACGGCTCCTACTCCTCCATCCTAGCTAAGCTGCAGCCTCAGTGCCCTCCCTGTGAACAGAGGGTCCCCAGTGCCCTGGCAGGGGCAGGCTCAGAGTCCTCAGCCTTGTAGGCCAGGACTACATTTGCTGGCCATGCCGACACTTAAAATTAGAGCCTGAATTTTAAATCGGGTTCATGGTCCTGTGATTCCCTCCCACCTCAAGTCACAGCACGTTACTAGAATGCAAAGCTCTGGTACCCGGAGACTCTCTGAAAACACCCTCTTGCTCGGGGAGTATTAGTGGACACCTAGAACCCAGGACCCAGCAAGAAAGTTTTCACTTGGTCTGGCAGTTGCTATATTTTGAGTCAGTCACTCCCCCTTGGGACTATATGATCTTTTCCCATTGAGTCTTTGGTTCCTGGCCTTGCATTCTTCATTCTCTACATCCTTTTCTGCCCACACTTCCAATCTTCCCTGGAATTAATGTGTCTTTGGAAGTAGAGGGGGCTGTTTTATTTCTTTTCCCTTACCTTCATCATTTTTTTTTTCTTTTTCTTCTCTTTGGTCCACTTACTCAGAAGCTACCAGCAGAGTCTCCACAACTGGTCTTTCAGTCCCAATAGTTCACTTACACTTTCCTGACTGGAGATTTAGGGGATCCCTAAAATTAATTTTTTTTATTTTTTCTTCAAAATAAATGTTTAAAAAAGAAAATCAGGCAAGGGAATTTCGACTGAAATTCTAAACTATAGCATTTAAGATCAGGAGCTCTGGAGAGAAATGTCCAGTGATCCTACACTAATTCTTTCATATCCAATCTCAGGGCCTCAGCATCCTCATCTGGAAAATGGGGATAATACTAGAACCTTATTCAAAGGGAGTTCTATGGGTAAATAGATACATTACATGTAAATCATTTAAAATGTGAGCCAGAAATAAAGTAAGCCCTAATGAATTATATATACATCTATTCTTATAACTTTCTTTTATGTTTTTCAGAGCTTTGCATGTAGTAACTGCTCAAGAGCTGATCTCCGCTCCTTCCTTCCTTGTTTTGCTTTATAAATTCATTTGACAATAAAGAATGAATGTCTGGCGGTGGGAATGGCTGGGGGGAGTGGTTAATTGGGGGGAAAGGAGACATGTAAAACTTTAGACTATAGATAGATAGATAGATAGATAGATAGATAGATAGATAGATAGTCTGTTCTGTCCAAAGCAACCTGCTAGGGTTTAGGGATTAGCAGCTAAATAAAAAGACAGGTCTGACCCTGTCCTCAAACAGCTTACAACCTTGGTGGGGAGGCAGATGTGAAATGGACCTTTTCACACAATGAGATAGTGAATAAAGAAAGATTTTAATTAATTCAAAGAAACAACAGGCTAAAGGGGGATCATCCAATCATAAAATGGGATCCTCGGGGCTATAACTTTCCCATAATAAAGTGCAAATCTAACATTTTTAATGCCAAGGGTATTATAACAGGTAGGACCAAGGCAACAGAACCTGTTAGGAGTTTTAGGTTATCTATTCCAACTCGAAGTACAGTTGGCCTCCTGAGTTAAATACTCACTGAGTTTATTACTGAGTCTTTGATCTGTAACTATTCAGTTTTTTAATTTGTGTGTAAAGCCCAGAGGGGCAGGAGGAACAGCTGTTCCCTCAATCAGGAGCCTCAAAGAGAAACACAGATCAGAGACCAGCAGTGTGCTGCCCTTCTCTAGGGAAGGAAGGAAGTCTGCCAACAGCTTAGGTGTTGGAGGCTCAGGTTTACCCTAGTGACTGCACCGTAGCCATTGTGTGCACGGTAACTAACTAGTCCAGGTTGCCTCCAGGGGCAAATGGTGCTTTGAGAGCAGACCTTTGAAGAAAAGAAATTACTTTTCGCAAATTAGGACAGAACTCTTGAATCTGAAAATGAGGGTTGGTAGGAAAGATATGCTGAGTGTTAACACAGGGTTTTGCTTTCCGAGACCAGAAGAATTCTCTCAGTTTAAACCCTTCCCCTTTAGGGAAATTTATCGTTTTGTGGAATTGTGTAGAAGAAACAAACCTGGGCTTTATATGCAGGAAACGGGTTGCGAGCAGCACATACACCTAGAACCAACAGGGCCCCATCCTTGCCTGCCCAGGGTTTGGGGTCCACCTGCCTTCTGAAGAGCTGCTTTCCTCTGTTCCCGGGCCAGACTTCCACTGGATCACCTCTAGGGAACACATTTAGATAATCCACAAATGATAAATCCTTAAGTCAAGAAGAAAGGAGTGGCCAAAGAGTATTCTCACTAAAAACAAGTAAACAAACAAACAAACAAAAAACCTCTGACAACACATTTTTATTTCCTTTCAATACTCATGCCAGTGAAATAGAAATTGACAGGCAAAGCACTGATTCACAGCAACATCTCAGGGCCAGAGATAATATGAAAAGTAAGATTTATCTGAGCCACTGATGTAATCCCTATCCTTCGCTTCCATTGCAGAAAGAGGGGAAAAACTCCAGTTGTTTACTCCGCAGACCACAGCCAAGACTGACTTTAGATCAGATGCCTATAAATTATCCTCCCAGGGGGACTATTTTCTGAGGGCCATGGCTAAAATAAAAAATAAGGTTGTTGTTTTTTGGTTTGGGGGTTCTTATTTTTCAAATTTTCAAAAGAAACAGATAATTGTTTTTTAATAGTAATTATTTTTCTGTTATAAATTTTTTTAAATGTTGACAGCCAATACCATGATTAGTACAATAAAGGGTGAAAACTGGTGTCTGCTTTTGAGTAACTATACATATTTGGTTATATTAAATTTAATCTCTTGGTATTTCATGTTATACCTCAAAGGTACCTCTTCTGAACATGTAGTCCTACTGACTGCATAGAATGCACATCCATGAAGCTGGCCTTGGCTATCACGTGTGCACAATGATAGTATTATACTAAATTTCAATAATTTGGTAAAAATTTAAAGAACTACAGTATATGATAAGGTCACATTTAAAACCAGTGTGGAAAGAAGGAAGGGATTAGTTGATAAAATGTGTTTGGGTCATTCATTGCCTATCCAGTGGGAATACCTATGTTTAGATCCTTAAGTCATAGAAGATAAAAAAAAATGTCATCCAACTATATACATAAATTTTTAAAATAAATAAATTATTAGAAGAAAAATATGGAAGCATCCTTCTCTTTTTTTCCTTTCCTCTTCTTCCTTTTCCCTTCTTCTTCTCCCTCATCTTCTATCTGTATCTCCCAAATGTTAGGAGTGAACAAGGCAACGGAGTGCTGGCATCCATGTCTTGACTTTTTCATCATTCAGGAAATGGTCACTAATCCCTGAAAGTATGCCAAGCTCAGGCTCATAGTTGAGAAGGTAAATGGTGACCCATTTCCTGCTCGTGCAGATTTTACAGATGGGGACTGGGGAGATACCAACTAGGAAAGAGGCGTGTATGAGACAGTGGGTAGATGCTATGATAAAAGTACAACCAGAGTGCTACGGGCCAATATAGAAACAACACCTTTCTTCAGGTGTGTTAAGAGAGGGTTGATTAAGAGCAAGGAGGTGAGAATAGACCCAGAGTAGAATTTCCTTTTAATCTAAACTATAAAGAATCACTCAAATAAAGCCACACAAAGAAGTGAGGACTACAGAACGCTTAGGGCACAAGAAACAGTATTCGTAAAGGCCCCTGAATGAAACAGAACACACAGCATTTGAGTAACTGCAGGAGACTCACTGTGCTTGGGGTGTGAGAGCAAAAGGGAAAGTGAAGAGGCATGAGCTCACAGGTAAGCAGGAAGCCAGGTGTGAGGGCAGGGTAGGTCACAGCCACTTCCCACTCACAGTTCCATGCACAACCCACAGTGGTGTAGTATGTATTGTACTTTTTTTTTTCTATGTTGTTAATATAGGTGAAGGATCATTTAAAATTTGCTGTGCAGTATGATTTCCCATTTTACTTTAATTTTTTCACTAAAGTTTAATGAACAGGTATAATATACCCTGTTCATCAAACTTAAATGTTGCTTCTCATTTCAGTCATGTTTTGCCTGAACAGGTGAATAAGTTATGAGAGAAGAACCCAAATCACCAATCAGCATAAATCGTGTCAAGAGTTAATTTTCTCAACCTGCTGTTGCAGGTTTACCTACGTTGGCACCAGCATTTTATAAATATATAGATATATACATATATGCATGTGAACACGTACACCGTATATATGTATACGTATCTCCAGATACCAGGATATAGATGTACACACTGAGTCAGCTCCATGCTCATTGCTTAATGCACTGAGGTTTACACCAGCCAGCTGCCATAATTGTTTGAGGCAAGCACAATTAGGCACAGCGGATTTTTTTATGCTAGGCTGCACAAGTCACTTGTCAGATCCTATTTGCTGGTTCTTTACGTGACAGCATTTCTTGCTCAGGGATGTCGCAGCTTTTGGGAGACAAGAGACTCAAAGGCCCATTCCAGAAATAAAATGTGGGCTCCAAGTAACTGACAGTAAAGAAGTTGAAATTGCCAATTAGGAAACAAGAAAGTAAGCATTTTGTTTCAGAACCTTAATGAGTTTTAACCTGTGGCCCCAAAGACTTGCTGTGGCCTAATGGAACTAGCAACCTAATTTCTCCAGGTGAGGAAGAGATTTAGAAAAAAATCAAAGGCTTGTAAACTGGAATTCAGCTCTGAGGACCACACCAAGCTTCCATTTACAAACTGAGTAGTGTTTGCAGTGCTGTGTTTCAGACCCAGAGAATTCATGGGGAAACTATAATATTTCTGACAAAGCATATCCGCCAAATAACACTTTTTCCCCTTAAAACCACCTGGCAGCCTTCTTTCACAATAAGGTTAAAAAAGTACTGTGATTAAATTCTTCTTAAAAGGAAGCTTTCTTTTTTATTTACTAGTAATTTGCGAATTGAAGTTGGCTTTTATAGGAACAAAGCCATAATTTTAAGGAATATATAAAACTTTGACTATGTATACTTGCTTATACATATGCAGGTAACATAATAAAAGCATTTTAAATCAATCTGAGGGGTCTGAAATAGTCTTTCCTTCAAAGGGGTCTCTGCACTGCTCAGGTTTAGACACCTGTTCCACAAGATGTGCCGTGTTACTTCAATTATATTTTAAACTTCTCGGGAACAAGCCCTTGTCCCCACCTTGGTATCCCCCAGATCAAAAGCTGTGCACATACTTGGAAAATTTCCAAGAAATGAATGAGGCGTGTTCTTAAAACATTGTTGTTTTATGTTCTTGTACACCTAATGCTGCTTTCTGGGACCCAAATTAACATCCCTGTGGGACACAACCCCTTCCATCATGTTCTACCAGCAGGAACATATAGGTCTGTCTTAGCAAGTGTGGAGGTGACACAAAATTCAGGATAAATTATCTCAAAAGTCTTACACAGCCTTCTTAATAGTCAACTTTGTCCTAAATAGAAAACGTACTAGTTTATAACGTCTAATTTGCCACATGCATTGATTTCATGGGAGTGAAATTCAGAAAGTCAAAAAACACATTCTTGCATACTTTGGTTTTTCTAGAAAATAACGTGAACTTGTGTCCCACTTGGCTTTATTATCTTGGCCCCAACTCCCAAAGAAAGTGCTATATTTTGATGTAGCAAAACCTCTGATTCCAAAGTCCTGACATAAAGTGAAATTTCCATGTGGGGAGAACTTAAACCCACCAATTAAGTACAGGCACAGCATAAAAATAACTTTTAAATCTCAGATATCATGCTGTAATGGAATATGCTTTAAAAAATTCCAGAAAGTGAAATACAAATATCAGTTACTGAAATCTTAAGGATGCTGATATGTAAGAACTAAAACTTAAATCAAGCTTCATTGGGGAATTTTGAACAAATTTTTGTTATTACAAAAATTTGAAAGTTACCCACGTTATATCCTAAGACATCAATAAATGCTTTGAAACACATCTTTTAATGAAACCAGAAGCCCACTACTGCCTATGTGTAAACCAGATGACATGAAATAAGCTAGAATAAATAAGCCCATTCTCAGTAACTAGATTCTGGTTCAGAAATATCAAGACTATTGATCAGAAATTTAAGTACTGATTTTGCCTTTGCTTTTTGTTTTTGGGATCCTTTTTGTTATTTAAATTAATAGCTTATTATAATAAATTTATAGTACATATTATGTAATGTAAAAAACTCATTACCAATATTCAAATAAGATGGGAATAGGTAGATAATATGAAAGTTACAATCCCTTCTTTTTCTACTGCCGAATCCACTTTCTAGAGTTTACCACTATTTACAGTTTGGATTTATCTTTCCCGACAATTGCCCAATATAGAAATCGCTACTATAAAAATGCCACTGTATTATATGTACCAGTTAGGGTCACAGCATGAAACAGATAGTACCCTCAGATAAAAATAAAGTGAGGAGAGTTAGATAGAAAGTTGTGACGGTGTGAGTGACGGGAGAATTCAGCACACCAGCGCCATCACCTCCCTAGGACTGAGGGAGTGGTTCCAGGCTGAAGACAGAGCAGGTTCACTGAGACAGCTGCCCATAGGAGCTGGAGCCACCTGCTCTTAGGCAGGGAGTCGGGGAAGTAAAACTCTGCCCTCTGCTCCTTCCCGCCAGTCTCCTCTGAGCTCCAACCAGAACCAGAAGGCAAAGATGCGATTTGAGATCAGCTGAACAGGTCAGCCCCAGGGCCCTAGAGCAGGGTGGAGAAGGGCAGGGGGTCCATGGAAGAGTTCACCCAGGTGGGATTCATTGTTGTGCAACTCCCGTTCCTCAGGATTGATAAACAATGACACTTTGCCCTATCAGTCCTATGCATTCACCGTGGTTTGTTTTTTTTCATTGTTACACAGAATTCCAGCCACTTAGTGACTGGACACTGGCTTCCCAGCTTTTCACCAGCTCAAACAATGTGGCAGTATCAGCCCTACATCTACTAACTGTGATGAAGTGTATGGGATACTTCTCTCCCCAAGGAATTGCTGAGACAGAGGGGTTGCTGCTTATTGAAGAAACTAAAATGTTTTCCCATCTCCTCTTTTTAGAAACTGACTCTCAGAAAGCTATTGTGCAGGAAATAGTGCAGTGAAAGTGGTGGTGACATGGTGCACCCAATGGATAGAAACTCTAAAGGTAAAGAATGGTAGACAGAGGCAGGAGAAGACAGACACACACACACACACACACACACACACACACACACACACGTGCCATGCAAGGCATCCAGAAAAGTAAGTTTTCAAGGTTCTCCTCTGGTCCAAAAGGGTGCATGGGAAGATCATTTTCTGAGACCCGGCACGTGTAAAAATGCCTTTGGACTGGATATAAAATTCTATGTGGGAAGTCCTTTTTTCTCAATATATTAGAGGCATTGTTCCAATCATGCTAACAGAGAGTTAGGGTTATTCTGATTCATCAAGTTTTAGTGGTAACTTCCCCCTCCTACTCTCTCATTTCACAAGTTATGTTATCTTATACTTTATTGAGGACAAAAAAATAAACACTACCCAAATTTTTCTTTGGGGACTTTAAGTAAGTAACATTCGCTGGTTCGGGAACGTGCTCCCTTCTGGTCTGAAAGAGAATCTCTTCCTAAGCCTCACCATTTTACCTTTGTATTTCTGTGCCCTCACATTTAGAGAGCCCTGCATTTGCCAACACACTGGCTGCCTGTGCTCCCCGTGGTTCCCATCACCATCTTCCTGCTGCTGTCAGAATCCGAGTCTCCTACAAGGACTGGAGGGCAAGTCCTGTGCACAGCTCCTGACTAACGCTCAACATCAAGCTGACCCATATCTAAGGCAGCACTACTGGGCCCATCTTCTCATACATTGAATCTATCAGAAAGTTGACTTACCTTGAGATAATTTTTTTAAGTCATATGCAAAAAGCAGTATAGGGAGATATGGTATCCCCTTTTCATACTATTTCCAGTGGTCTTCGTACATACACACACACACACACACACACACACACACACACACAGCTGCTGCTAGCTTCCTACCCGCACTAGTCTTTTTCTTTTCACCCTCAGCTGCACTGCCTTGCTGAGTGTTGTCCTCTCTGGAACGCATACTGTTGGGCAGAGGGAGCAGTGCAAGGAAGGACCAAGTGCTGCTTGGGAAGCCAGAGGATATTCAGTGAGGACATCTGCTCATCAGCATAGACCCTGAGTTTCTAGTGTAAGCATATACTAGGGACAGAGGTAAAAGCCCTGTCTCATTCTCTCTTGCCTTGACATGTTGCTCATTTAGAGATGTTTAGGACTGAGTGAACTTCCAGTGTGTCTCAATTCTTTTAGGAAACTTGTCCAAGAAATTAGCCCACTGCTGAACAATCCTATCTAATAAAAGACAAACATGCAAATTGACCGTACCTCCGCTACGCCCACCAGCCAATCAGGCTCGAGTATGCAAATTAACCCACCCAAGATGGTGGTTAATTTGCATATCTAGGCGCAGAGTGAAGACTGAAGACAGCGTAGAAGGAAGCCAAGCGCTGCAGAAGGGAGCAAAGCTACGGAGTAACAAGCGGGGAAGCAGGGAAGGGAGGGAAGCAGGCAGAGCTGCGGAGATAGGAGGAAGCAGGCGGGGCTATGGAGAAGGCTGCAGGAAGCCCTATTCTTGCAGGAATCTTCCTGCAATGGGCCTCTAGTATCCTATATTATCAATGCCATTGCAGTGTGTGTGTGTGTGTTTTCATGGCTATGTCAATGGGAAGATAATTAGGAAACTAAATCTGCTAACCATTGCAAGTGAAGCATTTGAAGTGTCAGGGATTATGTGTTTTCTATGGTTCACCCCATGGGGGCCAGTAACTATGAACTAGATAAGAAGAAGAAGTGCAATTACTTTTGGTGCCTCTATGTTGAAGAAACAAATCTCTCCCTTGGCCTTTGGTTAGCTCCTTGAATCTGCTCTGATCATTCTTCTGGCACTGGGTTTTATTTCTTGAAATGCTACACAAGGGAGTTTTTCCACTTGGGGCATCTGAGCCCTTTGTCAGGACAGCATCTTCCTTTTATACTTCAGGGAGGAATGCCTCCAGACATGGGTGGGAGTTCAAGTTCTTCTGCCACCAGCATCCATCCATGATACCGAGCAGGAGCAGACCATGCAGAAGCCTCCCCACATACACACACACACACAATTCTCTTGTCAGCTGTCTGCTCCCCTCTTTGCCACAGCTCAGAGCAAGGATGAGCAGTAGACAGAAGATAGGACTGTTCAGGGGCCATATCCAATATCCAAGATGAAAGCAGGTCTCCTAACAAATTATTTACTAGAATGCACTTTATTTATTATGTAAATAAAATAGAAGGCAATGCATAGAAAGAAAATTCTTGGAATGGCAAGACAGGTACAGGCTGCCAGTTTTAACATTTTCTTACTCATTTTTAGTCCTTCTAAAATGCGCTGACACAATTTTTAGAGTACTATTAAGGTTAGCTCATCTTTCCTATTCTGTTTTATTTGCTTAAATGTTACACGTTAGTCAATTTTTCATGAAGCTATAGCATCTCTGTGAGGATTAATTTAAATGTCAGCACAATATTTCATCGAGACTGTTCCATGGATAATTTACTATTCACCCTTGTTGGGGAATATTCAATTTGTTTTATTTTCATGCATTATAAGTAGTGTCATAAGTGATACATTCATGTGTAAGTAACATTCTTACAGGTGGTTTTTTTTTTAAATTTATATTCCCAAGAGAAAAATCCTTAGGTCAAAGAACTGAATATTTTCAAAACTATTGAAAGAGATGGTCAAATTGCTTTCTAACACTGTTCTGGTTCTCAAACACTGTGGGATCATTTCAGCTCACACTAAAGTGCTTATTTTTTCATGAGTGACTTTTTAATGAGACAGATCTGCTTTGTCCTTAGCCTGCCATTTGGTGCATTACTTATTTGGACAACTATTCTTGTGAGGACAATACGCACTGGAATTGTGAGGCTCTTTCAAAGGCGGTGGGTATTGCTGGTGGCTTTCTTCTGCCTTCACACAGAGAAGGCAAATACGCCTTCATTTACAAAATGTGAAAGGGCCCAGCAGTCGTGCCAGTGGCGTGGCTCTGCCTTGCCCGAGCTGGGTGTAGGGGAAACTGTGCCCAGTATCATAGCCACCATCTGGGAGAGCACTGAATACTGCCAGAGTTATGCAACACAGCTATATGACCTTGTGTATGCTTTGACCTCATGGAGCCTCAGTACCAGGCCCTGAAAAATAGAGGTGATTCGAAAAAATCAAACAAAAAATTATCAAATAGACATACAACTAATTATTCCTTCAAGTTGGGTAGGGAAAGCTATATTTAAAGAAATCATATGTAAAGTCTTTTAATTGCCTACCACTCTGTCCCCCTCCCACCCCCAGTTATTTAGTAAATAAAATCCATGCTTCACCCTTAAAATCCAGATTTGTATATATTTGTCTTTATTTAGAATTCCAGTAAAATCCTTCCTACTCCCCATCTCCCTTCTTTTCATAATGCAACACCTATGTCAAATGTCACCTCCTCTCAGCAGCCTTCTCTATCTAAATAGGTCTCCTCATCTAGGCACTCTCCATTTAGTTACCCAATTTTAATGGTTTTTTTAAATATATTTTATTGATTTTTTACAGAGAGGAAGGGAGAGAGATAGAGAGTTAGAAACATCCATCAGCTGCCTCCTGCATGCTCCCTACTGGGGATGTGCCCGCAACCCAGGTACATGCCCTTGACCGGAATCAAACCTGGGACCTTTCAGTCCATAGGCTGATGCTCTATCCACTGAACCAGTTTTTGCCAATTTTAATGTTTTCATGAAACTTGTTTCATAGAATTATGTTATCCGTAGTGTTGTCTACTTGCTGACTATCTGTCCTCCACAGCTAGAATATAAGCTTCAGAGGGAAGAGAGTGTGTTTTCTGCCGAATGCCCAGCGCCTAAAGCAGTGCCTGGCATACATGGGGCACTCCACATGTATCTGTTGCTTGGGACCCCAGTTGAAACTCATGTATTCCATCATGAAAAATTGTTGGCTATTTTTTCAACCTTGCTGAATAATATTCTTATTAATCACCAACACATTACATATGGCCCTGCATATAATAAGCATGTAGCCATGGTCAAACTTTAACTCTTAGGGCAAAGCACTCCAGATTTCTCTTTCAAGATGCCCCCGCTCCACAGGACAGATGACTGATGCCGGAGAGAATGCTGACATGTACAAAGACCTCATTTGTACGGGAAATGGGTTTTTCTCCCCACTTCTGTGAGGCCTTTAATTGTTGAGAAAAGAACTATGGAATTCACAGGGTTTCGTTCTTAGGGACTAACTTTGAGATTAATCAAAGCTCAGCTTTCATTTGATTTTTGCTGATGCTTTCCCATTCTCCTTGCTATTACAACAGCCTGCAAAAATAGCCCTACACGTAAATTATGCATCAAGTCTCTAAATAGCCTGGTCTCTTTCTTTTCCTGCCCGATGTCCACCCCCAGGAGAAAGTCTGCAAGGCTCTTAGGAAACACCTGCCATTGGACTTCCTTTTCCCTTGCACTAGACTCCTTTCTTTTCTGAAAGAGACAGATATTTGATGAGAATCTTTCTCCAAAACAATACACGCACACATGCACACACACAACATGCTAGTGAAATATATTTTTAAAACTCAAAGTACAAAGCCAAGTTCAACATTAAGACATTTTGCTAGTGCCAGAAAATTAGAGGGAAAACTTTGAGTCGTCACTGAAACTACAAAATCATGTGGTCTATCAGAGTAACCAAACCAGATTTAGGTGTTAGAGGCTGGGTTTTTACTTAAACAAACAAACCAATGTCTTCAGGAAGGCATTAGGGATATGCTCGTCAAGGCTCTGATTCCCTGCAAAGTAAATCTGGGAATGATGGAAGTACGTTCCCATTTGTAAAATGCTCACATAATCAGCCCAAAAACAGGACCAAAGGGCTGGTGAGGGCCCTAGGACATAGCAAGCAGCAAGAAAGCAACATTTCTGGACTGTGATCTGAGAGAGTGGAGACCAAAAATCTCTAATACCTTTGTGATGTGGAAATGCAAAGCAGGAAACTGATGTAAAAATGTGTCCAGAACCTGTGAACCACAAAGGCCAGAGAAGAAATAACTCAGAAACTTCCAATAAGAATGAGACCACAAGCTGGAACCACATGAGACCTACACAGAGAGGATTCCTGTTGAAAAGGAGCCTCACAATCAAGTATGATAAAGTGCATGAGCAATAACCATTAGATACATCAACATGGAAGGTATTGTAGAAATTAGGAAATAGTACAATTGGAAAGAACACTACTCAACTCAGTAAGATGGGGATGAGAGTGGGAAGGTATGAGAGTGGGAAGTACAAAGCTTGGAAAGAAAGAGAACTATTATATATAGATGTTGTGCTTCTCTACACAGAGTATAAGAACCAATAAGTGGTTTTCTAAATGTAAGACAATTTACACACACAAAAAAACAGCATTTCTATCATCCAACTATAACCAAATGTAAGCTTCTATTAAAGTTTCTGTTCACAATAAGAACAAGAAGCATAAGATACTGTGGGAACATCCTATATAATAAAAGGCTAATATGCAAATCGACCAGAACAACCTGTCACTATGACGCACACTGACCACCAGGGGGAAGACACTCAATGCAAGAGCGGCCCCCTGGTAGTCAATACGCTCCCACAGGGGAGTGCCGCTCAGCCAAAAGCCTTGAGCCAGGCTCACGGCTGGTGAGCGCAGTGGTGCTGGCAGGAGCCTCTCCCACCTCCTTAGGAGCACTAAGGATGTCCGTCTGTCGGATATCCCCTGAGGGCTCCCAGACTGTGAGAGGGCGCAGGCCTGGCTGAGGGACCATTCCCCCACCCACCCACCAAGTGCACGGATTTTATGCACTGGGCCTCTAGTATCTAATAAAAGATAAACATGACCTTTGAGGAGAAACTGTCCAGTGTTATGTAGTAGATAAAGGACACATGGAGACACATGAATAAATAAAGAGGTATGCTGTGCTCATGAATGAGATGACTCAGTATTATAAAGATATAAATTCTCCCCAAATTCATCTATTTATCCAACATCACTGACTCTGAAAGTCATAATAAAGAAGGGTCCAGCAATAGCAATTCAATGTTAGGAAATCTAACAAAAAAATAGCAATTTTAAACTACCAAAACTAACAATAAAGGTATAGTAATTGAACCATTATTGCACTGATGTAGGAATAGTCAAATGGATCTGGATCAGATCAAACCTGATAACCCAGTAACATAACATTATGGGAATGTGGCTTACATGAGGGCATTTATGTCTTATTTTTTTTAAATAAGCACAATATAACAGGAAGCTAGGTTTTTACATTCCAAGACAGTATGTACATAGATATATTTTATATTTAATTTTTTCAAGTAAAAAAATAGAAACAGACTCACAGATACAGAAAATTGAATGCTGGTTGCCAGAGGGGAAAGGAGTTGGGGGGATAGGTAAAAAAGGTAAAAGAATTGAGAAGTACAAATAGGGCCCAGCTGGCATGGCTCAGTGATTGAGCATCTACCTATGAACCAGGAGGTTACGGTTCAATTCCCAGTAGGTCAGGGCACATGCCCGGGTTGCAGGCTCAATCCCCAGTGTGGGGTGCAAGAGGTAGCCAATCAATGATTGTCTCTAATCATTGATGTTTCTCTCTCTCTCTCCCTTCCTCTCTGAAATCAATAAAAATATTTTTTAAAAGAAATGGTGCAAGTTGGTAGTTACAAAAATAGTCACAGGGATAGAAAGGACAGCATAGGGAATAAAATCAATAATACTATTATATATATATATATATATATATAGCCCGGAATACTTGAAATACTGGGGTAATGACTTTGTAGAGGATATCCTTTTCTCACCACTGTGCTGCACAGCTGAAACTGATCTAGAATAATAAAAGCATAATATGCAAATTGACCGAATGGCTGAACAGTGGAACGACCACCCGGACGACCTTCCAGACGAAGCCAGGGTTCTGAGGGCCGAGCCCCTTGCACGAATTTTGTGCATTGGGCCTCTAGTACAAAATAATACCAAATGTAAATTGTAATTGAAAACTAAAAATTTTTTAAAGCAATAAAATTTTATAAAGAAAATTAATATTTTCACTCCGTATGTCTCTTTGTTCAAGTAGGAAGGCCTGCAACAAATAAATTGGATTATATGTGGAAGTGCCAATGTGTTTTAAGAATTTGCTGTATTCCTGGGACAATGCAGGTGTTACAGGAGGTTTCTGGACATCGGTGAAGCAGAAGGGTCCTGATGCAGGAGGGGAGGAGAGCAGAGAGTGTTTCAAAGGGTGTCCTTCTGGATTAAGAAACCCTGTTTTAGAGAATTAGGCACAAGTCTTCTGTCATTTCTTTAGGTAAAGCCCAAAAGAGCAGTTTGTAATACCATAGCTTTAGGCTTGGTTTATATTTTAAGGCCTTTTCTATTTTTAAGATTTTTAAACAATTAGATAAGCTGAATTGTAGAGCCTGAATGTGATTTTCTTTTTTAATTATGGAAGAACATACATAGTAACACAAAAGTTCAACTCAGAATCAAGCAAGAAAAGAGGTAATTTGTGGATGCAATTACATGATTGAGTGCATTTGAAAGATACCCTAAATGAGATAGAGATTTTCAAAGTCTATGAAAACCACTCACATAGATACTTAGTGCTTTCTTATTTTAGAACCAAATGAGCATAATGGCTTAGTGAAGCAGAGAAATATTGTGGATATGAAGAAATCACATTCTCTGCATGTATATGTGTGTATATAGATATATGTACATGTATTTATGTGTGTATTTAATTTAGTTAAATTGGAATTCAGAACTCAGAGATACCAGGGTCACAAGGCAGAAGGCAGAACAATTATGTACAGATGTTGTGTTTGTGTACAAAGCATGTAACAAGCAATAAGTGAGTTTCTGGGTGCAGGAAACTCAGCTTTTCTGAGAAAAATTCTCAGAAATTGTGGATCAGAGACTTTTTACATGGAAGGTTGGCATAGCAGAAGGCAATAGGCTGATTTACTAGAAAGAAAATCAGGCCATGTTTTCAACTGCCTTTTATCAGCAGAGATTTCCAGTGGAATTCAGTGGGTCACACCCAAACATCTCATTGTGCGGTCTTCTCTTAGCAAGGTTATGTTGCATATCAAATCAGCATCATCTTACTCTCCAATGCCATTTTTATGTAAAAGAATTACTCCTCTTGTTTTAGATATTCAGGTAATTCACCTCTGTCCCTCTTGTCCTTGTTTTCAAAATATTTTTTTTTATTGATTTTAGGGAGAGAGAAAGGGAGATGGCATTTGGGGGGCAGGGGGGGGGGAGGTGGATAGAGAGAGAGAAACATGGATCGGTTGTCTCCCATATGCACCCTGACCACACCGGGGATCAATCCCACAATCACAATCATAGCATGTGCCCTGACTGGGAATTGCACTGGTGACCTTTTGGTGCATGGGACAACGCTCGGCCAACTGAGCCACACCGGCCAGGGCTGCCCCTGTTGTTCTGAACAAACCTCTGATCAGCCTCTTCCTCCACTGAGGAGTTTGCCACCTAGTTGACAGCATCCCCTCTCCCTCCATGTCCTGATATCATCCTGCCGTGGCCCTGGGTGACTTCAGTGTGTCCCCAGACGACACAAGCAAGAGCCTGACTTCTCAGTTCCTCCGAAGACTCAACTCCAGGGCCCTCCTCTTCACTTCCCTTCAGCTTCACATCCCCTGACCACAGGCAGGACTTCTTCACCACCTCAACTCAATCTTGAAACCTTGAGTTTTGATGCCCGTTTTCCAGTCATTAAGACTTCAAGATTTTCTTCAGCTCCCTGCACTGGTCATTTTTAGAACTTTCCCCCTCTCTCTGAAGTCCTGCCTGCCTCCACTTACTTCCCTATCAAGATTAGACCTCAGGTGCTACCCTTTGAACCGTCATCTTACATGTATCACTGGTCCCTCAGGCCCTGATCTTTGGTCATATCTCCCAACACAGTCCTCATCTCCATTTCACTGCTGGAACAGACGGCCACACAACCGCTCAGACTCGGGTTTCTAAACTCAATTCCCAACATCACGGATACCAATGCCTCTTTCCACAGTTCCCTGCTTCACTTCGTTTCCTCTTCTGTAGGGCAGCCCCTCTAACTTTTCTATTCTCAGCTCTCCTACCCCAATACCTACCTTCTCACTATCCACCTACTTCTCAGAAATTCAGTACAAAGCACTTTATCTTCCTGCCAAACCACCTATGAACACAGGCTGGCACTGAGCTTGTGCTGAGAATAAAATGAAGTAAATCAGGGCCTCGGGTGTGTGGATGGAGGTGAGGCCTTGCAGTGGGATCAGTGTGGGTTCAATCTCCCTTCTGCTCCTTGCCTTGCTCCTGCTGCTTAACAACTTAGAGCTGGAGAATGGGTATGGATAATGCTGACCTCTTAGCACTTGAATGGATTAAGTTAAATGAGACACAGGAAACTGCCTACCACCGCAAGTAATTATTGAACATTTTCACCTTGCTCTGGCCCTGGAGGGACCCCCAAACGAATGTGAGAGACAGAGCTAACCAAACCACCACCTACAGTATGAGAAGTGCATCTTAGAAGCATGACTACAGTGATGGGAACTCAGAGATGGAGCAGCTCACTCTGCCCAGGGCAGTTCCATCAGGGCATCCCAGGTGCGTGTGCTGGTTACATCTTTTTATATCCCTAAACTATGATACCTATGTACTGATGATTTGTTTGGGTTTGAGAAAGAATTTGAAGAAAGAGAAGAAAAGGCTGCTATTCCGAGATTTATAGGGAGTTTTTATATGAGTCAACTCAGTGAGTCTCAGCATATTTTTTTAAAGCGAATACAACGTGATTAAAGTAGCTTATTATTAGAGGGAGAGCTCTCCTGAGATGTTAGTCCCTCTCAGATCCTGGGAGCTGCCCTGCAGGATGTCCATCTCAGCTGGCAATTCATGAGAAAGAGATGCATTTATAAATGGCAGCTTTCTTTATGAGGAGTTCTCTTCATCTGGCTGAGGACGGTACTGCTCTCTGCACTTTATTGAACATTCTGAGAAGTGTGACCAGTGTTTTAAAAAGGAGTGATGCAAACCCTATGTCTTTCTAGTCATCTGACTTAGCACAGAGTTCGGTATGCCCAGACCTGCCCCGTTCACTCCTAGGCTGATTACCAAGAATCTCCCCTGGGACAGCTCTGTGCTGGGCAGAGAGGGTGGCCAGAAGCTGCCCTCAAGAACCACAGAGTCACTGTCCAGTGTGGTGGCTTTCATTGTTAGTAGATTTCAAACATCTAACTTGGAAGGTCAATAATACTGATTAAAATCTATAAAACACAACAAATAATAATAGTTTTGGTTGAAGCAAGGAAGACCTGGAGTTGCCCTCTTTGAGATCTGGTGAGTGAGGGTGAAGATGTTGTCTGAATTTTAGAAGAAAATTTGAAAAGCCCTCAGCATGACGGCCCAAACTATGCTTTTGACAGGAAATAAGTCATTATCATCCCCCTACAATCATTCCTCCAGATATTGTCTCTTCTGTCCAAGTACACCTCCAGAGAAGGAAGGCTGCTATGCCATATGAAAACTGTCCAGTTAACTTACTTCCACCTTTAAAGTTAGAAAATGTAATCTATTGTCACTTTACTTGCCAATCTCTCTCTATCCAAGTATGACCCCTGGACTCAACACATTCATTCCGCTTCATTTCAATGGTCTGCCTGCCCCCAACCCAACCCCCCCAACCCCCCCACCCCCATCCCCGAGGACTTCCGTTCTTCTCCTGTTACATCAATTGGCACTGCATCTGCTGCCTTGGAATTTCCCTAAGTCACTGCGATGTTTGTGTAGTATAATCTGCATTAAATTGCTGGCTCCTTGAGGAAGTCTTGAATGTACCCTTGCTTCCTTTATTCCCTCACACATAAACTTGCAGAGGTTGACCATCCACCCAATGTCATCATCATATCTACAACGGCATCCCAGTACCCCTTTCTCCTATTAAATGTTCCCTAGGTGCTTCCCTCTTTTGTTGTTGCGTTGTTGCCATAGTGCAAAGTAAATTTTATTCTGGATTCCTCAGTCTCTCAAAGGCAGGGCCTTGTTAGCCATCCTTCAACCCCAGTTCATTACATCGTACCTGGCACTGGAGCTCAATAAATACTTCACAATACTAAGGGAAGTCTCTATGCTTCTACCTTAGTTTCTACTGAGATCCCTGTCATCACAGACTCAGTGGTGTCTTCTGGTCCAGACCGTTATTTCTGGGTTGCACTTGGGGCAAGAGAATCCTTGGCAAATTCAGGAAAGCCTGTGAGGTTCATCCTCTCCCTCCACGTGAATATCCCAGGCTCAGCCACTACAGACCTTGCCTTCTGAGGACACCATCACGCCATCTGTGATGACCAACTATCCAAGTCTGCCAGAGACTTCTGTTGTTTTAAAACATCTGCATTCTCGGAGCTTGGACCTCTGACTTTTTTCTTCAATCATTGTGGGCTGGGGAAGAGGGATGTAGCTCTTTTCCGTCACCATAATCATTCCGCTCTCTTACCTCACCAACCAGGACATCAGGCAGAAACTCTCCAGTCATAGTCACTGGGAAGAGCTAACGATAACGACATCTGCTATTAACCTACTATCTACATACAAATCATTTAGCCCAATGCCCGATACAGAGTAAACAGTAACAATATTATTACTCCTGTGTGCCAGATCCAGTCAAAGCAAAATAACACAGGGATCTTACTCTCAATGGCCTGGCACTCCGGGAAAGAGGCAGGCAGAAAAAGAGATGTGTGTGTGTATATTTTAAGTTAGATCTGATCAAGGTATTTATCTGGCCTGGGATTGTGTGAGTTGGACAAAATTTTTTTAGGGTCAAGAAAAATTAATAAAAGATGGCCCCCAAAAATCCGCAGGATATGGGAAGACAGCTCTTGCAACAGTCTGTGAAGCAGTGTGCTACTCAGTCCTGGCATGGTCAGATTTGGTGGTTTGTCCTCAGGCATAGCTCCTGCGTATGTTGTTTCTGGTGGACTTCTAAATCTTCCCTTGTGGCTCACATGAAATTCCGCTGCCTATCTGGAAATAAAACAGGACGTGCTTTCTCTAGATGCTCATTTCATTGATCTCCAAACGTGTCTTAAGAGTTTGGGGACACTCCATCATCTGTAGTCAATGGGGACATGGAAAGCGGCTTGTTGTGTTGCACTCTTCTAATTAGGTCAATAAACACATATGCTGAAGAAATGCTATCTTTGCAAGCTTTTGCTGGCTGTGCATCTAAAGATTGCCCTGGAGACCCTCACTTTAATTAGATTCAGTAGGGGGTCTAGACACTTTTATTGTCTTCAGAATTTTTCTGTGCCCTAGCTCGGGCGTGAATTTAGGAAATGGTGGCTAACACATGACTCCAAAATGAAGCATATAAAAATATAGATTTATTTTTCATCACTTGGAAACTAACCTTACTAAAGCGCTACTTGGTTCTCTGCTTTTCAAGTATTTATTTTCCAAATTTAAGGAATTCAGTCCTGTTTGTCACAACATTGTTGCTAAGAGTAAAAGCTGGCAATAGCCCAAATGTGAACCATAGACCTGTGGTTCATCTCTAAAATAACCCTGCATCCAGTCAACACAGAGATCTGTGCATATACTGACACAGAAAAATCTATCAGAAGGACAATACGTGTGCTAAAACTCTATTTTAATGCAAATATGATTAGAAATAAAGATGCACGGGGAACAGTGTTAACAATTATAACTGAATTACCGGAGTATGTTGATTTTTTTGATATCTGAATATTCTATTTTCTGAATACTGGTGAATTACTGGTATATTAGTAGCTAGCTTAATTAAAACTAAATAAAATAATATAAATGTAAAGATAGAAATTAGTTTCTGTTATAGCAGAGAATTGCTACTGACTCTAGTGCCCAATGGACCTGGAAAGTGACTCAGCAGGAGGGACTGAAATCAGAGCACATCAGACCCAAGGGGACCCTAGAGACCCAACTGTTCTCCCTCTTTCCTGGTGAGGGAGCGAAAGCCCTAGAAGCTAAATATCTTGCTCTAACACGTACTGCTCATTAGTGTAGTAACCGTGATTATCTAACTCACTTTTGAATAGATATCATATGCCTCACCGTCTTTTTGCTTGTTTTAATATATTTTTATGGATTTCAGAGAGGAAGGGAGAGGGAGAGGAAGAGAGAGATTGAAACATCAATGATGAGAGAAAATCATTGACCCGCCACCTCCTGCATGTTCCCTACTGGAGATCGAGCCCACATCCCGAGCATGTGCCCTGACCGGAAATCGAATCGTGACTTCCTGGTTCGTGGCTCAACACTCATAACCACTGAGCCAGGCATGCCTCACAGTCTTAGGAAGAACTGCTCACATAAGCCTGTCAACTTTGTGTTTTGCGCACAGCAAGACATTTTAAAGAATGTAAAATAATTTTTAAATGCAGTCACTGCTCAGAAATAAAAAGTTGGAATTATTTGGAAATCCCTGGCATCAGCCAGGGTTGGCTTGGTAGAGTGGCATGCGCATGAAATTGGCCTGGGATGGACCTGCTCTCCGCAGCCCCTCATCTTTCGGCAGTCCAGGCTCGTCCACTTGGCTCCCAAAACAGAGAGTGGAAGCTGCAAGACCTCTTGAGGACTAGGCATGGAGCTAGTACAGTACCATTTTCACCAGATTATGTTAGTCAAAGCAAATCACAGGCCAGCCCAGATTCAAGGGGGAAGGAACTACACTGCTTCTTGATAGGAGAGCTACATGGCCATGTTTGCAATCTATTGCATGTATACAAGGAAGGCAACCCGTTCCAACAGGAATAACCTAATGTGACCCTGTATTCTTCAGGTCACCCAGACTCTAAAGATGAGCCTGGAGAGGAGGCTGAGCCAATTAAACAGCTAATAATAACTGAGTCCCAGACTTGGGATTTCAACTTGGGCAGAACAAGGCTCTTACCCATGATTGCTCACCACTCAACTCAAAGACCAGCCCTTTCAAGTTGTTATTCATATACTCAAACCAAATATACCCAAGTGCCTTCCTTTGAGCCTCCATAGCAATATATAGATCATCTGTGATAGTCCTTGTCTTACCCTACTATGTTGTAAAATCTTGGTTCTACTTTGATCCCCTATTCTAAATTTTGGCTACTTGAGGGCAGGCTACTTGAGGGAAGACTTGCATTTCCCTGAAGGCTAATGAGGTTGAGCTTTTTTTCATGTGCATATAGGCTATTTATATATATATATATCCTTTGGAAAAGAGTCTATTCAGATTCTTTGCATATTTTCAAGTGGGTAATTATTGAGTGGTAAGAGTGTTTTTCAAAATATATTCTAGATATAAGTCCCTTATCAAATAATTTGCAAAACTTTTTCCCCTTTCTGTGGTTGTTTTTTCATTTTCTTGAGCTTAGAAGCACAACGTTTTACTTTATGTTCAATTGAATTGTTTTTTTCTTTTGTTGTGTTTTTAGTGTCATATTCAAGAAATCATTGCATAAACCAAAGTCATGAAGATTTATGCCTATTTTCAAATTATTTAATTTGAATGTTAAACTTACTTTGCATTTCTTGGATAAATCTAATTTGGTCATAACATTATTTTTATAGATTTGATTTGAATTTCTAAAATCTGTTTATAATATCAGTGTGTATGTCCATGGGGGATAAAAGTTGATAGTCTTATTTTATTGTGATATCTATGTCTGATTTTGATACCAGTGTAACGCTTGCCTCATTAAATGTGTTAGAAAATATTTCCTCCTGTTTAATTTTCTGGAAGAGTTTGAGTCTAATTGCTACTATTTCTTCATTAAATGTTTTGTAGAATTAAAATGTGAATCCCTGGGTTCAGTAGCTTTCTCTGTGGGAAGATTTTTAACTACAAATTCAATTTCTTTGATATAAGAGTATTTACAAGTATGTTACCTGTTTCATCTTGAGTGAGCTTTAGATCTATGTATCTTTTAAGGAATTTGTTCATTTCCTCTAACTTATTGAATTGATTGGGATAAAATTTCACATAATATTCCATTATTATTCTTTTAATGTCTTTAAAAACTGTAGAGAAATAATTTCTCTCATTCCTGATATTGGTAATTTATGTTTTTTCTCTCATTCCTGGTCAGTCTAGTTAGATATTTATCATTTTTATTGATCTCAAAAAGCCAGCTTTTGGCTTTATCTGTTTATCTCTGGTATCATTTTTTTTTCTCTGAAATCGACTTTGTTATTAATATAGCTTATTTTTACTTTCTTTTGATTAGTAGCATATCTTTTCCATTCTAATTTTAACTCATATGTGTCTTTATATTTAAAATGTGTTTCTTATAGCCATGGTCAATGTGGCTTAATTGGTTGAGCATTGTCCCATGCACCTAAAGGTCATGGGTTCAATTCCCAGTCAGGGCACATGCCCAGGTTGCAGATGCATGCAGGAGGCAGCTGATCAATATTTCTCTCTCACATCAATGTTGCTCTTTCTCTTTTTCCCTCCCCCTTTCTGTCTCTCTAAAATCAATAAAAATGTGTTTCCTGTAAACAGCATATTAGATATTAATTTTTGACATATTATGTTAATTGTATATATATAACATTATGATTCAATCTAAGTTCATATTGTGAAATGATCACCACAATAACATCCATCACTACATACAGTTATTATTTTTTTGCTTGTTATGATAACTTTTAAGATATAATCTCTTAGCAACTTTTGAACATGCAATACAGTATTATATAGTAGACTAGAGGCCCAGTGCACGAATTCATACACAGGTGGGGTCCCTGGGCGTGGGCCGGCAATTGGGGCCCATTGGGGCCATCTCACCTAGTCCCAATCGGGGCTGGCCAGCCAGGGGGAGGGACTGTGGGAGGTTGGCTGGCCATGGGAGGTTGGCTGTGGAAGTGCACTGACCACCAAGGGCAGCTCCTGTGTTGAGCATCTGCCCCCTAGTGGTCAGTGTGTGTCATAGCTACCAGCAGGTCATCCAGTCATAATGTTCGCAATGGTCGCTTAGGCTTGTATATATAGAGTTGATTTTTTTAAAAATCCTCACCCAAGGATTTGCTTATTGATTTTAGAGAGAGGGGAATGGGAACAAAGAGAGAGAGAGAGATTGATGTGAAAGAGAACATTGATTGGTTGCCTCCCTTACACTCCCTGACCGGGAATCGAACCCGCAACCCAGTGAACCCACAACCCAGGTATGTGCCCAGACCTGGAATCAAACCCAAAACCTTTCAGTATATGGGATGATGCTCCAACCAACTGAGCCACACAAGCCAGGGCCTAGATGTTGATTTTTAATCCAACCAGATAAGCTCTGACTTTTAATTGGATATTTGGGTCATTTGCATATAATGTGATCATTGACATGGTTAAGTGTAAAACTATCACCTTTCTTTTGTTTTCTCCATCTGCTGTTTCCCTTTTTATTTTTTCCCCCTTTGTTGGGATCAATTGACCAAATTTTATAATTCCATTTTGTCTCACTTGTTGATTACTTATAAGATTCTGCTTTATTTTTTGTTGCTTTTGCTTCACTTTATACCTCTTTAACTTCACAATCTATTTTCAAGTGATATTATATCACTTCACATATTGTGTAAAATGCTTACAGGAATATATTTCCATTTTCCCTTTCCTGGCATCTAGGTTATTATTGTGTCATACATTTTACTTGCACAAATGTTATGAACCCCACACTACACTGTTATTATTTTTTCTAATATAATCAATTTTATGTTAAAGATATTTAAATGAGAAAATGTTCTTATATAGTTACCCTGTTAGTTGCCATTTCTAGTGCTCTTTATTTATTTGGGCAGACTCATATTTTCATCAGGAGAACTTACTTTAACATGTCTTATAACACATGTTCATGATGAGTTCTTCTAGCTTTTGTATATCTGAAGTAGACCTTATTTCATCTTTATTTTTGAAACATTTTTACTAGTATTGGGTATTGAAGTCTACCTTGACAGGTTTTTTGCCTTTATTACTTTAAATAGTATTTAAGTTATAAATCTGTGCTATGGTAAAACTGTACATCTTTATTAACATATAAGTAACAACCTCTAGTAGTCAGTCTAATAACTACCAAATTTCAAAATAGTGATGAATGCAGATGATATTTCTAGATATCTGCAACCATAATGTGATATAAAATCCATTATTTCTATCAATGACAAAATTATAAAGCTACCTGAGACAATGTTACAGGTGTTTTACTTTTGTCTACATTTGCAATGGAATAAAATGCTGCATTTCAGGTTGATGTTAATGAATATTAAGATGTAATATTTTCCCCATTCAAATTCATGGATCCTCTAAATTCTATCCATGGATCCAAGGATTAAAGACTTCTGCATAGAAGTGTGCATTAGGGTACTGTACTTCACAATTTTGTTTGTAATAGTAAAAAATTGGAAGTATTTCCAATCCCATTAAGAGATAAAATAATACACTCATACAATAGTACATCCACACAATGGAATATTATTTAGCAACAAAAGTAAGTCTTCAGTTGCCAGAGGCGACCAACCAATGATTCTCTCATCAATGAGGTTTCTATCTCTCTCCCTCTCAGTTCCTTTCTGAAATCAATAAAAATATATATAAAAGAAAGAACTGAGAAAATATTATCAGGCATCTCACCAAAGAAGACATATAGATGGCCAACAAGCACATGAAATGGTGCTCAATATAATATCATTAGGAGAGTGCAAATTAAAAGCATAATGGCAATATCATCACATACCTTTAAAATGCCTAAAATCCAAAACAATACACAACCAATCACAGGTGAGATATGGAGCAATAGGACACTTGTTAATAGCAAGTATTATACTCAATGGTGAAATATTGAACACTTTCTACCTCAGATTGGGAACAAGGCAAGGATGCGCACATCACCACTTCTGTTAAAATGTTTGGATGCCAGCATTGGAATAAGGCAAGAAAAAAGCATAAGGATTACAAAATAAAAATAAACTGTCACTTTCATAGATGATGTAATAATTTACCTAAAATATCTAAAAGAATCTATAAACAAACTATTATAATAGTTGGATATGGGGTCATTATAAAAAATCAACTGTATTACTATATACCAATAACAAATTTTAAATTTTGATATCTTTTAAAATAGACCCAAAACTATCAAATATGATTTAGTAAAATTTTGGGAAAATCTCTATATTCAACTACAAAACAATATTGAGATACTATAAATAAGACCAACATATACTCTATTTACATATTTATGTATTAAAAACTCAATATTACAAATATTTCAAATGTCCCCTAAGTTGATCTAACACTTCAATGCAATCCAATCAAATTCTAAGCATGTTTTTTATACTCATTGACACAGTTACTAAAATTTAAATGGAAATGCTAAAGATCGAGTATATCCAACAAAATACTAAAGAAGAATAGAGATATAACATATCATGAAGATATAAGTAGGACAGCATAATAGTGATATAAGGATAAAAATATGACAAAACTAAAATCAGAATCAATGAACAGGCCCAAATACATATAGTCACTTGATTTACATAAGAGATGACACTCCAGGGCAACAGGGAAGGTAAGCCTTTGGTAAATAGTGCTGTATCACTTTGAATATACATATGAAACAAAGAATACTCTTTGGACTTCTTCTTACACCATATCCACACTCAAAAGAAATTCATATTGAAAAATAGATCCAAACGTGAAAGGCCACATAATCATACACGTTGATATTGCTTTATCTTTCATAGCTTTTCAGTCTTCTCCATATTGAATAGAAAACAGATGAGACTGGGGACTGGGGAGTCAGCAAGGTGGCTGTGACCACAGGAATCAGCCAGGGGAGCCACAATAGGACAAATGGGGTAAAGCTCTGGGGACAGCTGACAGCAAAGGGCCAGAATACCTCTCTATCAAAACCACCTCCTGAATCCAAAATAAGCTAGTCAAAATGTGTACGGCCTCATTTAAAAATTAGTTCAAACACAAAATCATCTCTTTTTTTGTCCTCAGTCAGGCATAGGAAGAATTTCACATGCAGTGCCCCATTTTTTCATATTTTTAGATTTAAATTTCTTACAGCCCCTCTGTCACATTTGGACATCAGCTGTGTTGGTTTTGCCTGTGTTTACAGAGCAGATAAGGCACGTTCTCTTTGACTGAGCACAGCTGTGTGGCAGCAAACGCTTGCAGAGCCTAAGCAACAAAATAAACTATCCATAAAAAAAAAAAAAATCATATTAAAGTTACAGGATTTCCTGTAGGCTGCTTGTAGAGTGAGAGATCACCTAATTACAAAGATCATAGGGGAAATGTGGCCTTTTTAAAGAAAGACTCGCAATCTGTATAGCATGAAAGTATAAAGTCTGTTGCTTTATACTTGAAAAATGAAAATATAGTCACAATTCAACAGTGAAAATTTGAAAATGGAAAACCATTCGCAAATTCTACCATTTTAAAACTTTCTATTGAACATGTGCATGAATACCAAAAAATGTCTGTATGTATCATAAGTATGCAGCTTATCAAATTTTCATAAACGAACATACCCATCCAGCTAGCACCCAGATAAAGAAACAGAATATTGCCAGTACCCAGGAACCCCTGCTGTGTTTTTTTCCTGGCAATACTCCACCCCTATTAAATGTAACACTCTCCTAATTTCCAATAGCGCAGATTCATATCGGCTGTTTTTGCACTTTTAAAAACTGAACCATGCCTTACATATTGTATGTCTATTTTCTTCTATAACATTTTGTTTGTAAGAATTACTAGTGTTGTTGCATATTGTTGCAGATCCTCTGTTTTCACTGCTGTATAATATCCCATTATGTAAATATATCACAGTTGTTAATAGGTGACTGGTGTTTGGGTAGTTACTAGCGTGGGGCTTTTATGAACATTGTTGTACAGTTTCTAATACACACACTATGCATTTCTGTTAGGAATAGACCTAAGAATGAAAGCTCACTTTAGAAAAGAAGTATGAAAATTAGAACTTTACTGGTATAATTAACAACGAATTAGAGAATAAAAAGAAATACAGACACCCCTCCCCCCCACCTCCTGTGCGGGGAAAGCATTTCTGAATTAAACATATAGTCATGATTTAAATTTTTTTGAATATAAGAATAAAAGAAATCATAAGCTACGGGCTGAATTGTATCCCCCAAGATACACATTGAAGCCCTAACTCCCAGTACCTCAGAATGTGACTGTTTGGAAATATGGCCTTTAACGAGGTGATGAAATTAAAATGAGGACCTTAGGGTGGACCTAATCCAGATGAGGAAACATGGACACAAAAGGAGACACCAGAGAAAGACCACATAGGGACACCGTGAGAAGACAGCCAAGGAGAGAGGCCTCAGCAGAAAATTAACAAACAAACAAAAGAAAACCCTGCTGACACCTCGAACTTCGACTTCTGGCCTCAGAGAAAATAAATTTCTTCTATTTGAGCCACCCGGTCCGTAGTAATTTCTTATGACAGCCCTAGCAAAGCAACACACCGTGTATTTTTTAATAGGGCAAATCTCTTACGTTGAAATAGCAAAAGCATTTCCACTAAGATTAGGAACAAGGCCAGGATAACTGCCATCACCTCCTATACTTGGTATTTGACTCACAGTCCTAGCCAGCATCGTAAGAAAAAGAAAAAAAAGAAACAAAATAAGTGATCAGAAGACACAATCCCGACACCATGGCCGATGACATGAGATGTAGATGTAACTCAAACTCAAGTAAGAGATTTTAGCAAGAGACTGGTTACCTATAAAAACAATATCACATTTTTATACAGTTAACACTTAGAAAAATGTAATTTTAAAGCATTTACAAATACCCCAAAAATACCATTATAATTATACTATACATGGATGTTACCGTCATCAAAAATACAATTCCAAGTAGCATACATATATATTAAAATAATTAAACTTATAGAGGTCTCTGGGTAGAAAAGGTTTTAAGATTTAAAAAAATTTTTAAACACACACACACAGCAAACCACAATTTTAAAAAAGCTAAAATTAACTACTTCAAAAATAAGAATTTCTTTATACTCGGCAGCCCCCATACATGGAGGACAAGGAAGACTAAATAGAATGTGGCCCCTCCAGATTAGTAGCTGGCAGGTTTAACAAGGAAGGGAACTTACTTAGGAGGCTTGTCTCCTGCGGTGGCTAGACGAATCTGCAAACCCCCAGCCAGAATCTTAAAACTTTATATAGAGGTCTACAGGTGGTTCAGCCAGGTATTCCCTCCAGGCGGTCTCAACACCTACTCTCTCAAGGTTCCGACCTTGAAACAATTCCTAGGGAGCTAATGGTGGCTGGAACGACATTCTAAGGGGGGAGAGGGGCGGGGGAAGGGAGGGAATGAGGAACCTCCAATTGCCCAGGTCTAGCTGTGGGTCATACCCTCTTGATGACCTCCTCCAACAATAATAAAAGAGTCAGAATGTATTTGCCAATTCAAAAATTGGTCAAGAAATATTAGCATAATTCAAAGACATGTAAGAAAAAAAAAAAAATCAGAGCCCTAACTGGTTTGGCTCAGTGGATAGAGCGTTAGCCTGCGGATTGAAGGGTCCCAGGTTCAATTCCGATTCCGGTCAAGGGCATGTACCTTGGTTGGGGGCACATCCCCAGTAGAGGGTGTGCAGGAGGTAGCTGATCGATGTTTCTAACTCTCTATCCCTCTCCCTTCCTCTCTGTAAAAAAAATTAGTAAAATATATTATTTTTTTAAAAAAAGAAAAAAATCAGACAACTCAAAAGGAAAAATGTGTAAAAGATATGAATAGATGAGGAAATTCTAGGGGCCAATGTACATATGGTAAGAAAGTTTCAACATTATTTCTTAAGAAAATGTACATTAAAGCACAAGATACAATTTCACTCTGTGTCAGTGGGAAAATTTTTTTAGATATGATAGCAAATGTTGGTAAGGATATGCAACAACAATTCTCACTTTTGCTGAAAAGTATAAATTGCATGTGTGCTTACAAAAAAAACTATTGACATTTCCCCATTTCCCATTTGACATGCATATATCTTACAACACAATTGCACTACCAGCCACTATATATATTGAGAGAGAGAGAGAGAGAGAGAGAGGAGAGAGAGAGGAATATTCAAGGAGGGAAGAAAAAAATGGAAGTCACACAAAATATCTATCCAAAGAAGCTTGGCAGGACTTCGGTATCTAGGGACTGGGGGGCGGGGGGGAGGAGGAGTAGTGAGGGTTTGAGGCGGGGGGGCGAAGCTTGTAGCACCTGCATAGCTGACCTTAGCTATCCAATGAGTATACAAAATCAGGCATTCACCATAAATCCTATTGGTTGTCCTAGTATCCCATGGCCCAAGGCCTCAAGCACACAAGAAAACTTTCATCAGCCAGAATATCCCAAGAGCTCAGAGCTCATTCCCCCAGGAGCTCATTCCACCTGCCGGCCCTGAAAACAAGCCTTTCCTGGGAATGTGCAGGATTGAAGCAACCCCAGCCCGTTGCATTAACCTTGACCTGCACAGTAACAGAAAGAAAGAAAACAGGAAAGAAGAAAAAAGACTAAAAGTCTAAGAGCTAGAAGAAGAATTAAATGATAAACATTTTTTTTTAATCTCAGCAACTAAATCTATTAAATCTAAGTCAAGATGCTCAATTTCAATAATAATTTGGGGAGAGGGAATTAGTTGCAGGCAGGCTCTCAGCTGGGGGCCTGATGACAGAGAAGGGAGAATCAGAGTTGCTGTCCAGCCTCCACCTTTTCCCAACTTCACATGCCCAGCAGTGTCCTAAGATCTCCTAGCACCTGTCATGAGGGAGCCCTCCACCTGGTTAGAGAAGCCACGCACCCAGAGGCCTCAGGCATATGCTCAGGTGCCCTCCTCTCCCTAGGAAGGTTGCTGGCTCTATCACACTCATGAACTATGTAGCACATTCATGTAGGCATCTTGGAGTGAAAGTGTGTGGGCTGGCTGCTTCACTAATCACCTTAGTTACGTCTTAGCCTTTTTCTCACTGGGTATCAGCTGTTCTGTGAGTCCAGGCTCTCTCCACCCCCAAGTATCTGCATATTAAAGGAACACAGAGATTGCCCATTTAGAGCAACAAAAAGCCTAATGAACATCATGCCACTGTGAGCAGCAGATGGCTCAAAGTTTCCATGTTAACCTTCAGCAGAGGGGACAAATGAGAAAATGAGTGCCACAGGCTTGTGAGAGCCTGTTAGACGCCACCGCAAAGTGAAAAATGCATTTGCTGAAAGCATACTGTCGCCACTTATGAAAAGCTGTCAGGGCCCCTAGTCCAATTACGAGAAGGGGAAAAATCAATAGTGATCCACTTCCTTGTTAGAGGAATTGATTTTCCTGATAAAGTTCACAATATCCTTGGAGTTTGTCTTAATCATTTTCTGGCAAAATGGAACTGCTCCAACGCTCCCAAATTGTATATAGTTCAATTGAGATCAGTGGTGTAGCCATGCAGGGAGTTGCAAATCAATTTCATCCAAGAAGACAATACATCCCTCAGACCGAAGATGAGCAAAAGATACCACCCAGTCATCCTACTGTCGCCAAATATTCAGATGTTTATTTTATCTCTTTAAAAAAATCTAAGGAGGGACCATGACCTTCCAGTTTTCATTAAGACCTTAGTACCAAAATAGATACCTGGTTTCATTCTTCTTGTTCTGATAAAACTATACCCTCGAGTTTCGAAGACCTAGAGAGCTCTGTGTTCCAGCGCTCTTGCTGAACACGACCTTGAGAAAATCTTAACATTTCCCTGAATTGTTTCTTCACCTTTGAAGAGCTTGCCTTTGCCAGTGCTGTGTTTGATATATATTGTGGCTATGAGACAATTATGTGTAATTCAGCAATTACATACAATTAAGTAATTATATATAACAGACACTGGGCTAAGTGCATCAACTCACTGAACCTGCATCATCACCCCAGGAAAAAGCTCTTAGTATAATTCTTTCTTTAAAAGGCAAGGACTCAGGCACTCAGAAAGGTTTAGGTATTTTATCCAACCTTAACTGTCATCCAAGGCTATGTGTGAACTCATTACTTGATTTTTTTTGCTACTGTGGTTATCATGTTTTATATCTTCTCTACACAGTCTAACACACTGCTATTTCACGACTATGTGGTATATTCAGATGAAAAATTCAGCACGAGAAAACCTCTTCTCTACATTCAAAAAGTTTCATGTTGTTAGTACCACCAAGCAGTGTGTGTGTGTGTGTGTGTGTGTGTGTGTGTGTGTGTCTGTGTGTATGTACATCAATGGCCCAAAGGCCAAATTAAATCCTGCCCTTCTGTTTTGATATAGCTCAGGAGCTAAGAATAGTTCTTACTTCTTTTTTTTAATGCTTGAGAAGTGAAACAAGAAATATGTTGTGACAAGTGAAAATTATAGAAAATTCAAATTTCAGTGTCCTTAAATTTCATTGGAATACAGCCATCCCGTGTGTTTACATATTTTCTGCAATATGGCTGCTTTCATGCTATAACAGCCGAGTTTAGTAGTTTGGATAGAGACTGTAAGGTTTGCAAAGCCTAAAATATTTACTATTTGGCCCTTTACCGAAACGTTTGCCAATTTCTGCCTTATGCTCAGGCTTTGCATACAATGTGTTTTGGCTGAAAAAATATAGTTTCTTCAATGAGCAGACATCTGGGGAATGAGCTGAGTTAGTTTGGGGTTGTTTTTTCTTTAACTTTTCTAAATTTATAATAGAAGGCAGTATGGTTTAGTTGAAATCTCAGGGCTTTGGGCCTGGGTGTGAACCTTGACTGGTTTCCTTGGCTGTCTGTCCTTGGATAAGCCATCTGAACATGCCCATTCTGTTTCCGTATCTACAAAATCAGACTCGTATGAATTTAGCCCACAAAGCAGTCACCTGAAAAATGTCAGTTTCCTCTCTCAGTGCCCCAGCGAGGACCCTGAGGAACGTATCACAAATGGATTCCAGCAGTTCTTCCGGTAGCCTAGGCCACAAAGCCATTGAAAAGCAGGGCACAGACCTGCTTCCAGCAGCTTATTCACAACACGCTTCAGCTCCAGCTGACCAGAAAAACAGTGTATTCCAGACAGATCACTTGGTGCAGCCTTTCCTTCCGGTGAACAATCACCTACTGTTGCATGTGCTTCTCCCTGGAGATGTGCTTAAATGCTAGACCTCCAGCCAGCACCTCCTCCTGCCCAGCTCAGAGGAGGAACCCTGGAGAACACCGGCACAGCATCCCCACAAGTGGGAAAGAAGTGGGAGGGAGGGCACAGCTGGGGAGTTGGCCTTCTAACAGCTTAGCCACCCCAAATGATGAGGCAAGCCCCCTGTCCCTGCCCACACTGCTCGGTGCTGAAAACTCAAAGAACAGAGCAGGCAGGCTTCGCCTGTTCACTCAGCTCGAGGGTCCCTATGCCTTCCCCAGCCGTATTCTTCCTGGCTGTATTTCTGCAGGGTCAGAGTGCCTATGTGTGCTGGATGCAGGCATGCTTCCCCCCACTCTCCGTGGCAGGCGGATGTCCCCATCCCCAAACATCGGTGAGTTAAATTTTGGTCCCTGTGTAGAGGTGCCCTTGACCAAAACCTTGTGGTGTGTGATACTCTCCTTGCTCAGGAACAGCCCAGAGCTGAGGAACAACTGGCACAGGGGCACAGAAGGCTGCCCCCTTGCCCCAAGACATGACAACTGCACTACCCATCACTCCAGTGGGTCAAGCCAGGGATAGACTTCTCCAGACACCACACCCTTGCTCAGCTTCTCCCCATTTTCTATCTTGCCACCCTAGTCTCTCTCTACCATTGATTGATTGGTTGATTGATTGATTAAAAAAAAAAACGCTTTTCCATTAATTCAAAAATCTCCGTCTCCATCTCTTCTTCTTAGAAGCTTAAACTAAGACACCTCGAGTCACCCAAAGAGCTCGGGACTATACCAGGTCCAAACAAGGCATATTCCTCCTGCATCAGATTAAACATGGCCACCGGTTAGCTTAATGGAGGTGACAGCTCGACCCAGCCACTCTGAGGAGAGACCCAAGAAAGGGGCCTGGGAGCAGGGGGTGAGTCCATCTCTCCTGGTAACCTGGCTGCAGTGCTCGACTGACCCAGGCCTCAGAGAATGCCCTGGGCCAGGGGCCAGCAGAATGGGCTCCACCCCTGCCCAAGATGAATTTCTCAAAGGACTGCTTTAGTCAACAGTCAGTGCACATTTGGTGGATTACAGGGCCAAGTTTAGATATGGGTGGGGTGATTAAACAAGGGAGCCTCAAGGGAAGCAATTCAAAGATCATTTTATGAAATTATAATCTTGGACCTAAAACCTGAAGGGGGGGGGGGAGTAATGGCTTTCCAAAAGCTGGTATAAAGGAAAACACTGCCTTTTTGAAGGTTAGGCCAAGATGAGGGCCAGGATAATATAATAGGAACTGCTGAACACTCTTGGGGAAGAGATGAATGCTTAGAGAGATCTAGCTTGACCCATGGTTGACTATGACATTATTTGACCCTCAGTACAGCACTAATCTGATTCATGGTGGAGGGAGCTGAGAGCCGAGTCCATAGGAAGCTTAAGAGGACAGAGAAGGCCTTCTCCTCCTTCTCCCTCCACCAGGAGGGGCACGATGGGGGTCAATATGGAGACCACCATGGCTGGGAGGTAAATATCGGGTCATTATGTCAGTGCCACACACACTCAATGGCCAGCCTTGTTTAGGGTGTCAGGAGACAATGGTCACCTGGTCTGCAAAGGTAATGGAAAGGCCGGAAGGTTAGATTTTCTACCAGATTAAGTGGGTTCTGCTTCAGTGATGATGAAGCAGCCAAGGAAATTTAAAGAGGATGAAAGGGAAGCGAAGGAAATAAGTTAGTCATAGTAAAAGGAATTATGCCTTCAAAGGCAAGTCGATGTTTCTGTGAAACATAGGGGGACTATGTAGCAATGGAAACTGAACCGAAGTCAAAGGACTTCAGAGAGGAAGAACCGAGGAAGAGCCAGCTTACCAGAAAAATGGTGGAACTTGGTGCGGCATTGTGTGGAATGTGGGTTACCCATTAAATTTGTAAAAGTAATTGTACGTAACAAGTTTATACGATAGATTGCAAAGGGACATGAAAGAACTTTCTGGAGAGGTGAACTATTCTATATGTTCATTGCTGTACTGGTTACATAAGGTTAATATTTGTCAGAAGTTATCAACCTGTGCACTTCAAATGTATGAATTTTATTGTATGCAAATTATGCTTCCATAAATTTTTTTAAGTTTATACAATAAATATATACTATTAAATGATAATAAAAGATTATTTTACCTAAAACTTTATAATCAGTTATAGTATAAGTTAAATTTTGGTCTTGAAACTACAGAATTATATGAATTACATTGATAGCTAATTGAATTTAAAGAGATAATTTTCAAAGATAGAGTTTACTCGAGCAAGAATGTACAGTTTCCAACTTTTAATAATAAGCTATTGTTTTCTGAAACTTCTTTGTGGAACAACTGTGTATATGTGAGCTGGCTAGATAAATAGGTTGTGATATTTGGGCTAGATGTATGAGATTATTTTATTATTTCCAGATGGCTTACAGTCCTCAAGGGTACTGAATCGCAGTGGGCACAATGGAATGAACTAGAGTATTACTATAATTCATATTGCATTTTTAAAATTATGAGCTCTGTGTGTTTTCAATAATTATTTCTTGTATTTCAGGCATAAATTTGTTTTGGAAAGAGAATATTTGTTGGACCAAAGCTAAAAGAGATGGAAAGAGAGTAGAGATCACGCATTAATAAATGGCATTATGTTTAGAATAATGGTTGTCAAGATAAATTTTCCCTAGCTGAATTTTGGGTGGTCATTTTTCTGTCTCTTGGTCTTTTTGTGGTCACAGATTCTGCAACCTCTAGTAAAAGGTGTCTTTAAAAAATTAAAATGGTTTACAAATACACTTGGGAATTTTTCCATTTTGGAGTCTTAATGCTAAAATCTTTTCATAGAAACAAGCAAATTTAAAGGTGTTGTAAAATGTGTATAGTAAAACAAAGAGCTAATATTAAGAAATTCTTTATCATATACTCTAAATTGGAATAGGAGAAATATTTTGGGGCATTTTGTCAATTTTTATAGGCATTAATGTGTTAAAGGTAAAGTTATTACAGAATATTAAACTGGACTGCCCTAAAATCTGATTTTTAACTTTCAATTATTTTGTTCTTTACTGGCGTATTAGAGTTCTCCAGAGAAACATAACCAAAGGGATATATATATATATATATATATATATATATAATCTCAATTTTGAAAATAAATTTTAATAAACACTGCTATTATAATCATTCAAAGTATGTGTATACATTTTTTAGGAATATATATATATATATATATATATATATAGAGAGAGAGAGAGAGAGAGAGAGAGAGATTTATTTTAAGGGATTGGCTCAGGCAGTTGTAGAGACTTGAAAAGTCCAAAATGTTCAGGGTAGACCAGCAGGGTGGAGACTCAGGAAAAGAGTTGCAGTTCAAGTGCAAAAGTGGTCTACTAACAGCATTTCCCTCTGCTCAGAAGAGCCACTCTTTTTCTATTAAGGCCTCCAGCTACCTGAATGAGGCCAACCCACATTACTGAGGGTAATCGGCTTTACTCCAAGTTTACGGATTTAAATGTTAATCCCATATATAAAAGTACATTTATAGAAACAGAATAATAATTGGTCAAATATCCAAGTACCATGGCCCAGCCAAGTTGACACATAAAATTATCCATCACAGGTGGGAAGGAGGGGAAAGAAAACCTTCTGAAATATATCAAAGATGCCTGGGAATCACATGCAATGGTACCGGGGATTATCTAGATATTAGGCAAATATTATGCTCTTATTTTCTTTTCTGGCTCCCTTCACTTGTTTCTGTAAATCTGAGTTAGCACCTGGAGCCGTTACTTTAGTCCAACACAGCTTTGCTCCAACCTACCTCATTTGTGCTGTCATTGGTAAATATACTACATTATACATATATTGCTTTACAAAAAAAATTCTAAATAAGAGGATAGAGAAGAAAATATGCATTTATACTATCTTTTACAACTACATAGTTACCTTTATCAATGGTCATTGTTTTAAATTACTATCTTGCTTTCAAACAGAGCTGTCTTCAGTACTTCTTTTAAGATGAGTTGGCTAGAAACAAATTCTCTCAGTTTATGTTTATCTCAAAATGGCTTTATTTCACCTCTATTTTTCAAAAATAGCTTTCCTGGACATAGGATTATCGATGGACTGTTTTTTCCCTCCAGCATTTTAAATAAGTTATTCTACTGCCTTCTGGCCTCCATTATTTCTGCTGAGAAATAAGATGTTAATCTTACCAGGGTTTCCTTGTCAAAGATCAGTCATTTTCCTCCTGCTGTTTCTCCAGATTTTCTCCTTGTCTTTGCCTTTTAGCATTTTTGCCATGATGAGTTTATTTGTGGATCTCTTTGCCCATTAATTCTGCTTGAAGTTTATTGAGCTTCCTGGATACGTAGGTTAGTGTTTGTCAATAAATTTGAGATGTTTTCATCCATGGCTTCGTCAATATTTTTCTGATTCTCTCTCTCTCTCTCTCTCTCTCTATCTCTCTCTCTCTCTCTCTCTTTTCTCTCTTTCTCATATTTTCATTACATGAATGTTGATAACGCTCCAACATTTCTCAGAGACTCTGCTCATTGTTCTTAATTATGTTTCTCTCCTTCTTCAGATCATATGAATTCTCTTGATCTAGCCTCAGTTCTGCTGATTTTTTCTTCTGCCAGTTTAAACTACAATGAAGCCCCTCTAGTAAATTTTTTACTTCATTTAGTCTACTTTTCAACTCAAGAAAGTCCATTTGTTCTTTAATATGATTTCTATCTTGTTATCGATTTAATAGGGCATTATCATCATACCCCCTTTACTTCTTTAATCATTATATGCCAACACACTCCAATCCCAGGGAATTTTACTTTTGCTTCTCCCTCTTCCTGAAAGACTCTCCCTCCAGATAGTATTAGGGCTTACATTCTCATTTCATTCAAGTCCTGGGTCAAGTGTTATTTCCACAGAAAAATCTTCCCTGCAAATCTATATAAAATAGCAGTCCCTCTTGGGTTGCTTCCTAGTTTTATTGTTTTCCACAAAATTTATACTGACCTGCATGACTGCGTGATTTTTTTTATTGTCCATCTCCTACATTAAGATTCACAAAGAATAAACTTTGCCAGTCATATTCATTGATATATCATTTCTAGGGCCTAAAATTGTTCTTGGCACATAGTAGATACTCACCAAACATTTATTATGTAAATAAATGAATAAATTAACAGTGCTCCCTGTACGAGGCATTTAAAGTGGGGAAATAAGCTCTATGAAGACTACGAGAGAGACAGCAAAGGTGATCTTCCATCTCTCTGCCTTCTTAGGCTTGCTACTCTGTCTGGAGAAGTAACTCCTACTCAAAAGGCTTCTAAACCTTATTTTTTGCTCTAAAATCTCACAAATCCCAAGCTGCAAGGTCTGAGAGAAGAGGATCTGGTACAGGAGGAGAAAGTAATTTAACTGTGTTTGATTTTCACAAAGCACACTCATTTTCCAGGATTAGAAAAAAAAAAAAAAATGGGCAAGAGCAAGTGTAAAGGACCACAGCCACTCAGGGAAATGTTACCCAAAGGGCTTACATGTTGCTCTATGTAATTAGGTCATTCCCTGGTTCTAATTCTTCAAAAATTCCTTGATTTCTCCCAGAAAAAAAAAAAGCCCCATATATATTTTTTTCATGTTTTATATAAGACTAGAGGCCCGGTGCATGAAATTCATGTATGGGTAGAGTCCCTAAGCCTGGCCGGTGATCAAGGCCAATCAGATTCCCCGCCTCACCACCACCTCGCAGCCACCTCCCCGCCTCCTCCTTCCCTCGCTCACTCAGCACCCAGTCACCACTGATCACCCGCCATGTTGCGCAGCCCCCTGGTGGTCAACGCACGTCATAGTGAGCTATCAAACTCCTGTTCTCCCGGTCGAATGCCCAAGGGGACACTTTGCATATTAGCCTTTTATGTATATATAGATCCTCAGATCTTATCCAATCATATTCTTAACATGATTAAAAGATCCTGTAAGTCTCAGCTTTGCTTACTAAGTCCAAACTTTCCCTTTCAAGCATTGCCTTGATAAAGTTAACTCAGATTTCAGGTCTCAGTTCAAATGCTGCTTCCACCAGGCCTCCTCTGGATTAGTTAGGGTAAAGCTAGCTGCTGTAACAAATAGATTGCAACACAAAAAATAACTCAAACATAATAGAAGTGTGTCTCACTCACGTAGCAGTCCAAGACAGGATAATTCAAGGACAAAGACTGATGTGGTATCCAACCTCTCCAGCACATGGCTTTTAAGGTTACCATGATTATATTATTCCCGGTCAGCTGGAAGACGGTAAGAGTATGGAAGATTTTATGGGTCAAACCTAAAATAGACACATCACATCTTCTCGCATTCCATTATCTAAATGTCAGTCATATGGCCATGCCTAACTGCAAGGGAGACTGGGAAATATGTTCCAGCCGTCTTCCCAGGAAGAGGAGGAGAATTTGGATTTTGGCAAAAAAAAAAAGGGGGGGGGGACCACAAGGCTCCCTTCTCTACCCCCTCCATCATTTATTCCTATAGCACCTGACATTTACTGTTCACAAAGCCCAATGCACATGTTATATGTGACACTTATAAAGCCTAGAAAGGCGGGGACTGAGTCTGCCTACTCTCCATTATATTCTTCGCAAGCCTGGCACATAGTAGGTTCTCAGTAAGTATTATATTGAACTCTGTGAAATTGCTGTTTTATTTGTCATAACATGTCTACTAACAGCAATTTAAGAACAACTCTTCAAGGCACACCTTTGAGGAATGGGCTGTTTAGCAGAACATCTTTCACAGGTTGGTGAACAGCTTTTACACAGAACTCAACAGTTTCCCAGCTTGCTTTCTCCCACTTGTTTGAAGACTTGGTAGGTAATTAAACTCCTCACCAGGGAAACATTTGTAGAACAAAGCGTTTTATGGACTAACTGGGAAGTCATACAGCCTGTGGATATTTGGGGAGGGGTGTGTGTGAGGGGAGTACTCACACACAGAGTCCCACTTACTCTCAGGAGAAAGCTTTGTCATGCACGTTAATGAATGACAGACCTTGGGTTCTATTCCAGTCAAGCAAACATTTGTTCAGCAGCCACTATGAGCCAGGGACTGGGTCCAGAGCCGGGGTCACAAAGATGATTGCTTCCTTCCAGGAGCCTATGAACTTGCAAGGGACTCATGATCAGCTTGTTTTGGAAATATCCCTTCAGCAGTTTTCAGAAGAATGGGCAGAACAATAGAAAGAGAACCCATCTGGGAGTTGATTTTATCGGAGCAAGCAAGAGTTGGTGTGCTACGTTATTTTATTTTTCTTCATTTCTTTCCTTTGATGGGGATAGAAGGTGGCAGGAGAGGTGGTCATAGGAAGGGTTAAGGGGCTGGAGAAGCACAGCTACTCAAAGGTGACGCCATTGCCCTTCACCTGCTGAAGAGGAAAGCAGCTAAGGCACAGAATAGGGCAGCCGCAATGCGGATAAAGGTCGGGATGGATGTGCTGTGCTTGAAAGAAAGTGCTTCAGCTAAGAAGTTCCCCACTCCTTTTCAATCCCTTCAGATAGAAAAATCTGCCAGCAAAAAAAAAAAAAAGAAGAAGAAGAAAAATCGGGATCACAAGCATGAAAGACACAAGGGGACGCCGTCTTTTCCTGACACCCTAATCCTTAGGTTCCACCTTCACCCTTCTGAGCTGGGGCTGGAGGAAAGGGAAGGCGAGCCCACTCCAGTGTATGTGCATTCCATCATTTGTCAAGCAGGCGCAGTGTTTTTGCTGGGTCTTTGTTGTTCTCAGGCTCTGAGCTAAAAATAGACTTTCCAAAGAAAGCTCCCTTTAGGTGGTCCTCCCAAGGCGATTTACATGATCAGCTCTGAGCTGCAAGACTAATTTGGAACACTCCTGCATGAAGTGCTCCAGGTTTGTGTGTGTGTGTTTTCAGGGGTGGCTGCTTTTTCACCACAGACTCCAAAGAAGTGTTCACCTCAGGGATCTCAAATCTTGGGCCACAAATTAGGACAGGAGGTGGGGTTAGCATAGTTTAGGTGCCTTGTAAACTCCAATCAGAACCTCTGCCTGAGACTCAAATTCTTCTGCCCATTTTGCTCCTGTTTCAGGTTAAAAATATCTGCCCAATAATTATACTCCCCTAAGCTTTCTGCTAAACCCAGTAACTTGGTGGGGATCACAATCCCCTTTTGACGTTGATGGGGTAGCAAGTCAGCTGGAGAAGAGTCTGCAGTTGTCTCTGTAGAGGCTGAAAGAGTCCCTTACCTCAGAGCACAAAGATCCAAGAGTCCTCAACTTGAGTGACATGTCATATTCAGGTCACTCTGAGCAGTGTCAGAGAGCCCGAGCCTGAAACCTGGCTTCGTGGCTGCCTGCTCGGATGTGGAACCTGCCTGCCATGCCCAAGAAGTGCCCGGGTCCCCATCGTTAAGTAATAAGCTGTCAGTGTTGACCCTGTCCAAGTGACCCCTTTCAGTAACATGAGTCTACTGACAGGTCTGACTTCTCTTTCCAAAGGGTTCGTGCGTAACCTGTCACATTATAAAAACATCTTTCAAAGACAACTTATTAAGTCATTTTGACAACTTCATGAGATGAGTTAAATTCTAAAGATGAAAAATAAAAAAAATTAAAATTAAAAATAAAATAAAGATGAGGAAATGAAAACATGTGCATTGACTTGTCCGGGTTCAAACTTGCCCAAATCTCAAGCATAAGACCAAGGGAAATAAAATGGATAATTATTTTGGTGGCACTCAATATCTATTTGTTAATATGTCTTCCAATCTGGAAACAAGATACCTCTCACCAGCTGTTAAAATCTCAAGTTTTGCCTGGCCACAGTGGCTCAGTGGTTGAACATCAGCCTATGCACCAAGAGGTCATAGTTCAATTCCCTGCCAGGGCACATGCCCCGGGGTTGCGGGTTCAATCCCCAGATGGTCTGCAGAAGGCAGCCGATCAATGATTCTCTCTCATCATCGATGTTTCTATTTCTCTCTCCCTCTCCCTTCCTCTCTGAAATCATTAAAATATATTTACAAAAATCTCAAGTTTTGCTCTCCATTTACTGGGTCAATAATTATGGATTAAGAGCCTGGTGTGTGCATCAGGCATATAGTAGCTTTTGTTGTTATTTTGTTTTATTTCATTTATTATATATAGGGTATCCCAAACGATATATGCACACTTAACAGTTGATAGTTCAATTAGTGATTCTTTCTTTTCAGATTTAACCCATTGGAATTAATTATTACTCAAAGTATGTATATATTTTGGGGGGACATGCTGTATATGTTCTGCATAATTTTATAAAGTCTATTTCTTAAGATTTTAAAAAAAGTATTCTTATTTAAATGAGACTTTGTTTGCATTATCTTTCTCATTTATTACAAGTAGCGAGGAAAGCTATTACTCCACTTTAATTTTCTAACCAGCCACCCAGTTGAACTCTCTAATGAGTTTTAATAGTCTTTAAGTTGGTTCTCTTGTGCTTTTCAGGTAGTCAACTATGCCATCTGAGAAATAACAATATTATTCATTTTAACATTTTGCTATATCCCTCCTTATAGCCTTCTCTTTTCTCTGCTCTAACTACCTTCCTTAATTGAACTGTCTCATATTGCTAGAAATAAAATACTCTATGTTGGAATGTGGGTAGTTGAGGTTCAGAGAAAAATTCAACATTTCCATATCTCAGTGGCTTTCAAGGGTGGAGGTGGAAGCAAGGCACAAAATCTGCTCTAGCCAGATTCTGAAAAATAAGCTTAAGAGGGTGAGGTCTTTTCTGGGAGAGCTGGAGGCAATGTTCTATTTTGTGCAAGGTTCTGATGCAAAGTGAGGACTTCAGCTATTGCTGCTCTCTCCAGAACCAGACAACACCCATCCCCTATGTAAGCAAACTCTAGGAACAACCATACACAGGATTGCCCAGCATCTGACTTGGCAGGAAGCAGACCCTTTGGCCAGCACCACGCAGACCACTTCTCCAGATGGCCACATCAGTTGGCTTCTCTCACATGTTTCTTGGAGTTGACCCACAAGATCAAGAACAGCCCTCAACTGGGGCTAGACATGATACTGTGGAACGATGGATAGGCACGTGAGCTCTGGACTTCAACTGGATGGACTCAAACCCTGACCCACCACTTCTTGCCTATGAGACCACTTGGGAAATCTACCTTTCTGTGCCTAATTTCCTTAGCTGTAAAATGATTTTAATATTTATACCTACCTCACAGGGTTTTAGGGAGGAATGAATTAGTAATGTATGTGAAGTTCTGAGAACAATGCCTGGCTTATAGTATGTGCTCAATAAATCTTGGCTTACTGCTGAGCAAATGAGCCTCATTATAACTATGATTTGGTATGCTCTGGTGGTAAGACTTTGGGAAAGATGCTTAAATTTTCCATTAACCTTCCTGAGCCTCTCTTCCTTCATCTGTGCAGGTAAAACACCTTCTTCATTGAACTGTTAGGAGCATCACTTGAGCAAATGTATATAAAACAGCTGAAAGGATAATGAAATAAAGTTGCTTTCCTTCCTATTCAACGTCTTTATTAGATGTCTAAAGGCCCAATGCACGAAATTCATGCAAGGGGCTCAGCCCTCGCAGCCCTGGCTTCATCTGGAAGATCGTCAAGAGGGTCATTCTGCTATTCGGTCTAATTAGCATATTAGCACTTCATTATCCTATCTAATAAAGACGGAATATGCAGATTGACTGTAACTCTGCAACAAAGATGGCGGCACCCACAGCCAATAAGGAGGGAATATGCAAATTGACATGACAAGGCCAGAGGCAGAAGGCGGCTCTGGCCGGAGCGAGAAGTGGAAGGCAGCTCTGAGCCGGGGTGAAAGTGGTGCTGGCAGCCAGGGGAAGGAAGGCCTATTCTTGCACAAATCTTCATGCATTGGGCCTCTAGTATAGGATAAGTTCCATAAGGATGGACACCCACACCTACGTCTAAACCTATCAGGGACTCAAACAGACACACCCATTTGTCCCAGCATTTCTTCTTATCTATAAAAGTTCCAAGTTCCAACACCGGGAAAACATGAGATCACAGGAGCTGTCACATCATCATTGAGCAATGCCAATTAGGTCAAAGCCCTCTCGGAAACCACCTCCAGAATTGTGAGAAATAAATGTCTGTTTTCAAGCTACCCAGTGTCTGGTATTTTATAGCATCCCAAACAGACTGACATCACCACTTATCTCCTCTGTTAATTGGTCCTAGGGAACTCTCCATGAAGCCATAGCTGTGGGTTGATGGGGAGACAGTGAATGTGTGGATAGTATTCTATTTTTAACTGAATCATTTGTGCATGAGTGTTTGTAATTGATAATTATGTTTTATATCTTATTTGTACTTAATGCAAACAAGAAGGAAGGATAAAAGGAGGGAAGCAGGGAGAGAGGAAGAGAAGGAGAAAAATCTTGAAAAATATACTCAAGAAAATAAAATATGATCAGTGAAGCAAGTGGTTGTTTTCTGTATACTAATTAGTAGTAGAAAACTGAGTTGCTCTTTGATATCAACTCTGAGAACAATGTTTTAGTTGCTCACTAAATCTCAACTTCCTAAACTTTAGAATTCCTAGTGCCTGGATTGCAGAATTTCTGGTGAGTTTAGACACCAGATATTTTATATAAAGAAGATATAAAAACTAACATGTTTGAAACATAAAATAATTGCTTATTAATAATATTAAGAACATTCTTACCTAAAAAATATGTAGTCTCAATATATTGTGTTCCATTGCTAGAACACCATTATGCCACATGTATTTTTTCCAAATTGATAAGCTTAAAAAGTCTAATGAACTTAATAGTACAATCCCTTTTGATCTCCTGGTCTTACAAACAAATAATAAATTCTAAAATTGACACACTCCGAGGATCATAAAATGGGAATTACAAGGCTGAATACTTGTTAGCATTTGGTTTCAGTTTTAGAAGTTCTGTCCCCTTTTTGCATTTAGGCTATTTTATATATCTTCCTCTAGGCATTAGTCATCATGTTTGTAATTTTAGCAATGCTAATATTTATGTGTTCAGTGAATACATAACAGAATTCAGGCACCCACACAGAAAAGGTTTTTAAAATTCTAGTAGCACTTTGATGTGGTCGTTTTAACAAGAAAATGGACACATAGGATGCTGTCATGGAAATATCTTTGTGATGATACAGAATTTTTAAAATTTCAACCATGCAATTGGCAAAGTAGGTAGTTGTAGGTGGATGAATGCATCAGGAAACAGCAGCAGAATAATAATGCAGAAAGGATGCAGGTAGAATAGTCAAATAAAGAACATATCCCTGAAGGTCCTGATTTGACCAAAAGGGAACAGACCTAAGGCAGTGAATTGATCTGCCACATTATTTTTGCCATGCCACAACAATTATCTTTGGCTTTATGGTAATTGCCAGCTCAACTCTAAATCCCTATCTAGAACCTTTTAATCAAAAGCGACAAATGCTTGGATTTGTGAGTTTTTAATAATGCCAGATCAAATGACTACATGTGAAGGAAGAACATCTGAGCTGGCAATACTTGGATTCCGTGTGCTCCAGGAAAAAGAAATGTGTCCTCATAGAAATGACACCGATAGAGAAAGCATTCATCTTACAAAGTGAAGGATAGAAGTTCCTCTTGGATTTTCTGCTGACCTGCTGGTTTTTCCTGCTCTTCGTTTAAAAACTGGGGTCAGGCTTATATAGGAGCTTCAAGACTTACAATAATGCCTACAGGTTATACCAGCTGATCCTGCCAACATAAGAGGTTGTGCCCAAGCCGAAGCAAGCTTTAAAAGCATGCACATGAATCAATGAAACAGAAAATCAGCTGGCAGCACACACGTGCCCAGTGGAAATGTATGCCACAAAGGGACTGGAACCCAATTGTGGTTTTCTGGAAGGGGGTGGTAAAGTGGAGAAAAGAAAGGAGCGACAGCTAGAAGATCTGGATCTTTAGACTTATTTCAGCATTTTCCTGGACTTGTGAGATTGAGTAAGCCACTTGGTTTCCATGAGAGTCAAATAGGGATTATGATGTCTGGAACGGGCTTGGCACATAGGAAGCACTCAAAATGTTATTTATAATAATTCGTATTGTATTTTTTAATCTCCCAAGATTACTGTGCTAAACGAAAAATGCATATATGAAAACTTGCAACCATTATGTAAACATAAGGAACTATGTAACTTACTGTAGATGAAAACACTGGTGCCCTACCTCACTCTTGTTACTTGAACCTTTGAAAGTCAGATGATTGACATATTTTTCAAGGTATAACACGAAGTGAAAATGTTAAAAAACTTCTTGACAGTGATTGCAACCAGGAAAAAACTACCTATGTATATGGATAAGGACTGAAAGGCGACATGGAAAAATGAAAACCATCAGGGTTATAGCTAATAATCAGACATAATCCCTGCCTAGTCTAGAGAGTGAACAATGTATTACGAAAAAATGCTTCATTATAATGGGATACATGTTTCCATGAATGAATGTATACAACCAGGGTGCACAGATTTTTGTTAGCAGCTGGAGGAGAGCGTGGGCTTATAACATAAAGAGAAGGCAAAGGTCCCACCAAAGAATGGGACCGTATCCTTGAAAACTATAGGGATCCAGTTTTGAGGGACACTATAGGGTCAGGATTGGGGACAAGGGCTTTGGAATCAGTGTTCACAGCCTGGCTCTGTCACTTACTATGGTGGATTTTAAAAAGCAGCCCAAATCTTTCTACTGCCCTTCCCAATGGGAACTGGCCCAAATCTTTCTACTGCCCTTCTCAATCAGTAGGTAGAGTTCATGTCGCACTCATTGCATCTGGCTTTGCCATGTCATTTGCTTTGTGACACAAGCAGAAGCTTGACAAACACTTGAGCATTGTGGCTTGTCCTCTCTTTGGGTGCTGGGAACACTGAGACCATCATGTGCCTGTTGTTGGGACTGTGAGAGCTAGCAGGTGACCTCAGTTGTGTCAATGAGGCTAGGGAGACTAGGAGTAGAACTGCCCTGCTACAGATTTCAAAGAGGAAGAGTGATTGCTGTCCTAAGCAAGTTGAACATGGTTTGTTATAGAGCAAAATCTAACAGGTACACTCCGTGGCTCTGGATAATTTACATCACCTCTTTAAACTTTGGTCTCATCTGTAACATGGAAATAATAATAGTCATTGTCTCCTAGGTTGCTGAGAGTATTAAATAGATGATGCATGGAAAATACGTATAGTGCCAACACTAGCTGGTGACTAATAGTACGATTGTATACTTATGCCCAGAATTTCATTTTTCCAGAGATCAGAAGAGGCCCAATGGGATGCTATCTGTGCTGTAACTATGAGAGCCATACAACTTCCTGGGACATGTTCTAAAAGTAAACAGTGGGCTGTGTTTGTTTGTTGTTGTTGTTTTCAGTTTATTTGGATATTTCATATATCAGATACTAGGTATTAAAATGCTATTTTGTGAAATGCTATGTTTTTATAGGTTTCCTTTTTCCTAAATTCAACTTTTTTTTTTTAAGCATGCCTCTGTACAACAAAGTCTGAGCGGCTGAATTTTCTGTTTTCTGTGACTTCAGTGGAACATGATATCTTCCTGATTCATCTCCCATGGGGAGGAAAATCATACTTGACTACATCACAGGAAGAAGATGTGGGTTTGCTAATGGCCTTCTGAAAAAAATTAAGTGCTAAGTGGTTCGATTCTTTCCACTTCTCTATCTGAAACATCAAGGCTAACAGAATTAATTTTCTAAAAATTAAAATTCTGTCCTAATGGAACACAATTAGGAAACTATGTGAATGTTCCCTTTTCAATAATGTAGATTTAATTTTAAGTTACTTCCAGTAATATCTAATAGACATGAGTGTTTATAGTCCCATTGCAGTCAGAAATGTGATGTAAATTTAAAGTAGCTGCAATCACTGTACAATCTTTACATTTTTAATGTTTTCCCCTTTTTAAAATTAGTTATATGCTAATATCTCACAGCTTTGAACTGGGCTCCACCAACCCTCAGTTCTCCCCATAATTGCAGTAATCCTGAAATGCAAAACTTTGCTCAAGATAGCAGGTTTATCCTCCAAATACAATTATCAAAAGAACCTTTAGTAATGCATTTACAAATAGCAGTTTCCTGGTGGGCAACAGCATTGTTATATCCTTAGTCTAAGTTCTATCTGAACTTGAAACATGAATGTCTCTAAGAACATACGGAAGGGCTACAAAACCAAATTTCCAACCACAAAGACAATTAATGAGGGAGCTTTCAATAAGAGCCTTGTTTATGTTCAGAGCATCAGTTCTTCCATTTGTTTGAACTGATTTATGTCATCGGTGTGAATTATAGGTGCCCATAAATAAAAGATACGGTACATAAGTCATAAGGATACTTCTGAATACTGGGCTGGCCTGGCTCAGTGGTTGAGCGTTGACCTATGAACCAGGAGGTCATGGTTCAATTCCCAATCAAGGCACATGCTCAGGTTGAGGGCTCCATCCCAGCGTGGAGCTTTCAGGAGGCAGCCAATCGATGATTCTCTCTCATAAATCATGTTTCTCTCTCTCTCTCTCTCTCTCTCCCCCTTCCTCTCTGAAATCAATAAAAATATTTTTTTTAAAGAATACTTCTGAATCTCCACTTGTATTTTGAATCCTAGTAAGGTGTTCCATTTGGAGGCAGTATAACACACAAGAGTGTGACTCTGTAATCAGAATGCCTTCACTTAATAGCTCTTGGGCAAGATGTGTCAGCTCTCTGGGCCACAGGTTCCTCATCCTCAAAGTATAATATTAACCCCCAGGCCTAAGCAAGACCAGGCACGCAAAAGCACATAAAACAGTGGCTGGCACATAACCAGCGCTCAGTACATGCTTGTTGAAGTTGGCTAGAGCATTTGACCCTTGTTGAATGTGTTCTGTGATTGAGATAGTACAGCTCAGACCGCTGTTTTTGGACAGGCCACAATAGCCAGTGTAGTAGGACCCTCCTCTAAGACAGAGGTTGACAACACTGAGGGATCGCCTATCAAGTTGTCTGGGACCAAACACTATTATATGATACTATATATAGACTGGGACTGTGTGGAAATTTTTTGAAGCAAGAAGCATATGTAGTTTAAAAAATTTTTTTCTCCAGAAAGAACACAAAAAGTAGCCCTTCTTAACGTTTCCCTTTCTCAGCAGATGCTTTGTGTCATGGTCCTTCTTTCCTTTATTTCTTACTTAAAAAAAAAACACGCCTGGAAGGTTGAGGAGGTAAAGGCTGGCTCTTCAGAAGAGAATGTTTAAAAAACTAAAACAGGGATGTCACTGAGTGGAATGATCCGGCTAGAGGGTTGGATAACCTTGGAGAGGTGCATCACCTGCTCAGTTTTCTCATGGGGCAGATTACCTTTCTAAGATCATTTCAAACTCCAAAAGTTTGGGGCTCTGTGATGTGGAATCAGGGGAAGTAAGTCCCAAGAAGAAAGAAGAAACAGTAGAAAATAGGAAGAGAAAAAAAAAAAAACCACTATGTAAACAGGAATGGCTTCTCCAGGTTCATACGGATTTTTAAGATAGATGCAGGGATCTGGGAGTTTTCTGTATAAGAAAGCAAATGTAGTAAAAATTGCTTGTGTGCTCAGAAGTAGATTATCCAGTCAGATCATCTAAAAAGTTAGGTTTTTGTTTTCATAGGAGTGAAACCACCGGAAGGCGCTCAACTTTGGTGGCCATCAGGGAAATGCCAATAGAGCCACAGAGATAGAATGAGAAATAATGCAGCATCCACGTGGGAGAAACAGCGGGCAGTTGTGACCCATGCTTATGCATTAGCACCGAAAGTCATGTGTGAGAATAGTCAAACATTGCTCGTGACAGGCGAAAAGTGAAAACAAGCTGCCAGTCCATCACCACACCGCGGATTAAATCCATCATGGCGATTCACACAGCCCAAGTCTACACAGCGACGGAAGAGAATACATTCAACAGCATAAGTCTTCATCCATTTTAAATGATCTCTGCATAGCTTACTTTTAATATAGTTTAAAAACTCTGTTTTCCCAAAAGAAGTTAGAAAGAGGAAATATGCTTCAGCACAATGTTTTATGCAATTTAAAATGCACACACTAATGAACTTCACGTATTTTCCACATACAAATATCCCTACATGTGTAAGACATATATCTATAAAACATTATAGGGGGTGTCATGGAATGAAGGAAATTTTGAGTGGGAATTGGGTTATATTCATGACAATGAATAAAATGAATTAAAATGAGAAAGGGAATTTGCAAGCAATGATGATGACAATTCTAGGTCCCTTTTCTACCCCCAAAATAACAATAATAAAATAAACAAACACAAGAAATATAAGCAGAGAAGTGTGCTCATCTTAAGATTCCAGAATGACCTTCCTCTTCTCCTTCTGGAAAACTTCTACTTACCTGTCAATATTAAATGTTTTCCTTTGGTGCCTGGCCGATGTGACTCAGTGTTGAGCCTCAACCTATGAACCAGGAGGTCGTGGTTCCATGCCCGGTTAGGGCCCATGCCTGGGTTTCGGCTTGATCCCCAGTAGGGGGCATGCAGGAGGTAGCTGATCAATGATTCTCTCTCATCCTTGATGTTTCTATATCTCTCTCCCTCTTTGAAATTTTTTAATTTTTTCCCCCTTTGGTGAATCATCCCCTAGCTCCTCAGTGGTTATTATTTGTCCCCGAGTCTGCCTTCCTTGTTAAGCTGAATTTTCTTTTGTTTCAGGGAATCTGCATATTTCTCTCTATGCCTACACATATAAAGTACCTGGTACCCAGTAGGTCTCAGCAACTGTTGATAAATAAATCAGCAAATAAAATAAGGACTTCACTTAGTTAGACATCTCTACCTTATTTTGTAATGTTCTCAACTATTTTAAGCTGCATAATAACTCGTTAGCCCCACCACCACACAAGAGGTAGAAGCAACACGCCATAGTGACTCACTAGATGGCTTCCTCAAAGTATTAGAGCACTAATTAGACTTGGGCATTGTGGCAGCTTGCATTTCAGGGAGAAAACAGGGCACAAAGATGCCATCAACCAGCACCTCTGGTCTGTCGGAATAACAACTGCTTCGATACTGTCTCCCGCTATATACCCCGATAAGTTATCACTGTTAACGGAAGAGACAAAATCCCCATTTTCTGGCCAAATCTGCAATAATAAAGACAGATGAAACAGGTATGTTTCCTAAGTCCAGGCTTTATGGGTAAATTGTCCTCAGCTACGGAGGGAAGAACATGGCATTTGAGGCTTAAGGCCTGAGTCATCTTTTCCAGGCCACTTGTCAAGTGCCTAATGGATGGCCCAGGGCTGCCAAGTCATTGAAGGAACAGAGGGTTACAGAAAGCAGGACAAAGCAGTGATATAACCCTCCCTGGAAAACATTGGAAAGAGAACTTTTGAGATTCATTGGCCCCCAGCACGCCTCTCCAAGCTTTTGGAACACATTTCAAAGTAAGTGCAACGCTTTCAGATAAAGAGCAGGAACCATTCCCCGTTTTGGCTCGAGTTCCTGTTCTCTGTTTTGAAAGTCTTACTACTCACTTTTAGGGATGTCGTTTAAGATACATAATGATGAGCAAGTTGAATGTTCGTAATCCTTTAGAGACTGTAAATGTGCAGGCGACACGTGTATTTGAATGTTAGGACCCTATATACAGAATGGGTCCCTGCCTCTCGGGGAACCAGAGCTCTCCGTGCCTGGCTGCCAAGAATGAAGATTCTATGTGTCTGTTAGAACGCTCTGTATGCTGGCCCTTTCATAATCTGTGACCCATTTAAACCTCCAGGAATCCTTATGATGCTTTTTCCCCTCCCTCTGTTACTAACCAAAACTGTCTTTCCCCGCTGACAGAGATCCAGCTCTCTCCAACAGCCATTTGTAAACTAACTTAAAATGATTACTCAGAGAATTTCTCCAGCTCCAGGCTTTCCCTCCGCTGTTGTTGTTTGTTTGTTTAAGCATTTTAAAAGTTACAGAGAAAAGAAAACAGCCCTGGCTGGTGTGGTTCAGTTGGTTGGGCGTCGTCCCATGCACAGAAAGGTTGCTAGTTCAATCGATTCCCGGTCAGGGCACCAACTCGATCCCCTCGTAGGGGCCATGCTGGAGGCAGCGATCGTTGTTTCACTCTCACATCGATGTTTTTTTCTCTCTCTCCCTCTCCCTTCCTCTCTCTCTAAAAGTCAATTTAAAGAAAGAAAGAAAGAAACCATGGTGTTCTAAGAACCAAACCTGAACATCCCCTGCACAAGCACACTTCTATGTCTCTGCTGATACTACATATTCTGCTCAAGATTTCTTCCAGGGAAAATTGTAGTCACCGTTCCAATTCCAATGGAACCTTCTCCAACATCCTTTCCCTTGGTGGACCTCACCCTTCCCCTGCCTGTGCCCTCAAATCATGCTGTGCAGACTTCTTATACAACATCCGCTTACACTGTGAGGAGCCTGAGGTTTCAAATCAGAACCTGGGGGCTGGACTCTCTACTTTGCACTTACCGTATCCCATTAGGGAAGTCATACAGCTTCTCAGGCTTCCGATGACTTCATCTACAAAATGGGTCTAATGGCATGGTGCCTTGCCAGGTTGACATTTAGCCTAATATGCTAAGTGTCTGGTCAGCCATTCAACCAATCAGAGTGTAATATGCTAATGATATGCTAAAGGCACTCAACTGCTCGCTATGGATGTGCATTGACCAACAGGGGGCAGACGCTCCAACGGGTAGGTTAACTTGCTGCTGGGGTCCAGCCAATCGGGACTGAATGAGACTGGCTGGACATGCCCTGGAGCCCTCCTACGGTCCCTCCCCAGCTGGCCAACCTCCTGTGTCCCTCCCCGGCCCCAAATTGTGCACTGGTGGGTACCCTCAGCCTGGCCTATGCCCTCTTGCAATCTGGGACCCCTTGGGGGATGTCAGAGAGTCGGTTTTGGGCCCCATCCCACAGGCCAGACTGAGGGACCCCACTGGTACATGAATTCGTGCACTGGGCCTCTTATATTTGTTGGTACAGAACTACCTCTATGACATCCTACTGAAGGGAAAGGAAGTTACAAAGCACCTAGTGTCCTGAGATCATTTGTATGTAAATACATAAATGTAAAATACACTTATACATGCATGTGCTTCTAAAAGAAGGTTTTCTAAAATGCTAGTAGCTATTACCAAGAGGTTACGGAATTTTGGAAGGTTTTTCATTTCTTTAGTATTCTTTTGAATACTGCTTAAATAATGATAAACTAATGTTTGGGAAGAGAGTATTTAGAAGCACTATGCACAATGTCATAATAAATTTGAAAACTCAGAAAAGAAACTTGTCCAGCTAGGAGTGTGGTCATATATCCCAAAGCTGACCAAAGCAATGACTGTGGAGATCATTGGTGAGCAAGTAAATAAACATTGGTTCATTGTGCCCTGTGTTAAGTGACTTTGCACAAGCTTTAACCATGTGACTGTCCACTTTACCTTCTACAAAATGGTTTTTCATTCGACCTCTAAGTTCCTCTCCAGCACTGACATTTTATCTTTCCCTCATTAAGTAAATCTTCACGGAGGACCTGTCATATGAGCACCCAAACATCAGAGATATATAATGAAGAAGAAAGATAAGGCCCTCAACTTCATGGAGCTTATATTGTAAAAGACCAAAGAAGAAAAGAAAAACAGGATGTTTTCAGATGGTAGGCAATGAGGTCCAACAGCCGAGGGGAGCTGGCCTTGGGAATCACAGTGGGATTCTCAGATTCAGGGAATGGCCTCCCACATCAAAGCTGGGAGAGCGAACAGACCTGGCATTTTTGAAGGGCAAAAAGGCCAGGGCGGGCAGGATCTTGTGCCTCTTAAACTATTACCCCGAACTCATAGAAGAGGGTATGCAAAGTTAAATGCTAATTACTGAAACAAAGAACCAATAGTTATGAGAAACTTTTATCCAGATTTGGAGCAAAGCAATGAGAGAAGGTTGAAAGCATTATACACTGTTCTGCTGAGCAGTGTTACTGCGAACGCAGGTGTATGTGATCAGGGGGAAGGCTTTGCCCTTTTTAGAAATTAAAATATGTGTAAATGAACCAGGAGTGAGAGTTTCCAGTTCAGGTTTGTGGAGATAAATTTCTGTATGCCTCATACTTCTGCTGGCTTGATATTTAACCAGCAACCAAAGTGAAATAAATGGACCATGAAAGGAAGCTACAAAAATCACAGGGTTCTGATACAAACTGGAGACTTAGGATAATTCTTTGCAACTTGAATTTCCCCAAGCTTCACCAGCCTACCGAAGAAGTAAGCTCGACCATCATAGCTAAAACATCACTACAGCTGCTGATGCAGGACCTCCAGTCTTCTGTGAGGTCTCACCCCCAGTATAAGGGGGAGTTCTGAGGGGTATCTCACAGGGGACCATGACAAAGTACACTTCTGTTGATATCTGTGCTTTATCAGGTGTCCCCTGGGAATCACTTTGCTGGCCTACCATCCACTGACCTCCAATACATGAAGGACATCAGTTCTCTCCACTATCCTGTGAGCATTACTATCAGTATATCAGTGTCCCCTTAGTACCAGGTCAGGGTTGGTTTTCATGACAACGTGGGAGGACACTCATCCCTCCAGGACTTAGATTCAGCATGGCCATCTAGTCCCAAGACAGCAGTGCGTGTGACCCAAGCCTCAAGGCATCCGACTCAAATAGAGCGCCATCCATTTCTGCCCTCAGTCCTCCACCCACAGACTCAGACAAAGCAGCACCCGGTCCACTCCCACTCCTTTTTCCAGAGATGAGCTGTGACCCTTTACCTTCATGCAAACCAATGAACCGCACATTCACAGACAGCCGTGACTCTCAGTTTAAGATCCTCTCAATCCAATCAAGACCCAATCCTTACTATCAAGAAGCTTGTGTAATTTTAAATCTCACTGCTTTGTAGAAACAGCCAATGTCTTTCTCCATTCACTTGGAGTAACGAAGGCCGAGGCTACGTTAAGGCTCAGGGGGCTACCGGGGCCATCTCATTTCACATCTCATTAACAAACACTGTGCCAGAGGCTGACAAGATGAGCACCACTCGGTCCCTGCCCTTGTGCAGCTCCTCGCCCAGCGGGAGGACAGGCTGCTTCATCCTTGATTACTTAGGAGAGGTTGCCATGAGAACATGGTTTGGGACTTGAAATCAGACTAATGGGGTCAAGGAAGGAGATTTCAAGAAGTCAAAACATGTTTGGAGATGTGTTTGGAAGAATAAGACAATTGGACTAGGTAACATGTTAACTGGTAACAGACATCCTTGGTCTGATGAATAATAGCTACCTCTCTTAGGAAACTGGATAACCTGTAGTTTCCAAAAACTGATCAAGACTTTGCTCATGTGTTTCTTTCACATAAATCCCTAGCTGGTTTGGCTGAGTGGGTAGAGCATCGGCCTGCAGACTGAAGGGTCCCAGGTTCGATTCCAGACCGAGGGCATGTACCTTGGTTGTGGGCTACATCCCCAGTAGGGTCGTGCAGGAGGCAGTTGATTGATGTTTTAACTCTGTCTCTCTCCCTTCCTCTTTGTAAAATCAGTAAAAATATATTTTTAAAATATATGCTGGATCCTCCTGCCGCTTTATCCAAAGGGGCCATGTCTATGTTTCCGTAAGCTCTGTTCAAGCAGAACGGCCTGCCTACCCGTGAACGGTCCTGAACTCATTTTTATCGGGCAACACCCAGTTGCTCTACAGCGATGAACATCTAGCGGGGAGTGGAAGCGCCACAGTCCGGAGAGCATGGGTTTTGAAGCCAAAACGGGTTCCAGTTCTAGCCCCACTATTTCTAGTTGAGTGACTTAAAGCAAAGTGCTTAGCCTCCCTGAAACCTAGTTGCCTCGTTTATAAAATGGAAGTAGTAGTACCTCCCTAGCCCAAGAGTGTGGCTCTGGGCTGTCAGTCAGATGGAAAGCCTGACGGGCTTTAGCTCCTGAAAGCACAACCAAGTGAGGACACACGCGCATTTCCTTCTCTCTCTGCTTTAGTCCCACGCCCGAACGGCGGGAAGCCGAGTGCTCTCAAGCCAGGGAACCCCCAGCTCTGGTCCCTGATCTCCGTCACTGAACCCTATAAATAACTTGGCTAAGTCACTGCCTCCCTTTGAGTGGCTGCTTCTCAGTGTGAGGAGTGAGGGAGTTGTTGCAGGTGGTTTCCTCCTGGCTGAGTCACTCTCTCGGGTTTTCTGTTCATTCCGGGTTTGGTGTGAATTTTCCCGACCCCTGCGACAGAATCACCCCGACCCGGCCCGGCCCGGCCCGGCCCGGCCCGGCGAGCGCGCGCGCAGCCCCCAGCATCGGCTCTCACCCGCGCGCCCCTGCCTGCCCTCGCTACCGGCACTGGCCCCGCAGCCCCGCCCGGAGCCGTCTCCCCGCCTCCCGCTTCTCCGGGGCGATCGAGCCTGAATGTGAGCCTGCTCACCCGCTGCCTGCCGAGGGGCAAGTCACCACCATTGGGTCGCCAGCGAGGTGGCTGTGGGCTCGGCGGGGCGGGGCTGGGCGGGGCGCGCTCTCCTCTCCCCACGGGAGCGCGGGGGACGTGGGCAGGGCGGGGGTGAGGCCGGTGGAGGGCGCCTCGGAGCCTCTGCGGGGATGGGAGTCCCTGGAACCCCGAGCTGAGCGACCCAGCGCGCGGCGGGGAGGGCGCACCGGAGGAAGGCGAGCTCCGCTGTTCCTCCGGGAGCCCAACACCGTTCCCGCGCCGCCGCTATGATCCCTCCGAGCTGCGCCCGCCGGGACGGCGTGGACAGGCTGCCCCCGGAGGCAGCGAGCGCCGAGCAGCCGCCCTCGCCAGCATCCACCGGCAGCCAGGAATCCAAGGTACCGCGCGAAATGCCCCCAAGAGAACCCAACTCTCCTTGTGTCCCTCTCTCTGTCCACCTTTGTTTCCTCTGAACTGGCGCGCGGGGGGGTAGGAGGGGTGCGCTGAGACGTGCCCCCTAAGTCCACCAGGTTTCAAGGACCGTTCCTCCCTTGACACTTGGATGTGCGGCTTGACTCGCTGCGAAGGGTGCTGGACCACGCTCCTGTGGACCCAGCCGCCTCGCCTGCACACACCCCGGGCTCCGATGGGCTTCTACCCCGCCAGCTCCCGCAGTTCACCTGGACTCCGGGGTCAGAGGGCGCTCTCCTGGGTGGTGAGGGCTTCATTGTTCCTTGCCTATTTGTGCCTCAAAGGCGCGCAGGTATGAGGCGGCTTCTGGAGGCTGAGGGGAGGCAGACAGCCCAGGGATGCTCCTCCAGAAGAGCCAGGGCGTTTGCGGGCCAGCAAAGGGTGGTCTGTGTCCCAAGGGTCTCCGAGCCCCTCTGCTTAACCGAGCTCAGCCCTCACTTCCCATGGCGCCCGCGGGCTTCAGAAAAGCTAGGCGGTGGGGAATGCTGTGATGGCGGGAAAGTGGGTGCTCCTCTGGTGGAAGTTAACACTCGCGGAACTTTCATTTGCTTCGATGAGTTGCACTAACACAGACACAAGACCGACCCGCAGCACCTCTCCTGTCACTGCTACTCTGACACCCCCGTGGGGGCCAGGCACATGTTTGGAAAACCTTGGGAGAGGATCAGGGGAAATGCCGCTGCTGGCAGGGAGATGCCATTTGGAGTGAAAACCGTAAGATGGAGTTGGTAGTTAGATGGATTTTTAGAAGGGCAGGGTTCCTGGCTCTTTATACAGCTCTCCCAGTGAGTCCCCCCAGCATATTGGGGGGAGAGGGGTGTTCGTTGTGTAAGAGTGAAGGAAAGAGGGGTGACAGTTTGGAGGGCAGGTCTGAAGGGGCAAAGGAACCCCCCTTCTCTGCCTTCCCACTTACCCCTGGAAGCCACTGACACATCAAAGGAGCAAAATCACAGCTAAGCCGCTTTGGGTTTAAGTGACGCCCGGTACCTATCCCAGCCCCCGAAGTTCCGAGGTAATCCAAGACGGAGAGCTCTGCATTCTTCTTCTTTGTATGTAAATTTTCCTGCTAGATGTCTGGCCTGGGGCATGTGTGTCAACTTTTCTAAAACACTTGGAAAGAAGGGCAAAAGCCTCACTTTGCAGAGCCATCGTGCGGAACAGGCGAGAGGAGCTGAGGTCCACCCTGGCACACGAGCACCTGAGAAAAAGAGATGGCCTCCGGCTGGCCCCAGGTGATCCGCCCCAGAGCAGCCTCACAACCCACACACAGGCGCCCCTCTTCTCCAAGCAGAAGGGTCTGGGTGTCTCATTGTCCGTCCTTCACCATCAGTCACCTACGTGACAGGGGTTAGCGGCCGTTTCACAGGTGATCTAGAATACTGTAAGTGCATGTAGCTATACTCAAGAGTGAAGCTGGCATTTCTTGAGTTTTAGAGACAGGAAAGGAGAGGCAGAGAGAGAGAGAAACATCAATGGGAGAGAGAAACATCAATCTGTTGCTTCCTGGAGGCACCCCAACTAGGGATCGAACCCACACCCTAGGTAGGTATGTGCCCTGACCCGGGGAATCAAGTCCAAAACCTTTTAGTGCATGGAATCCTGTTCCGACCAACTTAGCCACCCGGCCAGGACGGCATTAAACTTTTTGAATTGGGCCTGTGGCTCTGTGGTAGGTTATTCTGGAAAGTGCTTAGCTTTTGGATACACAGCAGCAGGGTTCAAGCACACCACATGGGTTTGCTATTTATAGATAACCTGATGTAAATTCTTCGGCAACACAAAAACTACCTATGTAATGCCCATAGTTAACCATCAATTTATCCGGCTTATGGTTTGGGATTTGTACAGGTCAGTTTTTCTCAAACACGCCTGAAGTCTGTTTCTACATTCCTGAATTTGCTGTCATGGCTTAGGTGCTCTTAATCAGTGAAGAAGGGCTGTGCATTAGGTGGTGGGTGGGGGAGGGCCATGAACCCCAGGAAACTGAATACAAAACAGTGTGCCTGAATGAATTCTTCTTGGCATAGCCTTGGTGATATTCTCTAAGGGTCCCATTCCCCTCCGAAAAGCTAACTTCTGGTGTGGAGGAATGTGTGGTAAGGAGGCAGGATGGCGAGAAACGGGGACAGAGGAAGCCTCCATTCATTCTACACCAGGAATGCCACATCTGAAGGCTCACTGGCATTTGCAAGAATCTTCCAGATGAGAGCCTGGTGAGGAAAATGTGAACAAGACAGTAGTAATCATTCCATCTTACTCCTCTGAAGTGCTTTGTTTGTCTAAGCACCGAGTGGGATAAGCATGGGCATTAAACTTTCTCAAGAAACATTTTTAAAATAACTTTTTAAGGAAACTTTTCTCTCTGATGATGAGAGTAACAAACACTTTTTGTAGAAATTTGCAAAAGTCCAAGCAAAAATAAAGAAAAGAAGAAGATCGCCTATTGGTCACAGCCCACAGGCAGCTACTGATAATATTTGACCTATGTCGTATGTCCTTTTTCATCTCTTTTATATTTGCACAATCGAGAGAACAATGGTGCGCATCTACTTAATGCTTGCTACATGTTGGGCACAACCTGACTGTTCAGGATTACCCTCTGAGGGCAATTGCACTGGTATTTCCGTTTTATGGATAGGGAAGTGGAGGCTCAGGAAGGTCACTTACCCTCAAAGAGCTGGTAGTTGAGTGACACAGCAAGGACAGGGACCCAGGTGGCATTGGTCTGGAGTGTGAGTTCTCAACCACAGCACGTCTCCCAGTTCACCTAACACCCTAACCAAGTCTTTTACCTGCCACTAAAAGTCATTTACAGCAGTTATTTTGGCCTTCTCATCTTAAGAAATATTTGAAAATGAATTGAGCCACAGTATCCCATGAAATGATTACAAACCAATTCTTGTCCAGGTTCTAGATTTTGGTTTTGCTGCCCCTTCCCTGAAAGTACATTTGTGGAAGTAATTAAATGGAATATCACAGAATCATCTGGAAAATGGGGCCCACAATAAACCCGTTAGTCCAGAGGGTTCAATAGAAGAGGAATGATGATGATTCAATGCCCTGAGCACATACAGTTTCCAGAAGCGCATTTCTTTGCAGACGCTTTGGAATGCTAAATCCTGGGATATCAGAATTGGAAACACTAAAGATCCTCTATTCCAGGTAATTTTAAATGATGGATGATTTCATTATGTAAATTTATTTTATGGTGGAGAATTTCAACATACCCCAAAGTAGAGAAAACAGTATGAAGAAACATTATGTACCTGATCACCTGGCTTCATCAATTATCAATTTATCATCTTGTTTCATCTATTAGCCCTTCCCACACACACACTGGATAATTTTAAAGCAAATTCCAGACATCAAATTATTTCATCCATAACTATTTCAGGTCACATCTCTAAAAGGCAATGCCTCATTTTATAAACTCATTACTACATATTCCAAGCGTTCAAGGGTCAATGTATTCTTTGGAGGTTCATGAATGATCTTTTGAAGATCCATAAACAACCAGAACATTCAAAATTGTGCAAGTACATGGACATGTGCATCGTCCAGGGCATGGACTGTTAGCTTATACCAGATCAGTAAGGCGTTTGTCTATACCTTCAAAGTTTATTTAAATATCCCCCTTTATTTTGTCTCTTGAGTAAATCCAGGCCCAGAGGGAGGTGATTTACCTAAGATCGCACAGCTAGTTTCTGGCAGTACCCCTGTCTAAAAACCCTGTCTTGAACTTTGGATACCCCAGTGCAGTTTCCTCAGAGCAAATTCCTGTAAGCACAAGTGGCAATGTATTTCATATGGTTTTCTTTTTCATCAAATTAGTTGAGTTGAAAGAGTTTGAAAGCCATGAACCTCACCCATCTATCTTTCCACTAACTATCCCAGAAAAACCACAACCTAATTTATTTTCTAAGTGCTTGACAGAGAACATGGAATACTAAGGAAAAATTCACATTTCAGCGTCCCTTATTTCAATGAATGTCTTTTCTCCTACCAACTTATTGACAGAATTCTAACAACATAGCTCTCTAATCCATTTAGAACTGGTTTCTTGGTATGGTGTTAGGTAAGGGTCAAGATTCATTATTGCACTGCACCACCAACTTTGCCATAAATCAGGTGACTACATGTCCAGTTTATGTGGAGGTTTCTATAATGCCCCATTGGTCTATTTGTCAATCCTTGCACCAAGGCAGCCCTGTCTTAATGTAAAGGCTTTATGAAAAAGTTTCGATATCCAGCAGAATAAGTCTTCCAGCTTTGCTCTGCTTTTTTCAAAAATGGTTTTGGTTTCTTTGGGCCTTTGGCATTTCTATGTGCATTGTAGAATCAGCTAATCAATTCCACAAAAACACCTGCTAGGATTTTGATTGGTGTTGCAATAAATCTAGAAATCCATTTGGAGTGAAAGGACATGTTTATACTTCAAGTTCTTCCAATAATATATTCCACACGAGTGTGTTTTCTTCTGCCATTAGATGAAAAAAAGAATTTCTTTTTTTTAATATATTTTATTGATTTTTTACAGAAAGGAAGGAAGAGGGATAGAGAGCTAGAAACATCAATGAGAGAGAAACATCGATCAGCTGCCTCCTGCACACCCCCCACTGGGGATGTGCCCGCAACCAAGGCACATGACCCTGAACAGAATCGAACCCGGGACCCTTCAGTCCACAGGCCGACGCTCCAACCACTGAGCCAAACTGGTTTTGGCTGAGAAAAGAATTTCATTACTTTTGCATTTGGGGTCTCATTAACTGAGAACATAATTGCATTACTTTGGCATGTGGGGTCTTCCCAGATCAAAATTTGAGCCCCAGGTCTGTGATTATGAATTCTCAAGGAAATTATTCATTCATACATTCATTCATTTTCTAGCTATGCTTAAATTTCTTTATCATCTACCTGAGTTGGTGAGAAGTTTTTTAGTTCATTCCTTTCTCTTTTTCAGATCTCCAATTCATGTAGGCATCCAATTCCAACTCCCTACATTTATTTCTGTTTATGGTAAAATATACATAACATAAAGCATACCATTTTAACCATTTCTTCAGTGTACAGTTCTGTGGCATGAAACACATTCACATTGTGTGCAATCGTCACCACCATCTGTCTCCAGAACTTCTTGCCAAACGGAAACTCCGTACCCATTAAATATTAATTCTCCATCCTCTCACTCAAGACCATGGTCACCACTGGTCTATTGTTTGTCTCTATGAATTTGACCACTCTAGATCCTTCATGTGAGAGAAATCATATAATCTTTGTTCCTTTGTGACCAGCTTATTTCACTTAACATAAATCTTCAAGGTCCATCTATGTTGTGGTGTCAGAATTTCCTTCTTTCTTAAGGCTGAATAATAGTCAATTGTGTGTCTATACCACAATTGTTTATCCATTTTTATTTATCCCCTCATCTGTCAATAGACACTTGGGTTGCTTCCACCTTTTGGCTATGTGAATAATGCTGCTATGAACTTGGGTGCACAAATATCTGTTCAAGTCTCTGCTTGAATATATAGCAGGAAGTGGGATTGCTGGATTACATGGTAATTCTGTTTAACTTTTTGAGGAATCATCATACTGTTTGTCACAATGGCAGCCCCATTTCAGATTCCTACCAGCATTGCAAAGGGTTCCAATTTCTCCACATCCTCACCAACACTTATTTTTTTTCTACTTTTTAGATCTTAATGGATGCGAAATGATATCTCATTTTGATTTTGACTTGAATTCCCCTAATATTAGTGAAGTTGAGCATCTTTTCATGTGCTTATTGGCCATTTGTGTACTTTGGAGAAATATCCATTCAAGGCCTTTGCCCATTTTTAAATTGGGTTGTTTGTTTTCTTGCTGAGTCAGTAAATTTGAAGGACAAAGACGCATTTAATTTTCTTATTGTTTGAATTGCGTTTATTCACTAGAGAGGATTGTTTTACATATTTTTCAAATTATTTGTCTTTTTTCTTTCATGAATTCTTTATCCATGTCCTTGTATATTTTAATAAAGTATTCATCCATTTCCTATTGATTTTTTAGAATTCTTTATAAATATTAAAACCATGATCTTTCATATATGTTGCTAACATTTTTCCAACTTATAATTTGTTTTCAATTTTATTACATTTTCAACATAGAAGATTTCTTTTTTTATATATTGTTAAATGTCACAAATTCATCTACGGTTCCTTCTTTCCATTTATATTTAGAAAAGTCTTCCCCACCTTGGGAGCAGATTAAATATTAACCCATATGTTTTTCTAGATCCTTAACATATACATTTTTTTACTTTTATCCATCTGGAATTTATATTGGTATGGGTTACAGAAGAAATACAATTTTTCCCTAAATGATTAATAAGTATTTCTATAACCATTTGTTGAATAATGTATTCTCCTTTTTTGAAATGTTACATTATGTAATAAATGACAATATGTATTGGGTTCTCTTTTAGAATCATCTGTTATATTCTAATGATTTGTATTATTTCTAATTGCATTTATTACTATACTGTACTTTTGCATTACTATTTAAATGTTTTAATTATTATAACTTTTTGTTGTTGCTATTAATCCTCACCTAAGGATATTTTCTTTCTTACTTTTCAGAGAGAGTAGATGGGAGGGGAAGAGACAGAGAGAGAAACATGGATGTGAGAGAGACACATTGATTTGTTGTCACCCATGCACACCAGCCCAAACAGGCCGGGATCGAGCCTGCAACCAAAGTACGTGCCTTTGACCAGAATCGAACCTGTGACCCTTCTGTCTATGGGCCAATGCTCTATCCACTGAGCCAAACCGGCCAGGACTAATTATTGTAGATTTATAATAGACTGACAATTGGCAATACAAGTACCCCCCCCCACCCCGGGAGTTTTATTATTTATTTATTTAGCTGCACTCACCTTTTTTTTTTCTTCAAGTTATGAAAATTATATTTTGAAAGTAATTGCATACTTTAAGATAACTTTAGTGACATCTTTACAAACAATGAGATTTCTCATCCAAGAACACAGTATATATCTTTAGTGACTAAAATGTCTTTTATGCCATTCATATATGCTTGGTAATGTTCTTCACATAATTGCCTGCCTACTTCTGTTAGCTCTTGTTCTGGGTTACTCTTAAGAACCATCTCTTATATTTTCTTAACTGGTTATAGCTGACTTAGGACATTTCCTTTATATTAATCTTATAATCTAAGATACTTTAGATTATATTTCTTACTCATTAGTAAAGAAATACAGTGTTGCTACTGGCTCAGCGCATGGGCTCTGGAATCAGACGCAGCCATCTTGAAATCCCATTGTGCCACTTTGGGATGCCACTTAACAAGCTCCTCTGTCCTTGACTCTCCTGGGCATCACTGTTCTTTCTGCAAAGTGAGCATAATAATGCCCTCTGAAGCACTGTCACTTGGGTTAAGTTAATCAGTGTGTGCTCAGTGCTTACCATAGCACCTGGTACAGAGTAAGTCAATGTTAGCTATTATATGAGATTGTCATAATATCTCCAATAATAACTTTGCTTTTCTCATGCTCTCCCTTTTTCGGGGGAGTAGGGTAGGACCGATGTTTTGCTGTAAGTGTACATTGTCTATAAGTGTACGTTGTGCAGTTTTAGTGCTAAGGCGTGGTCTCGGCTCTATTATATTTCAAGCCGCTCTGGAAACCACTGCAAATTTAGACATACAGCCTGAGAACTATAAGGTGTGTGCTTTGCAAATTTCACTTCAAGACAAATCCATTTCCAACTAAATCATTCCTCAAGCCCCCCTTCTACACAAAGCCCAAATTTCCCATTCATGTGGCAATTAAATTAAGACTGTCTTTCTTGTGTGAGAGAAGGGTAATGTTCCTTAGCTTACTAAGAATTTCCATCAGGAATGGAAGTGGAATTGTTTCAAATGACTTCTTGGCAAGTATCAAGGTAACCATGTGATTTGGGGAGCCTTTGGCCTCTTTATGTGATGGATTATATTAATAGATAGCCTAATATTAAACTCTTCTTACATTCCTGGAAAAGGTCCTACTTGGCCATGGGGATTTTCTTTTAATAAACTGCTGGGTTTTGATGGCCAATGCTTTATTATTTTTACATCTATATACATAAGGGAGATTGTTCTCTGACTGTAACTTTGTGTCCTTGGTCAGATTTTATTTTTAAGAATATGCCAAGTTTTCAAAATGATTTGTGAAGATTCCATGGATGTTTTTGTTTTTTCTGTGGAACAGTTTATAGAACCCATCTCCTCTTTGAATGTTTGTGGGGAGGAAAAACTGTCACTAATACCTAAACCTAGCACCCATTTTTTAAAAAATTTAGAAAACTTTGCACTTTTTCATTCTATTTTTTTTTCTCTAAGTTTGCTCAAGTCAGGTTGGTTAGTTTCTATTTTGCCAGAAAATTATCCATTTCATTTAAATATCTCTAACCTCTCTGGATGCGTTATTGTAAGACAGCCAGAGACCTTCCTTCAATCTCGTCTCCTCATCACTCTCTCTGGCAGGATTGCTAGGTGCTCCTATCCTGCGAACACCCTTGTTTGTAATTCTCTGTTTATATAACATTAGTTCCTGAGATCTGGATTGGGAGTCAGGAGAGTTAAACAGCAGTGCTCACATTTGCACTTTGAAGAGTGAGGATAAAAGGAACCATTAATGGTGTGATATTGAAGTGAAGGATGGATTATCATAGAGAGAATCTAAAGCCAGGGAGGTGAGCAATTCAGTCTTAAGAAAATGACAGAGGGAAATGGGAAGGAAGAGAAAAGAGCACACAGGAAAGAACTTTCAAAGACAAGTAAAATTGCCCTCCTCGGAGAGTCACTTCAAGAGATTGATTGGGGGTGGACACTGGATTCAACCAAGAGGGCCCTTATCTGGCCAGAGACTATAGTTAGAGTCAACGACCAGAATAATTGAATAGCAAGATAAGAAAACCATGGAGACAGGAAAATCTCAAAGGGTGAGGTAAGGAAGTCAAGAGAGCATTTAAGAGCCAATGTTAGCAGTAAAGAAAATAAGAAGCAGGATGGAATGAGGTAGAAACAAAGTCATCAAGAATTCAGAATGTGAACATCGTATTTTACTGAAGCTCTTCTCTGCAATGTTGTTTGGTCCATGTAGGTTGTCAGACAACCCTTAGTTGGAAGGATTGGTTGTGAGTCACAGTAATCTCTCATGTGGCAAGAAGATGGCAACAAAGACCAGAATTGTCCAACAAGAAAAGACTTTGATTTGGGGATTCCATTGGCATAGGTCATCTCTCCACAAAATGTTAAACCAGGTGCAGATCAACAAGTAAGGCCTTGGATTGGAATGATTTTCTTCAGTCAGGGGGTCTTGCTGGTAAATAATAGTTATCCTACATAATAAGAGAGGAATATGCTAATTATGCATTACACTGTGAGGCGAAATGACTGGATCACGGATCTCCAGGAGGGTGGGGCAACAAACTACAAGCTGGGGGCAGAGAGCTACAGGAGGGGGCAGGGCAGCAAACTATGGGGGGCAGGGGGCAGAGAGCTACAGGAGGGCGGGGCAGCAGGCAGAGAGCTACAGGAGGGCGGCAGCGACCTACTGGTGCACGGATTCATGCACAGGGCTATTAGTTATTTCTATAATAGAAAAACCTCCCTGATCATCGTTTTGGCAGAGGTCTGTTTCCTCCTCCCCGGATTAATCTTTTTTCTAAAAGTACACTAGAAGTGCCCACCCTGGAGTTTAATAAGCTTAATGAGATTTTTAGACTGGTTTCTTTAACTGTATCTTTTCAGCAGATATTGAACCAAAGTTTCATTAAGAGGGGTATATATGACTTGGGTGTACATATGAAAAGTCAACTGCAAATTGGATCTCTGTTCATAGAACAATATTTTCCTACCAAGTTTCATCAAGAAATGAGAAGTTTCTTGGAAAAATGACAAAAATCACATGGCACAAATGCAATGAGTCTTTTAAATGCGATTCATGATGGGAAATTGCTAAAATAATTTTCTGATAACACGTTATTGCTACTTTACAAAGTTGGTTGCTACTTTTCCTCCTGAAACATTTTCCTGGAGTTCCATATTTTTGGGGAAATGAGTTCTTTCCATCGCAAAGAAGTCCAGGGAAACCTCATCAGGCAAGGGTGCTCAAGAGAGGAGGCATCTTGGAGAGGCCAGCCTTCCTGATAAGAGAGAACATGTCATTTTATGTTCCAAGCATTTCCCTGTGGGGAATTTTGCTTGCAAATTGTTCTATAATCTGGTTTCTATTTCCTTACTGTCAAAAGCAGAATATGCCGCATGGAATTTCATTCCTGTACAACAGAACTGCAAATGCTTTGTAAGTTTCAAAGCAATTATATTGTTTTTGTAATTTCCTTTTCCTGGTTACTCAGAATCGCCCTTTTAAACACCAGTTATTGAACTTTTGCGTGTTGTAGTTTTTCCCTTGTACTAATGACTCCATACTGCTGTGTGATTCCAACATTTTTCTAACTCTCCCTACACAAAGGCCCTCTCTCTCTGCAGGCTTCTTTGAGGCTTCTAATTTGCCCCTTGTAATTTGCTTTTGTATTGGAAAATAAATCATCCAACTAGTTGGAATTTCGTGTTCTTTAAAGCAAAATAGAAATTGAACCTAATATCAGGCAATAAAATGGAGGATTTGGGGGGTGGGGGGTTGTATGTTGCTGTTTTTTAATTTTTATTTAATGATTCGTCTGGTAGTGATTTCTCAGAAGTTTTGCTTACATTTCCTAGTTCGTGGCTGCATTTTCTAGAAGTCAGTTGCTGAGTTTCCCTGCTAGGTTTGATGTTCCTTCATTCTTATTCAAAAGGCAATGTGATTAAGCTGAAGTTGCTGGTTTCATTTGTTTCATTAATACATTTTTACCGGACGTTTAATATGTTGTTGATCAGTTTGCTAGTGATCATCCCCAGTGGACAATGCCCTTCCAAATAACATTCTATATGATAAATTCCTAGGTATGAGGTTTCATTATTATCAGTTTCTATGGAGTGAATTTTTTTCTAACTGCTATATTGGACTTTATCTCTTCTACTCAGGTAGATAGCCTGTAAGTGAAATGATCAAAATAAGCATCTCATGAATAAGTTGCACAAAGCAAAAAAAAAAAAAAAAAAAAGGGGGGGGGGTGGCAAAAGGGAAAAAATCCACCTTACCAAATTAAAGTGTGCAGTTGCCCTGGCTGGGTGGAGCATCATCCCATATACCAATAAGTTGTGGGTTCGATCCCTGGTAGGGGTGCATATGGGAGGCAACCGATGGATGTTTCTCACATAGATATTCCTCTCTCTCTAAAAATCAATAAAAACACACTCCTCGGTGAAGAACTGAACGTGCAATTTATGGTTCTTCTGATGACCAGAAGAAAGAACACGAGTAAAAGCCGAGAGGCTTCATGTCAAACCACAACTCAGCCCACTGCAGCCCCTCAAAGGTGCTGCTTCTTCATCATTGTGAGTGGTCTTTCTTCTAGAAGGAATAACATCATTCTGGTTCTGATGATGCCCGTGCTCTAGAATTTTATGGATTTTATTAATTTGTTTCAGAAAGCAGTATACATTCTTTCCTATGTGATCTGTTTGTTTGTCCTTATGATTAGAATTATTTTGGCAATGTTCCTATCATAGACTACCCATAAGGTGACTTTTGCAGACAGCAGGAAGTCAAAAAACTGATCCTCTGATTTGTAATAAATCATGGGGTTGAAGATGGGAGGTATTTTAGACTTGTCTGTCAGGATCCAAGAGCAAAATGCCAAGCCATCTAGCTTCAGGGCAGGACCCCTTCTGGTTCTTCATAGGAACTTCATTCCTAAGTTTGTCCACAGCCTGGTTGGGCAGCTGCACGGAGTGCCTGAATCTAGCCCTCATGGCTCGTGTACCTGGTTCCTAGGCTCTGGACAGCAGCCAGGAGACAGACAGAGGCCCATGGAGAGAGCATAAGCTTTGACCTCATTTCCAATGGTGAGATTAAAATGCCACCTGCCAGTTTAAGCTTCATAATATTCTAGTACCATCTATGAAAATATATTAGGAAGGAGTGAGTTAGGGAGGAAAGGTTACTTTGGGTCACTAAACTTGTACATAGCCCCTTTTTCATTCATACTTTCTTTTCAGTGTATAGTAAGCATTAAATGAGAAAGTATATATGAATTACCATCACAGTACCTGGTATTAACTACATGTTCACTTACATGAAAGCCAAGGGGTCTATTCTAAAAGTTACATGACATTTTAAAGCTGAGAAACGCTGAAATCCTAGTCCCCTATTTGAGTAGACTAGATGTTAGCATGCTTGCTTTATTAAAGCACACGCGCGCGCGCGCGCGCGCGCACGCGCACACACACACACAAACACACACACACACATATAAGACAACAACCTTAGATCCTGCCAGAAATACAATGCCTTTTCTACTGCATAAATGTGACAGACAGTCCTGATGGTTCTCAGAGGTATCATGCTTTATGTATCTGGCCCAGATTCTAATTAATTGGAGCAAGCCAGATCCCATAAATGAAAAGTGCTGTAATTTGGAGGTGACAACTAATATGTCATTGCTATTCTGAAGTCCATTTTATTATCAGGTACAGCAATGCTGTGGACCAGCCCCAGGATACCATCTCTAGGACAAGATTTCCAGAGGAGACAGTCCCTGCACAATTGATGGGGCATCTACTGCCTTCCCATGAGCATCCTTATTAATGCCACTGTATTTAGTTAAAGTAACACTAGCTGCTATGAACCGCTAAAGCTTAATGGCTTGACACAAAGAATACACTGATTTCTCACTCATCCAATAGTCTACAGTGGGTGTATTCGTTCCTATTGCTGCATAACAAAATGCCACCAATTCACCACCTTAGAACTACACATACTTATTATCTCACCATTTCTATGGGTCAAAAAACTAGGTACAAGCCAGAGGGCCCATTTGGTTAGAATATTACCAGAATGACATTGAGGTGTCATCCAGCCCTGCTATCTATCTGAGGCTTGGGGTCCTCTTCCAAGCTCACAGGTTGTTGGAAAAATTCAGTTCTTTGCAGCAGTATAGCTGAGGTCTCCATTTTCTTGTCAACTGCAGGCCAGGAATGCTCTCAGTAACTAGAGGCTACCTCAGGTCCTTGCCACATGGCCACCCTCCTCTCATGACATGAAAACATACTCCTTAAAGGCAAACAGGATGGTCTCACTCCAGTCTGATAGGATTGAGTTTAATATAACATAGTAATCACCAGAGTGATTTTCTCACACCTTTCTCATGTCATAGGAACTAACCAAGGGACTATCCCATCATATTCATTGGCCCTGCCCACACTCCAGGGGAGGGAATTACATACTCTTGCTCCCTAAGTCCTTCTTATCTTCTTCTTTCACTTTACCTCCCCTTCTACCTATTCTAACTCCTCCTCCTTCACCTACCACTATTCCAGTCATTCTCCCCCAGGGTCTCTGTATATTTAGGAGACACTGTTGGTTGCCAATCCCATGGTCATTTACTCCTTTCCTCTTTCTCATAGAATGCTAACACTGCTCTGGGGTTTCCACCCTTCTCTATATAGCCATGTTCTTTAGGAAACATTGGTCTCAACTTCTGTACCAAAAAGTTAAATCCTCATGGTGGTTTCATTTACCTCACCAGTGATTGGTTGAGGAAGAACATGTGTTACAATTTTGGCCAATGAGAGAAGGAAATTCTGATGAGAAGTCTGGGAAAGGGTCTCCAGGCTGATAAGAACAGACTAAGGGAAGGTGCCATCAGCCTTCTGCTACTGAATATTTGCAAAGAGGTAGCCTTTCAGAGCATGAAGGAAGCCAGCTTCAAGGCTGGAATGAGAAAGGCAAAGTGAATTGATGAAAAGTACTTGAGTCCCTCATGATGTCATTCTGCTACTGACTTATCCATCTCCAGTGTCTCCCTGCATTACACCTCATGTTTTCTGAGGTAATATCCTTATTGCTTAAGCCAAGTTGACTCTGGGTGTTTTAATACTTGCCATTGTAGGTACCTAAATGATTGTGTGTGTGTGTGTGTGTATCAGTGCAAAATATTATAGTTTCCTTTCTTCACATACTATGGTTGGAAATATCCTCCTATCTAATAAAAGAGTAATATGCAGATTGACCATCACTCCAACACACAAGATGGCTGCCCCCATGTGGTCAAAGATCCTGCCCCCATGTGGACACAAGATGGCCACCACAAGATGGCCAGCAGGGGAGGGCAGTTGGAAGGGACCAGGCCTGCAAGGGAGGGCAGTTGTGGGCGATCAGGCCAGCAGGGGAGGGCAGTTGGGGGCAATCAAGCCTGCAGGGGAGGGCAGTTAGGGGTGACCAGGCTGGCAGAGGAGGGAAGTTGGGGGGCAACTGGGCCTGCAGGGAAGGGCAGTTGGGGGGAACATAGGCCTGCAGAGGAGGGCAGTTAGGGGTGACCAGGCCTGCAGGGGAGGGCAGTTAGGGGTGACCAGGCCTGCAGGGGAAGGCAGTTAGGGGCAAACAGGCTGGCAGAGGAGCAGTTAGGCACCAATCAGGCTGGCAGGGGAATGGTTAGGGGGTTATCAGGCTGGCAGGCAGAAGCATTTAGGGGCAATCAAGCAGGCAAGCAGTTGGGAGCCAGCAGTTCTGGATTGTGAGAGGGATGTCCGAATACCCATTTAGGCCCGATCCCACTGGGCAGTCGGACATCCCTCGAGGGGTCCCAGGTTGGAGAGGGTGCAGGCTGGGCTGAGGGACACACACTCCCCGTACCATGCACGAATTTTGTGCACCGGACCTCTAGTTAATAATAATGATAATGATGATGACTACTACAAAGATAAAAATAGCAGTAATGTAGAGAGGAGCTGCCTCTATCCAGGGAATGGTATCAAAGTCACCAGCATGAAATTTGCAAAATCCATTGCCCCTGATTTTACTGAGTGATATCTAGGATATAAATATAGATTTGACATATTTCCAGTAGCCTTCCAGATTTGGGGTTCCCCAGTGGGAAGATCCAGAGTAAGTGAGCCAAGACAGCTTTAGAGGAGCTATAATGATTTGGTATTAAGATCTCTTTTTTTATTACTTTGTTTGAGCCAAACTGGCAACATAGGCTGTAGAGCAAGATCTCAGATGCTCCTCTTAAGATTTTGATTGATTGCCTCTTTCCAACCCAAATCAGGGGAGCAGAGTAGTCCAACTCCAAACTTAATTGGTTTATGGATATTACAGTTGTAAGGAGATAAATAGAATTCATGCTTAGTCTCCACTAGCATTGTGCCAACAGTGCTCATTTTTCCAATATACAGTGTTCTATGTGTTATTTTTTTTATTATTGCCAAAAATATGCATTGCAGCAGTATAGATGATGTGCACTGAGTGGGCCTTGCCCCAGAAAACCAAGTGAACTCTTAGAGAATAGTGTCCATCAAAAGTTTAGTTAGCGTATAGTGCTAAGAGTAATCTGGCTCCTTCTACACAGTGACTTTGACTTTGAAGGTATCCTGTACCCACTCAATTCATTCATATGCATCTGGAGGAAGACATAGAGCAGGCAAGTCACGCATTAAATTATCCAGATAGAGTACTCCAGGTAAAAGGCTCCCCAAAGCCAAACAGAATGAATATCCAACTGATCGAAGAAATCTGCCACATTTCTATTTTATATAAATCCAATAAACAAATGATGCAAAACTAGGGCTTTTGCAAAATGGGAAAGGATATTTGTTCATTTTCACCAAATCACATTGCTTGGGCTAGATTAGCAGTAAATCTCTAAAAAGAATACAATTTTTCTTTCCAAGGTGTATGGAATTGAGAATTAAAGCTAAAGATCACATTGGTGGTCTATTTTTAGAGAAAAGTGACTTACTGAGAGTATTTGTCATTCATTCAGGACAGCCAGCCATGAGCTATGGCAGGCATCTGTAGTAACAGCCAGCCCTTGGAAGAAAAAGAAAATAATCTTTCCATTCTTGAAAAGCTTGAAAAGGAAATGTTATCAAGTCAAAGGCAGGCAAAGACAGGCAGTGAGGGAATGAGAAAATTTAAGGCATTTTTCTATAGCATATGCGTGCATGCACCATAGATGTAGATTTACTACTGTGTGTTTATCAGTGCCTGGGTGTAAAGATACGGGGGTCAGTGGATTGTGTGTCTGTATTGCATGCTTCTGTGAATTTAAGAAATAACAGCTAATATATATTGGGTTGCAACTGTGTCCCAGACTCTGTGTTAAGAGCTTTATGGAGATTGTTTGAATGATCTCAACAAGCCTTTTTTCCATTCATGAGGAGGTTAATAGAGCTACTAGGAATCAAAACCAGGATTCAAACCCAGGTAGCTAGACCATTTGGAGCAATCAGTTCCCCAGAGCCTTTTGATTACATAACCATGATGTATAACAACCATGTTTATATATTTTTGTTTATTTGAAAATCTTTAAAGGGAACAGTTCTCTCTGTTATCTGCATTAAAACAGAATTGGTACATATCTCAGGCTGAGATAATTAACCAAACAAATAAACATACCCATCTTCTTGGTAACACAGTGATGGGTTCAGCACAAATTGAGATTGAAAAGCTAGACACTCGGGCTGTTTGCAATTCCTGATTGATCTTTGTCTTCATCTTCAGACATATCGCATAATTCATACGGTTCACACTGGTGCCTTGCCATCTGGCCTCTGGCTTATAAAAACAGTTTGGTGTGGTGTTTAGGACTAAATTTAGAGGATTCAAAGTGTATTTACACCACATCTTCACATGGCTATCTAAAGTCATCATAAAATTAACCCATCAAAAACAATTGCCCAATATTCATTCCCTCTTTCCATCAAACATGCTTCTTCCCACTACCCATCATCTCAATGAGTGGCCACTTTGCTCAGACCAAAAGCCTTGGACTCATCCTTGGTTACTCACTTCTCACACCCTACATCCAACTCACCACGAAATCTTGTTGACTGTACTTCAAAATATGTCCAAAATATACCATTTCTTACCATTTGCATTGCCATGGCCCTCCTCAAGCCACCATCTGTCTATAGAATGGTGGTCCTTTCCCCACACATAAGCCAGTGCAATCCTTTATTAATATACAGCTCACTCAAAGCCAGACAATGAATTTACATCACACTGGGAATAAATCCAAAATCCTTACCAAGGCCTCTGAGGTCCTACAGGATCTAGCCTCTGCATCGTAACTATCTTTATCCTTTGCTTCCTCAGTCTATTCCAGTCATTGGGCAGCCAAGCTCCTTATCATCCCTCAAACACACAGAATACATTCCCATCTCTGGTTGAGAGAATGACCAAGATCGAAGGGTGCTGGTAGGGAATGTTATAAGTGGCTCTTATAGAAGTATCCAAGTAAGATAGGCAATATTTTTACAACAAAGTTGCACCCCCATCATAGGAAGTGAGATCCATGGGCGTTAAGCTTAGGAAAGAGTGTTCCTCTAGGGTATAGAGGAACTCGCAGTAGTGAGAGGTACCTGAATCTCCAGTAGGCCAAGGGATGTGACAGCAAGCAGCACACACATCCCTTGATGAGGCAACACGGATGGGGCACAATCATAAATTTTGAAGACCTATATTTTTATTCCTGACTTCACCACTTACTGTTAGCATGACAGTGGACAAACACTTAACCTATCTGAGTGTCAGTCTCTTCCTATTTCACAATTTTGCGGTGATTTACTTTCCTGAAATAATATTTTGACTCTCAAAAATCTGCATATACCCATGGGAGATCATATATATATATATATATATATATATATATATATATATATACATACAGTTAAAGATATTAGCTGTATGAGTTAAAGTTAATTTTGGCTAAAACTAACCACAAAACCAATTTAACAATAATTTAAACAAATATGGGTTTGTTAAACAAGCAAAGCCATATGAATCTTCCTTTTCCCTCCTTGGGCACCTTGGCCAGTTGGCTTATGTCCTCTTGTTTATTGTCTTGAGTTATCAGGAGGGCTGCTGTAGCTTTAGACATCATGTCTACTGTTCAAGAAAAGAAGGAAAAGAGAAAGGCAGGACCACCTAAGTCTTCTCTCTTTGATTGGGAAATCAACTCTCTGGAGAAATCTACATTGCATGTCCATTTCACTGGCCAGAACTGTGTCAGAGGGTCATTTTCAGCGGTAAGGAAGGCTAGACACAGTGCTATTCCAAACATAATGGAGGTTTTGTAAGAAAAAGAGAAGTAAAGAAAAAGGAAGTTGGGTATACGGCTAACAGAGTCTACCATGGGGAAAGAAAAACAGAACAATGTAAATAGTAATGTTTGTTCCTAGAAAAAAAGCCTTTGGCCATAGAATATCATTATTTCAATACATAGATTTATTTGATTTCCTAGTATTGTATTTAGAATGTTTTTCTCCATGTTCAAAAATGGAATAGGTTTGTAGAATGTGGATGTTTGTACACTTTTGGGCACCTTCTCTTCATTGACTTCTAGCCTTGGTGTTTATTTTACACTGAGCAACAGCATGCCTTTGGAACATCACCCATTTGTATCTATGCATAGAATTTATGTGTCCTTTAAATTTTAGGGGGACTTGTCCATTGACCATTGGGTCCAGCCACCTTCTTGCAGATAATTATTTTATTTTTTTAAATAAATCTTTATTGTTCACATTACAGCTGTTCCTCTTTTCTCCCCCCATAGCTCCCTTCCACCTGATTCCCCACCCCACCCCATGCCCTTACCCCTGTCACTATCTTCATCCATAGGTGTAAGATTTTTGTCCAATCTCTTCCCGCACCCTTCACACCCCCTTCCCCCTGAGAAATGTCAGTCCATTCCCTTTCTATGTCCCTGATTCTATTATATTCATCTGTCCATTCTGTTCATCAGATTTGTTATTCACTTGATTTTTAGATTCACTTGTTGGTAGGTATGTATTTGTTGTCATTTTGTTGTTCATAATTTTTATCTTTACCTTTTTCTTCTTCTTCCTCTTCTTAAAGAATACCCTTCAGCATTTCATATAATCCTGGTTTGGTGGTGACAAACTCCTTTAGCTTTTTCTTGTCTGTGAAGCTCTTTATCTGACCTTCAATTCTGAATGATAGCTTTGCTGCATAGAGTAATCTTGGTTGTAGGTTCTTGCTGTTCATCACTTTGAATATTTCTTGCCACTCCCTTCTGGCCTCCATAGTTTCTGTTGAGAAATCAGCTGACAGTCGTATGGGTACTCCCTTGTAGGTAACTAATTGTTTTTCTCTTGCTGCTTTCAAGATTCTCTCTTTGTCTTTTGCCCCTGGCATTTTAATTATGATGTGTCTTGGTGTGGTCCTCTTTGGATTCCTCTTGTTTGGGGTTCTCTGTGCTTCCTGGACTTGTAAGTCTATTTCTTTCACCAGGTAGGGAAAGTTTTCTGTCAATATTTCTTCTAATAGGTTTTCAATATTTTGCTCTCTTCTCTTCTTCTGGCACCCCAATAATTCGGATGTTGGTACGCTTAAAGTTGTCCCAGAGGCTCCTTACACTATCTTCATATTTTTGGATTCTTTTTTCTTTTTGTTTTTCTGGTTGGGTGTTTTTTGTTTCCTCATATTTCAGATCTTTGGTTTGATTCTTGGGATCCTTTGATCTACAGTTGAATTTCTGTATATTCTTTATTTCAGACAGTGTATGCTTAATTTCTGACTGGTCCTTTTCCATTTTTTTGGCATTCTCATTAAGGTCCTTGAAGGTCTCACTAAGCTCCTCGGCAGTCTTATCAAGTTTCTCGGCAGTTTTTAGAAGATTCTTGAGTAACCTTATAAATGGTTTTGAACTCTATGTCCAGTAGTTTGCTTTCCTCCATTTCTTTCATTCATGACATGTTTATTTGTCTCCACATTTTGATGCTTCCCTGTGTTGATGGAGTGGTTTTCTGTTGTAGGTGACCAGTGGTTCAGCCTATCACCTGAGATGGACACTTTTGGTGCACCCCTTTGTGGGCTGAGTGCAAAGTCTTGGTGTAGTTAAGCCTTGATTGCTGTTGGTACGCTGGGAGGAATTGATCTCCAGGCTGATTGGCTATGAGGACCTGCTGTGTTTATAATGGAAGAACTGCTGTGCTGGAGACATGCTTATGGGGCAGGACTTGCTTCAGTGGGGCTTTGGTGCTCACTGAGTCTGCCTCTTGAATGTGTCACTTATGGATGTGAGTAGTTGAAATCTGGTGTCATCTCACACTGACCACTAGATACACTAGCTTCTGGATCTCCAGTGAGGTGCAGGTCAGCTACTGTCTGAGGCCACCCAGCAGAAGCTACAGCAAGAACTAAAGTTTTCTCCTCCTTGCTTGGGGTTTGGAGGTTTTGGAGCTGTCTGACCAGAGCTACAGTTTGTTAGGTTAAGCTGCGATAGGACAGACCATTTATATGCAAAAGCCGCTGCATGGAACTTGGGTAGGTTTGTAGATTGTGCAGGGTGGGGTCTCAGGGAGTCACTAGGCTAGGGCATGGCAAACAGCCATGGCTGCCAGTCAGCCGTCTCCGCATTTCCAAGTCCCCACATCTCGCACCACAGCGCAGTAAACAATGATTGCTGTGCACCTCTGCAAGAAAACCACCCTCACTTTGACCCAATGGCAGACAGTTCAGCTTCTCCCCATATGAGTTTGGGTCCCCAGCGTCTCCCCAGAAACTGGAGTTCAGAGTAATCAGGAGTTTGTCTCCCTTCAGGTTGAAAAAAACAGCGTACCCAATCACCGCCGCCAGCCCGATTCGCACACCTCCGTACCTCAGCTTTTCAGCACCTGTGCATGTCTCAATGCTCTTTTCTCTTTCCTTCTAGTTGTAGAACTTCCACTCAGCCAGCTTTCCCATGGTTCTGGGTGATAGACATTTTGTCTTTTAGTTGTAGTTTTGAAATTGTTGTGCAAGGCAGCAGTTTAGGTGTTTATCTATGCTGCCATCTTGGTTCCTCCTCTGCAGATAATTATTTTAAAAGAATATCTCATTTTTATAGTAATTGAGCTAATCAACTATACTGATATTTCTAAATTAATCTTAGCACTGTATATTTTCTTAGAAAGTCATCCTTCCAATTCAAATTTTCAAGTGTATCAGTAAAGGATTTCAAATCACTTGCATTTGTGATTATACCTCCTTTATCATTCAAAATTTTGCATATTTTAGTGGAGATGTTTTTTCATTCTTTTTTATTAGATTTTTTTCTATTTTTAATTTTTTTTTCAAAAAACTAGTTCTTGTATTTATCTACAATTTTCTTTAATTTCCATGTTTATTCAGCACTGTTCCCTGATTTACTTGTACTTGCTTTGTTCTTTTTATAATTTTTTTAGTTGCACTCATAGTTCACCAAATTTCATTCTGTCATTTATGATGAAAGCTTTTATGGCTTTGCAATCATTCCCGAAAACAACCGTGATTATATCTCTTCAATTTTTATGATTATTATTCCTATCATTATTTTCTGAGCACTGTAAAACAGAAGTAGGTGTGTGTGTGCACATGCAAGCTGGTGAGAAGGTGGGGGTTAATTTCCAATTAGTTAGGAGTTTTTATGTTATTTGCCTTTTGGTTATTCAATTCTTATTTTATAGCTCTGTGCTCATTGCATGTAGCCTGTCTAATCATCTATTTTGTGGAACTCATTGAGGATTCCTTCATGGTTGCTTATCAGACAATTTTTGGTGTGAGTCTTATAGGCCCTTGAAAAGAATATGTATTTACTGAAGTGTAAAGAGCTTGATACTTATGATTAAAAATACATTATAAATTCAACTGTTCAGATATTTTATACTTTCTTGTACGATGTTAGATTTGTCATGGATTGAAGGAAACCAGTTAAAGTATTTCATTAATAGATTCATTTCTTTCTTTTTCATTCTTACAGTTTAAAATTTTCCTCTTATATATTCTTAATGTTCTGTGATCTGGTGCATACCAGCTCAAACTTCATTATGATTGCACCATTCATCTCTGACTAACTTCCCACTCCGCCCCACGAACTCTTTTAACTTAAATTCTATTCTGTGCAATATTATCTCCTTTGCCAGCATTTGTCACTCTTTGCTCATTCTCTTATTTAATCTCCAGGAGTTATTTTGGTTTTAGTAGGGATCTTCTAATCTACATTTTCAGTTTATTTAATGAGGAACATAACTATTAACATTTACTGTCACATGTTTGATTTTATCTCTGTCGTTTTATTTTCTGCTTCTGGAGGCTTTCATGCTCTTACTCTTTTATTTTCTTTTTAAAAAACTACTCTTTTCTATCTGAATTTTTTCCCCAATAAATTGAAGACAATACAATTTTTGAAATATACTAATGTCTATTTTTAAAATTTGATTAACACATTGCAACTATGTGCTCCTAATTATTAATATTTGGAATGAAATAGCATATCTGTCTCCTCCTGTATCCTAAATGAGGGTAATAAAAATAGGACCTATCTGATAGGGTGGATTGCAGGCCTAAAAGAGATGATACAGCTAAGGCTCTAAACTGTATGTAACACATAGGAAGGAATCCAATGTCAGTTATAACTAATACAGGTGCCATTGATGTTGTTGTCTTGCTACTTACTTGTCCTCCATATGAAATGAGGAAACTAGCACAGCCTGACGTTCTCCTCCATCACCCCCAACCCCACCTCCATCTTCACTCCCCCCTCCCCACCTGCCTCCACTGCTTGCGTTTTGTTACTACAAGTCATGGTATTTTTATTACTGTTAAGACGCTTCTAAATTATGTGTCATCTGTTTCATTAAGTATTTATAACAGGTGAATTTTCTTTGTGAACTGTTTATAGCAGTCATTTTTAATCCAACCATGTTTAAATTATTCCAAGCACAAGTCCTTTTATGCTTCATGTTTTCCATAGTTTCCAGTCTTTTGTTTTCTTTGCTCATGAATGGTAATTTGTCTGGGTTAAGAACACTTGGGTCATAGCTTCATCTTACATTGTTTCATATGACAGAAGAGAAGTGTGAAGTGAAGCTCGGGTTTCTTTCTCCGTGGATGACCCATCTTGCTGCCCGTGTGCGTGGATGTCCTGCTCCACGCTGACACATGAAGATTCTGACAGGCACTCTAACCCACTGGCAGGAAAAGAGATGCTTCTTTTCACTGGGCTGACCCGACACAACATGGTTCCCTCCTGACAGAGCAGATCTTCGTTCCTCCTTTCGCCCAGGAACTCGCTTATCTATGAATGTTTTTGCTCTAGTCGGTCATTCTGAAGTCTTCAGGACCCAACTTTTTCTTTATATCTTCTCTAATAGCATCTTCGCTAATGATTTTTCAACTTACTTGCTATTCCATGAGAGATTCTCAAACATGCCTCCATATCACTGAATAATCTGTCTCACTTTTACATTTCCCTATTTCTTTAATTTACCTTTATTGTTAAAAGTATTATAGATACCTCCTTTTTTCTCCATTGACCCCTTCCAGTTCACACCCAACCAGACACTCACCACGCTACTGTCTGTGTCCATGAGTTATGCATATCTATAATAATAAAAGTATAATATGCTAATTAGACCGGACGGCCAGACAGCAGAACGACCTTCCAGATGAAGCCGGGCTGCGAGGGCTAAGGCAGTCACTGCAGCTGGGAGGGCCTAGCCCCTTGCACAAATTTCGTGCATCAGGCCTCTAGTATGCATATAAGTTCTTTGGTTAAATGTTACTGGGCTATTACAGTTGCTACAGATTCTTCCCTTCCCAAACCCCTCCCTTTCTAACCTACTTTAATCATCTCAGCTTCCCTATCTTACTCTATATTTATATATTTTCATAATAAAATTATATTTCTTCAAATTTATTGAGAGCACAAAGTAGAGAATATGTAAAATATACTTTTTATTCCACTATTATCAGTATATTTATAATTAAGTTCTTCCTTTTCTACTTGAGTATTCTAATCCTTACTCATTTTATGTTTTAGGAGTTTTCACAGGCCCTGTATTATTGGTGTGTATTTTATGTTCCTTCATTTATGAATGAAAAAAGGTTTCCAAGATCTGAAATTTGTGCCTAAAATATAGTGAGGGAAGCCTCGTATGATCACTTTAGTATTCGTGTAGAGTTCTTGTATTATATCTTAAACTAGACAGGAGGTCGGTGTGAGTGTACAGCATTAGTTGAGTGATACCACAGCCTCAGGGATCACCTAGAACCGTGGTCGGCAAACTGTGGCTCACGAGCCACCTGCGGCTCTTTGACCCCCTTGAATGTGGTTCTTCCACAAAATACCGTGGCCTGGGCGAATCTATTTTGAAGAAGTGGTGTTAGAAGAAGTTTAAGTTTAAAAAACTTGGCTCTCAAAAGAAATTTCAATCGTTGTACTATTGATATTTGGCTCTGTTGACTAATGAGTTTGCCAACCACTGACCTAGAACAAGCAAATAGTAAATCCCCAATAAATGTTGGTCATTATTGTATTAGCAGCAGCAGCACCATTGATAAATTTGACTCCATAAACATTTAAATCCATATACTGTAAACATAGTCAGTGAATAAAGTCAAAGATGAATGACAAACTGAGAAAAATACCACACAAATGACAATATTTCTAAATCTACAAAACATTTACATATAAATGAAAAGATCTATAACTTACTAGAAAAACTGATTACATTTTGAGCATTTAGTTTCTGCCCATGTCAGCCACATGGAATACATAGAAGAAAAAACATAAGTACCAAGCTTCTGGATATTGGTCTCAGAGATGTTCTTGTGGATTTGACTTCAATGGCAAGATAAACAAAAATTAATAAATATAGAAGGACTTACGGAAATAGAACATCACCATTGGGCAAACACCAGGTAATAAGTTTTTTAGGCAAGAATCATCAATGGATGTTAAAATTAGAAGGCAAATGTTTGATGACAAACAGGATATTTGCATAGTCTCAAAGTATTTCCCCTCCATGAAGTTTGTTCATTACAAAGAGAATACTAGCCACTTTACAGTGGAACAGGCTGGCAACTATTACCTCAACCCAGAGACCAAAGTGAATATTACATGTAATGGGACGTATTGCCACCATATTGCTCTACTGAAAAAAAATGCATCACTTTTGTCCTATTCTTACCAGAAATATATAAATTCAATCTAACAGCGAGGAAACTTCAGAAAAACCCAAATTAAAGAACATTCTACAAAACACTGGCTAGTCGAGCTTCTGGTCAAGATGGCAGTATAGGTAAAGACGGTACTCAGAACCTCCCACAACTACATCAAAATTACAGCTAAGCCATAGAACAAGCATGTCAAACTCATGGCCCGCGGGCCGCATGCAGCCCACATTGAGTATTTTTGTGGCCCAGTCCATATAACGGTATGTAAGAAACATTTTAATAAAAATTTTGTAACTTAATTTTTACAATACCCTGCTATACATAATTATTAATAACGAACTACAACGTTTGCTAATGACTGATTACTATAATCGTGTTGCATTCATTTCCCTTATGCGCCTTACGAGCAGGTGTACCATTTCTTTACACTAATACTGGCAGCGAATATTTTAGCAGCCGACTGCCACGTCTTGGACTGACTTGTTTGGTGTGCACAACAGGGAATATTTTGCTTTCGGAGAACAAGAAAAATAGGTTTATTTGTGTTACGCTTATTAATTTATGCAGTTATTTGGTGTCTGGTCAGTTTATGTTGAAGAAAAAATATTAATATTTATTAAAATGTTCTATTATTTTATGTTAACAATTACTCATTTATTTCAGCCCTTTGTATTCAGCATGTCTCTATCGAAATAAAACCATTTTCTATGAAAATTAAAGCTTTTGTTTCTTTGCGGCCACATAAACTTAAACCTTGTTTATTTGGCCCATGTTAGCCTTTGAGTTTGACATGCTTGCTATAGAACAGCCATCATTTAGAACCACCTAGTTAAATGGTCGGCAAACTGCAGCTCGCGAGCCACATGTGGCTCTTTGGCCCCTTGAGTGTGGCTCTTCCACAAAATACCATGGCCTGGGCGAGTCTATTTTGAAGAAGTGGCATTAGAAGAAGTTCAAGTTTAAAAAATTTGGCTCTCAAAAGAAATTTCAATCGTTGTACTGTTGATATTTGGCTCTGTTGACTAATGAGTTTGCCGACCACTGGGTTGAACATAAATCCTCCAACGAAGGATCTAAAGAAGCCACATAGAGAATGGTGGGAGGGGCAAAGAGGCAGATGGAATACATAGAAGAAAACATAAGTACCAAGCTTCTGGATAATGGTCTCAGATGTTTTCGTGGATTTTACTTCAATGGCAAGATAAACAAAAATAAATAAATATAGAAGGACTAATGAAAATGGAACATCACCATTAGGCAATACAGGCTGGTCCCACACCCAGGTGTGGCAGATAAAAATCAGGAGAGAGATCTCAGCTGTGGAGGTTCTCCCCTGAAGAGCCAGGGGTTCCAGTCTCACACCAGGCCCCCAAGCCCAGGGTTTCTAGTGCTGGGAAGAAAAAGTCCCCATAACTTATGACTGTGAAAAGCAGTGGGGGGGCTGCTGGGGTCCCAGGCATTCCTCTTAAAGGGTCTGTGCTCACTCCCAAACTTACCCAAACTCACTCCCTCAAAGCTCCAGCAATGGGGCAGCAGCTTAAAAGGCACCAGGGACATCCGGGCAGGATCTGACTTGCCTAGCATCAGGCTGGAGGGGCAGCTTCCTTCCACTTAGTAGTGCTGGCAGCGGCCGTAGTTCCTTGCTGAGCTTGTCCCCAGCAAAGCCGGTGGGAGCCGTATACTGAGACTTCCAACAACTTGGACAACACCGTTAGCCCCGCCCTAGTGTCTGAGACCCCGCCCCGTCCGACTGGCCAGCCAAACCCAAGCAGTTTTCAGTGGCTTTTTCATAGAAACAGCCAATCTTGGCTCAAGCTTTTGACTTTCCTAAAATCACACAAAGGTTCACAAGTCCCAAATAAGCTGCACCTGGCCTCAGCATGCCCTGTGCATCTTGCTAAGCAGCCCCAGCCAGGAATAAATGCTCCAATCAAAAGACATAGGGTTGCTGAATAAATAACAAAACAAGACTTTTACATATGCTGTCTACGAGAGACTCACTTCAGATAGAAAGACACACAGAGAATGAAAGTAACGGGATAAAAAAAGGTGTTTCATTAAAATGGAAACAAACAAAGAAACAAAAATACACTTGGTAGCAATACTTACTAGTATACCAGATAAGATAAATTTTAATACAAAGGCTAAATAACAACAGACAAAAAAGGACCCAGCAATTCCATTTCTGGGCACTTATCTGAAGGAACCCAAATCACTAAATCAAAAAGACATACACATCCATATGTTCCTTGCAGCATGATTTACAATAGCCACGACATGGAAGCTACCTCAGTGCCCATCCGTAGATGGAAGGATAAAGTGGTGCATATACACAATGGAATATGATTCAGCCATGGGAAAGAATGAAATCCTGCCATCTGCAACAACATGGATGGACCTAGAGGGTATTGTGCTGAGTGAAACAAGTCAGACAGAGAACGACAACTGTCAGATGATTTCACTTATAAACGTGGAATCTAAAACGCAAAATAAATGAACTAGCAGAACAGAAACAGACTCACAGAGAACATTCTGACAGTTGCTAGATGGGAGGGGGTTGGGGAGATGGGTAAAAAGGTGGAGGGATTAAGAAATACAAACTGAAAGTTGCAGAATAGTCATGGGGATGTAAAGAATAGCATAGGGAATATAGTCAATAGTATTTTAATAACTATATATGGTGTCAGATTTACATTTTTTAAATTATGTAAATTCCTAATCACTGGGTTGCACACTTGAAATAAATAATATTATACATCAATTGTAATTTAAAATTTTTAAATATATTTTAAAAATAAAATAGCCCTGGCTGGTGTGGGTCAGTGATTGAGAGGTTACAGGTTCTATTCCCAGTCAGGCACATGCCCAGGTTGCAGGCTCCAGCCCTCGTAGGGGGGGTGCAGGAGGCAGCCAATCGATATTTCTCTCATTGATGTTTTTCTCTCTCCCCCTCCCTTCCTCTCTCTCTAAAATCAATAAAAAAAAATTTTTTTAATATTTTATAGTAGTCTATAAAAGGGTCCAGGTTAGGAAAGACAAAGAAAGACTGATATAGATTGAAGAGACTTCGGAAATATAACCAAATGCAATGTGGAATCCTGGACTGGACCTTGGCCAAAAAAAAAAAGACATTATGAGACAACTGACAAAATTCTGATAACAACTGTACATTAGTTAATAGTTTCATATCAAAGTTTATTTCCTGGTTGCTACTAATTTACTATGGTTATGTAAGACTTAGCATTAGGGAAAAGTAGGTGAAAGGTATTTTACAAATTTTCTGTGTGAGTAAAATTATTTTAAAGTGAAAAGTTGGAAAAAAGAAATAAATTGTGCAATTCATCACAGGGTTGCTCTTTCATAGACAAGCAATCCAGAGCCTACTAAATTGAAAGTTCAGAATACTTCTCCAACACCTAATAGCTAACGTTTAAAATTTGGTATACTCTAACTCTGGGTTTGTTTTCTTATCTAGAAGAAGAAGCAGAGTTTTTGTTGTTCATTTGGCAAAGGAAACTGCCCTTATCCTTAGTGAGATAGATTGTTAAAACCAGAGCAGGGCCTGATGAGTCTCTAAACAGAGTCGGGGTACTACTGGCTGCTCTGATTCTCCAAGCAGCCTTTAAAGCTGCAAGCTGTCTAATCGAAACCCATTGACTAGATTCCTGTAAATCTAAGCATTCTGCAGTGCTTTGAAAAGGAACAGTCAAGGATCATGCACAGTGTAGGAGACACACAGAGGATTTAGCCTAGTAGTTGCCTTTATTAGCCACATTTTTTCAAGACATAAATATTTGAGTTACTATCATACAAAATATCCCGAATCAGGCTATGGGAAAGGTCTCCAGACGTGGACTCAGAAGTGTGGGTTCAAGTTCTGCTCCTGCCCCTAGTTATCATTCTTATATAGAGATAAGGAAACCACTTTATTAAGGGCCTGAACTCAGTGTGGTGCCCTCAGCTATCAGCCTTATTTTTCTCCTCTCACACTCTTCTAACATGGTTGGTTAGAATTTTGTTCATTGCATCTTAGCAACATTTGGGCATATGTCATAGCTGTTGATCATAAGAATCTCATTGTCAGGTATTGAAAGTTTAGTCCAGCCTGGCTGGCGTGGCTCAGTGGTTGAGGGTTAACCTATGAACCAGGATGTCATGGTTAGATTCCCAGTCAGGGACATATCCAGGTTGTAGGCTTGATCCCCCTTGTGGGGAGTGCAGGAGGCAGCCGATCAATGATTCTCTCTCATCATTGATGTTTCTCTCTCTATCCCTCTCCCTTCTTCTCTGAAATCAATGAAGAGTTTAGTTCATCTGAAGCAAAATGTTAGTCTGAAGTTAATTCACTGCTGTTCCCCTCATCCCCACCACCAAAGCTTCTCCTTGCTTCGATCCACAAACATCCCAGCTTAGATCAACCCTTGGGCTGAGAACCTGCATTGGGAACGTGAGCAGTGGTCTTTCCTTGCACTCTGCCTCCACCTTGCTTTTCCTTTCCACCTATCACACACCTCTCCCACTTCTGAATGAATAGGGAATTTTACAAACAAGAGCTCTAGGACTCAATTATGTCCCACCTTGGATAGGTGATGAGCAGAGCAGAAGCTTCCCAGTGCTCCCGGGCTAACGTGACTGTGCTGAGAAGTCTGTGAGCCTGTGAAACATCTCAGTCCTCATGGAGCCTGCATTCTAGCTTGGGAGGCAAGTAAATGAGTATATGTATAAAATATAAAGTCAGGAATAAATATCATATGTCTTCTGATACGTAATACTGAGACCAAAGCATCACTTATGTGATATTTCTACCAAAAACATGTAACCTGAATCTAATTATGAAGAAACATCAGATGAGCCCAGATTGGGGGACATAGTACAAGACAATTGTTCTGTACTCTTTAAAATAAAAAAAACTCACAAAAGAGAAAAAATAGCTGAGACACTATTCCAAATTAAATGAGACTTAAAAATACATGAAAATTAAAAGTAATGCATATTGAATATTAGAAGGAGACCTTTTAATGCTGTCAAGAATATTTTTTTAAATATGTATAATTTTCAAAATTTGAATGAGTTGCATATTAGATAATAGTGTTGCAACACTAATTTGTTATATTGTATTTACATAACAAAATACTTTTGTTTTGGGGAGATACCCAGTGAAGTATTTAGAAATAAAGGGTGATAATGACTGCTACTTATTTCCAAATAGTTCAGTAATGATGATAAAAGCAATGACAACAACAATTGTAATAATATCTATATTTTAGAGAGAGAAAAAAAAGCAAATTTTGCAAAATATTAATAATGGGTAAATCTAAGTGAAAGGTATTATCAGCAGTCCTGGAAATATTCTTGCCAATTTTCCGGGGGTTAAAAGGTTTACAAAATAAAAAGTTTTTAAAAATAGTAATTAGTGCTCTAAAGATAGAGCATTGGGGTTAGGGAAAGTCCCTTGTGAAATGACCTTGGAGTAAAGGCTGATGGAAGTGAGAAGTTAGCAGACTTTGAAAAGAAAAGAGCATTTCAGGAAGACAGAACAACAGAAGCCAAGCCCCTGACACAGCAGTGTTTCTGGTGTGTTTGTGAAACAGCAAAGAGACTAGAGGGATGGAAATAGAGTAAGTGATGTAGGATGGTGGTAAGAATGGTCAGATCATGTAGGGCCTTATACGCCATTGAAAGGAGGTCAGAGGTTATTGTAAGTGTAATGAAAAACTATTGTAAGGTGTTTAGCAGAGTTACAAAACAGTCTGCTTCCATCTTAGAACATCACTTTTATCTACTTTGCATGGAGTAGACAACTCTGGGTTCACACAGAAGAGAAGGTCTCAAATCACCAGCCAGGAAGTTTAAGCAGGATGCCAAAAAGAATTAAGCAGTTAAGGAGAATCAGCATTTTCCCACATAGATTGAGTCAGGCATCTTCTAGGCAGATAAAGGCACTGAAGGCCTTTGAAAAATCATTGAAAATATGGGGGCTATTCTTAGTGTATCTGTGTGTCTGGGGTAATGGAGGGGTGACTAGACATAAGGATGGGCAGGTAGGTGCCCCCATCCATCAGGAACGGTCTTATATCCCACAGAAGGAACCTGGTTATAACCTAGAAGTGAGGGGGCCATCAAAGCACTTACTAGTAAACAGTTGTATTACATGTTTTAAAGTTGGCTCATCCTTTAAGATTTGAAAGAATGTCTCTGACTATTCCGGCTCCCATTGATCGCCTCATTTTCTGACATATTAGAGCAGACAGCAATCAAAACACTCTACTCATCACTTGATAATACAAATATAGGGTCTCGTGTCACCCTCAGATAGTTTTAAGCATTGCTACTTGTCCCCAGCTTAGATCTTCAACTTCCTGTAAGTAGAGACTGTTGAAAGTCTTTTGTATTCCCTCACTGTGCTGAATTGCCAGAGCTAGAAGGAACTTAGCAGCCACTGAACTCATCCTCTCCATTAACCGGTGGAACCTAAGTCAAGGAGCTTCAGGGACCTGCTCAAGCCATGCAACTCATTGGTGGCAGAGCTGTTGGATATATTCATTAGCCACTGGTTTTTGCGGCTGTGACCGAGCCCGGTCGATGCAAGAAGATGGTTTCTGACTTGACAGCTCTATCCAAACTAAATCAAATCAGGAGCTGGAATCTATTGTGCTTGCCTCAAAGGAAATGAGGCTGTTGGTGGGTAAAAACGTTGGCAAGAAAGTTGGTCCTCATCACAGGCATTACATGTCTAAAGACCCCAATATTCACTCCCTCCCTGTAGAGCCCTGGGTGAAATGTTTAGAGTGAGTGTGGAAAGAGCTCTGACAAACCACAGCCTAACTAGGAATAGAGGAAGTGAATCTGCGTGGCTGATGGAGTGTGAAGGGAGCTGGGTTTCAGAGGCAATTCACAGGGACTGTTCAGCTTGCTGCAGCATGACAAATAACCTATTTCCTTGTCATCAATTGATTTAATAATAACTTTTCAGGAAAACAAAGAAAAGAGTGAGCATTTCGACCAAAGCCACAGCCCTATTTCATTAAAAAAAAAAAATCTAAAATGTGAAAGGGAAAAGCACGTTCATCCTAAAATCAAAGATGTAGATCACACGTGAGCATCCAGGATGAGACATTTGGACATTTGCTTATGGAATGTTCTCTGATGACCTCATTTTCATTCTGAAGCAAGAGCCAGTGCAATATTGGTGTAGTCTTCAATAGCAAAGGAAATGTCCATAGAGGCAACTTCATGGTTAAATGTCAACAGACAGGAAACTAAACTAACATGGTGACTATGTCTCCTGGTTTATGCCTGTGTGGGCAGAGACTTGTTTGCTCTCAAACCTCCCCCTCCCCCTTCCCCACAGAGTGCAGACCTCAGATCCTGCCTGTAATGATCAAGCACATGCTGGTTAATTAACTTTACGGGGCACTGCAGAACAGACTGGTAAATCAATAGGCATGCCACTACAGTCACCTTCAGGCTGTGATTCTGCATTCCATTGCTCTAATGACGCCTGATTTCTGCTCTCCCCCAATTAATTGCCATAGAAGTGCTTCTCAACATGGCAACCACATGGATTATTGCTGAAATTCCAGCTGGCTCTAAAGCACACGAAGCAGAGGAATTTTACCAAAAAGAGGTCAGGGTGGAAAACCTTTTCCCGAAAGTCTGTTTGGGCTTAAGGGGCTTTGGAGTTAGAGAGACCCATAGATGGATCTTCATTCTGCAACTTACTAGCCATTTGACTCTGTAAAATGAGGTCATAACCTGAAATGGACCCTCTGTGCCACCCTCCCATCCTTCTATGGGGCATTGCTCTCTACTCTCTGAATTAGCTCTTCTGTATCTTCTCTCCCTTCCAACTTCCAACATCTCCTCCGTCCACTCCCCCTTTCTGCTCACTCGGGAGATAGACTTGTTTCCATTGCCATTGATAAAAACAGACAATCAAAAGAGAAGATCCACCCAGCTCCGACTGTCTCCTTATGCATCTCTCTCCTGATGGACAACCTGCCTCATTCCAATTTAAAGTCAACCTTTCCTCCCATGCACTGCACTTCATCAGCTCTCGTCTGCTCAAGGCCATCACTTCTCTCCCGAGTCCTTAAAAACATGCTAAAATAATCTTCCATATTTAAACACTGCAAAACAGAAAACCTCTCCATGACTGCCTCTTTTGGCTAATCCCCTTTACAGCAAAACTGCCCATGCTTTACCCACACACACTTCCCCTCCAACCATTCTTGCTTAAAATCGGGTCAGTTAGGTTTTCGTCCCGTCACTTCACCGAATATGTTAAGTTCCTGTTAAGGCTACTAGCAAGATCTCCCAAAGACATTCCTTTTGCCAAATGCAATGGCCAACCCCTCCACCTCCAATGACTTGACATCCAAGCTCCATTGGAAGCTGCAGGTTATTCTCTCTTTCTTGAATCATTTAGTTCCCTTCGATTCTAAAACATCCCTCTCTTTTGTCCTCCTTCCTCACTAGCCCCTCCTTCTCAGATTTCTTGCTTTGTCCTTAATCTTCTTGACATCTAATGGTTTGTTCTTAATCTTCTTGACGTCCAGGGCTCTGTCCTCAGATCACTTCTCTTCAGTGTCCGCACTCACTATGCAGTGATCTCATCTAGTCTCATGTCTTCAAATACCATCTATTTGCTCATGACTCCCAAGTGTATTACTGCAGCTTGGACCTGTCCTCTGAATCCCAGATTCATGTATTTAACTACCTACTTGGCAGCAACACGTGGATTCAAAGCAAGCATTTCAAACTTACCCAAAACTCTACTCTGATCCACACCCCACTCCCTATACCACTTTCTTCTCCATTGTCCCCTCTTTCCGGAAATGGTCCCCATTTACCTAGTTGCTCAAGCCCAAATTCTTGAAATCATTATTGACTCTTCTCTTTTCCTCATACTTACATCCAGTCCCTCAATAAATCCAATTGGTTCTACCTTCAAATTGTGCCCCAAATTCAACCACGTCTTACTATATTAGGCCACGCCAAAATTACTTCTCACCAGGATAACTGCAAGAGTTTCCCAACTGGTCTCCCTACTTCCACCATGCCCTCCTATAGTCTATTTTCCACACAGTAGCCAGAATAACCCTTTTAAAATAAGGGTCAGGCCCTGTCACTTCCCTGCTCAAAACCATCACCCTTAGGATAAATTCCAAAGCCGTTGGTATGACCTGCAAATTCCAGCATGAAGCCGGCCCTTGACCTCTCTGTGCTTTCTCTCCCTCATTACTCTGTTCCAGACACGTTGCCCTCTTAGAGTTCCTCAAACACCCCATCTTGCTCTCTTGTAAGGGCTTTTGCCCTGGGTTTTCCCACTACCCAGAATGCTCTTCTCCAAAGTAGCTCATACCTTCACTTCCTTCATGTCTCTGCTTCAATGTCACCTGTCCCAGAAGCCCTGCTTGTCACTTTCTGAAGCCTGGCTCTAGCTGTTATCCCTACCCATATTATTCTATATCTTTGATTATTTATTTATTTTCTATCTCTACCCACTAGACATTAAAACCTTAAAGAGAAGGAATTTGCTTATTTTACTGCTATATTCCCAAAACCAATGACTATGTCTGATTCATAGTAGTAGCCTATTCATTAAATGAACTATTTTAATAAATGAAAGAATGATTCTCTAGTCACAGGTTTTCTGGGGTGATTGCAGGAAGTAAGGTATTTAGAGCAATTTCTAGCACATGGTAAAGGACTCAAAACTATCTGTTCCTTTTACCATTATTATTATAAACAGAATGGATGGGAGGTGGCAGTGGTGTATGGAAGCTAATCATTTTGTGACATCTGCTATTATCAGAGTTTGCTTCTATTTCTGTGTTTTGTATGTTCCCATCTGACCTCTGCTCTTGTAGGGGTAATTGAAGAAATCAGGTTCCTTTGAGCTCACTGCTCAGACTTTGTTTAACTTGTAGGCATTGCTCTTACACTGTCCACTTGAATAAGAAATGTCACATTGGCTTCCAAGGCAAATTCTCCAGCTTTTGAAGCAGGCAGGCTCTGAAGGTCTGACAATTCCCAGCTACATCTCTCAGAACAAGGATAATGCAACAGGTTTCTTGGCATCGTACTAAACTTCTGGAGAACACAGAACAGCAGGTGATGGATGGGTTGGAAGGGGGGGAAAGAAGCACATGAGCACAGAAGGGAGACCAGACTGCACACATGCAGGTGTCACCCATTCCTTCCCTTTATTAGCAGCAGAAGACCAGACAGTGATGCCTGATGCTTCACTTTGATCAACAAGGAGTGTCCCTTTATTATTTTTAAGAAATCTGAAATATCTACACTAATAAAAGAGAAACATGCAAATTGACCATCCCTCCGCTACACCCACCAGCCAATCAGAGCAAGTATGCAAATTAATCCAACAAAGATGGTGGTTACTTTGCATACATAGGCATGGAGCCGCAGACTGAAGACAGTATAAAAGGAAGCCAAGCACTGCAGAAGGGAGTGAAGCTGTGGAGAAGCAAGCAGGGCGGCAGAGACAGGAGGGAAGCAAGCAGGACGGTGGAGATGGGAGGGAAGCAAGCAGGGCACGGAGACGGGAGCCCTATTCTTGCAGGAATCTTCCTGCAACAGGTCTGTAGTATAAAATAAACTAAGTAGCTTCCAAATAGCAGATTTTCTTTCCCACTCTGCATCCCTTCCCACCTTCACTGACCACCAGTACTTTCATCCCCCTGGGAGTGAGGGGTAGCTCTCTCCGTCCCTACATCTATCTCTGTCAACTCACCAGCATGGGGGCTAGAGGAAGGCAGATTTAATTTTGAACCTTGGTGTTTACTCACCTACACTGTGTGATCTTGGACAAGTTTTTTATATATATATAAAATTTTTTATTGATTTCAAAGAGGAAGGGAGAGAAAGAAAGGGATAGAAACATCAAAGATGAGAGAAAATCATTGATAGGCTGCCTCTTGCATGCCCCATACTGGGAATCGAGCCCACAACTAGGCATGTGCCCTAACTGGGAACTGAACCAGTCATAGGTCCTGATTCATACATAGGTCAACACTCAACCACTGAGCCACGCCAGCTGGGTTTGAACAAATTTTTTTTAACCTCTCTCGGCCTCCATTTCTCCAGGGAGAAAATAACAAATTCTTCATTGAATAGTTGGAAAGATGAAGAGGGATCATCTGGTGGAGCACTTAGGTTGGCTCCACACTCCCAGCTCCCTCCTCCCCTGTTCTGCCCCATCACCCTCCTTCCATTTGTATCAAGTAGAAATCTCAGCTCTCCCAAAGACAAATATGATATGATTTCACTTATATCTAAAGAGCAAAACAAACAAACAAAATAGAAACAGACTCATAAATACAGAGAACAGACTAATGGTTGCCAATGGGGAGAGGGTTGGGGGCTGGGTGAAAAGATAAAGGGATTGAGAAGTACAGCTTGGCAGTTAGAAAATAGTCTCGGGGAAGGAAAATACAACATAGTATGGTACCAGGTGGATACTGGAAATATCGGGGAAAATACTTTGTAAAGTATGTGACTGTCTGACCACTATGCTGTATGCCTGAAACTAATACAAAATAATATGGAATGTAAACTGTAATTGAAACATAAACTTAAAATAAGCATTAAAAAAAGAATTTTCAGCTCTTCCATATGCTATCTTCTGCTACCTTCACAATTGTGCCCTGATATAATCAGAGAAGGTGTTATTGTTCTATTTTTGTTACAAGGATAGCCAATTTATTAAACCATCTGAATGGCTTGGGGGGGGAGGGGACAGAAAATGACTTTATTTTGCGATATGGTGGCATTGGCTTTGAAAAACCTCCCTCCCCCTGGTTTGCACATCCCATGACAAAATCTCAGCAGATTCCTTAACTTCCTAGTCACTTTATTAAAATCTGTTCAAAGTAAAACCCAATTTCGCCTCCTATTTGTCTCCCTTTCTCCACACTAGGCCAGCATATAGCCAGAAGCACTTGAAGTGTAGAAAGTCTGTTCTGCTTCTTGGCTGCTCCAGGTCCTCACCTCAGCGTGGCTCAGTCTCAAAGAGTGATTGTCTCAAACCTCCCTCTCGCTTACCTTTGCTGGAGATGGAGGGTCCGCTTCCAAATAAGTGTGGTGTTCCCAGGGGCACGTGACTCCATCCTCCTACATCCATCAGGATGTGCTAGGTTATGGTACAGCAACAAACTCCAAAATAACTCAGGAACACCTCCTTCTTCCTGCTTCCTCAACAGCCCCAACTCCTCTGGTGGGTTTGGACTGTAGGGCACAGGGAACAAGTATTGGCTGGCCCACTGCTTCTGACCTTTCTATGAATGATGTTGCTGTTTTTTGGCTAGCCCTTTCTGGCTGGTGATGCCCAGTGGGGCTTCTCTAGAGGACCCTGCAGGGCCTCCCCTCTGAACCTGAAGTGCAAAGTTGGTCTCACATGGCCACAGTCAACTTCAAATGAGCAACATAGTACATTCCCACCACATACTAGGAAAGTGAGAACAGCATTGTGTCGTGTACACACAATAGACACCCAACTTAATGGTTTAAAAGATTGGCCATCTCTTCAGTTGATGGTTCTATGGGTTGACAATTTTAGCGGGACTCAGCTGGACAGTTCTTCTGTTCTCGTTTAGACTCCTTTATTCCTTGCAGGGAAGCAGGTGGCTCTGCCTCTGGGGTCTCACTTGAGTGATGGAAAGTGACTAGACCATGTGTCTCATATCGTCCTTCAGGCTGAATTGGGTTTGTTCATATGGCAGTTTGGCACAGCTCCAAAAGGGACGGCAGCAGCATACAAGACACCTCGAGGTCTGGGCTTGGAACTCGCTTAAGGTCACTTCTGCCACTTTCCATTGATCAAATTCCCCAAACCAACAAGATTCAAGAAGTGGGGAAACACGCTCACCCTTTGATGGGAGGAGCCATACAGTCACATTGCGAAGGGGAATGGGTAAGGGGAAAGGTAGAGAAGCATGGTGTTTTTGTGCCCAGCACTTAAGTCATCACATCTTTCTGATCTTCTCAGAGAGAAGTCGGGGGGTTTGATGCAGAGCCAGATCAACCACCGTATGTGAACTACCTTAAAAGTACAGTGACCTATTGCGTGTAGGTCAGGTAGCCACTAAGTGGTTCATTTCTTTTATCTGGGCAGAGAGAAAACTGTGTGTGATAAAAATGCATAGTAAATACCAGAGACTTTTAAAAGGTCACTGTGGCTGGGCTGGACAGAGCAAGGTGGACAGTGGTGCTCACTGTCCTTGGGATCCAGAATTTGCCAGTCACTGGAGCCCGTGACAATGAGCTTTTCTTTAAATTTAAGAAGAAATGAAACTTTGTAAAGAATTTTAAACACGTGCTCACATCTCTGTTTCCAAAAGATCCTTCTAGCTCCAATGTGAGGACTGCACCGGAGGTTCAGACTGGACCAACCCCAGACTTTGGGGAGTTAGAACTTTTCCAAGCTTTTTCATGAGTCCCAATGGCAAAGAAGAAAGAGTCTAGTTTGCCAAATGGCCAGAAATGAGCAGAAGGGCAAGGGAAAGAGCAGAGAATATAAAATGGATAATTCCACATTGTGTGCTCCCTCCCCCCACCACACACACACACACACACACACACACACACACACACACACACACACACACATACACACACCCCACACGTTACTTATCCATATGCTTCAGACCAAAGCATGCCTGAGAGTTACTGGTTTGTGTTCTCTGGACAGCTAAGCCAGATTGATTCTGGGTTTGACAGTGACCTCGCCTGCTTTGCAGTGTAAAGAGACAAAGAGCAGCTAAGTGACCATGAGAAAGGTCAGCAGAGGCCCCAGCATTACAGACCCAGCCTTGGAGCCCAAAGAGTTTGTACTGTAATTCAAATTCTAAAAGCAATTCAAATTCTAAAGGCAATCCACAATTGAAATTCTAAAGGCAAGTGGTATAAAAATCCAATGTCATGGAATATTTTGACAGCACATTGGAGGGACCTCAAGGAGGCAGGGAGGAGGAGCAGTGGCAGAAGTTAAGGCAACAAGGAACGTCCTCTTTAGTCTGGCTGCCGAGTTCCCTCTGGCACTGACATCAGCCCACCCACACAGGGACCTCTACGAGCCTCAAGGGGCTGAGGGTGTCGGTGGGAACAGTGCAGTGCATGGAGCAGCCGCCTCCCCCCAGCATGAGTCTGCACGATCGATCATAAGAGCGTCTGTTCTGTCATTGCATTGCAGCTCCAGAAACTAAAACGATCACTTTCTTTCAAGACCAAGAGTCTACGGAGCAAAAGTGCTGACAACTTCTTCCAGAGAACCAACAGCGACGTGAAGCTGCAAGGGGACATGCTGGCTGAGGTCAGCCCCAGCTCCAGCCCCCTCCCCGCCCCGGGAAGCCTGACCTCCACGCCCACCAGGGCGGGCCTGCACCCAGCCAGCAGCAAGGCCCATGCCTTTCAGGAGCACATCTTCAAGAAGCCCACTTTCTGTGACGTCTGCAACCACATGATCGTGGGTAAGTCTTTCCCCTGCCACTTCCTCCAGGTGTGTCAACATAAAATTGTGGGGAAACCCTGGGACTTGGGTGTGGAAAAGATGTAAGACGTACAGCTGTGTGTTAAAATACTGCATTGGAAAAGTCAAGAGGCCCATTTTATGTGGCTTTAAAAGGAACGGGTTGGGAACAAGGGGTAAAGTTAAAAGGCAAATTTCAGTGAGAATCTAACCTTCTTCTAAAGATATTTTTAACGATTTCAGAGAGGAAGGGAGAGGGAGAGAGAGAGAGAAACATAAATGAGGAGAGAGTATCATTGATCAGCTGCCTCCCGCAACCTGGGCATATGCACTGATAGGGAATCCAACCGTGACTTCCTGGTTCATAGGTTGACGCTCAAGCACTGAGCCACACTGGCTGAGCGAGAACCTAACCTTTTAACTGATGCATTTGACCTGTCATTGAATGGCTTGCCTTGTAAGTAGCGTGTGATTTAACTTCTGTCAGGCATAGATAATCTCAAAGTTTTGTTTTCTTTTACTTAAATATCTGATATTCTTTCCAATGAAACATGGCATGTTTGTTGCTTCCCAAAGAAGCCACTAGCTGTCATCATTGAACTTGAACTTGTGGTTTCCAATATGGTCAGGAAGGCAGAATTCTGCAACTCCCTTCACCTTTGACCAAGACCCAGTTAAGGAGTGTAATATTCAGAATGAGAGCAATGTCAGCCCCCCTTGTGACTGTACACACAGGGCTATCCTTGTTGAAAACCATTATCTAGTCACATTCTCATTTCCTCATCACTATTATTCATGTGCTTCCTTCAAACAGGCCACACTGACGATCAGTGCTTGTGCCAGTCGAGGATTTCCACAGTAATGCTGGTTAAAAAATGCTCTTGCTATGAACGTAGTTTACTTTTTCTCTCACTCAGGCATCTGCAGATCATTTGGGGTTTAGCTGAACCAGACTCATCTCAGTTACTTTGTCTTCTCTCTGTTCCTTATTTCTCACTCTTTATTTGGACCAGTGGGGTAACCATATCATGTTCTTCTCATGGCAAGGACAAGTGGAAGCATACAACGCTCTTTTTAAGGCTTTGGATTGGAGGTGACATGGCCCTTCTACTGGCATTCCTCCAGGAGAATGGGGGCCAAGCCCATGTCAAGGGATGGAGAAGTGCACTCACTCTGCCTTGATATCAGGGACTTTAAAGCCACCTGGCAAAGGGCACAGGTAGAGGGATGCGTGAAGAATGGGGTCAATCATTCAACCTTCCACAGTGCTGAGAAAGGCCTCTGGATCATTAAACTATTTTGTTTGGTAGATTCTGATGAGTCATGGATCCATACTACCCATCCATTTCACTTTTCCACCTGCAAGTGATGCCTGGCATCTGACTGTGAGCATGGCGGGGAAGGTGTCTCACCATGTTCCGAGCTCAGAATACTTAGGCAATTTGGCCTCCAACTTAGTTTTGTGTCTGCCTCCTTAGCTTCTGAGTCTGACGCATCACTTTCAATTTCCACACAAATTTCCACCAGGCCTTTTCAAGGCAGTGCTATTCATAACCCTTAAGTAAGTGATGATGAGTCTCTATTTTAAATCTCATTGTGACCTGTGTGAAAAGACAAACAGAACACGTGTTTTTAAAATGAGTAAGGGAAATGAATTCACCTCCGAGGAATGCCACCATCATTACCCTAAAGAGGATTCTAGGTACACCTCAAGCACAGCAACAATTTTGAGACTTCATTTTGAAAAAAAATCGCACACAAAAAGACCCTGTGCTGAAGAGAACTGCACTATACTTTTCTCTTATCAGAATTAAATGTACATTGTTAGCTGCCTTTTTTTCTTAAGAAAGAAAGAGAAAAAAATACAGTCAGCAAGGCATGCTGTTCCTTTCAAAGATGAGAAAGTAAACCAAATAGTAGGCTCCTTCTAGGAAACAAGAAATGGGATTATAGAGGCAGGAGGGAACAGGGAGAGAGAAGAGGAAGGAGTGGAGGAGAGGAAGAGAAGTGAGGTGAAGGAGAGGCTGCTAAGTGTTTTAACTCCCTGAAACAATGCCTGCCATTGTCATCTGTGATGACAGAGCGTGGTTGCTCTGTCCCTTCTCTCTTTGTTCCTCAAATCTAGTCTCCTTTCTCTACCTATATCACTGCAAGATTTGCTTTTTCACGCCACGGGTCCATCTTTATATTCTAAATTTGAGGGAAAGACCACCTGCTGTGACCCTCCTAGAGTGACATTTCAGAAAATATATTAAAGCAGATACTTTTTCCTTTCAAGGAGAACCAAGGGTTATATAATGATGGCCAAGAACAATCAAACCTCATTTTAGCAGTTTCCAGCTGATGGATGTTTGTTTAAAAATGAAAGGAATCTGGCATTCTCACTGTCTAGGATTTCTAAGTTGGAATGGACACGCAGAGTTGGGTTTACAAAGCCTCATATTGGGCTTCACCTGACTGCTGTGCCTGAAAGCTGGAAAGGCTACCCATTTGCCACAAAAAAGTGACCAGTAAAAGTACACCTGGACCCCAGCCTCAGTCCCTGCCCATCTGATTATCATTTCCTTAGCTCCTTCTCTCTGTAACTCATTCCCTATTTTCAGCTTTGCCCTTGCCCTTGGACTTGACACCTGAGGCTGTTCCTCCCCCAACTGATCCGGCTCCCATGCCACTTGGGTTAAGAAGCCTCTAGGACATTGCTACCCTTTCTGGTCCTCCTTGAACTATCCCTTTCCAGGAATTCTGGTCTCCTATACAAGCTAAAGGGGATCAGTCCAAGCTTTCTTGGAGACCTCAGAGCAATAGATAGTCAGGTGTGTCTGTCTACCCCAATGCTGGATGTCCCCGTCTTTGAGTCAAAAGGACTCAATGCTCAGTCTTAGACTAGGAGAATCTTCTTGAACTTGGTTAGATAAGCATACTTCCTCCACCAAGCACTTCCACGCTTGCCATCCTTAGGCCTTGGGAAGGGGAGGTAAGGGTGGGGTCTCATCTTCATTGTGCATCAACTTAACATAGTCCACCTATGACACTCTGTCTCTCCCTTAAATTAACTATCTACAAAGACTCATTTCAAGAGAGTTTTGGATTTCCTTGTGGTAATCTACATCTTATCGAAGTTTCAAGACTTGAATAAGTCAACTTGCACTACTCCATAAATCAAGGAAGTTTTTCCAAGGAACTCCATTCTTCTATTTACAACTAGATAAAAAGTATTTTTAAATTAACTACATGTTTTTAGTTGGCATTCAATTTACAAGACACAGCATATTAAATGAATTCACATTTTCTATACAAGTATTTCACCAAATGGCTGGATTTCACTGCCTAAAACTTCAAGTTTCCTTATACATTCAATGCATAGTCTATGAATCATTCACTTTCACTCTGTCCAGTAAGCAACCACGAGGGGGGAAATAACAATGGCTTTGTCTTAGGTAAAAAGTCCCTAAAGCAGGGCCTGAGATAGAGGTTCTTGTGAATGTGGTTTGTTGTGGGGAGTGCCCTCAGGAGAAGGGGAGTCAGAGAAGCAGGAGGGTCAGGGGAAGGAGCAAGGATGTGGTCCCAGCTGGAATTGGCTTCAGATTAGTCCCACCCATGGGGAGCTCTGGAACACAGATCCTATCACCTGGTGGTACCACCTTGAGACAAAGGGCTGGCCTTTGTATATTCCTGTCGCTCAGTCATTGGCCATGGTTGCCCCCAGGAGGTAGTGGGGATGTGCTATCCCAGGCAAGGAGGACCCATTAGGCTGAGAACAATTCTCTGAAAAAAGGGCACCCAGGAGCCTTAGCAGCCATCATTCACAGCATCAGCATGATAACTAAGATCTGGACAAGGCACCAACCACATCACAACCTTTGTAAACATATTAATTCACAAGATGCAATATAAAAGCATCCTCCACTGGGAATGAATTTAAAATGCAGTTGGACCCTCGGCATTGTTGTACCCATAACACTGTGTTACTAATATAATGAACTAGAGGCCCGGTGCATGAAAATCAGACATCCCTCTCACAGTCCGGGTCTCTCACAGTCCGGGACCCCTCACTCCTTACTGCCCACCTGCAGTGGAGGTGGGGAGGCTCCTGCCACCGCTGCTGCGTTTGCCAGCCATGAGCCCCGCTTCTGGCTGAGCAGTGCTCCCCCTGTGGGAGCGCACTGTATTTGCATATTAGCCTTTTATTATAGAGGATAATATAACATGAGGAAATATTACATCACACTGAGCCCAGGACCTTTCTGCTCTGCTCTTGTTTGACCATTAGTTTAGTTGTTTCCTGACCTATTCTGACCTCATCCAATTGCTCAGAAAAAGCCAGATCAACCAAACTTGACTGGAATACACACACACACACACACACACACACACACACACACACCCCTAAAAAGACAAAGCTATCAATTAAGTTGTCTCTTGACAGGAAAGGCCAAACAGAAATCAAGGGGAATATTAAAAAGCAAATGTTACCCAGCCTGTGTGGTTCAGTGTTGGAATGTCGACCTATGAACCAGGAGGTTGAAGTTCAATTTCAGGACCCGTCTTTGGAGCCCAAAGCACATGCCCAGGCTTTGGGCTCCATCCTCAGTAGGGTCATGCAGGAGGCAGCCCATTAATGATTCTCTCTCATCACTGATGTTTCTATCTCTCTCTCTCTCCCCCTCTCCCTTCCTCTCTGAAATCAATAAAAACATATTTTAAAAAAAGTTTTTAAAGCAAATATCAACTCTGTGTATTCTCAGAATGGAATTAAAACTCTGTGGTGCCATCAATCATTTAACTGGACCATTATTTTAGGAGCTGTACAGCCTAAATAATAAAATATAAATGCTCTCTAGAAACATTTTCTTTAATTTCCAATAGATACTTTCCTTTGAGCCATGGGATGGGTCCCTCCTAAAATACAATGCCCAGACTTCAGTGGTTTGTCCAATGGGATTGTTAATCTCTGGTGTTTTAATTGCTTAAAAGTAGCCGTAACTTAACTTACTTTTTTACTAGGGGACAAAAATGCCATGGAATCCCCAGTTCAAGAGAAGTAATTGCTTTGTATTTTTTGCTCATCTGGTTCCCTCATGTTGATTCTGGTGACTGAATGTGAGAGCAAGAGAAACGGGGGCCCAGTCAGGCTAAGGAGACAGTGACCTGGGCAGATGAGAAATGTTTGCAGGAGCTGGCCGTGATTGACCTGGAGAAGAGTTGGGGGAGCGTGATCACTGTCTTCAAATAGCTGAGGAGACCTTGCCTGGCAGAGGGATTAAACTCCCCCAGGGCCCCGCGTGGACACCTGGATGATACAGTGAGGCAGAGTTCAAGACTATAAGGAAGAGCTCCTAAAGGTAATTTCAGAAACAGACACTACAGTCCTAGCCAATTGGGCTCAGTGGATAGTGTCGGCCTGAAGGGTCCTAGGCTCAATTCCGGTCAAAGGCATGGACCATGGTTGCAAGCTCCTCCCCGGACCTGGCCCTGGTCAGGGTGCATGCAGGAGGCAACCAATCGATATGTTTCTCTCACATCAGTGTTTCTCTCTGTCTTTCCCTCTCCTCCACTCTCTCTAAAAATCCATGGAAAAAGATCCTCCTGTGAGGGTTAACAATGAAATAGACACCATAGATTTGGGGAGAGGAGATTTTGCATGGTAAAATATGTTTAGAAAATGCTGTACACTATCCTCCCCTTAGCTATTCATAGCACACTAGCATCTCAAAGTCCTTCTATCCTGAAAACTACCAAGTGTGCTCAGTGGTGGAGCAAATGGATTATAACGGAAGAGTTCTTTCTCCTAACATCTACTCTTCCCTAATTCATCTTGACTGCTACTGCCCATTATTTGGCATGTATCTCTGCACTGTGACCAATGCAGAGAGCCTGCAAAAGCAAATTCATTAAAGACTTATTAAGACTTCAGTTCAGGCCCAATGTTCTCAAGAAACATTGTAGCCAGCACCGTTCAGCTAAAGGGACACAAAATACTTGTAAGCTAGCATCTTCTATGAGTTTTCTGAAATCATATGCCTGCTGCCAAGCACTGTTTACTTTAAGAAATCTCTCACTGAAAATTACCTAGAGGAGAAAGTAAACCACATTCCATCCAACAAAGATGGAGCAGAAATGGTTATGGGCTGGCCTTAAGGATGGAGGTCTCTTAGCGTCTCACACAGAAATGGAAGTGACACCTGTTGGGGGCCAGCGTTATGTTCTGGGGCATCCATGGGACCTGCAGGCTATCGCTTTGGATATGTAAAAACCCGTGACCTGCCACCAAAAGAGAAGACGGGACCAGGGAGGTGGAGAGGACTAGCCTTGGTACCATATTGCGCATCATTCTTCCTTAGACGTCTTCCCTGTGGAAGGTCCTAATATTGTTTCCTGAGCCCATTTTCTATGTCCTGGCATTTTGCTTCTGGAATATCTGGAATGCCTTTCCTTCCTTCTCTGTCTGTCCATCTATTCCAGCCTCAAATCGATCAGGACCCAATTAAAATTCTCCCAGCAGGTCTTGCCTGACCACTTATTTACTCTGAATTTGCATGTCATTTTCCAAACAGACTAGATTTGAGCTTGCTCCTTGAAGACATGACCAGGTTTGATTTATGTGCCTATTCCCACAGCAGCTAGTAGAGCACACACCTGGCAACCAGTGGGCACTTAAAAATAGTAATTAGTGCCCAGCCAGTGTGGCTCAGTGGTTGAGCATCAACCTGTGAACTAGGTAACAGTACAATTCCAGGCCAGGACACATGCCCAGGTTGCAGAGGCTCAATCCCATTGGGGGCGTACAGGAGGCAGCTGATCAATGATTCTCTCTCATCTTTGATGTTTTCTGTCTTGCTCTCCCTTCCTCTCTGAAATCAATAAAAATCTTTTTTAAAAAAAAGAAAGAAAAAGAATTAGAAAGGCACCAAGTGGTGAAAAGAGAATCTTTATATGTGTGCAACTTTCCAGAAAATAAAAATTTCCCAAGTTGCCAGATGCTGCTATCTTATCAATACAAGAAAAAAATGCGGAACTTCATTCCTGTGAACTACTTATTTTACCAGTAATTGAGTGAATGCTTAAATGGTCAAACTTGGGAAAAATAATTTTTAAAATGCCAGCCAATGGAAAGGGATTGTCCCTCTTAAATTACAGATCATGATGTTTGCAAGTGCTGAGTCATGGCATAGAGGTGATCTTCCAGGAAAATCGTGTATTTGTATTTTAGGAGCCTTTTAAGACCATACCTTAGCAGAAAGAAATGACAATACAGGAAAGTATTTTCACGTGTATATATAACTGACCAGAATGGAGATGACAATTTAAGGTGGTCTTTTGTTAAATTTTAGTCATTTCCTATAGGTCACCAGCTACATGCTATTTAGTAACATCACAGCAAATATATACTCCATATATGTATACATATATACATACAAATATGTATATATTTTCCATGTTCTTCCAACCTACTGTGCTTCATTTATTTTCTCCTTGTCCCATCCTCCATGACATAAAAATGGTGCCCAGGTAGAAGGAAGGGAGGAGAACTCACTCAAGATGGAGCTTGGAGACAGAACATAGACACTGCTGTGAATCCTGGATACACTTGGAGAGTTTTCTGAACTTGAAGCTGCAAACCATTTCATGACTGTGCTATTGCTGATTCATGCCTTCCTCCTTGAGGTTCAGACCAAGCATGACAGACAAGTGTAGATTGGCCACCTGCCTCTAGACCCATGAGCAGTGCCAGGGTGGAAGCGAGGGATCTGTAGGAAAAGGCCATGTCCTGCTATAAACACAGGGAGATGAAGACGTGTTGGAAAATGTGTACCCTGCACTTCCCTTCAGCTGCCAACAGGGAATGCTCCACTGACCTATTTAGAATGGTCACTTTGGTTGTGTAGCCACGGTGGGCACCAAATCATACAAGGACAGAACTGAGCCAGTAGTAAAAAATGGGACAGCCCTCTGTGTGTGTCTATGGGAGACACCTCTACATTGTGACCCAGCCGTTAAAGAAAAAGGGTGGGGCAATAGAAATACGTGATTAAATCCTAGTAAAGATTTCTTTGTAGCTTGTCAACCCTGCCTGGTTGCACACGCAGAAAAACAAAACATAGATTATTTTTTCACATGCTACGCTTATCTGGAAAGAAAACCCAAAAGCCTATAGCTCTGCTGCACTCCCCACCCCAACAACATGGCAACAAACAAGCTCATGTGTACACATACTTATACATGTGTGTAGATGTATGCACCATACACACACACTCTCACCTTCACCACACAGGAAATGTGTTTCCCTTGACACAGCAGGATCATGTTTTAAAGAATTCACTACCACTTCAGCCTGACGCCCAAGCACCATCTTCACTCTGTTCAATGCCATAAAGAGAAGTAGCAGTAATCACATATCATTAAAAGAGAGGAGGGACAATGAGCCAGCCTGACTCTCACCCAGAAGGCCTAGATCACTTTGCATGAGATCTGCCTGGTATTCCTGTTCGAAAAAGAGATTTCAAGGAACATTTTCTGAGCATCTGTTTTCTGATTTTAAAAAAGGAAATAACAACTATCTGCTAGAGGTGATATAAAGATTGAGACAGTACTCGAAAACAGTAGGGCTCAGTTAGTAACAAGACAGGCTTCTCCCTGTCTTCCTGCCCTGCTGCTGACCTGCCCTCTCTCCCAAGGTCAAGCCTCTCACTTCAACTGCCAGAACTTTGCTGCCAGATTCCTTGTTGATGCCAAAATACTTAAGTGTGTCCACAGTGGAATAACGCATCTTCTTCCTCCATAAATCTGCCACTTCATTGAGGTCCTCTTCTGCTGGGGCAGATGGCATCTGTGTGCTCTCAGCTACCTGGCCAGAACCTCAAGGCCATCTTGGACTCCTCCCTTCTCCTGCTCTCCAGAAAGCCAATCTATGAATCAACTGTCTATTCTACTTCTGTGCTTTCCCTATGGTCAGGCCCCTCCTCTCTTCCTCTCTGCTCCTGCCCCAGTCCAGTCTTCAACACATCTCACATGAGCTGTTTCAAGAACTTCCTAAATGATGTTCTTTCTATCCATCTCTACAAATGTTGCCAAACCTCTTCCGAAAGCAGACAGACATTGAATTGCTGATTTTCTCAGGAATGCTTGTACTGCCTCCTTGCCTAAAGAATTGCTTGGTGCTTATTCTATAACCTCTGAGGGCTGATAAAGGTGAAGAAATGAGGACTTTGTCCCATCTGATTTACACACGGTGAAACTTTGTTTGCTACTCTTGACAGTCATCATCAATAGCGCTGGTGAGCATCTATAAGTAAGTGGATCATTACAAACAAACTCACAATACAGACCTGCAAGAGGGAGCCGGGGGAGGGGCAGAATGGTGCAAGGGTCACGGGTGGGTATTTGCATTCTGGCTCTGCACTTAGGAGCTCAACTGACCTTGGACCACTAATGTACCTTCTGTCAACCCAGTGTCTTTCAAATGGCATTGAAAATACCAAATTCATGGAATCCCTGACAAATTAAGTGACATAAATGAATGTTCTTTGTGAACTATAAAACTTAAAAACTGTTCACTATTATTAAAGCTATCTCTATGCATGAAAGGTTGATACTAGTACTGTGCCAAATTCCTAGAAAAGCACTGGTGGGGGGGGGGGGGGGAGGGAGCAGGGAGGGTGTAGCACATCAATTGGGCAATCCATTCTTGGGAGACCTGATGATTAATACAAATTCTCAAGCCTTTGGCTGGAAGGATAGTTGTGAAGAAAGCAAATGAGACTGTGAAAACCACAGACCTCAGAGAAGAGGAGGCAGACAGCAGAGATTATTAATACCGGGGTCAAGGGTGTCAAGTCCAGACGTTTCCCAGATGGTCATGAGAAAGTGATTAACCTGGAGGACGTCTCCTCTCAGAATTTTAAGCCAAACGCACATAACAGAAGGACAGCTTGGTGGCCATGATATTCAATGTGAACTGATGGCCCAGTGGGGAAAGGCTATGGCCTCCAAATTCAAAGCTCTGAGCCAACCCAACTCCTGTTACTATTTTTAAAGTTCAGTGCGGGTGAGGGGCGGGGGTAATAGAGAGTTTTTCCACTAGTAGTCAAGAACCGAAATAGGAAAGATCAACAGAGGCATTTATAAACAATGAATGCCATTAATTTTTTATAGCTAAGAAGGGTTTGGCAAAGTTGTAGTGTAGCAAGGAGTGGGGAATATAGGCAGAGAAAGGTGGCGTAGGGGTCTTCACAATTTTTAATGGTCCTTTCTGCTTGCCTAGTAGCATGTCAAGTCACTGGCAAATGACTCTATTACTGAATTTCCCAGAAAACTTGGGAACCGTCCTGTTCAGCTGAACTCATAGCAGGGGAGAGATAGGGTGGGTTATTTTTAATCAAGGTCTCATGACTAGAGTTCAAGTGTGATGGAAAATATGTTCCCCCTTTTTCCCCTTTAGCAGAAAACTTTCTAACTATTGAGTGATAGCTAAAGCTGAGGAGCAGTGTAAGCTGTATTGCTTGAACTCCAAAGCCCCAACTCTTTGCAGTGCACCGCTATGAGGACAGTGACAGGTCACCGAGGGTGCTTTTAGGGTGGTGAGAAACTGGTCATTGTAAACCCTGGGTTTGAGCTTTGCTTCCGTTCCCAGCATGCTGCAATGGGAAGACCATTAGCCCAAGAGGCCAGACACTAGTATTTTAATTCCTGCTCTGCCACGGAGGAGCGGTGTAATGTCTGTTGAAGCACTTCGCTTCTTTGAGCCTCAGTTTCTTTATCTGCAACATGAGAAGCTGTATCTGGGAAGGCAAGTTGGTTTCCATACTAATTGATTGACACTGAATGCCTCAGTTCCCTCAGCCAGGAAAGAGAGCCAAAAGTAATTGTTGCTCTACATCCGTTTCTCTACGGGGCAATTTTCCCTCACAGATAGGAGTTCAAGACTTAGCAAGTAAAAAGATAGGACACCTATTAATTAAGTTTGGATTTCAGAAAAACAACCTATAATATTTTAGTATAAGTGTGTCACAGGCAGTATTTGGGATATAATTGTTTCATGCAATATTTGAGCTATTCTTAGGATAAAAAATAATTTGTTATCTTAAAATTTAACTGGACTTTTCTTCTGTTTTAAATATAGTTTATTGATTTCAGAGAGGAAGAGAAAGGGGGAGAGAGATAGAAACTTCAATGATGAGAGACAATCATTGATCAGCTGCCTCCTGCACACCCCACACTGGGGATTGAGCCCAAAATCCAGGCATGTGCCCTGACCGGGAATGGAACTGTGACCTCCTGGTTCATAGGTCAATGCACAACCACTGAGCCATGCTGGCCAGGCTAACTAGACTTTTCTATATTTAATCTAGCAACCCTGCCCCTGGGGACATCTGACAATATCTGGAGATGTTTTGGGTTGTCACAGTTCAGGAGGATGCACTTCTGCATCAAGTGTGAGGCCAGAACTGCTGCCAGCCATCCTGCAAGGCACTGCCCCTACACACACACACACACACACACACACACACACACACACACACACGGCAAAAAAATTAGCAGGCCCCAAACGTCCATAATGTAGAGGCTGAAAAACTCTGCTCAGAAAACTTGGATTTAAAAAATAAAAGTTCTCTGAAAACTAGAAAGCGTTGAAAGCGGTCCATTCCATTTTGAAGCAAAAATAAAGAGAAATGGGCACTTTCCCCTTGTCCATCAGAGGCAATGGAGGTGGCCTCGTCTGTGAAGTCTGCAGCTTGACATTCTGCTACAGAATGTTCCCTGGGTAACTCAGAGGAAGGCCCAGCCTTGCAGGACATAGTTCCAGGAAAGGAAAACAAAGCCTGCTGAGCATGTCAGCACACACAGGGCACAGGGCAGGCAGGGGGTGAGGGAGGGGGAGCCAGGCCACGCTGAATGATGGCAGGACGTGGCGTCCAGGACAGCGCTCTCCCCAAGTCCTAAGTCACAGCAAGTGGAGATGAGGAGAGTTGCTGCTACCTCTTGTTTGCTAAGCTGTTGGATTCCTGACCCAACCACAGATTCCCAACAACGGAAGCTCCAAAATCAACACCACCAAAGTGACTCCTCTCAGCATGGCTTGATAATTCTTCAAAAGTGAGAACACCTCCTTTCGAAACTATGTAGTCTCTTATTTCTTTCTTTTTTTTCAATTTCTTTTTTATTGATTAAGGTATTTACATGTGTCCATTACGAAGGGAAAATGTGTTCTTCCTAGAAAATGAGAAAACACAAATAAAAACAAGAACTAAAAAGCTTTTAGAATCCCACCAACCCAGATAGAAATATTATTCATGTGCCCTGCCAGACCTTTTCCCATGCATGTATATGCTCATTTTACATGAGAGTTTTCCAAATGTTTTGTATTTACCCTAATTTTGACACTTTAATATTTTATTACAAATATCATATTATGTCAGTTATTATTAAATAAAAAATTATCTCAGTAGCCAAAAAGTATTTTGTTTATGGATGCACCAAACTTTCATTAATTAACACCTTCCTGACTCTGTGATATTTTAGTCATTTTCCATTTCCTAATATTACTTACAAAGCTACAGTAAGTATCTTTGTAGTTAAGCCTTTGCAAACATATTTAATTTTCCTAAGACACAATTCTGACATTGAAATTGCTGTATCAAAGAATTATGCACATGTCTAAAGCTTTTGATGCACGTCCCCAAAGTGACCAGAAAACAATGGTACCATTTCCTAATCTGGGCAACAGTGTCTGGGAGCACCCGTACCCCACATCCAACTACTTATAGTTATTTTTTCATTACTTTTCATCTTTGTACATTTGATAGAAAAAAATGGATATCTTGCTAATTTCATTTCTAGTTCTTTGATTACTAATTAAATTTACCATTCATTAAATCAACAATTTTCAACCGGTGCGCCACAAGAATTTTTTAAATATGCAATATCTGATTGTTTAGTGAGGGGCACTGACCTCTTTTCCCTGAGATTCTCAAATTAAAAAAAAAATGACAACCTCCAACATAACAATAGCCATTTCGGGTGAATGAATCAAAATTATACCTATTGTTTTTGTTGGGTCAGCAAAAAATATACTTTGGGTGTGCCACAGAATCTTAGTAATTAGTTTATGTGTGCCATGAGATGAAAAATATTGAAAATTGCTGCACTGCATGCTTAACTTTCCATTCAATTTCTTTTATAAGCCCTCAGTTTATGTCTTGGACAATATATTTTTGGCTTATTTATCTTTTCCTTTTAAATTGAAAGAAGTGCTCATAAATCTCATATATTACAGTATAATACCCTTAATTTTATTAGGCAAATATTTTCCCCAATTTATCTGTACTAGAGAGTATATTTTTATATAATCAACTTTACCAACCTTTTGGTATATTGTTTTCTCTCATAAAAATCTTACTTCTCAAGAATAAATAAGCTGGTGTTATATTTTCTTCAATTAATATAGCAGTTTTAACTTTTATGTAAATTTCTTAACCCATCCACACTTTTATTCAGAATATGCTATGAATTAGCATTTTCCCAAAATAATTTACCAGGTGACTCATCAATATCTGTTAAATAATTCCTCTTTTCACTGCTGATTTGAAAACCACTTTTATCAAACATTAAATTCTTAAAGATACTTAAGTATATTTTTTACATTTTCAATTTACTTTACTGGTTATATTGTTGGTTCAGCACCAGTAGCTCTCTGGTTTAATTATTATTGTGATTTATAATAGATTATTTTTCATAAATAGTTTGCTATTCTCAAGTATTTACTCTTCAAAATTAATTTTAGAATTGTTTTTTGAAGTCCCCCACCCAAATCCCATTAGATTTCAGCTAGAATTCTGGTATATTTACAGAACTACTTGGAGAAAATTGGCATCCCTTCAATGGATATTTTTTCCTTTCTTATTTAATAACTAGTGACCCAGTGCATGAAATTTGTGCACCAGGGGGGGGGTGGCTTGTCCCTCATCCTGGCCTGCACCCTCTCCAATCTGGGACCCCTTGGGGGATGTCCGACTGCTGGCAGACAGACATCCCTCTCACAATCCAGGACTGCTGGCTCCTAACTGCTCAACTGCCTGCCGGCCTGCTCACCCCCAACAGTCCCCCTGCCAGCCTGCTCACCCCCAACTGCTCCCCCCTGCCGGCCTGCAAGCCCCCAACTGCCCTTCCCCGCCAGCCTGCGAGCCCCCAACTGTCCCCCCTTGCTGGCCTGCTTGCTCCCAACTGCCCCCTCCCCACCCCCGCCGGCCTGATCATCCCCAACTGCCCTCCCCTCCTGGCCTGATCGCCCCTAACCACCTTTGTGTTGGTCCTGCCACCATGGCTTTGTCCAGAAGGACATCCAAAAGGTCTCCTGGAAGGTCTCCCAGTCTAATTAGCATATTACCCTTTTATTAGTATAGATAGCGTGTTGAGTACTAGTAACATCAGGCATCTTGGTCTTCTTTCCAACTTAAATAGGAATTCATTCAACAAATATTTATGGGGTATCTCCTCTGGGCCAAGTTTTGCTCTAAGTCTAAGCACTTAGGCTGCATCAGTTAACAAACCAGGGAAAAATCTTTGCCCTTGTAGAGTTGACATTTTAGTTGGGGAGACAATGGATGGATGGATGGATGAAGTTTTCTATGGTGATGGGTAATGTGGAAAGAAGAACAGTGTTAAGCAGGGTGGGAAAGATCAGAAGTCCCTAGACAAGGGGCAGGTTGCTGTATCAATGAGATGGTCACGGTAAAATCAGTTCTGAGCAAGACCTAAAGATGAGACAACTCTGAGGAAAGCATCCAAGTGAAGGAAACAAGTAGGGCAAAGCCTAAGGCAGGAGCGTGCTGTGTTTAAGTACCAGCCAGGTAGCCAGCATGGGGTGCAGCAGAACTGATGAAGAGCAAAGAGGCAAGCAGGGCAGAGATCCTGTGCCATTGTAAGGACTTTGGCTTTTACACTGTAAAGTAACTACAAGACTTTAATCGAATTACCTTTACAAAGGGTTGCTCTGGCTACTATGTAAAGAACAGACTTTGCTGGAATGGGGACAAGGATTGAAGCAAAGACATTTAGGAGGCTGTTATTACATAATGCAGGTAAGAGATGACAGTACAGCAGGAAGAATTGAGAATGGTCCAGATTCATGAAATATTTTGAAGGAGGTACCCAGCAAGATTTTCTGTACATGGGTTGCCTGGGGAAAACAGAGATGCTTCCAAGGTTTCTGGCCCAAGTAACTGGAAGAATCATATTGCCATCAGCTGAGATGGGGAAACTGTAGATTGAATAGGTTGATTTCTATGAAACCTTTTATAAGCCAAAAGGCATAAAGGGAAGGGTGTCCCACTTCACTTTTAAGAAAGACCTACATTAGTATGGTAATGGGCTTTTTTGCAAAAAAAAAAAAGAAGAAGAAGAAGTTTATGTCTCTTTTCATGCCACAACAGCATAGAAACCATGTGGCCGGCAAAACCTAAAATATTTGCTCTCTTGCCCTTTACAGAAAAACTTTTCTGACTCTTAGTCTAACTCCTCAGAAGGAAGACAAAACAAAAACAAAAAATCTGCCTAAATTAATGTCCAAGATCAGCCTTGTTGAAGGGTTTTCTTCTGTAGAGATCCTCCATTCTGTTGCCAAAATCTTCACATTCCTGGAATATAGGTGTTTTTCAAAGAAGGAATTGGGGGAGCGCTCTCTCTCTCTCTCTCTCTCTCTCTCTCTCTCTCTCTCTCTCTCTCTCTCTCTCTCTCCCTCTCTCCCCCTCCCCCCCCCCTTTCCTCTCTCTCTAAAATCAATAAACAGGAAAAAAAATTTAAACTTATTTTGGTCTCCCTCAGGTTGTTAGAGGCCAAACAGCTAACTTATCACATTAATACATACTTTTACAAAACACGGATCAACTTACTTGTCTGTAAATTGAGTTATAAGGGAGGGATTTGGATTTGGTACACACAGGAGAGTAGGATGTGGACCATGCTCTATGTGGGTCATGCCTGATCCAGTCATGAGTTTAAAACATCCAGTTAAGCCTTAAGGAACTGAGAATCATGCTCTCAGAGAAAGTCACTATTCAGATAATACACTGCTTACTTTTGCATAGTGAGTTATGCCCCTTGGATTTCCCATTTTGTGCTCATGACACCCTTTCTCAGATGGGGAGACTCAGGCTCAGATAATCAAGTGCCTTGTCCAGTGTCTCAGAGCTAAGAACTAATATCTAAACATTTTGATGACTTCTTCCAGCCCGCCACGATCTCTTTATATATCATGTATGCAAGTACAAACACACATATCCAGATATGAACATACACATGTAATACAATTTATGCATGGAAGTTGTAATAAGTTGTAGAACAATTGCCCTGCCTTTGTACTTTTGTATTCTTCCATTTGTACTTCTCCCCTCCAGCTCCACTCTTCCTTTTAAAAGATTCAACCAAGATGAGAAAACTATTTTTATTAAAGGCACTTCTGACATCAATGTCATTTTCAAAACAAAAAAAAAATAACTCCATGAATAAGAGCATATCAAAACTAGGCACAGCAGTGTACACTTATATCGGCTAATGCATTTGCGGCCTTGACTCCTAATGCATTATTGATTGTGTGAGTAATCACCAGCTTAGAGGGCTTGGCAGTAGAGTCAGCCATGGGAAGAACTCTCCGTTTCCTGCACTTTCCTTCTGTGTGTTTTCAAGGGTCTGTACTAGGCTCTAGAGCAGTGGAGCCTGTAATCCAACCTTCATATACCAAGGGCCACATTATTCCAAGGGATTGACTTGACCCAATTTCCAGCAACTTTATTTATTTTCTTCTTGTCACAGTAGTACATGAGACTAGTTTAAATAAGGTACCAATGGTACTGAAAATTCTACAATAGAAACTATCTTATCATATAACCCAGACTAACTTCCAATGAGCAACCACTTTCAACCTCATTGGTTTTTTCTAACATTTATTTCAGTATTTCTAAATGCTGTGCTTCTACTACTATTTTTTAAATATATTTTTATTGATTTCAGAGAGGAAGGGAAGAGAGATAGACACATCAACAATGAGAGAGAATCATTGATCAGCTGCCTCCTGCACACCCCATAGTGGGGATTGAGCCCACAACCTAGGCATGTGCCCTTTACTGGAATCAAACCAGGGACCCTTCGGTCGGCAGGCTGACACTCTATACACTGAATCAAACCAGCTAGGGCTCTACTACTATTTATTGATTAACCAAATATTTATTGGTTTTCTGCTAGATGAGAATTCAGCTCTCACCCCTCCAACACCCTCTTCCTTGTTCCCTCTTCCTCACTCTCACCTTCCCAAAACAGTTATATCACAGTCTTGGCTCCCTTGCTCTTAACTTCCCAAGCAGTTTTATCACAATTTTGTGTTCACTATTGTGACTATTGCAAACTTCTGATTCAAGCATTGTACTGTGATTACATTTCTTTCCTTACATGGATTTTATATTTCCTCAAATTTAAAATCACCCTTTCACTTGTATGCATGCATATAAGCATAACCAATGGACACAGACACCAGGGGTGAGGGTATGAATGGGGGGGGGGGGGTGGGGATTAAGGGGTGATAAGGACACATATATAATACCTTAATCAATAAAGAAATTTTTAAAAATTACCCTTTCCATTTTCTTGACTTTCATGCACCTATAATTGTGTTTTTTTTCAAATGTTCCCATATAGCTGTCAAATGCCATATCTATTACAATATTAAAATCTCAAAAGCATCAATAAACTTCAAAATTTTTTCTATGTTTTCCCACAGGTCTACTGTCTTATCTCATCTGGCAGCACCTGTCTAAAGCTAGTTCAGAGCTTTCAGATGGACCTATTATTTACTTCTCTGTGTCAGTTATTCTGTTGTGCACAGGATGAGCAATTTCCTCTTTCTTGACTCATTCCTTTATCTTTCTAATGCACATCCTTCATTAGTTTCCTAAGAAAGGGTAAATAGAAAGTTACTATTTTGAATCCCTGAAGATCTGAGTAGGTGTTTACTCTGCTTTCATACTGGTTGGTAATTAGACTGGATATAAAATTCTAGGTTGAAAATTATTTTCTCTCAGAATTCTGAAATTCCACAGATTTTGAAGGTCCATGGTCTTCTATTTTTCAAATTGTTGTTGGAAAACCCAATCTTCCTCTGTTCTGCTAAATTTTCTGCCAGTCCTCCAATCTCTGTCTTCCAAATATATGTTTAACTCTTCTTCTATTTTTGCTACTCTTCCCAGGAATCTTGTTATTTGAGATTTATACCATTTTTAATTGTGGGCTGTGATTTTAATGGATTTTTGGTATAAGTGTTGAAAACCATGTGGCCAGTCTATCATGTTTACTCCGTGTCCAGTAAACATACTTTATGTTTCCAAGTATATCAACCCATACAATCCCCTTTGCATATATTTTGACACTATAACTATTAGAAACCCTGAGAGTAATTAATACTATTACCATTTTATGAAGAGACATCTGAAGCTCTAGGAATGTTAGTAGTTTTCTTTAAGTTTAAAGAGCCAGCATAAGACAGATTTGAATTTAGATTCATGTTTTTCTCACTCTATTGAGGCATCAGGGTTACATTCAGTGATGTCTTTGTGATGGTGGTAACTATTAATAGCACATGTCAGACCACAGATTTCCCATATCTTGCTTCAAATGTGAGTTATTCTTTTGAACTATTCTCTGAGCCACAGCATACAAGCTTTCCTCTTCAGTCATTCTTGTTATTCCAGAGTAGAAATTGTAATACCTAAAACCAAAGAATTGCTGATGGTCTGACTCGTACAAAACAGATTGCATTAGAACAGACAAGGAAAACTGAAATTATGGTGTTCAGGTCTGAAGGAAAACATTCTTTAATATATAATGGTGCTATTTCAGAGTCCAGCACACAATGAAATAACTCTCTTCTTTGATGCTTTTACTTACATTTTCACAAAGGGCACAAATAGCTTTCCCTAATTCACAAACAAAAAAATAAGTGATTTATTTGGAAGTCCAGTCTTTTTAAGGCATTGCAGTCTTTCAGCTAAGTTGTTCTTCTCGAAAATGAAAGAAAGACTTTCCAACTACTGTTTATGAACAAGCACATATAGCCAGTAATTTATGATGTGTTTATACATCACTTTGACTTTCTGTGGTTATAACAGCAGACATGCTTTGTGTTAAATGAGTCCTTCCTGAAAGGATTTTTCAGGTATTACCTCGTGAAAGGTTTCCAGGTACTTTCCCAATAAAAAATTTGCCCATTGTTTTTTTTTCCACTGAATGTCAAATTTAATCACCTTATTATCACCAAGTACATCTTCATGTAGGTTAAGCAACCCAAATAAAAGGAGAAAATATTTGGGTCAAGCAGTGAAAGAGTGAAACCAGGCAGAACCTTCTCTGACCTGAGGCAAATCATTCCACTGCTTAGACACCCAGGCTGCATATCTGCAAAATAATCTCACACAGCCCGGCCAGCATGGCTCAGCAGTTGAGTGTTGACCTATAAACCAGAAGGTCACGGTTCAATTCACATGCCCAGGTTGCTGACTTGATCCCCAATGTGGGGCATGTAGGAGGCAGCCACTCAATGGCTCTCTTTCATCGTTAATGTTTCTATCTCTCTCCTTTCCGCTCTGAAATCAAGAAAAAATATATTTTAAAAATAAATAAAAAATAATTTCATACATATAAATGATCTTCAAGTTCTCTTTCAGCTCTTGAATGTCATCTCTAAGCCATCAATGAATCAACCTCAATTTATTATCTAAATCAGGCACTGCTGTTTTAATACATATGTGACTATGGAAGGATTTGTTTGTTCATTTATGTAATACATCAACCATCATACTCAGAGCTGGTTATACAGTGACAAACTTAGCCTCATTGCATTCATAGTCCAGAGGAAAAGGCAGACAGGAACAAACTCTCAAATAAAGAAATGTGATTTTAGAAATACTGTGACAGAGTCCTGTGAAAAAGAATAATAGGAAAAAGATCATTTAGACAATGGAAGGGGAATGTTTCCAAGAAAGCCTCATTGAAGAAATGACAAGTGATTTGAAGGATGAGGAGTAGCAAGACAAGTGAAGAGTGATAGAATCAGCATTTCAGGCTTATAGGGCAACATGTCTTAGGCTCTACAGCAACGGTTCTCAACCTGTGGGTCGCAACCCACAGGTTGAGAACTGCTAGCAGGGTCGCCTAAGACCATCGGAAAATACAGATATTTACATTATGATCCATTATGACAGTTATGAAGTAGCAATGAAAATAATTTTATGGTTGGGGGTCACCACAACGTGAGGAACTGTATTAAAGGGTCGCGGCATTAGAAAGGTTGAGAACCACTGTTCTAGAGTAATGAATAGAAAAGAGGGGGGTGGACCAAAGCTGACGCCTTAGGTAGAAAGTGGGGGAGAAGGTGAAAGAATCTACCATATTATTTTGCCCTTTTTTGAAAGGTTCGTGCAGAAGTCACAGAAAAGAATTCCCTGGGTTACGAAGTAATCACTTTCCCAGGGATTTCATACTCGTCACCAGCAAAGGGCGGGTTGTACCCTAACCAAAGCTCACTGTGTGTCTGACAGGAACAAATGCTAAGCACGGACTACGCTGCAAAGCCTGTAAGATGAGCCTCCACCACAAGTGCATGGATGGCCTAGCGCCCCAGCGGTGCATGGGCAAGCTGGTAAGGGCCTGCCCCTGAGATCACTCCATTCAAACTCCTTCTCTGCAGCACCTGTGAGAACGGGACACCAGGAAGGCAGCCCTAGAACCCCTGGTCTGCCAACTTGGCTTCCTGGTTGGCAAAATGACAGAGCAGAGGAGGAGCGTTGTCAGCCCAAGGGATGAATGCTCCACATAGTGACCAACTTGTCCTGGCTTTAGCACTGGAAGTCCCACGTCCTAGAACTCTCCAGGTTTTAAAAGTGAAAGTGAAGCACCCTAGGAACCATATTTTAGCTCCAGGCAAACTAGGGTGGCTGGTCATTCTAGTACTTAATTGGCTGACAGCTCAGTGGGAGTCACAAATAGGATAGAGATTAACCACCCTCCCAAAAGTGGAGAGAGTAATAAAAATCTGCAGCACTTTAATAGACTCATGGTGACCAAACCAAGGGAGGCTGGGTAACCCTGGCCCGTTCTGGGCTGATCATACCATCTCAAGAGTGTGGGCTTCATTCAGCACTGGTGCCACACATCACTAAAAAGCAACCGAGAGATTTCAAAACTAGGATGGCCAAAGAATTGTAGAAGGAACCAAGAATGTCTACCCTGGAGATACTTAGGGCATGATAGCTATCTTCAAAAAATAATAAGACGTATCACACAGAAGAGGGATTCTATTGTCCTCGGTGGCTCCAGGAAAAAAGACCTAGGATCAGTGTGTACCAAGTCTTAACAGTCAGAGATGAAGTCCCCAAAGACCTACCTCCAGGGTTAGCGAGAGCTCCCCTATCCATCCTCCATCACTGGCAGTGTCTAAACAAAGAAGGATACCACTGCCAGGAACTTTGGAGAGGCCTGTGGAACTCTAGTAGAGTCTGGGCCACTATGTTTTCTTTCAATACTGGAATATAGTAAGTCAAGATTCTTAGAGAGTTCATCAACTCACTCTGATTGGCAATGCCCTCTTTAAAACCCTACCTCCTCCTCCAAAGGTTATTTCCACAAGTCAAGGCAAAGACCATGGATGAGAAGTCAGAAAACAGAATGGAATCTAGAACACAAAGCAGATGGTTCTTGGTAGAGCTCATCAGACAGAGAAAGGCCTTTAAGCCAACCCCTGGGGTCTGCTTTCCCATTCCAAAGCTGATTTTAACCAACCACAATAATGAGCTGCAGTGAACTAAGGCATAATGGTCCATTGTATCCTGGGAGATAATGAGGATTCCAGACACAAGGGAGGCTGCAGTGGGCCACAGAGAGGGAAGAAGCAGGACAGGGAAGGGCAGGGCTGAGGCTCACTTTCTGGATGGAGTGTGGTTTGCTTATTGCCACCCTCCAAGGGTATATGAAAGCACAAGTCAACATCTTGAAGGGAGACCAGGAGGTGCCCCGAGAAAAATCAACTGGTTTGATTTTTAGAGTTCTTACGTGGTTCTCTTCATCTCATCAGTGACATTAAGCCCTTCTCTTTCTCATTCTCTCCCCAGCCAAAGGGGTTTCGGCGTTACTACAGCTCCCCCTTGCTCATTCATGAACAATTTGGATGCATTAAAGAAGTTATGCCCATTGGTGAGTTGGGACATTGATGGGTTGAGCTGGGTTTTGAGCAGCAATGTCAACATTCATGGCTGCTGTTCTCCCAGGACTGCAAAACCCAGGAGGTGTGTTTGCGCATTTGTTTGGTGGCTGATGGGATTATGATTGTCTGTGTATTTTGCTGGAAGGGAAAGATAAGGTGGACCCAGTTCTGTAGGAATATGCATCCTCTCCCTAATGGAGCTCAGATAATACCCAAATCCCAAAGGCTGCTGATATGCTACCCCACCCATCAGCAGCATGATGGAGTGGAAAGAGCATAAGGTATGGCTTTCCACAGACCTGGTTCAAATCCCAGCTTCCCCGCTGACCAAGGTGTGTCTGCACAAGCTACCCAACCTGTCAAACTCTATAAAATGAGAACAGTAATGGCTGTGTGTGTGTTTTTATCATTGTTGTAAAAAATAAATACAAATTATAGACCAATGCCAGAAAGGAACTCAGTGAATATCAACTATTCCTCAACTGAGACCCAAAAACAATGCCTTATATTTATAGACATTAAATTTATTCTTTAACAATATGTGTACTTCTATTTTTCTCTCCCTAACAAAATCTCTACGTCGATGAGGATGAGCAGAGTGGCAAGTTTTAAACTAAAAATTTATACACTACAATGTTTTGCATTACAACTCATGAAGCCTGAGAATGTCCCAATTCTTTCAAAAACACTTGCTTCCTCCTACAAACTTGGGGTCTCCAAGGCTTCATACCTGGGAATGCCTCACTTGGCACTCGAGGAAGTAAAGCTGATCTTTGGAAAGAACCTTGATGTTGGAGTCTGGGGGGTAGATAAAAAAGAGGGAAATCAGTCCCTCAGGAAGCATTTAGGAGCAGAGGGTGCCAGGTGTAGTGGGGGTCCCTAGCAAATGGGCACATGTCATGGGGGACACCTGTGTGAGGAAGGCTTGACCACAAAGCCCCATTTTCCAGGAGGCCGTGGGTCTGCTGCTCAGACCTTGCTCCTCAGGTGCATGTGATAGGCGATGCCTGATGCGGCCCAGGGTATGTGAACTGTGATTGGCTGCGTTCCTGACAGTGAGTCGAAGAAACCTTTCTCTCAGATGAGCTTTCTCTCCCGTTGCAGCCTGTGGCAATAAGGTGGACCCTGTCTACGAGGCCCTCCGCTTCGGCACCTCCCTGGCTCAGAGGACCAAGAAGAGCAGCTCTGGCAGTGGCTCGGACTCCCCTCACAGAACCTCTGTAATTGTCCTCTTGGTGCCCTTGGGCAGGGTGGGGCTCAGGCACTGCGGTCTGTGGGTTCCACCTAAAGGCATCATGAGGGCAGGGCTGTTGTGAGTCAGGCAGCCGCCAAATGGAAACCCAAAGGGCTTTGGGCCACTACAGGTTCATTTTCTGTTGCCAACACCCAGGAAGCATTTAACTCTCCCCCTCAAAGACCTCGCTCTTGGCTTCATGTTCCTTGACTTTCTCTTCTGTATACTCCCTCTCCCCGCGCCGCCCCCCCACCACCAACGTTAGATAACACGTGAACAACACAGAAAGGTTTGACTCAAACGATGGGCAGAAGCCGGGAGTCCCAGCTGTGCCCAGTTCTCCCTCCAGCTCCATCCCGGTTCAACAATACAGCCATTTCTCACATTTCCTCAATGCTTTCTCTCTAGGGCAAGGTATACCCTTGGATTCACACAAAAAACAAAAACAAACAAAACAAAAAAAACACCCTCCCCAGAGGTGCTTGACCTGTGACTTAGTGGGGCTTCTCTCCAGGGGAGAGTCACCCCTCCCAAGCACCTCTCCTATGTCTTACCTCACTGGAAATGAGTGCTCTGTGCATGTCAAGACTTTTTGTGGCCACCACCCAGCAATCCAAAAGAAAAGCATAGGCAGCACTGGCCAGAGCAGGGAGACCTCTGTCCATCCACCTTGACCTGCATCCCAAACAGGCCTTTCTCACATCCCTGGTGTGAGCCACTACGTCCTCATCCCCTCAGCTCATGCATCCCCCATGCCCGCCGGAGGCTGGCCCGTGTAGAAGGCAGATGCAAAGCCAGCCGGGAAGGAAGAGCAGAAAGGCTTCCCCAGAGGTGGCCTGACCTGCCCCCATCGACCCCAGGGCGCTGCTCCCGTGGGAGGAGGCAGCCTCAGATACACTCCCAGCAGGCAGTGGCCATTTCGGCCTCCACATTCTGGGCTCAAGCTAAGCAGCAGCAAGACCATCAGAGAGTCCATTTGTCCAGTTCTCTTTCATGCCTAAAACAGCCTTGTTTCTAGCAATGTCTGGACCCTCCAGGCTGGTTTTACGAGCAAAGAGCATCGTTTTCTGAATGCCAATAAGGTGTCCATTTATCACAGTCCACTTACGCTTCCTGTTTACCGGTTCCATCAGCGAAGATTTCTTGGGATTTTGCTCTGTGACGGCGTTGTTCTGAGACCCGCAGGGAGACCAAGATAAATCCAAGTGTGCTTAAGTATCTGTCACTTCACTCTTTCCCCGGAGTCCAACTGGACTCCTGGAAGAAAACAGCAAGGATTGATTGGTACTTTAAAATGCTTTTGCTTCCTTTCTGCAGGGGCAAATCATAATGCATTTCAGCCTCTTGCCTTTGTTGCAGTGTTATGCCCTCAAGCTAACATATTCCCACATCGCAAAGCTTGGGTCCACAGGCTGATTTTCTCCCAGGGCTATAGAGCCATTTGCTTTACATTGTCGGGAAGTCACTGGCTGGCTTGTTTCTCAATCGTTATGTCTCCTTTAATGGCTTTCAACTGCTCTAGAATATAAAAGGTCTGATGGCTTGGGGAAGGCCATGCTGAAACCAAATTCAAAACGCTTTCTGGGAGTTGGCTGACTAGTTTGTGAATAGCCTTCAGTTTCATAAAATTAAATTAACACAATAGCAACTTTGGTTCAGAAATAGTGAGCTTCAGCTGAAACCGGTTTGGCTCAGTGGTTAGAGCGTCAGCCTGCAGACTGAAGGGTCCCAGGTTCGATTCCGGTCAAGGGCATATACTTGGGTTATGGGCACATCCCCCAGTAGGGGGCGTGCAGGAGGCAGCTGATCTATGTTTCTCTCTCATCGATGTTTCTAACTCCCTTCCTCTCTGTAAAAGATCAATAAAATATATTTTGAAAAAGAAAAAGAAATAGTGAGCTTCAGAGGAGCTGGATGCAGATGACTTGGAGACCCTGTGGCATTTCTTATTTCTGAAGTGTCATGAAAGTAAGAATGGCTGAGGAAAATCTTATTAAGAGTTAACTTTTTTGTAACAAAAGTGAGTCTCTGGAGACTGGTGCTAAACTGCTCTAGAGCAGACTGGGAGAGGTAGGCAGGGAGCTTTGCCCTCCTCTGATAAGATACACATAAAATGTTTGAAAAGTGTGACTCTCCATCGACGCCCCTTAAATTCCTCTTCTATGGAGCCAGGCAGAGAGCAGTGGGGGCATCTGGCCCTATGAAAGAGGCCATCTGAAAAAGGGACAGTGCCCAAGAGGGAGAACACACCCTCTAAAGTCAGCCAGGCAGACAAGACAGCCGCGATTGGATTCTGAGGACAGTGTCCTGCAAATTCTATCTTCGATGTTCAGACATGGAAATCTCTGTTCAGGTGGCCCGGTGATGTGACATTGCTCACCCCGTTCTATTCCCTCTTTTCTCCAAGACTTCGGACCTGGTGGAGGTGCCTGAAGAAGCCGACGGGCCAGGAGATGGGTACGACCTACGGAAACGCAGCAACAGCGGTGAGTGAGGGAATGGGAAATCAGGTCCCGGCGCAAAAGTGAATCGCATTAGCCTGAGTCAGGGGGCAGGGAAAGTCGATATCCAGTACCTTGTTTCTCTGCTCACCCTGGGATTCAACCTGGGCAAGTGCTCAGCATTGTGGGGAGAAACAGGGCATCGTTGCTGGTGGATTTCAGTGATTTGACTATACGGTTCCTTGAGTTCTGTCTCCTGCATCCTCATGCATTATGGGCTTACCATAATGGGGTTTAGGAGTCACTTCCAGACCTTTTGTTAATGCATCATGTCCCCCACTGACCTATGTAAGATCAGCAAAGCCACGGAGAAGCTACTCCATGCTGCACCTCAAGTACTCGAACCAGGTGGGTGTGGTGCCAGGGAGGGGAGTAGGGGTCTCACATTTGGCTCCTTCCCAGCAGAGAAAACTAAGTCACTGGTATGTGCAATCTAGCCAGACATTCTATTTTTTTAAATTTATCTTTATTGTTGAAAGTATTACAGATGTTCCCTTTTCCCCCCCATGACTCCCCTCCATCCGCACCTGTCCCCCCCAACTCCTTCACCACACTATTATTCTTTCATTGCTTATGCCCTGTTACAATGATTTCTAAAATAATTATTAGATGCTAACTACATATATTGCTTGCTAACCTTAAGAAAAAAGCTGCCTCTTAAACTAGAATTTAAGGAAACATAACCAGCCTCTTATGAATTCGTCTTGCCAATGCTCTCTAATATGAATAATTACTTAATCTCCACTCCATCATTCAAAAAAAAATTTATGGAGCATTTACCATCACCTGCAAAGGAACCTAGGTCACCAATGCTGTCCTCAGGTCGCTCATAATCTAGGGAGGCTGCATGTCCCGACCTGCATCATTTACTTGGGTTGAGTGCTTCCTCAAGGTGACCCCTCCCAACTCTCACGCCTGCATGGGAAGCGTGGGGATGTGCCCCTTGGGTGGGTTTCCCACTTGACTGTTGGCCCTGCCTTTTCCAGACTAGAAACGGTATCCCATAGCTGCTTTGGCAGTGGCTATCTGACAAGGTATCACTTTCACTCCCTCAGTTCCAGGAACGCCTGTGTGCCCCTGGTCTAGTGAGGACTGTGCCTCTGTAAGTCCCTGAAGGCAGCACATGCTTAGCTTCCCCCATGACTCTCCCCACTAAAAAAGCACCAGCGTTCAGCACAGGCCCCCTTCCAGGCCTGCTCACATCTGCGAAGGCACACAGCGAGGGTAAGGATTCTTTTGCACCACGTGGGCAAAACTGCACTGCAGGCCAATGCAAACATGCACTGAGCACTCAGCAGAGCCACTGGAGAGACAAGTTAAAGAGTGCGACGGCCAGGGGACCCTCACAACAAGCAGAGACACAGCAGGGCCATCCAGCCCAAGTCTGTCTGGCATTACAGGCCCAGCAACTGAATTTGGACAGCAACCCTAAGTCCTTAAGCATCTGCAGAACAAACTCACAAGAGACTGGTATATAAACCAGAGGTGCCTGCATTTTAATGCTTCAGGTCTGGTCGGCTGCTCTGCCCCTGAGTCTGACTTTTGCCTGCACCCCTTACCTGGCACTTCTCAACAACGTGACTGTCTCCGCATCACTAACCATGCCAGACACATTTGGTCCTTGACCGCTCCTTGCTCTGGAGACAGACTGCTGGACTTCACTTGGTGATCACATGGATGTGAAGCAGTGACCTAGCCTCTCTCTGCCTCTATCAACTCATCTGTAAAATGAGGATAATCCTATCACCGAATCCATAGGATATTTTCATCTTTAAATGAGATGATGAATGAAAATACTATATATGGCCCAGCCGGTGTGACTTAGGGGTTGAGCATTGACCTATGAACCAGGAGGTCATGGTTCGATTCCCAGTCAGGGCACATGCCTGGGTTGCAGGCTCCATCCCCAGTAGGGAGCATGCAGGAAGCAGCCGGTCAATGATTCTCATCATTGATGTTTCTATCTATCTCTCCCTTCCTCTCTGAAATCAATTTTTTTTTAATTTTTTAAGAAAATACCATTTATGCATTGATGACTCTGGAACCTCGTTTCCAGCACTAGGCTTCCTTGCTGCCTCCAGACCCCTGAAGCCTACTGGCGATGGCCATCTGAATGTGGAATAGGCATTTTAAGCTAACACTGGACTCTTGATTCCTTCACCCACACACCCACACCAGCTCTGCCCAGGTTGCCTCTGCTCAGTAAATAGGAACTCTATTCTACTAGTTGATCAGGCCAAACCTTTGGGCATCAGCCTTGACTCCCCATTCTTCTAACACCTCCTATCTGATATCTCAGCAGGTCTTGTCTGCTGCTCTTCAAAATCTTGCCCAGTATGTGCCCCCCATCTTGCCTCTCTGCCTCAGTCACCCTGGTCCAGCTCTACTGAAGCTGTCATTCGCCCATTCCCTTAATAGTTATGGTCTTAATTTGTCGTCTGGGGGTTTCTTTACTCCAAAAGTGGTCTTCATAGGATTTTATAATGTGAAGGAGTCATCATTCATATAGGAATTATCAATATGAAGTAAAGTTGCTATTAACTAAGTTATTACAAGGTCATAAAGTGTCAGAGATGCAGCCTAGAGCCTCACCACTCCACGTGTGGCCCATGGGCCAGCAGCCTGGACAGCACTTGAGAGCCTATTAGAAATGCAGAATCTCAGGCTGCTCCAGAACATCTGCAGAATCTGAAATTTTTTTTTTTAATCCTCACTCAAGGATATTTTTCCGATGGTTTTTTAGAGAGAGGGAAAGACAGAGCAAAATATCAATGTGAGAGAAACACATTGATTGGTTGCCTCCTGCACATGCCCTGACCAGGGCCTGGGCCGGGGAGGAGCCTGCAACCAAGGCATGTGCCCTTGACTGGGACCAAACCCAGGAACCTCTGATCCACAGGCCGACGCTCTATCCACTGAGCCAAACCGGCTAGGACCAGAATCAGAATTTAGATGTGAATCTGTGATATGAATCTTGTTAAAGTTTGAGAAGCAGGAGTAGAAATCATGGAACAAACTGCCCTCCCCCTCACCCCAATACACACAACACATCCTGTTATATAAAGAAACTAAAGCACTGAGTAATACACTCAAAGACTCAAAGTTGATTATTCGCCATCTCTTTTATGTGAAGGGGCATTTTTACCGCCTTATTCAAAGAAATCTGTTAAAAGAACTTAGCAAGCAATAAACCTCTAAAAAGCTTTGGAGATCTATTAGCCATTCCTTTGATCAGCAGTAGCTTTCTTTACAATGCACCCTTGGAAGCAGGAGAGATTAATTATGCAGCAGTTTGCTTCAGAACATTTTCTTTGATTTGATTTAATCCCCTGTCCATGCAGTTTGAGAAACAACATAGAGAAAACACCCTGTTTATGGGGTCCCAGGTCCCCCCAGTCTTCTCACCGTCATGGCAAGGACGGTGCTGGCTTTGCAGAAGCAGCGCCTGGGCTTCTAGTCACAAGCAGTTCTGCATCACATGCTTCCTTTATGTTCTAAAACATGCACAGTGCACACAGATATTATTTCTGCCAAGCCAGGCAGCATGTCAAATCCTGGAGGACTATTTTTTAAAATATATTTTTAATGGTTTCAGAGAGGAAGGGAGAGGGAGAGAGAGATAGAAACATCAATCATGAGAGAGAATCATTGATTGATTACCTCCTGCATGCCCCCTACTAGGGATCAAGCCCACAACCAGGGTAGGTGCCCTGTCTAGGAATCGAACTGTGACCTCCTGGTTCATAGGTCGCCACTCAATCACTAAGCCACACCAGTCAGGCCTAGAGGAATATTTCTAAAGCCACCTTAGAAGAGGGTACATGCCCTAACCGGTTTGGCTCAGTGGAGAGAACATCGGCCTGCGGACTGAAAGGTCCCAGGTTTAATTCTGGTCAAGGGCATGTACCTCGGTTGCGGGCACATCCCCAGTTAGGAGGTGTGCAGGAGGCAGCTGATTGATGTTTCTAACTCTCTCTCCCTCTCCCTTCCTCTCTGTAAAAAAAAAAAAAAAAATCAATAAAATGTATTTTTTAAAAAGAAGAAGAAGAGGGTACAATTCATGCTCATTTCTTTACTGGTAAGAGTACAGTCTGCATTTTCTTTAGAGAAGATCTTGGGCAGGTCTGAGCGTTTCTGGTTGTTTTCAACACTACCGCTGAAATGTAGATGGGGAGCATTGTCAGTCTTCACCTTTGCTTTAACTGCCAGCGACTCCACTGGATGCAAGGTAATGAGCCAAGTGAGAAGAAAAATCTAGGCTGCCTCTTTCAGCATGAAATGCCAAATAATGATGTTCCTGGCTGCCTTCAATAACTGCATGTCAGTCGTACTAGATGTGACCATAACTTTCCTGGAAGAGAAGCAGAGGGGAAAGAACAGAAGCAAGACAGATTCCTAGAACTATTCTTTTCAAAGGGTTGGTGGTCACAGTCACTTGAGGATATCACAAAGCTGGATAGTACCTTGCGTTGCACTAAAGCAAAGAAATTCTGCCCAGGAAGAAAAAGGGCAAGCTCATGTTTGTGAAGTTGGTGCTTGCCTTTAGTATGCACTGATTCTATATCTCAAATTTTGAGTTGTCACCAAAAAAGAAGAAAAAAAAAGGAAGCAAATCTTTGAATGGCTCTATTGGCAGATGCCCCTGGTTCTGGTCCCCCTCCAGTGGACAATTCCCAAATTACAAATGCAAATATTATCGTGTGTTTTTGCAACACATAATTAGTATCCAGATCATTTGCAATAACATGAATGGACCTAAAGAGTATTATGCTAAGTGAAATAAATCAGACACAGAAAGACAATGCCATCGGATTTTACTTATATGTGGAATCTATAAAACACACAAAACAAAACAGAAGCAAATTCATAGATACAGAGAACAAATTGATGGTTGCCAAGGTAAAGGGATTAACAAAATAGTAGTTATAAAAACAGTCACAAGGATATAAAGAACAGCAGAGGGAATATAGTCAATAATATTGTAATAACTGTGTATGATGTCAGATGGGTGCTAAACTTATCAGGGTGATCATTTCAAAAGTTATATAAATGTCTAATCACTGTGCTATACACCTGAAATTATATAATATTATATAGCAGCTATAATTGAAAAAAATCTTTTAATTTTAAGTTACTGTAGGCAAATATTAAGCAATAGAAAGATTATATAGCTATATTAATTGGGGGTGGACTTTAAGACCCCCCAAAAAAGAAGCATTACTAGAGTAGTATCATTACATGGTCAAGCACACTTCACCAGAAGATATAAATTCTAAACTTCCATCCACCTAATGCAGTGGTTCTCAACCTTTCTAATGCCGTGACCCTTTAATACAGTTCCTCATGTTGTGGTGACCCCAACCATAAAATTATTTTCGTTGCTACTTCATAACTAATTTTGCTACTGTTATGAATTGAAAGGTTGAGAACCACTGACCTAATGCATAGCCTTTAAATTACAGAAACTCAAAGAGGAATTGATAGAACTATTAGGAAAATTGACATTCCCCTTCATAGTGACGGATTTTAACACACCTTTCAATCATTGGCAAGTTGGATAGACAAAAAAATTTAGTATAGGCATAGAGGAAATGAGGACACATTTGACAATTCTAATTGACTTAAAAAGGACACTCCATCTCACAAATGGACAATTCACGTTCTTTTTAAGAACATTTGGAACAATTATAAAAATTGATCACCTGGTAGGCCACAAGCAAGCTTCATAAATTAATATTACATAGAACACATCTTTCTGACAACCAAAAACTCAATAGTCAAAAGATAAGTAGGAAAACCTACAATTTGAGGAATTAAAATAAACTTTTTAAAAGCTCATGTATTAAAAAAGAAATGAAATATATTCCAATGAAAATTGTAATATATTTAAAACTAAGTAATAGGGAAAACACTACATATCAAAACTGTGGAATGTAGCTAAAGTTGTAACTATATGCCTTTGAAACTATTCAATTAAAAAATAAGAAATGCTAAAAAGTAATCATCTAAGCATTATATTTAAGAGGTCAGAAAAAAGAAATAGAATAGAGCCCACAAAAGAAAGGCAAATAAAGATTAGAGCAGAAATGATTAAATGACAAAGATAAATCATAAATCTTATGAGTGGTTCTTAAAAAATTAAATGCATAACATTTAACAATTTTTAAGAATAAAATAAAGAGATAAAACAAAAGGCAATAATAAAAAGAATGAATATAACAGAGATCAAAAGGAAAATAAAAGAATCTGATGGCCAACTTCATGCCAATACATTTTAAAACTATTTTTAAATAGGCAAATACCAAGAGAAATACCATTGAGCAAAGTCTGACTCAAGAAGTAATAGAAGTAGAAACCTTGGATTTGCTTCTAATCATGATAGAAATGGAATCAACATTTCAAATGTTTATGCTATGAAAAGACCAGGCCCAGACAACTTTGTAAGTAAATGCTACCAAACATTTAAGGAAAAGAGCATTTCCGTATTACATAAGCTGATTCTGGACAACAAAAAGTGGCAAGGAAGAAGGACAGCAGCGTTGTCTAACTTAGTTTATGAGGCTAATATAAATCTGACCTTAAAATCAACAAAGACAGTAGGACAAAAGAGAATCACGGGCTAGTCTCCCTCTTGAACATAGAAGCAGAAATCTGAAACAAAATCTTAGTAACTGAATCCAATCATGTATTTTTAAAAGATAATGCATAATTACCAAGTTGGACTTATTCCAGGGATGCAAATTTGGGTCAATGTCAGATAAGCCAATAATGTAACTGGCTGCATTATCAGGTTAAAGATAAAAATAATCATCTCATTAGAAAACACAGTAGTGAACATGGGCCTCACAGGACTGAAAAGCAAAAGAGAAAGACAAAATATGGAAAAGGAACAGAAGAAAGTCCTTTGGGGATGTGGCAAAACTAAAGATTCATTTTGCATCTATAACACCAGAAAATATTGCTAGGTGAAATAAATCATATGGAAAAGGATAAGAACCATATGACTACACTCATATCTATAGTAATAAAAGGGTAATATGCTAATTAGATCAGGTGACCGGACATCTTCTGGGCATCTGACTTCCTTCCAGACAAAGCCACAGTGGTGGGAGCCGAGGCAGAGGCGGTTAGGGGTGATCAGGCAGGCAGGGGAGGGCAGTTGAGGTCGATCAGGCAGGCAGGGGAGGGCAGTTGAAGGTGATCAGGCCGGCAGGGGAGGGCAGTTGAAGGTGATCAGGCCGGCAGGGGAGGGCAGTTGAGGGTGATCAGGCTGGCAGGGGAGGGCAGTTGGGGGCCATCAGGCCGGCAGGGGAGCGGTTAGGCAGCATTCAGGCCAGCAGGCAGATAAGCAATTAGGAGCCAGCATTCCCAGATTGCAAGAGGGATGTCCAACTGTTGCTGCCCTGTGGGATGGGGCCTGAACTGGCAGTCAGACATCTCCCGAGGGGTCCCGGATTGGAGAAGGTGCAGGCCAGGCTGAGGGACGCCCCCCCTCCCCCGCATGCACAAATTTCGTGCACTGGGCCACTAGTGTAGGCTATAAAACAGAAAGCAACAAACTCAGACACAGATAACAGTATGGTGGTGACCTGAGGGGAAGTGTGTGGGGGGTAGGGGGAGAATGAAGAAGGTAAAGAAGGTCAAATATATGGTGACAGAAGAAGACTAGACTTTGGATAGTGAGCACACAGTGCAATATACAGATGATGTAGTATAGAAATGTACAATTGAAACTTATATAATGTTATGAACCAACGTTACCCCAATAAATTTAATTTTAAAAATATGCCTGCATCAGGGATATAGTCTTTGAATACTTGTTCTGAATGAAATTAACAATCAAATTATTCTTAATAAAATAAATTTAAAGCAGCAAACATAAAAGTTGTATGATATATTTTTTGGTAAATAGACTCGATTCTGAAAGGAATGGGTTTTATTTATTAATTTTTTTTTTTTATCCTCACTCAGAGATATTTTTCCCATTGGTTTTTTAGAGAGTAGAAGGAAGGCAGGAGGGGGGAGAGAGAGAAACATAGATGTGAAAGAGACATATTGATTGGTTGCCTCCCACACGTGCTCTGACAGTGCCCCTACCAGAGCCAGAGCCTGAGCCTACAACCTACGTACATGCCCTTGACCGGAAATCAAACCCCAGACCCCGGTTCCACAGGCCAATGCTCTAACCACAGAGCTAAATTGGCCAGGGCAAGGAATGGGTTTTAAAAACCATTTTGGCACTGTTCAGTTCTGCTTGCAACAATATAGCTAAAAAAAACACATTTTGGGGTCACTTCAGGTGATTTTTCATGTAGTTCACAAAAATGATACACATTTCAAACCGGATACTTAAGGGATATTCAATAAAAAGCTAAAATAATGTGGAATTACAAAATTGTAAACGCCATCCAAACTGTTCGCTGCATCTGCACCTTATGTACTTCCCTCCCCTTTTTAGCTCCAATCGAGAATTATTGAGGAAGATTCTCTTGGTGCGTTTTCATTCAGTAACTGAATATTCTTTTAGAAGTTTCCAGTTTCCTACTTAGGGAATCAAATATGTACACCAAGATTTTAGGTAATCACACTATCTCAACAGGCCTCTACTCATTTTCATCTGTTGAGTGGCCAAATATTGAGGCAGACAAGGCCCGTAGCTTTGGGCCTTCCTTTTCCACTTACCGACAAACGCAAGCTCCTCCGACCAGTGCATATTGGCCTCCTAGGGATGATGGGATCGCGTCCACAGGCCCTGGAATGATAAATTGGAGAAGAGATGTACACTAAGCATCGGCACATTTACAGGGGCTCTTGTTCTGAAGGGTGTTTTCTACACCAGTTACTGGGTCCCCCTTAAGGACAGTGGAGATGCACTGACTGAAGCCGGGGACAAAGCTTGGTGCGGTGTGTGTCTCTTCCTCTACTGAGATTGCCTCGATAATCCGGAGGGAGACCAAAGGGAAGAATGAAGCAGCCATGCGTTACGTTTAAATGTGGAGTCTTCTCAATGGTGGGTTAATTTAGACACCGTAACTGCATTCTGTAAACTTGGAAACATTCGCCACATTTGTGTGTACGGAGGAGACACGCAGTGAGAATCAGGCCATGCCATGGGTCACCAGGGTAGACTCGGCTCATGGAACGGGCCATGGCAGAGCCCTCACAGCCACCAGGGACCTCCCGCGGCTGTGCGATGGACAGCGGAAACTCCTGCCCATTTTCAGAGCCTTGTTCTCATCAAAGGCCACAAAGTGGCTGCCTAAAGGCAAAAGGAAGAGAATTCTGCATCCCGAGAACAAACCAAATGAGAAACCACACTTGTATTCTTTGATCCGAATAATTGCCTCGGTACACTGACAGTAAGAGATCAAGGAACTATTTTGAAATTTAAAACACTTTAATCTGAAAAATAAAATACAGATATCATTAACAAACTAGAAACAAGATATTGACAACAGATCAGAAAAACCCGGTATTTAGAAAAGGCAATTTGGATACAATTAAATCGGGCCCTACATCACCCTCCATCCCCTAACAAGTGATTTGATGCATGTAACAGAGACGCAGGGCGCGGTTTCTGCTCATGAGAAGAGCACTGCCAAGGGAGACCCAGTTGTAAACATGCAACTGCCAGGCAAGCAAGAGGATGTGCCAGCTGGAGGCGTGTGCAAGGGCGTGAGTACGCAGAGCAGGCGGTGCAGAGCCCGCACAGGGAGTCAGGGTGGCATCCCACAGACAGCAGGCAAGCTGGGCCACCGAGAACAAGGAAAAGGCAGAAGTGAGATAGACTCCATGACAGGGAGTAAGAAACCACAGATTTCAATCATGTTTCCAAGACACGGTGACTGGATCCATAAAGCTCCCGCTTTCCCTTGTCTCCGCAGTGTTTACGTATCCAGAAAATGGCACTGACGACTTCAGAGACCAAGCGAAGAACGTAAACCACCAGGTACTTATGGACGTCGCAAAGGCAGTTTTTGTTTCCACATATATGTTACACACAAGTAGATACAGACTCTCCAGTGTGTAAATTATACAATTACATAATATAGTGGCTGTGTTTTATAGTACATAAGTATATATTTATTATGTTTTTATATTCATTTGTATATAATTAGCATAGAATAGAATAAATCGATAGACTCAATAGAATAAAATAAAAGATACTTGAGCTTTGGATAGCAGAGTGAATCAAATAAAAAGGATATAGTTGTGCACAACTTTTGTTTATTTTATAGATAGCATATATTTATTACATAATGTATTTAAATATAGTATAGAATTATATGTTATATAATACATAATATGTATACACATATGTGTATATGTTATATAGTTATGTTATATATTATATAATTTTTAATTTAATACATGTATTATAAAGTGTAAGCATTTATATAGCATTCATATTTAATTGGTTAATAATAGTAGCTAATCTATCTATATAAAAGCTTAAGCCACTGTAGTAACTGAATGAATGACCAAACAGGCTGCGTGGGGCGACGAGGCTGGCAGGGGAGTTAGTGAGGGCCAACCGAACACTGAGCAGCAGGCTGCATGGGGCAACCAGGCCGGCAGTGGAGGCAGTTGGGGGTGATTAGGCCAGCAGGGGGGCAGGTAGGGGCAACCACGCAGGCAGGCAGGTGAGCGGTTAGGAGCCAGCGGTCCAGGATTGTGAGAGGGATGTCCAACTGCTGGTTTAGGCCCGATCCCGGCAGTCAGACATCCCCCAAGGGGTTCTGGATTGGAGAGGGTGCAGGCTGGGCTGAGGGGACCCTCCCCCGCCCGCCCCTCCCCCCCATGCACAAATTTCATGCACCTGGCTCTAGTATTTATATAACACAATACTCTTTATAGTCTACAAATTGGGGATAACAATAAAATCTACCTCACTGGGCTGTTGTGAGGATCCAGTATGCTAATGCATGTAACCACACTGCCTGGCACACAGTAGGCTATCAAAACAGTAGTTCTTATTATCATTATTGCAAGGCTTCACAGCCAATAGATGCTGATCCCATGAAATAACCAAAACCTGTCTGATAGCAAAATCTGTGCTTTCTTCATAGAAGGATTGAACTAATTGCCATATATATATATATATATATATATATATATATATATATATATATATACCTGGTTCCCTTGGATATTTGAGACACCAAATTTTAGGCTTACTGAAAAGAAATCAATTTTATGGATCACTTCACAAATTACATAAATGTCTAACTACTATGCTGTACACCTGAAACTAATATAGTATTGAATGCTAACTGCAATTAAAAAATAATTTTTTTTTAAAAACTGAATTTTAGGAAATGAAAGTTTTTTAATTCCTATTTACATGTCCCTCTTTCTATAGAGAGAATATTCTCATTCCTGGGGCCAATCCAGTATCACTTTTCATGAACAACTATATAAAAAGTATTATTTGAAGAAAATTGTAGTATTTCTCTTTTTTTAATGTTTTTATTAATTTTTAGAGAGAAATGGAGGAAGAGGGAGAGAGAGATAGAAACATCGAAGAGACACATCATGGATCAGCTGCTACCTGCATACCCCCCTACTGGGGATCGAGCCCACAACCCAAGCATGTGCCCAGACTGGAAATTGAACCAGTGACCTCTTGGTTCAACCATTTAGCCTCACCAGCTGGGAAAAAAATTTAGTATTTCTGACAAAGACCCCCACATAATTGTTTTCAAACGGTTTGCAATAAAATCAATCTCAGCTAAGAAATTAAAAAATAAACCAATGGTTGAAACAGTCTTTAATAACGGTTAGCTATTTTAACACTTAAGAGCCATACACTGAATTACTTTGCATTCACTTCACCATTTCCTTTTTTTTCTCCTTGCTTCTCTCCATTTCTTCCTCCTTCCTTCTCTGATTTCTCTTCGTTTCCTCTTTCAGGGACCTCTTTCCAAAGACCCATTACAGATGAACACCTATGTTGCCTTGTACAAATTTGTACCACAGGAGAATGAAGATTTGGAAATGAGGTAAAAGCATTTTTTTAAAGAAAAAAAAAAAAGCAAGAATAAATAATTCAATTGGTGTTACCTTTGGGAGATTTAGAGCAATTCTCAAACTTTAGTGTGCATGCAATCACCTGCAGGGCTGGTTCCAGAGGATTGCTGGGCGAGTCCCTGCAGCTTTTGATTCAGCTGGTTGGGGGCGGGGCTTGAGAACTTGTATTTCTAACTGGTCTGCCTGTGACTACGATGCTGCTGACCCAGGGCCACACCTCAGGAAGCATGGTTGTAGCACCTTGCCAACAGAACTGCGAATGGGAGTTTTCATGAAAGTTGTCCATCAGATGCACTTGGCATCCTGTGGAGTCCAGGGAATCAAAAAACGTGTATTTCATCCCCAAATTAGCATTGATTGAAGAATCAAACTAAAGCCATTTGTTTCTCCTGCTGGAGACTGGCACCTCTGCCTGGCTCACAAGGACCCATCCACTATGGTGACTGACACTTGGGGACGGTAGGGTGAGCTTTGGGAATCTCTCTTGACCCCAGTTTTTATTCCTTGTGTTTCAGTGTGGAGTAAGTACCCTGCTCACGTCCTGTTTATTGTGTGACCTGAAGCACTTTGTAAGCATCTTAGGTATAACAGAATAAGAACGACCCCTTCCCCCTACAGTACCTGTGAGGGTGAAGTGAGTAATGCATAAGGCACATAGCATGGTGCCCAGTCATTGCGGACACGCAGTAACTGGTAGTTATTCCAATTTGTATAATATGGTGTGTTCACTGGCCTGTCTCCAAGGAAAGGCTTTGCTCCCCTCCTCCATTCATGACCCTAAAATGTAAGTAATCTGGGGAGAAGGCTATGGTGTTCCCCAATCCCAGAGCAGGGGAGAATGGGCTGCTTTTCTCGTCCACTGGGCCCTTGCACATAATGGTTCTTTCCAAGTCTGAAGAAAATGAAGAGATGTTAACACTGAAAACTACTGAAATGTCAGTCTTAGTGAAATCGTCTCCATTTGGGGCGGACTCCCCTTGCCTGAATGCCATGCAGACCAAGCCACAGTCCTGTCATTCCCCCGGCTTAGATGGGGTCCAGAGGGCCCTGTCCCTCCGCCCTGGGCTATGTGGTCTTCTCGCCGTCCTCGGCTTGTGTCACGTCCCAGGAATAGTCCATGTGCCCTTGCCTCCTCTTCCTCTTCCCCAAAGCCCCTCAAAAGGACAGAGCTGCCAAAAAGGCTCCAGGTAGACCCTGTCTCCGTGGTTCCATAGGCCATTGGGTCAACTCCAGCAGCCCTCAGGGTGCAGCATTCAGCGAGACTCCACAGCAGATGGGCGTATCTCGCTGGGAGCCTGGTACCTCCTGGCTCACACTGAGGTCAGCTATGTTCAGTGTCTGCCCTGGTCTGCTCCCAGTCATTCTTGGGCCTTTGCAGAGCACAGTTCAGGGCCTGGATCTTGGCTCTTTAGATTCCTGCAGACGTTTAGGCTCTGAGTTTTCTCCACCATTGGGTAGGAATTGCCACACTGAAGTCACCGGCTGGAGTTGTGAACACCACCTGAACTGTCTGGCATGGGTACAGGAGGAGAGATGGCATTTGTCAAGTGCAGCCCTATTCTAGGGGGGACATAACAAGCCCTGGAGGTTAGAGCCCCTCTTTGATTCATCACTGGGGTAGTACCTGTCCTTCAGCGAATGGTCCCCAATGGACCACATGCTGATGAAGACAAGGAGGACATATATTTACTTTGCAATAAAATATACTTTGCAGTATATTTTGTTCTTCTTGAGATTGTCATTTTGGGTATCTAAAATTTTAAATTTAACAACTTCTTATTGTGTGGATCCCACCGGTTTATATTAGAAAATTATCTGAAGCCATCAGATTTAAAAAAAATTCCTGATAAATATAGAATGTTACTAAGGAATGTCGTCTAGCTGCCCGGTGGTGGTCAGGCAGATGCTGATGTGACATGCCATAACTTTTTGTGCTTATTTTAGTGGGTTGCAGGCCTCTAACAGCCAGATTGTCTGGTCACGAATCAAACGTTTACAGTCCTCTTCGAGACACACAGGACTGTTCATTCCCAGGAGGGAAATGTCCGCATTATACCGACTACAAGAATAGAGTGATAAATCAGACTTACTTTTTTTATTTTCTTTTGCCAAGAGACTCTAGGTTCCCATTTTAAAAGCCAGGCACTTGATTTAGAATGGGTAAGGCTATGCTTTGGGGATTTCGTGTAATTCCATGAATGAACTGGAACTTTGTGAATTATCGTTTTCTCCTTAAGCCATAAAGTAGAAAAACAAATTCTGTTGAACAAAATAACCATTCTCATCCACCTGCATTGTGATCCAGGGAGCACATTGGGTATTGTCCTCAGGAAAGAGAACAAAAGAAGCGAGCATACAGGGAATGTTAGGAGTGTAAGCTTGACGGCAAAGAAGGCCCAACAGTCATAGATCACTTCCGCAAGCATTTGTCATAGGCCTGCTCAATAGTAAGGAAAGCCTTTTCTGCCAACAGCTAGCAGTCCAGACCTCCCTACCGACTTCCAGTTGCATATCCTTACCTGCCTAACCTGGGAGTGGGTGGCAAGAGCAGCTCCTCCCTCCCTCCCTCTCTCCCTCCCACAAACCTGCTCCTTAGGGTGAATGACATCACCATCTGTCCAGGCTTCCAGCCACCAGAGACCTCTCTTTCCCTGCATTCAGTTGAGTACACTGTTTCTTCTCTGTTCTCTCCTTCCTAGGGTGACTGAGTATTTAATGAGATCATTTCAAATAAAAGCTAGGATTTCATTCCCAGTACAAAGTAGGGTGCACATTATAGTTTAGATGCCTTCTGTTCATAATTTGCATCTTTTCACAATAGGTTTCATTTCCTAGTTTTCTGAACAACCTCATTAACACAACCCTCACACAGTCCAAGACTCTGGCTGGCCATGGAGCACATCCAGTGAGACTTTCTCTCACTGGCCCAGTGATAAGGAGGCTGTGATACCCTGGCCCTCATCTTCTGAGCAGGTTTTGCAGTTGCTGGTGTGACATGTCATAGGTATGGAATTTTACCCCTGACATGAAAGATACAATGCCATCGTGTGTGAGAACTCCAGTTCATTGCTGAGGATTTGTGGTCTCCTAACATTAAAGAGCCACCCAGGTTCCTCTGAGTGGAAGGAGCTTGTATAGTATAGTAAGTAGATAACCTTCTGTAATTAAGGGTCTTAGACAATGTCCACCAATAACCCTTATTACCAAGCTTTATAAAGAGCTGGGGAAATGGCACTTTATGGACTGCCAGCCTAATTCATGAGCAAAATTCTTTAAAATACTACTTGAAATACAAACTAGAGAACCTCATTCTCATCAGTCTTGACATCATTATCATCTGATGCTGCCTCGTGCTGAATCATCCTCTTGGCCAAGTGGGTGGGTATGTGTGTGATATACTTACCTATGAACATCCATGCCCACGCACTCACAGTCAGATCTGCATGAACACACACACATTCATGCACACACATCATGAGCACAAGCTTGATAATACATGCTTAGCTTTTTAAAGAAATTAAATCCTGCCCAGCCAGTGTGGCTCAGTGGTTGAGCATCAACCTATGAACCAGGAAGTCATCGTTCGATTCCTGGTCAAGGGCACATGCCTGGGTTGCGGGCTCAATCCCCAGTGTGGGGTGTGCAGGAGGCAGCTAATCAATGATTCTCTCTCATCATTTATGTTTCTACCTCTCTCTCCCTCTCCCTTTCTCTCTGAGATCAATAAAAATATATATTTCTTTTAAAAATAAGAAAGTTTTGCCCTCCATATGTAAAGTAAACGGTCTCATTATCCTCACTGCTTTTGGAGTCAGAAGTCTGCAGAGTCTTAGAGCCATTGCTTGTTATTCACACCAACACACCCTTTAAAAACCAATAAGAATTACTTTTATGGCTTTGCTGAGTTGGTATATCACATAAGCAATCAGCAGATGTAAATAACTCCAAGTCAACACAAACCCCTACACATCTTAAGAACTCTGAAATAAAGGATCAAGAGTAAATAAAAGACTTAAAGATTCCAATGCATATTTCAGTGGCCATATAATGCCTGTTCCAAAGAACCCATTTTGGCTTCCCACATCTAAGTCATTTTCATTTTTATTAGTTCTCCCCAAACAGATTTATATGATAATGACCATGTTTCATAGTGGGGGAGGGAGCGGGGAATGAGACAGAAAGAGAAAAAAAAAAGCTTAGGAGCCAAGAGAGGGAAAGCAGGAACTGCTTTTCCAAGTTTATTAAATTCTAAGAAAGACACAAATTAATTGCCACTTCAGTGTGTCAGAACTCCTAAATCGGGGGAAGAGAGGGCACTTCAAAGAGAAACCTGTCTTCTTGTGTAACCCCAAATAAGGATTTAGATCCTTGAGTCACCAGACTCTTTCCTGGCAGCCTGGACCTCAGATTTTTCCGTGGGCGCGTCTGAATGAAACCAGGCAGCTATTTGTCTCATTAGCTAATATTCATCAGAAGCTCTGGAGATGGGGGACGGCCTGAATTCATCTCATTCCGATTTTTTCAAAGCACCTTCAAACTGACTTTAACCTGTGCATGGCCGTTCCCTCCACTCGTCACATGGTGAGTGAGCATCTCCCCTCACCCTCTGCTGGAGGAACAATTCACAGGCCCTGTGCTCAGAAAGTTCCAGTGGGCAAGGGCTGGGGTGGGGGGCAGAAGAGTAGATAAGATGGTGCACTTCAGTGTGGGGTCTTGTGGGTGGGGAGGCACCCAAGCAGCCTTGGGAAATCAAGGAAGACTTTGCAAGGAGGTGGCATCACAGCCATGCTAGGGCTTCAGCTCGTTAGTGCGCATTCTCTCGTTACCACAAGGAAAGGATAAGGGAAGAATAGCTCAAATAACAGTCCAAGAGAATTACTTTGAAAGTCACCAAATTTGGGGGGGGGGGGGGGGGGGTTGCAAATGCCAAGTCCATTACAAAAAGAAGTGGGTGCATAATCATTGCCCGGTTCAGGGGTGTATTTATTTAGAATAACAGCATCCATTCCAGTCTTCATTCTGAAAAGACTGTCTTAAAATTCAGTGAAGCTTAGTGAATGGACACTTAGCTGTTTAGTTCATATTTAAATGAGACAATTTATAGGTCTTTACATATGGGGGGGGGGGGGGGGACAGTAAGGTGGGAGAACTAGAACCCAGAACTCACAGATAGAAAGTAGAGTCAGGGCTGCAACCCAGGGAGGCAGACTTGGGGTCCAGCTCGTCTTTCTTATCACTAGCTTTCCCATCCTACATTGTGTGGTAGGATTCCTCTGTGATGAGGGTGCCGATTATATTTCAACCAGCAGATTCGGACAGTGTATTCATGTATCCTGTGTTAGCCACTCACCATCGCTTCTTACAAGTCTTTTGGGGTTGTTACGCTCATTTATAAGACCAGGAAGTTGTTATCTACTAGAATGTATTCATGAAAAGTCACCCCCTGTTCAAGGATAATTTTTTAATTAATATGAAATCATGACTCTTATACAACTATAAAATGAACACATGTCAAAGTTGTTCTTAGACTCACTCATATTAATGAGAGAATCAGTAATATGTCACATCTGGTTCAAAGAAGAATTCAAGCATCATACATATGTAGGTGATCCAGGATGCTGATGTGAATTTGCAAATACATGCAACGCTGGCTCAGTATTCACAGGGTAATCATTGATTACACTCCACCAGACGCAATTCACATGCATGTCTGTGGACAGACAAGAGTCATTGGCATCATCATCAGTTTTGTACAACTTGCAGAAATGAAAAATAATAGCTCAAACACATTGAAAGGGCGGGGGGAGGATGACTTGGGAGGGTGAGCTAGACACCCAGATCGAGCAATCATTTTTGCTTCATTTCAAAGTCTTTCACAATTTTTTCTGACGGCCCCTTGCGTGATTTTTAGCAAATCTGTTGGGTTTACCCAAGTAAGTAGTATTTTACAGAGGAGAAAACTATGGTTGGGGAGGCTCATGCTTGTTAAAAGCCATCGAGCCTGCTGGGAGAATATTATTAAAATAGAGATTCCTGGGCTCCATCCAAGCCTAGAGAGTCAAATCCCATTTGGAACTATGTATGTTAAATGTTTCTCTAGATTCTGATTATCCTCCAGATTTGAGAACCAGCTGATCCAAAAATACACAGTGGGCGCAGTGGCAGGTTTCCTGAGTCTCAGGCCTGAGGTTCAGTAACCACTCATTGGATATTTGGCTTGTAACTCATGTGATGATGTCCTTCACTGTGTAAGGCCTTCTACACCTGCCATAAAACAAGAAGGGGAGAGCCCTTAAGACAGAGTAAGACAGAATAAGACTCCCTTGGTGTCTCATTTCCATTCTCTAAGTACATTACTGCTTGGCAAATGCATCAACGTAATTAAAACTAAATGTAATTCTAATGCACCAATTTGATTTAAAGATAATCTTCACAGTCACCAGGACATCAAAATGCAATTAGGGCTATTTGAGGAAAGTCTCTGATGCATTTTATGCTCTGATGCTGCACTGTGTCAAGAAACCCAGATCTTCCCGAATGTCACTAATGTGTTTAGCAGCCTCCTTCTCACTCAAATGCCTCTTCCGATTAGGTCCTGGGGAGCATGATCCATGACAGTTCAGGAACATTCGCCAAATCCCATCCAAACGACCCTTTTGCTGAAAGCGTTTTCTCTGAGCTGGTCCGTGAACTTGGTAAAGTGCAGGCAGTCTTATGGATACCAGGCTTCAGACAAAATCAGATTGCATCGTTCCGGAGTTTCTTGTTACCTAGCCGTGTTCTCAGACTGTAAAAGGCTCTGGACCAGGACGATGGAAAATGAGAAATGGGTCTAGCAGAAAAACTAAGCAGTAGATCTAAAATGAACGGAGCCGTTTGGCAGGCTCCCTTTTCTGCTTCCCTTAGCCTGGTTTTTCCAGGACATCTGTTTTGGCTGAGTGACTGTGGTTGCTGTAAGCTTCATTTGGGGTTCTTTTTGCCTAATGAATGGGAAGGGGTGAGAAATATTAAAGATATCTCCAAGTGCCTGCAGAGGAAAATGAGTGGTTCTGATGAGTTCTCGCAAGGCTTGAGTAGAACAAGAGGCAGCTTGCCCCCTTAAATCCATTAGTAGTGGTGCTACTAATGGATTTATACCCTGTACTAGTGGTGCAGTCTCCCTAAACCTTCTTTCTCATGTGACAACGCAACATGTCATGCCCACTTCACTCAGTGAACATTGCTGTCCCCCTCCAGGCTCTTTAGCTGTCCTCCTCAATCTATTCAGCCTCTTTACTGGAATCAGCTCCTGGGTGGTAGGCCCCCAGGCCTTCCCATATCTCTGTGATCACTACCTAAAGCAGAGAGGCAAGAGGTAAGGGGGATGTAAAGAGAGGAAGAAGCTTTTCTGAAACTCTGAATCACCCTAAGGATTAGTGTCTAAAGCCACTTAAGATAAGAGAGTTCAAAGGTTATTTCATTAGTCAACTGTCCCTGCCAAAACCTAAGAGGACACTCAATTAAAAAGTAGTAATCACTAGATCTTCTAATTTACAAGTGAAAAATTACATTTTAGGAAGAAATTAGAATTTGTAAACCCTTATTGTATATCAGTCACAGTGCTAAAGACTTCTACATATACACACTCATTTAATCCACACAATGACTTTGCAAAGTAAATATAGCTCATCTATTTGTTGTGTATAGTATGTAATTATATAAACACTAGTGGCCCGAAGCATTCTTGCAAGAATGGGCCTTCATTCCCCTGGCTGCTGGCACCGCCTTTGCTCTGGCTGGAGCCGCCTTTCCACCTTCCCAAGCTGCCCAGAGACCCAGAGCTGCTGGGGTGGTGTGGAATGCCTGCATCATCGCCATGGCGACAACGCAAGCATCCTGCCCCATCCCTGGCCACTAGGCGCCTGCATATGCAAATTAACCTGCCATCTTTGTTGGGTTAATTTGCATGCTCATTCCTGATTGGCTGGTGAGCATCACAAAGGTATGGTCAATTAGCATGTTACTATTTTATTAGGTAGAGATAATTGAGGTAGCTGAGTCTTTTAAAGGCATAGATATTTTGTTTTGTAGAGGGTCAATTTCACATATGTTTGTGCCCCCAGCATAGTCCTCTTTCAGCAATCACACTTATTATAAACTAGAGGCCCAGTGCATGGATTTGAGCACCCATGGGGTCCCTTGGCCTGTCCTGTACCCTCTTGCAACCTGGGATCCCTTGGGGGATGTCAGATAGTCAGTTTCAGCCCAATCCCCACAGGCCCAATCCAGACAGGAGGGAGCCCCATCCTGTGTGTTGAACATCTGTCCCCTGTGGTCAGTGTGCATCATAGCAACTGGTCAACCAGTCATTTGGTCATTTGGTCATTCGGTCACTTAGGCTTTTATAAATATACTAGGGGCCCAGTGCACAAATTTGTACACCTTGAAAGGAACTGTGTGCTGTGAGGCTACGATGGACACAGGGGCAGGTCTCAGTCCATCCTCCACACCCCCGCCTGGCCCCTCCCACCATGGCCCCTGGTCCCCTGACTGCTGGCAGCCCCATGCCCGCTGTCACTGCTCCCATGCTCTGATGGTGCCTGCCCCGCTCGCATCCACTGATGGCGTAGAGTGGTTGGGGCCAGCACCAGCAGCAGGTTTGAGCAGGGCCAGCGCTGTCAGCTGTTGATAGCTCACAGTTCCCTCATCATTTCAAGACGTTCCATAAATCATGATATAACCAATCTGAGACTCTTCCTCTGGGCCTAAGACAATTTTGACTGAGCAAGCCAAAAGGGGAGGCCAGCTGTGGTGCCCTGACCTGTCTGCACCAAATAGGAAGTGGATGCTTTCATGGTATATGAATTGTGCTATACTTTGTATCATGCTATGTATATAATGCTGGCTTAGAGTACAGGCAGAATTTGTACCTCAGCTGAGGAGGTTCTGATTAAATTAAGCAAAGGTAAATTTTTTAAGTATTTGGGGCCTCATAGGTTCGTCCCCAAAAATTTGGAAATAAAGATAGATTTAAATTATTAAATCTACACATTATAGATCAGGAACATCAGGTCACCTGAAAGAAAGAGAATGGCTGTTAGATCAGAGCTGGACTTATTTCGAACATGCTTGAAATGTGCTAATCTGAAATAAGAAAGAATTGTTCCCTAGGGTGGGGACTTGGTCAGCCACAGAAGCATGAAACAATTGGAGGCAGAGGCATGCACTGACTGGCAGTGTCCATCCTAGGACCAATCAGCACAAGGAGAATTTTAGGCATTAGGCTTCCATTCTTTCGGGAACAATGGCAAGGCTACCCCTATGTACAGCAGGTGGGCAGAATGCTTGGGTTTAGTTCTTTTGTTTAAGATTTTTTTATTGGTTTTTAGAGAGAGAGGGCAGGAGAGGGAGAGGGAGAGAGAGAGAGAAAGAGAGAGAGAGAGAGGAGAACATCAATGTGAGAGCAAAACATCAATCAGCTGTCTCCTGCACACCCCCTACTGGGGATCAAGCCCTCAACCTGGGGCATGTGCCCTGACTGGGAATCAAACCCACAACTTTTTGGTGCATGGGATGACAATCAACCAACTGAGCCACACTTGCCAGGGCTGGATTTAGTTCTTTGATGGCAAGGCATAGCACCCAACACCATGGGAAGGAGAAGAGAACTAAGGTGAGAACTGGTTTGAGAAGGGCTGCCAAAAAGGCCAGATGGGCTAGCACCTGAGAGTCAGGTAACAGCAGGCTGGAGCTGTAGGGCCAGTACCTGGGGTTAGCTAGGTTTCCCAGGCTACCTGTGAATGAGCTAATTTGAATAATTTCACAGGTTCCCAGGCACAAAAGCAGTAACTAGTTGTCTGGTATATGGCCCTGGAGCAGTTCGGGCTGGGGCTGGTGCCTAGTGGCTGGAGTTTGAGAGCTAGAAGGGAAGTGGTTGGGATGTTGACTGAATCGGCTCTGAAGGGAAACTCTCTAGTCCCTACCCAGAGTTTCAAAACTGGGTCAAGACACATTTAAAAAATAAATTTAAAACATGTTACACAGAGGGGTTTTATCTTGCATGCCTACTCAGATCCATCGCCTGGAGCCCAGTTGAAAAGGATTATGGGTGCAGGCTCAGCAGGGAGCACCTGAGATGGATGGGTGAGGCAAGGTAGGAGTTTGGGGCAGCACAACTCCCACAGCTGACCCAGATGCCGAGAGCTGCTGTCTCTGGGTTCCAGGGCTGCCCTAGAGCAAGACCCTCCCTGCAGTGAGAAAGAGGCATTTGCTGTCTTCACCAGATGACTAGAGCAGGGACTGATAGCAGGAGTCTACTCATTCTTTATGTCTGCATCCGGTTCATATTCTTCATTGCCCTTTAGACCATTTGCAATTATAAATATGCACATTAAATACTTATTATTTATATACTTATTAAGTGTTTCACTACATATTTGTATGTTTATTATCCATCTTCTCACTAGAATATTAGCTCCAGTGGGGACTTACTTGATTCACCAGAGTATAGCCCATGCCTAGTAAAATGGCTCTTTCAGAATTGGCATTCTAGAATATTTGTTGAACGAGTCAGTGAATAAAAATAAATGAAACAGCCCTGGCCGGTTTGGCTCAGTGGATAAAGCATCGGCCTGTGGACTCGGGGGGTCCCAGGTTCGATTCCAGTCAAGGGCATATACCTGGGTTGCGGGCACATCCCCAATGGCGGGTGTGCAGGAGGCAGCTGATCAATGTTTCTCTCTCATGGATGTTTCTGACTCTCTATCCTTCTCCCTTCCTCTCTGTAAAAATATCAATAAAATATATTTTTTTAAAAATAAATAAATGAAACCATAAATGGATGAATGTAACTCTCCTTACTCAGCAAGCAATTTTTTATTCTGGTGGAGTTCTTTTTAAGGAAAAAAACAATCCCCATCACAATGTCAGGAGTATGTCTGGTATTTCTCATAAAATTATAGCTGGTATCCAGGGAGTGCCATATTCGTGTTTAGTTAATATGGCTCATGCACACAGGGACAGTCCACCACTGGGCACAGAGAGGCTCTAGCTAGACTAGAAAAACAGAGGTTGGATTTAGCAGTATCCTCTTCCATCCTTAGGAAAAGGTGCCCCCTCCAGCCTCCAGTTTTATCTTCTACTTACAATTTCTACCAAACCATCAGCAAAGTCTTTGTAGGTGATACTAACACATGGTTTCTCAGGTTATTGGGTTAAATAAAATCTGCTGGAGCTGGGAAGATTTTTCTGCATCGACTTTCATCCTTGCTGCTTAATTAAATCCCTCACCTGGGAAAAGAGTAATTTTCAGCCATCTTGCGTTCTGTGGCATCAGCATGAAACTGTGACTTTTGAAATACCAAAATGCCAGTTGTGTTTAATGTTTCAGGGGCAACAGCCTGTTCTATTTGGAATCCCCTACAAAGATAGATATTAACTGAGAACTGAAAATGACAGCAGAGGAGATTGAATCAGAAGAGCAAAATGAGCACACAAATCTACTTCCCCTCTTTCCACAATCCCTTAAAATGTCAGAAAATATATATTTTTTTTAAAGAGTACATCCATACCAGTACTAGGAAACAAGAAATAATGCTATCAGAGACCCAAAAATCTGGGGAGATTCCTGGCAGCCTAGGATATAGAATTGGGTTGAAAACAATGAAGATGCCAGAGACCAAAGAATGCTCAGGGGGCGGGGGCAGGGAGGGAGAAACATTTACTGTAAATGTAAGGGCACAAAGAGACACTGAACTCAGCAAATCTACTGAAGAGCATGAGCTGTCTCTGGTGGCTTGTTTCTTCATCCCAGCCTGCCCTTTGTCATGAGACTTTGCAATTCCTCCTACCGCAGAGGTGGTACCTATTACCCCATCCCTTGAGTCTGGAATGGCCTCATGACTTGCTTCGCCCAATAGAAATGACAATGTATAGAAGGCAGTAAAACATACACCCACACACTCGAACACACATGCGGATGTGAAAATCAAACAAGAAGTGGCAAATCACCACGTCAACAAAAACATGTAAGTCTTCAGTTAAACTCTAGTAATTCTTGATGAATGACAGTGTGCATGTGTGTGTGCATGCACACACGTCTAGAACAAAATTCCAAATTATGCCACCATAAAAGGTGGCAGGCCAGCAAAGTAGAGATAAGCAAAAGTATAATAGGTTTTAAGAAGGTACTGAGGAAATGTAGATAATGACTAATTTTAGATGTCAATAGTAAACAAAAAAATCAAAATACATATACATACTCACATAAAAATGTAAGTGCATGGGAAGGATCTAAGAGGAAACCCAGGAAACCATTGACAGTGGTCGCCTCTGGGCAATGAGAGGAGATTGTAGGGCAGAATATGAAGGTCAACTTACACCTTGAAACTTACCAACATCCAAATTTTGGAGTTTTTAACAATGCAAATATGATTATTTTTGTATAAAAATAAAGCTAAGAATTATTTTTAATACAGCTATACAAATTTTACTTGCTTTCAATATGTAACAAAGCTATTTTCATGAGTGGGGAGAACTGGTAAAAGTCATGTTTACTTTATTTCTACTAGTATGTATTTTAGGATCATTTGTATAAATGAAAAACTGTTGCTTTCAGCTTTTAAGTAGCATTTTTTGTCGTTGTTTTATCCCCTTCTGCTTTCTCACCCAACTCATTCACTTTTCATTCTAGACCAGGAGACATGATCACTCTTCTAGAAGATTCCAATGAAGACTGGTGGAAAGTAAGTATTTCTCTTTCTTTAAAAAAAAAAAAAGGAATCATTTGGTGACGGTCATTACAATGAATGGTATAATTACAATGAATTGTGGATTCGTTGTAATTATACAACGAATGTCTCCTTTTCCTTTCAGGGGAAAATTCAAGACAGGATTGGCTTCTTTCCAGCCAACTTTGTTCAGAGAGTACAGCAGAATGAGAAGATTTTTAGATGTGTTAGAACCTTCATTGGGTGTAAGGAACAGGGGCAGATAACACTGAAAGAGAATCAGGTGAGTAATATTGAGTCTGACCAAAACAGAGTAACAGCCATCTACAAATCTGAAGGAGCAGGGTACTATTCCAAATCTTCACCTCGAGAAAAGATATCCTCGCTCCAACCATATGAGCGCAGGAGGATCTTAACATGCAAAACCAAAATGTTAGGAAGCTGACTTGGTGGTGTCTGTCCACAAGAGGAAATGTACATAACGTCATGGCAACAGGATGAGGACGTCTGGTCCCCGTGCTTTTCTCTGAGGGTCACTGGTCTCTTGGGGATATTGTGCCGTTACCTGCTGCTGGTTTGCACAGTTCATTGCATTTGCTTTCTGTCACAAAGACCCCTCGTAAGTCTCCTTGTGCGGATTCCAAGCTTCAGCCTGCTCCCTTGGAAACCATGACACTCCCTAACCAGGGACTGCCTCAGGCCCAGGCGCTGGATATCTCCCTACATCTAAGGTAGAGATGAATGTGGGGTGCACTTTGATGACGCCGATTTCCTGAGAAGTGAGGCAGGAACCCTCTGTACCTACACTGAGTGGCCAGATTATTATGATCTTTGAATACATAATAATCTGGCCACTCAGTGTATATCTTATATAATAAAAGGCTAATATGCAAATTGTCCCCTCAACCAGGAGTTTGACCAGCAGGCAGGCCGGCCAACGGTCCATGTCCCCTCCCCCTGGCCAGGCTGGCTGGACCCCACCCATGCACAAATTCATGCATCGAGCCTCTAATATATATATACACACATACACACACTCTAATACACTGAGTGGCCAGATTATTATGCATTCAGAGATCATAATAATCTGGCCACTCAGTGTATATGACTTCAACCTCCTTGCTTCATGCTCCCCCATTCCCTCATGGAATGTCGACAGAGACAAAGAGACAAGACAGGCACAGCTGAGCCCTTCCGCCAGCAGAGAGGCTTTCCTCCTGCCCCCTCTTCTCTGACTGCAACTCCCCTCATGTCATGGCCTGTGTCCTCACTACAGACTGAGAAAATGTGCACAGACCTCCATGTTTGCTCTTGATGTATTTGGGGATACTTTCAGAACTTAGACAGAAATTTATTTTCTCTCTTAATAAAGTCTCATTGGAATCCAGACCCAGATCCCGTTCATCACTCTCCCAAGGTAAACCCAAAGGGAGAGATGAAAATGAGGCCTGATGCCGTGTTTTGATTATTGGAAACATAGTGAATCTGAAAGTCCTCTGCACCACTGCCCCACCACTGCCACCACTGCCCCACCACTGCCACCACTGCCACACAGGCCTGTCTGAATCTCAGGACCCCACAGCAACAGATGGCCCATAGGAGAACGATGGGTCAGGAAGGAGTGTGAGAAAACTGGCACAGGAAACAAGATAGCCTGATGACCTCCCAGAGGGACCAGAAAGGAGAAGCCTCAATAGACGATGATAGACCCCCTGGGGCAGTGGTCATCAAACTGTGGCTCGCGAGCCACATGTGGCTCTTTGGCCCCTTGAGTGTGGCTCTTCCACAAAATACCACGGCCTGGGCGAGTCTATTTTGAAGAAGTGGCATTAGAAGAAGTTTAAGTTTAAAAAATGTGGCTCTCAAAAGAAATTTCAATCGTTGTACTGTTGATATTTGGCTCTATTGACTAATGAGTTTGCCGACCACTGCCCTACCCAACCCTACAGATTGCCATTCAACCACTGCCCTGGGGTATTTCCAATTGGACCTTCTCCCTTTGCAGAACTGAGAACAGACCTAAGAGAGGGGATCGAAACCTTCAAATAGTATGTCAACATTTTAAATGATGGTTTTATAAATAGCAAAGGAATAAGTGAAGTATTAATGATACAATGGCAGTGAAAAAGTAATACAAACACGAGGGAAAAGAGAAAAAATTGGAAGGTTTGTTTAAGGGTTTTTTTCTTTGCATTTAAATTACTTTCATGGTGTAAAGTTTTAAAAAACTACATTTTACAAGAAGCAAAGTTAAAAACACTCAATCTTATCTTTTGAATCCAATGATATAAAAGTCACAGGGTTGCTGTGATTTTTCTGGGCCTCAGTTGTGCACATGCACAGGCCACACACACACTCACACAACACACCACCACATCCCACCATTACTGCATCTAATTGCAGTAGTTGCTGCTGATAGAAATGCAACATTCCATGGTTGAATGGCAATCTGTAGGGTTGGGTAGGGCAGTGGTCGGCAAACTCATTAGTCAACAGAGCCCAATATCAACAGTACAATGATTGAAATTTCTTTTGAGAGCCAAATTTTTTAAACTTAAACTTCTTCTAACGCCACTTCTTCAAAATAGACTCGCCCAGGCCGTGGTATTTTGTGGAAGAGCCACACTCAAGGGGCCAAAGAGCCGCATGTGCCTCGCAAGCCGCTGTTTGCCAACCACTGGGGTAGGGCATACCACCCAGCCTCTTCACTTAGACACTAGAGGCCTGATGCACGTAATTCATGCAAGAGAATGCCTTCCTTCCCCCAGCTGCTGGAACCGGCTTCCCTCCAGCACCCGGGACCCGGGCTTCCCTCACAGCCCCAGCTTCGTCTAGAAGGACATCCAGAAGGATGCCTGGTCTAATTAGCATATTATGCTTCTATTATTATAGATGTTTAAGACACAACACAGCTTTCAGCCTGAACCTGGAACCACATAGATCTGCCTGTAATTCTCTAGGAAAGTAAAATAACCCCTGATAGGTGCCCAGCCTAGTGTTTAAGGTGTAGTCTTTCGACCACCTGAATCAGAATCACCTGGGAGCTTGCTGAATGTGCAAAATTCCTGACTCCACCCTAGACCGGTGGAAGCAGAACCTTTCAGGATAAAAGGCAGAGAATCAGTCTCTTTTACAGACCCCCCCAAGTGTTCTGATCAAAGTTAATTGTTGAGAATGACCTTCATTTTAATTGCCTCACTTTAAGTCCTATTATAGCTCTGTGAGAACTGAAGGCATTTTTATTTCCAATTACATATTGATCAACAAAAGCCACTGAGGTCTCTTTATCACTACACAAATTCTCTATTTTCAATCTTTGTCAATGTGGCAACCAATTTCAGTGTCAGCCACTTGAAAGAAAATTTACATTTTTTAAAAATATGTTTTTACTGATTTTTAGAGAGAGAGGAAGAGAGAGGAATAGAGAGATAGAAACATCCATGAAAGAGAAACATCATCTTGTATGTCCCCTACCAGGGATGGATCCAGCAGCCTGGATATGTGCCCTGACTGGGAATGAAACTGCAACCTCTTGGTTTCTGGGTTGGCACTCAACCACTGAGCCACATTGGCCAGGCAACTATTTACATTTTAGAAATCTGTTACTGAGGGAAAAAAATTAAATTTGTCTCCACTTTAGTATCCTAAATTATTTTAGCTATAAAATTTCAAAGCATGCTTGTTAATGGAGGGGAGTACAACGTGGTAACAAAAACATGGATTCCAGTGCCACACCAAAATGGATCCATATCCTACGTGGTTTTGGCAGAGTCACCTGTGAATATCAACATTCCCATCTGTAAAATGGGTATAGTAGCATCTCCCTCTTGACTTGCGGTGAAGGTTAAATGTTATCACCTGTATAAAGTCCCAGCACAGTGCCTGGCCAGGATGGAAGCTTAGTAAGGTCATTTCCTTTGCTGCCACCATCACTCAGAGTTAAGCCTAAATGGGGAATTCATCTGCAGTGGCCAATCCCACCTAGAATTACCTACTAAGCATCCAAAAATAGCCAATCTGATATTTATAACCTTAAAAATAGAAAGAGACAAAAACTCATTAGCAGGGAAATAGAAGAAATTTGATTCTGAAAATAAATGCATCTCTGATTAAATCATGTTTCTGCCTCTGGGGTAAATTTGTCTCACAGTCATTATATTATTTTTTTCACAGAGCCTCTGTTCCCAGATAGAATTAAGTTACCCTTTTGTTGTGAGCACAACTAGAGTCTGCATGACATGAGTATGTTTTCTTCATTTTTGAAGTTTTAAAAGTATCCTTACTAAATCAACTTTAAGCACCATGAACGTATTTTTTAGTTCATTCCACAGTTCTGTCATCCCTATAAAACTGTTTTCATTGATTCTTTGTGTTCTATAATGCTTTAAATAAATAAAAAATATTTTAGATTATAAAACTAGACTGCATTTATTGTGGAGAAAATTTGGAAAAGTATAAAGAAGAAAATAAAGATCACAAGTAATTCACCCATCAGCTATTATTAACATAAACACTTTGGTGTATTTCCTACCAAACTTTTCTTCTAATTTATATTTTGATATTATAGTCTGTTTAGTTCTCAACTAATTTTCTAAACTTAGTCACTAAATGTTTATGCAAACACAGTTTTCTTTACAGTTATATAACAAACATGTCATATAAATCAGAGGTTGATAAACCCATTGATCAAATCTGGCCTGGCTTTTAAATAAAGTTTATTAGAACAAAGTTTATTAAAACATAGACTCGTGCATATATATAATCTGTTGCTGCTTTCACACTACAATGGTTGAGTTGGGTCATTGCAACAGAGACAATGTGGCCTAAAAAACCTAAAATATTGACTATTTGGTCCTTTACAGAAAAGGTTAGCTGACCCCTAATCCAGATGTACAAGTATTTTAAGTATTTTCCTATTGTTGGATATTTAAAGTTTTTATTTGTTTAACTGTTATTGATACCTACAATAAACATCTCTAAACCTAAATCTTTCTCCATAACTATGACTATCCTAAGGCTATACTTTATAGCTTATAGGAAAACATATAAAAGATTTTTACAATTCTTGATACATTCTACAAAATCACCTCTAAAAAGTTTGGGCTGATTTATACCCACATCAACTGTTTATGAGAATATTCCGGTCATCACATCCTTGTCAGAATTGAACATTAGTATTTTTATATCACTTGGTAGGTGAATAATATTTCATGTTAATCTGCATTTCCAGGATAGTTAGAGAGGTTGAAATGTTATCACATATGTATTAGGCATTATATTTCTTTTATAGAATAATCAATTTGAGTACTTTACCTATTTTCTTACACTATTGAAAAAGTTTCCTGTCTTTTAAGAATATTTACAACTGGTTTACCACATGTGGCCAGCATTTTCTTATTTATCATTTGGCCTTGAATCTTAATGCTTCTCCCTTCAGAAACTTAGTAATTCTTTGATTGAACCATCTCCATTTTATCATATTTCCCTTCAAGTGTTAATCTCTGTATCGCCTTCTACCTTATGTATCACTCTCCACTTCTTCCTAAGAGAACATTTCAAGAGACCTGCTTCACTTTAATTTTCTGAAGTTTCACTTCAGTCCTTCATTGCTTCTCACACAGATTTTAATTTAGTGATCATTTCCTTATAGTGTTTTCTTCTCAATTAGCCCCCTTTCTTCTGCAACATGTTCTCTTTACATCGCATTACATCACACTTAACTTCAAGAGAGTCTTTCCTTAAAACATCAAGGCTAAATCTCCCTTCAACCTACTCTATCCACTTATTCTTTCAGACATATGCACATCTTTTCTGCAATATTTTTTTTATATTTCATAGTAACAGCCTTGATCCATTTATCTTGTGGTAAGCAGAATAACAGCCTCGTGTCCTAATCTTGAAAACTTTGAGCATGTTGCCTTAGCATGGCAAGAAGGACTTGCAGATGTGGTTAACCTTAGGATCTTGAGCTGGGAGATTATCCTGTATTATCTAGATGAGCCCAGTGTAACCACCGTTCTTATGAGAGGACAGAAGGGTCAGAGTCAGATAAGTAGACATGACGATGGAAGCAGAGGTCAGAGAGAGAAATTGGAAGAAGTTATGCTGCTGGCCTTGAAGATGGAAGATGGGGCCAGGAGCCAAGGAATATGGGTGGCCTCAAATAGCTGAGGGCAAGGAAACAAATTCTTTCTTACAGCCTCCAAAAGAAATGCAGCCCTATTGACACCTTGATTTTAGGATTTCTGATCTCCAGAACTGCAAGAAAATAAATCTGTGTTCTATCAAGTCGCCAAATGTATTACAGCAGCCATAGGAAACTAATGCAAAAGGGGACTTTGCGGATAGACTAAGGTTATGGACCTGTGATGGGAGCTATCTGAGATTGTTTTGGTTGGCCAAATCTAATCACTTGCACCCTTAACGGCAATGAAATATATCTGACTAGAGTCAGAGATGCCGAAAAAGAGGACCAAAGAGAGATGAGATCAGAGATTAAGTGTAAAAAGGACTCAACCCACCCATACTGGATTTGAAGATGTAGGACTGAGCCACAAGCTAGGGAATACAGGTGGCACATGAAGTTGACAGTCAGCAAGAAAGCAGGCACCTCAGTCCTACAACCACATGGAACTGAATTTGGCAACAACCTAAGTGAGCCTGAAATTGGATTCTCTCCTAGAGAAATAGAAAGGAAAGGAAAGAATAGGACTCCATTGGCTTCTGGATTTTGGCCTTGTGAAACCCAGAGCAGAGAAAACTAGCCAAGCCCACCAGACATGAGACCTTCAGAACTGTGAGATAATAAATTGTGCCGTTACAGCCACTAAGTTTGTAGTAATTTGTTAGAGCAATTAGTAAACTAATACACATCTTGAGTTACAAAACTCAAATTGAGTCAAGCTCAGAAGGTATATTTGACTCATATAATAAGAGATCTGGATTCAAGGAAGTTCTTGGATTCCATGGTCAGGGCTTCAGATTTTTCTACTTTTATGCTCTGCCACCGTCGCAATATTAGCCACCTCCCCTCATGGCCATAAATGGCTGCAGCCACTCCAAGAATCCCTTCCAGATGAGGAGAGAGATTTTCTTTCTAATCCATCTCTTTTAAGAGGAAAACACACTTTCCCCACCCTGGTTCCTTGGCTGGAGCCACTAAGAGAATCACTAGCAAAGGGAATAGAAGCAGACTTGCACCAGTTAGGATTTACCTGAATCGTGTTGCAGAGATAAAGACAACAGAACAGAAGTCAGAACTCTGCTGTGTGGGAAAATGGCAGAAATTACTGTGGATATCAACCAACAGCCTCAAGCCATTTACTTATCCTAGAACAAGGAGTGATCAGTGCAGAGCAGAGGTTTCCCAGTTGAAAAGATGAGTGGATCAGTGTGGATCCAGCTCACCGTCCACTCAGATGTATTCAGGTCTGCTCAGTTGGAGGAGAAGGTAATTATGAATAACTCACTAACTTCTGGCAGCGAAGAAGCATTTATCTAATGTTGGTCTGCTAGGGTGAGTTAGGATTTGCTTCTTTTGCCATTGCTTTCCCTGCCCTCCTTCCCTCCCCCCCCCCCCCAACATTCTGAACTCCTGGAGTACATAAAAAACCACTTTCAGCTTTGTATGAAGCCCCCATAGCCTTTCTGTCTCCATTCCCACCCACTGTGTTTTATAGCTCCCAGGAAACACTTGTGCCACCTCCATCTAATTTGCCCTACTTCCTGTCATTTCCTTTTCTAGGAGGACCACAGCTTCTAACAAATGTAGAAAGAAAAGCATTGATTGGGAGGAGAAGAGCCCTTAATAATAGAGAAATGCCCGCCCAGCTTTCAGCTCTGGGCAGCTGCTGAATCTCTGAGCCTGAGACAGACCTTGGAGGAGGAGATCTCTTTTAGGCTGGTAGATTTATCCTTCACATAGCAGCACAACTTGCTCCAGTAGTCAACTGACTTCAGCACCAAAGGTCTTAGGGAAATTCCAATCAGCTTCTGAATGGCCGTCAGTCTTGGCATTTAGTGTTCTGACTATTCTCTACCTCCAACCCTGTATCTTTTCATAGGTATCTTAAGGGGAGGAGGACTCAATCCAAGAGTGCCAGGCAAAAAAAAATGTTTTTTTTTAAATAAAACGATTGCTCATCTATGAGTGGCAATCATTTTAATGTTAACGAGTTTGGAGGACATGCAGGGGACAACCTTAAATGGTATTAACTATCTGTGATCCCAGAAGACTTCAGGATTTTAAGCAGATAGGGCCAAATGGGACTGAGCCAATAGGGCACTTGACCATTATGCAACAGAATTTGAGGCAACGGAGGAGAAGAAGTAGAGGGCCAGGCAGTGAGTGAGTCAGCAAGCAGGTACCAAGTTGAGACAAGAGTGTGGAAAATCCAGGCCACTCCATTGTCTTTAAGAACTAAGAGGAGTGAGAACAGGTGATTGGTAGAGCTACAAATGCACAAACTGGAGCAGAACACATGGATGACTGGTGTTGAAGTAGTAGTAATAATATAGACTAAGAGACCAAAGATCGAATGCTACATGTTAAAGAATAACTACGAAGCTGAATTTGCAACCCAGCACAGAGTCTAGGCTCTGGGGCATGAGATCAGGGAAGAAATGAGGTAAATCTTTTAAGATAGAAAATAATAACTTGTATCTGTTTCGTATTAGAAAGGCAAAGTCTCCAAGTGATGCTGCGGGGCTGGCTATAGCTGGGCTTGATAGTGAGCTAAGCACTGGGCTGGCTGGAGATGATATACTGAGTATGTGAGGTGCCTCTGCTCTGTATATGCTGCACCCACCTTGATATTGAGATGCCCAGCTTACCACAGCTACACATGATGCATCAAAGTCAAGTCTACACCATTGTCAGCGAGCCGAGTGGACAGGTCAGGATTGGTCAGTAGTGGGAAGAAAATTGGTTCAGCCTTTGGAAGGCTTTTGGCTGTAAATAGAGAGGGGACGGAGAGAGGAAGGAAGGAAGAGAATGAAAAAGGAGAGACAGAAGGATGACAACAGGTAGCAAAAGAAAAAGAGGGGAGAGGGGAGGAATGGAAAAAGAACTGTTTTAAATAAATCTGACCCTCTCCTTTCTCCACTTAAAATCCTTTAACACCCAACTGTTGATTGATGCCAACATTCATTTTTACCTTTTTCCCATGCTGCAGAGTCCTGATTTTTGTTTTCTTGTCCATCTGTATCTTCTATGACTCAGGTAAATCCTAACTAAACTGATTAAATGGGTCCTATTCTCCTTCCTGGTGATTATTTTAGTGGTTGTCTTGTGACCCAGGTCCAGTCAATGAGATTGGTCAGAAAGTCAGCTAAGGGACTTAGCAGGCTTAGCATGGCTGCATGTCCACACATTCCTGGCACTGGCAGCCTTTCTGGCTTTATCTCACACCATTCACCACCTCCATCTCTGGCTGCATTGTTCTAGCTAGTCATTCCAAAGTGCCACAAAGTTACCCGCTAGGTTAGATCATGTATTTCCACATCAGCACCTTTTTCTTTACTCATTAATCATTCAAAAATATTAGTTACTTAAGCTAGTGTTGTTCACTGGGTGATCAGTGACCAACAGGCATGGTCCTTGCACTCAACATGCACGAAATTATTCAATGAACTGTCTTTCTTCCCAGTTCTGCTCAATAAACAATATGAGAGCAGGAGTCTGTTTTCACTAGTTTCCAAGCTTCTGGAATGGTATCTAGCGCATAGTAGGTTCCCAATAAAAATTTGTTGAATGAATGAATGAATGCAAAAAGCAGGGAATTACCGGTTCCTTGGGCAACTGAAGTGTCGCTGATGTAGCCTGAATGAGTTAAATATTTGCTAGGATAATAAGCGATCCAGCTTGTCTGGGACCGAGGAATTTCCCAGGATATGGGAGGTCCAGTGCTAAAATTGGGAACGTCCCGGGCAAACCAAAAAAGGTTTGTCACCCTATTTGTGACCCTTAACCCAAAGGAGCTCCTCTGGTTCTCCCTCAGCTCCCACCCTTTTCTCCTCACAATCACTCTTCTGAGCTGGTCTTTCCATCCCACCTCTAAATGAAAGGGAACGTTCCCAGCTCTGCCACTGCTTCCTAAAATGGTAGATTCTCAAGCTTTTCTTGATCCTCATTCATCAAGCTGAATCTCAGAAAACATTCAATCCCTGGACTAGTTCCAAACCCAGGGTTCTGCCTAATTTAAAAATATATATATTGTTTTGAGAGGGAGAGAGTGAGAGAGAAAATTAATGAGAGAGAGAGAGACAACTATTTGTTGTTCCGCCTATTTATGCATTCATTGGTTGATTCTTACATATGCCCTGACCAGGGATGTGAACCTGCAACCTTGGAGTATCAGAACAATGCTCTAACCAACTGAGCTGCCTGGCCAGGGCTGCCTAATTTGTTATCAAACCTTTTCTCACAGAGCCACAACTTCCCACCCTAACACTGCTCTCTTTTCCAATTCAGTGCCCCGCTGACCTCAGTCAGCAGTGATTCTGGTGCAGGTTCTAGCTTCTTTCTTGTTGACATTTGTTTTTTTTTTTCCTTGGCATTCAGATCTGCCTGACTTCTGAAGAAGAACAGGACGGCTTCATCAGAGTCCTCAGTGGAAAGAAGAGAGGCCTTGTCCCCCTGGATGTCCTAGAAAATGTCTGATTGCGGGCCCCTCCTCCTTTGGCAGTAGGCAAGCCCTGCTGCGATGCCTCATCTCACACTGTGTCAACCCAGAGGAGCTGTCACAATGACCCGGCCACCCAGGAAACAGTGAGACCAGACTCAAGGATCTGAGACTGTGGAGTATCGGCCACAGGAGAGAGGGTCCATTGCACAGCATATTCTGGCTGCCCAAGGTGGGGATGAGGCTGAGAGAGTCACTGGCAGAGCTGAGGTCCCTACCTGGTGGCAGTAGCAGGACAGCAACCACAGCTGTTCCCCAGGACTCAACTCCCTCCCTGTCCATGTGGTGTGTAACCCACTGAAGTGTACTCCAGTCTGCAGTGTGGCCCCAGTGTGAGGTTCAGGCCCATGTAGTCAAGTGTGAATCGGATTCCAGACCTTTGTCCTCAATACCAACCAATGAGCTTCATCACAGTTGAGACCCTAAGCAATCTCTCTGCAGAGCATCAGGAAGTCCTACTTCCTAGCTCCCAACATTCCAGGGTTCCCCAGGACCCCTCACTTTGTGATTGTGCTATCTCTTCTGTCCTCTGAGTCCTAGTGATGCGCATTACATGTGAGAGCCAAGTGGATGTGTCACCAACTACAAAGACCTGACCTGCTCAAAGGTGGCTGACAGGCAGTCTCCCCTACTGCTCTAGGGACCAACAGATGACAGAGCAGGACAGGAGGCGTGAATTCAAAGGGCGAAGTGGGGATAAAGTAGGGAAAGGGGCCCTTATTTATTGAAGATTATACAGCCCTTTCAGTAATGAAGTCCTTTCCCCAAGGAGATGGAGCTGGGGAGGAGAATGTGGCAAAAAGCGTCCATGCAGAGCTTCACTTTCATTTTATGTCTTCTGTGTTCGGGGAACATTTCCCATCATGCCATTTTGTAGGACTCCCTCTTGGAGGGCTAAGTCCACCTTGCAAAGGACCAGGAACATGGAAAAGATCCAATAGCATCTTAGGAGAAAATTAGCCAAATTGGAATCCATTCTTCTTTAGGGCGGTATATTCTACCCTAACAGATGGCAAATGGAAAAGAATCCCCAGTGCTTTGGCCTCTGAACGCAGAGGAAGGTGGGGCTTATTTAGCATCAACGAGGGGAGTCTCTGTTACCCTGTACTTGTACTAATGTTTACAAGAATGCAATATACTGTGATGCCTTCCTCCTCATTCCAACGTGCATCTGATGCCTCTTTAATATGGTTAAACTTCGCTTCACAATGACCTTGGAATCAATGTCAGTCTGATGTATTATGGTGCAAAGCAATAAAGCATTAGAACAATTGGTTTCTAAAAGACTTAAGTGGCTGCATCCTGTGCATGTAAGCATCATTGGGGAAACCAAAGCTTCATCTGTCTCCATGTACTTCTTTTGTTACTGCTCAGCATGAAGTGGGGAGCTGAAATTGGATGGCTGCTGGTTTCACAGTACTCTGGATGCCTTACTCTTGTTTTCAAGCCAGCCTCCCTCTCTGATACAACATGTAAAACTGAGTGTAGAGAGTTGGATGGGTTCTTTGAGAGCCAGTGTGGATAAGATGACTGCCATTCTGTAACATGGAATGCCAGGTACCAACGCTCTTTGCCTCTAATTCAATACTCCGTTTAATAAAAACAACACATTGGCTGGAAGGAGCATAGAAAACATGTGTCCTGATCTCTTCTTTCTGGTAGAATATCCACTGAAGCCCTTTGGTAAGGTGTGTCCCATCCTATGCAAATTTGCATTTAAAAGTCAGTGTGGCCCAGCCAGCATGGCTCAGTGGTTGAGCATTGACCTATGATCCAGGAGGTCACGGTTCGATTCCCAGTCAGGGCATGTGCCCGGGTGGCAGGCTCGATCCTCAGTGTGGAGCATGCAGGAGGCAATCGATCAATGATTCTCTCTCATTATTGATGTTTCTGTCTCTCTCTCCCTCTCCCTTCCTCTTTGAAGTCAATAAAAATATATTTAAAATAAAATAAAATAAAAAGTCAGTTTGTCCTTTGAAGTTGAATAGGAAGCTGTGATAGGCAGCCTCCAAAGTGGTCCCCCGATGAATGATCCCTGCCTCCTGACAGTGTTGCCTTTGTGTAGCCCATGGCCACATTGAATCGGGGCTGGTCTTATGGGACCGACAGAACACAGCAGAAGTGATATTGCAGGACATGTGGGGCTGGGTCCAAAAGTCCTTGCAGCTTCTGCCTTGACCTCGTGGAACATTCCCTCTGGGAATCCTGAGCCACCTTGTATGTTTGTCTACTCTGAGGCCACCATGCATGTGGGGCCAGTGGAGAGACCACACTTCTGCAGTAGGTCACTCAATTTTTGAGTGATCTTTTTTAAAATACAAAAATACATAACTGGAACAGGGACTTGGTAATATGAGCCAATGCTAGAAAGGAGAAGACATACTTTCTGCAAAATAAGGTCCAAAAGTTTTTGCAAACATCAAGTAACCCTCCAAATGCAAGATATCTAGTGTGTCTTAGAGATCTGGTCACCCAGATATTAGAGAAAAAGGCAGTGTTCCTCACAGCACAGACTGCCACAGATGCTTACAGACAGAGAGAGAGATTGACTTTAGAAGCCACAGCATTTTTTCTCCTGCCTGTCTGCAGAAATAGCTAGAACAAAGATAGCTGTGACCTACCAAAGTCTTGAAGGTTTCCAAGACCCAAGAAAAGGCTGGAAGAAGGGCCACAGCCGCAGAACGGGGATGAAATGAGGGAGGGCCTCAGGATTCTGACGGGGGGGGGGGGGGGGGGAGGGGTCAGGGAAGGAGAGGAAAATGCTAAAATGAAGAAGAACAAAAGTCCTGGGGAGTATTCTTCACAGTATGAGGGAACGGGCTTGTATCCCCTCACCTCCTGGCCTTGCCTCCAGCTGAGGGATGGTGCACATGTACCTCACCCAGGGGAGCCGTGCCTGACACTTCACCACCAATGCTGGAGGATGTGCATTTAATCATGCTGGATTTGAAATCAAGAACTGGTTGAACCTTCCTCAGGCCTCCAGAAGGTGAATAATTGAACTTCTTGTATCCCATCACTAGCAGACTGAGGTCTCCTTAGCGTTGGCAGTGGGGCTACAAGGACAACCCATGGATAGGTGTCCAGCTAGCTACCAGTAGGGTTGATTGCAAAGAGCACTGTAACCGCCTAACTCTCCACACCAAACACACACACACACACACTCCATCAAGAGGAAGAGCCCAGCATCTGGGCTACACATTTAAAGCAGCTAGTGGGGTAGCACATAGTAGGAACATATTAGAGTTAATTCACTTTGCTGTTAAAGAGAGAGAAATAAAATCCATGAAAAGATCACACGGCTAAATATAGCCTTGTGCCAAGTCCTGCTAAAAGTAACAAAAATAAAAGAAACACCATGAAAGTCCAAAAAATGGGTCCAGGTCACGGCTGCTCCAAGGAGAAGAGAGCCAGGAAGGAAACCTATTGGTCAGCCCTGGCCTAAGAGCTAGGCCCAGGCCGCTGTGAGAAAGCACCCTGTGCTCAAATAGAAACTTCAATTTAAACCACGTGAACCAGACTTTTTCACTCAGGACTTCTCAGAGCCTTCCATTTGCTCATTTTCATGGAGAGTCTATAAAGGGGGATTTAGAACCATGGAACACCTAATGACACCAGTCATAACATTCCAAGGAATACAGTTTGGAAAATGCTGCAGTAGAGAATTATCACATAATATTGTATCGCCTAATAGCGCCAATGCTTTCTACTACTCCCTCTCTTCCTGCATCTCACTAAGACACCTGCGAAATGCTGAAAAGCACAAAGGCGTGCGATCACTGCACAAGTGAAGGCGAAAGGACAATCTGCCCTGGAATCTGAGTGTGTATGGAGCAGGAGGAAGTGGGACCTGTTTTCTCAAGGGGTGTGGAAAGCACAGGAGGACCGGTAGCTGTAATCTTGCTCTGATAATTTTAGCAAGTACTGACCAATAGGACATGGGCTGATAGAAATCTGGGAATAAAAGAAAATTCGGCATTGCTCCAAATAGAATCCTCAAGAAACGGAGTGAGCAGGCCTATTCCACGGATTTATCCTAAAACAAGACCCTCACAAACAATGCAGACCAAAAAAATAAAACTAGCTTAATGACATCCTGTAAAAGTCACCTGGATTCCGCTCAGTTGCCATTCTGTTGCGTGTTTTGTACAGCACCTAGTCTTTTTGACCCTTAGAACATGTTTTGTTTTGTTTTTCTCGGCTTTCTGACTAAGAGTTTTAAATAGTCCTCAGTCTTTCTGTGGGTAGTAGAAACTTTTAACTGTACCTTGAAATTTTACAAGATAACAGCAATTTACTTTATAGTTTCTTTCTATAAAGGTAAAAGAGAAAACATTTTTTATCATCACATCATCAATTTAAAAAAAAACAACTATTGAGTATCTTCCATGTCTTCATGAAAATCAGGATGTGCTGAAGACCCGAAAAGACACCCTGGAAAAGTATACTTATTTACAAGAAAAATGGGAGATCATCTTTAGAATTCCTCCACCGGCCTCATTTACTCAGTTGCTCAGGTTACTTGCCTGACCCCATCTTTTTCTCTGCATGACAAAATTTTTCTTTGTCCATCTTCTCCTTTCAAACCAGCTTTTGAAGATTACTAGTATGTGCTAAGTTCATTTGCCATTTACTTTCATTCTCTGTTAAGGTAAAGACGTCATCCAAGGTTATGACTTTTCCTCTGAGTTCAGCTTTGACCATATTAAAGTGTTCCCATTTGCATTTAGTTCTAAATACTCTGTAATGACAGTTTTGATTTTTCTCTTAGGTATTTTATTTTGTGTGTGGATGTGTGTGTGTGTGTGTGTGTGTGTGTGTGTGTGTGTGATTACAATCATTATGTGTTGTGGTCAGAAATTATGGTTCATATTGGTTTCTGCTTTGAGGAATTAATTACCATTTTTTATTTTGTGTTCTAATATATAAGTAATCTTTGTAAATGTTCAATGGATGCTGCTAGAAAAGTCATGTCTGCAGTATATTGTAGGGAGCGACTATAGGATTAACCCTGGGACTGACCAGTTGGCAAAGCCACAAACAAGTCCCAGTTTAGAGGGCATAGCCCTCTTAGCATAATTAAGATTGACTTTATGACACTCCTTAGATCTTATCTGGGTAGCTAATGGGCTGTGGGAGGTGCAGCAAGTGCTGCCAAAACAAGTGAAACTCACAAGAACATTATAACTATGGTGACCACTACCTTACCTCTGGCTATAAAATAAAGGCTCAGCTTGCCCTCTGGATCTCTCTCTGTGGCCTTAGCCAGGCACAGGAGATCCACCTAGACCCAGATTATTCTCTTTGTCTGTCTTTTCTTCAATCCTTCACCGCACCCCGCCCCCTCAGGCTCACTGAACCCTTGGCTGTGCTGGCCTGGCACAGTGCATAAAGTTCAATATGTATTTACTAAATAAATGCTTAAAGTATTCAGGTCATCTATGTTCTCACTTATTTTTGCTTATGTGCTCTCTCAGAAATAAGGAAGTCAAGACCAAACAACAGTGGAACTGAAATGAAAGACACCTTTTGAGGACCTCCAATCGCTTCTTTAATTTAGCTCCAGTTGTTGTTTTCCAATGGTCTTAGGCGACCCTGCTAGCGGTTCTCAACCTGTGGGTTGCAACCCACAGGTTGAGAACCGCTGCTGTAGAGCCTAAGACCATTGGAAAACACAGATATTTACATTCCGATTCATTAACAGTAGCAAAATTACAGTTATGAAGTAGCAACGAAAATAATTTTATGGTTGGGGGTCACCACAACGTGAGGAACTGTATTAAAGGGTCGCGGCATTAGAAAGGTTGAGAACCACTGTCTTAGAGGAAGGAAATGCCAGTCAGTGCTCTACACCACAGCTTCCCCTTCCACATTTAGGACGAATCACTAAGGAAATTTTCTAAATAAACATTATCTTTAATTCCCTGGAGAAAACTCTAAAGAAACCACTTCTTAAGAGAATCCAAAAATATTATTGGAAAACTTCCATATTGGGTCAAGGAGCTTTGACAGAGAAACTACATGTTGAAATCAGGGATCACTGTTAGAAGGGGACCACATTACAGCTCCAATGTGTACTATCAAAGTGGTAAGGGAGAAAAATCACACAATGAATTGATAACAATGTATTCACACCTAAGAGTCTAAATCTGGACATGATGCATCACAAGCTGCTGGTCATCATTTTCCTTTGGTCATCACGATGGTTATTATGTTTGCAGTGAGATTAACAAATATTTGTGGTACTTACTGGGACAGATGAATCAAACCAGTAATACTGAAAAATGTATGATTAGTGCTACAATATAGAAGGAACAGTGAACCACAAGAATTGGAACTAGATTGGTCTCATTAGGAACAAGGTCTACAACAGGTCTTAAAGCTCTCATGCCAAAAGTATTCTCACTTTCCAAAAAGGCAATATTAGGCTGCAAATGATCAGGAAGCTTTTCGGCTCTTTCATAATTTCCCTAACACTCTTAGCACTTTAGTTTCACTAGAATTTTTGATGATGAGGGAGGATACTTTGTGGAGATGATGTGAAGTTAGATTTTGTGCAGGTAAGGCAATTCTTTTTATTTCTTTAGTATAGATGTTCCCAACAGTGTGCTCCCTTCGTGCTGTATTTGCTGAATATTTGAGCAATGTTAGCAGTTATTGCTATAAGATTGGGTGGGGAGTAGAGGAGATGAGGAGGAGGGGGGTGGGGTTAGCTGAAATCACAGGGGTAGAAGGATGATGTTGCTTACTTCTTTATGCTATATTTCATTCCAAACAAGGTCTAGCTTCATGCCTCAGTTCCAGAGAAACAGCCCAAGGAGAGTGAGTTATCTAGGTAAGACCTCACTCGTGCCACACAAATCCTGACATTTCAGACCCCAGAAAAAAATGAACTCATTGACTAATAAAAGCTAAAACATCACCAACATGGAAATAAACATACCGACTTCTTCACAACAGGGAGAACAAGGGTTTGGTTTGGTGTTTTTAACCACAGGCATCCTGTGATTGCGTCAGATTCCTGTCACACTCATGATGAACTTCACAAGGGCCTTTCTGCTGGAGAGAGGCCAGAGACGTGAAACTGCTTACCCTGACTGCTGCAAAAGTTGCTTTCCCCCCTTTCAATCATAGAGAAAAAGTTCAAATCTCAAATATTCAGGAATCAGGTTTTTTTTAATATATCTATATATTTTTATTGATTTCAGAGAGGAAGGAAGAGGGAGAGAGAGAGAGAAACATCAATGATGACAGAGAATCCTGAACTCCCCACACTGGGGATCGAGCCCACAACCCAGGCATGTGCCCTGACCAGGAATCGAACCCTGACCTCCAGTTCACAGGTCGATGCTCAACCACTGAGCAACACCGGCCAGGCAGGAATCAGTTTTATAGATCCATAACTCTTGCAGACATGTGATGCTGAAACTGTAAAATTCAATGCAATGCAGCAGACCAAAGCAAATCTTGAGCTAGTGCTGGAAAAAAAAAAAAAAAAACAACTGTGGACTTTTAGGCCCAAGAAATGTTACCTGTGCTCACAAGAAAATAAAGCCAGCTGAGGAATTCCATGTAATCTTGTGGGGAAGAGGGCAGTGAGCATGCAAGGACTCAGCCACGAGGGCAGTCGCAGGAAGCAGAGCTGGACTCAGATGAGATTCCTGGCAATCCTGGGGTGGGGATGGAGCAGCACCTGCCACTAGAGAATCACTAGCACAATAGCAAGACCGAGCAGGCAGTATTTCTCAGAACTCTTTGGGAGGTGTCTGCTGAAAAACAAAATACTTTAAGATCCCTTGGTTTAGAATGTGAGACCCCCACGGGACCAGCTGAAGTAACAACAGGTTGATGCTAACCTGACTGTCAGGGAAGATGAGTCCTGTTATCTGCAGTATTATAGTTTTGCTGATGGAGCCTGCAAGCTGGACCCCACCTGAGGCTCCTTGAACCGAGAAGAGAACTCTTGAGCCCTAACCCAATGAGATTCATTTAGAACTTCTGACTTCCATGACTATAAGATAATACATTTGTATTGCTTGAGGCTCTGAGTTTGTGGTCATCTGTAACAGCACCAACAGAAAACATACTGTCACACTGCCACTTGAGAAGGTGGAGAGATGATGGGGGAAATCTCACTGAACCTCATGGTGTGCCTTAATAATATTGCCAAGGAGGACAAAAGTCTGAAAATACAGATTAGGACCAAAGAAACAGGTCCCAAAACTCAGAAAAAGCCAAGCAAAGAGAATAGGAAAAAGTCCCTAGCATGGCAGTAATGTGTAACCAGTGTGGAGAGCTATAATTTCTTCCTTGGGAAATAATAGACTGAGCTAGCCTCTGGAGATGAGAAGAGTGAGGAGAGATCGCTGAGTTTGGCCAGTACAACCACATGTAAGGGAAGCATGTGTGCGTGTGTGCGTGCGTGCGTGCGCGCGCGCGCACACACACACACACACACACATACACACTCACACTTTCTTATAAGGAATTTATACTGGGCCCTGATAAAGATTTAAGCAGTGTCCTAGTCAGTTTGGCTCAGTGGATAGAGTGTATAGAGTGTCATCCTTTGGACTGAAGGGTCCCAGGTTCAATTCTAGTCAAGGGCACATGCCCAGGTTCTGGGCTCCATTTCCCAGTAGGGGGTGTGCAGGAGGCAGCCAATCAATGATTCTCTCTCATCACTAATGTCTCTATCTCTCTCTCCCTCTCTCTTCCTCTCTGAAATCAATAAAATTGTATTTTTAAAAAAGATATTTAAGCAGGTTTTTTGTTTTATTTGTTTTGGTCTGAATTTCAAAACTATTCTTGTCTTGTTTTTTACACAAGAAGCAAAGTATCATTGCCTAGGCCTGTGGAAGGGGTCTCCATAGACATCTCTCATCTTGCATCTCTCTTTAATGCTTCCCTCCTCCACTGAACCCATCACCACCACCACCACCCAAGACTACCATTCAGTTCCTACAGAAACAACCCAGCCTCCTTAAGGAAATAACACTTATATCTTGTCAATTTCATAGCCTCAAGAGATGCACGTAAATGATTTTTTTTCCTCCCAATTTCTGTTTCTCCTAGAGGGGAAGGGTGAATTTTGGTCCCAGTGACCTCTGTTTTTGCATGATAAGGGAACAGGGTCAAAGATTAGCTCTGGTGCAAAATGATAAGAAGGTGGTTAGGTGATGAGTATTTCTACCCCAGGTGCAATTTATCATTGAAATACACTTATTTATATTTCAAGACAGAGCCATAGTTACATAGCATAAGTAAATTACAAAGCATGGAGGAAAGAGATTTCTAATCAAGAGAGGATTATGGGAAATAAAGAGAATATAACAAGCTTGGGGAGATTCAGGATGGGGGGGAGAGAGGGAAGCCAAGAAGGGGTTTATGGGATGTCGTAAAATCAATATTCTGTAGAGGGTCGGATGGACAGTCTTTATTGGGAGAGCCAACACTAAAGGGAAGATACTCTTACGAACAAGAGAGTGAGAAGGCTAGACATGAGGGAGGCCCATGCCTGAGGGCAGAGACTAAAGCCATAAAGGGCAACAACAAGGGACCCAGGCAGCCCAGCAAGGTCAGCTAGTCTGCTTGGCAGCAGCATCCTGGCACCGAGTGCTCACAGCTCCCCCACCATTGCAAAGCCTTTTTTGGTGGCGGCTCTTTGGAGCACCTCAAAGCCAGAATCAGATTTCTGAAGCATCACTTTTTCCTGTTGGTTCTCTGCTCAGAAACCTCAGTGGCTCCCAGATATAAAGAAGCCAGCCCAGCCCCTGCTGTGGGGTCTCCTCCGGGGGCACAGATGAAGTTCAGCAGCTCTACAACTGCTTAGCCCCGGCCACAACCACTCCATTGACATCTACTACTTCACGTTCGACCAGAGTTTTTTAATTTTATTTAATTTTATTTCCGTGAATAGTCTCTAAACGCCTTGAGGCCACGATGCTACATTGCCTGGGAGGAAGAAATCACCATCTTTTGTGATAAGTCCGAAGTACCACGGAATATTGGCATCATCCGAAAAGTTCCGAGTCCCGTCTGTCAGGTCCAGCAGTTCCCACCAGATGATCATGACCTCTGCCTATAGCAGGTTAAATCAGTCAGCAAAGCCCACCAAGATAGTGATCAAGGTTAAGACCTGGACTAGAGACTGGGTTTTGTCGTGATCTTGGCAGGCAATGCAGGTCCAGCCCGAGTCACAAGGTGAGGGTTTCATGTTACAGATCCTTCACCACCTCCAGAAAAACAACCTAAATGGAATTTGGTGGCAGGGCTGCCTCCACAAAGCCCCTTTGTGCATCTACCCCTCTCCATCCCTATTGCTGTTAGAGACTGCTCAGGTCAGATGAGGGTTGGGGGGAGGGGGGGGGCGGAGAATAAGAATTGTTTGCATTTTATGATTTTAAGCCTCAAGCTATGAATGATGTTAAAAGTAACGTGTATTGAGCAAGTCTGTGTCTTAGATTCACTGTAAGGCTTGCCTTAGCATCCAGAAGGAGGGACTGTGAGCCTTCTGCTCAGCTGTTCCAACCCATTATCCCAGTCCCCGCGCAGTGTGTGACAGGTATGAGCTCTGCACTCAGACTGGCTGGGTTCCAGTCTGGCTCACCACTCACCCACTGTGTGAACTTACAGCCCATTTCCTCGGCCATAAACTAAATGCCAATACCAGTTTGTTCTCTTTATCTGAGTCCGCCTCTGTTTTGTTTGTTCATTCATTTTGTTTTTAAAATTCCACATGTAAGTGGAATTACATGACAAATCACATGGTATTTGTCTTTCTCTGTCTGACTTACTTCACTTTGCATAATACCCTCTAGGTCCATCTATGTTGTTGCACATGGTAAGATTTCATTCTTTTTTATGACTAATATTCCACTGTATACATGTACCACATATTCTTTATCCAACCATCTATCAATGGACACCTCGATTGCTTCCATATCTTGGCTATTGTAAATAATGCTGACAAATGGGAGCAGGGTTGGAGGCTAGACGAAAAAGGTAAAGGAATTAAAAAGTACACATGGGCAGTTACAAAATAGTCATGGGGTGTAAAATACAGCATTATGAAATATAGTCAATAATATTGTAATAACTATGTATGGGGTCATGTTGATATTAAACTTATTGGGAAATAATCTCATAAATTATATAAATGCCTATCCATTATGTTGTATACCTGAAACTAATATAATATTAAATGTCTACTATAATTAAAAATTTTAAATAGTTGTTTAAAAATAAAATTAAATAAATAAATAATGCCCATCTCATGGGGTTGTTTAAAGAATTAAACAGAAAAATCTTAGCATAGTTATGGTATATAGTAAGTATATATATAATACATATATACACACAGTGAAACATATATATAAATGTACACCATGCATGTGGCAAGAATAACTTCTCTGAACCTACTTCTCATTATAACTGACTGTCCAGTCAGGACTCATCCTGCTTTATAGGTCTCTCTCTCTCTCGATTTTGAGCAACTTAATGGGAGGGACTAATTTTTTTATACACATTGGTGGAATGTTTAGTGAATCTGTTTTCCTTGTACCCAACACAGTTCTCCACTAATAGTGAATGTTCAATTACTGGTTTGGGAATTAAACTGAAATTTTCTTCAAAACAGCGGTACCATCTGGGGTCTTTTCAACCCTTGAAATTTAGAGGGGGTCACTCAAGAGCCTCAATCTAGTTCATGAAAAAGTCTACAGCCTCCATTTAAGTTGGTGAAGCCACTGTGGAAAACAGTATGAAGCTCTGAAGCTCAAAAAAATAATAAATTATATATATCCAAATGAAATGAAAACAGGATAGCAAAGAGATATCTGCACTCCCATGTTCATTGAAGCAACTATTAGTTTGTTTTAATATAGTGAGAAAGCATGGGTTTTTTTAAAAACACAAGCAACCTAGGTTGGAAAGCCTGATTTAGTTTCTTACTAGCTTGTAGCCTTCAACAAATTACTTAACTTTTATGAGCCTCAGAGATAGTAATGCCTACCAGAAGAATTTTTAAGAGAATTAAAGGAGACACAGTATTTATATGAAAGGATACAGAGTACTGACTGGCTATAAAGTTTTGTGGTTGCCCCCAAAAGTGGTATTATCATATCGAGAGGCTAGCGCCTTATTGTAGCCTGTTGACTAAAAGTTTATTCTATTATATGGTAAATGTTTTCAAAATATCTCTGTTCAACATGTGAATAGTTAATAGTTAATAAACCAGAGTATTATATACCGATCTCCTCTGTTTCTCCACTTCAACTTGTCCAGATACAACTGTACACAGAACACCCCAAGGATTGGCCCCCACCCCTGTTGACTGGTTGCAGTCTCCTTCAAGAGCTATGGGCAAAATTCTTTATGCTTATATGGTCCTTATGTCTGAAACACTCAAAGCATTTTTCCGGAGATTAAATCAGGGCTTTCAGATTATCCTGGTTAATAAATGTCAAGTCTCCTATGTGAAACCTCAGAATATCCTTTTGAGGAAGGTGGCTGACAACGTTATCTTTCATAAAAATAAACTGAGGCATGAAGGGGATAAATCAGAAAGTCTTGTTACAGATTCTTAACTTCTTATGTACACTTCTATTTTATATATGAAGACCAGTGTTGCGTGGGAACGCACGGAGTATCAGCAGGGATCCCCACAGAGCATGGTTGTGGTCTCATGAGAAAACAAGTCTACCATTCTCTTAACACAGCTAGGAGGGCTGTGGGACACGGGGGAGGGGTGGCAAGGATGGGGTTGCCTTGACTGGGTAAAGAGTCCAAGTCAGTGATGTTGGCACAAGCAGATGAGCTGGAACTCCAAGGGTGCGTGGTTGTGGCACCTGTCATGAAAGCACAAAGTTCCTATTTTAAGCTAAGTTCCTGTGGTTATAGTAAGCCTCTTCTCAGGAAGAAAAAAATGCTTCAGAGAGGCTAAGAAAGGGAGCCTTCATGCATAGGGTGGGCTGTGAGAGCCAGCTTCAGACAGTGTGGACAACTCTGAGAGGAAGAAGCAGAAGGATTGTCACCTTGCAGAGTAATCACCTGCATCTCAACCATGCACCTCCAGTGGACCCTTAACTCAACCTCGCCATTAGTTAACATCTACTGTCGTTTACTCTATACCCAGTCTTTCACATGGCATGCTGGCTTTGTGGGCTTTGCACTGTGACAGCATAGCTAAACTGGAACTACATCTCCCAGAATTCCCTTCCTCAAATGGGTCCACTCAGTGCAGATCACAAGAGAAATTTTACATGAGCCTTGAAATGTGGAAGTAAAGCAAACATCACTTACATGGTGATGCTTGGACTCAAACAGAGACCGTCTGATTCCAGAGCCTGAGTTTCAACTTTTTACTTATTTCACCTTTAATTCCATTTAGTTTGACTTCTGTCCTCACCACTTTTTTTTTTTAAAAAAGAAAAGAGTATTTTCAACACTTCTAAAACATCTTCAGAAAACTTTCCTCCATCCTTCTTCTTCTGGACCTCTCTAAAGCGCCTATATTTTTATTTATATCTGTCCTTTAACTATTCAGTTTTTTTCTTTTCTGTTTCCTTAAGTAGCTCTCTGCTATCTGTTGTCTATCACACACACATATGCACACGTGCACACACCCATGTGCACACACACAGATGTGACTATACACTCTGGTTCCAAATTGCATGCCCATCTCTTCAAACTGCCTAACCAACATTGGTCCATAACCCAGACTGTGGCATTTCCCTCTGGAGGCTGCCTGAACCCTACACCTGCTACCCTCTAGTAGTAAAATAGAAGCAATCAAATATAAAGCACACAGGAGGCCAGAGACCAGGTGAGAAAGAGACAGACAGAGAAGGGAAGAGGGGAAACTGAGAAAATCAGCCAAAGGGAAGTTACCAGGGGAGCAGGGCAGAACCCAGTGAAATTTTCTAAGACAGAAATAAACTCCCACAAGGGAAAAAAAAAGTCCAGGATGCTTTTATTTAAAAAGGGGCGGGGGGGGAGGGGAATAAGTCATAAACAATGGAGACAGGAGAATGAATAGAGATTTCCCAGAGAAGAGGAGTCAGAAGGACCACAGCAGGGTTGTCGGTGGACCTCACTGAGCAGCGAGAAGGTAAATATGAAGCTAATGACAGATACAGGACTAAGAAAGGAGATGATGATGCTCAACCTGAAACCAGCATCTGGAGCTGGGCAGAGCCAGAAACTCAAGAGATAGATGCAGCACCTGGACCTGTGAACGCGAGAGAAGTGGTCACCCAGGAAGGACTTGCTAAGTTCTTTGACACTTTGCTACGTCAAGAAGCATGAACTGCATCTGTGAATGACCTCCACAACTCCTGAGACTAGAATCCGGGGTGACTGATCAGGGATCTGCCTTTTTCTAAAAAATCTCCCCCACCTCGCCCATGTTCTCCTGGGAATGGGAAACTGCAATTTTCCAAGAATGAGACAAGCTCTTGTGTCTATTTTTCCACATACATGCCAGTCATAAACACCGAGAAGTAAACATAAAAATTCAAACCAGATACAGAAATAAAACTCAACTTTTTGGCCTCAGCATATTTGGTAAACTTTGCAGAGGAAAATTCAATTGACAAGAAACTTTATGAAGGTATCCGAAAAAGAGGCAAGAGTGAAAACAATGGTTTTTATTTCAATGGTGGCCAATTTATCAATTTTTCCTTTTCTAGATCATGCTTTTGATGCATCAAGTCTAAGAACTCTTTGTCCAGCCTTAGGTCCCCAAACTTTCCTTTTATGATTTTTTAAATAATTTTATAATTTTCATTTTCAGGTAACATTTATAGAAGATGTAAGACAAGTTGAGGTTCATTTTTTTGTTTGTGTTTACCTATACATATATGAATGCTCCAGCATTATTTGGGGGGAAGGTTATCTTACCTCCATTGAATTGTTTTTATATCTTTGTCAAAAAACATTTGGGCATATTTTTGTGTTCTAGTTCTGACTTTTTTATTCTGCTCCATTGATTTCTGTGTCTATCCCTCAGCTAATATGGCACTGTCTTGAATACTGTAGCTATTCAGTAAACATAGAATTAGGTAGACTGATCCTTCTTAGTTTATTCTGCCTTTTCAAAATTGTTTAACTGTTCTAGTTTTTATCTATATAAATTTTAAGAATACTCTTATTTGTATTTACCAAAAAATTCTTTCTAGGATTTTGATAAGAATTTCATTAAACCTACACATCAATTTCAAGAGAATTAACATTTTTGCTATATTGACTTTTTTTTTTCAATCCAGGAACTTGGTATGTGTCTCCACTTATTTAGATCATCTTTGATTTCTTTCACCAGTGTTGTGTAGTTCTCAAGCCTCTGTCTTAGATATCTTTTTTATTTCATTGACCTAGTATCACAAAGTATTTCATAGAGGATGGAAAATGTTATTATTTCTTTTTGGACATGCAACAATATCTTAATTTTTTTCCTCACAGTTAATTAACATTAGTTTTTTATTATAGTATTTTGAATTCCAACTACTATTATTCATAATTTAATTTTTAATTTTGACATTTTAAACTTCCAAAAGTTTGCAATAATGATACAAAAAACTCCTATATACTAGTATGCTTTATGCATATTCACTAATTCATATTTTTCTGTATTTATTTATTTATTTTATCTCTATTTTTTATTCATTTGAGAATAAATTATAGACAAGATGTTTCTTCATCCTAAATGTTTCCATATGGACTTCCTGAAAACAAGGCCACTTGCTTACATAAGCACTGTACTGTTATCAAGACTGAGACATTTAACAGTGACAGAATCCTGTTATCTAGCCATCAGATCTTATTTAAATTTCCCTCCTTATCCCAATTATGATTTCTATAGCAATTTGCCTTTTAGCACTTCGTACAAAGCCTGATGTCAGTCTAATTTTTTTAATTCCTTTTAAAGTATTTTTTTTTCTCCCAAAGGTATTAGAATTTTCTCTTTCCCCTTAAAGGTTTAAAACTTTACCAGACTCTGACTACATTAAATTAATCTTCCTTAGCACCAGGTAGGAAATTATAGTCCGAAACTTGTGCATTTCTTGAGCCAGATGAATGCTTTACTTTCATTTCTTTTATTATTTCCTCTCCCACCACTTTCCCTGAAACTTCGGGTTCCTTTATTCTTTCAAGTAGTATTTCTTGGGTACCCTCTGTGTGCCAATACTGCTCAGTGAGAAGAAAAGTGATTTAGCCTCAGACAAAGCAACCGGCTGAGCTGATCATTCACCATCAAGGGCACAATACTTGGTAAAGAGCAAGGCAGGACAGACGCTCCCAGGAACTCCTATCCTAAGAACAGAGGCAGCGTGCCCCAGACAGAGAAGAGGCCATTCAAATTCCCATGCAGCTAAACAGGGCATTTTGAAGGCTGACAATCCCAAACCTTTGACCAGTGCTCTATTGGCTCAAAATAAACCACTTATATTTATACATATCAAATACAGAGACATCAGGAACTTCTCTCATGGACACGCCTTGACATCACACATACACACACACACACACACACACACACACACACACACACACACAAATGTATTTTTTGTGATGTAGATTGCCAAATCTCTAAAAGTAAATAGTTTCACTATGAACTTGGAGCTTTTGTGGATTTGAGGACAAATAACTTGTTTTCCCTCACAAAACTTCCCTTAAACCACTTGTTACTTACTCCAGGGGAACTACCAAACAGCCGTCCTTGGTGATTTTCTTCCTTGCCTGCCACCCCTCCTCTGTGTAGGATTTCAACTCTCAGCTCTACCCCTAACAAAAATGTGACCCTGGGCAGTGATTTAACTCCTCTGAACCTTGATGTCCTCATCTGTGAAACAGGGACAGTAAAAATACTTACCAAAGAACTTATATACTGACCTGAAGTAGGGGGTAAGAGCTGGAAAGAGGGGGGTAAAGGGAATAAAAATGGGAGATATCTGTAATACTACCAACAATAAAAAAATATATATATATTTTAAAAATACCTTGTAAGGCTGATGTGCAATAAATTAAGATAATGCATATTAAGTGCTTGACATAAAACTGGCACGATAGCAGCATTCTATAAATTAATACTCATATTCACAGGTAGTCATGTTTTCCCACGCAAGTTCACATGGTGATATAAATTATAATCTTAAAGCTGCATAAAGCACAGAAAAGCAGGGAAAGGGGAGTTTGTGGCAGATCCCAATGCCTGATGCTCCTCTCCCCCAAAAGCAACGTGGCAGCCAAGAGGACTAGCCCACTGGTGCTTCTGATCCCCTTTTCAGACCTTGCAGACACTCTTCTGTACCCTCTTGTCCCTTTAAATCTGTTAACGGTGGTAGATAGGCCAGCGTTTAAGCTGACTCTTATGGATGGCTCACTGCAAGCACACCCTGTTGGTTTTACTTTGATCCTTCAGAGGATCACAGCCTTCTAGGGTTGTGTCTAGACTCTTGATTGACTGTCTCTGTCAACTACTGAATCACCACAACTAAGGGATTATTTTTTGTAATTTTAAATTATTTTTAATTGATATTAGAGAGAGGAAGGAAGAGAGAGAGAGGGAGAGGGAAACACTGATGTGAGAAATACATCGATAAGTTTCCTACTGCATGTGCCCCAACTGGGGATAAAACCCAAAACCTGGGTATGTGTCCTGACCAGGAATCGAACCCACCACTTCTTTGGTGTGTAGGATGCTGATCCAATCAACTAAGCCACACTGGCCAGGGTCCAAGGCATTATTTTTGTCCTCTGCCCAAATCCTATTTCACAATCTGACTGACCCATAATTTCATTAAGAATTAATCAATCATTATGAAAAATAATAGGTAATGGGAAAAAGTAAGTGTCTCAGAACTCATGGCCTGGTCTAAAGGCACCGTTAGATCAGTAGGCACCCACACCACGAACGACGTCATCATCATGGACGTATGTAGGGAAGTTTGACCACCAGTGAAGATGAAAATTCAAAAATTTTAGGGGTTTTTCCTCCTTTCCTTCTTACATTTCTGAAATATCCTTAAATCCTCTTGAAAAATATCAAGTACCTGCTCCTTTGGATAAATTACAACCACATATGCCAGATGCTTAGAAAAAAGGCTGATTTCCTCTATTTCATAACTAATGTAGCTAATGAAGGAAATGTATGAATTCCTAACATGAGAATGCATAATAATACTTAACTCTTTTGATTCATTTGAATCCTTCCAAAAATACTCTAAAAATATAAGACAGGCTATACATTGAGTGGCCAGATTATTATGATCTCCGAACGCATAATAATATGGCCACACAGTGCATATATATATATATATATATATATATATATATATATATATATATATATGGTGTGTGTGTGTGTGTGTGTGTGTATTAGAGGCCCGATGCATGAATTCTTACATGGGTGGGGTATGGCCAGCCTGGCCATGGAGAGGGGACATGGGTGGTTGGCCAGCCTGCCTGCTGGTCGAACTCCTGGTCGAGGGGACAATTTGCATGTTAGCTTTTTATTATATAGGATATACACTGAGTGGCCAGATTATTATGGGTTCAGAGATCATAATAATCTGGCCACTCAGTGCCAAACCAATGCATATAATATGTTATAATTATTAATCACTAAAAATTAGTCTTCTATAAGCATTTTGTCAGGAATTAAAATGGAACATTATATGTATTCAGAAAAAAGTTAAATGGGTATTTTAAAAATAAAGCTTTATGCCAATTTTCAGCAATTCAGGTAAAACTCGCCCACATTTGTAATATAGTTTGTTTGTTCCAAAAGTTATAATCATATAACAACCTAGGTAGTAAATGCTGAGAAATGTCTTTCCTGCTATTAGCTTTGGAAGTTTATTTTTCCAAAGCAGTTTAAAGCTATACAGAAATTGAGATCCAGTAAACATATCACATTTCTGTTTTCTTTCCTAAAAGCTGTAATGTGCAATTTAAGAACATTTTCTATGCCATAACCGACAATTTCCCTCTTCCTGCCTTTAAAATGGCTGTATCCATCTATGTAAGTTCATTCTGCTGATCCTATTTGTATGTATTTGCCTTCAGATGGACTTCTAAAGTAGAAGTTACTTCTTTTTTCATATTACTATAAACAGAAATATAACATCACTTTAAAATTTGCTTCAACTTGGAGCTAAGATTATGGAATATTCAAGCCAAAAGTGAGAACAGCCTGGGTTGTGGGGGAAGAAGGAGATGACTAGAAGGAAAGGACAGAAAGATCAAGTTCTCTTTTCAATTCTACCATTAACAAACTACCCATAAATAAGGTTTTAGTGAGGTTGTACGTAGGTATCCTCCTATCTAATAAAAGAGTAATATGCAAATTGACCAAGACACAAGATGGCCACCACAAGATGGCCTGCAGGGGAGGGCAGTTATGGGAAGTTAGGGGTGACCAGGCCAGCAGAGGAGGGCAGTTGGTAGAGACCAGGTCAGCAGGAGAGAGCAGTGTGTGGGGGGGAGGGGGAGGCAGGGACCAGGCCTGCAGTGGAGGGCAGTTGGGGGAGACCACGCCTGCAGCCAGAAGTCCTGAATTGTGAGAGAGATGTCCCAGATTGGAGAGGGTGCAGGCTGGGCTGAGGGACACCCCTCCCCCCCGACACCCCTTCCCCCATCTCCCATGCACAAATTTCATGCACTGGGCCTAGTGTGTATATATATGTATGTATATGCTGGCATATGGGTGTGAGACAGATAGATGATAGATAGATAGATAGATAGATAGATAGATAGATAGATAGATAGATAGATCTCCCATTGGTTTGTTTTCCCTGAAGATTCCTGACTAATACCAAGAAGAATATCCATGACATAACTTACAGTCCTTTAATTTCCCACAGTGAACAGCCTCCCATCCAAGGCTTATTCAGGCAGCTTCTCTTTCTCTCTCAATTATCTTTAGACCTACGTCATCTCATCTCACCTAGTTCACACAACAGCACTTGAAGTCCGCATCATTAGATGATGAAGCTCAGGAAAAGTTAGCAACCTCCTCAGGCTCCTAAAATTAGTCCATTACAGTGAGAGCTGTGCATCCATAATTATGTCAGTGTGAAATAGATCCCCTTTCTAATTACTTTGCATTGATTCATCTTTGTAAGTTATGAGATGACTGACAACATTAGATACCTAATATGTGTGCCTTTTAGCCTATATCACACTCTAGTTTTAGTTCCTTCACTGGAGGATGTCATTCTAAAAACTTAAACTTATAATTTTTTTCTTAAATACATATTTTTATTGATATTAGAGAGGGAGAGAGAGAGAGAAATATCAATAATGAGAGAGAGTCATTGATCATCTGCCTCCTGCACATCCTACACTGGGATTGAGCCCACAACCTGGGCATGTGCCCTGACAGGGAATCGAACCATGACCTCCTGGTTCATAGGTTGACGCTCAACCTCTGAACCACACTGTCCGAGCATGATTTCTTGAGCTTCTTGACTGCTGATTTTGAAAATGATCCTGATAATTTTTATACTTTCCACTAGATGATCAAACCAAGCTTTAATGTCCAAGTCTTGGTGGTGATGATCTATTCTACTTATTCATTCCCTCAAAAAACACCCCCCATATGCTACATCATAAACTTCAGGAATGAAAATATCAAATAAGAAAACTGTTCATTCAGCTATATTATTAAATAATATAGGACCCTTGTCCTATATTATTTAATAAGTTTGGATTTTGACTATATTCTGTGTATTTCCAGTGAACCAATGATGCAATCTCTCCTAGGATTTACATATTAAATATTGCCCATTAAAGGGGAAATATGTTCCTCATCTGGTAAGTGTTTGTGGGCATGTATTTAATAAAGATGTAATTCATAATTGATTTTCCACTAAAGGATCCCAGTTTGAATTTAAAGTTCATTTCCAAAAAAAATCGTTTGCAATGCAAAAATTTTTTTACATCTCCATTGGCAAATGAATATGTGTCTAATGTTTCTGGTCAATTGAAATCTCACCTTCTTTCTCTCAATTTTGGAAAACCACATTTCATGCCTGTAACTCTTGAATTGAGACTTCCTGCTTAGTGTGGCTTAAACAGCCAAGACAAGTTCTAAGAGTAGAGAACAGTGGAGCCTTAGGAGTCTATATATTACTTATCTGGCACAGATCATTAATGGCTCATTAATTAAAACCTTCTGTGTGCCAGAAGCCAACCTCTGTGGCTACAGAGAAGTAAACGGTCATCTTCTTGTGAATATAAGAGCTGGAGGAAAGATAATGTTTCTAAAAGGTAACTAAAAAACAAAGTAGGAAGTATAAAATTGTCCTATTCCTGGTATAGAACAAGTGTGCCACACATAGGGCCACTCCCATCACTGAGCTCATTGGCTGACATCAATATACCCCTACACCCAGTGAGCCCGGATGAAGCATCTTCTCAGCATCTTCTCAATATAGTGGACCTGGGAGCCATGCCAATCAGTCAGAATAGGTGTATGTAATGACATCTGTTCGATATTTTTATATAGATAGTGGCCAAGGAATTTAAAAGCGGGTGAGATGATATAAGAACACTTAGAGAAGACTTCTTGAGGAGAGTGAGACGTGAGCTTGAAAAATGGATGACAGGCAGCTTAGTGGAAAGACGAGCTTAAAGCATTCGATCAGAGGGATTGGTGGGAGCAAAGGCACATCAGTGGGAATTGGCTCAGTGGGTTTGGGATGATGAAAATACCTTGAATATCACAAGAAAAACTTTACCACCCAGCCAGCATGGCTCAGTGGTTGAGCATCAATCTATGAACCAGGAGGTCAGAGTTGGATTCCCACTCAGGGCACATGCCCAGGTTGCAGGCTCGATCCCCTGTGTGGGGCATGCAGGAAGTAGCCGATCAAAGATTCTGTTTCTTTCTCTCTCTCCCTTCTCCCTTCCTCTCTGAAATCAATCAAAATATATTTAAGAAGAAAAACTTTACCAACCCATGGCCAACCTCAGTGATTGCTTTCCTATATCACGAAAGTTAGATAGAAAACAGAGATATTCATTTCCTATCTTCCTTTCTTCCCCTCCTTCAAGGATTTTAGGAATCCAAAAGAAGCATCCAGAAGGGAAAAAATGACTTAAAACATAAAAGGACAACATTCTCAGAAACCTGCAAACTTCAAATATATATATACACCAGATGAAATGATGTAAGTATATCAGACATGAAGTAGGTCACCAGTTGGATCCTCTAATCTGCAACGACAATGATGTTTAGTGATGTTATACAGGAATGTTCCTGGTGCCCTGATTCAACCCCAAAGGGGATTGGTTTTCAGCTCAGACTCCAATCAGGATCATTTTAGGAAAAAAAGACTTGTGTAATGCAGGATAAACTGGCTGCAGGCTCCAGACAGAGAGCAAAGGCCCCCAAAGCACAGAAAGAAACATTTCCCCAACAATAAGGATGTAGCACTAAAGCAAGTTTCCCGTCATTTGACAGTTTTTAAAGTAAACTCCAAACAAGTATATACGAAGAAACTGCTCCTCCTACATACCTGCAAAAGGCAAAAATGGTGTGGGCTGAGAGGAGCAATTAACACTTGTCAGAACATGGACAAAGAAAGAAAAGGAAGTCCAGACTGGATGACAAGAGAGAATATTCCCTTTTTTTTTTTTTTTTTTTTTTAGATTCCACATATAAATGAGGTCATATGCTATTTGTCTTTGAGAAAACCTATGTAGTCAAGGATTCTAACCAAACTTTAACTGAAAATAGAGTAAGAAATTAGTATATGAGCCCCTTTACAAAGTATCCAGTGTTGTTGTATGGACTTATGCATAAATTAATTTCTTTGAAAAGTTTATGTGGTTGTTATTCCATAGTGATTTCAATTGTGCTCAAATAGTCTTTATAATATTTTCTAAAATTCATTAAATGACCCCTTCAGATACAATTATGGATGGCTAGTTGACTAAGACAGACCTTGCTAGGGTATTACATTCAAAATTCTGTGCTCAGAGTGGACCAAACAAATAAGCAATCTATTTAGGTCAATGTCCCTTGAAGCAGAGCCAGTGGTATAGAGTTAAGTCCACATACTGGAGGACTTAGGAGCTTATATTCCCACTAGTAGACCTGCACAAGAATCTACGCTCCAGTAGCTTGCTGTCCACTGCCCCGCCCTCCTGTAGCTCCCCCCGCCCCCCCTCATAGCTTGCTGCCCTGCCCCCTCCTGTAGCTCTCCGCCGCCCACTTGTAGCTCGCTGCCCCACCCTCCTGCTGATCCATGATCCAGTTGTTACGCGGTCGGTCGTTATGCTTCATGGCATAACGACCATTTGCATATTACATCTTTATTATATAGGATATTAGTCACTTCCATAGTTCTTCAGGCCAAGTAGCTTCCCTCAGCCCAGGACAGTTTTCCACCTGTGAAACAGTAGCAGCTAACATTCACAGAAGCTGTGAAGAAGGGTGCACCAGCCCAATACAGGGGATCTTGGTGGAGTGCTACAGCCCCTTTGCAGAGTATTGTCCTACTTTAGCCTTATTTTTGTCTAGACAAACTCTGTAAGTGGCAATGCAGGCAAACCTTACTCCAGCACTTTCAGACTTCTGTAAGACCCTTTGGAAACAGCTCCTCTGGAACTAGCCTCCAAAACCCCATTTTGAAAAGACATATGCATACTTATGCTCATTGCAGAGTTATTTACAATAGCCAAGCTATGGAAGCAACCTAAGTGTCCATCAATAGATGAATGGATAAAGAAGAAGTGGTGTATATACACAATGGAATATGACTTAGCCATAAAAAAGAACGAAATTTTGCCGTCTGTAAAAATATGGGTGGACCTAAAGGGTATTGTGCCAAGTGAAATAAGTCAGACAGAGAAAGACAAATGCCATATGACTTCACTTCTGTGTGGAATCTAAAAACAAGAATAAACGAACAAGCAGAACAGAAACAGACTAATACATACAAAGAATATTTTGATGGTTGCCAGGTGGGAGGAGGGTTGGGGGGAATGGGTGGAAAAGGTGAAGGGAGCAAGAAGTACAAATTGTTAGTTACAGAATCGTCACAGAAATGTAAAGTACAGCACATGGAATATAGTCAATAATATTGTATTAACTATGTATGGTGTCAGATGGATACTAGATTTATCGGGGTGACTACTCTGTACATTAAATAAATATCTAATTACTGTGTTGTACACCTAAAACAAATTTAAACTGTAATTTAAAATTTTTAAATATTAAAATAAAAGACACCAAGCACTGGAGAAAGCAGTGAAGGGGCCAATCCTGATGAAATAGAAAGGGTGAAGTGGAGAATCAGCTTTGTAATACCAGCACTGATTGAGGAGTTTTGAGTAAAACAAAAAGGTACTGAGTTGTCCTCATTATCTTCTGATAAGGACCACAAATTGCCAACAGCCAACCCACCTCCTTGTCAGCTAATGTAGACTGACACTTGTCTGATCCTGGAGATTCTCTCCAGCCTTCCTCCAAATAATCCCATGGGGACAATCACCATCTGATGACTGGGTTCTCATAAGTCTTCTTCACCCTCATCTCCAGCATAGACGAATATTGGGGAGCATGGAGGCATGAATGGAAAGTATAAAATACGCTTCCCCCACACATTCTTCTGTCTTGCCTATGGTTGGCCCTTCTGAACTTTACATTTACCCAACAAGACTCTAAGAAGCACCAGATGTTGTTTATGGCTATCCACCACCCAGAGGGAACGTGGCTAAGGTGCCAATGCTATTCTGCCTACAGAGGGTTTTTTTGGAGAAAAGCGGTGGGATGTAACAATTTATACTTCGATTTTTCTTTTATTTGTTCAGAATTTGGTGTCCCCTTCCATTTCTCCTCCCTCTCTTTTCACTCTAGCTCCAATTAGAAATTTTCACTGTACAAAATTCCACTCCACGGGAACCTATATCAAATTTAGAAAGCCATTGTATATAAAGAAACGCCATTGCAAGAGGGTAGAACAGAGTGTGCCATGTAATCAAAGGCAATTAAAGACATTCACCCAATTGTGAATATGCATCCTTTGCACACACAATTCTGGAGAATTGTTTAGAAAGCTTACATCCTGGGGCACTGGATGGTTTCCAAAAGGCACTTAAGGCATAAGAAGTACTTACTTGAGTTTGTGAACATGAATTTTGTTTGTGTTCTTATGCATGTTTAGCAAACACAATGCAGGCTCTGCTTTCCGAGCATTTGGCCCTAACGAAAAAGAAACGTATTAGCAAATCCACTAAGGAGGACACTAAACCAAAAATGTCTTCTGTTGGATCCAGAGGGAGGCTGAGGTAGACTTGATACCATCGCCAAGAGCTCTGTCTTGCTTTGGCCACACCTAGCAGAGAGACAGAAAGCCTTACCAAAGACCCAGTGTTTTCACTGCAAAGTTGCCCAATGCATATAGCCCACCTGGAGTCAGTTAGGAGGGTGACATGTTCACATGAGCAGAACAATCACACTCTGCACCCCTCAATGACCTAAAACATTTGCCCTCTGCTCCAAGACATGAAAAGAACCATCTACATGCATATTGGATTTCTTGGATGGTGCCAGGGAGGGGCGGGGGGCGGGGGGCGGTTAGTGTTTCTTTCATCTCCATTTATTAAATAAGAAACAGCCAGCACTTTGTAGTCCCTATACCAGGCTGAAGTAGCAACTCTGTTCTGTGACTAAGCAAGTTCTCTAACATCAGCCTCTTTGGTAAAAAAAATAATAATAATAAAATAAAATAATTAATAGTACCTGACTCATTAAGTGTTGAAGACTGATGAGATGACAAATGTAAAGTGGCCACACAGAATAATCTCTCAAAGAATGCAGGCTTAAAGTATTAAATCATTTTATCGTATTCTCCCTGTATTTTCTTTTTGACTTTAATGCAGAAAAGTCTACTCCATTAAAGAAGAAGGAGGGGTGGGGTGGAGAAAGAAAGAAAAACTTGATCTACCACTCATCCTTACAATTGACCACACCTCCATTTCCTTAAATGCCAAGCTCCATGAAAGAGAAATCTGCATGTGTGGTCCTGCCCTCACTCCCATTCACTCTCACTTCCTTGCTCCCTCCCCCACAATAAGTGATGAGAGTCACCCATCAGCAGTCTTTGCCATGAGACTTTGAGTGTTTCCCAGACTACCCCACTGACATGCTGACCAGATGACTGAAATGAATCAGTAGAATGTGGACACACATATTTTCCACTCGTGAGCAGAAGCTTTAAATGTGCTCACTCTCTTCATTGTGGCCTCTTGCATTCTCGCTTTCTTCCCTGAGAACAGTATGGAAAATAGAGACTTTTCCTTCAGCCTGAGTCCTGGAATGAGAAGATGACTTGAACCCAGGAAAGCCCTCCGGAATCACAGCCAATCTCAGCCTTCATTTAATGTCAGGAGAAAATAAGTGTTTGGTTTTATTCTGTTGAGAACTGGGTTATTGCTGCAGCTAAAGCTGACTGATACCTTGCTAGTATTTGTTCTTTTACCTACCTAAGTATCCCTACTGTAATACCAATAAGGGATGACAAACCAAGGACCACTCCTTCTTCATCAAACTCCCTCTGTCCCATCACCCACCACTCTGTATCCATGATTCCACTGGGTATTGCCATGTTTGTAACTATGGGCTCCCCTGGCCACCAATTATTGACTCACAGGTGGGATCTGACCCCATCTACAGTGGAAGAACAGCATAATTACAGAGAGAAGAATGAGAGGTTGCTTGTTTCTATTGCTAAATGTTCATACACAGGAAAGAATTCCTGACAAGGAGGGGTGAGGCCAGGATGACCACACACAGAGACACAGGAAGGACAGAGGTCCCCTGTTCAGATAGGAAGGATTTACCATGAGCCGTTTGGTGGCTGGTGGACAGCAGCTTGAAGAAATAGGTCCAGACAGAACAGATTGGATCTAAAGTGGTTTTGGAGCCAAGTCTTCAGATCAAATATAGTCTTGACCAAAGACTTGAGGAGCCATCCACATTCGTCCATGTGCTGAAGCTAAATCTAAAGGCAGAATCCAGGGACCTGGGGGAAGCTGATTGATCCTCACGGGGTTGGGAGGTGAGCCATCAGACAGACTTGGGATGCCAGGTTTCTGACAAGTCATCCCAGGAGTGTGAATAAGAGACTTTTTCACCCTAGTTGGTTTTGCTCGTTGGATAGAGCGTCAGCCTGTGGACTGAAGGGTCCTGGGTTTGATTCTGGTCAGGAGCACATGCCCAGATTGTGGGCTCAATCCCTAGTGGGGAGTGTACAGGAGGCAGCCAATCAATGATTCTCTCTCCCTCTTCCTTCCTCTCTGAAATAAATAAAAATCTTTTTTTTAAAAAAGAATAGACTTTTTCACCTCCAATAGCAGCTTCTTAGAGCCAGCCTGGGCTCCATGTTCAATTTGTTTTCAACATAACAAATCTAATCACAATGAGAAGTACAGTGACCTCCAAGACACTACTCCAATGGTTCACAGGGAGATTCCAGAACAAACACCAGGGTATTCTGTGCTTTAAAGATAAAACAGTCCTTCACTTCACACCCCAACTGTGTTTTCAGTTGTGATGAGAAAGAGCCTTTTACTATAGCATAACCATGATATTTCACATCTAAAGAAAGGACATATCAATAGAAAACCATGCCCAGCATAAACGTCATAGAAGGAGACTGTGTCATGATTGACACAGGCTGTGGAATTAAGCAGGGGTAGCTTTGAAACCCTGTTTGTCAATGGTGTGAACCTGGGTACAATATATTGGTTCACCTGTTTTGCTCCCTTGTAAAATGAGGAGTATATGTACCTCAGAGTGTTGTAAAGATTAAGAGAGACATTATCCTGGTTTTCAATGAAGCTTTTGTTTCCCCTTTGGTATGGAGGGATGGAATGATCATACCTACTCCTCAGTGTATAGAACATGATTATCCATACTTCCTGCATGTCTCTCCTTTATTATTTTACTTATTGTCCCTTTTATTTCCCATTCCCAATCCTTATTCCTGCTCCCAACACACACACACTCGAGAGGAAAATTGGAGGGGTCTGCCTCGTGGTGTTCAAATCCTCTGACCCACTGCCCATGAGCTGGGGGGCTGAGCTTCGGCTCCCAGGGCTGGCTTGTATATTTAGTTCAAACAGAATGCCCGGATTATATACATCAGAGTTGGCAGAATGAGGTCGGGACTTTATTTGTTTCTCCAGGGCATATACATTCCACTTCCTCTCTGTATCTTACTAGTAAATTCCCTTCATTCTTCCCTTCAAGAAGCCCCCTCTCAGTTCCCTATAGCATGCTCCCTTGTAAAATGAGGAGAATGAGCATGCTATAGGGAACCAAGAAGCCCCCTCTCAGTTCCCTATAGCATGCTCCCTTGTAAAATGAGGAGAATGAGCATGCTATAGGGAACCAAGAAGCCCCCTCTCAGTTCCCTATATAGGGAATCCATGTAAACATCCAGAAAAAATGTAAGGAAGGTTCACATCCTTCAAAAAAGAATATCTAGGTAATTCAAGTGACTGGGCTTTGCCTTGGTATATAGAAAATGCTGCAGAAATCAGTTTGTTTGTTTTTTTTTCAAAAATCTTTACTATGTCTTCTTACAATTCACCATGGTTCTTCCAAGAAGAAGGCATTTGAAAAGTCTTTTTGGGTAAATTACAACAAACAAGCCCCACTCCCCCTCATAAATCATGCTATTGTTCAATGAGGCACTGTCAAGGTGGGCTCTATTTATCTCCCCAAAGCAAGCTTGGCAAGAATATGTTCAGAAAATATTGGTCACGTTATCTTTCCAAAAGGTTAAGAGAAGGATTTGCTTATCTATAATGATTTATGGAACTGACAAGCAGGTGCACAAATGTGGCCAGGAAATGCATATGGATAGACAGAACAGCTTAGAACAAAATTATGGTGTCGGGGCACAAAGCCAATCGCTTCATTGTATAATGGGACAAAAGAACCGGGATTCATAAATCACATTTGTCAAGAATAAATACAAAGAGAACCAGACAGACCAGTGCCCCTGGTTGTTTCTATCTCTATCATAATTCGTCAGCCTGCCCTGCCCTGCCTTTGCCAGAGATAAGAGCTGCTATTGCTTTCTTGCTATCTCCAGCTTAGGTCTAAACACCAATAAAGAAGTCCCACTGGCTCCTGTCAGTGCGCCCTGTCGTTACCTGACTTGCCCAGTGACTATTAAATGATTTTCTGTGATTTTCTGATTTAAGCACTAAGCAAGTGTATTTGAGCAAGACCCCGTGTCTATCCTATCCAGTGAATAAGCCCTCAGTGGCTACAAGAATGCCGGAATCCCAGTGCTAGTTCTGCCCGTACCTACCTGAGTGTCTTTAGGCAAGTTTATGGTTCTCATATCTTTCCTTTTCAATGCTCTTAAAAAATACAGCACGTGTCGGTTCGAAAAAGCTGAGATGATAATCCAGATGAACCAAAAAAAACTATAGGGTGTCCCCAAAAATGTATACACACACTTTGAATAATTATAAAGGCAGTGTTTATTAAAATACATTTCATTTTCAAAATTGAGCTATCAGCTGTTACAGTGTGTATGCATTTTAGGGACACTTCGTATATGAAGTCACACCAGGGCCCTAAACTCCATGGCTATTTCAGTGCCAGGTCTTCTGGGGGAGGGGGAGTAGGGAAATGTTTATAAAATTAACTTGAAAGACATGTCTCATATCTTTAAATGAAGAAATAGAATGAAGGTACATAGGATATGTCAGTCTTTTTCATTCTGAAATTATATATTTAACTTGTAAAGAAGAATAGCTAGCCCTAACCGGTTTGGCTCAGTGGAGAGAGAGTCAGCCTGCGGACTGAAAGGTCCCAGGTTTGATTCCCATCAAGGGCATGTACCTTGGTTGCAGGCACATCCCCAGTAGGAGGTGTGCAGGAGGCAGCGGATCGATGTTTCTCTCTCATCGATGTTTCTAGCTCTCTATCCCTCGCCCTTCCTCTCTGTAAACAATCAATAAAATGTATTTTAAAAAAAGAAAAGAAGAATAGCTAACCATCTGATGATTTAACTGACATTTTAGCACAACTGAATTGTTCGGAAATAAAAATACTTTATAACTTCCTGGTTTTTGCAAAACATTCTCTCGTGTTTTATTGTGGCCCTAACAGTAATTCCAAGAAAAATAAATGTCAATACAACACTCCCTCCTGCCTCCTTTCGTGCCTTGTACTATTTTAAGCTCTAACTACACCATGGGTAGCAATTGGTATAAGCAACCTTGCCAGAAAAAGCTTTATTTTCACTCCTTAAAGAAGACAGCCAACTTCCAGGTGTTCCATTCAATGGGTACCGTGCAAGCTGCAAAGCTTGTGCACTTGTTTTTATCAATTTAGAAGCCTGAACTTGGGACAAATATTGTTAAGACCAGTTGCAGAATTAAAATGTGGAAGATATCACTGGATCAGGTCATTGTCCCCTGCTCCCATCCCCAGGTCTTCTCCATTAGTGGAACCATACACCTACAAAGAGGAGCACTCCCTCCCTCATGCATCACCTTCATCCTTGCCCAGCTCCATCTGTGCTCTTCCTGGCTCCTAACTTGCTGGCCTAGCTTCCATTTCCAGATTAGTGCTCACCTCCTAGACCTTCAGCTACTCCCATTTGGACTTTGTTGCTCTTCCTGGGACAAAGGCTTATACTTGCTCTGTAGGTCCATTCAGTTTTCAGTGAGGTCACCGATCACAACCTGACCCTCTCTGCCTGGATTACCTGGTCCTCCCAGACCTCCCAGAAGGAGATGGGCAGTTTATTTTATACTAGAGGCCCAGTGCAAGAAATTTGTGCATAGGAGGGAGGTGTCCCTTAGCCCAGCCTGCACCCTCTCCAATCTGAGACCCCTCAGGGGATGTCCAACTGCTAGTTTAGGCCAAATCCTGGGACTGCTGGCTCCTAACCACGCACCAGCCTGCCTGATTGCCCCCTAACCGCTCCCCTGCCAGCCTGATTGATGCCTAACTGCTCCCCTGCCAGCATGATCATCCCCAACTGCCTTCCCCTGTGGGGCTGTGGGGACTAGAGGACTGAGGCTAGATGAGGCGGGGCTGAAGGGACTGGGCGCCACCATCTTGTGGCTGTGGGCGCTACCATCTTTGTGAGGGCGTGGCAGTCAATTAGCATATTCCCTCTTTATTGGTTGTGGGTGTCACCATTTGTGAAGGTGTGATGGTCAATTAGCATATTTCCTCTTTATTAGATATGATGTGACCATGGCATCCATTCTCAACTACCTTGGAGTATGGACAGAGACCCCTCCACTTCCTCAGTTCCTTAAGCAAGAAAACACAAAAGGATAAGAGAAGAACTGACAAAGAAATCAGATTATCCCAGGTCAGGAAACTGCAACAGATATGACCTCCAATTATTTTTTTAAATTACATTTTCAATTGAACTATAGCAGGTATATACAGTTCAAAATTATGCATGTACAGGTTGATGGCTCATCAAAGGAATACACCCATCCATCAACCACCCAAATTCAGAAATAGAACATTACCAACATTCCAGAAGCCATTCTCACGTGCCCACAATCAGAAACCCCTCTTTCTTCTCAAAAGCAGCCAATATCATGATTTCTGTCCCCAGACATGAGTTTGCCTGTGTTTGAATTTTATATAAATAAAGTTACACTGAACATATTCTTTGGGCTTTGGCTTCTTTAGCTCAACATTGTTTGTGAAATTTATCCATATCATTGTGTGTAGATAATTCATTTTCATTTCTGGATAGTATTCCATTGAATTAATGAATACCCCCACAATTTAAGTATCCATTCTAATGTTGAGGACTTTTGAGTTGTTTTCAGCTTGGAGTTACTATGAACAATCACATTAGAAATATTTTGTACTCATTTTTTGGTATATGTATGTGCACATTTCTATTGGGTAAATACCTAGAGTAGAATTTCCATCACAGACTTTAGCAAATGCTGCCAAACCATTTCCCAAAATATTTACATTAATTTACACACAATTAACTACCAGCAGTGTTCAAGAGAAGCAGAAGCCCTATTGCTCACCTATACTTGATATTGTCAGTGTTTTTAACACTAACTCTTCTGATGTATGTCTAACATTAGGGTATCCTAGACCCAGGCAAGAGTGGAACCTAATCTAGACCACAAGTTATGGAAGACCCTGCTCAGGTCCTTCTGTAGTCATGTCACCCACCAGAAGTCTGCTGGACCAAAGGCAAATAGAGCAATAGAAGGCCTTACTGATATATACTGAATTTGTACCCTCAAGAAAAAAAAAAAAAACTTTTTTAAAATTATTTTTTAAAACTTTTTTTTAAAAACTTCATTATAAAAATATGTTTACTATACACACACACACACACACACACACACACATATATATATATATATATATGTATATATATATATGTGTATATATATATATATATATATATATATATGAAGATGTTAAAGGTAAATAAATTTTTAAAAAGAGAAATTTTGCCCAGCTGGTGTTGCTCAGTGGTTGAGCATCAACCTATGAATCAGGAAGTCATGGTTTGATTCCCAGTCAGGGCACATGCCCAGGTTACAGACTCGATCCCCAATAGAGGGCATGCAGAAGGCAGCCAATCAATGATTCTCTCTCATCATTGATGTTTCTATCTATCCCCCTCTACCTTCTTCTCTGAAATCAATAAAAATATTTTTTTCAAAAATGTAAAAGTTAAAGATTAATACTAAACTACATTACTCAAGACTATGCAAAACTGGATGAAATGTGTATTTTCCTAGTAGAGTATAATTTACCAAAACTGACTGCAACTAAGAGATAGTTATGGGATATTAAACCACTCTTGGGTTAAACGTATTTTGAGGTTCACTCCTAAAATAAAATTCTGAAAACTACTGAAATCAGAGTCTGCTATACGGATCCAAGGATGCCATCATGGTTTTTCAATATAAAAATGAGAAAAGTGAGAAGATGGCCCAGTTTGGGGTGGGAAGGGAATATGATTATATTGTTTTAGACAAACTTCCTTATTTCTCAAGAATTAACTGTCAAAAAAAAAATTTTAAAGCCATAAGAGGGCCACAGTGTTGATTTGACTCAATTCTTGAGACAAATGAGCAAATACAAAACATCATCATGTGCATTCTCATCTATTACTTGTCAATCACCTGACAACAGGCCATTGTGATGAACATCTAGAATTGTCCACAGTCAGAAATAAATGAAGGATTATGGTTTGGGACAATGGATTCTGTTCTTGTCTAGAGTTTGAGGGTTAGATGTAGTACTTCATGAGATATTTCCACTTTGCTTTCTATGCAGAACTTCTAAGAATCCTAAAATACAAAAGTACCTAATGCAGTGCTTATCACATAGTGTAGAGAGCACCTGGGAAGGCACATGGGCATTCTTTAATTATTGTCAGCTGAACCCAAGGCAACAGGCAAAGCCACGTCTTGGTTACACATCTTACCAAAAAGGCAAATGTGTTCTCAGCACTGACTCTTGTCTTTGCCCAGGTGTCGGGAAGTGGTTTTTGATATGTAAATCCAGTCAAGCACCAGGAATGCTCGGGCCTATTCAAGAATGCAAATAATCTCCTTTGTCTTGACTTTAGGTGAAACTTTCTGGTATTTGGGGGTATAAAATAAACATGCTTATCAGCTCTGGGTCACTGTCTCTCCAGCAAAAGAGGGCAGTGGTCCCACCTAGTTCCCAGCTTTTCCCTTCCATTTTGTGTCTTGTTTCTTTCTTTCTTTTATTTCTCAATCCCCAGCTCCTCTACTCAGGAACTGGACCCACTCTCTAGCCGCGCTGGACGCGGAAAAGAGAGAAATATTTTTACATCAACATAGTAAATGCTGGTGTTAGAGTCGGGTCTTTCTCAAATTTACGTAAGACTCAGCATACCCTGGGCAGCTTGTTTAAATGTTGATTTTCCAGCTTGTACCCAGAGATTCTGTATAAATCCCCCCAAAGTTAATTGGATATGTGTTTCCATAGACTTCATTTTGAGAAATACTACTATACAATTTCTTCTTTACATACATGTGGTGAAGAACCACTTTTGCTTTACGTTCCAATCCATCAGACTTTAGTTTTATGAAACATAACAAAAATGAATTACTATAAAAATAAAACAAAAATCTATATACAAATATAAGTCTAAGTTTTTATTATTAGATTCAGCAGGTATAAAATTACATATCAATAAATACATCAATTCATCACTAAATACAATCTGAACACATGATACAAGAAAAGAACAAAATCTGTGCATATTATACTTTGAAAGTGTTCATAGACACAATAAACATAATCATTATTATAGTCATAACTTTTTGTCATTTCTAAACCAAAAATTATGGAGTTAGCAAATCCCCACATTGAGCACCTACATGTACATTTTGAGCAAACACCAGGAGTTTGCTCCAACACTGATATACATGAGGACATGTATATCAGCATTTAAAGGCTTTCGTGAAACAAGTATATTTCATATGCTAGATTGGATTGACAATGCTACTCACAGGGAATAACCAAACAGAATAGCTAAATGATTTCAGTGTTTTTTTTAATAACACTCATAGACTCGTGGTAGATAAACCATTCCCACAGAAGTATGTGACAGAAATGGAAGAAAAGAGTTTAAAGCCATTTCAGCAAGCTCAAGATATCCTTTCCTAATGATTAACGTCCCTATTTGGCATGTCTACTTTGCAGCTCATGATACGTGGGACTCACCATGAAGTTTATCACCAGAACTGTTCTATCTTTCATCCAGAGACAGAGGACTTGATCCTCACTTGGAAGTGGCAGCAATGCCAAATTGCTATCAAAATTCTAAACACATCCTCTCATTTGCACACCTATCTCCTCATGGGCCAGTCATAAACAGGTGGCCAATTAGCACAGCCCTCAGAACACACTTGGAATAACACTGACCTAGAGGACCTGAAAAATGGGCATGTGTGAACTTCATTCTGCAAAATCTCAAGGCTAATAGCCAAAGCCTCTTTTAAACATCAGAGATCCACTCAAAGGCCTGTGAAAAAAAATTAGCATATTTGGAGCCAAGCATTTAACTGCTTAATGCCTCCAAAACCGTGCAGATTGCAAACGAGCTGACAGACATTTGTGTCTTCAGCTTTAAAATTATGCCATCGTCATACAACATTAACTTGACATTCATTTGTAAGGAGTATGTTTTTGTTTGAAATGCTTGTAAATAATAATTGTCATTTTACATTCATAATGACAGCAGAAAACAGTTTCAGCCAGACAAATCCTATTAACATGAACACATTGGGCTTTCACCAGCGAACAAAAGAGAGAGAAATCATGGGGATAAACTCTGGTACCCCAGAGGGAAAACAGAAATGAATTCTAAAGGCTCATTTTAAATTCCATGCCCTCACTGCTGAAACCAGACCCATTGGCAGAAAGCCCCAGCATTGTTATGACAACCTAGCTAACCAATGGGTGTATGGAGTCAGCCCATACATGGGACATACCCTCCTACCCCATAAGGCATATGGGAAGCAAGAAATGTAGACCTTAACTTGGCTTGGAAATTGTTTGCAATCATTGACTACTATGAAAAAGGGCTTTCATGGAAATATTTTGCTCTCTCACAGCACTGAATGGTACACCATCTGTCTCTGTCCAGTTCAACTCCAACTTTGGGGCTCTGAATGTCTCTCTCCCCCATCGTTCTACACCAATGGCTCTCAATCTCTGTGCCCCTGAAAACCATAGCCACATAAGTATCCCTCCAATGGTTGATCACTGTGGAAAACCCACTCTTCCTACAACAGGGGATACATTCGAGTCCATCGGCTAACACTGTGCTATGAAGAACAACTTAGAGGGGGACACAATTTGCTGGGAGTAAGAGGTAGGAGACACAGCAAAAATTCAAACAAAGAGGAGAAACCAAGATGGCAGCATAAGGTATACACCTGTATGTGCTGCCTCTCACAACCACACCAAAACTACAACTAAAAGACAAAACGTCTACCACCCAGAACCACGGGAAATCTGGCTGAGTGGAAGTTCTACAACTAGAAGGAAAGAGAAAAGAGCATTGAGACTGGGTAGGACATGCACAGGCGCAAAAAAGCAAAGGTACGGAGGCACGCGAATCAGCTGGTGGCTGGCAGCTGGCAACTGGGTGCACTGTGTTTTTTTTTTTTCACTCCAAAGGGAGACACAAGCTCCCAACTACTCTGAACTCCAGTTTCTGGCGAGACTCTGGGGACCCAGACTTCTACAGGGAGAGGCTGGACTATCTGCCATGGGGTCAGAAAGTGAGGTTGGCTTTCTTGCAGAGGTGCGCACAGGAATCATTGTTTACTGCGCTGGGGTGCGGGATATGGGGATGCGGAAACACGGGGACGTGGAAACACGGGGACTTGGAAACGCGGAGACACAGAGAGGGCTGACTGGCGGCCATCACTGTTTGCTACGCCCTAGCCTAGTGGTTCCCTGAGACCCCGCCCCACGCAATTTACAAACCCACCCAAACTATGCACAGTGACTTTTGCATATGAATGGCCTGCTCTATCACAGCTTAACCTAACAAACTGCAGCTGGGTCAGACAGCTCTAAAACTTCCAAACCCCAAGCAAAGAGGAGAAATCTGCAGATCTCGCTGTAGCTCCTTATGGGCGGCCTCAGACAGTAGCTGACCTGCACCTCCTTGGAGATCCAGGAGCCAGTGTACCTAGTGGTCAGTGTGAGACAACACCAGATTTCAACTCCTCACATCCATAAGTGACACACTCAAGAGGCAGACTCAGTGAGCACCAAAGCCCCACTGAAACAAGTCCTGCACCATACGGGTGTCTCCAGCACAGCACTTCTTGCATTATAGACACAGTGGTCCTCACAGCCAATTGGACTGGAGGTCAATTTCTCCCAGTGTGCCAACAGCAATCAAGGCTTAACTACAACAAGACTTTGCACTCAGCCCACAAAGGGGTGCACCAATAGTGTCCACCTCAGGTGATTGGGGAGGCTGAACCACTGGGCCCTTTAGGTCACCTACCACACAAAGCCACTCCATCAACACAGGGAAGCAGCCAAAATGCAGAGACAAAGAAACATGTCACAAATGAAAGAAATGGAGGAAAACAAACTACTGGACATAGAGTTCAAAACCACAGTTATAAGGTTACTCAAGAACCTTCTAGAAACCTCTGAGGAAGTTAATGAGACCTTTAAGGATCTTAATGAGAATGCCAAAAAATGGAAAAGGACCAGTCAGAAATTAAGCATACACTGTCTGAAATAAAGAATGTACAGAAATTCAACAGTAGACCAAAGGACCCCAAGAATCAAACCAAAGATTTGAAATATGAGGAAACAAAAAACACCCAACCAGAAAAACAAAAAGAAAAAAGAATCCAAAAATATGAAGATAGTGTCAGGAGCCTCTGGGACAACTTCAAGCATACCAACATCCGAATTATGGGGATGCCAAAAGAAGAGAGAGAGCAAAATATTGAAAATCTATTAGAAGAAATAATGACAGGAAACTTTCCCTACCTGGTGAAAGAAATAGACTTACAAGTCCAGGAAGCGCAGAGAATCCCAAACAAGAGGAATCCAAAGAGGACCACACCAAGACACATCATAATTAAAATATCAAGGACAAAAGACAAAGAGAGAATCTTGAAAGCAGCAAGAGAAAAACGGTTAGTTACCTACAAGGGAGTACCCATACGACTGTCAGCTGATTTCCCAACAGAAACTATGCAGGCCAGAAGGGAGTGGCAAGAAATATTTAAAGTGATGAACAGCAAGAACCTACAACCAAGATTACTCTACCCAGCAACGCTATCATTTAGAATTGAAGGTCAGATAAAGAGCTTCACAGACAAGAAAAAGCTAAAGAAGTTCATCACCACCAAACCATGATTATATAAAATGCTGAAGGGTATTCTTTAAGAAGAGGAAGAAGGAGAAAAAGGTAAAGATAAAAATTATGAACAACAAAGTGACAACAAATACATACCTATCAACAAGTGAATCTAAAAATCAAGTGAACGAAAAATCTGATGAACAGAATAAACTGGTGAATATAGTAGAATCAGGGGCATAGAAAGGGAGTGGACTGACAATTCTTGGGGGGGGGGGAAGGGTGTGAGGGGTGCGTGAAGAGATTGGACAAAAATCTTACACCTATGGATGAAGACAGTGGTGGGGGGTAAGGGCATGGGATGGGGGAGGGGAATCAGGTGGAGGAGAGCTATGGGGGAAAAAAGAGGAACATCTGTAATAATCTGAACAATAAAGATTTTATTTATTTTTTTTTAAAAAGTCAAACAAAGAGTGAAAGAGGAATTGGAGCAGTTTTCCCCCTGGGTACATGCAAGAGTGTGGCCAGAGTAGGAACAGGTGATCTCAAACAGAAGCATGATTCTGAGTGCAAACCAGAGACTAGTGGGGTGATGGATGCTTTACAGCAGCATGAGACCTTGTTATGCAGTGGTTGGGGATTATGTTGGAGTGGTTGGGGATTATGTTGGAGTGGTGGATGGCTTGCTCGTGCCCGACTGATTCCTATGATCCCTCCGAGTATACCACCAAATATCCAAACACAAAAAGGTGAGAACCCTGCTCGAGTCATCTCTCTTCCTACCTCCCAGGAAAGTGGGAGGAAACCAGAGGTGGAAGGAGAACCTGGGGAAGGACAAAGTAATGCTTTAAAATGTAGATTCCCAACTTTCATCACAATCTAAACAATCAGAGTCCCTGAGAGTGACTCTCCCCAAAAAATGGATCACTCGTGCCCAGAGGAGTGAGGGCATTGCACAATGCCACAGTTATACATCCAAGGTAAACTCCCCCAGGCCCTGACATTCCCCCACCCCCCTTTTACTGCTTCTGAAGTCTCGGAAAACCTGATAGAGAAACTACATGTTTCTGGGGTCTTGAAACCTCAACCAAGCTTTTCTGTTTAATAACAGGGCAGTGTCACTCAAAGTGCAGCTCATGTACCACTTCCATCGGAATCACCTGCATGCTCTAAAAATGAACATTCCCCAGGTGCCCCTGAAACCTCCCAAACCAGACTGCACAGGTGGTTCTTTTCCTTAAGGTGCTCTGTACATACCTCCTAAATTCCATTCGCGTCCTCATTATGGAAACAGCTTGCCTCTGTTGTCTTCATGTCTGAAATGGGTACATATGTGCTTTCCTGACATCTATATATATAAAAGCCTAATATGCAAATTGTCCCTGTGGGAGCTCGACCAGGAGACTGATTGCTTGCTATGATGTGTGCTGACCACCAGGGGGCAGCGCGGAACAAAGGAAGGCCCCGTCCCGTCCAGCAGCTAGAAGGAAGGCCCCGATCAGCCCTGATTGCTGGCCAGGCTGGGGACCCTACCCATGCACGAATTTCGTGCACTGGGCCTCTGGTAATTTATAACAATGCTCATATGCCTTCATCTCTGAAATGGGTATATATGTGCTGACATAGTTTATAACAATGCTCATATGAACTTCTTCAGTACCATCATGTTAAGAGCAAAGGAAAGAAAATGGAAAGTATCACCCCAGAGCTGCTATGGGGCACCAGGCACTTTGTATTCTGACTGCAGTTAATCCTCCCAACAACCCTGTAATGGTGGCTGTATTATCACCTGCATTGCCACTGAGACTCTATGGAGGATAAGTGACTTGTCCAAGGTCATGCAGGAAGACCAAGATAAGTACAGGTGCAAACCCAAGTCTATCTGATCCCAGTCCCGGAGCAAGACTCCAGGCTCCGCCCAATCTCACCCACAGCATGTTCTGCACACTTCTGGTTGCTTTGACTCATTTTAATACTTAGTTACTTAGTTGGATGACGTGCTGTAATAAAAAATTACTCATACCTTTCGTACACAAGAAATTGTCAGTCATTATTTAGTATATAAATGAATGAATTCTGTGTAGGCTTTTTAATCTATAACACAATCATCTATTTCAAACTGCCAAGCCATAAACCTGCAAAAAAAATTATTTAAATGCTGAAATTTAAGCTTTTTCTATTGTCACAAATCAGAGAGTTGGCAAACTATGGCGTGTGAGTCAAATCTGGCCCACAGCCTGTTATTGTACAAAGCCAGCAAGCAAGGAATAATTTTATATGTTTAAAGAGTAATTTTTTTAAATAAAGAAAATAGGTGACAGAGACCAGAGACCATATGTGGCCTGCAAAGCCTAGAATATTTACTATCTAACCCTTTACAGAAAAGAATTGCCAAGCCCCAATATAGATTGAAAAATTATCATGCTAAGACCATGCATTCTCCCAGGAGTGATTTCACCATAAAAAAAAAAAAGATTTTTAGGGGAGTGGAAAAATTGTACTCTTTGTATGTATAAACAAAGAGAAACAGATAGTACATAAACAGATACACAGCATATCTGTGGTTTGGGACATTTCATGGGGGAGGAGCAAGTAGGAAAACAACATCTAAACAAGCTCCTTAAGGGACAATAAGGAATGAGCCTGAGAAACACAGCGCTAAACAACAGCTAAGAGTTGGGGGGCGTGGCTTCGTGTGTGAGACGTCCAGTGTTCTCAGGTTCATCTTCATGGCCAAGCTCAAAGGCCTTCCGCCAGAATCAGACACGCCCACAGCACAGAGCTAAGTCACTGCCCCACCCTTGCCAGCCTGGCCCCAGGCAGCCATTTTATTTTTTAAAAATAAAGTCAAGGGCTTCATTTCTTGGACTGAGAAGCTCACATGGTGTCCCCATGTTTAGCATTGGAGACATCTCACAGCCAAAGAGAAGAAGCATCCCCAGTTCTGTTGTATCAAGTCCAAGGACATCAAGTACCAAACCAGAGAAGTACCTGGCAGCCAGAGAGGTAAATCCTCTGTGTCCTTTGTAGCAAACATTCACTGAGTAGTTTTCTTTTTTTTTTTTCAACCCATTGCAATCCACACCCCTCCCGGGAAGCTGCCGTTGCCATGGTCATCGGAGAGCTCTATGCGAAACAACCCAGTGGACATTGTTCTCTTCTCGTGTTACTTGACTTCTCATAATCCTTTAAAATATCCTCTCCTCGTTATACTCCCCTCTTCTTCTCAGCACTCCACACTTTGCTAATGTTCCTCTTTTCCTCCCTGGACAATCCCTTCCTATTTCCTTGTGCAGATTCCTCTTCTTCCACCTGAGAGGAATGTTAAGTGCCGAATATAGTCCTTTTCACATAGTATTCTACATAACTCTTGAATAGCTACTTAGCATCCAAAAAGAGTTATTTTGTGTAGTCAGTTTTATCACTTAAAGTTAACACAGGCAATAATGTGACGTCAAAGAAATTTGAGAAAGTCATCAATTCCTCAGCCTCTACCTACCTATCTCATGCCTATCCCGTTTTTTTCTGACCATTCATTGTCTAACCATGTTCCATAAGAAATACAAGGGAAGGGAACCAGGCCCCCTGTACAAAAACAATCACATATTGCTCTCCTCACGAAAAATTAGGAATTACCTATCTCCGTGGGAGACCAAGCCATGCTAATGAATTATGAAACTCTGAGAAATCCTGAAGCCCTTTTCACCCTCAAGTTGACTCATTCACAGTGAATTTATGCCTGAACATTTTGAGTCTTAACCAAATGTTGCCTCATTATCCCCAAGCTGAAACTACACTGAACACTCAGCCAACCTCTCACTTCCCTTTGACAACACACACTGCCAGAAATGCAGTCACTTCTGAGTAATCCTTCCTTACTCCTTGGCTAGTGAATACTCTCTAACTCCTCTGCCTTGGAGATGATGCTCTTGCTTTAAGTATTTAATCTCCTTTCCTCTATGTCCCCTTTCTGCTGGCCCTCAGCCCCTGCACACAGTATTCGTCTGTGGTCTCAGTCCTAGTGCCATTCTCTTTATTTTTTAATATGTTTTTATTGATTTTTTTTTTGAGAGAGAGAGGAAGCACAGGACCATGCTCAACCAACTGAGCCACACCAGCCAGGGCCCTAGTGCCATTATTGATGCCTCCTCCTAAAACCAGACAAGTTCGGGGCTGCCCAAATTGTTCAAACATCCTAAATATAATAAACTCGTAGCCCTGTGCATAAATCCGTGTGCCAGTAGCTCTCTGCAGGGCCTGGCCGCTCCCCGCTGCCCAGAGGCTCTCCGTGGCCAAGAGGCACAGAACGCTTGCCTCGTCGCCACGGCGACAAAGCAAGCATTCCGCCAGGCCGCTCACATTGCCCATTCTCAGTGGCCACCCCCCTGGGACTGGGGACTCCAGCGAGGGTGAGAGGACTAGGCGCCACCATCTTGCCACCACCATCTTTGTGATATAGTGATGGTTAATTTGCATATTACCCTTTTATTAGATAGGATAACAAAAGTGGGGAGGAGACAGGCATAGTGAAAACCTGGAACTGGATTCCAGTGCCACGTCCACTACCCCTGTGAAATCCAGCTACTCGAGGTAAGCATTGTCAGCGCACATATCTTACCTTTAACACTAAAACCCCACAGGATTGTACAGATAAATGCTACTACAGACAGCAAGGCACTTGAGGCCCATAAGAGCAGCTAAAATGTGGTTTTAAAGAATATGGAATACCAGGAGAAAGGTACATGTTACCCACCCAACAAAGACACGCAGCTGGCACTTGTCATCTTCTTTTGAGGTTCTTCCTACAAGTTTACACCCTCGGCTTGATTAGCTCTGGCATCATCCCACAGCCACAAAGTCCAAGGGAGCATACAGTTACGCCCCAGCACCCTTTCCCCGCCCTGGGAGAACCTGATGGATACATATTTTCATGGGGGAGGGCACTAAACTGACATTAATTGAGCAACAGTGTGCTGGTGCTTCATACTTGCTGACCATTTCGTCCTCGTGACCACCACAAACATTAATATCATTAGCATCACCTTCCAGATAAAGACACGAAAGGTCATTATAGATATGGATTTGTTGGAGACATCTTAAATTTGACCCGCAGTCCCAACCACAACACAGCTACACGATTGTGGAGGCTGATATATGGGCCCTTTCTGAAATAGCCATAAAGGGATAAATGGCTGTGAACACAGTTAATGACCCATTGAAATAGAGATCGGGGCAGCCGGAGTTCAGGGAGGGGTTGCATTCAGCTATGGAAAATGATGAGAATCCCCAGAGTCCCCAGAAGTCTCACAGATGCTCTGTCTGCAGCCTCGTGCAGGGCCAAATTATGGCTCTTGATTTATCTGATGAAAAGTAACTCAAGTAATTTTTCAAGGTCAACACAAGAAGCGCAGTGAAAGTCACAGCTCTGTTGCCCCTGAATGGTAACAGAAAGTAATTGTAGCTCTGGGGCATCTCTGGAAAATAAAAAAATTTATAATCAGCAAACTGAAAGTTATATCCCCTCTGCTTCCCAAATCCCTCAGAAAATGCTAAGGACCAGGGAAGCACAACATTGCACGGGATAGCAAATTAACTCAACTAAGTGTGGTTTTTATATGCAGGTTGATTAAAGACGTCACCTGCCCCAACAAGCTTCAAGAACTGCCCTTGATGGATCTGGTTTTCCTCCAGGACTCATAAATTACACAGTTGGCTGAATCTGTAATTCTCAGAAACATCTCATGGTGTCAGCCTCGCAAATGCCAAGCCACCAGCCCCTTTCATTACGTGTTGTGATTATGGATTCAATGATTTCATAAACATATTGATTGTTTCGCATTTGGCACGGGGCTGTCTTACAGCCCCTACAATCTGTCATCACTATTAATGAGATATCAACCTCCTTGTAACCCAAGCAAAAGAATGTTCCCTGTTGAATGTCAGCCAAGAAGAAAACCCTCCAGAACTTTGGCAAACTCTGCAAACTCCTCTCCACACCAGGTCCGGAATGGCCTCGGCAAAATATGGGCCCGCAGCAGGACCACACACAGAGGGCCACATCGGCACAATAGGAAATGCAGGCATTGAGGATGCCTGGGGTCCTTTCTCTCCCCATGACAACAAGGACCACCTTAAACAGGTGAAGCTCTTAGAGCAGGTTTCTGAAACATTTTATTGAAGACTCCCGAAAGGCAGAGAATGGCAAACTCAACACCCAGAGATTCTAACGGCTTGGCTGTTGGATCTGACTGCATAATATTTCTTAGAAGTCTTGTGTGATGTCTTTAAACTTTTAGTATACATCTTCCATCCCATTCCACAATATTTCCAGGCTTACTTTAGTACTTAAGAAGCTCTGGATCAAGTGAAATTGATATCCCAGGAAGTGGAACCAGAATTATTCCGGATGCCAAGTAGGCTGTGGCCTTCGCCTACACAAAAGCCCCCCTTCCACACTTTAAGATCCTCAGTCTTAGGGAGTTTTCCAAATAGAGGTGGTCTCACCTACTTTCAAGAATGGGGAAAATGATAAGACTGGACATAGCGTGCAGTTACAGAATATCCTCAATGTCCCCTTCCTTAGGTAAATTAAGCCATCCCCCTGGATTCCTACCAAATTTCACAAGAATTGTTGGCTTTGTGTTACTGTTAGTAGATTATGGGGCAAAAAAATATAGATATTTGTAATTTTATATTCACAGTCATGTGCCGATTAATAGTAATTCTGTCAAAGATGGATGGCATATACCATGGGGGTCTGGTAAGATTATAATAGAGTTAAAAATTTTTTATCACCTAATGATATCATAGCAGTCTGTTTTGAGCTGCTCTCAGTCTATAAATAGTAATGCTACCAGCTAGAAATGCCTGGGGGAGGGGGAGACACAGATATCTCCTTTTCAAACCAAAGTTACAAATGGACAGACCTTTGTGTTTGAATTTTGATTGCAAGGTGCCCTTCAGCAATAACCATTAGGAAACTTTGAAGAAATAATGGGAAAATATAACATGGCTAGTTTTCAGTCACCTATGCTAAGGCAATATTTTTTGGTGGAAGGGGGATGCTTTTAGTTTATAATTAAACTTGGAGTAGCAGATAAGTTATGATAACTATTTGCATGTAACCTAATGACAATGCCAGTCAGAGCTCAATTTCTATCCAAAGAATCCAACATTATTTTTCAACTGAAGTGCACATGTTAATATAGGACTCTCTGACTCCCATTTCAATTTGGGATGCAACAGTAGTCTAGAATATTTTGACCCTATTTCTTCAAAGATCAATTTTAAAAACCATCAGCTGAACATCATGGATGGATTAATATTGACCATTTTAATGGCAGCATCCAATGGCACATGCAAGTTGTGGCTTAACTTTTTGAGAAGCTGAGTTTGTTTGTGAGTAAAATGGCGTCCCCAAATCCAAGGAAGATAAACCACAGGCATGAAGAATAAAACCAGTGCTTGTGGAGGCATGGAAACAGCTTGTGAGCAGAGAAACTTACATAATATTCCCAACATAAACCCAATTCAACTCAGTTACAGGCTTGGCCACGTGCCAATCCAGATTAGCCGAAGGGAACCACTCCAATCACACTGAGAACAGAAACAGTGGTTCTGCAAACATACAAGTGGGATGCAGGAATTGTGCTGAGCCTCTACTGTCAGTGGAAAACTCTGATTGCCTTACCAGACAAGCATTGTCTTTCATCTCTTCCCCAGCCTTCATGGACCTTTCACCTTCCAGAATTCCATCCAAAAAGAAAATACATACATACATACATAAAATGGCATGATTGACAGCTGGTGAGGGGGATGAGGAAGAGAGGGTGAACAAAGCTGAAGGACCTGAAAGGAGTGTGGAGACAGTGGGCGCTCTCACCTCCCCTAGAGGCTGAGAGCCAGCTAACTTCAAGGTGGCTGAGAGGCGAGAAAGCAGAAGCCTACTCCTTTCCCCATTCTTCATTCAAGGGGGATTCTGTGTGCAGCACAGAAGGTGACCTTCCAGAGTCACAGAGTTAGAAGTGGGAGCAAAGAGACTTTCAACCTTCTTTCACCTCAAAGCGACAAGCATAAAGAATACGAAGTACATATGCTTCATTTTTGTTACAATCCAAGAGCATAAATTAAGATAGAAGAATATAACATTTTCGGGGTTTTGTTTTTTTTGGGGGGAGGTGGGTTTTTATTATTAAATTTATTGGGTGACACTGGTTAATAAAAGTATATAGGTTTCCAGTATCTAATTCTATAACACATCATCTATATATTCCATTGTGTATTTACCACCCTGGAGTCAGCTCTCCTGCCATTTATTTGATTCCCTTTACTCTTTACTACCTCCCCACACCCCTCTTTCCCTCACAGTAACCTCCATACTGTTGTCTGTGTCTGAGTTTTGAACTTTATCACTCCTTCAGCATTTTCTTTCTTTTTTCTTTCTTCCATCTTGCCTTTCTTTCATTCTCTCTTATTTTTCCTATAGCTTTTCTGTTTTATAAAAATTAAACATGTTTGTTCCTATTATCTTCTGTATAGCTGAACATGATATTCAAGACTCAAGACACCTTCTCAATGCACAGAGAAAGTGGCCACTGTGTTACCATTAAATTATCCCCAGTCGTCGTTGGCACGATTCTAAGATGACCCACAAATGACATTTGCCCCTGTTTCAGTCTAACGCTTTGTGAGTGGGTGGAGCCTGTGAATATGAAAAGAAATTATTCTAATGATTAGGTTATGTTATATGGTGCAGTTGACTTTAAGAAAGGGATGATCCAGATGAACCTAACTTAGTCACATGAGTTCTTTAAAAGCAGAGTTTTCTCTGACTGATAGCAGAAGGAGAAGTTAGAGATTCATACATGAGAAGGATTCAACATGTCACTGCTGACTTTAAGATGAGGGAGGCCATCTGAAATGGACCTAAAAGCAACCTCGAATTGCGGAGAATGACCCCCAGCTGACAGCCAGCAAGAAAACAAGTCCTCAGTCCTACAACCACAAGGGACTGAATTCTACCAACAGCTTGAAAATACTTCCCCCAGAGCATCCAGATAAGAATGTGCTTTGGAGACCCTTGCTAGAGAATCTAGTCATGTCTTACTGAACTACTGACCTACAGAACTGTGAGCTAGTAAGCAGGTATTGTTTTAAACTTCTACGTTAGTGGCAATTTGTTATGCAGTAATAGTAAACCAATTCACCAGTCTTGGATTTAAAATAAGGATATTCGCTCCAACTGGTTTGGCTCAGTGGATAGAGGACCGACTGGTGGACTGAAGGTCCCAGATTCAATTCCAGTCAAGGGCATGTACCTTGGCTGTGGGCACATCCCCAGTAGGGGTTGTGCAGGAGGCAGCTGATCGATGTTTCTAACTCTCTATCCCTCTCCCTTCCTCTCTGTAAAAAAAGCAATAAAATATATTTTTTAAAATAAAATAAAATAAGGATATTCATACAAAAAGAACAAGACCCAGCAATAAATTTTCTAAAAGATTTTGCTTCTCCTAGTAATTAAATGACTGGACAGGGACATAGGCACCCTGGACATCCTACAATTGGCTTGGGGAAGGGGTTATCGGTTGAGAAAACGCCGTTGCTTTCCAACAGTGTTTGTAGTTAATGATCACCCCTCTCTGATTCTTACAGGTACAAATGTTGAACTTTTGAGAGAGGAATAAAAGCTTTAAATACTTCTAGCGTAAGGAGGACAAAGGAAAGGCTTTTTTTTTTTTGGTATATCACATTTGCATTTGAAAAACAGGAGTCCTTAGGAGTATTGATCTTGTCATGTCATCCAAACCTCACACACCATCTCCTCTGAAAGGTGCTTGTTGAAAAGAGAAAGCTAAATATGTAAAAACCAGAAAAAGGAGATGCCAGTTGTAAAATGTTCAGCTTTACCAGTGGGGCAGTGAATGACAGATAGAAAGGTGAATATCTCCCGAAAACGATTTTTAACTGTCACTACTGGGATAACAAGTTCAACTAACTGTAAAAATGTGCCTCTTACAGAAATGGCTCTGTGAAATTATCCCCTGGAAAATGTGAAACTTTATGCATCCATTCCATCAGAAGGGAATTTAAACCCACTTTGCACATGACCGGAGAGGGAGGGTTCTGTATCGATAATAACAGGTATGCCGCTAAACTCAGGAAGCTTTTCCAAAGGGCAACTCAAAGAAGGGGCCCTGGGCCAGCTTCCCAGATCCAGAAACATAGCAACAATAGATTGTTTGCTAGCTCGCAGGGCAGACAGCTGCCGCCGTGAGATTACAGAATCTTCCTAAACCTTCATTCTAATCTTCCTTGGTCTTAACTTCCTTCTACAAGAGCTACCCGGTTATAAAATTCAAGCAATCGATGTCTTTATACCACATTGTCCTATTTGAATCTGCAGCAAGTAAAGAACAAACACGTATCACGGTCCATTGAAAGAATATAATGAGTTAAACTTTCCAAATATTTCCTAGTTTATATCCCCTTATCAGAAAGCCAGTTCCTCTGCCTGCACCAAATCTCCTGGGCCTGGAAAGAGTGCAGGGAACATGCTGCTTCTACCGAGAGGGGGACGTGATGGAGGGGCATCCGTGCCCAAAAACAGAGAAGGAAGCAGCCCTGGCAGTTCTGGAAGACGCTGGCTTAGCATGTGAGGAGGCCCTGGAGCCAAGCTCAAACAGTCGTAAGAGAAATAAAGAAGTTGGCGTTGGTTTCCACATCTGAACATGGTGTGAGTGAACTTGGAACCCTCCCACACAAAGATTTCACAGCAGTTTGGACAGAGGACAGTGGGAGAAGAATTGAGTCACGCAAAGGGCCACAGCAGTAGAGTCAGAATGAGCCCAGAAACCTGCTTTTCGGGGTTGGGATTCGTTCCTGACTTGCACTGTGCGTCAATGTGTCCTCATTTGCCTGGGGACTTTCCGGTGTTAGCACTTAAAAGTCCCATGTCTTGCCCTAACTGGTTTAGCTCAGTGGCTAGAACATCGACCTGAGGACTCAAGGGTCCCAGGTTCGATTCCAGTTAAGGGCATGTACCTTGGTTGCAGGCACATAATTAGTAGGGAGTGTGCAGAAGGCAGCTGATCGATGTTTCTCTCTCATCGATGTTTCTAACTCTCTATCCCTCTCCCTTCCTCTCTGTAAAAAATCAATAAAATGTATTTAAAAAAAAAAAAAGTCCCATGTCTTAGGTAACCCCTCAATCCTGCATGAATGCTGTTTCTGTATATATCTGTTTGCAATCATTCATTGTAAGCATAGCAGTACATGTAAAATAGAGAATTTTAATTGGATTTGATCGCCATTTAACACAGATTACAATATCGTAGCATTGCACACCTTATCTTCAAGGGAGCAGAGAAGTTTAGCGGTTCTCAGCAGACAGTCACTCAAACTGCCCTTGGAGAACTGCTTACTGGCAGAGTTTTGGCATGAAGTCTGATTTCTACAAGTAGCCCACAAAACACTCTTAAACTGACCCATATTGCCCTGGACACGTCCTTCAGAAAAACAATCCCTCTTTGCACTTGACTTATGCTAGGATAGCATCCACAAATGTTCATCTGCTTTTGCTTTGGCTGCTGCAGGACACCTGAAAGAGCCAGAATGGTGGGGACCCGTGAGCTGTCACCCCACAAGGCAGCGGCTACCAATGCACCCCTTACATGGACCCTGTTGGGCAGGAGGAGACCGTGGGATGGATGGCTCAGCCCAGCTCCCTCTGTCAATGTCCTGTCCATGTGCAGGGACAGCGGAGGGAGGTAAGAATGAAGGGCCTGCCTCCCCTGACCCTCACTCCAGGCAGAAGAGGTCAGCCGTCCACCGCCTTCAGCTGCAAATTTTAGCTTCCAGAACTGATTGATACTATGCCCTTGCTCTCATCATCCAGAATCAATAAGACACTCACCAATGACATCACTGCAAATGATGGCTACTTTTAGGGAAATGTGTCCCATTTAAATGAGTCACTTAATGCAAACACTAGGTAGAAGGGGTCAACATATAATAATAAGGAGCCCCTTACTAACCAAGCTCATTTGAATTTTAGGTCCATTTGAGTTTCAGCTTCTTTCTTTTTACCTCCCAGTCCCCTGATAGATGTGACATTAAAAGGAAAATGGTCTCAAACTGCATGGATGATCAAAACACAAAATCAAACCTTTTGGTAAAATACATTCTTCATAAATATGTTTTGTATATACTTCCGGTAAATATATATTTATTGGAATAAGAAATATGCTCATCTGCTCCAACCTTGGGCTCTGATACAGTGAGAGGTGACGTGAGCAGCCCTATGACCTTGTAAATAAAAGGAAGGAGTCGACTTATGGTCTCTTGCCAGAGGAAACATGCAAAACATTATAAATGTGGGGTGAGGAGAGGGGCTACGTGCCCAAGCTCAGATCAGGACAGAGAAATGAAAGTGGAAAAAGCTATGGCAATGTTAAATGTGGCTGTCGCCACCTCTAACCACCATGCACTCTCAATATGTGATCCTACGGGGACATTTGCTCAGGTCCCCTGCGTCTTCTCACTGGTTAACGGAATACACATTCTTCTCAGCACACAGAGAACATTCTTCATATAGATCACGTTAGACCACAAAACAAGTCTTAACGAATTTAAGGAAGTTGAAATCATACCAAGTACCTTTCCAACCACAATGGAATGAAACTAGAAATCAACAGCAGTAGGACAACTGTTAATTTCACAAATATGTGGAAATTAAACAATACATTCCTTTTATAAATTTATTTTTTCGACGACAGTTGACATATAATATTAGTTTCAAGTGTACAACATAGTGGTTAGACATTTATATAACTTACAAAGTGATCACCCCCATAAGTCTAGTACTCAGCTGCCTACTCTTGCCCCTTTTACTCAACATAATACTGGGAATCCTAGGTAGAGCAATTCAGTAAGAAAAGGAAATAAAAGGCCAAAATGGAAGAGGTAAAATTATACGCCATAACAGGGATTAACCTTGAGGACATTATGCTAAGTGATATAAGCCAATCACAAAAAGACAAATACTACGTGACTCCACTTCTATGAAGCACCTAGAACAGTTAAATTCACAAGTTCGTAGACGGGTCATTGCCAAGGGTTAGGGGGAGGGGGAGGGGAATGGGGAGCTGCTGTTCAATGACTGTAGAGCTTTAATCAGGCAGGATGCAGTTCTAAAGATCTGTGATACAGCAACGTGTACGCAGTTAGCATTACTGTCGTGGACGGTCAGGTTGCTAATAGGGTAACTTTACGTTATGTGTTTATGTTATGTGCCACCATGGTAGTACAGGTGGCAAAGAGGTAGGTAGGGCTTCTAGAATTACAGGTTTATGAGTTATTTTTCCTGTAGATATTGTGCCAGGAGGTTTTCTGTCGAGTTTCATCCAGTAGTTGCAAAGTCAAATATCAGGGAGCACGTGTCAGATTTTATATCACGTGGCTGTTGGGCAGCACTAATACCAGGTCTTCCTTTCACTGCCCGCACATGTATTAGCCCTGGTTGCTTCACACGTTCTTATCACCTCTCTCTCATTTGTAATCCACGTGCACTGGGTCCTCTTCCCAGCTCTGTCCACACTTCCCTGCCCTGCCCTGGAGCCCGGAAAGCTCACCTTGCTGGAATGCATCACCCAGCCTCATTGGCCCTCTGGCTTCTGGATGGACTTGGCAAATGGAGGTGCCATTAAACAACTGAAGGGAAGGGGCAAAAAGCTTTGTGTTTATTTTCTGGATCCCTTCCTGCTCCACAACACTTAGTGTCAGGGGTTTTTTAATATTTGTATTGATTTCAGAGAGGAAGGGGGAGAGAGAGAGAGAGAGAGAGAAGCATCAATGATGAGAGATTGGCTGTCCCCTACAAGCCTCCCAGTGGGGATGGAGCCAGCAACCTGGGCATGTGCCCTGACCTGGAATCAAACCAGCGACCTCCTGGTACATAGGTCGATGCTCAACCACTGAGCCATGCCAGTCAGGCAGTGTCTGTTTTTCCACCCAAGGTCACAGCTCCATTCAGACAGACCCTCACCGACAGCTGCTCTTGCCAAGTTCCCATTACTATTCCCACCCCTCGCCCACCGATTTGGCTACTATAGTGCCTCACCACTCCTTGTTGGTGCCTTTCATCCTATCTACCCATCTGCAAACACCTCCTCGCTAAGCTCTCCAAAATTATATATTGGCACCGGCCATGTTTTCTGCAAGACCCTGACCAACCCACCCCTGTTAGGATAAGCCGAGCACAGAGCCACACCAACAAAGAATCAGCTGTGAGCAACTGTTTCCCTATGCTCAAGGAGGAGGCGCCATGCTAGACCAAGCTTCCTAATTAACCTAGCCCATCACTTCCAATCAGCACTGTGAAAGCTTGTGCTAAGCAGAAATGTCTGTTGTGAAATCCTGCCACAGAGGACTGAGTCTGCCTCAAGAAAGACGTATTCCAACGTCAGAGGAGGACAGGGTGGCAGGGGAGGGAGCCAGCCTTCGGCAGGTGTTCAGGGTGGGTCAGAACCGATTGCAAGGGGTTAATTTGGGGGGCTCTGAACGGCCGGCCCCAAGGAGATATGGTTCAAGACAGGTGATGCCCACAGCAATGGGGCTGCAGAGGATTCTCATGGTGAATTAATGAAAGTCTTGGCCTCTGATTCCCTTAAACTCAAGAAGAAAATTAAATTTTCTACCAGATCTCTCCTCTGACTGGAACCAGAGAAGCCTGTTGCTTGTCCCCTTGGGGTGCAGGCAGGGAAAAGAGTTATCTCGAGAAAATGCAATCACCCACCTGGGTGTCCAGGACTGCCTCCGCCTTTTCTCCAACAGCCACGCCTCGGCGGGAGGCGGAGAAGGTGGATAACCTGTACGGAGCCTCCTACCTCGTCCTGGGCACTGTGAGCACTCTGTCTCCTTTGGGATGACTTTCCACGTAACCCTGCAGGATGCTGCAGTAGAGGGAACCTGCCTGAGGAAACAAATCAAGAGACAAAGCCACTCTAGTTCATAGTCCAGGGTCAAAGAATATTGTCCGGCTCTTCCTAATCCAAACAGAACAAGGGGAGGTGGAGGGGGGTGGGGGAGACATAAGTGGGTGAAGCACAGATGTTCAGCTGTGGTGAAACTGTTCTGTATGAAACCGTAATGGTGGGTGTGTGCCTTTATGCATTTGTCAAAATCCATAGTGCAACGCAAAGACTAACCCTAATGTAAATTATGGATTATCATTCATAGTAATGGATCAGTACTGATTCATCGATTGTAACAAGTGTAGCACACTAATGCAAGATGATGTTAGTAGGGAAACGGTGTGCGTGGGCTGGGGAGTGGGGTGCCGAAGAATGGGTGTATGGAACTCTCTGTTCTGTCTCCTCAATTATTCAGTAAATCTAGTCTGTACTAAAAAAGTAAAATCTATTAATTATTAAAAATCATATTAATAATAATCCCACTCACTGAGCTTCTGCCCTTTCTGCTGCTTTGGAGTGCCCTGGCCTTTTTCACTGGAGTACAGTTGACCCTTTGTATCCACCTGTTCCTTATCCGAGGATTCAACCAACCAATCCATCCACAGGTGGTTAAAACCAAGAACAAGGGACCTGTGGACGCAGAGGGCTGGCGAAGAGACTTGAGCATCCTTGGGTTTTGGAATCCACACGGGTTCCTGGAACTAATCTTGCAGGTACCAAGAGGTGGCTGCATCGGCAGTTTTGTGACTGGAACTATTAGGCTGGTCTATACCCGCTGGACATGGGGGATGGCCCAGTGCTAACGTGTCAGGTATACCAAGGGGTCACTAGATACTAAGAGCTCAGCGTGGAAAAAGGGAAGGAAACCTCCTGGTTAATCATCTGTGGATTAAGGATGAAGGTCATAGTGGCAGGAGGACTTATTCCTGATAATACTCTGAACAGATGACAGAAACTCTAGAGGGCTACCTAGGCGAAGGTGGGCATGTTTTAATATGTGTTTGGCTGGGGGGAGCAGGTAAGGGAGGGCTATAAGAAGTTACAGAGAAACTGAGTGAAAGCCTAAAGGTAACGCAGGGCCACCGATGCTTTCTGAACAATGCGGAGATGTGTCTCCTACACATTGCGGTGGATTACATTTTGGGGACAGTTCTTTATTCCACCCTTTCCCATGTGACTTTGTAATCCCCCCACATAACTCCCATCCTTCACTTCAGGATCAGCTATAAATTTGCTTTAGCCAAAGGGATCTTAGTAGATGTGACACAAATCTGGCTTTTGCAGTGGAGCCTTCCCTCTTGGACCTCTTCTATGTCATGACATAGACACGCCCTGGGTAGTTTGCTGGTCCAAGAAAGCTGAGACACATTTGCAGTGAGAAATGGAATGTCCCAGACGTTGCCATCAAAGCAGAACCATTCAGTCAGGCCCCACTTAGATCAGTCCACCTCCAGCCAACTCCTGATGCATGAACAGAACAGTCCACCTGAGATCAACAGAGGCATATATCTGACCTGGAGATGTCTGAGCTAAATAAATGCTTTTTCTGCCTGCCACTGAGATTCTTTTGTGCTTGCTTATTACACAGCAATAGCTGACTGATACCCTCGCCATATTTCTCTCCCCAAAAGAATTCAGGGAATTTTGACAAGGAAGCTAATCAATTCATGTACAAACAAAGTCATCTGTGAAGCTAAAGTTAGGAAGTATTTCTTCTTCTCATGGAAGAAAGGGCAGGAAGAAAGGGCTGGAAATAACAATGGAAAAGGCATGGCTCTGGGTAAGATACTAAGCATGCATTCCTCTAATGTATGTTGCCCTAACCTGCTAGAAGAAACAACAGTTTTTCCTAGAAGTTAGGAGCATTCTACATAGTTCTGGGAAACTTTTAGCTAATCCTGAGAGTTGGCAAGCAAACTGCTCTAGGAATGTAAACATTAAATGCCCCAATACTTTAGGCTCACACACGCACACACACTCACCCCCTCCAAAGCTATATATATGTCTAAGGTTTTGCAGTGTGCAGAGATAAAAAACACATTTCCATCATAAAAAGAGAATTTCTTTTTAGAACAAACTGATCTTCCTCAACATATGAAAACTTACATTTCTAAAGCTATAACCAATAATGTGTCATGGGCACAAATAACACAATTCAATTCTCTAACTTTAAGATGTTGGCTGACCTTAATAACTTTAAAAGGTTAGAGTGGTATAGGCCTCACAACTGTCAGCAACTCTGTTATTAGGGGGCAAAAAGTTTGTACAATTTGAACATTTCAGTCTGAGATCTTATCTCCTCTTCATGACAGCTGGTCCCAGCCAGGCAAGCTTGGGCTAAGCAGCTCTACGCATTTATTGCTTCCCTAAGCCAGGAATTAGAGCTGTTAGCTGTAGAGAGAGAACTAGTCCGTTGTCCCCAGAACTGACATTCAAATTCTAACAATCTTTCTCACAGACAAAAATTCAGGAACAAATGAACCCAGACTGTTTCTCACCTTCAAGTGTGTCCACAGCTCCCAGTGGACCCTATGTCCCAGCCCCCTAGTCCTCAGAGATTCTGGCCCAGCCAGTGCTGCTCAGCCTATGTCCCGGTTTATCCTGGCAGACATGCTCTCCATGGCGGGAGCCACCCATCTGATGACTCAGGACATTTCAGGCAGCAACATGACAAGGCTTTTCTAACCTTTAGGACATTGTTTCCAGCCTTTTACAGCATCAATAGCAAAGTGTAAAAGTACTTCTTTTACCCGTGGTAAACCTGTAACGGGTAAACCACAGCCTTTCCCTATTCTTCAGCATCACTTGGCATCTGAGCCTTTTCCCATTAAGGATCCATCCTCTGACCGCCTAACAGCCTCAGCTCATCCCTGTCCCCATCCGTTGTCCAAGATCCAGCCCATCGCGGGGCCTGGTCTGGCCACATGAGAGGTTTCTCCCCTGACCTCTGGGTGTGAAGTCCCACGTCCCACGTGGTTCAGGGTTCGGGCTCTGGAAGTGGGGCCACACGCAAATGAAAGAGATGAGACAAGAAATAATAATAATTTGGAAATATTGAGGGACCAGGTGGGAGCCCAGCTCAAGAGGAAGGACTCCACTTGGGCTCCAGCCTTGCCATCCTTTTATTCAACTTGGGATACACCTATAGCCCTTAGGCAGGCAATTCCAGTAATAGGCAGACTATCTTATCAGTAAGGATTTACATGACTGTCTGGTAGGGAAGTTGCTTCAGCTACCATTGTCTGGACTAAACAGTGGGTGTACAGCCCTGACCTTTGCAGAGCTCAAGGGTCACCAGCCTTCCGGGTTCCTTGCCCACACCTCTCTGCTAGTGAAGACAATGGGCAGCTTCCTGCATCTGGGATGGGTTGAAACGAAGTCAGGCAGACTAGGTGAGCGTCAGGGGCAGGACTGCACACTTTGGAACTTACCCGTGAAGCTTTTTCACTGCCACGAGCAAGAACATCTCGCTACAGTGACACAACCCTTATCTTGTCAGACAGCAATATCCCATTTTGAGAGACTGAACCCAGCAGGGCAGAAAATGAGAAAGATCCCAAACCCAGATTGTCACGGAAAGCATTTATCAGAAGCCAATACAACTCAGATCCGGGTACAAGATCAGGAAGCAGGAGCCAGGCCTCGTGAAACTCGGATCACTCCCTGATCAGAACGCTAAGCTCCCCAGGCAGGACCACAGTGCCCTGGAGACAAGGACAGATTTCCTGATAACCTGGGCCTCACCTGGGAGAGGCCTTACGTTATGTTGCTCACAGCGCCATCTGGTGGTTCCTTGAGGCTGTGCCAGCCTGAGGAACCTCTTCAAGCACCGGCAAAATAAGGGTCAGAAAAGTCACGTTTTGCTTTGCTTCTCATTACTTCTCCCACCTGCTCACTCTTCTTTCATTGTCAAGATTAGTCTGGTCCTTGCATTGCCACCATGTGCCCTCCATCCAGATATCATTGCTGACATGTACATATAAAGAACCGTTGGACATTGAAATTGGGACTCAAACATTTTTTGTTATTATATGTTTATTTCTAGTCTGCAGAGGCAAGATTTTTTAAAGGAAAGAAATGGGGAAAAAATAGATACAGAGGCAAAGAAGCATTGAACAGACTGTCAAACTACAGCGGGAAGGCAGGGGAGGTTGGGGGCTGCAAGAGATCAACCAAAGGACTTGTATGCATGCATATAAGCATAACCAATGGATACAAGACACTGGGGGGGGGGGGGGGCAGGTAAAGGCATGTACTGGGGGGTAGGGGAGGCCAGGGGGAGGTCAATGGGGGAAGAAAAGGAGACATATGTACTACTATTTGTAATACTTCAAACAAACAAAAAAGAAAAAAAGATTAGTCTGGTCCCAACAATGAGCATGATGAGGAAAATTCCATTTGGAATAAAGCAATATACTCCTTTGCTGGGGTGCATTGGATAGTGAATCAGCCAGAAGCAGTGTTGGAGTGTGCCAGCCCACGGTGGAATGCAGCACTGTCTCTGGTTGTCCCCACATGTCCTCCCCCTCAATGACTTGGAAAAGGCAGGAAATGAGGACAGAGAATGCCTTACCTGGCTGCCCCTGGGACAGGGGGTCACCTTACCTTGCTGTCCTCAGCCCAGAATGAGAATCTACGACTGCCACATTATTCTGGAGACAGTGACACAACCAGAGCCTCTTTTGACCTTTTCCAAACCTCTCTTAAATTAATGCTTCATCTCAGTGTTTAAAGACAATATCCAGCTCACCCCCAAAATCTTACTGCAAACAAGAATGAGGGTGGGGTCGCTGAGCAATAATGCCCCTGAACATAAGATGCTTCAGATACGACTCAACTTGCTGCCAGGATGTGTCCTTTCAGCTCAAACCAATACACGAAGTGACTATTTCCAGGTAAAAATAGTCACTAGAGCCCCTGCCATGATCATCCTGATGGTGCCAGAGAAGTCACAGCAGACAAAGAGGACACAGAACATTCTGGAAAAGTGAGCAAGAGAGAGAGCTCTGAAGCATCCTAAGCAAAACCGGCCAATGGGAGATTGTAAACTTTTGGCAGAATACTTTTTTTTTAGATGTATGGTTTGTTGGGTGCCATTTTTATCCGCTCAGATTTCATGCAAGTCGCCTGTGTAATTCTTCGCCTTGGGGTATATTTTGCAGAGCAGGATGCAGAAGCGACTCAAAGTTTGAAGCTTGTCTTTCTTCTGCCTTCTGTCATGGCTCCCCGATGAGGAAATAGGAGGTGTCCCCGGGGTGGGGAGGAGAGAGGAGAGTGTGCAGGGCCAGGAGTACCCGGGAGTCCCATGTCTGTGACGTTGGGAATGACTGTGAGTCCAAGAGTCATGGGGACAGCACTCCAGGGTGGTCACAAGACCGCAAGGAGATGCGAGAGTCAGGAGGCTGGACCGAATGGCCTAGAACTCCCAGCCTCATGAGAATCCTGCTGCTCCAGGCTGGACCTGGACGGGCCCCATAAGCTGGGACAAGAGGCGTGTCTCAGCATTAACCAGGGTGAACACATGAGTGGTGACTGGAGAGGCCTCCCCTTTGCTTAATCTCTGGGAAGACAGGGTAGAAAGATGCCCACAGTAATACCTGAGGTGAAGTTTCCTGTCAACACCACAGAAGGAGGCTCCAGCATTAGAAAATAAAGGAGGAGGATCCCACCTACACAGCCTGGATGAGTCTCAGATTCACAGCACCCCAACCGTATGGGCAGGAGCAGACTTTGCAGACACCTGCAGACACCTGCCACTCGAATTAGAGGGTCCCAGGAGGAACTATGAAATGGAGACTGAAGACAAAGACCCAGAAGGAAGGAATTAAAACCCAGCCATTTAAAGCCCAGAGCCACACCCAGGCCCCGCAGTGGCCATGCACAGGCCTGGCGTTTGACCACATTGCTGTCATGTGGCTCCCAATTAGTGAGGGCGCCCTGGAAGCACCAATCAGCCCGTGACTCACAACTATAGCTCCTGTCTTCTGTTAATCCTCACCCGAGGATATTTTTCCTCTGATTTTTAGGGAGAGATGGAAAGACAGAGAGAAACATCGATGTAAGAGAAACACATCGATTGGTTGCCTCCTGCAAGAATCCTGACCAGGGGGCTGAGAGGAGCCTGCAACCAAAGTACGTGCCCTTGACCAGAATCGAACCCAGGACCCTTTGGTCTGCAGGCTGACGGCTCTATCCACTGAGCCAAACCGGCTATGGCTAGCTCCTGTCTTTGGAAATCTCAGTAAAAATGGCCTGAGCACCCTCCCCCACAAGTGCAGGAAGTCCAGTGACTTCCCCAGAGAGGCCACAATCAGGGTTTCTCCCTCTGCCGGAGAACATACCAGGAAACCAGACAGGGTAGCAGCCCCACCCAGGAGAACCGACAGGGTCTCTGAGATGCCAGTCTTCCTCCTCTCCAGACAGGCCTTCACAGAGAGACGTTCTTTCCCTCGGATACAAATTATGTTACTCCATCCCCCTTAAGACTGAGATCTATAGTCAGTTTTGTTCTCAAAAAGCAATTACTTGATTGTCAAAACTCATCAAGCTGAACACGGAAGATCAGTGCATTTTATTGTATGTTAAACAGCCCTCCACTTAAAAAAAAAAGCAATTGCTATGGGTGTTCATAAAACCTGGCAACACAGACTAATAGATATGTCATCAAAGACATCTTCAACCTGTAAGAAGGGATACTTCCACACTTTGGGACACCCCAGATTTGGTTTAGGTTAATGAAGACTGAATATATAGTATAAGATTCTCATTCTAGAGCAGTGGTCGGCAAACTCATTAGTCAACAGAGCCAAAGAGCAACAGTACAACGATTGAAATTTCTTTTGAGAGCCAAATGTTTTAAACTTAAACTATATAGGTAGGTACGTTGTTATTAACTTAATTAGGGTACTCCTTCAATCGCACTGTCCATGCGCGCCCGCACATGGTATTTTGTGGAAGAGCCACACTCAAGGGGCCAAAGAGCCGCATGTGGCTCACGAGCCGCGGTTTGCCGACCACTGTTCTAGAGTATGAACTAAAACATTCTCAACGCCAGGAATCACCTGGGCGAGACAGACCCAGGTGAGCGGCCAGCGACACAGTGCCAGCATGGCAGCGTGCAGAACCGGCCAAATGGGGAAATATTCAGCAGGGTTTTTTTGCTCCCCTGGATTGGGGAAGAAAAAGATCCACTGTGCTTCCTTGAGCAAGTTTATGCGCCCTCCCTGGGCATGAGATGTTCAACTGTGAAAGGGGTACGATGAACAAGGCGATCTCAGCATCTGAAAGTTTCTGGTTAATGCTGTATTTTAGCTACCAGAAGCACTCGGGCGACGTTCACTGTCAGTCATATAAGTGAGGCCTCCTATACGCGACCAGCCCGAAGATGATGCCGCTGTTCCGAGTTGCTACATAAAAACCAAGGCTTAGAGCAGTGGAGACCACGCAGCAAACTGAACATGAAGTGCCTGACGACCTCCATGCCATGGACGGGAAATGCGTGCTGCGTGTCCAGGTTGCCAAGGGTACAATCACCACAACTGCCCTTTTGGAGACGCCTAGGCTTAGACCAAGCATGTCAAACTCGCGGCCAGCGGGCCACATGCGGCCCACGATGAATATTTGTGCGGCCCAGCCAATATAATGGTGTGAGCAGTTATCTACAGTTATGAAAGGAAATCCAGAATTACTGACATTCACCTTGGGTCAGTTTGGAAAGTAATCACTGCGAACAAGAGTTCCCCCGAAGGAGGAAAGATAGTAGCAGAGAAGAGATGCCAAGTGTCAGGAAGAAAACAAGAATTTTCTCATTGTTCTTGTCCTTTTTGTATATACTTTTCTAAATAAAACTACGTTCCTATGAAAATCGAAGCTTTTGTTTCTTTGCGGCCACATAAACTTAAACTTTGTTTGCCCCATGTTAGCCTTTGAGTTTGACATGCTTGCCTTACTGACTGGTCAAGGGCCAGAGCAGGAAGGTCTCACGCCCCCGTCTTAGTACTGGAATGAACCCGCCAGCCTGCAGATGTGAAGCCGGGGAGTAAACCCGCGTGGAGAAGCCGACGGCCTGCCTGCATCAAGGGGAGGGAGGGTACAAAAGTCTCCCAGCAAACCATCCGCTGCTGGGCTGGGGCCGGCAGGGCTTTCACGGCCTAGAGCAAATCAGAAGCAGGCACCAAACCGCAGCCCAGTCCCCTACCTGGGCTACACCGGGCTAAACTTGGCCAACTCGGCCCAGATGAGGTCCCTGCAATGCAATACCAGCAAATTATTTAATCTTTTGATTAAAAACCATTGCAATGCAACACCAGCAAATTATACCCAAAGCTGACCAACGGACCTGGTACTTCCGGCCGGCGCTACTGTGATTCCGAGTGTCAACAGCACCACCTGCTGTCCAGACTGAGAAAAGCCTGGCTTGTTTCTCTTTCAAGCCATTAACACAAAGGGATTTAACCTGGTGGGTCGCACGGCGCATGAGCCCGCTGATTAGGATCTGAAGTGCTACCCAAGGTTTGTGAGCCGTTTGTACGTGTTTTCATTTTCATGATAACCCAAAACACGTAATACACGCAGATGCCAGATCGTCGGAAGGATGATGGAAGGAAAGTCATCCAACCAGATTCCAGGCCTGCCTTTATTTTGCATTTGTTAGGGCGTGACTAGGAGGCTGTGTCAGGTGCTGCTGTTTTCATTGTTAGTGAAACAGATCCCAGGTGAACTATCTTCTCAGGAAAGCATTTCTACTTGGAAGCCAAAGGATGCAGCAGTGAGTTTCATCGTGCTTATAGAAACGTGCGGAAAGCTGAGCCCATTACAGGGCTCCCCATGGTATGAGCACACCTAACCCATTAGGATCTGAGAACAGGAGGGAGCACATGTTCAATGCAAAGGCCATGTAGTAGAAGCAAAGCATGGTCCATCTCGTTGCGTTGGCAGATTATTGATGTCACTTTCTTTGACGTCCATTTGTCATGTTGTTTTCTTCTGTGGCTGAGTATGAATTATAAGGGTAAGAAAGGTCTACCTAGCATTGTTTGAAATACTTAAATTACATTATATAAAATGATTGACTTCTAACTTCTTCTAACCTGTCTCCCTACTCCATCCCTCCGCCCCCCCCCCCATATACACTCAGTGTTATTTGTTGAATGCGTGAATAAAATTATTTCAACACAGGGGGTATGCTACCATTTTCTTCCTCCACAGGGGTCCTATCTGTAAAACTCATATTCCTCAAAGAGAAGGCGGGGCTGCGGAATCAGGGCAGGTGACCCAGGACACCATTCCCTTCAGCAACATGTTGACATCAGAACCCAACGCAGAGACGCCCAGGGAGTCCGAGCATCAGAAGAGGATTGTATCTCCTTGAAGGGTAGCTTACCAGGAGTGTGCCCCGAGCAATGGACAGCAAGCAGACAGTGGCGAGTAGGGGTGGCACTAGAGATGCCAGTGATCTCCTGCCCAGCCCCACCCTTCCCTTCTTAGAAAATCTACCCCGACTCAAAAGATTAAAAACCACTAAACAACATTGCACTCACTGTCCTCCAATAGGGGCAGCTCATATGCCATGGGACCGCCCCCATCATCAGACAGAAACAGTGATTGGGCGAGAGGTGGACAAGCTGAGCCAATCAAAGTTTCATTCCCGAGAGACTGAGCCAGTTAGCTCTGAGGAGAGGGGCTACAAGGTCATGGAGATTCAGGAGCCAGGCTGGGTGCCAGGACACCCACAAACGCGAGGAAACGAGACCTAGGACGCTGGTATGAAGCAAGCTTACGTGCAGAAGACGAAAAAAGAGGGCACCAGTCCAAGACCTAGCTGAGAGCCCACTGGACCTCGGAGAGGCTGCAGGATCAGGACAAGTGACCCATGGTTCGCAGGACACCTTTCCCGTGAGATGTGCCCCATGACCTTGCAATAAGCCCCTTCTCTGCCTGCGTAGCTTGGGCTGCCCGTCTTCCTTGCAAAGACGCAGCTTATGCCATGGACGCGTGCTGTGGAAGACGGTGCCTTAGGAAGGACAGAACGAAGCGGAGGGGAGGGACGGTATGTGTGCAGAAGCCACTGCTGGCTCCTTCCGTTTGGCAGTGATGTGAGGTCAGCAGAGAAGGTGCAACCTGGGAAAACAAAGTGAGTGAAAGCGACCTTCAGGCCCTCAGAGGGGAGGCCTGTGCAGGAAAGCTTGGAAAACACACACACACACACACACACACACACACACACACACTCAGAAGCAGCAAATGTGGGACTACATGTCCCATGGTACCTCTGTCATTTCTTTTTTAATTTTTATTGAATTTATTGAGGTGCAATTGGTTAATAAAATGTAGGTTTCAGGTGTACAATTCTATAATACATCATCTATCATATTGCGCTCACCACTCAAATCAAGTCTCCTTCCCTCACCCTTTGTCCCCCTATACCCTCTTCTACCTCCCCCCAGCCCTCTTCCTTCTGGCAATCACCATAGTGTTGTCTGTGTTTATGAAGTTTTGTGTGTGTTTCTAAATCTCTTCGCTTTTTTTCGCCCAGCCCCCCAATATCCCTCCCCTCTAACAGCTGTCAGTCTGTTCTCTATCTGTGAGTCTGTTTCTATTTTGTTCATTCATTTATTTTGTTCATTAGCTGCCATGGATGAGTGAAATCATCTGGCCTTTGTCTTTCTCTGACTGGCTTTCTCGCTTCTGTCATTTTCAAGGGAGTCATCAGGCAGAGCGGAGAAAACAGTGATGTTCAGCCCTTGGACGATTTTTAGGAGGTTGCAAAAGCTAAGCCAGGCAGCTTGAAAACAGCTGCCTCGCGGCTACAAAGGCCAGGCCTCTCCAATTCCAGGCTGGGGACCACTCTGCTGGCTTTTCACAACCTTCTGTTGCTTCCCTGGTGGGGGCTTTTACCTCCGAGGTCAAGTCTGAAGAAAGAAACACAATACAAGGAATCACCCTCCAATCAGGAGGCTCAGCTCCCCCTCCTTAACAGGAGCTCCTTGTTGGTGCTCTTGGGCAAAAGCCTGGCCTTTTGTAAAAATAGCATCCAGCTTTGCTGATGCACTTTGGGGAACGGAGACTCTTCTTGAAAAAAAGTGTTTTTGTTTTTTGTTTTTTAATGAGTGCAAAAGTGAAGAGCCGCCCAGGGCCACTGCCAGAGAGAGAGCAGTTGGGCCTCAAAGAAATGAGGAAAAGGAAACTGAGAGACGCCTAGCAGGTCATGGGCCACCATCATTTCTGCTGTGATTTGCTAGCTTCTAAGGCTTTGTCCACTAGCCATGTCTCCACAGCCAGAGTCTGAGCTGCAAAGCCATTTTAATTGCTGCTGATGACTGAGGTGGATGAGGGAGCAGGTATCTTCTTTTGTGTACATCTGTCCATTAACCGCAGACACGAGAGCCCAACACTCTACTTCTGTGTGGCGAGATCTGTCTGGAAATAGTAATTGATGGTTCATCCTTCCTGCATTTCCCCTCTTTTCCCTTCAGTTCAAGCTGGTTTCAGGGCACATGGCAAGAAAGAAAAGAGAAGTAAGCCATAGCAACAAAGATGAAATAATAATAATTTAATGCAACACTTTTAAAATTTTTTTTAAAAATCCATGATTTTTTAAGGTGGCTGAGGGGGATTCCTCATTCACTTCACCCTAATCCCAGCCCGGCCCAGGAGAGAATTTGGAGACCAATGGAGGATGGAGACAGGGAGAAAGGAGTTTGCAGAGAAAAAAGGAGGAAGAAAGGGTTATTCCCCGAACCATGGGCTTGAGGGAACAGGAAGAATTCTATAGCTCTGGGAGCCCCTGAGATCCAAGTGGGGACTCAGTGAGGGGTCAGAACCTCAAAAAAATAATCAGTGTGACCATAGAGATAATGTTACAGAGAACCAGAATAAATCAAGCAATGCTCGGAGAGTTTGGAGTCACACTTTATTCACCGGTGGGCTCAGAGAAAATGAATTCAAATCCTAAGCAGAACTACAAGCAGAACTTCCCTTTTTATTAAAGAGCCAGCCCTGTGTGTGCTTAGTGGTTAGCTTGCTGGTGGCCTTGAAAACAACACAGTTCTATCCAATTAAAAAATACACCTGGCATGGCATTGAGAGTATGGGCGTACCTAGTCTCTGGCCTACAAGTTCAGACAGCTAAGTTTACCTTCCTTATTATTCAAGCAGGCTAAAGCAGGCTGGAAAGCAAAGTGATTATTTTAGAATAAGAGGCCGTCTAAAAAAAAAGCAGAGAATTCCAAACAGTAGTTTTACAAAATAGGGGTTAGCCTTCTCAATAAAACCATGGACAATTGCACAAACGACTCCAGGCCCTGGGGTGGTAAGGAAGCAGCAGAGAAGTGGGCTGGGATGGTGGGGGTGTCAACAGTAACCCCATGGGTACTGACCACTAAAGGATGGTAGTCACAGGACCACCCTGCGACTTGGCATTTCACAAGGCAGTAGAGCTGGGAGCATACCATCAAAAAATAATTCATTAGATAGAAAATAAAATTATGCAATGATGGTTACACACCTGTGGTTTCAGAGTAATATAAATGTCTGCCATATCCATGTAGAGAAACGGATTAATTAGGCAATTTGCATTAAGTCAAAAGATTAATTAGGCAACTTGCATTAAGATTCAATTTAAAAAAAAAAAAGAACTGGATGAATCTACATGTGATGGAGAAACATAGCAATTTCAAATGACATCCTTGGTCTCGGGAAGAATGCTCATTAAAATTGTATTTTTCTGTTTCCAGAGTTACTTCCATGATGCTCCTGCATAAATCTGTCAAATGCAAATGCCTGGGAGCCTTTGGTGATGGCTGACGTAAAATGAGAGCAATCGCAAGCTGTAGGTCGCCGCCCACCCCCACCTCCCACCAGAGTTCTTTTGGGAAGTTGGAGCCGAGAATTTATACAGTATGCTTCCTTCTGTCAGATCAAGAGAGAGACCAAGATCTCTCAAGTGAAATTTCCTCTCAGATCATGATGAAGTTACTGGCTTTCTGTTGACATATATTACACAGGTTATCTCGATAGACAAAGCATCATTTTCTCTGTGCTGCACAGTTTTCATAATAGCAGCTGGATTTCTCAATGTAATTTTTCTTAAGGTCAAATTTTCTTCGCCAGGTATCATCAGTGATATGAAACTTGTCAGAACAAATCTCGGTATACCTTTATATTCTCATATTATTCAATTCCCAGATTCTACCAGGAAAATAAACATGGAGAAAAACAATACACCACTAACAACAAAATACATATCTGAGGCTTCTCTGTATAGTGTCTGTGTAAAACAGAAAGAATACAACCCAAGGGAAAGAGCCAGTTCTACCATTTATTCCAAGTACTATTGCTTCCTGGAAAATAATTACAGAGTCTTCACTGTGATTGATTTCCAGATTCTAGGACACCATTACTGTAAGATACACCCTAGATTTAATAAGAGCTTTCAAAGGGAAAAAGAAACTCTATTAAGTACTTGTCAATTTAAAGTGCACTCCAACTGAAGAAATGCTGAAATATGGAAAAGCATCCATCTTAGAATGAATAAAAACAACCATGAATATTCAATTTTATAGCAACTCAGTTTTCAGTATTTCCCACAGAGGGATGGCCATGGTGATCCCACCTGGGACCAAGGGCAAGGTCACACAATTTGGGAATATGGAGTAACAGAAGAGCACTGTCTTGAAGTCTAGAACCAGTCCTGAAGGAAATGCAGAAATAGTATTTTTTAATATTTTTAATTTATTTCAGAGGGGGAGGAAGAGGGAGGGAGAGATCGAAACATCAATAATGAGAGAGAGAAACATCAATAACTGGCTGCCTCTGCCACACTGGGGATCGAGCCCGCAACCCAAGCATGTGCCCTGACCGGGAATCAAACCATGACCTCCTGGTTCATATGTGGATGCCCAACCACTGAGCTATGCCAATTGGGCAAGAATAGTATTTTTAACAGCTATATTGAGGTGTAATGGACACACAACAAGCTGCACATATTGAAAGTGTACCCTTTGATAAGGTTTGACATATATGCACTCATGGATTCATTGTTACATTCAAGTAGTGAACATATCCATCACCTCCACGGTTATCTGAACCCTCCTTTATAACCCCTCCCACCTGCCTCGCTCCGGGCAATCCTGATCTATGTTCTGTCACTGTACACTGGTTTTCATTTTCTAGATTTGTATATAAATGGAATTATACAGAACATAGGCTTTTTCTGGTCTGGTTCCTTGTATTCAGCCAAAACTTTTGAGTTTTGTCCATGTTATTGCATGTAACAAGAGTTTGTGTCATTTTATTGCCAAATAGTATTCATCGTCAATACCCTCACCAGGTCATGGACATTCCAGGTGTTTTCACTTTTGACCTACTACAAATAAAGTACCTGTGAATATTTGTACAGGTATTTGCGAGGACATAAGCTTTCATTTCTCTTGTAAACATCTAGTAGAATGGCTAGATCATAGGGTAGGTACATGTTTAACTTTTAAAGAAGCTGCCCAATTGTTGTATGCCATTTAATTGTAGCCATTCTAATTGGTGTATGGCGCTATTTTGTTATGGTTTTGATTTGCCTTCCCGTGGGGACTAAGGATGGAACTACAACTTGTAGCAAGTGGAAGAAGCCTATACCTGTGCAGGAGGCCCAAAGAAGCAGACAGGGATGTAAGAAGGAAACCAGGAAAATGGGGCATCACAGACGTCAAGAGGAGAAACGACTCAAAAAGAGAGTGGTTGATAGAATCAAATGATGCTAACGTGAAGACTGAAGGTTCTCTTTTGGATTTCAGCCTCTGCCTACTTTATCAAAAGATGTTCCAGTAGCAAATCCAGCTCTTTCTACATTTTCAGAATGAGCACCATTGCACTGCCTTGCTGGGTGGCAGCTCTTCAGGTGTCTGAGTCCCAGCTCCACGGGCCCCCTCTTCTGAGCCCCTGAGGTTAAAGCACCAGGTGGTACCCCTTCCAGCAGTTCCAGGTTTCAGGGAAGGTCACAGGCCCCGTTTTCTGGGAAGCCGACTCTGAGGTTGAGATAAGCATGCAGGCAGTGTATTAGGGGGTGGCCCCAGAGTCATTACCTCTGAAGAGAAGGGAAAAAAGCAGGACAGGGAGAGGGAGAAGTTGGCTGGGGTGCTGTCTCAACCCAGGGCTCAGCCAATGCTTACTAGGAGAATGGCCCATCAGCGTTGTCCCCACTGGTCACATCCTACATGGACCGGTCACTGGGTGCCACTTGCCCCAGGAGGGGGTCATCCCCGTAGACGGTGACCACTGAGCTGTTGGCCAGCAGCACCAGCAGCTTATCCCTTCAGTCTTGAAGCAGTATCCGGCAACACACCGAGTGTCCAGGACAAGGGGTTTCTCCTCCAAGTTTCTAGATTCTACTCACCCCAACCTCTGCCTCGGCTCCCCACCTAGGAGTGGAAGTCGCTCCCTGCAGTTCGTATCTCTCAATTAGTTCAGAGCCTCCTTCGTGCTTCTGCATTCTCCAATACCTGTCTGAGCAATTCCTTCTACTGAACTCTCCAGTGCTACACCTTTACACCTGACTGATCTACCCGCCCCCCGCCCCCTCCAAGGGGGACTCCAACACCGGGAGGGAAGGGAGGAGAGGGCTGAGAACCCCGCACTTTGTGACTGATTCTGTGCCCTACTGACCAGGTTCCATATAACCCAGAAGGTCAATTTGGAAAGTAATAGCATCATGTTTTGCTCTCAGCTCATGCACACTCCCAGCGTCATGTGAAAAGACGCAACGTTTTGGCACAGAAATCTGGATTGAAATAATCCGGGAACAGGCCTTCTGCACCCTCCGTGTGTCTGCCCTGCAGGTAGGAACAGGCCTGAACTCTCTGAGCTCCTTCGAGCCGGAGCGTAATCCATTGGCCGCATGTCTGCCACATTAATGCACTAAGTGGCTCCCTCGAGATCTGTAAATGTTGACACAGTCGCAGCCTGAGTGCCTAACATCACGTAGAAGTGACTCTGGCTCAGGGATAATTGGCTTAAAAGCTGTATAGATGGGTATCAAAAAGGCAAGAAGGGATCCACAATTTTGTCTTTCCATTTTTCAGACTGCACCAAGTCTGATTTTCAGCTAAGACTAGCATGCTACTGACTGAAAGAAACCAACACGCCTCGCGGTTCATCGAGTGTCCATCATCACGTGTCTTTGCAGCCATGGGGCATTGGGAGGCGCGGCTAAACCAGGCTTCCTGGCTCCCAGCACCAGCGCCGAGAAGGAATCAGAATAGGACCCACTTCAGTGTTCAGAGCACGTTTTATTAACACAGAAAGACTACGATTCACTTTATTTATCTCACAGGGGCACTGAGACCTCGGAAAGCACCTCTCATGTCATATACCATGAACTTGATTACAAGGAGGAAACAAAACACATCATTATTACCAAAAACTCCATACTGGTAACAAGTCTTCCCCTCCCTCCCCCTACCAAAAAAAAAAAAAAAGACTAGTATTAAAGGCTTCAAATATGCAAATCTAAAAATACGTTACAACATTTAACGTTAAGACTCAAGTTTCTCTTTTAAAATATACTGAGCATCTCTCCCTCCCCTGATTCTCCAATTACGAGGAGACACCCTTTGCATTGTGTTTCTCCTAAACTTCTATCCTCTGTCCTTGAGCAGAACCGAGGGCTGAACAGGGGCCGGAGGCGGAGACCATGGGGCCTGCTCTGCAGCCCGCGCCTGCTGGCTCCGGAGGTGGCCCTCGCTGCCCGGGGATGCCTCCTTGCGCTCCTTCCCTAGGTTGGCTGTGCTGGTCTTTCCAGCAGTTTCGATCCAGGGGTGCTTAAGAACTTGGTGGGCCGTGTAGCGCTTTTTGGGGTCTACCACCAGCAACCGGCTCACCAGGTCTTTGGCAGCTGTCGGAGGGAGAGAAGGAGGAGGAAAATGAGACGAATGCAGGTGGTTCTGAATGTCTCTTCCCCATCCGGGAACTGAACCCAAACGTCCCCGTTAGCACCACGTGCTACCTTGGAGCAGCCTTGTCCAACGGAACCTTCTGCAACCACGGAAACCCTCCACCTCTGAGCTACTCTCTGGGTCCACTGGGTTTTTGAAACGTGGCTAGTGCAACTAAGGAGCTGAATGTCTACCGCACTCACTTCTAATTCGCTCACATTTACGTTTACACTGAAGTAGCCCTGTGCAGCTGGGGGCTACCCTGCTGGACAGAGCAGCTCTACAGGGTGTTCGGTCATTTCTCCCCAGCATCACGGGCCAGGACCAGCCCAAGGGGAGAAATAGAGGCCACATCCGTCTACATGTTTTCCATCTATTAACCAAACTACCAAAGTGTTAAATGAAAGATGTGCGTTCTTCCTTCCAACGTTGACAAATAGGCCTTCCTACTGACAACATTAAAGAACATGTACGAAGAAGCCTAAGTAGTAAACAGTGCAAATTCACAATTAATTTCGTTTTCTGCCCAAAATCATGAGTGACTCTGGAGAGAGGTGGTGACACCTAGGGGGACCGGGGGCAGGCAGGGAGGAGGAGAGATTTCTGGTTCTCCCAGGCTGGCTCTCTGAGCCTCCTCCTCCAATCACTCGAGAATACCAGCATCACTCCTTCAGGTCCTCTAAGGACGTAGACTGATGTAGCAGGAAATAAAGAATGAAGCACAGCGTGTGGACAGCCCACCTCTGTGCAGGTGCCGTAGGGGGCTCTGCACTCTCCTCACATGCCTGACCTAGAACCCGCTCACAGTCAGAACCCAGAGGGGCTTCAGCCCTGCATCCCTCTTCCCTAGCGTAGAGGCCCCAAATCTCACCCTCAGAGATGTTGTCCCAGTAAGGGGCCAGGAACTCGAAGTGGCCCAGTTGGATGATGTCGAAGAGCTCGTCCTGGTCCCTCTCCAGGCTGCGGAACGGGGGGAAGCCACACAGCAGGATATAGAGGATCACGCCCGCGGCCCACATGTCCACCTCCAGCCCGTAACCTGTGCAGCGGAGGCAGAGACACAAGCGCAGCTGAGGCCAGGCCGGATCGGAAGTGATGAGATAAGCAGTGGAAAATCATGGCTCAGGTCACAGAGGGCCTCAGCTCTCTACAAGCAAGAGCCACTTCCAAACAAGACTGCCAACTCCTACCAACACGGGGCCCACTCCTACCAACATGGGGTACACACCAGGGTGACTCAACATGTGGTCCTCAGACCACAGCCACTGTGTGACCCTTTATTACTGGTCTGTCATCAAATAAGCACAGACATGGAAAGGAAACATTTAGAAACTCTTATTTGACATGGCTATGACATCCAGTTGCATGCTCACGGGACACACCGTGAACAGGGTATAAACCATCAGTTCAGGGTTGTGTAACACACGTGGTCAGTCACACGTGGCATGAGCTGTGATCCCTGATTTAGAAAGAGTTCTCATGCTTTGGTCAAGGAGAATAACTTCCAATATTCCCATTAAAACCTAAATGCCAGCTTAACACCAACTCGAAGATCTTTGTTCCATATTGAAAGAATATGAAATATGAAATAGTAAAAAATGAAAGCTTAATCAGTAAATGAGCAAGAGTCCCACAGAGCAACATGTCACACTTACCTTTCTCAGAAAGAATTTCAGGTGCTACATAAGTCGGGGTCCCGCACACAGTAAACACTGGTCTCACCACGTGCTTCGCAAGGCCAAAATCAGCCAGCTTCAAGGTCGTTGATTTGTCCTCATTCCTCTGAACCTGTAAGAAACCAAAATCCCCAAACCATCAAAATTGTGATGAGAATAAAGAAGGAAAACTCATGCAACAACAAGCATAAGAGGTCAAGATCACAAACAATAAACCTACACACCCTTATAGTATAGCCCAACACTGATGAACCCAATTTGATCTCAGTGACAGGTGCTCACATTTTCAAGTAACAAATTAATGAGTTAGATTTTATACCATACTAGAGGCCCGGTGCATGAAATTCGTGCATGGGGAAGCGGGGGCAGTCGGTCATCCCTCTCACAATCCAGGACTGCTGGCTCCCAACTGCTCGCCTGCCTGCCTGCCTGACTGCTCCTAACCGCTTCTGCTTGCCAGCCTGATCACCCCCTAACCACTCCCCTGCCAGCCTGATCGACACCTAACTGCCCCCCTGCCGGCCCAATTGCCCCCAAATGCCCTCCCCTGCCAGCCTGGTCACCCCTAACTGCCCTCCCCTGCAGGCCTAGTTGCCCCCAACTGCCCTCCCCTGCAGGCCTGGTCCCTCCAAATTGCCCTCCCCTGACGGCCTGGTCACCCCCAACTGCCCTCCTCTGCTGGCCCGGTCACCCCTAACTGCCCTCCCCTGTAGGCCTGGTTGCCTCCAAATGCCCTCCCCTGCTGGCCATCTTGTGGTGGCCATCTTGTGTCCACATGGGGGCAGCCATCTTGAGTGTTGGAGTGACAGTCAATTTACATATTACCTCTTTATTATATAGGATTATATAGGATTGCCACACATGGCAATTTAAATTAAAAAATTGAAATTTGGTTTCTCAGATGCACTAACCACATTGCAAGTGTTCAACAGCCATTGGCGACTAATGGCTACAATCTTAGACAGTGTGAGTGCAAAGCATTCCCATCACCACAGAAAGTCCTATTGGGCAGCATGACCTCAGACAAGAACCAATGACACTGGGAGTACAGACAGTTTTAGTGAGGACTAGAAAATGCCTGTGGGCAAAGCAAAGTCTGGGCAGAGGGGGGAAAAAAGAGAAAAAATAGGAATTAGAATGAAGAAGTAGGCAAACGAACAGTGGAGGGATGCTGGATACCGGCCCTAATTGGGGGCGGGGGGACACGGGGAAGCAGTGATTTAAGAATCAAACAGACCAGGAGTCTTGAATTCCAGTTCCAAGACTTGCAGCTGGACGGTCTTGGACCATTTCTTTACTGATCTGAGTTTCCATTTTCTCATTTGTTTAAAAAAAGAGAAAAAGCCCTAACTGGTTTGACTGAGTGGATAGAGCATCGCGCCTGCGGACTCAAGGGTCCCAGGTTCGATTCCGGTCAAGAGCATGTACTTTGGTTGCAAGCACATACCCAGTAGGGAGTGTGCAGGAGGCAGCTGATCGATGTTTCTCTCTCATCTATGTTTCTAACTCTCTATCCCTCTCCCTTCCTCTCTGTAAAAAAAATCAATAAAATATATTTTTTAAAAGAAAAAAAAAAAGTGTGAAAATTTCCAGCAAGTAGGAGTTCTACTCAGTGTCTGTAATCGGCCCTGCTAAGTGTTAGCCCTAGAGCAGGGGTGGCGGACGTCAGGTCTGCGGGTTGTATGAGGCCCGAGAAATCGTTTGGTCTGGCCCTGACAAGGCAGGACTCAAAATTCAATAAATTTAGGAGCTTTTCTCACAGCAACATAAATTTACATTAAGTGAATTATATTAAGCAGAATGACGTTATAAATATCCAAATGGCCCTTGGCAGAAAAAAAGGTTCCCCACTCCTACCCTGGGGTGACCAGCAGTCCCAGACTGCTGGGGATTCAGGGGGTTCCCAGGATGTGGGGCTTTCATTTTTAAACTTTCATTTAAAGACTTTTCTTTCTAAAACAGTCTGAGATGGCTGTCCTAGTTTGCACATAATAAATCTTTTAAAAAGTAATGCTACGGGACTGAGATTTATGCTTACATATTGGACCTGACAAACTGGGTTCTAATTGTTAATATTTTTGCATGAAGGTGAAAGAAATTATGTCTGGTTCTTCCTTTAGATCCCACTTCCACCAAATTCTAGAAAGGGTAGAAAGAGTCATTTAAAGAAAAAAAACAAAAACAGAAAAGACAGCTACCCTCCCTCTGAAATGAATACAGAGAACTGGCTGCTCTCCAGTGTTCTCATTAAAGTAAGTCCCATCCGGCGAGTCTCCTCCCTTTGGAGTCCAGCTGGCTGGCTCTCTGACCTCTGGTCAGCCCATTCCCACCGCCAGGTTCATCTGCCCTGTCCTTCTTCACCCTCGAGGTATCTGCATGCTAGATGATAGTTAGGAAAAGGTGGCTCTTAACCCCAAAGAAGTCGATCTCAAGAGGTGAGCTTAGCAAGTGTTTAGACCACCCTGCAAAAACTAGTAACGCTAAAGATATATTTCAAATAAAAGAGAAATAAACAACAAAGGCGCAAACCTAGCATCTCTTACAGCAAGTCAAAGGCCCGTTGGTGCCCCTCCTGGACCCTGCACAGCCTGAGGAATTTGTAGAAAAGCTCTTTAAAAAAAATTTTAACACATTAAGCGCCCAGCCTGTTTTGTCTTCCGGACGGAAAGTATAGCGTCAGTCACTGGTGACTGACATGGCGCTTAACGTGTTAATAGATTTTTATTGATTTCAGAGAGGAAGGGAGAGGGAGAGAGAGACAGAAACATCAATGATGAGAGAGAATCGTTGATCTGCTGCCTCCTGCACGCCCCACATAGGGAATCGAACTGAGATTTCCTGGTTCATAGGTTGATGCTCAACCACTGAGCCAAGCCAACCAGGCAGCAAAAGCTCTTTCTGTACCTCTCACATGGTAAAATGCACCGGCTCTGCCTCCTGCTGCTGCAGGCTTGCCTCGGATCCACCCTCCTCTGGTTCCCTTGGGGGCCTCTGGATGGGCCTCCTCACCTCCTGCAAAGGAAACGTCTCTTTGCTGGAGTATCCAGTGTCATGTGCCAGAGACAAGCACAGCCTCAAAAGCCCAGTTGTCAGGGTCCGAACTCCAGCTCGCCATTTACTGCGCAACTGGTCAAGTCCCTTGCGCTCTATGTGCCTCCATTTCCTCATCTGTAAAATGGGACCTGAATGATCTTACGGGACTATGATGAGGATTAAGTGAACTAACATCTGTAAAGTGTAACCAACAGTGCCTGGCACCTAAGAAGCACAATGTAAGTATCTGCTTGTCAAGTAAAACCGTATTATTTTAGCCACCAAAACAGTTCACCTCTGAAGGCCAGGACTGGCTCAGGCAAAATGAGCAGCTCAGGGAAGCTGGCAGTGATATCTCCCTGCTCATCACAGACCCTGCGTGCTCAGGCCAGCGGTGCCCTGAGCAGGGAATGGCCACACAATGGTCAATATGCTGGGATAAGCCTGGTGGTGATGTCACCCAAGGGAGAGACTCGATGGGGCCACCGGAGCTATAGGAGCAATTACCAATTTGTCTGCAGGCACACGTTCTCACATCTCTCATAAAACTGAGCAGAGGTTTTCAAAGCTCCCACCCAGCACACAGGAAGGGAGACAGGAGGACAAGAGGGAGCACTCTGGTCCTCCCTGTATTCCCATCAGGGCATAGCAACACCCCAAAATGCAGGGGGAGTGGAGCATCCACTCCCCATACAGGAATAAGTTCTCTGCACTTGCTCAGCCTCCGGCCAGTGAGCTCACATCTCTGTGAGCAGATATGTCTCAATTACTGAGTCTGAGTCACCACCGGCCAATCTCATCAATGTCTCCATAATTAACCCAGCCACATGGAAAGGCAGAGACGTCGAACGAAAATGCGATTCCGCCTTGGTGTGCGTACAAGACAGACATGGCCCAAAAGCGGACCAGGGAGGTAATTATTAGAATAATTTAGATTAGAAAATTGAGTTTACAAGGGAAGGACAAAAAATAGCCTGCTGCCTAGAGTTTCCAGATGGATCGTCTACATTAATCACATTTGCCCGGTGATTGTTGAAAAAAAAATATGTCCCTCACAAATATTTGCAAATATTTCCAAACAAATGATTAGCATTAAAAGCATTTGGCTGACTTAATACACTGAAATAAACATGTGGCATAACAAAATCACCAGAGAGTTCTATTAGCCCTGAGATGCACAGAGAGAAAGCCACATAACTACCTTCACTAAAACAGCTCATCTTCCGCTCGTTTCCCACGCATTTACTTCCCAGTTTGCCACCCCTAGAAGCCAAAGCCCCTTTTCCTTTGTCGTGTCCGTTTTGAGAATGTGTGTGCTGTTCTTGTCTAAAATGCTATATAACCCCAAGTTCTCACCACCCCTCCGAGTTATTCACCCCCACGTTTCTCCCCCGTGCATACACAGTGCACATGTAAATAAACTCGTTTTTCTCTTGTTAATCTGTCTATTGTGAGTTTACTTTCCAGGGCCCCAGTCACGGAACCTAGGGGGGTAGTGGGGAAAGGTGTTCTTTTTCCCCCTCCCATACACCCTCCTGGACCAGGTTTGGTTGAGGGCCTGCCCCAGTGCACACATCTGACCCTGCCCTCACCCCTCACCTCCATCTCTCCAGTAGTCTCTGATCTACCTCAACTCACTGCTCTGGGTCGTGGGCCTCCAGGGGCTCTGTTTGCAGTTCCCTCTCACCTGAAGGGTGTTCGAGATTAATTTGCACAGAACTGTAATGACTATTGATTCATCTGCATTCTTCACTCCCCTTTTTTTCCCTTTTCTTTTAATATATTTTTTATTGATATCAGAGAGGAAGGGAGAGGGAGGGGGGGAGGGAGGGAGGAAATAACATCAATGATGAGAGAGAGTCATCGATTGGCTGCCTCCTGCACACCCCCTACTGGGAATGGAGCCTGCAACCCAGGCAAGTGTCCTTGACTGGAATCGAACCCGGTACCCTTTAGTCCACAGGCCGACCCTCTATCCACTGAGCCAAACCAGTTAGGACTTCCCTCCCTTTTCCAGCCACATCAAAGCACCCTGCTTTGAATCAAGTTAGTCTTTATTATTTACATAGGCACCAGGTAACATCTGGGTGGTCTCACAGCTTCTAAAGGAGTCATTACTTTTCTAACAATTAGCCTCCCTTCCCTCCCTCAATGGTAGGTCAATGTTAAGGGTGATCTTGTCGTTATCATCTCTGAACAGAAGGGGGCAGCAGAATACAGACCAAACATCAAGTCTCCCTAAGAAAAAAAGTATTTGATGCGGGTAAGGCTTACGCATCTTTGCCAAAGTCTTAGTTGATCCTGCATGGTTCCTCTGGCCTTTTCCCCCATGGTTCCCTGTTTGGCTACGAGGACCAAACTGATCATAGAAAGCAATTCACATCAATATGCCTAAAATCAATTTACATTTTGACAGCAAAGATACTGTAATATAAAAAAATCAGTAAGGACAAAGTCTCCCCTGGGATCTGGCACATGTTAGGCCTATGAACTGCCTTTGGAGCCTACATATCATGCCAGTCTTTTGTAACATCTCATATCCATTCCACAAACATTAATTTCTGGCCGAGGCCCTAGAAATAGAGTAAATGAAACAGGTAAATGTCTTGATTTTATGAAGCCCTCTTTCTATTAAAAAATAATATTCGAAAAACATGTAATTTCAGGTAGTGATAAGTGTTATAAAAAAGAAAAAGTGGGATAAAGGCTATGTTGTCTAGTATGGTATCCACCAACCACTAACCACGTTTGCTATTTATTTTTAAACTAGAGGCCCGATGCACAAAGATTCGTGCAAGAATGGGCTTTCCTCTCCCTGGCTGCCAGCACCACCTTCACTCTAGCCAGAGCTGCCTTTCTGCCTTCCCATGCTGCCCAGAGGCCCGGAGAGGCTGGGGTGTTGCGGAATGCCTGCGTTGTCGCCATGGTGATGATGCAAGCATCCTGCCCCGCCCCCTGACACTTGGCACCTGTGTGTGCAAATTAACCTTCCATCTTTGTTGGGTTAATTTGCATACTCACTCCTGATTGGCTGGTGGATGTCGCGAAGGTACAGTCAATTTGCATCTTTCTCTTTTATTGGTGTAGGTAATATGTAAAGTTCAAGTCAGACTCCCAAGGTATATTTCAAGTGCTCGTATGGCTAGTGGCTACCATACTAGACACTGTAGATATAGGACATCTCCATCATCACGGAACATTCTATTGGACAGTGGCAGGGGGTGGTATTTTATAGGGTAGTTAAGGAAGGATTCGCTGAGAAAATAACATTTGAAAAAAAATCATATTAAAATCTGAGGAGTGAGCTTTTCAGGTGATGGAGAGAGCAAGAGCAAAGGTCCTGGGGCATGTTTGGCCTGATGAGGAACAGCCAATAAGGGCAGGACTGAAATGAGTGAGGGGTCAGTGGTTGGAGTGAGGCTTTGAGAGGAAGACAGAGACCACATCATGCAGAGCCTCTAGGCCATGGAAATGAACTTTAGCCTCTATTCTGAGTGCCATGAGAAGCCAACGATAGCTCTGACCAGAGGAGTTACAGGTTCTGATTTCCATTTGGAGAAGGCCAGTACGGCTTCTGTAAGGAAGAAGGCTTCGGAGGAAGAGGAAGGACCAGTGAGCAAGAGGTGACAGTGGCTTGGGCTTGGGTTTGGTGTGGGCAGTGCAGTGTGGTGTGATGTGGAGAAGGTCATACTAAGGGTAAAGATAAGACGAGAGAATGGACTGTGAGGAAGAGGGGAGAGAAGACTCAGGGGCGCTGAGGTTCCTGACCCTCTTTCAAGGGTGTGCATGTGCAGATCATAAAAATGAGGCAGCCACTGAAGGGGCAGGTGGAGAAAGCAAAGGTTTGTTTTGGTTCTAAGTTGGGGGATGTTACAGTATGTTTATTACAGTATGTGACGATGGCCAGGAGGAAGGGAAAGCATCTGAGAGATGCCTCGTCCCATGGGATGAGGAGGCCAACGGGTCTCATTCCTTCCAGCCCTGTTTCCAGGCAGGAACACGCCCCTTGTCTTCCCTTATTCCGGGACAGATAGTCTCAAAGGACCTTGCTCCTGTCTGACATCTCTTCAGGCTCCCCCCACACACGCAACTGGCTCGGCTTTCTTTGCCGTATGTAATTTCTTGGCTGTTGGCCATAAAGAACCCGGCCTGTCCGCTTCCCATCCTGCGTGGGTGGTCTGGCCATCATCGCCTCTCCAGCTCCTGTTGGCTTCCTCCCCTCCTCCCAGGGCCCGGCCCGCACATCCCAACCCCACCCAGGGAGCACACACTGGCAGGAGAAGCAATTAACATTGACATTTCTGCAAGCAGGAAATTCTCATAATTAAAACTTCCTTTGCAAGATCTCAGGAGTCTAAATAATCCGAAGGGGAAAAGAGGGCTAGCATCCTGTCAGGAAATGCAATCTATAGAAATAAACTCAGTAATATAGGCCTAAAATTTTTTTATTCTAGAGCCCAATTATCAGATGTAAATATTTCTGTTGATTAAAACAAAAATAAGCTTGCTGTCGTCATTAAGAGCTCTCAGTATATTCAAAAAGTCTCTAAAAGCAGCAACAATTGTGACCAGCCATGTAATCAAAAGTCATTTTTCACATAATAATTTTTCTAAGCTTAGCAAATACAGGTCTTAATATGGACAGTAACTATCCATTCAAGGAAGAAACTATTGCTTTGCTAATACAAGGCTCAACACTAGTGCGGAAGACTAAACTAGAGAACATTGACTGATGGACAGTTGTCATATTTACTCATATTAAACCTTAGAAGACCTAGCGAGTTTTGTTTATCATTATCATATCAGCAAGTTTAGAGATGACAGCTTTCTAAACCCAGACAATGAGCCCACAGTCAAATCCAACACAATCCACGTGTTTCTGAAAACCAAACAGCGCTGGCATTAGATAGCACTTAGACTCCTGACACAGCAATAAGTTGAACTTGGCTCACCCAGAAAAAGGACAAATGGTTAATAAATATGACAGGTCTGTTCATTTTTATAAATGCAAGCTGACAAAATTATCCACAGGGGAGAAGAGATATTTATCTATTCCACACAAACAACTCTTGTATTTAGAATGCGAAAGTATAGCTACTCTGCAAGTTTGCCTCTGTCTTTCTCAGCACACACACACATACAACACACACACAACACATACACACACTTCACTGCCCTTAAGGGCACTAAAAACACATCTTACTGACAGTTCAATCCATGAAGAGTTGCTAAGCGACTTCTCTGAGGCCGTTAGCTTACCTACACTAACCGTGTACCTTGCAGTTTTCTACTTCCTGAAGTGAACTCCTCCATGCAATCGACACCAGCGCTCACTTTCCATTTTTGAAACTGCTGACAAGTCAGTCCCTCAACACAAGTGAGCGTCTCTACGGCCCAAGAGAGGGGCCAGCTCGACAGACTGGTTCCAGGACCTTGTGGAGAAAATGCAAGCTCAGGTGGCTGTCCCTGACAGAAAATGACCTTGTAAGGTCAGTGATTTCATCCCGCATCCTGGAGAACTTGTATAGCTGGGCCACTGCTTCAGCAGGCACACACCCAACACGTTTGGCTCGTGAGACCAGCCCAGGCCTCTAGGCAGAGCCTCTCCTGCTGAAACAATTGAGAGAAACATCAGAGGGGCATTAAAGAACACTATTCTGTTGCCATTGCAAGTGGCCATAATGAACAGTGGGTAGCACATCACACATGGAGATTACTTAGGCTCAGACCCAGACGACAAACAAGAAGCAAGTGAAGAAAGGATGAGGGCACTCAGCTCGCACAAAAATGAAATTGTTCACAGAAGAGTTATTTGATGGTAATTCAGACCACAGTTCTGAGAATTTGGACAAAAACAAGGTTACTTGACTTAGTGCTCAAGGTAGAGCTCATTTTACCAGATTGCTTCATTCTCCTGGGCGGGGGGGACGGTTATGGACAGATGAATGCATGGGGATGGTGTTTCTAGGCTGGGTCTACAGCCATGGAAATGAAAGGCAACAGGCTAAGTCCCTGACCAAAAAATAAATCATAACGATATGGCTCATCAAGATCACCCTCTCCATCCACGATTGCTTTACCTGCAGCAATCCGGCTTTGAGTGCTGATGCACAATACCCACCTTTAACACCAGAGTTAGGCTGATGTCATAGCAACGATGGCAGTTGCCACTGATGGAATCCTCACTGCTTCCCATGCAGCAGGATATGTCTGCATTCGTTCATTCATCCTGCTAACATCTCATGAGCACCCACCATGTGACAGAGCTATTCTAGGTTTCGGGGTACAATCTGAATAGAACAAAATTCCTCCTGTCCTACAACTTTCTTCCCAGTAAGAGAAAGAAAACAGAAGATTAAATACAGACTGTACCCAACGGTGGTCAGGGCAGTGCAGAAGAGAGTGGGATAAGTACGCTATCCTAACAAGACCTCCAGGAGCACACTTCCGGTTCAGGAACACGTTGGGCCTACGGACTCCTTGCAACAGGGAGCACACACACCACTGGGATCCAGGCACCGAAGAAGAGGATGTTCAAGACACTTATTGCAGTACCTGGGCTGCGTTAGGTGATTAGGGGAAGGGGTCCCCCCGAAAAAAAAGGCAGGATTTTGCTCTGAATCATATACTGTCAGGAAGAGGGAGTGATTCTATGACTGGGCATCGTAGTGACTCTTAACTAGAAGGCGGGACAAATGAAGTGAGGCAGTCACTCCCACTAGCCAGAAGGGGGAGACGTGGCCATGTCTGTGGTCTGGACAATCTTGTTTCTATCTGCATCTGGACATGATTAACAAGGGGCCTTGCATTTGTCTTACCCCACCATGTCAGGGTAGCCTTAGCGGATGTTGATGTTTTGTGAAACTGTTTATTTCAGTAGGAGAGCGCACTGCTGTGCAGGGGTGCCAGGCCGGCTGCCAGCTGTCAGGGCTGCTTCTCTCTCTCCTGCGCTCAGCCCTCCTTCCACCTTCCAAGTCAGGTACTATTGTGTCATTTCTCTTTTATAAATGAGAAACTAAGGCCCAGAGGGCAGAAGGACTAACCCTAGAGCAAGCAACTAAGAAAGCCAGGATTCTAAGTAGGTTATCTGATGAAACCTATAGAATTTTACTAACCAATGTCACCCCAATAAATTCAATTTTTTATAAAAGTAACGAATTTTTTTTAAAAAGTCAATTATCTGACTCCAGGACCAAGCAGCCTCTTATCCACTCTACCCACAGGTCCCAGCAGTGTGAACCTTTTGAATTCTCGTGGCAGGAAGTTATCTCCAAAAGGGTCAGGGGTGGTTTCAGTGGGAGAGAGGACACCAAGCCTGCAGCGCAAATGGCTACCAGTAGACACCCCGATACCTAGGCCAGAGTTCATGCAAATGCCCAAGAAACAAGTCCACCTGATCAGTCCACCTGACAGGGATGAGGAAACAGATTCCATTTTATTTACATTGGAAGGTTTCTTTTTCAATAATCTCATCAAAACCAATCTATGTCAGCAACTTATGAACTACAACCTGGGTCTTAAACACTGGAACAAGTAGGTTATAATCGCATAAAGGTACTGTTCTAGCCGTCAGGGTGACAGCCACGAGGCAGCAGAGTAAGGCTTACCAGGAGGTTTTCCGGCTTGAGGTCCCGGTGCACGATGTTCTTGTCATGCATGTGCACGAGAGCCTTACACAAGTCCATGAGCATGAGGGCGGCGTCGCGCTCCGGGAACTTCACGTGTTCTATGATGGCATCAAAAAGGTCCCCGCCCTGCACGTACTCCATGATCAGGTAGATCTCCGTGTCCGTTTCGTACACTTCATGCAACTTCACTATGTTGGGGTGAGACAGACTCTGGATAATTAAGATCTCGCTGTCCACCATGTCCTCCTTACCCTTGAGTTTGGCCTTGTCGATGATCTTCATGGCGTAGGCCTGCCTGGTCTCCCGGTGCCGGCACTCCTTCACGATGGCGAAGTTCCCATCCCCGATGACCCTGCCAGTCTCGTACTGCTTCTCCACGTTGGCCGAGATGATGCCTGCGGGCCGCCGCTTCCGGCCACCGGGCCTCTCTGGCTTGCTTTCTTCCGCCCTCATCCTGGGCTCCTTTTCTACCCTTGCAGGTTGGTCATCTCTGGGAAGCATCTTTCTCCCGCCTGACACAGGTGGCTTTTTCTCCTTCTCTGCCTCCTGCTCCTCCCCTCGGGTCCTGGGGGGCTTCTCGGGGTCGGCTTGGTGCTCCCTGAGGAACCAGCCACCGTGCTTATTCCTGGCATCTTTCTTCCCATCCCTCGGCCCCTCCTCTCTGACCGGCTGGGCTTCCGTGACATCCTTCTTAGCCTTGGCTGCTCCTTGCGGCGGACCTTCCTGACCTTTGGGGTCTGCGTCCTCTTTCTTATCCGTGTTCTTGCTGGGTCTCAGCTCCTGAGTGGGGTTCCTGGGCCTGCTCCTGTGGCCGTCACCCTTCCACCCATCCTCCCCGCCTGGAGGGTGGGTCTCAGGGGACCTCCTGCAGCTCCTGGTCCTCACCAGCTTGTCCACGTCATAGCGCGGGCCCTTGCCCAGGTCCAGCTCGCTGGTGCCCAGGGACAGCCTCTCCCTTTGCAGGCTCTGCCGAAGCTCCCTCTCTCGCTTGCACTTCTCACACCGGATGATTTCCCCCGAGGTCTTCTCGATCTCCACGCCCAGGTGCTTCTCCCCACTGGCGTGCCTCTCTACAGTGGCTTCCCGGGGCGGCTTGCCGCCGGGCTCAGGCTCCCGTGTGCCCCTCACCCACGTCTTCTGGGCCCTCGCCCCGTCCTCCAGCCCCGGCTCTATGGGGGTCTTCCCCTGCCGTGTGATGGCTGCCTTGGACCCGGCAGCCTCACCGCAGCTCTTGGCCGGCTCAGCCTCCCCACAGTGATGTCCCCCTTTCAGAGCCTTGCTATAGAGCCTGCTTCTCAGCCTCGGAGAAGGGACCCTGCTCTGCTGGCTCACCGTCAGGGCCCGGGCTTTGCTGGGGTACAGTTCTTCCATGGCCGCCTGAATGTTCTTCAACGTCAAGGGCTCCTTGCCCATGGCAATGAAGGCATCCCCTTCCCGGAAGAAATCAGAGACGCTCCGGATCTCCCTGCCCTTGAGGTTGAACAGTTTCCTCACGCGATCACTCTTCCACCGTGGGAAGCCCAAGGCCTCCGAGACGTCCGCCAAGAGCTGCTCGAAGGTCTGCACCGAGCGCCTATTGAGGAGCAGGGTGACCTTGCGCAGGGGGTGCCCACCCGGCTTCACCACCGTCACAACCCTGGGCTTCGGGGCGCTGTTCTCGGCGTGGATGCAGTGAAGGCCGTGCTGAGGGCTGAACACGGGCAGCAGGGAGCCGCGGGGGCCCAGGCACGGCCTCTCCACATGCCCCCGGCCAGCGGGCAGCCACGTGCCCTGCAGCTTCCGCTCCATGAGTCTCGAGCTTAGATATTTTAGCGAATGGTCACATAGGCCTCGGTGTCCTGCCAGAGGAAAAGGACAACACAGTATTAGTCAACATGGGGCCAAGGAGCCCTTTGACCTTCAGCAAGACTCTCCTAAAGGTTACGGATTCTATTACAGTTTATAAGGGTGACCTTTGAAGATCTGCTTGAAATGATGGGGCCTTTATACTTCTTTAATATATATATATATTGTATTGATTTTTTACAGAGAGGAAGGAAGAGGGATAGAGAGCTAGAAACATCGATGAGAAACATCCATCAGCTGCCTCTTGCACACCCCCTACTGGGGATGTGCCCGCAACCAAGGTACATGCCCTTGACCGGAATCAAACCTGGGACCCCTCAATCCGCAGGCCGGCGCTCTATCCACTGAGCCAAACAGGTTCTGGTGGGGCTTTTATACTTTAGGTCTAATCACTGTCTCCTCTGTGAGAGACCATGAGTGTGGAATAGAATCTGCACTGGGCCTGAGGTGGCTCCTGTAGGCCTCCCAGGGACACCCCAGAATGGACCACACCTCAGGAGCCCATTTTAGGCAAGGCCTGACCCTGAGAACACAACTGCTGCTTCCCTAAAGTGAGGTGACCTTCAAGGATCCACAACGGAGATAAAAGGTCCAAGGTTTGCTACCCAGGAAATACCAACCAGGGGTCAGAACATTCTGGAACTTTAAAGAACCTTAATCTCACCCACCTCAACTTTTCTCAGCTTGACTTTCAACCCACTCATGGCGAGGCAGTCTGTGAAGAGGTTATGTCCCAGTCTGAGACAGAGCTGGCTTTGAATCCTGGGATGGCCACTGACCGTGTGTGTGAACTTAGGCAAAGTACTAACATTTCAGTCTTTTCATCTGTGAAGTCGGGATGCTAATACTCTCCTCCCAGGACATTTGTGAAGAATAACTAACAAAATGAATACAATTTAATTAGAGGACTTAACACACAGGGCACAGTAATTGGCAGCTACTAATCCTGTCCACACCATCTCAATTATCTAATTGTATGATCGCTCCATTGGTAGTAATGTAATCTATTGAGAAGGTAGAATCCCACTGGGCACAGCTTCACCTGGCCTCACAGAGCTCCTAGACCAGTGGTCGGCAAACTGCGGCTCGTGAGCCACGGTTTACCGCTCTGTTGACTAATGAGTTTGCAGACCACTGTCCTAGACAAACAACGGGGTGGGTATTTAAAGCTCTGATTGAGATTTTCTTGCCCTGGGGGATTAAAAAAAAAAGTTGACAATTTCGGTCTACATCTAGAAAGTTCTCCTCCAAAAGGTTTTTTCTCTCATTATTAAAAAAAGGGGGGGGGGGGAAGAAACCAAGATTATTTAATATTCAGAGCATTTTGTTCATTCTCACCGTATTTCCAGATAAACTGAATAAATGGGTAAATCTGTGTTTCCTGACCAACTGTACCAGCCAGAATAAACTAGAGGAGACAAAAGGCGGTTTGATTTCCAATCCTCTCCAGGTCGGGAAAGGAAACAAGAAAAGGACCGAATGTGTAGAGCAGTTCGACCATGAGGGTGGGTGGGGGATTATTCAAGTGACCCCACAGGATCCATGTCATGTCCTACGGTGTAGGAACCTGCCGTCTGTGCCTCCTTGAAAAAGAAGTTACAAGTGACTTTTGAATTGTGGCAAAGACTCCTGTTGTGCCAGGATGGGCAATTTGACCGAGCATATTTACCCAGAACGTTTTTTTGTTTTTTAATTATAACATACAATCTGTTCTGCAGTGATTTCCATCTAGACACAGGTGTCAGAGTAGATGACAAGTGGTGGCTGGTACTGATCTTCCCACGTGCCATGGACTTATGAGCTTAACCATCACGCTGACAGTGGCACTATTCGTGGACATCTGCTATTCCTTTTCTTCTGGTGCTCTGTAGTCTGCCTCCGTATCTGTCGGAGGGAGCTGGTGCTGAGAGAGAGGGCTACAGGAGTAACACTAGTGTGTGTTTCCTCCATGGAAAAATTGAAGGGTGCCAAGGAAGGTGACCTTCAAACGTATGTGCGCAAAGGAACCAGTGTTCTCATTTGTTACTCCCACCGTGCTTCTCAGAGTAAAACCCTCAATACAGCCCGGCCATGTGGCTCAGTGGTTGAGCATCGACCTAGGATTCAGAAGGTCATGGTTCAATTCCCAGTCAGGGCACATGCACAGGGTTCAGGGTGGATGAGAGGGAGCAGTGTTTCAAAAGCCTGTGGGCGGCGCTGGGACTCAGGTGATGAGGTACAACAGAGTAAGCCGCACTGGCCCCAGGGGCCCTGGGGTGGGGGTGTGGGTGGGGTGCGGCAATGTGGGGCTCTGACAACCAACTGACAGCCAGGGAACAGCAAGGGGAGGGGCAGTGAGGGGTGATAGGATGACCAAGGAAGAACAGGAGCCACGGTGCACCTGAGCACAGGTGACATCCTGCCCTGGGGATTCCGAGGACACTGGCTGAGGTCCCGTGTGAGCAGGTGCAGACACTGGGACTCCAAGCTGAACATTAATATTAACGCGGCCTCATTTGCTCCCAGGGCTGCCGAGGCCCCGGATATCCGGTGACCACACAATCACAGTTCTCCCTGACGGCTTTCCTCCAGACAGACCCTGCTTCCCACTTCCGATCATTCCGGCACACAAAGCCTCTATGCTTCCTCTTGCCCGCGACCCGTGTGCCACCCTGGGGAGCCTCCCCAGATGCCGCCCTGGCCCTGGTGTGGTCCTCCGCGACACCTGATGCTGGTTCGCTTTGCCCGAAGCTTCCCGGGGGGCAGCTTATCTTGCCATCTCACCCCTGGGTTTACTGTTTCCTCCCAACACTCCCAGCTCACCCACGACCTCATCCCTGGGGGGTCGCCGCTCACTCAGTAAAATTCCAAGAGGGCAGGGCTCCCAGGCCAGCTGCTGTTTCCTATGACCTGGATCTTTAATCCCAACTGTCTGTGGCACCTCTGAGATTCACGATAACCTTGCTTTGGGCTGAGTTTTGCTTTTCCCGGCGCCGTCCTGGTTGGCTCTTTGGACACGCTCCTTCGGAAGGGGAGCGGTGAGGACACCCACTTGGGGCCAGTCTGCAGCTGACGGATGCCTGCAAGACTTCACCATGTTTTCCCTTCTGTCTCCACCGACCTATGTCACCACAACATGCAAACACTGGACTAGCTGAGTTTTTCCACGATCTATCCATGCCTATGGGTGAGGCTGCAGAAATCACTCAAAAAAAAAAAACAAACTGAGCCCATCTATCTCATTTCTCCATCTTCATGCCTTGGTTTGGGCAGATCGTAGAGTGACGTGAAGACCTTGGGAATCTCTGAACCGTGTGTCAGTGCCGGGCCCTGAACCCTCTCAACCTCATGTATCAGGTGCTTATCTGAGGGGCAGGCAGACACCTCCACCACTTACTGTCGTACAGCAAGGGTCTGTGGTTTTTACATGACTTTGACGTCTGGATAAGACAACCTTCATGGCCTTGGCCGGTGGGGCTCAGTTGCTTGGAGCCATAGGGTCACCGGTTGGTTCAATTCCCGGTCAGCTCCCATACACAGGTCTCAGGTTCGACCCCTGGTTGGGGCAGAGTGTACAGGAGGCAACCCATCCATGTTTGTCACACCAATGTTCTCTCACACCGATGTTTCTCTCCCTCTCTCTCTCTCACCCACTCCCCCATCCCTCTCTAAAATCAATAAAAATATATCCTCCGGTGAGGATAAAAAAAATAAAAATAAAAAATAAGAGACAATCTTAGCATACAACATAAAATTAAATAGCAAATTTAAAAAAATGTGTCCAAAAGATATATAACTTTCAATTCATATTCAGGAGAGAATACACATTTGAAAAACACTGAGCCTGTTTATGTAAAATAACAATAAGGGAATATTATGAATAACTTCGTACTAATAAATAAGACAACGTAAATGAAATGGACGGATTCCATGAAAGATACATATTACCAAAGTTGACTCAAGGAGAAATAAACTAATAGCTTCCCCTGTGCTATTTATCTGAGGTTTAGGTACACCGAGGAAGAACTTGCCATAAATATTCACGACATGGTCATTTATATGACTGACTGGATTCATGGGGAAAATTGCTTATGTTGAAAAATATATCCTTTGTAAATATCCTTCAATGAAATTAAGGACAGCAATCCAATCTAAGCAGGATGCAAAGGAGACTTCTAAGGAGGATCCGTATTCTAGATACAAAGGCTGTGTCAGTGAAACTTTACAAGTTAGAAATGAAAGGGCCAGTAGCCCACCACCCTCAATTTTCAAATGCGACTGCAGACCAGAGAGGCTAAGCAATTAGCCCAAGGCTACACAGCTAGTTAGTAACAACTGAAACAGTCCTTCCGTAGATCCTCAATCTTCTTGAACAATGGCTCAGGCGGGTGTAGGGGTGTCATTTGAATCACAAAATAAAGCAAAGCTCACAGGATCCTCCAGAGCCGTGGTCAGCAAACTACGGCTCGCGAGCCACATGAGGCTCTTTGGCCCCTTGAGTGTGGCTCTTCCACATAATACCACGGCCTGGGCGAGTCTATTTTGAAGAAGTGGCGTTAGAAGAAGTTCAAGTTTTAAAAATTTGGCTCTCAAAAGAAATTTCAGTCGTTGTACTGTTGATATTTGGCTCTGTTGACTAATGAGTTTGCCAACCACTGCTCCAGAGGAAATGGAGCCGGACACAGGCCCATCCGTGGGCACCGATACCCAAGCAAAGCAGCCTCCATTTAGCTGTGTCCTAATTGTTAAGCCAGCCAGCACCTCAACTGGACAAAATAAAGTCACACAGTGTTCCTGCAGCTGGCAATAAACAAGTGAGCTTTTCCCCGATGTACCCATAGACAGGCTGATGTAAAAAAAAAAAAACAACTCCCCAAAGTGTTTTAAGATTCCAAACAAAGAAGAATGATGTTGGGGTAAAGCAGATTATGGTGCAAACTCTTCTTCTTTCAGGAAATTCAAACTGGGCTTGGGTTTCCTCTTACTTAAAAAGCAGGAGCCCAGCCAGCATGGCCCAGTGGTTGAGTGTCAACCTATGAACCAGGAGGTCACGGTTCAATTCCCAGTCAGGGCACATGCCCAGGTTGCAGGCTCGATCCCCAGTAGGGGGCATACAGGAGGCAGCCGATCAATGATTCTCTCTCATCATTGATGTTTCTATCTCTCTCTCCCTCTACCTTCCTCTCTGAAATCAATTTAAAAAATATATATTTTTTTAAATAGGAAAGTCATGGTACCACGACCCTAACTGTAAAAAGGCATCCCACAGGCACCCCAAAGCTCTAGCCGTGGCCCCAATACCCACCTTGAGTGTCAGAGCCAAGAGGGGCCTGGCCTACATCTCAGTGTCCATGACCCTCACCGGCATGGGGCCTGCATGGCCACCACCTGCCCAGCTCCCAGATGGCTATGAAGATCGTAACAAAATGATGGGCATAGGAGACCTGCATGGGGGAAGCACTCATACTTGCTGGTTAAATCAGATCGCCAACAAGGTCACCAAGGCGAGCCAGCCCCTCTGCTGAGAAGCCAACGCCAGAGGGCAGAACCTTACCTCGTTCCTTCAAACAGCCCAGGCCTTCCGAGGGCATCCTAAAAATAAGTTTTCACACAGACGGCTGCTTTCAGAGCCTTGAGAGGGTGCGCGGGGGCAGATCTGGTTTCCCCAGGAGTGGTGGTGAAGCTTCTGCAGGCTCCCTGGCGATGCTGTCTCTTGGCATTTGCCAAGAATATGTAATTTGAAGGGATGGGCTCTACCAAATAAATGGGCCTTTCTTGGGAAGATTCCAAATACACAGACCTGGTGCCAGGTCTGGGGTGGGCCGGCCACAAACAGGTGTTGGGTGCAAGAACCCGGAAAATCCAGCTAATGAAAGCAGCCTCCCCGTTGAGTGTGTCATCATCATAACGTGCTGGGTGATCAAAGCAAGCCTGTCCTCGGGACTTTCCACATTTCTGGCCCAAAGCTACTCAGTAAGGAACACGCTACAGGGCCAGCACAGCTGTGGATGCTGTAGGTTCCCAACCACAGCCCCTCACCAGGCAGCGGCCCCACCTGCCAGCTCTTATGAATGTTGGCTGTTAAGGGGCCACCACTGCTCACTTATCCCAGGAACTACCCTCTGCTGGGAGCCGCTCCACCCAGGGAGGGACACACACAAGGCGCCTCCGAGGGCAGCCCATGATCCATGACTGGCTGATGGGCACAGGGAAGGGTACAAAAGCCCAGCCCCTCACCCGGAGACGGGACCAGCTCAGGTGCCATTCATACCCCAGAGCTCCTGTGGGTACAACCACGCCCTGCTCCCCTCACTCCCTGCTCCTGACAGCAGCCCCCCCACCTCACCCCCTGCCAAATCATGCACACACAAATCCTACTCTGAGGTTCTGCTTCTAAGGAACCTAGACCCACACCATTGCCCATAATTATGAAAGGCCTTTAAATTTTAAAAGAAGAATGTTGTTCTTCTTTTAAAATTTAAAGTGTTCGGGGTTTGTTTTTTTGTTTTTTTCAAATTCTTAAGTAGAAGCCATCCTTCCTCTCATATTTCATTAAAAACAAAAGGTTGCCATGGTCTACCTGTGTCCTGACAGGTTGAGGCTTCAATTCCTGGTCAAAGGCATGTACGTGGGTTACAGGTTTGATCCCAGCCCTGGTCGGGGTATGTGTGGGAGGCAACCAACCTATGTGTCTTTCTCACATCGATGTTTCTCTCTCTCCCTTGCTCTCTACCTATGAATGAATGAATGAATGAATGAATGAATGAATGAATGAATAGCTATGAAACAATAGACCTATTACTGCTTGAATTTTTAGCGAGTGGTAGTTAATTGTAGGTTAAAAAAACATAATGCCAGCCTCCAGATAGCCAGAAACTGCTGAGAATGTTTGACACTTATTGAAGGCAGCATGAAAAATATAAAACTCTCCTTTTTTTCTCCCCTTGGGATGAGCTGATATTTTTTGTGGTGAGGGGGGCGGGTTGCTATTTTTATTTTTTGAAATTTAATAAATCTTTATTGTTCAGATTATTACAATTGTTCTTTTTTCCCACCATAGCTCTCCTCCAGCCGGTTCCCACTCCACCCTCTGCCCTTACCTACCCCCCACTGTCCTCATCCATAGGTGTATGATTTTTGTCCAGTCTCCTCCCACACCCCCCCCCCACACTCCTTTCCACCTGAGAAGTCAGTCCACTCCCTTTCTATGCCCCTGATTCTATTATATTCACCAGTTTATTCTGTTCCTCAGATTTTTCATTCACTTGATTTTTAGATTCACTTGTTGATAGATATGTATTTGTTGTTCATAATTTTTATCTTTACCTTTTTCTTCTTCTTCCTCTTCTTAAAGAATACCTTTCAGCATTTCATATAATACTGGTTTGGTGTTGATAAACTCCTTTAGCTTTTTCTTATTTGTGAAGCTCTTTATCTGACCTTCAATTCTGAATGATAGCTTTGCTGGGTAGAGTAATCTTAGTTGTAAGTTCTTGCTATTCATCACTTTGTAGATTTCTTGCCACTGGCCTGCATCGTTTCTCTTGAGAAATCAGCTGACAGTCGTATGGGTGCTCCCTTGTAGGTAATTAACTATTTCTCTCTTGCTGCTTTTAATATTCTTTGTCTTTTGCTCTTGGCATTTAATTATGATGTGTCTTGGTATGGTCCTCTTTGGATTCCTTTTGTTTGGGGTCCTGTGTGCTTCCTGGACTTGTAAGTCTATTTCTTTCACCAGGTGGGGGAAGTTTTCAGTCATTATTTCTTCAAATAGGTTTTTAGTATCTTGTTCTCTCTCTTCTTCTGGCACCCCCATAATTCTAATGTTGGTATGCTTGAAGTTGTCCCAGAAGCTCCTTACACTATCTCCAAATTTTTGGATTCATTTTTCTTTTTGCTTTTCCGGTTCAGTGTTTTTTGCTTCTTTGTATTTCAAATCTTTGACTGGATTCTTGCGGTCCTCTAGTCTGCTGTTAGTTCTCTGTGTAATATTTTTTATTTCAGTCAGTGTATGTTTAATTTCTAGTTGGTCCTTTTTCATATCCTCGAGGGTCTCGCTAAATTTATTGACCTTTTCTAGAAAATTCTTGAAAAAACTTATAACTGTGGTTTTGAACTCTATATCCAGTCGTTTGTTTGCCTCCACTTCTTTCATTTGTGATCTGTTTCTTTGTCTCCGCATTTTCACTGCTTTCCTGAGTTGGAAGGGTAGCTTTGTGTGCTAGGTGTCCTATAGGGCCCAGTGGCTCAGCCTCCCCAGGTAACCTGAGGTGGACACTCTTGGTGTACCCCTTTGTGGACTGTGTGCACAGCCTTGTTGTAGTTAAGTCTTGATTGTTGTTGGTACCACTGGGAGGACTTGACCTCCAGGCCAATTGGCTGTGAGGATCAGCTGTGTCTAAGCTGGGAGAACTTTTGTGCTGGAGACACCCTTATGAGACAAGACTTGCAAAATTGCAAAAGCCTCTATACTCAGCTTGGATGGGGCGGAGTCTCAGGGTGGAGCAGACAGCCTTGGCTTCCCGTCAGCCCTGCCCTATGAGGCCCCTGGGTCTCAGTGTCCCTCGGTAATCGCTGCAAGCACCTCTGAAAGAAAGCCGCCCTCAAGTTTCGCCCGCTGCCAAACAGTCCATTTTCTCCCCAAATGGATCTGGGTTCCCAGATTCTTGCCTGGAACTGGAGTTCAGCGCAACCTGGAGCTTCCATCTCCCTCCCACTTGATAAAGCCAGCCACGCACTCAGCTGCCCATCCTCTCCACGCACACACGTCTCTGTACCTCAGCCTTTTGTAGCTCCTCTAAGTCTCTGTGTGCTTTTCTCTTTCCTTCTAGTTGTAGGATTTCCACTCAGCCAGCTTTCCTGTGGTTCTGGATGATGTCTGTCCGTTTTGTCTTTTAGTTGTAGTTTTGAAATGGTTGTGCGATGCAGCAGTTTAGGTGTTTACCTATGCCACCATCTTGGTTTCTCGGGATGGGCTGATATTTAAAACCCCATTCCCTCTTCTCAAGAGAATAAAAATCCATCAAGTATATACTTGTTTCTTTATTAACATCCTCACTTACGCCTACTTAGTGGAGCCCCGCCTGCAAGGCTCTGTGGTTGAGCATGGACCCATTGTGTTTATGGCCAGGAGAACAGCCTGGGGGCAAGATAAAGAGAGGCCAGTCTGTCTCCTAACCCAGCCGGCTCCACCTCAACACTGAACACTCCTTTCCCTTCTGAAAACAGCTTCTCCAACACACCTACTTTGTACTTGTGATGAGGAAAGTGCAACTAAAATAAAGAGAACCAGGCAGCCACCTGGCTGCCGGCTGCCGTGCTTTGTAATGTAGACAAAGCAACTGGAAAAAAGCAAATAACTCATAAAGGTGGCAGAGAACATGGGAACCACAGGGGTCACCCCACTGGTTCTTGGGGAGGGGAGTTTTCTTATTCTGTATTTCCCCTTAATGTGAGTGAGGACTCCTGTTTTCCTTTCACGCTACAGGACATGCTTGGAAAAGATCATCATCTTCAAGACCTATGAAACATCTTCAGTTATGCTGTTCTTATAGAAAACAATCAACTCCTTTGAGTTCTACAGTAATATTAATGGCATTAAAAGAAAGGACTACAAGGTCCTAATAGCCAGCACACAGCACACGTGTAACCTCCTACTCAGGATCGGCCTCATCATGAGATTGCTGGGGGGTCTGCAACCCTGGGAGGTCTGCATCTGTTGACTCCCAGTTCCAAAAAGAAAAAGGAGCCCAGCCAGCAGGCTCTGTGGTTGAGCATCGACCCATGAACATGGAGGTCACAGTTCCATTCTCAGTCGGGGCACATGCCCGGATTGCGGGTTCAATCCCCGGTAGGGGGCATGCAGGAGGCAACCAGTCGTCCATGATTTTCACTCATTGTTGATGTTTCTCTCTCTCTCTCCCTCTCTGAAATCAATAAAAAAAAAATATTTTTAAAAAAGGAAAAGGAGCTTTATCTCCATCTAGTGCACTTGGTGTCTTTCTGTTTCTTTTTTCTCTTTAAATCAATATGGCCAATGACTGGGGTTATCATAACTCGAACTCAAGGTGAGACACTGAGCAGGGCTGTGGCGGCCTTTTATTTGGTTTTCCATTAGCCAGTCTGACCTGCCAGGCCTGTCTTCAGTATCATTGAAGAACCGGCGTCCTGACATTATCTTTTATTATCCAGACTCAAATATAAATATGTTCTTACCAACAAGTGTCAGCTGGCGAAGGGAAGACTATGATGTGGGGGCTAGTGATGTCTAGGACAGTCAGAGACACCTACAAGCAACACTGAAATTCGTAAGCGATTATGTCTCAACGAGAAAACAGGATGAGCCCAAGCTGTTTGTTGTCAGGCATCTGTAACTCTGCACCTGGCGAGTGGGCGGGACCCTCTGATTCCTACGCAGCCCAGCTCCTTGTGTCCTTTTCTCTCTACCCCTTATTCCCTCCCTCCCGGATTTATTTCAGTTCTAGAATGTCTCTATCTGTTTATTCTGCACCACCTGCAAAGGCAATTAGAGTACACGGAACGTCATGAAATCGCTTTGTATGTTTTTACTCCAAAATATAATTAGAAAGTGGACAAATTATAAAGCCAACATTTTTAATCATATAGATTATGCTTTCCTATATAATAGCAATAACCAGTTGGAAAAAGACAACTTGAAAATAAGAACATGTATAATGTCAATGTAAAAAGGATTCCTAGGAATGACTTTAGCAAGAAATGTCTATGATCAACACTAGGAAAACTACAGAACTGAGAGAGGGCATAGCAGATCCAATTCAATGACTGTCCATTCCAGAGTGTGAAGTCCTAATAAGCTAAACACATCAATTCCTTCCCATTGTAATTTGTCGGTGTGATGCACTAATAGGATTGTTGAGGGAAGACAGAACAGAAATGAGTAATGAGTAATGAACATAGTAAAATATATTACAGAGCTATAATTACAGCATCTTGGTACTTATACAAGAATTTAAGTAAAAAGAAAACTGTAACCCCAAAATAGATACTTTTCGACAGGAGAATCTAATGTATAATAAAAGTTCATTACAAGCTAATCAGGAAGGTAAAAATAACTTTTATTCAAGATTGAAACAATTGGTTATTAATTTGGAGATAAAATGAATTTGGATTTTTATTTCACAAGTATGTATCAAAACAATTTCATATTAATTAATAGCCATAGCCAGCCATAGCCACTTCGGCTCAGCAGATAGAGCAGCAGCCCAAGGACTAAAGGGTCCCGGGTTCGATTCTGATCAAGGGCACATACCTTGGTTGCAGGCTCAATCCCTGGCCCTGATCAGGGCATGTGCAGGAGGCAACCAATTGATGTGCCTCTCCTCACATCGATGTTTCTCCTTCTCTGTCTCTCCTTCTCCCTTCTACTCTCTCTAAAAATCAATGGGAAAATGTCCTTGGGTGAGGATACACCAAAAAGAGCCATAGCCAAACATAAATGAACTGTACTTTACTATATACGTCGAATCACTGAAGAGAGGAGGAGTTTGGAAATTGGAAACATTAAAGGAGAACACAAGTAAACAATCCCAAGAGTTCTTCCGTGCCCTACAGGATGCAGGTGGTTGACGGGCTGACTTACATATTGGCACCCCCAAAGGGGCAGTGCTGATGCCGTGGGTCAGGTAGGAAGGTGCCCCAACCAGTAAATGCCAAGAAGCTCGGTGGCTTCCATAATAAAGCTTCTTGTTCCAATGGATTCCAATGTGGACTGAGCAGCCTTCCTCCAGCTCAGATCCTCCCAAGGTTGCTGAGCAGTGGGAGAGACATGATGGCAGTGCCTTGGCTCTAGCTGAGAATGACACACAGTTTGGTGTGTTCAGGTCCTTGAACTGAGAGTTGTTTGGAGCATGGAGTATGCTGGGTAGGGCTTAGTCAGGGAGGCAGAGCTCAGTTCCTAAAGACATATTAGTCAGCATAGGCTAAGCTCTGCTGCAGTAACAAATCAACCTCATCATCCTAGTAGTTGCCCCAAGAATGGGCCAACTCTGCCCCTGCACCAGAGAAAACTCTCAAAAAGGGTTGCAGTGGATTGCAAGGCAACTGTCAGAACAGGGACTATGGTCAGGGAATGACAGCATCTGCTAAAGAAGGGGAGCACATGATATCTGGGGAGCACCAACTGTCTCTGCCTCAGATGTAGAAACGCAAACTCCAGAGGATTATTCTGGTTGCAGCCAATCAGAAAGCAACTCAGCAACTGGAATAAACTGAACAACCAGCTTCATCCAGTCTATTCTTGCAAAGACACTCTTAAAACCAAGGCGATTATTGCTGGGGAATCTGCTCCTCCAACCTGCACTGAGACCCAAAGATGCTTCTTGAAAGGTGCCCTGGACCGGCTCATGGGTGTGGAGATGGCGGTTAGTGAAAATGCCCTGATACTTTGGGGAGATCCCACGATGAAAAGGCATGGTGCCCATCCTCAAGTAGTATGTGGTCTCTGCGGGTGACAGGGAAGCACCTGCTTATGAAGCACTTATTACAAGTCCCTAAGAGATGCAGCAGGGGCACGACACGTCTGCCTGAAGGTCCGCGGGGGCTCTGCCATGAAGGAGATGCCTGTACCAAGGCCAAGAGACAAGTAGAAGCTGGTCATGAGTGAGAGCAATCAGCGTCAAAGCCACTGCTGGCTCATGTGGCTTCCAAGAGTTGGTGCAGTAGGTTAATAATTCATACAAAGAGGAAACACCAAGTTACAGTTTAAATTACTTAATACTGAAAACTTTAAGTAACACATGATTTTCACTCTAGCGACCACAAGGATTTGTTTTCAGTTTGTAACATTTTTTAAGATTTTTGATTGATTTTCGGAGGTAGAGAGAGGAAGGGAGAGGGAGAGAGAGAAAGAAACATCTACGTGAAAGCGGAATATCGACTGGCTGCCTCCTCCACATCCCCTACTGGGGATCAAGCCGACAGCCTGGGCATGTGCCCTGACCAAGAATCAAACCAGCAATCTTTCGGTGCACGGACAAGACCCCACCAACTGAGCCATACCAGCCAGGGCAGTTGATGAAATTTTTGTTTGTCTGATTGGGTGACCTGGTGTTCTCTGCCCCCCTCCTCCCCAGAGTGCTGAGTTTCCACGTTCCCTGTTACGTAATTACCCAGAGATTATTAACCAGCACCAAGCCTCCTGTCTCCTTGGAGAATGTTGAGCATCGTGTCCAAAAACACAGAGTGGAAAGTTGCTTGTTGGTGCTCTTAACAAACTGAAGGCAGAGAGCCAATCTCACGTTACATACTATGACGGCTTCTAACTCAGAAGCATCCACACTCCTCTCAGTTTCCATCACTTTCTTCAAACATGTGGAACAAAAAAAAAAGTGTGTGCTTAATTAGGCAAAAGGTCGCTGGAACCCTCTCCAGCGGGCACAACAGAAAGGCTAGCAAGCTACTCATCCAAATGAGTGCTAATTAAATATGCCCAGAAAATAGACACCACAACATGCAGCAGTTCCTGAGAAATTGGTTTAGGAACGCTCCAGTCAGTTAGAAAAGACGGGGTGATGAATGTGGCTGAACACAGCTCTGGCCTTGAGCTCTCCCGTTCCTTCTGTGGACACGTGTGGTCTTCAGCCCAGTCAGCGGCACCATCAATTGCCCAGAGATCCCTGTGACTAAGCATCCTCTCTGCTTCCTCTTCTCTTCCCTCACCTCCCACATCCGGTCAATCTCCCAGTCCTGTGGATTCCACCTCCAATATGCCTCTCAAATATGGGAGCCCATCCTCATCACATTTGACCTGACCCATCTGTCTCCGGCCTTCCTACCCTTCCCCTACCCACACATCTGGACAAAGTGATGTCTCTAAACCACAAAGCGGGTCATCTCCCCTTCACAAAACACTCTGGTGGATTTCCACCTGTTCTCAAATTCTGGGGGAGCCTCACACATGTCCTAGGGGGGCTCAGATGTTCTCTAAAGTTATTTCCTGCTTAACTTTGTGCTTTCATTTTCATGATCACCTTTTCTAAGATCATCAATAGAAAAATCAATGAAACATATTCTGGATCATCCAAATGACCACGTGATGACCGAGTGCTGCCACATTATTTCACCGTACATATTCTTGGATTGATGATGTAGTAGGCAACAAAAAAATATTTTTTAACTGTCACAGGCTAATGAGAAAAATAACAAATCGGACTAAATATCGGGAGAGGAATCTAATGAGAGCATTGAGCCGTCATACAACTCAGGTGGCACAGCACATAGCATATCAAATTCATAAGAACCCAGACAGAGTCTCTTCCGCCTAAAAGGTAACTTGAAAACAATCCTTTCATTTACAATAATATCTGCTAAGAGCTTTAACTTCACTAAGTTCTCAGAACATGACCATGCCCACTTTATCAATGAGGAAACAGAGGCTCAGAGTGATTGAGTGCCTTGCTCAGAATCACACAGCTGTGAAGTTTCAGAGCCAAGATGCAAAAGTAGTTTTGATGGACTCAAGAGCTCGAACCCCAGAAATGACACATTACATGGCACCCTGCCATTTACAGAGTTCTTGAGTCCATCAGCCTTCTTGAACACGCAGTCTTCAAGACCAGCCGAAGCAGCTCTGGAGACCTCCCTGTCCCTTCATACAGCCACTGAACTGGTGCTCTCTCTACTCCATCCTTGACGGCACACAACACGAGGCCTCCACGTACCCCACTGTCCCTGAGAGACTGCCGGTTCTCCTGGGTACGGGTTTTATGGGCTTGCTCAATAATGTTGATGAGGCCATGAAAACATTTTCCTTTTTATCATCAAACAACCCTCTGAGGTTGACTAGGCAATTATTATTAAGTTAATGAAGGTGAACACACTGAGGTTCCCAGAGAAGTCAATGACTTGCCCCAGGAAACCAGGAAGCCTCAGATCTCTGGGGCTTTCTTCAAACCCGTGGAAGACAAAGACGTGTGGGCTTCATTAGGCAAAAGGGTGCCAGAGCCCTCCAATCCCTGACTCCCAGGACAGATGTCTTCTTCCCCACTCTTCCTCTCTCCTGGTATTTCCCTCCTCTGACCTACATTACCAGGTAGCTAAAAAAAAAAAAAAAAAAAATGCTTTTCAAAGAACTCCCCCACATGCTTTACCACCAGATGGGCCAAATTTAGCCACTGACCGGAGGCCACCAAAGGAAAAGGTGGGGAAACTCTGATGCCAGATATCATGGCCCCATGGATGCAAGGAAAGGAAACCTCATCAGGCAACAGCCTCTGCCTACAGCAGCCCATCCAAACCCTGACTCAGTGAGCCCTTGTCAGGCAGAGGCCCCCTGGGAGGCCAGGCGGGTGGAGACCTGCCCACCCTCTCTGACCAGGTACCACCCCCCTGCAGCCTGGGGTATGGTGTGTCCACTGGCCAAGACAGCCTTTTCTTCCCACTTAGTGGCTTTAGAAGAAGCTAAGACATTAACCAGCTCGACATTGCACCAGAAAAAAGGAAAACATGTGCCGGAAATATTCAAATATTTAGGAAAACATGGGCGGGGGGGGAGATTCCTTGAACTGGGAAAAAGAGGGATGAGAGAAGCCAAGAAATGAGATCTTAGGACAACTAAGCAACTCTAAGGCTCAGAATAGCTAGGTACCAACTTTGTTTTGCTTTTCTGAGCAGAGCGCCCAAGCACCGTGCCACCCCTTCTGCTGGGCCCTGCGTGCACCACTGAAGGCACAAAGATGAGGGGGCTAACGGGCGCTGAACCCCTCCCTGCTAATCTCGTGCCTGGCCACAGGGCTCCCTCTGCCCAGAAGGAGGCACCTTGTGGGAATGCGTACAAAGGCTCTCTATGGGCCAGCTCAGCCTACCCAAGATTAATGATACAGTTTTACTCAGATCCCATGGGAGAGTGAGAGGGTCCATGTTTTTTTTGTTTGGTTCTCTAGAATCAGATCCTGGAATAAGAATCCCCCTGTAAGTGTTTTATTAGGAAGTATTACTAGGACAACTGATAGGGGAGTAAAGAAGTGAGAGAAGAAAGAAAAGCAAGCCCAGCAAAGACCCATGGAGGTCAACTGACACGACTCCGCCGTGGGTCTCTAGTGTCCCCACCAAGGGCAAGGGAGCTGGACTATTTATACTCCAGCAGGTCTCGGTCATTGGTCAGGGGCTGCCCCCAGGGGAGATGTCAATTCCCAGGCACTCCTTGCTCTCAGCTCCTTCCTCCAGACAAGCTGACTCGAGCAGCCCAAGGTCATCCTCCAACGAAGAGGAGGGGCTGGCAGTTGGGACCAGGGTACTGATGTGCACAAAGGTCTCTGAGGAAATACAGCGTAGCACGAAGCATCTACGACAGTCCGCTGTCCAATATTTCTTTCTCCACGTTTTGCCCAAGTTTTGGCCATGATAACGCTGAGACTCCATCTCTGTTATGCTGAAGCCTCATGGGGTTCTCAGGCAGGAGCCCTAAGACCCTGACCCAACGCCCTTTCAAACCTAAACGGGATGAGTTACAGAGCATCTTTCAGAAGTCGTGTCCTGCCTCTGTTCTTTCCCCGGTGGAGCGTTTTAGGGCACCACTCAAAGCAATCCAAATAGTGAATCGAAATGCTTTTCTGAGGTTGTGCTGCCAGGCAAACCCAACACCCCTTTCCTTTTTCACTTCCCAGGACCCATTTCTTGCTATCTTGCCCCGAAGGATAAGTGCCATGCGTGGCTACTGCGCTAGATGCCCCATTGACTGTGACCACGATACCAGCCCAACAGATCAGCTCTGCGGGCAGTAACGTGGACCAGCTTCCCAGCTCCTAACAGTCATCAAAGCACAGGACCGCCGAATGCCAGTACTCTCCCCGAGAGCCAATGGTGAAGGCAGGACCCAGCTTCGATGTGACAGCTATCATCCTGGACAACACCTCAAAGAAAGGAAATGGGGCCAACAGGGAGGGGGAGAGGTAGAGGGATGACTAACTTGGGGATGAATAACAACTGAGTTCCTTCCACAACTTCTCACCCCCCACTCCCAACAGGTGGATACTCTGAAAAGGTGTCCCCAGCCGCCTCTGCCCACCTCACAACACCGCCCCCAGAGCCAGACGTGGAAGGCAGTGTAAATGCGCTCCTCTATTTGTGGTTAATTAATGGGATATTTCACCAACTCAGCTTTTTTTCTGTTAATTCCCAAATGCTTTGCCTCTATCCTTTTTCCTGATGGTCTTCTGTGTGTTTCTTTGCCTAGTTCTAAGGAGAGTTTCCCGTAGCTGGGTCAGCGAGCTCTGGAGACCTGGGTTCAAAGTCCAGCTCTACGGCTCCAGGCCATGTGGCCTTGGGCAAGTCAGGAGTCTGGGCACCTCCGTTCTCTCCGCTGGGAAAACCGTGCTCAGGTGTGTGTAGTGGATGAAATGAGGTCAACTTTAGGGAAAGCACCTGGCAGGGGGAGACGCTCGGTAAACGTCAGCTCCCTCTCTGGTGCCTTCCCCTCTGAAGTCCACCTCACCTCGCAAGATGCCCACGCGTTTCTCTGGAAGCCCCCTCTGGCTGGCGAGAGAGGGGAACCAGCTCCGGACAGCATTATCCCCGAGCAAGCGAGTTTCAGCTGGTGTAGACGCGCCCGCGCGCGCACACACGAACATTGCACTTCGGGCACCCCCGCGGGTCGGGCACCCCCGCGGGTCGGTCACCCCCGCGGGTCGGGCACTGCTTCCCCACCCCGCACGGAGCGGAGTCTCAAGTTCAGGAGACAGAAGTGCTCCCACCCCCACCGAGGCGGCGTCCTCGCCCGGGTCCACGCCGGAGCGCAAGGCACTTACCCGGGGCAGGCCGCGCGGGGCAGCCGGGGGCTGGCAGGGCGGGGGGCGGCGGCGGGCGCGGGGTGGGCGCTGCGGCCGGCATAGTGCGCGCTCGGCTCTGGGAGAGCGGGCTGGCGGCCGTAGCACGGGCAGCGGCTCGACGGTCCAGCGGGCGCGGGAGGCGGGGCGCGACGCGAGCAGCCACTAGCCCGCCCGCCCTCTCTCCCCTTAGGCTCCCGCCGCCCGCCCCGCACCGCTGCGCCGGCGACCACGGGAACGTCTCCGGGGGCGCTGGGCTTAGCAACCGCGCGCTCGCCCAGCTCCCTGCCTCTGCGCCGGGCCGGGTGCGCGCCGCGGGGGCCCTGGAGACCGGGCGGGGCCGGCTTAGGACTTGCGCTCGCACCCACTACAGTGAGCGCCTCGAGGCGTCCCCGGGGACCCCACAAAGCCCCGCCTCTCCCCGCCCGCCAGATCCCGCCTTTCCACTCCTTCCCAGCGCGCACACCGTGGAGCCAGGCGGGGTCGGGCTTTGAACGTGCGCCTCGCCCACGCTCTCTGTCGCTAGCAGACCAAAGCCGCCCCCAGCGCCCCAGCAATCCTCACCCCTCCCGGCAGAGTCCAGACTGCCCGCTCCACTCCCTTCCTCCTACCCCATTCCCGCTGCTGCTGTCACACTGGCTCTAGGTCCAGCAGCTGCCCTCCATCCTTGTTCTCCTCCCCCCCCCTCCCCGCCCCATTCAGAGACCTGCGCACATTCTGGTCCACACTGGTGGCCTCAGAGACACAGGTTGCAAAGCACCCTCCAGCCCCCTGTCTTCCGGGTACCATCGGCTGCTCAGTGCCCCTTGCACTGTTACGGTATATCCCTATGCCCCTTCCCAGCACCGCGTGCCCAAGCCTCATATTTGTAGATCCCCAGGTCTGTAGCCACACAGTCAGGGAAGGGGGGTGAGGGGTCACCACACACCATATTCTCCACTGGCTCCCAGGCTGGGAGAGATGATGAACACACGGGAAAGCCATGCCCTCCTCTTCACACGTCCACGGGCAGGATTACAGCCTGGTCTTTTTTTTCTTCTTCTTCTTTATTGTTTAAAGTATTACATATGTCTCCTTTTTTCCCATTGCCCTCTCCCGGCCACTCCCTGCCCCCGCACGTGCCCTCACCCCCCTAGTGTCTGCGTCCATTGGTTATGCTTATATGCATGATTACAAGTCCTTTGGTTGATCTCTTACCCCTTCCCTTCCACTGCTTTCCCTCTGAAGTTTGACGTTCTGTTCGATGCTTCTCTATCTCTGGATCTATTTATGTTCATCAGTTTATTATATTCTACAAATGAGCGAGTTTATTATATTCCACAAATGAGTGTGATCGTTATCTTTCTCCAACTGGCTTATTTCGCTTAGCATAATGCTCTCCACGTCCATCCATGTTGTTGGGAATGGTAAGAGGTTGTTTTTTTTATAGCAGCATAGTATTCCATTGTGTAGATCAAGCATGTCAAAGGCTAATATGGGCCAAATAAACAAGGCATGTGGCCCTTGGGCCACGAGTTTGACATGATTGGTGTAGATGTACCAGAGTTTTTTAATCCACTCATCTGCTGTTGGGCACTTAGGCTGTTTCCAAATCTTAGCTATGGTAAATGGTGCTGCTATGAACATAGGGGTGCATATGACCTTTCTGATTGGTGTTTCTGATTTCCTTGGGATATATTCCTGGAAGTGGAATTACTGGGTCAAATGGGAGTTGCAATTTCAGCCTGGTCTTGATTTTGCGGCCATCCATCAATACACAGTGGCCTTGCCCAACATTCTTCTGTGAAATTGTTCGGATCCAGCAGAACACCAAGACGGAGCTGATAGTGCCAGGTCAGCTCCCAGAGGCAGGCTCTCTCTCTCTCTCACAACTCGCAGAAGTCTAGAGGCCGCTCCTTGTTGCTTCATCCTGAGGAATGACCTAAGGTCCAGTCTCTTTTCACGCTTGCAGGTAGGCCACGTTCACACATTGCCTCTTCTTCTCAGACTCCTGATCTCAGGCACAAAACGTCTGCACCTGCCTCATGAAGCTACTGTGTGAAAAGGAACTTCTGCTTCTAGCTTGTTCCATGGCCCAAGGTTGATCATCAAGGGCCATTTTCAGTGATGGGTTCACCAACAGTGAACAAAATGACGAATGACCGGCCTCCAAGTCCCTCGCCTTGTAGTGAAGGGGCGGGGGAGAGACATAATGAAATAATAAAGGAATGGGGAGCGTTGTTAAGTAAAGCCTCTCTGACAAGGAAACGTGGAGGGAAAAGCCTGAAGAAAGAGCCTACAGTTCGAAGACATCACAGTCCACATTGCTTTTACCTTTTGCACTGCGAAATTTAGCTTACCTTCAAACAATTACATAAGTCTTGTTTGCCAACCTAAAATTAATTAATAAGCGAGCCTACAGTAGTTCCCTTTACCCGTGGGTTCACTTTTTGTTATTGTTGTTAATCCTCACCCGAGGATCTTTTCCCATTGATCTTTAGAGAGTGGAAGAAGGTGGGGAGACAGTTTTGATTGGTTGCCTCCTGCACGGGGTTTGAGCCTGCAACTGAGGCGCATGGCCTTGATTGCAATCGAACCTAGGACCCTTCAGTCCAAGGGCCAATGCTCTTATCCCCTGAGCCAAACCGGCCAAGGCCATGGTTCGTTTCATTTTCCATGGTTTCACCCACCATCCACCACAGTCTAAAAATATTACGTGAAATTTCCCAGAAATAAACCATTAGTAAGCTTTAAATTGTGCGTTGTTTTGAGTAGCGTGATGAATTCGCACACCGTCCCACTCCATCCCACCTGGGATGTAAATCACCCCAGGGTCCAGTGTTAACCACACTGTCTACAGACACTAGGGACCCATTAGTCACCTAGTGGCCGGCTCAGTTATCAGACCCGCTGTTGTGGTATCACAGTGCTTATGTTCAAGTAACCCTCATTTTACTTAAGAATGGCCCCGAAGTCATTCACATAACTGTTACTACAAAATATTGTTACAATCCTTCTATTTTTATTTGTTATTGTTGTTAATCTCTCACTGTGCCTACTTTATAAATTGAACTTTATCAGATGTATATCTGGGAAAAGACATAGTATAGTAGGGTTTGTTATTATCTGTAGTTTCAGGCATCCACTGGGTTCTTGGAACATATGCCCTGTGGATAAGAGGGGTCTACGGTGCCTGGAAATTTCTTTCGGAGTAAGTGCCCCTCACGTACTTAAACACTTTCTTTACAGAAGCCTTTCCAGCCACTCTTCCTGGCCCTTTCATTTACATTTTAGCAGCAATGAAAACAAAGAAATTGAGTCCTAGGAAATAATTAAACTTTTGTGGAGAAGAAATCTGGTTTCTTGCAGAGGCAGCAGTCCAGCTGTGTTTAATGATTGGCTAGGTCATCATTTAGATGTTGATTAGCTATATACTTTAAACAATTACAACGAACACCTTAACTCAAATAATCAGGGTACCACACAACGGTGAGGGATAAACACGATGCATCTGGGTGAGCACTAGAAGAAATTGCTAATTGCTTACTCAATACCTATTCTCTCTTCCTGACCTAGTAACAGACTCTGATTTTCAGCCAAGCACACTGCAACCTAGAATAAAGAATAGATTTCCCAGCCTCCCTTGCAGCCAGGACTGGCTATATGAGACGTCCCTGGCTAATAGAATTGGAAGTGTTGGGTCAGAGTTTCAGATGGGCTACTTAAAGATACAAATGCTCTTAATCAATATATTCCTTTGTCCCTCTTCACCTCCTTCTTTGGTCCTGGATTTCAGACGTCATGTCTGTGGTAGGTTGGATTATTACTCTCAACTCGTCACTCTATCCCTCAATAGAATTAGACAGCCACCTTTTATAGTACATGGAGTGCACTTCCCTAACCTTGATTTTAAACTCACTGACTTTGGCCAATGGGATGTTATTGGACATAATGTGAAGAGAGGGTTGGAATGTACTCCTGTGGGTTGGTTTGCCCTTGTGTGCTCCTGTCAGTAACCCAGGTAAGCTGCCTGTCCCAGAAAAATGTGGGGAAACACGCAGCAGACCTAAACTTCAACGTGCTGCTATGTTCATATTAAGAGAAACATTGAGTCCTAGCCAGTTTGGCTCAGTGAAAAGAATGTCAGCCTGCAGACAAAGGGTCGCGGGTTCGATTCCGGGCAAGGGCATGTACCTTGGATGCAGGCTCCATCCCTGGCCCTGGTCGGGGCATGTGCGGAGGCAACCAATCCATGTTTCTCTCTCACATCAATGTTTCTCTTCCTCTGTCTCTTTCTCTCCCTTCCACTGTCTCTAAAAATCAATGAAATTTTTCAGATGAGGCTTAACAACAAAGAGAGCAAGAGAGAAACATTGACATACTGTCAACTCCACTTCCAGTCACCAAATCCGCTGCTCTCTCCCCGTTCCCCTCCCATCTCCCTGCCACTGCCTTGTTCACACTCTCATGACATCCCATCTTGACCGTCCCAAGCATTTCCTCCCCTACATTCTTACATCCTTTCCATTCTTACTCCCAGATCATCAGCCTTATGGAGACAAAGAAATCGTGCTCAATATTAACTCTCTACGATTACATAATTTCTCCACTGAAAATCTGCCAGTGGCTCCAAGTCCCCTGAGAGTTAAAATCTAAACCCCTTAGGATGATCTTTCTTTAAATCTTTATTTATTTTAGAGAAAGAGGAAGGGAAAGGAATCGAGAGATAGAAACATCAATGAGAGAGAAACATCTACGGGCTACCTCTTGCACACCCCCACTGGGGATTGAGCCCAAAACTCAGGCATGTGCCCTCTTGGTTCATGGGTCAACATCTAACCACTGAGCCACACTGGTCAGGCCAGAATGATCTTCAAGGCCCTTCAACTTCTGGTCTTGTCTACCTGCTAACCCTCCCCTTCTGCCATTCCCGCATGGATACGCAGGGCTCCAGCTACTGCACTGTCCTTGCTTGGTCATGGCCGCCATCTCTTTCCACGCACTGCTCCATCTGCCCCTTGCAGCCCTGACTCCGGCACCCCCTCCTCACAATGAGGAAACAGCCAAGCCAGGATTCAAATCTCAACCATTCTGCCCTCCCTACCCCGAGAAAGATAGGAAAGTAGGGTGCTTGAAATGACTGCATGGCCCATCTGATCTCTCCCCAGTGCTGACACCTAACCCAGTCACTGGCACATTCCATTCAGCCAGTGATTCTTATCTGCCTTGAAGTCAGCCCAAAGGCCTCAGTCTGGTGTGAAAGACTCCCCACCACGTGCAACCCGAGTCCACACTAGTGAAAGGTTTTCAAAAAGAAGAAGTCAAAACCACTGCCTAGGATAAAATACTAGTACAGGATTTCCTGCGAGCGTCTTTAACGCGTGTAATCTACCTTCTCACTCTAGTTCAGATAACTGTGTGTCAGGTGGATGTAGACATGATGTAAGGAATGCATCAAAACATGGTACCTTCCTGGATACAAGCTCTTGCTTTCAAATGAATGCCAGTGTCTGCTGAAATTGCCATCTGGGCCATCCTGATGCCAAAAATATGGCACTCAGTGCTGTAGAGGCAAGATGCAGATCATTGTTTCTGTATTATGGCAATAAAACCACATTCATTTGCAAACCTACTCATGAGTTTTCAAGTATGGAACAGTAACAAAAGGGAAGCCCAAGACATTCTCAAGTCCTTGCAGTGTCCTTGTAGATTCAGAGCAAGATTTCAGGTATGACAGGATACTATGTTACTTTTAAAACTTACTCAGAATTTCTGAAAACACTGCCTACAATTAGATAGAAGAGCTGGGAAACTGAACTGGGCCTAAGTCTGAAAAAGCAAGGCTGTAGTACAACAATACGTAGATTCTCTATTGAAATACCAAACTTTCCTTAAAAAAACAAAAAAAAAGAGAGATAATAAGTAAATGCTATTCAGTCCTAAGATTCCAGGATAAGACCTATAGGCACACAAATGCACATGCACATTTGCAAAATGCATGTATGGTTCATGCCTATGTATGGGACACACTGACACTGAGAATGCTATAAAGGAATCTCTAAATTAGGGGCTCAACTTATATAAGAATTTAAAATAAATTTATCAATGATTCTGTTGGCATTAAATTCCCCCTGTTCATCTTTATGTCAAACAAAGAATAGAAGTCACCTGGGATATGGGTGCTGTCCTCAAGGTTAAACAGAGAAAGTGGACAGATATTTCCTGGTTTTAATATTTAGCTGAAGGTTGCTACTCTAGAGCAGGGGTCTGCAAGCTACATGGACCTCACATACAAACTCACCCACTGCCAGTCTGTATAAATAAAGTTTTATTAGAATATAGCAATACCTTTCATTTATATACTAGAGGCCTAGTGCATGAAATTCATGCATGGGTAGGGTCCCTTGGCCTGGCCTGTGATCAGGACCCATCTTCCCAGGCTGCTGGCAGCCGGCCCTGCCCCTGCCACTGACGCCGGTCACCCTGTGTGCATGGGGCAACCAGCAGGGCGATCCCATCCACCTTGGCCTGACACCACCCGCATCTGCTGCCCACCCCAGGTTCCCCATTCCCCATCGGTTGATCGGAGCTTGCCGGCCCAGAGAAAGGGACTAAGAGGTTGGCCGGCAGGCCCCGAGAGCCTGATCAGAGGAGGGGGGGCCTGCGGGTTGGGGGAAGCTCCTGCACTGAGCATCTACCCCCTGGTGGTCAGTGTGCGTCATAGCGACCAGTCGTTCCACCATCTGGTCGATTTGCCTATTATGCTTTTCTATATATAGATTGTCTATGCTACTTTTGAACACTTCTAACAGACTGTATATTCCACAAAGCTGAAAATATTTATTATACGGTTCTTCACAGGAAAAAATTTGCAGCCCTTGCTACAGTGGCAGCATATTCTAGGCTCTGTATGAAATAGAGAAGAGCAAGCCACCAAAATCTACTTATTGATAGGTTTAATAAGGATGAAAGCTTTTCTGGAAAAAAAAAAAAATGAAAGCTCCTCAATCTCAACTTCAAGACAGTCCTTCTGTTTAAATGTAACACTTTCAGTGTCTAACTCACTCGCCTCTCTGAACATGCTCAAAATCTCCACCAAGTAGAGAAGATCGACATGAGGGGAGAGACGAACATTTCCGAACTCTTAAACTTCATAACTTGAGATAGGATCATTCTTGACATTTTTCTGAGGCTACCTCCTGTTTTTAAACACTTGAGAAAGCTGAGCATTAGAGAGCCTAAGAAATTCACCCAAAGTCACCCAATAGCCTAATAAGTTACAGAACCAAAATTGGAATCCGGTATGTCTGATTCCATTGCCCATGCTCCTCCCACCATATCTTGCTGCCTGGTTAATTTATTCATATATTTATCCAATTAACAATTATCAAGCACTTCAGGGATACTTGCTATGTTCAATCACCAAGGACACAATGTCATCTAAAACAAAGAGAAATTGATACCAAGGTAAAATCCACTTCAAATAAGATAGATGTGACCCTCCCCCGCCGCCCAGAATCCCCTCAATCCGTAATCTAATAAAAAAAAATTAAGAGAAATCATATCCTTATGAAATATACTTACATGGTTTTATTTTTTCAAAAAGAGGCCATGTTGCCCTAACCAGTTTGGCTCAGTGGGTAGAGTCAGCCTGCAGACTCAAGGGTCTCAGGTTCGATTCCGGTCAAGGGCATGTACCTTGGTTGCGGGCACATCCCCAGTAGGAGGTGTGCAGGAGGCAGCTGATCGATGTTTCTCTCTCATCGATGTTTCTAACTCTCTATCCCTCTCCCTCCCTCTCTGTAAAAAAAAATCAATAAAATACTTTTTTTTAAAAAAGACGCCGTGATGACTAATTAGACTGTAACCCTGAAATATATGCGTGATGTATATAGACTGTATATATAATGTCAGAGAGGTTGCCTCGCTCATGAGATTGGAAGCCATTTCTCAAACCAGCTTGGTTTTTCTTTTATCCAGATTACCTTTGACTTTCTAGTAACCATCATATCAAACACAATTCCAGTGGCATAGAACCCACCAGACTGTGAGGAGTTATACACAGTCACTATGCCATCGTCTCTAACTCGGGTGTCATTATTTTTCAATATCATCTTGGGCAATCTTTTTGTATAATGTTTAAAAAAATTTGGACACAATAAGATAGAGAAATCTGTATTATGTGTGTGTATGATAGAAGTTACCTCAGCTTAGATTTAAACCGCAAAATATAATCCAACTCATTTCTTAAAATTATAGTTTACATGCAATATTAGTGTCAGGTGTAACTAATATATTATAACTAATATACACATATTATATTAGTTTCAGGTGTAAGCATAGTGATTCAGCATTTATATACCTTCCAATGTGATCGCCATGCTAAGAACAGACACCATCTGCCCTGTATGAAGTTGTTACATGTTATTGGCTGTATTCTCCAGGCTGCACATTCCATCCTGTGACTGGAAGTTTGTGTAATTCAGCGCTTGACACCTGCATGGCACATGGAAGGGAGAGCGCTCTATGATTTTCACGCTCCAGGAGAAGAGGCTGTTTTGGCAGCTGGGTTGTGAATTGGAAAAATAAGGGTTGAGGTCAGGGCTTTGGGGCATCAGCCACATCTGAAGCAAAAGAGAGTATTTTTATACAGTTCAGGGCCTGCTCCCACAGGCCCACCCACGTACGGCTCTGATAGAGAACAGTCAGCGGTCAGCAGCAGGCCCTCTGGGACCGTGTCAGAGGAGCCGGTGAACATCACAGACATGATTAGATCACAGTGCCGGCCCTGTCCGCATGCTGGGAGAGGAAATGGACAAGAATGGCTCTGCTTTTCCCACACTCAAGTAGAAATGTGTTGATATTAAATTATAGAGCCCTTGCTGGTTTGGCTCAGCAGCGAGAGTGCTGGCCTGGGGACTGAAGAGTCCTAGGTTCAATTCCGATCAAGGGCACGTACCTAGGTTGCAGGCTTGATACCCGGCCCTGGTTGGGGCATGTGCAAAGGCAACCAATCATTGTGTCTCTCTCACATCAATGTTTCTCTCTTTGGTGCTCTCACTCTCTCTCTCTTTCTCTCTCTCTCCCTTTCACTCTCTCTAAAAACCAATGGAAAAGTATCCTCAGGTGAGTATTAAAAAATTTTTTTAAAGATGAGATTGTAAATTTTTTTTCATGTCACAAATAATGTAATAAACGATCTCTTCTATGATTTCAAATGGCAAGTGTCATTGGCATATCCAGTATCATAGAGAGTCAAGATTATAACCGCAAAGCTAAGATGTCACCATTGTAAATACTATGAAAGCAAAGCTAAGATATTGTCATTTCATTGGGAGTTTGAGCTGTGGTACAAATGACACTCTCACTGGTTAGGATCCCCTCCCCCCCTCATATTTTCTTTGCTTTATTCATCAGAGAAAGAAATTAATATCAAGTTATTGAGCCTGTTTAACAGCCACATTCAAACAGTGCACCAGACCATGAAGTTCTTTCCGAGGCCAAGTCCACAAAGTGCAAACCAGGAGAGCAGGAAGTTCCCTCCCCACTCACGCAGCCGTCCTCCTGGGCTCTGAGCACAATGCACCTGGTGACCTCACAGACTCTGAGCCGAGTCTTCAGTGAGAAATTGCTCCAGGATTTCTGGGGGATAGCCTGAGTCCAACATCCAAAGCAGCTCACAGAACCATCAAACACCTGCTGGCATCCCAACAGCCTACCATTGTGATTTAGTAGAAAGAAGGAAGTAGACACGGAAATGGCAAGAGAGAGTGTGAGCCTGCCCTACTCTTCCGGATGGAGAGATGGTACTCTGGTGGGCAGGGAACACAAAACTCTTCTACATAATCTGAAACTATTGCTCTTAGTATTGACATTATCATGTCATGCTTTATAATACTTGAAAATCGTGACGATATTTTGAACTTAAAGTTGGTAAATTGTGTGATCTGTGCCACAGCGGTACACAGGGGTCTAAATGCTTTTCTAATTCCCAAATAAACATGTTAAACAAACACCAATCACAGCTGATGTTGCAACAGGAAAGCAGAGCAGTCTCCCCGGGGCTGCACAGCCGTGGCCTTCTGCACGGAGTCCTTCTCTTTGTGTTTTACACTCGCACGGAAGCTTCCTGGTGTGAAATTTCAAGAATTTTGCAAGTGCTCCATGAATCTCTCTAGAGTAGACCAGTGGTCGGCAACCTGCGGCTCACGAGCCACATGCAGCTTTTTGGCCCCTTGAGTGTGGCTCTTCCACAAAATACCACGGCCTGGGCGAGTCTATTTTGAAGAAGTGGTGTTAGAAGAAGTTTAAGTTTAAAAAATATGGCTCTCAAAAGAAATTTCAATCGTTGTACTGTTGATATTTGGCTCTGTTGACTAATGAGTTTGCTGACCACTGCCTACCATCCCACTTACTAGCATACTGCGAGTGAGTGGAGCACATGAGAGCCAGGGAAACGAAACAGCCTCCTCTGGGTGAGAGAAGAGGATAAGGATGAAAAAAAAAAATTCCTAACTTTGGCCCCACTGGTGTGGTCCAGTGGTTAAGCATCAACTCATGAACCAAGAGGTCCCCAATTCTATGCCCGGTCAGGGCACATGCCCGGGGCTTCACAGCCGACTGAGACGTTTACATCTCTCTATCTCTGTCCCTTCCTCTCTCTCTAAAAATCAACATAAACACATTTTTTTAAAAATCCTAACTTTGTTCTGGTTCACTTTTAATAATGTTATTTCTTTCAGCATTTTAGCAACAAGAAAATTGGACAAAACCCCCTCAAATTGCCCCTAAGCTTCAGAAAAGGTAGAAATGGTAGATTTTTTTTAAAAGCTATTTTCAGGAAAGCATTTAAAAAGCACATTTATCTAACAAAGCAAAACTGATAATTCTATCATTCCACCGCCCTGGGCAGCGTGATAACTTCTGTTTAAGAGAAGGGGCGAGTTTACTTGATTCCTTCTGTCCCCAGAACTTTGTGCCCCGGCTCCCTAGGGCTCTCTACTGCAGGACAAGGCGATCAGCGACCACGTCATGCGGAAACCGACAGTCTGTACCTTCGTCCTTAGGGAAACAGAACTGGGAGAGGGCAAATGGAAATGGTTGGTATTGAAGACAGCCTAGATATGGTTTAAAGAATGTTTTCTCTAGAAAAATAAATGAAAGTAAATGACACACAGTGACAGAAGACTTGGTCCCAAAAGATGGCACCTCCTACACCTTGAATTTTGAGAAGGCATCACCTTGGTTCTTAGAACCTCAGCTACAGACCATCTATTATGTACTAAGTTCAGTATGACTAGCTGTATGTGAATTGTCTTATTGACTCTCACAATAATCTCTTTGTGACCAAGTCAAAAATGATTCAGCTGAAGCAACTCCCTAAGAAACCTCACAGTGATAAACCCAGCAACAAGACATTAATTTTAAAGGCTGTAATACAAAGATTGATGACCTGGCTGTTGTGATTCAAAGGTTGAGCATCAACCTATGAACCAGGAGGTTATGGTTTGATTCCAATCAGGGCACATGCCCGAGTTGTGGGCTCAATCCCCAATGGGGGACATACAGGAAGTAGCTGATCAATGATTCTCTCTCATCATTGATGTTTTTATCTCTCTCTCGGTCTCCCTTCCTCTCTGAAATCAATAAAAATATATTTCTTTAAAAAGGGGCACAACTAGAGGACACTGATTTGTTTAGGGAACAAATGTCATCAGATGACATTTGACTTCTCTTTACATTTGGGAAATGGTTACAGGAAACCATCTGGATCAAACAGGAACTCCTGAGAGAATGCAAGTGTGGGAAATCACTGTACCATTTCCAGCTCTCAATGAAAAAGTCCATCTTTAAGGGTGTTAGAGACAGATGTCATTGCATCATGGGACTCGCCCATAAGAAACCAGGTCAATGGGAAAAAATGTGTTCCAAGGACATAAAAATGATGCTACTCTGTTAATAGACACCAGGGACTCCTGTGAGACCTCAGCCATGGAAAATGCAACATGACTCAGGAACATTCCAGGGAACAGCTAAGGAGACTCCCAAGGCTCCTTCCCTATGCTCACCCTACATGAGCCGGATGAAGCCCATTAGGCTGGAGCACTCAGGTAGTCAGTTCAGGGGAAGCAGGAGCTCCCCCCAGGAAAGGGACTCAAGGAAAAAGTGCATAGACAGGGCTGCCTGCCACATCCTCCAGTCCAACATGAACACTGTGGACAGGACACCTCCAGTGATGGTGGCTGTCTGCCATGTCAGTCTTGGGGTGGAGGCCCAAGGTTACACAGGTGCATATTTCCCCTGTTGAAAACCTGGGGTAGGATTCATTGCTCTAGTTAAGATCAAGCTTCATGTCTTAATAGGAAATGATAATTTTGGACTTACCTAAAAGAATAAAAATTATGAGAGGAAGGGATGGCCACTCATGGCCATAGCCTGTTGAGCTTTGGCCAAGAATCAGGTTGGTGGTCCTCTCCCTCATTTGCCACACATGCCCTCACTGCTCCTCGGGCCACAGGATGTCCTCTCAGCCCTGCCAGCTTTGGGGCAGGCGTTTCTCGGCGTGGGCGCACTTAAGATCCTGGGTGGTCCTTTGGGTTCCCATAGGATTTGCATCCTTCCCAGGATCGGCATGGAGGTAAACCACAGAGAGAGCAGCTCTTCAAACACCCTTTGAAACACTTTACTCCACCAGCCAGTCTCTTAAGGTCCCTGCACTTCCAAGAATTCTCTCACCACCAAGGTAATGTTTACCTAGATCCTTACCTGGTTTCATTTCCAAGTCATCTGAAAATTAAAAATTTACAAACCCTGGAAAATAAGAGAAGTCAAATAAAAAATGAATAATGACAAGGTCATTTTCAATTACCATATGCAAATGAACTGTTTCTTTTTTAAACACGCATTTATACGGGATGTTTCTTTTTTCCAATTAAAGTTTGCTTTGGGGGGGAAACCAAGATGGCGGCATAGGTAAGCACCTAAATGGCTGCCTTGCACAACAATTTCAAAACTACAACTGAAAGACAGAATGGACACCATCCAGAACCACAGGAAATCTGGCTGAGTGGAAATTCTACAACTAGAAGGAAAGAGAAAAGCTCACGGAGAATTGGAGAAACGGCAAAGGGTTGAGGTACGGCAAAGGGTCTTTGTGCATGCAGAGAGGAAGGGTGACTGAGAGCCTGACTCACTTTCTCTGGTGGGAGGGGGAAGGAAGCCCCCAACTGCACTGAACCCCAGTTCTGACTGCACTGAACCCCAGTTCCGGGCGAGCCCCTGGGGACCCACGCTCTTGCAGGGGGAATCTGGACTCTCGGGCGGAGGTTGGAGAGCCAGGGAAGGCAGAGGTCTGGATGCGTGCGCGCACAAAGGCAGGGCTGACAGGAAGCCAAGACTGTCTGCTCCGCCCTGAGACTCCACCCCACCCAAGCTGAACACAGAGGCTTTTGCAATTTGGCAAGTCTAATCCTATAAGGCTCTCTCCAGCACCGAACTTCTCCCAGCGTAGACACAGCTGATCCTCACAGCCAACTGGCCTGGAGGTCAATTCCTCCCAGCGATACCAACAACAATCAAGACTTAACTACAACAAGGCTGTACACACAGTCCACAAAGGGGTGCACCAAGAGTGTCCACCTCAGGTAACTGGGAGGCCGACCCACTGGGCCATATAGGAAACCTAGCACACAAAGCTGCCCTACCAACTCAGGGAAGCAGTGAAAATGCAGTGACAAAGAAACAGATCACAAATGAAAGAAATGGAGGAAAACAAATGACTGGATATAGAATTCAAAACCACAGTTATAAGGCTTTTCAAGAATATCCTAGAAAAGGCCAATAAATATAACAAGACCCTCGAAGATACGAAAAAGGACCAACTAGAAATTAAACATACACTGACTAAAATAAAAAATATTATACAGAGACCCAACAACAGACTAGAGGAACGCAAGAATCAAGTCAAAGAATTGAAATACAAGGAAGAGAAAAACACTCAACCAAAAAAGCAAAACGCAAAAAAAATCCAAAAAGTTGAAGATAGTGTAAGAAGCCTCTGGGACAACTTCAAGCATACCAACATCAGAATTATGGGGGTGCCAGAAGAAGAGAGAGAGCAAGATACTGAAAACCTATTTGAAGAAATAATAACTGAAAACTTCCCCCACCTGGTGAAAGAAATAGACTTACAAGTCCAGGAAGTGCACAGAACTCCAAACAAAAGGAATCCAAAGAGGACTACACCAAGACACATCATAATTAAAATGCCAAGGGCAAAAGACAAAGAGAGAATATTAAAAGCAGCAAGAGAAAAACAGTTAACTACCTACAAGAGAGCACCCATATGACTGTCAGCTGATTTCTCAACAGAAACTATGCAGGCCAGACAGGAGTGGCAAGAAATATTCAAAGTGATGAATAGCAAAAACCTACAACCAAGATTACTCTACCCAGCAAAGCTATCATTCAGAATTGAAGGGCAGATGAAGAGCTTCACAGATAAGAAAAAGCTAAAGGAGTTCATCACCACGAAACCAGTATTATATGAAATGCTGAAAGGTATTCTTTAAGAAGAGGAAGAAAAAAAGTAAAGATAAAAATTATGAACAACAAATACATATCTATCAACAAGTGAACCTAAAAATCAAGTGAATTAAAAACCTGAGGAACAGAATAAACTGTTGAATATAATAGAATCAGGGACATAGAAAGGGAGTGGACCGATAATTCTCAGGGTAAAAGGGCTATGGTGGTGTGCAGGAAGAGACTGGACAAAAACTGTACACCTATGGATGAGGACAGTGCGGGGGAGGTAAGAGCAGAAGGTGGGGTGGGAACCGGGCGGAGGGGAGCTATGGGGGGGAAAAGGAGAAACAACTGTAATAATCTGAATAAAGATTTATTTAAAAAAAATAAAAATAACAAAAATAAAGTTTGCTTTTGCAGTCTTTGGAGAGTAAAAACAAAAAAATCTTAAAGAAAATATATATAATGATAGCAACCTAAATATAGATAGGAAGGGATGGTGGGCTCACCAAAAATTTTACTGTTACAATTATTATACTTTCTTCTCTCAGCCCCTGCACCTACTCCTTCACCAAGTCCTGTCAATATTATCTCTAAAGTAGCAAATCCATCCACATCTTAGCTACCCGCACCCTAATCCAACCTACTGTCACATCCTGCCTGGATCACTGCCATGAGCCCCTAATTCGTATCTCCGCTTAGAATCTTGCTCTTCACCCAGCTATTCCACACCAGAAGCTGGAGAGGGTTTCTTAGAATGCAAATGTGACTGAGTCATGTTCTTGCATAGAAGTCTTCAATGGCCAATAATCATTTGAAAAGATGCTCCCCTGTTTACTCATTTGAAAAATGCAAATTAAATACACAGCGAGATACCACTACAAAGCACACAAAATAGCTAAAATTAAAAAAATGAAAAACACAAACTATAGGTGAGTCTGGAGAGAGACTGAAACGCTCATACCCTGCTGATGAGAATGTAAAATGATGCCACCACTTTGGAAAATAGGTTTACAGTGTCTACTAAAGCTGAACATCCATCCATCCTGTGACCCTGCAATTATGTCATCGATGTATTCCAAAAATACATATTTATCTAGACACCATCACAAATATTCCCTATGACTCATGACAGCCCACAACTACAGAGTACCCACACACTCATCCACACTACATGGATAGACCAATTTTGGTACATTCATGCAATGAGAATGAACAATCTACAGGTACAACTACAACAGATGAATCTCATGGACATTATTTTGAGTGAAAGAAGCCAGGTAATAGAGTACATATTATCCAATTCTATTTATATAATGTACAAAAACAGGCTGGAAGGAGTGGATAAAGGAGAGATTATATTCTATACTCCCAAAGCTTGTCTGAGCAAAGAATTTAAGAGTATTTCCCATGGGCTGGTTTGGGGGATGCACAAGAAACAGCCAGTCTGTGGGCTGCTTGCCTTAGGTATTGTCTAGGAGTCAACCCTAGAAGGACAAGCAGAATTTAGGATTGGAGAGGCTGAGCCGACAGCCTGAGAGTCTAACATTGTGCCAAGGGCTTGACCTACATTATCTTAGCTGACCTTGAGAAACCAGGAGTCAGCAATTACAATAAAGAAGCCCTCGCCTGGTTGGAGAGAACTAGGGGTTCACCAAGGGTGGAGGCTTTATCCCAAAAGCGCCCTGCAAGAAACATCGATCCTTGGACTATAGGGCCCTGGGTTCAATTCTGGTCAAGGGCATGTACCTCTGTTGTAGGCTCCATCCCTGGCCCTGATTGAGGCCACCAATCCATGGTCTCTGTCACATTGATGTTTCTCTATCTCTCCCTTCCCTTCCACTCTCTCTAAAAAGAAAGAAAAATTCAATGGGAAAAATATCCATGGGTAAGAATTAACAACAAAAAAAAAGGAAGAAGTAAGAAATGAGAGGCTGGAGCGCGGATTTCTTGTAAGGTGGGCTTTGTCTATGGTTATAGACCTAGTGACACTGAGCTTCAGACATTCTTTTACTTACAAGGGACCAATAACGAGAACAGCCAGCTACAAAACTTAAAATTAGCAGTTAGAAGTAAAAAATATGAGCTATGCTTGTTTAGTATACCACACCCCCTGGTAATGTACCTTGTTTAATGCCTCCTACTAAGCTGGCATTTAATAAATGCCAGTTTCTCCACATGAGACTCTTATATCAGCTACATAGAAAAACAGCAGCACTATGGGAATCAGAAAACAAACAAAAAAAATTGAAAAATGGCAGAGAACTTGAAGGAAATACATTTTAAGAAAGGATATACTTAGTATGGCTTATTTCCTCACACAAATCTAAAGGATGATTTACTTCGTGCTAATTAGAAGACCAGTGGGCAACTCTGAAAAGTGAGGTAATTCTCATCCAAATTACATAATGAACTACACCAAATCATATAGCAACACAAAAGTGTTCCTACACAATGATCTAAACACTTTTCAATGAAAGGAAAGGTTTCACGAACAAAAACACAACAGAATCAACTACTAGAATAAATAATAGAGTTCATCATGGTTTTCAAAAACATTAACATAAAAATAAGTTACAGGGAGGAGGGACTGGAGAGTTATTTTTCAATGGGTATAGTTTTAGTTTCACAAAATGAAACGAATTATGGAGATAGATGGTGGTGATGGTTGTACAACATTATGAATGTATTTCATATAACTCACTGTACACTTAAAATGGTTAATGTAGTAAATTTTATATTATGTGTATTTTGCCACAATTTTAAAAATCAAAGAGAAAATCAATAGCAACGCAACCATTTTGGGAAAAATCATTGGGCAGTATCTACTAAAAATGACCATATGCTAAACCTATTCTACTCCTAGGTATATAGAAATACGTACATATGTTCACCAAAAGATATGAACAAAGATGTCTGTACACCATACTATTCATAATAGCCCATAAACCACAAACTACCCAAATGCTCATCAATCATAGAATGGTTTAAATAGATGGGGATACATTCACACTATGAAGTACCATACACCAACAAAAATGAGTGATTTACATTCAGAAACAACAATATGCATGAATCTCATCAACACACTATTGAGTAAAAGAAGCCAGATGCAAAAGTACAAACTGTCTGATTCCATTCGTATCTATATCCTATATAATAAAACCCTACTATGCAAATCAACCAAACAGCGGAACGACTGGTTGCTATGATGCGCACTGACCACCAGGGGGCAGATGCTCAACACAGGAGCTGCCCCCTGTTGGTCAGGGCACCCCCACCAGGGGAGCACCACTTAGCCAGAAGCCAGGCTCACAGCTGGTGAGCACAGCGGTGGTGGCGGGAGCCTGTCCCACCTCCGCTGCAGGCAGGTGGTATGGAGCGAGGGGTCCTGGACTGCAAGAGAGATGTCTGACTGCCAGCCTAGGCCCACTCCCCAAGGGATCCTGGACTGCGAGAGGGCACAGGCCGGGCTGAGGGACCCCCCACCCAGTGCACGAAATTTCATGCACCGGGCCTCTAACATATATATATATTAGGCTAATATGCAAAGTGTCCCCTCGGGAGTTCGACCAGGAGACCAGGAATTTGATTGCTCGCTATGACATGCGCTGAACACCAGGGGGCGGCACGGAATGAAGGAAGGTCCCAGCCAGCAGCCGGAAGGCCTCGATCAGCCCTGATCACCGGCCAGGCATAGGGACCCTACCCGTGCACGAATTTCGTGCACCAGGCCTCTAGTAAGGTATAAACCAGGCAAAACTAATATAAGAAGTTAGAAGGCAAGGTAGTAGTAGTTATCATTGTGGGAGTTGTGACTAGAAGGAGGCTGGGGGGACAAGACAGGCTCTAGGGTCTGATTACGTTGACATGCTCAGCTTATAGAAATGGATTGAGTTGTCCTCTTATGATAGGTTCACTTCTCTGTGTCATATGTCTAAAATAGATAACCTCATTTCTTTACATAAGAAAAAACTAATTAGATAATCTTCTAGGAAATAAAACACCATTAAAGGGGATCAGAATGTGCCATCCTAAATTATGCCACTTGGCATAAAGGGTTATTTGTTGCTGAAGGCAATTGAGAGAGAACAGACATAAAGAACACCCTCTACCCTCTGCTATCTGCCTAAAGACAGGGTTTAAATTTCCCTTCCTAATGGCAACATAAATTTCCATTTGTACAGGTGTCTCCCTCTCCCCTACCAGGAAGATTCTTAATCAGCAATCTTCCCAATAGAGAAGGCACCAGCATAACTCTACATGACAAATCTTAATAAACGATCTTTATCTTCCATTAGTTTCCCCCATATATTTACCTTTTCACATTTACTGCCCCTAAAAGAACAGAGTTAAAAGAAAGAAAAGAAAGCAAAAGCCACACCCTACCTCCACCCCAGAGAACCTGGAGCCTCCAGCAGATGGCTGCCACACTTAACTAGACCCTAGTTTCTAAATCATATGAGAAATGTATAGAAGAACATGCCTGTGGGCTCAGCTCCCTGCATCACCTGCATTACTTCATAGGGGTCCTTCCAGATCAGGCTGAGAATCTGCTTCTCCCCTGTGGGAACTTAATACCACCTGCTCATGTTACAGCCGCCATGGGTGAGCTGACAGGGCAGAGGAGTGACAGGCCGACCCCAAGAATTGAGGGACAGGACAGGTACTATACCAATGGCAAGGAATGAGGAAATGGAGATGCACTTTTATTATTAAACTAGTGACCCGGTTTAATAAATAAAATTCGTGCACATTAAAAGGGGATTAATTAGAGGATATAATTTAATATTGCTATTTGCCCTTTATAATAGAAGTGTCAGAGATGAAAGAAAATTAGTGAAATGTATATGAAAACCTTCCTCCTGTCAGAGTCTGGCACTCACCATGGGACCCAGAGTCAAGTCCCCACCCACCCACATGCAACTCAAAATCACATGAGACCCAGACCTGGCTGGACCACCCCCATTGGGCTAGATCCAGACCCAGCCAGTCCCACCCTTGTCAAGCCCTGCCAGGTAGGGGGTGTAGCCTCAGGTCCCCTGGCCCAGCACCAGGACAGGGGGCATGGCCTGAGGTCCCCCAGCCCAGATCAGGGTGGGGAACTTGCCTTGAGGTCCTCTGTCAAGCCCCACCAGGATGGGGGGCGTGGCCTGAGGTCCCTGCTGATTGCTTGTAAAGCTCCTTAAGGGAACTTGGCCTCAGCTGTGGATGCAGCCATCTTTGTGATGGAGTGATGGTCAATTAGCATATTCCCACTTTATTATATAGGATGACAAATAACTACACTGGATCAGATTTCAGTCTGAAAAGATGGCTCCCGGAAGGAGAAGAGGTTGAGAAGTGTGTTTCTCCAATAAAGCCAACACAAAGAATCTCCCCAATGGCTATGTATGTCATGGGTTGTAGCTGCTTGGCTATACAAAGAGGTGGCTTAGAAGATTGCCTGTGCTGGTTTATTCAATCACATTTTGATTATACAGTAATTAAAGTGTTGTCTTTCTCTACTACCTTTGCAACAAGGACTTTTGGGTCAGAAGAAGATTCTGTTTTTAATCTAGTTTCCCAATACATTATAGTTTAAGTTGGTAGTGTAGGGGAGAAAAGAAAAGAATCCTTCTCCTCTATCCATCCTAGGTTCTTCTGGGGCCCTGTACATTAGACTGACAAAAGACAAACGAACAAGAGAAAAACAAGCAGATGTCTCTCATAACAGGGGAGCATTCAGTGATGAGAATCTCAAAAGGGTGATTAGACCTGGAGCTTATAGCACCTTCAAAAAAAGAATAATGCATTTCTAGAGAAGTGACAGAACAAGGGAAAAGGACTTTGAGTGTCTGGGGCAGCAAATTGCGGGGAGGCAAATGTATGAAGAAACTAATGGTAGATAAGGACTAGTTAGTAATGTTTATTAGGTGATTCCTTTAGTGTCCTCTCTGGGTTGATACCGGTCTGGAGTTTTCTCCGGTGATTAACTTTCATTTTTTCCTAGTAAAGACGGACAGGTACGGCTCTAGGTGCTGAAGGTACAGAGGTGAATAAAATAGCCAAAATTCCAACTCTCAAGGAACTTATGCTCCAATGTGAGAAAACATACAGTAAAGAAGAAAACAAACAAAAGAAGATAACTGCTAATTGTGACAAACCCTATACAGTGAATAAAGCAGAAAGCTGTGACAGAAAGTGACTAAGGAGCTAAGAAATGTGAGCTTCTCAAGTGCTTGTGGCCTGGCATGGTCTTGGCAACTGAAGACTCCCGTCCTCATCCTCTGCGGGAAGAGAGAAGCATCTTGGGGAGTGGGGGTGGATCCCTCTGTTATTTCAGCAGATTGTTGTCATCTGAGCCCTGTTGCCAGGCAACCCAGACATGCCTCCAGCAAACCTCTGGGAGAGCTTAGTGCCCAGGTAAGCAAAGCCAATTGCTGCTAAGCAAGACAGCTCTCACCCAGAGCACCGTGGTGTCTGGAGGTGTCTGGATGGTCTCGCCCAGTAGGTCCTTGAAGGAGAGAAAGGAAGAGAAGCGCTCGTGAGGGGCAGAGTCCTAACTCTTGGTCCTTGGAAGAAGTCAAGACTGAAACATCTTTCCAAAAAGAACAATGTCGACAGCAGCAATGCTAAGCACGAGACTAAGCAAATCTTGTCCAGAAAGACTGTTCCATGTCTCTCTTGTTTACACCCTCCCTTTCAGCTGATTAGCCCTTGTGTCCATTTATGATGTGTCTAAATGTGATTTCTTTTCATTTCCAGTTGTCCTTTTCAACTCCAACAGTTCTATTCATTTCCTTTATATAATTTCTATCTTTTGATTGCTGTTCTCTAGCCAGGTGGAAGCCATATCACTTTTGATGACCTAACCTTGGAAATGCAGTTTTTCTTCTGCCATGAGCTATCGTCCTCCTGGTTTCATTGAGTTCCCTGGCCCTGGGACTGTAGAGCAGGTGTACAGTGGCCATGAATGTGAAAGCCTGACAGAGGAGGTGAGGGTGTGGGAACTGAATTGGCTGTTCAGGAAGGAGAATTTACCAGCTTCTAGCCATAGCCTCAAAACTGGATCAAGACAGTCTTTTTTAAAACTACAACCCACAAGGTCATAGTCCCTGTGGTCTTATGGCCTTTATCCTACAAGATACGTACTAAGCAGCAGCCAGAGGCAGGGATCCTGCGGCATTTGAAAACACGTACAGGCTAAAAGACCAACACGTTAGTTGCTGCTGCCCAAGATGCACAATAACAGTTGGAACAAACAATAGACCAGCCTAAAAGCTTGTGAAGAAAGACTGGGGGGAAATCAGAAAAGGGATATATCAATTATTATTGGTTATTGGGATTAAAAATCCATTAGGGTGTTCTAGTTACTGTGGCTGCATAGCAAACTACCCCAAAACATCGTGGCTTAAAACCACATTTATTTTGCTTACAGGTCTACAACTGGAGTAGGTCTCGATGAGCATAGCTTGTCTCTACTGTATTTGACATCACGGGGGCAAGGGCGAGAAGCGGAAGTCACCTGGAGGCTTGCTCGCTTACATGTCTAGTGGTTGAGGGCGGCTGTGGGCTGAGCACTCAGCTGGGGCTATTGGCTGGAACAGAAGGCCTCTCCCAATGGCTACTTGGGCTTCCTTACAACATGGTGGCTGGGCTCTCTAAGAGAGAGAGACAGGTGGAAGCTATATAACTTTTTATGACCTAGTCTTGGGGAAAAAATGCAGTTTTTCTTCTGCCATATTATGTTCCTTAAGAAACTAACAAAGTCCCACCCAGTTCAAGGTCCCAGTGGCGCGTGTGGGACTAGAAACATTGCTGTGCCGGTTTTTGGAAAATATAAGCAGCCACAGGAGAGGAGCGGAAGGAAACTGGAGACAATAGGGGGCACAGGAGAAATGAGCTAGGGGTGTCTCTTAGGCAAGGAAGTGAGTAGGGGCATGGTTAAGCTTGGCTGCAAAGAGCCTGAGAGAAGGAGCAAGCAGTCAGTGGCCTGCCCAGGGTGGAGGCTGAGATTGGAGAGGGTGGTTATGTCCTGCCTGACAGTTGTCATCTTCCTTTAGAGGCATCTGTGCTGTGTGCTGCTTAGGGCTGAGGATGCTGGGGTGTGGTGGGACAGGTGAAAGGTTTAACTGGAGTTGCAGGAGTCAGTGGGACTGATGCTGCACCAGATCCCAGATGGGTGCACAGCTCAGTCTTGGCTGGCAGGAAGTGCAAGTCTGAGAGCTGTCGAGGACATGGTGGGGCAGCAAATAGCATTCCTGGTGTTGATGCTGTGCTAGCGAGGGACAGAACAGGGCGCCGACAGTGGTGAGGGAAGGGCATGGACAGGCAGCTTACCCTCTCCGCACCCTAGTCTCTACATCTGCAAAGCGGACACCACTGGCTCTCAAGGTAACCGGGAAGCTGACATACAATGACAGCTGTGAAACACCTAGTTCCAAATGCCACTGGGGGGGTGCTCCACACAGACCCCATGATCGCTATGCTGAAGTAGCTCACGAGCGTTCTTAAAGGGAAAGGGACTACGTGACAATGTGAGACCAGGAATAGATGGAGTCCCAGGTGTCAAAATCATCTTGTGATATTAATTCCTGGAGGCACCTATGGAAAGGCAACCGAGTTTGATAGGAGAGATGATCCACTTCTTGATGGGAACCTGGCGGAGCTCAGAACCACCCACGGGCTGTCAGAGGGCCTGGAGACGGGTTTCCCAGAGAAACTAGCTCACTGCCACTGCAAGGGAGGTGCCTCTGCGTGAAGCTGAGACTGACACACAGCCCCAGATCCGGGCTGGAAAACAGCCAGGTGCCTCGCTCTGCAGGGCCTCCCGCATTTTCTCTAGTCTCCCCATGTGGGCGAAGGGTGGCCGGGCCCCTGGGGAGCCTGCTGGTGGACTGGCAGGGCAGCACAGTGGGGCAGGGGCACAGGAGGCCATGCTCAAACACTATGACAGTTTTAGACGCACCCACTCAAGTGCACACTCTTGGCCTTAATTCTGTGTTAAGCTGTGAGCCATTTTAAAATGTGTCTCACCTCTAGGGGGAAAAGTCTCTACAACAGCAATTGTCTGCACCTGTGCACACAACCCACCAGGCCCCACAGATCTGGGGGCTGTGCAGTGGGCCTGGCAAGTAGTAGGTGCTCATCTCTGGGCCTTCTCTTCCTTTCTCCCATCCTCCTGCCCCTCAGGGGCAGCTGCCAGTTCACTTAGAAGACTGCAGGCCTGGTTGGAGGGCACCAAAGATTCTTTTATTTTAATGGTCTGCTGGTTTTCTTACTCCCTCCAAAGCGTATGTCCAACTTAATTCAACAAACATTTATTGAGCACCTACTATGAGCCAAGCTCCATGCTTACTGCCAGGACAAGCATTGAGGAGCCCTCAACCTAGAGCGTTTCTGTCCAGAACTTTCTGTGGCAGCGGAAATGTACAATTATCTGTGGGGTGCACCACAGAATCACAATGTGGCTAGTGTGACTGAGGGACTGAGTTTTCAATTATACTTCTCTTTAACTCATTGTGATTTAAATTACCACATGCGGCCAGAGGGAGGCAGGCAGGTGCACCAAAGAAGATTCCACCTTCTGCTCTGAAGTGCTCAAATAGAGGCATGGAGACCACATGCTGGGGAGCGGAGTATCCGTCCCCACCCATCGCCAGGGTGGAGAAACCCAGCAAGCCTCGGGCAGAGGTGTGGGGACAGGAAGACGTGACTGGGAAGTCCTGAGCATACCAGGGAAACGGAGGCTGTAGGAATGATGGAGACGCCCAAGGAGTATGATCAGAAAAACAAGAGGGAGGCACAAGACAGAGTCTGAAGGACAGCCCCTATGCCCACTCCCAGCCAGCCGTCGTCCAAGCCCCACCGGCACCGGCAACATTCTGGTCCACCAGATGACATAAAGCCTTTGGTCCCCTTTGCTCAGCCAAAACATCACCATCACAGGCTCAGTTCTCTTTGACTTGACAACTGGAGCCAATGGATTCAAGCAAACTCATTCTTCCGCAAGGGTTCCTCACAAAAGCTGACACCTGCACCTGGGGCTGTGGCTGCACGCATCCCTGCCAAATCCACATGTTGAAGCTCCAACCCCCAGCACCTCAGATACTGCCTGTATTTGGAGGTAGGCCCTTTAGAGAGGTAATTAAGTTAAAATGAGGTTATTAGAGTGGGTCCTAATCTATCTATCTATAGATATAGAGAGATAAAAGGCTAATATGCTAAGTATCTGACCACTATGATACGCACTGACCACCAGGGGGCAGACACTCAACACAGGAGCTGCTGAGCTGCAGTGACTTGGCAGCGGAGGTTCTCGGGTGACCCCCCCCCCCCCCCAAATCAGAGAGGAGGAAGCCCGATTCCTTGCGGGGCCACATGATTCCACCTTCGGCCATGGGTTATGTTGTTGCCGGGGCACTGTTGGCCCTGAATCTGGTTTACTGCACACTTGCATTTGCATTCCACACCCTGTACAACAGTAACTTTGCAGAGTGCCCTCTCACACTCCGTGACCCCTCAGGGGATGTTGGAGAGCCAGTTTCGGCCCGATCCCCGAGGGGAGGGACTGCAGGAGGTTCCAGGGTGTGTCTGGCCCATCTCACCCTGTCCCACCCTGCCGGGCACCTTCTAATTAATTTCCTTTCAGTGTGCACAAATCCATGCACTGGGTCACTAGTCCAATATAAAAAGAGGAATTAGGAAAGAGGGACACAAACAGAGGGAAGACCATGTGAAGACACAGGTCGAAGAGGGCCACCTAAGAGCTGAGGAGAGAGGTCTCAGGGGGAAAAAACCAACAACAAGCTGCCAACACCTTGACCTTGGACTTCCAGCCTCCAGCTCCGTGAGAAAACACATTTCTGTTGGTTAAGCGCCCCCAGCCTGTGGCACAGGCAGACCTTGGAGATACCGCAGGTTTGGTTCCAGACCACCATAATAAGGAGAGCATCACAATAAAGCAAATCGTAATCTTTTTTTCTGGTGGAGGGTCTTGCATTCAATTTATTAAAAATGCCAACATCAAAAAAAATTAAAAATGCCAACACCTATGAAGCACATAAAATAAGGTAAGTCTGCACTTTGTCAGAGCTGGCTGAGCAAAAACACACCTGCTTATCATTAGTGGGGTGACGGCCCTAATCAAGGCCTCTGTTCTCTCCTTACGCCAAAGAGGCTGTCCCCTCCTCATTGCGCAGGTCCCTGCCCCTCCCTGCTGACGCACCTACTCCCACCAGTGCAGGATCAGAAAGGGATTTGTTCACCCTTTGAGACTGAGGCTCCCGCTTTCGTTTTTAAAGTACCTCCTGGAAGAAGGGTAGACAAAACAGTGTTGGTCCTTTGGCAAAGACTCCTTCTCAAACATATTTGCGGATTGCAGTTCCCTTGGACTAAATTGCCAGGACTTAGTTCCACCTGGACTCCCTCTGAGGCAGCCAGTGCATCTTTTCCTTTTAATTAAATGCAAAGAAGAAACAGAAGGAATGAGAAATTCAGCCACTTGCACGCTCATCCCCTATGTCCCAACCCCCTACACACACACACACACACACACACACACACACACACACACACACACACCCATTCTCTTCTCCAGGCTGTGTGCTGCCTACTCACAAGCTGTGCCCTTGGGGCCCAGGCCTGACAGCCCAGCATCTGCAGCGCCTACTTCTCTTCCAACAGGATTGCTGCTGCTTTAAAAATTTTGTTTGCAAGCCCTTGATAGGAGGAAGATGAGAGATCCCCTGGGAAAGTACGTAGTTGGAAACCCAGGTCTCCCTGAAAACTCTAACCTGATTGGGTTCTTAAGAGCTGAGTTTTGATGAGCCAAGAGAATTGATAACCAAGGTCGGCGCACCTGCGGTTGGTCCCAGGTTCAGATGTTCGGCATCAGGCACAGCAGATCGCCCTCACCTTGTGTTCACGGGGTCCCACATCTCACAGATATCCTAGTGGAAGGAATCAAGTGTTTTCCCAAGCTCTGACCCAGGAGCGCTGAGTAAAGCTGAAAATGTCATCAGTGTGATCTGTTCTGTTTCCTCCCATGTGAAATCAGGAACATTCCATGGGAGGGACTCTTGGATGTGGCCCAGCCCTGTACTGTCCCAGGGGTCCCACTCCTGGGCTAACAAGCCCAGTGACATGGTGGGAAAGAATCCCTGATGCTGGGTTCTTCGTTGTAGCTCTCACCCAGGAAAAGGGACTTGGTGCAAAGCAACAAAAAACACGCTTCTTCCTCCTTCCCACTTCCAAGTGAGCATCTGCAAGGTGGGCAATCAAATAGCCAAAGGATTCCAGGAAACTGGAAACACCTGACATCTGCTTGGAAAAAAACCTGAAGGGTGGAGGAAGCTGATGAAGTTAAAAGTTTTTTATTTTCATGAAAACTTCCATCCTCTCTGTCTCTGTACAGTTCAAACAAACTTACCTGTGATGGGCCAGTGCTGGAGAGGAGTCCTGAGGGACAAGCTGGCTAAAGCTCTCAGAGCCTTAGCTTCCATCTGTCTGGTGGGTGTAACCCTGACATCTCTCTGAGCATTGTGAGTATTCATGGGGTGTCACCTGAATGAGCCAGTACCCAAGTCTCATTCACTAAATGGCAGTTGCTACTATTACGGTGACTACAGCACTGTCTCGAGCCCCGTGGCTTGATGAGTGTGTCTTCATGGCTTGGGAAAGAAGCCAGGGACGGTAGCAGGAGGATATCATCACTTATGAGGTTCAAGGGCAATAATGCTCTCAGGGAGTCAGGTAAGTCTAGAGCCAAGATTACTAAGAGCAGGGCACACAGGATCAGGTGATACAGTTCAAGGTGTACAGGATGGACACACTGGAAGCTGAGATTCCCTCTTATTTACAGCTGGCTGCAGATACACACCAGTTCGGTAGGGGTCAGTTAGAGGAGAAGCAGAGGACCAGGTGAGACCTGGGAAGGACCTCCAGGGATGCCGAGAAGAGCATCCTCTTCTACTGGGTTATCACCACCATGGAACACACACCACCACCTCTTCGTGTCTCTTTGTAAGCTCCTGAGTGGATGGAGCACGCTCATATCTGACCACCTCTTTGAGCAACCAATATTCACCCTCCTGAACCTCTCCATTTTGATTTCTAAAAATACATTCATTACTTTTTTGTGACCACAAATATACTCCAAGCTATTTTTTAATATATTTTTATTGATTTCAGAGAGGGCTAGGGAGAGATAAAAAACAATGATGAGAATCATTGATTGTCTGTCACTTGCCCACCCCCCCCACTGGGGATCAAGTCTGCAACCTGGGCATGTGCCCAGACCAGAATGGAACCGTGACCTCCTAGTTCATAGGTCCATGCTCAACCACTGAGCCACACCAGCCAGGATACTCCAAACTATTTTTAAAAGCCCAAGTCTTACAACAGAGTATTCAAGGTCACTACCACCAACAATTTAGAATTACTTTTTTAATTTTACAAAAGTGACTTGAACCTTAGAGCCTCCTCTTTAGCATGAATTTTCAGTGAGAAATTGACCTTTGCCCTATTCCATAAGGACACAAGGTCTTGCTAAACCCTAGACCACAGTCAGGACATTCAGCCATACCCCTGCTGAATGCTTGACTTATCCCCAACTTTGGAGTCTCCCAGACACTTCTGCAGTGAACATTTACTTGGGCATTTGTAGGACTGTCTAATATAAATCCCTAAAAGTAAGAGTGCTGGTAATATACATACAATGGAACATTATTCAGCCTTAAAAAGGAAGGAAATTCTGCCACATGTCACAACATGGGTGAATCTTGAGGACATTATTCTTTATGAAATAAGCTAGTTGCAAACATACAAATACCATATCAATCCACTTCTATAAGGCACCCAGAGTAGTCAAATTCACAGAGACAGAAAGTAGAATGGTAGTGGCCAGGGGCTGAGAACAGGTCAGATGGGAGATGTCCCGTGGGGACAGAGTTTCCATTTTGTAAGATAAAAAATAGTTCTGGAGGTCGGTTGCACAACAAACAACATGAATGTACTCAACTCCACATGCAAAAAATGGCTAAGTTGCCCTAGCCGGTTTGGCTCAGTGGATAGAGTGTCAGCCTGGGGACTGAAGGGTCCTGGGTTTGATTCCAGTTAAAGGCACATGCCCGGGTTTCGGGCTCGATCCCCAGTAGGAGGCATGCAGGAGGCAGCCAATCAATGATTCTCTCTCATCACTGATGTTTCTCTCTCCTTCTCCCTTCCTCTCTGAAATTTATAAAAATATTTTTAAATGGTTAAGAAACTAAATTGTATGTGTATTTTACCACAATTAAAAATAATAATAAACAAAAAGGTGGAAATACTAAATGCAAAGGTGTGTCCCTTTTTTAATTTGTGTAGAGACTGGAAGTGCCCTTGGGGAGGGCTGTAGTGAGTTTGCTCCCACTGCACTGTGAGGGTGCCCTTCTCCCAGTGCTCTGACACTGGCATTGTCAATCTTGTAGGCATCACAATTTGGAAATGGCAAATGGGGACTGAGAGAGGGCAGAAATTGACACTCAACTTTCAGGGAAACAAAAAGATGCTCATCTGCTCAGCCCCTCCAGACCCTCAAAAGTGGCCTCAAAGTAACTTGGGGTTGCAGTTGTAGAACTCCGTGACACCGCCTCCGGAAATCCACAATTATTCTCATTCTCGTCCCCCATCCCACTCCTTAACCTTAAAATGATGACTCCAAATATCACAGACTGGCCTACATATTTCCCTGAAACAGCTGTCCTGCAGAATCACTAAAACTCGGGTTAAAAATAGTCTCAGTCTCTAAAAGAAGGTTGAGTCCCTGGGAACAAAGCCCTCTTGGGAATGTCCCCACCTCCATCCAAGGGTACCACAAGCTGACCCAGCTTTGTCCCCAGGGCTCGTCATTGCTCATGACCACCTCTGCCTGCCCTGGAAGCAGAGCCCTGCCTGAGATCCTGTCCCATTCGTGCTCCGTCTCTGGAAGACAGGAAGGGGAGGGAGAGTGATGGTATCACAGCCAAGCTACAAGCTTGTGTCTCTGTTTCCAGTTTATAAATCCCCAAACGGGCTCAGGGACTTGTTTCCGTTGTCCACTTCTAACACTTAAGTCAAGAGTGCAGTATATGAACAGCCTCTTCTTCACTGTTATGTTTTTTTAATTTTGTAAAAAATTTCAGACAAGTGTCACATTATCTCACTCACAGGTGGAATCTAATGAAAAAAACCAAACTGATGAATAAAATAGATCCAGAGACATAGAAACATGGAACAGACTGTGGAATCTCAGAGGGAAGGGGGGGGGAGGGGGGATGGGGGGGTGGGAAGAGATCAACCAAAGAACTTGTATATGTATATATATGCATATCCCATGGACACAGACAATAGGGTGGTGAGGGCCTGGGGCAGAGGGTGGGGGTGGCATAGAAGAGGTCAATGAGGGAAAAAGGGGACATGTGTAATACTTCCAACAAAGAAGATTTATAAAAAATGTTCAATATAACAGTTGACATACAATATTATATTAGTTTCAGGTGTATAGCAGTGATTAGACATTTATATAACTTACGAAGTGATCCGCCTTCTGCCACCATACATAGCTATTACAATGTTATTGACTATATTCCCGATGCTGTACTTTACATTGGTAACTGTTTTCATAACTGGCAATTTGTCCATCCCCTTTTTCATCCATTCCCCTAACACCCCTCCCATCTGGCACCCATCAAACTCTTCTCTGCGTCTCTGGGCTTGTTTCTGTTTTGTGTCCTTATTTATATTGTTTTTCAGAGACCTGAAGAAATATATCTGAATTCCCAGTATAAGAAGCTAAATTTCAACCTTATGGCTCACTTCAAAGATACTGTGATGAAAGTACCGTTTCCCCAGGGCAACCCATCCCACAAAAAGGTCCCATTGGATTTCAGGTTGCATCACCACTGAGGAGGGTAACATAAGGTGCTTGAAGCAGAGAACACAATTCTGAACAGGGTTAGAATTCAGCAGCATCTGGAGACAGGTTTCTAAACAACCCACCTAAGCAACGCCTGCTGCCTTGCTGATGGCTTCTCCCTCCCCCTCAGGAAGCAGGTGGGGAGGAGTGAGGAGCAACTGTCCGCAGCTGTGGGCAGGCCTACCTCTGCCGTTAGGGTGCTTGCTGGGTAGGGAGATGGCTCCCATCCTCTGGGTCATACACTTAAGGATGACTCCAGGGACACAGGTTTCTGGCAATTACATGACATTGATCCAGGAACACACTGAAGGCATCCTACACCCCGAATCGGCCTGCAGGAGAAGGCCAGGGAGAGAGAGTGCACGCTAAGTTAGGCGTTGAGAAAGGCGTTGAGAAGATTAAGATGGTTATCATGGCTGGAGAATCTATGAACGTTGGAACCCTGTCCTGCAAGGATCCTGAAGGAGACAGACACAGGAGGAAAAATGACCAAGAAAAGTGGCACAATGCTGTGTCGTTAGCTAAATACTGTGCCCCACATGTGCAAAAACAGGACATATCCACAGCCCCCTGCAGAACACAATCCAGTAACCAGGACCCCCCCCCCCCCCCAAATACCCCTGAGCCTCTCTTCCCTGCTGATGTGCTGAGTGCAGGCGTGGCCAAGAGTGGCTGTTTGGGGAGGGGGGTGCGGATACATGATGAGCTTGCAGGTGAGGCTGCAATGTCCACACTCACACAAGGGAAGTCCTTCAGGGTGCAGGATGAAGCAAAGGGTGGTGGGGAAGAGAAGGGATGGGGCAGAGGCCTCTTGTTTTCACTCCCCATGCCCCACAAATGTTAGGGGCAGACTGTCCTTATGTGACAGCCGGCAGTGTTGGCTGCCAGTGTCCCAGAGGAACCAGACCCAGGAGCTGAGTGGAGAGAACCCTGTAACATTAGTCAGAATAACGCCTCCTGCCAGTTGCCCTGGCAACCAAGTCTCCACTGCTGGCAAAGCCCTTCCCAGCCAGCAAGATGTCAGGGTCCCGAGGGGACGTGGCTAAGATGACAAATGGATGTTTCCACGGGTGGGTTCTAGGATCCCTCAGAGTACTAGGGCACTAGGACCCCCACTGGGCCAGGAAAACAGGTGAGGTGGCTAGAGCCCTTTCCTTCCAAAGGCAGACTGACAGGGTCTTGGGGACCCTTGACACACAGCCCCATCCTGGACTTCCAGGCAAGGCCTGGCACCAAAGTGCCTGCTACTGGACTGGGCCTCAGGACTGGGCCATGGATGGGAATTACTGATTCTCCGCCCACAGTCCCACACCCACACTCTAAGGGCCAGCCGAGCTGAGGACATGGCTCTCTCCAGGCAGCTTTTTTTAAATATATATATTTTATTGATTTTTTACAGAGAGGAAGGGAGAGGGAGAGAGAGCCAGAAACACTGATGAGAGAGAAACATCAATCAGCTGCCTCCTGCACATCCCCCACTGGGGACATGCCCGCAACCAAGGTACATGCCCTTGACCGGAATCGAACCCGGAACCCTTCAGTCCGCAGGCCGACTCTATCCACTGAGCCCACTGAGCCCAATTGAATAGGGCTCCAGGCGGCTTTTTTAGACAGTGCTGACACAGAAGGAGCAGCACCGTCTCTCCCAGTCCTGAGCCTCTGGGACCCTGAAGCATAGGACCAGAGGACACTGCTTCCTTAGACCCAGCTGTCCTGTTCACCCAACACAAGCAAACACTGGGATCACACAACCAAGACCTGAGGGCGTTCAAGCTCATGGCCACAGACCACAGACCTCTGCATCAGGGCAGGAAGGAGCCTCAGACCATTCATTTACCAAAGGGGGGAACTGGGGCCAGTTGGCTATGCCCCCAGGTGACCCACATATCCATCACGCTGCTTCCCCATCTCCATCTCTCCTCGACCCCAGGGTGGTGTTCACGGACCTGACTCACGCCAGGTTACTGGCTCATCAGGGGCAGGACGAGGACTTGACTCCAGGTCCCCTGCCTCCCAGGGCAATGTTAGGGGGCGGTCCCAATAGACGGCACTGACATAACTGCCCACACCCTGCACGCTCAGAGCATCCAAATGGGAAAGAATTTGCACAGGCAGACCCTCAAGGGACACTGCGACCAGCTGTGAATGCCAGGCTGTGCTTCCTTTGTCCACCTCTGCCTTAGCTTCAGGAAGCACAGAAGCTCTGCCATGCCCACATCAACCAGCTACCAGAAAGAACCAGCCCAAGACTGACCCCCCCTTTACTCTCTGCACAGAGACTGGAAATAAACAAATGGACGGCAGCATGTAAGAGAAATGATTTAACTTTATAAAAATGTGATAATACAGCAAGATTTGATTGGGGTTGTTTATCTGGCAAGTGAAGTTTATAAAAAACACCTGGAATAAAAATTAGAAACATAACTAATAAAAGTTAGAAACATAAAACATTTTGAGGAAATAGTCATTTAGAAAGACAGTGACAACAATGAGCAGCAAAAGCAGCAGCGACAACGTGGATGGAAAGTCGGTTCCGTTGTGATGACAAAACAATGAAAGGGCTGAGGGGGAGCCTGACCTTCCGCTCCAAGCCCAGCTGAGGGGGAGCCTGACCTTCCGCTCCAAGCCCAGAATGGGACCTTATTGATGGCCGCTGGCCCAGCGGGGTAGGGGGAGCAATGCCTCCTGCACACAGACACCCTCCTATCCCTCCTCTTACGGGCCTCCCAGCAGCGGGCAGTGATTGACAGCTGAGTCCCTACGTATTGGCACTGTACGACTGGCCTCCTCCTCTGTCCACCTCCCTTACCTGCATCACTGCAGGCCCCTGTCCCACGTGGTGAGCTCAGTGGGAGAAAACTCATCAGAATGTCAACCTGAGCTAGAATGACAACCTGCCGGGAGAACCAAGGAAACGACATACAAGGCTACACACAAAACACTTTTAGAGATGTCTTCCCACAGCCGAGGTGGAGGCCCACCTTGGTGAGGCAGGCCGGAAGGCCCCCAGCATCATCCCCATCCTGGCCGCCCAAAGGACACGGGGGGATTCTTGACTACATTCTGAGGTAGTCTAACCGTGACTCGCACAGGTAGCTGGGCATGGCGGGGCGAGGGGGTGGAGAGCCGAAAAGTTGCCACAGAGAAAAGGGTAACCTATATGACGAAACAAACTATGCTACAAGTAGGCTCGGAGATGACCGGACTGGATTGGGGTCAGGAGAGGACGGTGGCAGGGCCCACACAGACCTGGGCACGCACAGCCCTGGCTGCAGCGTGTGGAAGGAGATGAGGGAATCCCTGGAGGGATTTACTGGCCCAGGGAAGTGGCAACTCTGAGGTGAGGGGTGTCCCTCCTACTGACTCATGCCATGATGGTTTTGAGCCAGAGAACTTGGGGACTTGGGGGGAGGAGTCCCAAGGTTCCCTTCAGTGATGGCTCCTCTCATCTGACGAGTTTTAGGGGAGCTAATACTGGTAGGCCTGAACTGGGAAAGCACTAGAGGTCCCACTCGGAGGGAGCAGTCAGACCCTAAGCCACCATGGAAGAAGGAGCAATATCACAAAGCAAAGAGGTTCTAGACTCCCCAACTCTTTTATGCTAATTGACATTCTTTTCTCTTCTGCCCCAGCACTCAGAATTCTAAGTCAGTCAGGACGGAATGTTCTGAAGGTTTAGGCAACAGCAGCTGTGTGGATCCTAGTATTTTCTCTGCTTGCCACATTTCCGTGAACGCCTTCTCGGACGGAGCTCACCAAAGTCCTCAGTTTCATTTTCATATTCATCTTCCTGAACGATTCCTATTTAAAAAGCAAACAAAACAGGAAAGAAAGAAACAATGTGCAGAATGGTGATTTCCCCCCCCCCCCCCCCGCTCCACTGCAAAACGTAACACCCTAGTAAAACCTCGTCTTTCTGTGATTGTTTTAAGTTAAGGGGGAAAGGCCTCCCGCCAGGGTGACAGAAAGTGAGGATTCTCTCTGAGCATGGACGCTGCTTCCCAGGATAAGCCAAAGCCAAGGGAAGCCCTCGTCTCTGGAATTAAGTTCTTACAGGCTGGCTCCTTGGGCCTTCTTTTAGAGGCCCTTTAAATGAAAGAAACCAAACAAAACCCAAACTCAACCACAGACTAGAGTTGATACATCAGTTACCTCCATTTGGAAATAATAGCAAAAATTAACAGTCCCAGATTATTTTTGTTGGCATAGACGTTTGTGCCAAGGGCCCTCCAGTTTCCCCCAGCTCTGGAGTTGGCAATTTCCAGTAGCATCTGGATTAAAAGGACTCAAAGAAGAGGGCAACCTGGGCAGGCCAAAATATTCAGAGCAAGAAAAAATGTGGGCGGGTGGGGAGGGGGCAGCAGTTGGAATGGGCAAGAGAGAAGACTTTCCAGATCAAACAGAACTTGGCAAGATAATTCTGACTGTCGGGAGAGAAGCCTGACTCATCCGACACAGCCTTCAATGTTCTGTGGGACGATGACTGCAAGCTGCCCCAATGATTGTTTGTTTTCTAACCCAAGCCCAGGACAGCACTGACACACACTAAACACACATTAATAATCATTAACTTACATGCAAACATGTTTATCAAGTAATGGCTTTGCAATGTTTTGTGCATCCTTGGGAATCACTGTTCTGAGTATGAGTAGAGACCGACCAGTATTGATAACAGCTCGAGTGGCAAAAGAGGTTTTTGAAAAAAACAACTAACATGAACCCAGAATAACCCTCACAGTCTGGAGAAGAAGCTCAGATACTGTGTGGCTAATAATCTCACTCAGCAGGGCAAGGGTCCTAGACAGGAAGTAGCCAATACTGATGTCCTAGGCAGCCCCACGTCAGCCTGACCTGAACGTCAGCAGAACCAAGAATCTCGGGACCCAGAGCATGGTCCTAGGACAAAGGGCTCCTTACCTTCCTCCTTCAGGTGCAGCTCTGTTTTCTTGAGCCACTCCCTCGCATCCTTGACTGACGGGATCAGAACGTTGACCAGCCGAGTCATCACCTCCTTCGCTGTGGGAACCAAAGAACAAGGGCTCTGAGTGAAGAGGCCGCTGTAGGGCCTCGAACACCCAGAACTAGAGGCAAAGCCCCTGCCTCCCCAGAGCTTGTCTCTGTGCTTCCCCTGAGGAAAACGGCAGGCAAGGCCCCACAGCCCCCTTCTGCCACCAGCAGCATTTAATGCTAGCCTGGCACCATTCCTGTGTGTCTGTTAAACCTTAAACTGCAGCGTCTGGATTATGGAATGATTCTAAAATATGCAATTTCACTCACTTTGTACAGAACATAACTTCTACTCCGTGTTGCTAAGAAGTAGCTAATGAGGAAATTAGAGGAAATCTGATTCAAAGGCCCATTAGCATTCTTATCATTAAGGGCTCACACTGGGTATGGCTTAAGGACTCTCCTAAAGGGAAGAGACCAGCTATGCACCTACAGATCTTAGCACAGAGTGGGAGTTCAAGAAATGATCATGAATGAATGAATCAGAAGCTTAAAGAGTTTCCTCAAGACTTTAAACATTCTCCCTATATTATCTCCCTAGAACTCGGCTGAAAGCCCGATCCTTGTCTGTAAGGCCAGGGGAACCAGCCCAGCCCAAGATAATCAGAAAGTTTTCATTGGGGAAAGGCTGGTCCAAACCATGGTGCTTTGTTCTAATTTAAGAACACGCAGTCCTTACTTGTATTTCTGCAAATGCCAAGTTCCATGACCCCAGGTCAGACCTCAACACAAAGGGCTCAATTCTGACCTGTGTTCTCAAAGCTCAGGTTCTACCATCGCTGGGCCCCCATTTCCAAGGGCCCCTTACCGCCAGCCCAGGCCTTCTGCCTGTAGAGGTCCTCCACCGCGTCTGAAACCTTCCTGATGTTCTCCTGGACCTTCCTCTGCAGCATGAGACTGTGCTCCTTGGAGCCTAGGTGACTACGAATCCACACGCTCTGCTCGATGTCCTGCACCACCAGCTTGCCTTCGTCGATGGCCGGGTCCACCTTCTCATGAAAAAATTCAGAGTATTTCTGGTAGGCCATTTGCTGCCTCTGGTGGCCTTCTAGGTGGATGTGATGCTCATAAGACTCGCTATTCCTCTCCCGACCTTCCTTGTCATTCAGCACAGCCTCAGAGAGGGCCACTGCCTCTGAAGTCTCTCCCTCAAAGGCTTTACTGGGGCTGAAATAGTTCTCAGGACTTCGGGTGAACTTCACCCCGCACAGGTCACACTGGGTCCTGTCGACGTCGGCTTTTTTGAAGATCCCGGTCCCAGGCTCCCTGGTCTCCTCCCTGGAACACCCCATCTGGGCACTCACCCTCCTCTTCCAGCTAATGCACAGGGCCACCACCAGGCATGCTCTCTTCAACTTCCGCTGGATGGAAGCCTTCCACTGCTTCTGGGACAGGATGGTGGCCAGGAGGTGGTCTCGGTCTTCTAAGGCCAGCTCATCCGTCTCATCTTGACCAAACTCACACTCCGGTTCAGTAAAGTAGCCCACGGGGTCCACGCAGAGCAAGCGGTTTAGTTTGACCTCCTCGTGATAGAGGCCACGGACCGTGACCCCTTTGGTGTGCCCACTGTCCCACCGCCAGTAGCAATCCATCAGGTATTCTTCATCGCGCTCAAAGAGCAGGTCCTGCAGTGCCTCGGCCACTGACTTCACATCGACTGCCATCAGCACCCGCTTCACCACCTTCCGGAGCCTCTCGGGCACCTGGTCTGGGCAGTCGACACTCATCAGCTGCAGCCTCTTCTCGATCTCCTGGAAGTGGCGGTGCAGGAGCGACTTGCAGGATGGCTGCAGGACCACCTCGGCATTCACCAGCATCACCAAGCACAGCACCAGGGTCCGCTCCGCCTCCCCAGAGACCACACAGTCTATGTCACTGAAGGCATCGAGCAGGACGTTGAAGTTCACATTCTCGTAGCCACAGAGCACCTTGACGAGGTAGGAGAGGTGGAACCGGAAATCCTGAATGGCTCTCGTCACATCCTTCGGTTTGTAGTCCTGAATGATGGAGAACACGTCCCCGAGCTCTTTGTCCCTCTTGCTTAACAGAAACTCCCAGTAGTGCAAGAGCGCGATGTAGCTTTTGGGGAGGCACAGGATGGCACTCTTCCGGAGGCGGGCCAGGACCACCCCGCAGTGGACGAACTGGAACTCCAACAGGGCCACCGTGTTCCCAATGCTGGGGATGAGCGGCTCTTTGCACCTCTTGACAAGGACGTTCATGAAACGGAAAAAGAGCCTCTTGTAGTTTTCTGGGTTCCTATACACATAGAGCTGGTCGATGCAATTCTCCAGCAACCGGATGAAGCACAGGTGGGTCTTCTCAGTGCTCTCATCATCCTTGTTGGGTGCCAGCATGCCGAACTTCCCCTCTATTCCTTTCATCCTGCTGCCTCTGCCCCGGCCCCGTTCCTCTTTCTCCGACGCTAAAGCTTTGAGTTCCCTGTGGTAGTTGTCTTCCTCCTGGTGGAGCAGCTTCCCAAACTCCTCGGGGTAGCTGGAAGAGAGCAGGAAAGCCTGCATGGCGCTCAGCCACAGGTCGGTAGACTCCCTGCGGCTTCGCGCCCTTTCGTTTTGAAACAGGAAGTAGATGTACTCCTTCAGAGCAAACCTGTAGGATCGGAAGGACTTGTAATTGGGTTTGAGGATCTCTTTGCATGCCATGGGGTTTTCGGACAACACTCGCTGATGGAAATGTTTAGGGAAGACTACACTCAGGAAGGATTTGCAATGGCCATACTTATCTGCAGACAGAATATAATCGATCTGTTCAAGTTCTTCAGCTAAGCTTTTAGGAAATACTTTTTTGGCTTCCAAAAGCAACCCGTTGATTGCCACCTGGTGCATTTTCGACTGAACCAAACACTTGGCCTCACAACGCCGCAGAGGCCTATGGTAATCTTCACAGTTTCCATCCTCACATTTTAAGCCAACAATGAACCGCAGGCAGATGCCTGGGTAGGTCTTCCCAAGCAGGCTCTGCGTGATCTGACACAGCCTGCTAAAGAGGTGTTTGTTTAGGGCCAGTTTCACTTGGTCAGTCATTATCAAGAAATGGTCTTTTGTTTTCTTCTCTTTCAAGTTTAAATCCAGGTCAAAAATGATTTTTAATATGGGTCCAGGGTCATTCTGAGCTATCTGGCAATACTTGGCATCCACTTGAGAAATACCAAAAAACTCAAAGCAAAACTTGACCATATCCTTCTCTGCATTGTTCGTCACTCTTTTGAGGGCCCTGACCAGATTGAGGAGGACTTCCAAGCCCCCCGGAGCCAAGGCCAGAACCTTCTGAGGGTCAGCCTCACAGTGGCTGGTGGCTTCGTAGAGCGCTTCCACCACGCCAGCCGAGTGGTTGAGAGTATCGAACTTGAAGAAGGCATCCTTGAGATTCTGAAAGTCTTTCAGGATCACCCCCAGCAGGAACTGGGCCTCAGCAATGCCGAACAGCTGATTGGTTTGATAGCAGAGATCCAGGGCTTCTCTCAGAATGGCCTTGGTGTGTTCTACATCCGAGTCCCTAGCCACATTGAGGCGGGCGGCCTCCAGCAGACACGAGGCCTGGAAGTCCTTGTCAGCAGTGAGCCTGGCGGCCTCCAGGAGGAAACCATGTTGCTTCATCAGCATGGCAGCCTCTTCTCTCCGGCCTTCCCTGTTCAGCAGCTCTGCAGCCTCTGCGAGCCGTTTCCGAGACTTCAGGAACACCAGCTGGTCGTCTACGTCCAGCTTCGAGAGGACAGCCATCATCTCCTTGATCTTATTTGCACTCAGGTACTTTGCTGCAGCTTCCAAGTAAAACTGACTGGCTGAATAGGAGAGCTTGGATATGGGAAGGGTCTTGGTCCTTAGCATTGCTTCATACCTACAGGGAAAGATGACCCAAATCATAACTCATTATCAGGCAACCAATAGAAAACTTCCTCCAAAATACAGCACAGGGCAACTTAAGTAAAACTGCCACATGTAGTACAGAGCCTACTTTTCCAGGTGCCAAGAGGGGATTCAAACCCCTGCTGCGCAGAAATGCAGAATAACAGACTCTAATACCACCAGGAAGATCTCTTGGGGGCCTCAACCACGATTTTTCTAGATTCCTTGTCAAAATTTAACCCCACCCATCTCCTCTTCCCCTTTGGAATATCAACTAGGCTAAATGCTCAGGAGGCCTCCAATGGGTCATGTATGAAACCTGTGTATCTTAAAACTGAGGGTATGTGCACATACATATCATATATATATTTATAAATACAAGGCTGAGCATCTACCAGTAGATCACAATGAAGCAAAATCCTAACTGCCCACTAGTGCTCTTACCTTTATCTAGCCACACACCAGGGAAACTGTCATCTCAGCAGGTAAAGGTGAGAGGACAGAACCGTCACTAAGCACAAAATTGCTGTGCATTTTATATACACACGGGTAACCTCTTCTTCAGCCCCTTCTCTTCATGACCCTGTGTCAAAGCTTATCAAGAGCATGGAGAACACAGAGTCCTGTTCTCAAGAAGCTCCTGACCCAGCACCGAGACCACCACTCAAGTGGAAGAAGGGTGACATGGTCGAGCCGCTATGGAAGAACAGGGTGGCATCACCCAGAGCAGGCTGCCCCAGGAAGCAGGACGAGGGGAGGGAGAGAATAAAACCACCTACTTTTCCACTGCAACAGCAGCTTCTTCATAGAGCTCCTCTTGACAGTACATTTTAAGGGCTAGATCAAATTCCTGAATCTGCTCAAAGCACCTGAAAGCATCTTGGTAGCACTGGCTTCGCTTATAGAAATAGGCGGCATCTTTTATCTAAGATGGAATACAATTTTCTTCTCTGAGTATTCAGAACGTAACTTTTTATCTTAAAAATAAACCAAACACCTTGAATGATAAATAAAATAGTCACATGTCTTGCTATTTGTTAGAATCCAGTGGGGGGGGCGGGACCACTAAAACATAGGTAATGTGGGGAAAAGTAATTCTTTATAGGGAGAAAAATAAATTTAAATCCCAACCTTACACCATACACTAAGTGAAGCTCTAGATGAGTTAAAGCTCTAAGTGTGAAAGCTATTGGGGGGAATGTATGAAACTATCTCTTGTGACTTGAGAGGTAAAGAAGGTCTTCAGCAAAACCCGAAATACACATTCAGGAGGGGAATGGATGGATTTGTTTACATCAAAACTGTTCAACAATGAACACGTGAAAGACAGTTAACAGAGAGAAGAAAAACACTGACATCTAGATCAGCACTGTCCAACCGACCTTTCTGTGAAGATGGAAATGTCCCATATCTATGCTATCCAACATGGCAGCCACTCACCAAGTGTGAATAGTGAGCAATGAAATGTGGGCAGTGCAATCAAGGAGCTGATTTTTTTATTTCATTTAATTTGGATTAATTTTAATTGCCACAAGTGGCTAGTGGCTACTGTACTACATTAGGCAGGTCAGAACATAAAATGGATTCCTGCAACCATTAAAAAAAAAAAAAAAAGACTTTCCTAAAAACACAACAGAAAACTAAGCCAAGGATATAAACTGGCAGTTCATAGTGGGGGCAACTTAATAAATAAAGGTGATCAGCCTCACTAATAATCAGAGAAATGCAAATTAAAACCATATGAGATCCAACCATCAGGTTTGCAAAACTCAGAAAATCAGTACCTACTGAATGTGGTCAAGAATGTGGAACCCATGGGGACCAAGTGGCATGACTGTTCTGGAAAGCTCTCACCTTCACTTGCTGATACTAAGTATATGCATACCCTAGGGCCAGCAATCTCATTTCTAACACCACATCTCCCGGTCTCACACAGAACTGGAGGAGACATGCTGCACTACAGTACCACGTGAGGCAGACAGGAGTTGGTGGTCACTTGGGTGTCCACCACTAAGGAAATGGGTAATTAATGCCGAAGATGCCCACTGTGGAATACTAGCAATGATCAGCAACCTGGCCATACATAACAAACACTATAGCAGGAGGTGAAAAAAATGAAAAACAGAATAGATGCTATTTAGATAAGCTTAAAATATATATGCACAGAAAATACTACTATTTATTCTTCCATTGTGCATGCACACGAGGACATATAGTAAATGCATTGGAATGACTGCCAATAAGAAGAGAATGGGAATGGGGACTGGCTATGAAGAAGAAGAGGAACAAAATGAAATGCAACTAGCGTAGCCTTGTACCACATTCATTAGTGGGCTTGCCATGAACAGAAGAGCATTCCACTCCTCTCCCTCTCACACTCCCCATCCAACCCCTCACTTAATCCTGTCTGCTTGGCTCTCCCAACATTTCCCAGATATGACCCCTTCCCATCACTTCCATCACCGCCGTGGCAATCCAGGCCACCTATCTCAGCCTCAGCCACCACCAGACTCTCTCGACATTTCTGCTTCTATTCTTGCTGCCTACAGATCTCTTGACAGAGCATCCAAATAATTAGCTTCATGTCAGTCCTCGATCCAAACCTTCTACTGGCTCCCACCGACACTTGAACAAGTCCAGTCCCCTACCATGGACTCTGAGGCTCTACATGATTTGTTTCTGCCCGTCTCTTGCTCATTTTACCATTTCTACCTGGCTCACTCTGCTCCGGCCAAAAGGCTACCTTGCTGTTCTTCAACCTCGCCCACACGCTCCCATCTGCAGCTTTGCGCCTGCAGGGATCCTTGGCCTGCCATGCCCTCCAGCAGTTGTTCTCAAAGTCTCCGCTCAGTCAACTCCTGACGCCCACTCTAAAATACCTACCACCCTGTCTCCTCTCACCATCACTGACATCTTATATTCCACTGGCTTATCTGTCATCTCTCCCTCACACCAGAGAGGGAAGCTCTGCAGAGGCCCTGCTTTGTCACCTGCTGCTTGCTGAGCACCCACAGTGCCTGGCACACAGCAGAGGTCCTTGGATTTGTTGAACATTTAACTTCATAGCTCTACTTGCTGTACCTGAGATCCAAAGAGAAAACAAAACCCAATTACATATGCCAGGCCCTCTGATAAACCTCAGCTGGCTCTTACTGAGTTTGACAAGCTCCATGAAGGGCCAAAATATACATAACATTTGAGTGTGAGCCTCCTCTGTGTCCAGAGACCTCACAGACCTGAGAACTCTTAGGCTCATCTTCCACATCAATAAAACCCCATAACCGGTATATCTAACTGCCCTGACCCCTTGCCTCTCCATAACCAGTACATCTAACCGTGCTGTCTCCTTGCCTCTCCTCGACAATGCTGATTACTCAGAAAACATTTCCCTGAGTATGAGTGAAGGCCCCAATAAGTACCAATGTGCCCCCCAGCTAAAGAAAAGAAGGGATGACTCTAGGAGCTGCCTCTGCTCCATGAGGGGGTCCCCACTGCCATCCAGAGCAAGGGCTTTGAGAGGTTTCCAGGGAAACCAATGTTGCTCTCTGGAGAGAGGCTGGAGGCAGGCAAGGCAAAGGAATCCCTGAAAGGAAATTTCTCACTCCCACGGCCCCTCCCAAGCATTTCTTCCAGTGGGGGAGGAGGGAGCACACACGCAGGGCTGGGAGCAGGGAGGCGATGTGGCTGAAAGATTCTGACAAAGGCTGCTGCCCAGCTGGTCAATTTAAGTAAAGCTGGTAGTTTGGGGGGATGCCCCCAAGAGACCAGAAGCTGGCTGAGGGTCCAATCCCCTTCCAGGAAGGGGCCTGAGCAAAACAAAAAGGGACCAGACTCTCCTCTGGGTGGGGCTTGGAGCTACTAGAATGTTCTGGTCAAGCCTGCAGCAGTGGAAAGGAGGGGGAGGCTGTGCCTCTGGGAGCAGGCGGTCTCCATACTCTGTGGGCACTGATGTCCTGGAGGGGAGAATGTGGGCTGTGCTATGTTCGCCTGGGTCCCCTCCCCGCCACTTTCAGAGGCAGAGCTGGGAAGGTGAGGTGACAGATAGGAAGGAGTCTCTGGCTCAGTCATGACTGGCACTGGTAGGCAAAAAGGGGAAGCAGTAGGCATATGCCTGTAGTTGTCACCGCTTGGGGTCCATGTGGTGGCATTAGAGGTTGGAAGGTGATGGCATTAGAGACTAAGGGACACAAAGAGTTTGGAAACTACTCTAGTTCCTGAAATCTTAACACCCAGAACGTCCAGCCACACTGAAATTCCTATTCCATCCCCATCTCCCACATCCTAAGTCACATCCCATAATAAACACGGGGCAGGGAAGGCAGCATGGGAGCCACACTTCAAACTTCCCAGCAGATCCCACCTCCACCCTACCCAATGCTCGGGATGCTCTGAGGATCCAGGAGTCACTGCATTTCACATACAGACATGGAAACCCACCTCCCTCCTGGAGCAACATGGTAACCCACCAAGGCAAATGCGCCAGCCACAGCTGGATGCTGTAGAGCACTGCTTCTCAGATAACTGGTGGTGAAGGACTCAATGGTTTTACACATCTAATCCATCGCCACTGATTCATTAAAACAAACCGCATAACTTCCAGCAGGGTAATTATAGTCAATAATGTTGTCATGTATATTTGAAAGTTGCTAAGAGAGTAAATCCTAAAAGTTCTCATCACAAGAAAAAAATCATTACTCTGTGTGGTGATGATATCAAACTTATGGTGGTAGTCACCTCACAATATACACAAACACTGACTGGCCAGATTATTATGATCTCTGAATGCATAATAATCTGGCCACTCAGTGTGAGAGAGAGAGAGAGAGAGAAGAGAGAGAGAGAGAGAGAGAGAGTGTGTGTGTGTGTGTGTGTGTGTATTAGAGGCCTGGTGCATGAATTCATGCATGGGTGGGGTCCGGCCAGCCTGGCCAGGGGGAGGGGCCATAGGGGGTTGGCCGGCCTGCCTGCTGGTTGAACTCCTGGTGGAGGGGACAATTTGCATATTAGCCTTTTATTATATAGGATATACACCGAGTGGCCAGATTATTATGCATTCAGAGATCATAATAATCTGGCCACTCGGTGTATATCAAATCACTATGCTGTACACCTAAAACTAGTACATATTCTAACTCAATAAAAAATGTTCACTAAGAAAATTATCACCAGTTGGATGCACAGCAATGCTAAATTGCTATAAAAATGTCTGACTGCTTACTTTCATCTTCTGTGCCAATCTTGTTGCAGAAAAGCCATAGTTTGTGGCCTCGGGCAGCCTGCTGCCCACTGTGAGTCGCTGTGCCCTAGGCTAGCAGTCTGTCTAGCAGAACTCTCTGCAACAATGGAAATGTTCTGTAACAGCGAGCACTTGAAATGTGGCTAGTGAGGCTAAGGAAATGGACTGTTAATTTTCTCACACTGTAATTAACTTAAACTTTAAACTAAATAGCCACATGAGGCTAGTGGCTGCCAGAATGGTCGGTGCAGATCTAGAGCAATTACAGGGAACACAGAACCACCACCATGCAAATGCCAAGCCATTCACCCAGGCGGATGCCAGACTGCAAACACAGAGAAAGAGAAGAGGAATATTCTAAAGCCCGTCTTCCCTTTGATTTGAACATATGGCCTCCCCATGGTTAATATTAGGTCTCAAACATTCCCACAGACATGAACAAACACACACGTGCATATCCTTGGAGCCCTCTGAACATTTGTGCAAATGGAGAAAGGACTTCCCTAGAGTGGACAGGGCCAACCTCTCCCTCTTTGGAGGAGCCCCTTCCTGAAGCAAGAGAGGCAGACACTCCTCCCACCCCCCATCTGCTCACAGGGAGCCCAGTTTTCCCAGGAGCAGCCTTGGGCCAGACTGTACCTTCCCCAGCCTCTCGCACAGCTGAGCGGAGAGCTGGAACTCCTTGGCGTAGCTCAGACACTTAAGGGACAGCTTTGGCTCATTGCATTCCAAATAGGTCTTAGCCAGTTCCAAGTACTCCATCTGCTTTTCCCTGTGAGGGGGAAACAAAACAGCGTTTCCATGGGACATTGACCTAACACCAATGTATTTACCCGCTGAGCTCACCAGAGCAAGCCTGAAAGGACCGAGACTCTTACTTGGGGCTGACTTTCTTGGATTTCATGTTCAGGGCGGTGTTGTGGGCCAGGGCCAGTTTCTCCTTCTCAAACGCACCTCCTTTTTGGTAACACTTGGCTGCAACCTGGAAGAGGCGAAAGGTTTTGATTCCCCGCAAAGGAATGGAGGTGACCAACAGAACCAGAGTGTCTGAGCTGACAAAACATGAGTCTCACCCCACCCAATCAGAGAGGGAGGAGAGGAAGGTGCTGGTGAGCTAAAGAAAACGGCCTTCAAGGATCAAGTCCAATAGTGTTACCAGCTAACACTTCACACTCAAAGGTTCCTTCTCGAAGTACCCGGCAGCCATGGAAAGGGTACACAGTGCATACTTTTACAGGCCATCATAATAACACCCTGTTAATCATCCAACAGTCACGCATGAGAGGTTACATTCTTCTCTTGTACAGAGTAGAAAATTCAGGTAAGAGACACAGAGTAATTGGCCCAAAGGCACACAGTGGCTTTTCTGGGCTCAACACAGGTCCTCCCCAGTTGGTAACTATTACCAGCTAACTGGTGGTGGTGGTGGAATAGCCTCAGTGCACCTACTGGGCATAGAAATGAGGATAGAGACAGTACCACAACATAGATCCCAGAAGATAACTGACCAGACCCTTGGGACATGCAGATCTGTGTGAACCAAACAGAAGGTGGGCAGACAAGTGTCACAGAGGAGTCAGCCTGCACCCCGATCCCTGCCAGCAGAAAGCTGCGGTTCTCCAACAGGAATGCTGATAGCATGTCTGCAAGCCCAGGCTACAGGGGCAGAAAGTTCACATTCTGCCCAACAGGTTGAGATTGGGTCTCAGTGGGCAAGGGAAGGGTTAAGTGGCACTTACTGATAAAACGGACAGGATGGCATCTCTTCTGCTCAAGCTCTTTGCTGCAGTCCCCCAGCCCCCAGGACTTTTATTCCTGTGATCTGTGCCATGCCCCTTCCCACCACAGAGCCTTTGCACATACTGTTCCCCTGATTGAGATGTTCTTCCATCCCCTCTCTGCCTGGTTAACTTCATTCATCCTATAGGTCTCAGCTCAACACTCCCTTACTCGAAGCACCTTTCCCTGTCCAGGACAGGTGGTTCTGGGGCAGCTCAGCTGGTCTCTCATCTCTGACATCTGCAACAGCTGGGACAATGCACTCTTCTGTTTGCCTGCCTCACTCCTCCTCATATCCCCACAACCAAAACACAGTGCTGGCCCCTAGCTTAACAGGAATCTGTTGACTGGATGGATCTCAAGCAGTAGTTCTCATTTGTACGATGCGGTTCTGGAACATTCACTGACAGGCAGCCAGAAACTCAATAAACCACCTGAGTCCTGAAGTCCTTTAGCGGAGTCTAAATAAAGTCAGAGAAGAGAAGGCTTTTTATAACACTCTCATCTGTGCTGGCTCCCCTAAAAAGACTTCTGCAGCTAAAGACTACATATTTACGAAAATACTTTCCGGATACGCCCAACAGTGCAAATTCTATTTTCTCACCCCTTGGGATTCAAGGGTGGCCACAGTCCTTCATTCCTCCCTGTATCTGTCCATGCCCTTTTACCAAATAACCCCGCACCTTCTCCCATTAAAAAGGCTGCCCACATCCCCGCCCTTCTGATCTCAGCTGTGACTTGCTTGGCCAGCAGGACACAGGGAAAAACACTGGAGCAATCCAGGCCAGGCCTCAGGAGGACTGAGTGTGTCTGCTGCCCTCTTTGAACCCTGCTCAGGCATCATGTGAACCAGCCCAGATTGGCCTGCTGGATGCTGAAAGGCATGTGATCCAGGAACCCCATCACCTGAGCCAAGAGCCAGAAGCAACCTGCATGCCACATGGCAGCGCAGTCCAGATACGTGAGGCCCCCAGCTGAGACCAGAACCACTCAGCTAGACTCAGCTTTGCAAGCACACAGAGCTGTGAGCTGCCTAAGTGACTTGTTTTAAGCCACTTAAGTTTTGGGGTGTTTGTTATGCAGTAAAAGGTGAATCCTACATATGACTTACTTGCTGTAGACTTAAAACCACTTTCTCTGCCATAGGACACAAAATTCTCCTAAGAATTTGGGGAAAGAAAACTCTTGGAATTCCTTCTCCAGGCATGTCAGATGGAAGACACCTCCAACAGTGACTCCCAGTAAGTTCTGACTTGTATTTTCATTGCACTCATCACTTCCCAGTACCTTCACTCGGGTCCAACGCTAAGAAATTCCAATGAAAAGAAAGATCATTAAAGCGGCAGGATGAGCTCTTGAGAGAAATCACTGTCTTGGAACATTTCTTCGGCATTAGCAAGAGACACTGCAGGCACTTTTCCGGTAATGTGTGAGGAGCTGGACCAAAGCCTAGCATGAGCGCGGAGGCGTGGGAAGGAAAAGTCGTGCTCTGACCCAGGCTCAGCTCAAGTGTTCTCTCAGGAAGCACTGCCTGCACCTGCAAGCACGGGGCACTCCAGGTGCCTGCGGGAGCCAGATCTTAGGGAAATGTGCCTTTCCGTGTGACCATGCCTGTGGTGGCCGACCCTGTTGTCAGTTATCCACACCCACTCCTACCTTTCTTGCCTGATGGCAGAACCTGCCTCCCATGAAAGGCCAGATGAGAGCTCCCAGACTCCCACAGAGCCAGGGATGGGCATGTGACTGAGTAGTAACCAATGTGATGTAAGGACAAGTCCACTGGGGACTTCGTGATAAAAGAGACCCAGGAGAAGAAAGTGCCTGCCCTTCCTTCCTGCTTGGGATGCTGCTGAGATGGTTGGTACTGCCACAGCCATCATGTGACCATGAGGGGGACATCTCAGACAAGCTGCAGGTGACACAAGGAGATGGAATGAGACTGGGCCCATGTGGACTTGGTTGAGCTGAGGTGTCTGTGACCTGCAGGTGAAAATGTCATTAACACTGCATCACAGCAGACACACATTCAATGGTGCCCCACCCGAGACCACGTGATCTGGAGGGATAATGACTGTGGGAAAAAGGATGGGGCTCTTTAAGCTGGTTCAGTATTTCGAGAGGACTGCCAGTGATAACATTTCTTGGAAGAACACTGCTCAGGCTCACTAAGATGTCCTGTGGCTAGAAATTAGTCAGCTCAGTCTAGTGAAAAAGCTTAATCTGTGTCCATCAGACTCAAATGGGCAGTGAAGTCTATGTCTGATCAACTTAAAAAAAAAGAGAGAGGACTAATCCTTTACTGTTTTAAAATGTCTTTTGATTGCCCTGGCTGGGTGGTTCAGTTATTTGGAGCTCAGTTGGTCCTATCCACCAAAAGGTTCTGGGTTCGATCCCCAGTCAGGGCACATAGGGGAGGCAAATGATCAATGTTTGTCTCTCATACCAATGTTTCTCTCGGGCTCGCTCTCTCTTCCTTCTTTCTCTAAAACCAATACAAATATTCTCAAGTGAGGATAAAAAAGTTGTCACATGTTTGCAGCAAGCATAGAACACAAGAGGGAAAGAAAATAACTAGCAGTGTTTCTTGGTGGGGCAAAAACCTTCCATTTTTGTATCAGCACATACTGGCCCTTGGTCAAAATGAAGGGCTGTCACAGTTCCATTGGGGAAGGAGCATGACAGGGAACTCCCCTTATCCAGGGGTGACTTGATGTTGCAGGAAGTGGCACAAGCACCATCACCCTCACCCTGTCCTGGTGGGAAACATGATGATGAGAGACCTTCCAGTGAAGCTAGATGAGGCCACCAGTCACCAAGACTTCCCCAGCCTCCTGGCCCAGCCCCTTACCTTCCAGCACTGGTGTTTGGCATAGTATTCCCCTTGTGCGATCCACTCCTTAGCGGTTGAGGTCTTAACAAACATGCTATCATCAAAGTCTAAAATGAAAAAGAAAAGTAAATTTGCTTCTCTGGGCATTTATTCACTTAAACCTGTTTTTAGGGGATGAATTTTGTCCTCCCCCTCACCAACCCCTGAAAATTTAAATGTTGAAGCCCTAACCTAACGCTTCAGAATGTAACTATATCTGGAAATTGGGCCTCAATGAGGCTGTTCTGGTGGGCCCCGAACCAGTCCGACTGGTGTCCTTATAAGAAAAGGAGATTGACGCCAGGGACTCGCACAGAGGAAAGGCCACCTAGAAGCCAGAAAGAGAGGCCTCAGAAGAAGCCAACCCTGCTGACAGCTTGAACTGGGACTTCTAACCTCGGGAACTGTGAGAAAATAAGTTTCTGTTGTATAAACCACCTAGTCTGTGATATTTTATTATGGCATCCCTAGCAAAAGAATACATCTGTGTTGTCTTTCTAGCATTCATTTAAAGATATATTATAGCTTACCAGGCCAGGCTGTTATGGGTTTCAGAAGGAGGGTATGGCGGTGAGAAAAGGTATTTTTTGGTTTTTGAACTTGGTTAGCTCTACCTTCCTTTTCTATGACTATGGATTAGAAGACAGGTAGCAATTCTAATTCCTCCTTGAAAATCCAAAGCCATGTACCTCTTAGCAAACTCACATGTCGAGACTTTAGCAAGGGACAAGGTGATGTGATTTCAGTGTTCCCAAATATGCAGACTTTGCACTCATAGTGAGCAATATGACACTCTCTTGGTGAACACAGACTGTTTGTTATAACCACCCACTGTCAGACCCACCTGTTAGCCTCACTAGCCTGCTGGTGACAGTATCGCTCTCCCACCCTCCACTGCCCTGAGTGACACCAGGAGTGGGCAGTCTTCTGTGGGTCTGAGCCACAGCTTCAACAAGCACATGATGACAGTGACTACCAGGACAACACAGACAACCAAATCTGAGCTAAAGGGGTCAGAGATACCCAGGGCAATGGATGTCAACCAGGGAGCCATGCAGTCATGCCAGCTTTGTTTAGAAGGTGCAAAACCATGCCTTAAACCTTGCAGCCTGACCCCCTCCCTGTGGGTCCTCTGCTGTCCCTACAGCACCGTGTGCAAAGATGTCTTCGCAGCATCTTGTTCTGACTCAGTGTGCACCACCAGTGCCCTGGTGACATTTAACCTCACAGCCAAGCGCTGCAGTTTCTCTGCAGAAGGCCAGTGAACGCCGCCACACCGTGTTGAAGAAACCCAAATCACAGTCACTACACTCATCCCCAGCTCCCTGGCACAGTGATGTTCTCGAAGACTTGACCATGTGCTATTTATAACACAATTAGGACTGTACTTTTCTTGTATTCTTTCTTTCTTCTTCTTCTTTTTTTTTTTTTTTTGGTTAATCCTTTATTTCCATTGATTTTTTTCCATTGATTTTCAGAGAGAGTGGAAGGGAGTGGGAGAGACAGAGAGAGTGAGAAACATCAATGTGGGAGAGACACATCAATTGGTTGCTTCCCGCACATGCCCCAACTGGGCTGGGGATCAAGCCTGCAACCTAGGTACATGCCCTTGACTGGAATTGCACCCGGGACCCTTCAGTCTGTGGGCTGACACTCCATCCACTGAGCCAAACCAACCAGGGCATTTCCTCGTATTCTTAATGCTACCAAGACATAATAAATTGTAATCCTTTTTCATTTTGAATTTTTAAATTTGTAAAATGCCTATCTTGATGATCTCTTATAATGGGATGCCTGAACAGATTTTGACAATAAACAGCATGCAGGAAAGATTAAGGACACCCACAGTAGGCCAACCTACTCATTTTCCTTTTAGTTGAGGGAGAGAAAGTGGGACCTGAACAAGGTCATGTGGCTACACAGGTGGAGAACGCTAATGAGATGCTAGGTTAACCCAAGCCTTTGACTCTTCCCACTACACCCCAATAGTCAGGGCCCACGAATAGAACATCTAATCCTGGTTCCCAACTGAGCCGTTGGCTGTAACCAGAAATAGCCTCCATACAACTGGTTGAAACATACTCAGGAAGCCAGCAAACACCTCTGTCCAGCACTTGGCCCTGTCCTTGGAGAAATTAACTAAGACCTGGACGAGCCAACTCAACCACTAACCCTCATGAAAGACCACTATTTTCTCCTTTATGCAGGGCTGATTATTTCTCCTGAGTTATCCTATTAGGAGACCTTCACTCCATTTTTTAATTAACTAGTCTTTGTAAATTATGAAATGTTTTTCCTTAAAATAAAACAAACAAAAAAAACACCACCACTGCAAGCAGCCTGGAGGACATAAAGTTGAGAAGAGGTGCCCACATCACACCCACCAGTCCTCCTGGCACCATAAGAGCCACTGTGAGCTCCTGGGGGACACACACTGGGGGACACACAGGTCATTTTTAGCTGCTTATCATTTACAAACAGGGCTGTGATGAGCACTCTTGCTCATGTATCTTGGAGATTTTATACAAGAACATTCTAGGATAGATTCCTAGAGGGGAATTACTGGGTCAGAAGCTATGCTCATTCTTTATTTTTATAGATATTGCCAATCAGCTATCCAAAAGCCCACAGCAATTTGTATTCTCCCAACAGAGCCTATCTCCTCTAACCCTTAACCATGGCCCTCACTAGTGAAGGACAAATAAAATATCTTCCCTAAAAGAGTTAACCCTCCCAATCCCATTACAACACACTATCCAGCACACCTTACCAGTAAATGAATAGAGAGATCTCAAAATCTATGCCCTTTATACGTGATGGTAAGAACAAGTGGGAGTAACACACTTCCTATCCCACAGATAGAAAATGTTAAAGAGATCTTACCTTTATTTTCATCTGTCTTCACAACTTGGACAAAATTTCTTCGAATGAAATATTTGAAAGCAGGAGCCCGCTTCTCCGGGTTTTCATCGAAGATCCAGAGGTTGGCGCGAGCCCGGGTGATGGCTGTGTACAGCTGCTTCAGCTCTCCGTTGAGGAGCTAAAGGTGGGATGAGGACAGAGACTGTGAGCCTTGTGTCTAGAGCTACAAGGTGACACACTTCAGTTGGCTTACTCTGATTCTGGAGAAATACAGGAAGTAAATTACAGAGAAGTCCAGCAAGGCCATGAAGAATGAGGAGCTCACTGTGGCCTCAGCACTGATCAGCACAGCTCCAGCAGGGAGTACACCATTAGTTCAGCTCCTCCCTCGAATATGTGGTAGTTTCATCTTTCAAAATAAATTATAGATTCATAGGAAGTTACAAAGGTAGTACAGAGAGCCCTTCCGGTGTGGTTCAGTGGTTGAGCGTCAACCTATGAACCAGGAGATCATGCTTCACTTCCCAGCCAGGGCACATGCCCAGATTGCAGGCTCAATCCTCGGTAGGGGGCATGCAGGAGGCAGCTGATCAATGATTCTCAGCATTGATGTTTCTATCTCTCTCTCTCTCTCTCTCTCTCTCTCCCCTCCCCTTCCTTCCTCTCTGAAATCAGTAAAAATATATTTTTAAGAAAAAGATAGTACAGAGAGGTCCCATATACCAGTACCTCCCATTCTGTTTACCCCAATGGTTATATCTTACACAATGAACTTATTTTTTTAAATTAAACCAGTCTTACACTTCTATTATAACCATCGCAAGTACTAAATTACCCATGACCAACCGCATGATTGAGCACTGTAGCGGTAAGGTGATTATGACCTGGACCAGGGATGGCCTACTTGATTAAATAGTGCATCTTTCAAGACAACAACAGATTAGTGGCTACCTAGAAGTTTGCAAAGCTTAGGGGATTTAACTTCTATTTCCACAGAGCCTTCGAGGCATTTACAGAAATAACCCGATAACTGCTATTTTGTTTGCTTTATACTTTGAGACATAAAACTAGGATTGTACTTTAGGAGAAAGTAGTTTTTGGTTTTGCTGGTTCAATTTTCAGTGTTGTCACCCTCACTTTCTTAAGTTCCCCATTACCCCTCAGTGGAGAATTCCATGGGACTTTTCGTCTCTGCCTCAATGACGGAGCTGAGATGTGAAGGGCAAGGAAAGCCAGGCCCTGTAACAGTCCAGGCTGCTGAACAACAGCCTCCACTAACTAGGATTCTGGTCTTCACTTCTGAGTTCTCATCAGCAACATCAAAACTTCTGAACAGTTCCTGAGGGGAACAGAAGGTACAACCACCCCCTCCACTTTCTCACAGTGCCCACCCATCAGGCCCAGTTCTGCTGAGACCAGCGAGTTTTCGGACACAGGTATCCCTGCAGCTCTCTCGCCTGCCTCCACTCCCCAGACTGATGTCCGGGAAGAGCCAAAAGCAAGCATCCATCCTCAGTCTCATCTTCTCTTCCCAGCCTTGGTCATTGACTCCCTGTCAAATACCCAAGTGGACAAATGGCAGAAAATCACCTTGTACATTTCTGGATTCACCATGAGAGCGCGACCCTGAGAGGAGCTGGGTTTGTCCAGGGGCACGTCAATCAGCGGCCCACTTGCCTCCCTGGAGTCGGGTGACGAAGGTGTAAACGAGGAAATGATCTTCCATTCCTTGTAAGCCTGAACAAGAAGGACAGATTAAAGACCAACGGAATATGCTTTCCAACTCCATACAAAGCCTCCCCGAGCCTCCTGGAGAATTGAACCCCCCCTTTTCCTGGCCTGGGGGCCAGACCTTCAGCCCCAGCTGGGAGGAGAGGGCCATCCTATGGCCTCCAAATGATGGGATGGGTTTCAGGTTGCGCAGGCAGGGGTCAGGGAAGCTTCCAGGAAATCTCCCCCAGATGTGGTCAGGACAGCTGGGAAGCCAGGCACTTGTGTCCACTTCCAGAGGAATGCCAAGGACCCAAGAAGTTCTTGTTGGAAGAATTTCGACAGGCAGCATGGAGAAAGGAGCCCGGTGTCCTCGCCTCTTTTTACTACGTTTAAAAGCTGCCACTTAAGGTCAGCTGCTAAAATACACGAGGCAGCATTTTCTAACTAAGTTATTCACTGAAGATGAAAGACTATTCCAGAGCTGTGGGGTACATGGTTCAAGGTAAACTCTGAGCTCAGACAGAACAAATTCATACCTCAGTCCTTTCACTCATTAGCTACATGATCTTGGACAAACTGTTTGTCTCTTCTGGATCTCATTCTCCTGCTCTATAAAATGAGAATGCTAGAACTATCCAAGTTTGTTGGGAAAATAAAAGCAGATCATTAATGTTGAGTATCTAATACTATGGCTGATAAAGAGTTCAATATTTTAGCCAGTTTTCCCCTTTATGTAAACTCAAACCATTCTGACTCTGTAGACTATGAGTGGGCAATTTTTTCTCTCTAAAGGGTCAGATAATAAATATTTTTGGCTTTGTGAGCCCTATGGTCTCTCTTGCTACTACTCAACTCTGCTAACACAGTACCAAAGCAGCCACGGTCAATATGTAAATTAATGGGCATGGTGTTTTCTAATAAAATGTATTTTTTAAAACTAAAATTGAATTTAATATGTAATGTTACTTTCCTTTTAATTGTTTTTTCTTACCATTTTAAAATATGTAAACCATTCTAGCCCACAGGCCATTCGAAAATGTCAGTAGGCTGGATTTGGGCCCTGGGGGTATGGTTTGCAGACCCTGTGTGGCTAAAGGACACAGGTCACATGCAGTATTTAGATGCCAGAATTCCTATGAAATTTCAGATTTCATACTGTACTATGACTTGTGAGAGTAGCTTGTTATCTCTCCCAGACTTTGCTTTTCTATTCTTAAGTGGTGCTTCTTGCCACCTGTGTATCTCTTCAAGGTAAAATGGAGTGGATACCACTCATTGCCTCTTGTCAGTTACTTCATGACTTAAACTATATAAACTTCAGGTTAAGTGCTTTAAACACTATCTCTTAAATAAGAATGGTTATGCTAGTAACCAATTATGGAATTAATCACCGGGTTCTGAAAAGAGATCTCGGTCATGTAATCATTTAAGTAGCTGGAAGTTACAAAAACATCTCAGGGCATATTATGATTGTCCTCTGTGTAAAGCTGTTTATACAACCGAATTGTCTGCCAAGGAAATCAAGCAAAAGACATATATGCTTGACATTTGGGAGGACCTCCCAGCAGACAGCAGGAGGTGCAGACTGGCTGGCCTTGGAAGGGCTGGTGAAGCACAGTGTGTTTTAGAACCACTGAATGGGAAGAAAAGCTGCTCGCGTGGCACCTAACAACTGTTTCCATGAATAAAACACATTGGACTTTCGAGACAAAGCCTTTTAGGAGTGAGTCTGTGCATTTGTGCACAAAGACACAAGACCACAGGCCTGCACCACTTCTGGCAATAAAGCAAGAAGCCTTTGACTCTCCCAGCTTCTACTGGGATTCATCATTGCGAAGGAACAGGACTCTGTTTCTACTGCAAGCCTACCATTCCATTGTGGGACCTGCAAGCCACAAAGGTTGTGGTTATTAAAGTCCTTCCTGTCCTATTTGCACATAAGTGTGAAGGAAAGAACTCCCCACTGGGGCAGAATATAAATGGCAGGCACCCTTCCAAGTCCCCACAGGAGAAGAGTTTCGGGGTGACTGGGAGAATGACTGCCCCTCCCCAAATGAAGGCAAAATCCTACAGAGGAAGGACTTGGTGTAACATTCCCTGGTTCCTTCCCCATCTCAGGAGACGGCCCTGATGACCTGTGGTTGAACAGGTAACAGTAAATCTTCTAGGGAGAAGACTCACAAACCAGGGCAGTAAGAACCCCCTCATACATGCACGCACACACACACACACATGCACACATACGCATGCTCACCCAAGTGGCAGATTCTGTAAAGGGAGTGCCTGCAGAAACATAAGCCAGGATGGGTGGAAGAAGAAGCCAGGGATGGAGAGGAGCCCTCCACAGTCCCCCATCTCAAATAGCAATTACTCTTCAACAGCCTTCTGCCAGTCACCCCAAAAGAAATCCCACTTGAACAGCCAGCCCGCAGGTGACTGGGGACTTATGTGATCCCTGTCTTTCCTCTGCTTTGATTAAAGCATTTCCTCGCACGTGCTGATGCACACTTTGGGGTCTGGAGGTTATCAGTGACAAAGGGTGTGCTCTACACTGGGAATGCAGAATTACATCACCTGCTACCCTGGGAAGCACATCAGGGGTCTTTCTATAAGTCTTACTGTGCACAGAGGAGGAAATGGATATTACCAAAAGATTCCACTTATGTGCAACTCACTGAGCAACTCACTGAGCTACTAATGGGAGCATAGGATCAAGGTATCACGGGGCCTTTGCCACTTCCAGGATCAAAGTGAGACAAGCACTGGGATTTTCTTTCACAAACAGAGGTGACCACAAGCTACAGATCCTTAAGTCCAGAGCTCCTTGAGCTTCTTACTGGCACAAGCACACAATTGGCACTTAATAAAGGACAGGAACAACAAAATCTTACCCCTTCCTCTTTAGGAGAGCCTCGGTCCAACCATGACCAATGGATGTATTATGAGAAAAAAAAGTTAGTCCTCAGAGATTAAAATGGTTCCAGGGTTAACGCGAGTGCATCTGATTTCATTAGCAAAAGTCAACAGAAAAGGAATGCACTTAAGGTATGGCAAAGATACACTCATTGTGGACGTTTCTGGAAGCTGATTTGCATGCAGAGCTTTAAAAGGAAGGGAGTACAGTGAAATTTAGAACTCAAAGCATCTGAGTTCATGTCTAGGCTCTGCCACTTATATTATCACTATAGGTAATTGACTTATTTCCATGACACTCAGCCTTATCTGCAGAATAAGGGTAATAAAAATATAACCTCAGAGGGCTGGTGGGAGATAAAGTGAGGCAATGCATTCAAAAGGTATTTCACAAACTGTAAAGCACCCATAGCAACTTTAGTTATAGGTATTATCAAGTCAAACATGACATTTTTTCAAAGATCACAAAAAGAGTAAGGATTTCATGTAAAGGGTCAATTCTGGGGCAGATTTTAAAGTGTAAAAGCTAACAGTGCTCCTGAATTGGCTATTGCAACAGCCCTTCCGAGCATGCGCCATGTGCAGTGGAAGTCTGCAACAGGGACCAGGGACCAGGGCACAGCCAGCTAAGTCCCCAAAGGAGACCCACAGCACAGTCAGCAGCCAACCTGAGTCCCCACCGAAGACAGTGGTGAAGAGAAATCAGTGGCTAGAAAACCAAGGACAGTGGTCTTGAGTTAGTGGCTTTACCCATAATACACTGAGAAAGACCATCAAGTCAAAGCAATGAGCTGCACAGAGGTCACTGCGGGTCAATCTGGGGACACTCTTGCTGCCATTGTCTGCATGGGTGGCAAGCAGTGGTGGCGAAGCCATGCCAGAAGGGAGCCCCCAGGCAGGCGGCTGTTCTTGTCCCCCGCATTACCTGATCCAATGGGCAGGAACCAAGCCTCATTTGTCTTCCTGGAGTTGTCTCTCTCTATGGACTGACCTTGCCCAGTTCTGTCCTCATTGGGTGGACACTGCTACCCTTGCCTTCACTTGTAAGGCTCTCCTTAGAGCTCACTCCAACTTGAGCATCCTTGGGAGTCAAGGATAACAGTAGCTAGTGAAAACTGGAAGCTGGCACTTGGGTACCAGGCATTTAGAAGAAGATCAATACAAGAAAATAAGAAAGGGCCGGGCACGGGGAGAACCAGCCCATACCATACTGTGAAACAACTCATAGCCATTGTCAAAACCCACATCAAACACTCCAAGCCCCACACTAAATGGATGATACTCCAAAACAGAAACAGGCACCTCTGGCAAACTCTTCTACTCAGCTCCAAATTCTCTTTCCCCGAGTGGCAGGGTAACTCACACATACACATGCGTTGTGGGAAAAGAAGTCAGTATGACATACCTCGGAATCAGTAAAGAAGTTGTAAAGGAGGACATCATCAAATTCTAAGCCTTTTGCTTCATAAACTGTTAGCACAAGTGCTAACCCCAGTTCTTCTGGAATTTTCTCCTTTGCCATTTCATTGGCTACAAGGATCACCTGGAAAAATAAAAGGGAGATAGGAGGGAAAAAAACATCAAATTCTACAAAGAAAAATCAGCTTAACCTCAGTCCTTTGCTATAGGAGGCAGGCAATGTGATTAAGAAGTAGCCAGCATGGACTTGGTCGGCCAGGCTAGTGGAAATATTAGTAACAATTAGTCACTCACCCATCTCTGAAATTTACCCATTCTGGGAGAAGGTCTATTGAATTCTACCTTGTAGAATAATTTAGCCTCTCAAACCTTTTTTTCATTTGCAAACTGCCTTTTATTTCAAAACAATCCCAAGAAGCTCACCTGGTGGGCCCCAAATTCAATGGGCTGGGTTTTCCTCTTGTTCCCTCGGAGCAAAATTGCTAAGTCGCTTACACTACAAGACTCCAGGACTGTTGGTTTGGGACCATCAAAGAGGCCAGAATCCCTTGGAAGGCGATCAAAAGATTCTGGGAAATAGAACTGAAGTAAATCCACTACTCCTGAGGCCAGATTGAGGATTCCTGGAATAAAACAGAAAATACATGTCCAATATTGAACAACATGACAAAATGGCTGGATTTGGGGATTTGGTGTAGGAGCTTTTTCCTGAGAAGCAGTACTGGTCCTGATAATACACATAATTGCAAGCCAATCTCCAGTTCTCATTAGATGATCACTTTGGCCCTGAGCTGTTATTACTCCAGGCACAGTGGATGAAGGCAGAGGTTTTGCCGGATCTCATTCCTGACCTACATTCATATTAGAGAAAATTACCTCTTAAAGAAGAATCAAGGCAGAAATGTAATCTGAACAATGAGAGTTGTTAGAATGCAAATATCAAGGGCTAGTATAGATGGTAAGGAAACAAGACTTATTCTGTCCCCTCTCATTGGTGCTTAGAGCACGGGAGACAACATTGCTATGGTAACAGCAGCGCTGGAGGTCAGCTGAGGCTGCAACCAAGGCCTCCATCGCCCTTTTCCACCAGGTTTATAGCCAGCTGAGAGAGGTATAGCCATACCAAGAGACATTGTCAGAGCTGGAGAAAAGGTTTTCTAAAGAGCTTTCTCCCTGGGTCCCATTTTTTGTCTAAGCTTAAAATGACAGTGATGCTGACTGAATGCTACCATAACAGGCACATTCACAGAAATCACCCCATTTTATCCTCACGACTGCCCAGTGAGACAGGCCAGATAATCCCACTGTGACAAACAGGGACTCCGAGGTCCGAGGTGTCAGTCAACACCTGTGAGGACATGAAGCTGGACTGCATGCAGATCACCCTGGGTCTCTCCACTAGTCTTAGGCATGTGTGCCCTTTGCCTAACACCACACAGAACACTAGGTTCTTGGTAGATGACCACGAAATGGGCTTATATGTCCATTGCTGTTACCAAGTAGTAAATGGAAGTTTTACTAATACTTATTGAAAGTATACAATATAAAGAAACCAGCCGGCATAGCTCAGTGGTTGAGCATCAACCTATGAACCAGGAGGTCATGGCCCAATTCCCAGTCAGGGCATGTGCCCAGAGAGCGGGCTCGATCCCTTGTAGGGGGCGTGCAGGAGGCAGCCTATTAATGATTCTCTCTTATCATTGATGTTTCTATCTCTATCTCCCTCTCCCTCTCTGAAATCAATAAAAATACACACAAAAAAAGCTAAGCCACAACTTCCAAAGCCAGTTCCCAAGCACCTCTCTCGTAGGTGAGCCCAAGCTCTGGACATACCCGAATGAGACCTGTAGTTCTGGTACAACTGGTGGATCTTCTTGGGCTTCCGAACAGCACATTGCTTGTCTCCAGTGCTTCTGCTGGCGTAGTGGAACAGAGAGCGCAGATCACTGAAGCGGAAGGCCACTCCTTTCATGATGCTCTGGGCTGTGTCCCCGGTGAGGAACATGGCATTGGGGTCATTGATGCATTTCATCAGCAGTGCGAGCTCAGCCTGTGTGAAGTCCTGAATCTCGTCACCATAGAGCTCGTGGATGGACCATGGAAGCACCTTGAGCTTCGACAGCCTCCGGGACAGGTTGAACAGAACATCCTCTTCGTCAAAATAACCCTTCTGGGACCTGATCTGCTGATATAGGCAAAAGAGGTTGTAGATCTCGCTCCGGTCTTCCTTGAAATTGGGGGACCGCTTCCTCCCTAATTTCTTATACTCTTCTTCCGTGAGTCTCCCCTCGGGGCTGTTGAGGGCCTCAAAAGACCCCTTCAAAAAAGATTTTATTTCTTTCCAAATCAGTGCAGGGTTGTAGGAGGTTTTCCCTTTGTGCATTTTGGGCCATATTTCATTGGTGAACACCTCAAATGTCACGTACACCCGGGGGTCAATGTCACACGAACGTGTTTCCACAACCTTATCCTCCTCGACATTGTCCCCATCCCCCTCAGCCTCCTCCTCCTCCTCCTGCCAGTTGGGGATGGTCAGCTCCTCCTGCGTGGACCACCCAACGATGGTTCTCTTCAAGCTGCCATCTTCATTTCTCAGAAAAAATGGTTTGGGCAGAGACGCATCAAGCAGGAGGAGCAGCTGCTTGGAAGTGACGAACAGAGGGAAGTTCTCGTCCCTCAAGTCCTGGAGTTTGTGGACATTGGGTTCCAAGGGTTTGTAGTGGCTGGTGGCCTTGGCGGACTTGGACAGCTCAATGAAATTCCTCTGCACCTCCTGGCACAGCACGTGGTTCTTGGTCACAAAGATCTGGTGTAAATGCTCCAGCTGCTGGGGACCTTCTGGGGCACATACTTCTGCCACCTGACTGGGCCCCCCAGGGTCCCCACTGGCTGTCCCTGCACAGGCTCCGCTCTCCTGCTCCTCATCTATACTGTCCACTGTCTCCACTTCTATGGAACCTTCCTCTTCCTCGTCCTCCTCCTTCTCCTCCCCACTAGGACCCTCCTTTTTGGGTTCCACTTCTGACCTTCTCTTCAGCCAGACCTGCTTGGCCAGCAGCGGGCTTCCCGCCTGCTCGGCTTTCTCCCAGTAGATGTGGAATTTCTTCCAGAGTCGGTACAAGCAGCACGTCGTTTTCCCGGTGCCGCTCCGCCCAATCAGGATGATGGGCTCCAGCGGCCGGGGGTTGAGGTGGATCACGGCGTACTCGAGCTCGCCCACCCGGAAAGGGTACTCCACAGTCGCCGTCATGTCATTGAGGATGTTGAAGGCCATGTTGGTGCTGAAGCTGTGGAACTTCATGACGTTGTACTCTGTCTGCACCGCGCTGGCTGGGGGGAAGTATTGGGGCTCCACGGGCACCCTGCCCTTCTCTGCCTCCGTGTCCTCCACGTAGCAGCGGGGTATCCGCTTTCGGATTCTCATGTTGGCCGACACCTGGCCTTTGTTGATGCCCCTCAGCTTCTTCCGCAAGATACAGGATAGGCCTCGATTGTAGGCGCTGCAGATGGCCCGGATGGAGTCCGTTAGCTTGCCGTGATCTAGGACGATGTCCCAGATCCGGATGATTTCTGTGTAGACCCGCCCCGACTTCTCCATGGGGTGTGAGCTCCGCTCCGTGGTGATTATCTTCTCGGGGTTCTCGCTGCATCGGGGGGAGAAGTCGATGGCGAGCTCCCACAGCATCCGGGCCCCTTTGTCCAGCTTGGCCTCGAAGAGCTGGATGCTTCCTTTTAGGTGCTTCAGCCGCTTCTGCAGGCCCTGGGTCCACTCGCCGTTCCCCAGCTGATGGATGGTTAGGATGATTTTCTTCTTCATGACCTTGGTCATCACCTTACTGGACAGCTTCTTCAGCATCTCAGAGGTACACTCGATCTCCCAGGTCATGTTCTCAAAGTCCTGGAGGCAGGCCTCCACCTCCTGACAGCTGTCCTGATCGCTGTTGTCCTCCCCACCTCTGTGACCAGCGGGCATGAGCTGTGAAGCCCCGAGGCCCGCCTGAGAGTGTTCACCCCCTGCCTCAGGGACAGCAGGGCTGTTCCCACCACAGTCAGAGCCCCCCACTCCCAGGGTTCGCTGGAGCTCCTCCCTCTTCATTTCTGTGCCAGCTCCTATCTCCAGGGGCTTGGAGTCCTGAGGACAGTCCTCCGGGAGGGACATGTCCAGTTCAACCTTCTCGATCAGATCCATGATGTGCTGCACAAGGCGGTCCCTCTGAGAACAGGGCCTGGCCACTCCTGGCTCCTGCCTCGCCATCTGGGCGTCCGAGAGAGTCTCCCAGCTGTCAGGAACCATGGCTCCTTCGGGCAGGGGTCTGCCAGCGTCACCGCACAGCAGCGAATCGGATGGAAGCTGGGACTTGAGCTGAGCCGTCTGACCAGGGACAGCAGACTTTGGGAGCTTCCCCAGGTGGGCAGCGAGGTCCTGCCGGTTCCTCCGCCGGCTCTCTGCCACAGCTTTGTTCCAGGCCAAGAGCAGAGGGGCGTTCTTCTTAATCCGGTGCCGTGCGTCTTTGCCCTCTTTGTTCTTCAGGTTGAAGTTGATGTCAAACTTGGCCAGCAGGTCTAGCAGCTTCTTCATACGCTTCAGCATGCCCCTCTGGAACAGCAGGTGCATCAGCGTGTTCCCGCTGCTGTCCTGGGTGTTGGGGTTGAGGTAGTCAAATTTGGCGGGGTTGGACCAGAAGAGATCCAAGAGGTGGTTGAGGAAGTTAAAACCGATGTCAGCTGAAAGACACAAACAACACTCTGTGAGTGCTGAGCCCCTCTTCCCAGGGAACAGGGACCCCTGGATTTAAGAGAGATGCTGGCCAGGGGTGTCTTAGAACACCTAACTTCCCCAAGTATTTGACAACCCGGTGGTTCCCAACTGGGGAAATTTGCTCCCCGTGGACATGTGACAAGGTCTGGGGCATTTTTGATGGTCACAATTTGGGACATGCTACTGGCATCAAGTGGTGGAGGCCAGGGATTCTGCTAAGCATCCCACAGAGCACAGGGCAGCACCCACAGCAAAGAATTACCCAGCGCAAATGTCAACAGCGCCAAGGGTGAGAAACCCTGGGATAACCTCATGATATTCCAATAAGATCCTTTATGCCAGGACCCTTAAAAACCATGTAAATAAAGTATTTGTTAGCTATGGAGCCAAATTTGAAACTTAAGAATCCTCCTCAATCCACCCACCCTGATCATTCACCGTGATGGTCACTCCTTCCCGTCAAGCTGCGGGCAGGCCTTCCAAGGAAGGGGCTTTTTCCAGATCACTGGCTTTCCCAACAGGAAAAAAAAACCAGAGCATTGGTTCTAATATCCAGCCTCCTCCCCAAGGCAAAGACCGGTTTGAAAACAGAGGCCTACCATTGACATCCAAAAAGATGTGGAGAGCTGCGTGCAGAGGTGTGTCACCTTCTGTGAGAGAAATGCTGCGGGGGTCCGCACCCTTGGTCAGGAGCAGAAAAGCCAACTCGAAGTCCTGGTGTTGTAGGCACATGGCTAGCGGCCTCGCCTGACTATCCTGGAGGCCCTCGGGCAAGGCTGGAGGAGGCAGAGAAGGGCCTCGTGAGCTACATTCACCTGACAAGGTACAGCCTGGGCACCTGGAAGCAGGACCACCTCTGCCATTATTCCCAGGGAAGAGCTGATGCTCACCTGACTGGTGAGGCCCGCTACCACCCCCTGGCAGGCAAAGGCTTCCCAGACCCTCAGAGTGAAAGCCCAGTTCCTTCCAGTGCCTTGTCTGCGGGCCTTTTCTCCACCAGCTCTCTGGCTCCCCCTGCCGTCTCAGAACAAGATATGGACCCCAGCATGGGCCCTGCTGGGGAGGAGAGACAGGGCCTAGCAAACAACTAAACCGGGTGCTGGCCTGACACCACACCTGCCGCACAGTCGTGATCAGGACGTGGGCTCCACTACCAACATCCTTTGTTTCTATGAAGATTCTTCCAGAGGATGCTCATCTACTGTCAACTGCCATCTTCCCTGACACCTCTCAGCCCCACCTCCCTTCCTTTAGCTCAGTCCTCACCTCCCCTCAGCAATGCCCAGGCCTCCAGCAGCCACACCCTCACTCTCTGCCCTTGGGCCCAAGCACCCGATTCCAGGGAGGTGCTCCCTAAGTGCTCCGTGACTCAGGACAAAAACTGGAATCCCATTGCAGCCAGTTTCTGGGCTAGGGAGTAACACTCCACCAAGAGATGTGAAGAAATAAATCTCTTCCCTACATGGCATCCATCCACCTCCTGAAACCTGTGGGTACAGCCGATGCCTGGGGGCTTTGTATGGCACTTTGAGAGCGAGGACCAATGTGTCACCACTCCCCTTAAACGGCAAAGCAAGCGGAAAAACCAGGGTGCTCTTCCGAGTGAGCTCACTTCACATTCAAAACATCCCTAAGGAAGAGGGACTATTAACATTCCCTTTTTATAAGTGAGCAGACAAAGGCATAAAGAGCATGCCAAGGCCACACAGCTAGCAATGGCATGAGTAGGGGTGGGAGGTGCTGCCAGTGCAGGTTGGTATTCGCAAATTCATTTTAAAATAAAACCCAATCCAGCAAGAGGCTACACACTCCAGACGTCCACCCAGCCAAGTGCGATTGTGCTGATTAACGTGGCAGGTGCTTTCAACAACCAATTATCTCACTGTTTCTTTAAAAAACGAGCACCTTGAATCCCAATCTGTTGATTACAAAAGAATGCCGCAGAGCTGACGAGGACACACGCAGCATATGCCGTGCAGGGTCCAGCCAGAGGTCAGGAGGAAGTCACCGCTGTGGATCAAAGGACTCCCTCCACATACCTGAGGTTTCTCATAACTGTAATTCACAGAAATACAGACTTCCTAAAGGGCACCACCCACTGACAGGCCTCGCTGTTTCCAAATGAGGAGATATGGAGGAAGAGAAAGAGCAGCATTTAAAGGAGCCTTCAAAATCAAGTGAAAAACACCAGGCCAGCAATGGCCTGAGCTCCCATGGGAGGGGAGCTCCGCACCTCAGAATGCTCACCTCCACTGTCTACCAGGCGGCCCAGGAGCTGTACCCGGCGCTGGTCCCAGGTGCTGAGCAGGGGGATGATGGCACAGAGGTCAAGGCCAGAGAAGTCGCAGTCCTTGATGAGGCAGTCTCCCAGCGGAGGCTCCCCGCTCACTTTTCGGGTCAGCAGCAGAAGCACTTCGGGCCATTTCTGTTTCTCCAGTAAAAACTTCATGAAGGTGTTGGCGCAGTCGCGATTAATGTCACAGACCAGGTCAGGAGGAATCTCTTTCAAAAATAAGAACACACCACACTCCAAAAAAAGGTTCATATGGTTTCTGTCCCCAACTACAACTTAGCACATATATGCGTAATTAACACACATTACCGATGAGTAGTTTGAAGCCCTAGAGAAACTATAAGCAAATAATGAATTACGAGGCATAGCCACCTCCTACCTCTACTCATGCCATAGCTAGCTAGCTGTGTGGCCTTGGCATGCTCTTTGTGCCTTTGTCGCAAAGCTCCTTGGGAAGGTCAGAAATGCCCTAAGGTGAGTACAGCCTGGTCTAGGAGGAGAGCAGAATTTTGGATTGTCCCTGATTATCTCAAGTTTGTCATCTAAAATTCTTTTCCTTCCCTGATTTTCCCATAATGAAAAAAATTAACATTCCATTCTACAATAACCGAATGTCCCAATGTTAGCCATTATCTATAGAAGAGAGAAACATCTGTGGTGTTTTTTAAAGGATAGTCTAAGCAAAGAGTAATTCTAGGAGGATGCATGAAAAACTAATAATGGAGGTTGCCTCAGGGATGGGACTTAGGGACTGAAGTTCACAGATGGATGATACTTTTCACTGACAGATAACTGATGTTCTGTGCGGGCTATTTTACATGTAGATCATTACCTTTTTGTTGTTGTTGTTGTTAATCCTCACCCAACGATATTATTTGATTTTTAGAGAGTGGAAGGGAGGGGGAGACAGAGAGAGAGAAACATCGATGCAAGAGAGACACATCGACTGGTTGCCTCCAATACACGCCCCAGGCAGTGTCTGTAACCTAGGTACATGCCCTTGACCAGAATCGAACCCAGGACTCTTTGGTCCACAGGCTGATGCTCTATCCACTGAGCCAAACAGGCTAGGGCAGATGATGACATTTTTAAATCCAGTTCTAAAAGATATTTAAAAAGTTTGAATGAGCATAAATCACCTTTCCCACAATTGAATTTGTGAGAAAAATTACCTTGCAGAGAAGAAAGGAGGCGCAAGAACTTCTGGACTACATCTTGCTTCAGAAAGTTTTTATGCATTAACCGGTTTCCTGAGTTCAGGTACTTCACCAGCTGCGCAGAGGCCTCCCGAAAAATGTTGCTCTCACTACTGGGTCCTTCGCCATGGCTCAGTCCTGCAAAACAGCACCAGGTGATGCTTCCGAATAGAGCTCACAGCTCCAGGAGATGGAAAAGTTGCAATTCTGCACCCCTCCCAGTACCCACATGCTTTGCCATTGACTTGGCAGCTCCTCCCACCAAAAGGTGGAGCCTATTCCCCTCCCCACCCCTGATTCTGGCCTGGCCCCATGACTAGTTATGACCAGTAGAATGCAGTGGGTGTGGTTTTTGTGCCAGATCTGAGCCTAGACCTCAAGAGGCCTTATTTAGTTCCATTCCCTCTCTTGGGACCCTAGCTGGTTTTGGCTCAGTGGTTAGAACGTAGGCCCAAAACTGAAGGGTGTGGGTTTGATTTCCAGTCAAGGGCATGTACCACAGTTGCAGGTTTGATCCCTGGCCCTCGTGGGGATGCCTTCTGGAAGCAACTAGTGGATGTGTCTCATGTTTTTCTCTCTCTCTCTCCCTGCTTCCCCTCTCTCTAAAGATCAATGGAAAAAATACCTTTGGATTTAAAAAAAAAAAAAAAAGGTGACTATATAAGTACTAAACGACAACAGAAAGACTAGTGAAAATATGCTAAACTGTGATTATAATAAACTTTTGTTTTTATATAAAACCATATTTTTACAAACTTCCTTCAATGATCATATTTAGTGGATATATATTAGCAGATTTGAAATTAAAACTAGTCCTAGCTGGTTTTGCTCAGTGGATAGAGCACCAGCCTGAGGACTGAAGGGTCCCATTCGATTCTGGTCAAGGGCACATGTCTGGTAGCAGGCTCGACCCCCAGTAGGGGAGGTGCAGAAGACAGCCGATCAGTGATTCTTTCTCATCATTGATGTTTCTATCTAGCTCCCTCTCTTCCTTCCTCTCTGAAATCAATAAAAATATATTTAAAAAAAATAAAACTAAAGGTCTTCTGAAATTGCAACAGTGCTCAGAAGTATTAGAAAACAGAAATAAATCATTTCAAAAAGAGATTTCGCTTTTGCCTGAAATCTTTCTTTCAAGCTAAAAAAGACAAACTGGTAAGATTTATCATACAAACTGGTACATTTTATTACACACATTTTAATCAGTTTAAATGTGCGCAACCATCTCCTTTCATAAAAGAAAAATATAAGAACATATAACTATAAATGCATGAAATAAGACTAACTAGCCAAGTCACAAATATATGAATTTGCAGATGGAGGTTGGTTTATAGAGAATCAGTATTTTCTTGTTTTCCTTTCCTATTTTGTAAATTTCCTTTAAAAAAGAAGAATATATTGCTTTTATAATAAGAAAAAACATATCATGGACACATTTAAGTAAGCACTGCATCCCTGCATTTACTGAATACAGGGCCCGTCTTGGTGCTGAGGAATGCAAAGATGGGAAACCTCTGAGTCACAGGCTCTGTCTGAGGGAAACCAACAGACAGAGGTTCCAGTATCCTCCACCAAGTGCTGTGCTAGAGATGCCTGCACCAGCACAGAGCAGAAAGCAGCTGGCTCCCCCTAGGGGACCAGAGAGAAAAGCTTCAGAGGGCTGGATCTGTTCTCACTTGAAAAGCCCTGCATTAGTGAGAGAAGATCAATCAGTTTGTTCAGGTCCTAAGGAAAGCTGAACTTCCAGAGAAGGTGGACATGCTGCCATCAGGTGGTGAAAGGCAGGTAAGACAGTTACATAATCTTAACTCCTCTGGAGTGAACCCTGGCTCCTCAAAGTGGACTCTGGCTTCCCCTGGCTGCTTGTGAGAATCCTGGGTCCTGCCCTGAACCTGCTGCATGCAAATATGCATTTTAACAGGCTCCCCAGCGATTCGTGTGCACATTCACGTCGAGAAGCTCTGGGTTAGAGAACAGCAGAAATCTTCAGTGAGATTTCTCACCCAGATGCAAAAGCCACCCTATCCACAGACACCATCACTAGCTAGCTCTTCCTAATAATTGTCATCCTGCTCTTTTCTGAATTGTATCAGTTCCTTTTGCTTTCTTTTCACTCAGTGTTCTCCAATGGTCGTTCAATATTCCTCTAGCGCAGCAAGGAAACCTTCCTGGTTGACGGTTAAGGTTATCAACCTCCAATACGTTTACCAATGACCACTGGGGACTTTAGGCTTGACTGCCTCCACTGCCATCACAAACTACCCAATCAGCCCAAAGGCTGGTCTGGGATGGCACATCCCTCCTAATGGGCTTTTCAGCCAAGCAAGTGCAGTTGAATCCTAATAAGTGAAAAAGGTCCAGCTGTAATTGAGTCTCTCTCTTGGTTCAAAACTGGACCAGAATTAGTTGGTGAAGGAGCAGAGAGAGGAAGGGAGAATGAGACCCTGTCTCAGTAGATGTTTTTAACATCAGCAGATACTCAAAAATTCTGTTGTACTAGGAAACTGAAAATATTTTTAAAAATAAATAAAAATGGCCCTGACTGGCTTGGCTCAGTAGATAGAGTGTCGGCCTGTGGACGCAAGGGTCCCAGGTTTGATTCCGGTCAAGGGCATGTACCTTGGTTGGGGGCACATCCCCAGTAGGGGGTGTGCAGGAGGCAGCTGATCAATGTTTCTCTCTCATCGATGTTTCTAACCCTCTATCCCTCTCCCTTCCCCTCTGTAAAAATTCAATAAAAATATTTTTAAATAAATAAAAATGAATGACATAATAAAGTCTGTAACACTAAATATAACATACATATATACATATACAGTATTATAAGAATTAACATTAGAATTAAACAATAAATTGGCAAACAGAGCAACCATTTTCTATCATTAACTGGTGGTCATTTTTTGTTGTTATTTTAAAACTTGGAAATTCATTGGCAAGTTTCAATTTCTTAATTTCAATTTCTTAATTTAATATACCATTAAACAGAGACATGTCAGTGATGATGAAACACATTCCAATTTTGAAAATGTTAAAATGTGGGGGGAAAGGGTAACTTGGAATCAATGAAATACAATGCCTATATTCAGGCATATTATTAACCAATAGGAATAAAGTGAAGAAAGACTCTTTCCAAATTCCATAAGTCTACTACCTATGTCTCCTCCCTCCACAAAAAAATGTATGAGTTTGTGCTCTGCACAGTGGTGGGCAAACTGCGGCTTGCAAAGCCACATGCAGCTTTTTAGCCCCTTGAGTGTGGCTCTTCCACAAAATACCACGGCCTGGGCAAGTCTATTTTGAAGAAGAGGCGTTAGAAGAAGTTTAAGTTAAAAAAATGTGGCTCTCAAAAGAAATTTCAATCGTTGTACGGTTGATATTTGGCTCTGTTGACTAATGAGTTTGCCGACCACTGCTCTACCAGAACAAGAGATAAATCTAAACAGACAATATGATCCAGAAGAATCATATATGAGTAACAAAACTAAACGCAGCATAATGTACACATATGGGGACTAGAGCCTAAGTCTAAAAAGCATATAGTATGTGTGCACATACATACACACACATATGCAATAATGTATATGTATGTTTAAACAAACTGTGATGCCTAAAGAGTGTCACATCTCAAAAATTTTTTTTCATTTTTCAATTACAATTGATATTCAATATTCTATTAGTTTCAGGTGTACAGTATAGTGGTTAGACATTTATTTAACTTACAAAGTGATCTCCCAATATATCTAGTACCCACCCAACACCATACATAGTTATTACAATATTTAAAGAGCAAAGTTTTCAGAGCACTTGGTAATTTTTTCCTATGGGTCCAGGTATGCTACTTGTTGTAGAAAGTGTAACATTTACATAATCATCCTACCATGCCAATGCCATTTACTGGTTTTCAAGTTTTAGAATCAATTTATAGATGCAGCACAGAAAACTTAAGAGTTGAGGAACAGAATGTAAATGACACAAATAACATTACTAGACATTACTCAACAACTGGGGCTGACTTGTTGCATTTCATCTTATACAGTAGTCAGTCAATGGATGCTGTCCCAAACTGATAAATAGGAATAGAAGTTAATATGTAAGTGCATAGTGTAATTTAGTGCAACATGAATGTATTTTAAATTGTTGGCTCTGGCTGTTTCTGAAGGGTAGGAATGATTTTTGTTATCTCCTATTCCTTCTGATTTTTTTTCTTTTTTACTGTGTGCATGCATTAGAAAATAAATCCCCCATAGCATCTAAAGGACAACTTGGCGAAATTCCCAGAATGTTGCAGATGCTCTCTAAATAAGAGTTGTTTCATTCTATCTTCCAAAAAAAAGCAAGCAAGTTTTCCAAAGACTGGGAGTCTCATTTCCATCTTCATATACCAAAAAAAGATTAATCAATTTGTATCTAATATCACAAAACTAGTTTTTAACCATCCCCTCCCCGCCCCCCCCCCCAAAAAAAAAAAGTTGATTCACTGGAAGCTGTACCTGATAGGTCCTTAGAACACGCAGCCAGTTTTTCCAAGTGACTATTGATTTTCTCGATGGCCTTAAAGTTCTTATTCCTCTTCAGGACATCCACGGGGGTCCGGGACTGTCGGTCTACCAGGGTGGGGTCTGCCCCAAAACGCAGGAGCATCTGCACATCCTCTGTTTGTCCTAGGGCAGGCCAAAAGGAAAAGGGGGCATTGTCATGGTTCCTTCCGTAAGGAGATGTCCCCATAAGTGCTCGTCCTCCCAGTTTCCTGCCTGAGCAGCCTGGGGCAAGGGACCAAGGTCCCTCTGCTTGCAGAACCTAAACTGCTGGCCGTGGGCAATCCACCAAAGTCCCCGAAGCAAGACGGACTTTGTGGAGTGGGAAGGACAATAGCTTTTAAGAGGTTTAGAAGTGCGCTCCTCTATACCTTTCTCCCCTCTCCTTGGCAACAAGCAAGGAGATGGGGAATCTGGTTACTAGGCAACTGTTACAGCTGTAAGGGTAACAGCAAGCTGTGACTTCAGATTTCTTTATTCCCTAGAGAGGAAACAAAATATTCTTCCAGAAAAAAAGCCTGTCTGGGGACAGGAGAAAAAAGTGGCAATTGCTCTCCAATCCGGGTCTTTTTGTTGTCACTGTTTCCATCCTCCCAACCCTTACCCTCTGGCTGCCAGCTCCGTCTGCTGCTTTGACAAATCTATTTGCCAGGCAGCAAGGTATCTCTGTGATCACAGATGCAGCAGTCTTTGTAATGGAACAGGTGTACCTCTGGGGTACAAAGACTTATGTGGGCATGGAGAGTTAAATGAATCAATACCCGATCCCCAACTTTCGTACCCATGCTTTCCTAAAATGCACTGCCTTGACCTGTACTCAAGGTATTGTCTTACTTACGGTGTTCTCCTTCCCCATCTCCCCAAACAACTGCCCTTCTTCCACTTTACAAAAATAAGACAAAATTTAAAAGGCCTGCCCTAGCCTGTTTGGCTCAGAGGATAGAGCATTGGCACTTAGACAGAAGAGTCCTGGGTTCAATTCCGGTCAAGGGCACCTACCTTGCTTCCAGGCTCAATCCCTGGCTTGGTTGAGAGCAACCAATCCATGTCTCTCTCTCTCACACATCGATGTTTCTCTCTCTGTCTCTCCCATTCCCTTCCACTCTCTAAAAATCAATGGAAAAATATTCTCGGGTGAGAATTAACAAAAAAATTAAAGTCCTACTTTTCTCTTCCCATCAAATACTCACAGTGGTAAGAAGAATCCCTTCGATTCCTAGCACCTGGCATACATACACCTTCTCTCAGTTCTTCAATCAAATACTAATCCAAAGACTGCTGTGATGAGACTGAGAACGTAATTAAGGTCCCAGAGCAGTTGACCTTAAGATAATTGGGAGATTTTCCAGATAGGCCTGACCTAACCATTTGAACCTTAAAGGTCAAAGGTGTAGAGGTCAGAGATTTCAAGTACAAGAGAGATCTGATGCACAAGAAATTCTCCCCACTCTGTAGAGGCCCCATGACAAGGAATGTGTATAGTCTGTAGACGCTGACAGCAGCCTCTGCCTGACAGTCAGCAAGGAAACTCGGACCCCAGTCCTACAACTACAAGGAACTGGATTCTGCCGCAATCATGTGGACTTGAAGGAAGGCCTCGAACTTTTTTTAAATATATTTTTATTGATTTCAGAGAGGAAGGGAGAGGGAGAGAGAGGGAGAAACATCAATGATGAGAGAGAACCACTAAATCGGCTGCCTCTTGCACACCCACTACAGGGATCAAGCCTGCAAGCCAGGCATGTGCCCTTGACCAGAATCGAACCCGCAACTCTTCAGTATGCAGGCCAACATTCTATTCCACTGAGCCAAACCGGCTAGGGCTAGGCCTCTAACTTTAGATAAGAGCACAGTCCCATGGCCCAGCCGGTGTAGGTCAGCAGTTGAGCGTTGACCCAGGAACCAAGAGGTCCCAGTTCAATCCCCATTAAGGGCACATGCCCAGGTTGCGGGCTCGATCTCCTGTGGGGAGCCTATAGGAGGCAGCCAATCAATGATTCTCTCTCATCATTGATGTTTCTATCTCTCCCTCCCTCTCCATTCCTCTCTCTCTAAAAAATCAATAAAAACATATTTTAAAATAATAATAGTAATAACAAAGTCCCAACCAACACCTGATTTTAGCTTCGGGAGACACTGAGCAGAAGCCCATCTTCTAAAAGGGAGGCTGCTCTGTGCCCTGTAGGGAGGACACACATCCTGCCACTCATCAGGAGAGTGACATGGGTTCTAGGGGCCTGACATCATCATCTGTGAAGCTGGACTCATGATACCTTCCTCACAGCTATCTCTGAGGGTGAGTGAGAAAACCTGCCCAGGTAAATGGCATGTGGTGGGACTTAATGGCCCTTTAACTGTTGGGACACAGCAGTAGGGGCTGGCTAAGCCTCGGGGCCAAGGCTGGCATTGTAAAAAGTCATTTCTCATTGTTTCTCCTAATGAGAATATAGGTATCTTTGTGAAGGAAGCAAATACCTCTCAGACATTTTCAATACATACAAAGTAGATTTTTAAAAAAACTGAATTGCCTGTGTGTGTGTGTGTGTGTGTGTGTGTTTCAATGTTCCCTCTAGCTCTATCACTTGACATACATGCTCACAGTTGGAGCTTTATCCTCAGTTTAGACTGGAGCTGGACTTCCAATCTCAAGGTTAGATATCCCAGAAAATGTGCTTTTATATCCTAGAAAAGTGATGGATATAGAAGTATTGCTCCAGTTAAGTGAAAATCCAGAAATCACTGGCTGTGCCCACAAAGTTACTAGTAAGCTTCCAACCTACTTTCCTTCCCCCTTGCTAAGCCCCCTGGTCTGAGATTCTCAGAGCTGCAATCCTGAACCTGGTCACTAGGTAACATCACCCCATCTCCATTTTTGTTCTTTTACTGAAAAGGGGTACATATTGCAGAGTGAAAAATATCATGAACACAGGGGTGCATATGTTCTTTCTGATTGGTGTTTCAGGCTTTTTAGGATATATTCCTAGAAGTGGGATCCCTGGCAGTTCCATTTTTAATTTTTTGAGAAAACTCCACACTGATCATAGCAGCGTGATTTACAATAGCTAAGATCTGGAAATAGCCCAAATGCCTGTCAGTAGATGAGTGGATAAAAAAGCTGTGGTACATCTATACCATGGAATACTATGCAGCAGCAAAAAAGAAGGATCTTTTACCCTTTGAGACAGCATGGAGGGAACTGGAGAGTATTATGCTAAGCGAAATAAGCCAGTCAGAGAAAGACAAGTATCACATGATATCACTCACAGGTGGAATCTAATGAACAAAATAAGCTGATGAACAAAATAGATCCAGAGACATAGAATCATGGAACAGACTGTCAAATCTCAGAGGGGAGGCGGGGGTGGGTGAGTGGGCAGGAAGAGATCAACCAAAAAACTTGTATGTATATATGCATAACCCATGGACACAGGCCACACTGTGGTGACGGCCTGGGGTGGGGGAGGCGGCGAGGGCTAGAAGGGGTCAACGGGGATAAAAAAGGGACATATGTAATACTTTCAACAATAAAGATATTTTAAAATGTAAAAAAATATATCATGAAATGACTTATTTAATGAGATACCAATTATGTTTGAAACATCCATATGTATATTAAAGCAATTCTCTCTGCTGTTGACCCCTCACCAAAAAGAAAAGAAAACTCAGTCACATCACTCTGAACCTGTAGAACTGTGATCTAATGAATGGGTGTTGTTTTAAACCACTTAGTTTATGGTGGTTTGTTACATAGCATAGAAAACCAACACAGTTACCCTTGCATATTGTCCCAAATGAGGTGATGAAGATCTCCAGTAGAGGGCATGTAGGAGGCAGCCAATCAATGGTTCTCTCTCTCCCTAACCTATTTTAAAAAAAGGTAAACAATTTCATCAATGCCCTGACTTAAATAAATAAGTAAATAAATAAATCTCACAATAAAAATGCATAGAGCACCCCAGACATGGATTCCTGGGGCCCCGGTCAGTGGGGGATAACAATAGAGAAACAAACTTCACGGGCTGCTCCTGGGACCCACTGGAGAGAGAACACTGCAATTTCCTAGGAGGGCCCTCCAGACCAACAGCAGGACTTACACTTAGGCTGTGTCCAGTCCACAGGCACATTCAATTCCAAGCCGACATGTTATAATCATGAGTTTTCATATTTTTAAAAAAATCCAGCCTTCCAACGTCTTATGCTATCAGAAGACGGCAGCAAGGCCTGGTTCCCACGATCAGCACCGGCTGCAGCCAGCCCAGACACAAGCTTCCACTGCTCCGTCACCTCCCTTCCACTGGGGCTGAGTCCATTACCATCTATCATCACAGCGACCCCTTCTCCAGAGCTGTGTGGGCGTGCTCAAGGCCTTCCTGTTTCACAGGCTAACAAGGTACATCTGCTTCAAAGAGCTAGCTTTTCCTCCCACGTGTCAGCCCTACTTTCAGGAAGCCTGTCTCCCCCTGGAGGGCATGGAAGGATGCAATTCCTGTGTTAGCTCCTAAGTGCCAGGAAGGCAGGATTATGTCTGTTGTCTGGTTCACAATTTATCTTCAGTGGAGCACAGATTTGGCATAAAATAAAGCCCTTCGTAAACCACGTGATGGGGGCGGGACCAATGCAGATGGAAACCCATCTCCTTGAGTCATTTGACCCCACAGAAGCCATTCAAAGCCAAGAGCCCTGCAATTCTTCCTTCTCTCACCCCACCTCCTCTGTGCACAGAGCTTAACCTCCCAATCATGTTTAATTCAAGGCAAAGTTTACCCCTGAGCCCGTCACAGGATGGATAGGGAAAACATAATGGCCTGTTAAGTGAGTTCACCAATGCCTGAGGTCCTCCAGCCCACAGCAGGCCCTGCACCCGGTGTCACCACTTACGCTTGATGAGGTATCCTGGGGAGTGGGCGGCAACCACGTGCAGGACAGTGCAGCCATCCTGGTCCTTCTGGTTGACGCGGCCTTTCCACTCGGGCTGGTGCTCCATCAACCACCTGAACAGATGGTTTTCTCCTGAAGGGCATTAAGATGAGTTACTGATGTTCTCTTCTGCTTACAGAACGCCAGCAAAGCAAGTCCATGTGAACCACACTGAGGCAACCGAGCAGGGAATCCAACACATGCTCCCACTGCCACACACAGGTGTGCAAGACACGCGAGCTTGTGAACTGAAGGTTTTAAAAAGTTACAACGCACTGAAGTCAGCTTCCCTAAAAGCAAAGCCTAAGACATAGATTCTTGGCCATGTGACTTACTGAGAGAGGGAGCTCGAGACCGAGGGAGGGGAGCAGGACAGGACAGCGGGAGGAGGCAAGCAGAGATGTGGTCCCAGCTGTGTCAGAGGCAGAGGTTGACCTCTGTACCCCCCAGGGGCATCCTGAGACCTGCAGGATGCCCCTGGGAAGAAGGTGAGCTTGAGGGAGAACCTCCTTGGGATGTGGTGCCTGTTGGCAGAAAGCAGTTCTCTGTCCAAGCCTCCAGCAAGTGGGGGTAAACACAGTCTAAAGAGGATCTGGGATCTGGGCCCAGTAGTTGAATATCAGCCTAAGAACCTGGAGGTCACGGTTCAATTCCCAATCAGGGCACATGCCTGGGTTTTGGGCTTGATTCCCAGTGTGGGGTGTGCCAGAGACAGCTAATCAATGATTCTCTCTCATCATTGATGTTTCTATCTCTCTCCCCCGTCTCCCTTCCTCTCTAAAATAAATAAAAATATTTTTTAACAAAATAAAAATAAAGAGGATCTGGGCGGGGCCTAAGAGTGCCCATCAAGTCAGTATCTCCTAAGAGATTACTACATTACTATCAATAGGACATATATTTTAAATTCTTTTCACAGACTCCTTTCCTTGTAGCTCCTGGGATCGGGGAAAGCCCCACATTTCTGCCAATTCGGTAATACTACGTACTTATCACCACATCAGAGTTTTCCTCTCAGAAACTAATCAGGGATGAACTTGAAGACCTGAACTCGAGGATACCTGCCTATACTCACAGGAGCCGCCTTAAAAGAGCAGACAGGATGAGGAATCGTGCCTTTCATAACCAGAGGCACACGTTTCTGGGTTCCAGATTCCTAGTTTGAAGCTGGGAACATGGATCAGAATGCTCTTAATCAAACTTCACTTGGAGTTTTATCTAACAATCCCCATGTAAGAATAAAGATGGGGGCCCAGGTCTTCAAACCTCTGGCCACCACCACTCTTTCATTCCGGGAGATGATATGGCCTAGAAGAGAAAGACTGCCTAGACAAGTTCTCTTGGCCCTTCTGGCTCTAAAATGATACGGGTAAATGTCCATCAGAGATGCCACACCTGCTTGGAAAAGAAAAACAAGCTCCCGTCTAAAGTGGAGAGAGAGAGAGAGAGAGAGAGAGAGAGAGAGAGGAAGGAAGGGAGGAAGGGAGGGAGGGAGGGAGGGAGGAAGGGAGGGAGAGAGATAGTTTTAACAATAACATTTTTAAGATGTCTATGGAAATAGAAGTCCTTTAAATTTTAAAATCCTTTAAAGTTTAAAAGAAACACCAGCCATCTCTGTCGGCAACAGCCAGTGCTTCCCATCCTACCCCCACCCCAGCCAGCCCTCTAGGCTACAGAAAATGAACCTGAACCTGGGAAAAGACCACATCTGCCTTTGCAGGTGGGAGGAAACTCCACAGCTCTCCTGGAGCTCTGCCCAGCAAGGTTGTGGGTCCCGGGCTCCACCCTACTGCCAGGACCTATCTAGGAACACAGATCCTTCCAATCTGGGCCTCCAGCTAGAGGTTCCGGGAGAAATAAAAAGGATGCTGTTGCCCTGCTGCCTTCATGCATTTGAATAATCAATCATTGAATATTTAAAACATCTGAACAGTCTCCATTCAAGTGGCTTAAATTCTGCTTTCACTTGAGCTGAGAGGAGCACCAGAGCTCAGAGCCCGAGGGGCAGCTGGGAGGTGTGTTACCCGGAGAACACTCACTTGCTTGGATACAGAGTCGCATGAGGGCATGAAGAGGGTACGGTCCTATTGTCTCAATACTCGCGCCAATGGAGATAAGCCACTGGACTAACTTGGGCACCTGTTCCATTTTCTCATAAAGTCCAATGAAGACATATTTCTGGGAAAGAAAAAACACAGGAACAACCATGAAAGTCACTGTATCAACATGAAACTTTCAACTCCTTCACCCATAAAGCTCAGAATCAGTAAAACCTGGACTTGTTGTGGCCCAAGCATAAGATTATCATAAATAACAAATTTGCAGTTGGGCAGCTGAAAAAAAAGGTCCCAAATCCAAGCCCGAAGTAAAACCATACCCTTCAAAAAGCCACCTTACCTCAAAGAGACTTTTCAGTGATAACTCTGGGACATGGATATTTCTTGGTAGTCGATCTTTTTTCGCTGACAGAAGGAGAAATGACTGGTGAAGGCAGAACAATAAAAGATTAGAATAATGATGTTCTCCATAGGTGATTAGAGCCAAAGTATCCTTAAGCTTTAAAACAAACAAACAACAAAACAAAATACCCTCTGAACCTGTCTCCTTTTTTAGGCCAGCTGCCAACCTTTTCAGCCTGAGCCACAATAATCAAAGACTCTGGTCCGGGGCATGTACCTTGGTTGCAGGCTCCTCCCCCGCCCAAGCCCTGGTCAGGGCACGTGCAGGAGGCAACCAATTAATGTGTTTCTCTCACATTGATGTTTCTCTCTGTCTTTCCCTCTCTCTTCCACTCTCCCTAAAAATCAATGGAAAAATATCCTCAGGTGAGGATTAACAAAAAATAAAATTAAAAAAATTTAAGCCCGAACTGGTTTGGCTCAGTGGATAGAGCATCGGTCTGTGGACTCAAGGGTCCCAGGTTCGATTCCGTTCAAGGGCATGTACCTTGGTTGTGGGCACATCCCCAGTAGGGGGCATGCAGGAGGCAGCTGGTCGATGTTCTCTCATCGATGTTTCTAACTCTCTATCCCTCTCCCTTCCTCCCTGTAAGAAAATCAATAAATTTTTTTAAAAATTAAAAAATGGAAGCTAGCTAAGTAATATATCTCAATGACTTTCCATCTTTAAGGATATTCTAGTTAAAAAGTTATTTTGGCATCAAGATAAACAAACGCTAAGTTACAATGCCCCGGGGCCAGCAGAAAGAAACCAATTAATGTACGAGGTGCTTTCCCCACAAGAGAGCCACCGTCTCCTTTTACTTACATGCCATAATCCTTTCTTTGCCAACTTCTCTATTACTGATTGCCACACTTCTGTGGCGAATCCAATGGTGAAAATGTGATCAAAGTAGGGCAAGAAACTTTGCAAAACAATGGGGTCACCTGAAAAAAAGGGCCATCATTTAGAAGTTTTAACTTGGGGAAAGTCTAGAACATTTGGGCAAAGGTCCTCTAACTAAGACCACACATAGACAAACGAAAAATTAAAGATGTATGGAGTTGCAATCATTTTCAATTCGGGTGACAATCAATCCCCTAAGAGTCAGACAGCACAATGTGAGCCACCTTTCACTTAGCCCTTCTATTCACCAAATCCAGCGATATGTGTTCACATTTAACCCTTCAAACATATCAACAGGGCAGTGGCTATTATCTCCATTTACGGAGAAGGAAATGGAAGCTTAAGGAAGTTACCCAATTCACTTCCTTGAAGAAAATGTGACAAATAGTATTCTCACCCAACAGATGAGGCACTATCACAAATGAGGTCAGGCTTCGTGGCATGTCATGCTAGTTCATGACCAAAAACAAGACTGGAATCCACATCTAACAACTCTTTTAGTCAACACACATTCTTCTAACCTGGTGGCCCAACAACCTTGCAAACCACAGTTCTCAAACTCACAATGAGAAAAACATCCAAGGGGCTGGACAGACAGACAAACATAGCGCCTCTTCCAGATTCATTTCCAAAAATAAGTAAATATCAAAATAACCATGTATTATATGAAAGGCTACAAAATTTCCACAAGTATATTTTCCAAAATTTTAAAATTGGGCATAGGTATACTCTCCTTGGTAGAAAAGTTGGGGCTGCATCACCCCAAGAGGTCCCACTAACTGCTCCCTCTAAGGATGAGGGCAGAGGGAAACCACCCCAATTTCTCCAGGGACAGTCACCAAGAGCAGTTGTGCAGCCAGCCGGGCTCTGGCAGGAGAAGGAGTTTCGAAGGACACGCAGGGACGATGGGGAAGTGTGGGCAAGGGACAAGCCATGTGGTTCTGAAAGGGGAAGCAGGCTGCAGAGGCCCTGGCGGCAAGTGACCAGCTGGAAACCTGAAGATCTCCTACCGCTCTGTCTAGGGGACATGGCGTTGCCCACTTCTAACCCCATCACTCACTGCCTGACATGCTCTTACCCCTCTCTGTGCCAAAATCTGTAGGGCTCCACCCACAGACCACAGAAGTCTCTCTCCCACAATCACAGTGGAACAGCTGGATGCCTAACATTGAGTCTGTGGCCAGCAGTGATTTCCCCGCTTCTGAAAGCCAAAAACCACACTCCACCAAGTCTAGCATGTGCCACTGTTCACACACTCACGTCTCTAGAATCGGGATATGTGTTACAATCGATGTCACATAAACTAGTGGCTCATCTTAAATCAATGAGAACTTAAAGGGGATCAAGAGTAATATTTGAAAACAATGGCCTGGTTACTGGAGGGACTTCAGAAGGAGCCCCTTTGTCACTGGCCAGGAGTATACTGCCCTGAGCTTTATGGTTTTCTGTCCAGGCCACTGACAAAGCCACCCCATGGGCCAGGTGATTAGAGTAAGAATCTAGTGGTGTTGCTCAAGGCCTCCCACGCGTCACTCCCAGACTGAGCATGCGGGTCCACTGCTGAAGTGAGCATCGCAGCCGCAACACTGAACACCGCTGTCAGCTTTCACAGGACGCTGTCAGCCCTTTCGGGTTATTTTCACAGAAAACCAGAATATTTTCTGAACACATTGGAGAAATATGCAAAAATCATAAGGAAGCACAAAAATCACATAAAGCAAGTAGTAGTATAAATAGGGAAAACTATGAATAGCAATAGGAATTAGTCATTTTTACAAAGGCATGAGCCGCCAAAGCTTTCAAAATACTTTCTAATGTGAAAGCCAGTTTTATTCAAACTACATAAATCAGCCACAAAAAACACCCTGTAATCATCTCTCCAGGAGCCTGAGTCCTGCAGGAGGAATTCAAGTAAAATAACTAGGACTGGAAGGAAGAAAGAAAGGGAAGAGGGGAGGAAGGAAGGGTAGGAGGGAGGGAAACAGGGAGGGGGGAATAGAGAGAGAGAGGAAAGGAAAGGAAAGGATGCAGGGAAGAAGGAAGGGTGGGAGGGGAGAGATGTAGGGAGGAAGGAAGGGAAGGAGGGAGGGAAGGGATGCAAGGAGGAATGATGGGAGGAAGGAAAGGAGGGAGGGGAGAAAGAGGGAGGGAAGGAGGGAGGGAACGCTTCCCCGAGTCAGACTTACTGCCCATAGTGGTGAAGACTCCCACCAGGAAATCAGCAAACTGGCTCTGATCACTGCTGCCCTGCAGAAGTTGAAGACCCTCAAAGAACATGCGAGCAGCTTCATAATGCTGGAGCAACTTTAGCAAGGAATAACCAGCGCGGTAGTATCCCTGGAACGAAAAAAGGAAAACCTTACCATCTCTCAAGTGCTGCTGAGAGGATGAGCAAGATTGGGAAGCGGGGGGGGGGGGGGGGAGGATGGACCCTAGAATCTCACTTCCGTGTTAACACAGATCTCTAACAGTCACTGCCCACCGGACTGCCACATGATGTCCTGTGCAACACTTTTCCTGTCATTTTCTAACTGCTAAGAAAATAATCACCTTCAAATCTATGACGTAGAACACAGAGAGAAGGAAGCTGGCCTGCTTCCAATTACATGTGTAATTTATTTATCCATGACTCAAATCACAGCTGTGCAACAAGAGAGGAATGAAAAAAATTCCGCGACTACAGTGTTCTGGGAAAGAATGAGCTTGTCATGTAACACAGAAATTGTTTCCTGCTCCTTTCAATCACAGTAAACACAATTTGCACTGGGTATGCATAGGGAAAAATTGTAATCATAAGCATTGAGAATTACGAAGCTCCACATTATAGGCAAAAATAAATAAATTTTTTTATGTCTGTAGAGAGAGGAAAATTACAAGGATTCATGATGCAAACGGCCTTCCATGCCCTGGCCGGGTGGCTTGCTTGTCATCCCCTACACCAAAAGGTGGAGGGTTTGATTCCTGGTCAGGGCACATATCTAGGTTGCAGGTTTGATCCCAGGTCGGGGTGCATGTGGGAAGCAGCCAATCAATCAACAGATCAATCAATATTTCTCTCTCACCTCTCCCCCCCTCCCCCCCGCCAACTTTGACCATCCAACTGCATTGGCATTTACGGTACAATTCCACTTAACACCAAATCTCTGATTATTTTTTTATTTCATTTGAAAGTCTAAACCTTAGAGATCAGAAAAAAAGTGTTTTATTTTCCAACCCGGCAAGCTGGTACAGAATTTCCCATTTCTCTGACTTCCTCAGATTTAAGTCTCATCTTTTTATTTTGGACACAGAGATTAGCGGGGATCAGAATATGTCACCCCAAAATATGGGACATGAGGACTGCTTAAATCCCTTCTCCCGGGAATCTTTAGGGCCCTGAAGGAGATAGAAAGTCGGCACTGAGATGAGCCTGCACAAGCAAACCTCGCTGATAGCCCTTATCTGCCATTAGTTTCTCTGTATGTTTATTTCTCCACAGTTCACAGACCCTAAGGTCTTTAAAACGCTGTCCTTTGTCTTGTCATGTCTCCACAATGTATCGCTCTTGGTTAAAAAAGATACATAAACTCTCCGTCACTTCTTTTCTCAGGAAGCCCCCATGTCACATAGAAAGTAATATCAAATGAAATCTGGCCGGGCCGGCATGGCTCAGTGGTTGAGTGTCAACCTATGAACCAGGAAGTCACAGTTCGATTCCCTGTCAGGGCACATGCCTGGGTTTCGGGCTTGAGCTCCAGTAGGGAGTGTGAAGGAGGCAGCCGATCAGTGATTCTCTATCATCACTGATGTTTCTCTCTCTCCCTTCTTCTCTGAAATCAATAAAAAAATATAAATCTGTACACTTTTTCTCTTGTTCTCTTGTTCATTTGCAGGACCCTAAGCCACTGAACCAAAAGAGGGTTAAGGAAAAGGTGTTTTTCCTCCTCCACAATGGAGGGCATTTGGAGGAGGGACAATCAGGGGGAAAGAATGGAGATGGAGAGAGACACCCAGGAGCTCTAGGTAAAAATGGGGGAGGGGTCCTGGTTGCTATGCTCTCAGGGGCTGCTGCAGGTTTAGTCACTCAAAATCGGTGTGGCTCAGTGGTTAAGCATCAATCTATGAACCAGGAAGTCACAGTTCAATTCCCTGTCAGGGTACATGCCTGGGTTGAGGACTCTATCCCCAGTAGGTGGTGTGCAGGAGACAGCCAACCAACAATTCCCTCTCATCATTGATGTTTCTATCTCTCTCTCCCTCTCCCTTCCTCTCTGAAACCGATAAAATATCCTGTACAGTAAAAGGCTAATATGCAAATCGACCGAACGGCAGAACAATGGTTCGCTATGACACACACTGACCACCAAGGGCAGACGCTCAACGCAGGAGCTGCCCCCTGGTAGTCAGTGCGCTCCCACAGGGAGAGCACCGCTCAGCCAGAAGCCAGGCTCATGGCTGGCGAGCGCAGCGGCAGTGGAAGCACTAAGGATGTCCAACTGCCAACTTAGGCCCACGCCCTGCGGGGGGCCTAAGCCATCAGTCAGACATCCCCTGAGGGCTCCCAGACTGAGGGCTCCCAGACTGAGGGCTCCCAAACTGCAAGAGGGCGCAGGCCGGGCTGAGGGACCCCTCCAAGTGCACGATTTTCGTGCACCGGGCCTCTGGTATATATATAAAAGAACTGGTGTCATGTTGTCCACCAGTTTGCACCTGAAGTAAAGCTTTGCTATCACAAAACCTGTAAACAGCAAAGAACATGAACAGACTATGAATTTGGTGTCACTACTTCAGAACAAAACGAACTCAAAGGATCTCCACTGCACTCCATCCACCAAGAGCCCAGCTCTGCTCTCCCCTACAAGGGCATTTCAACACTTGGCCATCATTGGTTCTGCCCTTCTCTGGGTACCACTCACATGCCCCATGAGCACCTGTGTTAAGTGCAAAGGGAGATGAATGAGAAGCACTCCCATTTTAGAAGGGAGGGGAGAAGGCAGGCTAAGAGGAAGGAGGCAGCAGCTGCCCCCAGCGGTCCCTTGCACCATACCTTCACGTAGGTTGGATCCCACTGGAGACACTCCTTGGCAGCCACAAATGCCTCGTTCCATTTCCCAAGGTTGTAAAAGGCATTGGACTTGTTGCACAGAAGCACAGCCAAGTCCCTGGGGGGAACCCTGTGAGAAAGAACAAGCTGGAGATCCGTAAAACTATCTTCCTGCAAATACAGAAAACAATCCTTAAAGACCATCACTCTGATCCTGACTGCTGTCATGCCCATGGGGTTTCGGCAGGAAATGTGCCAGGTATGCCTATCAGCACTGACCCTTGTAGACCCCTAGAAATCCTGGGGCACTTACAAGGTACAATCTGTCCTTCCTCACTCCCAAATCCTCTGCTCCCAGCTTTTAATGGCAAATGTTCTCAATACTTTGGTGCCACTTCCTACTGATCCCCACAGATCTTTTCATTTTTTAGAGACTGTTCCTAAGGATGGAGAGGATGGGGGTTTCCCATTCAGTGTGAGCAGAGTCCAGACATGGTGTGAACCGCTCCACGTGCATGCTCCTTCTGAATGGTGGCAGAGCTTATCACAGGAAGGGCCATTCAGAACATGTGACCACTGGGAGAGACCCAGGCCAACCACTATTCTATCACACTGGCAGGACCCAGAGCCAGAGTCCCAGAGTCAGAGTACAAACAAGGCCCACACACCATGTGGCTAATGGGCACTGCCCAATGGAGGAGCCACTAGCCACATGTAGCTGTTTAAATTTAAATGAATTAAACAAAATGTAAAATTCAGTTCCTTAGTTGTATTTGCCACATTTCCGTACTCGGCAGTCACCTATATTATAGATCATCTTCATGATCACAGAAAGTCCTCTTGGACAGTGCTAGTCCAAGGATCTGAAAGCCATAACTCAAGCTTACAAACTGCTCAGTAAAACACATCCTACCCTCCTCTAATTTATAATACCTGGGAGGCAAGGTTCAAATTTAGAACTGCAGGCACTGTCAGGGCAGGGTGAGCCAGGCCTGTGCCCCTGCCCACTCTCTCTTCTCTTTCCACCTCAGCCTTCATCCTGCCCTGTAGGAGATACAATTCCAAGCTCTGTCCACACCCCTGATCTTGGCCAGACCTCAGAAGAATGGATGCAGATAGGAGGCTCACGCAGGGCCTGGGAATAGGGTCCATGGGCAGAAATTCCTGGGCCCAAGTACCCACAGTGTGGACCAAAAGGGATGAAAAGGTTCTGGATGAAGCCCCTGGCCCAACAGACTCCTGTGGGGAGGGGTAGAGCTGGGGGAAGGTCAAAATAGGTCCCTCTAAAGAATAGGCAGGACAGGGCCTCTCTTGCCTGGGTCTCAGGGTAACAAGGTTAGTGCTGAAATCAGGTCAGAAGATGGAAGAAAACACAAAATATATCACAACATGTTAACAAAAGCCCAAAAGCTATTGAATTCAAGACACATGGGGGCGGGGGAGAGGGGGAGCAAGGCGAATTCTATTTTATTGAATATTTTCAATTGTGAAAATTATACTAATCACTAAAGAAAAGATAGGTGATGCAGATAAGCACAAAAATAAAGCAAAGAAAAAAATCACCTCTACTACTATCCCACCCCAGTGCTTTATTTATGTGCCTGGCTTCTCTCAGCACCCATCATTCCCTCTAGGCCAAAGATGAGACTCCAAAGGCACAGAAGAGGCAGTGGAGCATCCAGTGAGTGACTGGCAAGGGAGCTGTGACTGGAGTGCAGTAGATGCCCTGGTGTCAGGCCGATACCCTAGCCAGTGCAGCCATCCCCACCTGCAGTGAGTGTTAGCTGCAGCTAGGGGCTCCAGAGATTTACCCTCAGCCTAATGGGAGCACCCTGTCCCAGGAAATTATGCTCCTGCTAGGGACTGAATTGTGTGCCCCAACCCCCAATTCATATGTTGAAGCCCTAGCCCCCAATGTGATGGTGTTTGGAGATGGGACTTTGGGGAGGTGATTAGGTTTAGATGAGGTGGTGAGGGTGGGGCCCTCGAGATGGGGTTAGTTGCCTTATAACAAGAAACACCAGAGAGCCTCCTTGCTCTCTCTCTCTACCATATAAAGACACAGTGAGAACGTGGCCGTCTGCAAACCAGGAAAAGAGTTCTTACCAGGCACCGTACTGGCCAGCAGGATCCCAGGCTCCAGAACTGTGAGAAATAAATTCCTGTTGGTTAAACCGCCAGTCTATGGTATTTTGTTATGACAGTGCACGCTGACTAATACAGCCCCCCTCCCTAGGACAACTCCCAGGGGCTGGACAGCCTACAAGCCAATGATGGACCAACATGGGAATCAAAGGGTCAGCCCCTTATCCTAAAGTGGGACCCGCTCTGCAGTACAACTCATCCTCCCAAGTTGGCTGGAGATCAGACTAAAGGGGACTCCAGGTGAGAGAGACAATATCCCTGCCTGGAGCCTTCCCCTGCCCCATCCTACTTCCCTCAGTCCCCATCTCCTGAGAGCACTTGCTTTGCAAACGACATGCACCCTATATTAGCAGGAAGCCAGGCAGCAAGTGATGAGCAAAAGACACAGTGTCAGGAAGGTCCATGAAAGGCAACATGTGGAGGTCCGGGCAGAAGTCCCATTAGCAGTCACACGGCTAGTAAGTGGTGGAGCAAGATTTGAGCACTCACAGTGTGGGGTCAGTCTGTGATCATAACCACTTTCCCACGCTTCCTCTTTAAGAAAGCCAGGTGTTTTGCCCTGAATGAGGAGCTCTAGGCCCAGCTCTGACAGTTCTGATCTGACCCAGAAAGGGGCAGAATGACAGAAATACAGGCCAAAGCCAATTACACTCAAGTCCAGCTAGAGTGCAGATATTATGATGATAGAGAGGTAGTGCTGGGAACCATGTTTCAGTAATTTAATTCAGTGTCATTTCTAAGTACAAGTTTAGGCTGTATGTACCCACAAATAGCCAAGCTCTTGCTTCTTCTGCTATGGCTATTCCCAGAATATGATCTGGGAACCTCAGGAGGGAAGGGGTTCCTCAAGACCATTTTAGATAATCCACAAGGTTAAAATTGTAGTAGACTGACTAATGGTCCCCCAATAATGTTACCTTTTACGGCAAAAGGGACTTTGCAGATGTGTTTAATTTTTGAATCTTGAGAAGAGATTGTCCCAGATTATATACAATCACAAATGCAAGGATGAGAGAGAGAATGAAACCAGGCAGAGGAGAAGGTGATGTGATGACAGATGCAGATTGAAATAATATGCTTTGAAGATGGAGAAAGAGGCCACAAGCCAAGGAAAACGGGCAGTCATTCAAAGTTCAAAAAGGCAAGGAAATGGATTCTCCCCTGACACCTTGATTTTAGCCTTGTTAAGACTCATTTTGGACTTCTGACCTCCAGAATTGTAAGATAATAAATTTGTACTGTGTGAAGCCACTAAGTAACTTGTTACAGCAGCAACAGGAAAGAAACTTATACAATAATAATACTAAGACACTTTGTACCTTTACACACTCATTCTCTCATGTGTTCAAGGGATGTTCAGAGGCTACATGACGTGTGCTATCAATACAGATTGAATGTAGAAGCAGATGTGAGAAGCCAGATGTCTTCTACTGAGACAGACATTAAAAGGATTTGTGAAAATGTAAAATGTGCCAGTCTTCTCACCAAATTTTTTTCTTTGGAAAATATAGTTATTTTTATTTAAGATATGTTACTTATATTAACATGTAATGGATTTCTTACTGATATTTTTATTTAGATGAATAAACACATACTGTAAATTTCTCTTAGTTTTAAGTTCTGATACAGACTTAAAACCTACATATTGACAGCTAAAAACCTACATAAACAAAAGCTCTTTGGGTCCTCCATGACTTTAAGCATTATCATAATAGGAAAATGTTTGGGAACAGGTCTACTAGAAGTGAAGGGGCAGCGGAAGAGGTGAGCCGCATTCCTGAGTGGTGAGCACTGTGGCCAGGGGGTATAGGCATAGGTACTCAAGAAGATGAAATGAATGACAACTGAGAAGTTTGGAGACTTCAGTCATCCCAGGAACTCTGATCCCGTAATCAGACAGAAGGGAGAGCTTTGTAATGTTTATCAACAGTCCCTGAAGTTTCACTTTCCATTTCCCTTATTACTCTAGTGTATTCTGTTCAATTTCTGAGCTAACTCTAGAGATGATCAACAGGAAGTGAGCGAGAAGAAAACAGAAACTAGGCCGTGTGATAAATGACAAGAAAACTTAAGCAACTGAGTTCCCTTTTACTTAAAAATGGTGGGAAGAAAATACAAACACTTACCCCCACTGGTATAACTGCAGGAGAACCTGGATGGCTTCATCATATTTTCTGATGGCCAAAGAGAAGTTCCCATTCTTAAAAACTTGGTTGCCGGATTCTTTCAACAGCTCAGCATAAGTTGCTGGGTCCATCCTGTGAGGAAACATAGGAAAGGGCTGGCTGCCAGGCCTGCATGGGCCTCGGTCCCCTTCCCATCTGCACTGCTGAGAGTCTGGAGAAGCAGTTTGTTAGTTCTGGCTCCACCCACCTGTGGAGGGCACACCCTAACAATACTTCTTGCCATCATGGGACCAGATAGAGTCTGCCCAGGTCACTTCTTCCTCAGTTCTTTTCTGACCTCAGGAGCAGAGGCCAGAACAATTTCATTTAGCCTGTGTTGATGATCAGCTCTGCACTGAGCAAGGAGGCTGCTGCCAGGTGCAAGACAGCATAAAACTGGTGGGTAGTTTGGCTCAAGAAGTGGCAGCGGTTCCTGTAACTGGCATGATTATTATGCTCTCATTTACCCATCACTATGCCCATAAGGAGGCACTGTCCCCACTGTTCAGATGAGGAAACAATTCTCAAAGAGGTTCACTGCCACTTGCCTTAAGATCTGCTAATGGCATTTCCCAGATCAGACCCCAAATTCAGGCTTCTGCTCTTGACCACTATGCCACATCACCTAACGGTACAAGCAAAACTCAGCTGAGGGTCCTACTCAGAGAGGGGAGGAGGAGGTGCAGTTCAGAAAGCCACAATACACAAGGGACTAAGTCACAGGACCACCATATCACTGCCTCTCCCGTCCTCCTCCCTGCCTAAAACACCATAAAATAAGCGGCAGAGCGCCCGTGTCTGAGATTTGGGCCTGATTTTGCCTTTGCCTGCTTATTCGTCTGTGCCTCACAAGAAGCACATGGTTCTCTCAAGTCGTGACTTTCTGTTTTATTCATTTTTTGCCTCTATGGCCTAACCGTGGTCAGCAAACTGCAGCTCGCGAGCCACATGCAGCTCTTAGGTCCCTTGAGTGTGGCTTTTCCACAAAATACCACGGCCTGGGCAAGTCTATTTTGAAGAAGTGGTGTTAGAAGAAGTTTAAGTTTAAAAAATTTGGCTCTCGAAAGAAGTTTCAATCGTTGTACTGTTGATATTTGGCTCTGTTGACTAATGAGTTTGCCGACCACTAGCATATAATGGGTACTTCAATATTGTGTGTAATAAATTTGAATGCCAGACCCAGAGGTTGTCTCTCACTTCCGTGGCCTGGGCAGTCGGAGAAGTGCTTGTAGCCCTGTCCACATGATGGGCCTTAGGAGAGGAGCTTGGAGAGCCTCAAGGAGGTAGGGGAAGGGGGCGAGGGGGGCAGCAGAGAGCCTTTAGGATTTCCTCCTCCCAAAATACCAGTGGGAAAGGGAAGGCAGTGGAGGAGATCTTAAATATGAGGCTGATTCAGGTGTTTACAAATACCATGTACCTGTGGGGATGTACAATCCATTGGGGTTCTTACTGACCAACACAATACTTAGACAGATAATAATTCTTATTTTTATTGTTTCAAATCTTTTTTTTTTTTTTATCCTCACCTGAGGATATGCTTTCACTGATTCTAGAGAGAGAGGAAGGGAGAGGGAGAGAGATAGAGAAACATTGATCGGTTGCCTCCCACACATGCCCCAACTGAGGACAGAACCTACAACCTTGTTATGTGCCCTGAACGGGACATTTCAACCGAGTGAGTCACACTGGCCAGGGCTAGTTTCAAATCTTGATGAGGAATTTCGGGTCAGGGAAAACAGACACATGCAGATGTAAGTGATGGCTTATTTTAAATCCGCCTGAGCTTATTGGAAATGGGGTTTTTTAACTGAGCTGCATTCCTCAGGCAGAGCTGTATCAGAATGATGCACATGATTCGTAAACAGTCAGAAGGCGAAATTCCACCTACATTTTTCATTAAATAATCTCTCGATCCTATGGCTCGCACATCGACACACAGAAGACTTGAACATGAAAAGAGTTAAAGAGTTGATTGACTAGAAAATAAAAACATGTTTCTCTTTCAAAATACTGTCAGCCATAAGTCCCATACATATTTTTAAACTCGCCATGTTGGACAACTAGAAAAAGGAAATCGCTATTAACAATAGCCCTCTTTTGTAAATACCTTTCCACCCCAAGGAAAGACCAACACCCTGACCAAAATGTGTGAGGTCCTAAATAGACAATTCACAAGGAATACAAGGAATGGCTAAATATATGGAGAGAGGATAAACAGGATCACCCTCACTAGTGAGCAAGAAATGAAAAATTAAAACGAAGTATCATTGGAAAATAATTAAAAGAATGACCTCCAAGTGTTGGGCGCTGTCATTTTCTGCTTACGGGGAAATATACCATATCATGATAAATTTAGGCCCGTGGGTGTTTGCCACAGTGAAAACTGGAAATAAGCCTCAATGTTCCATAACGTGTAATGGATTAGAGTCAGCTGTCAGATATCGGTCTGGTATAGTATCATGCAGTTATTTTTAAAATCATGTTGCAAATGAACATTTAATGATAGGCTAAGTTAGTAAATAAAAAAACCAAGCAACAGAAAGGGATGTATAATCCCAAATTAAATTTTCAAACCATATAATATATTGAAAATATGCCAAAATGTGAAGTCACACCATTGAAATTAGGCAGGGTTTTAACTTTTCCAACTTCCAATTGCTCTACACAGTACCACCTTAATAATCAGGCCGGAAGTGATTTTTTTACAGTTGTCTACACTATGCAGAATAAGCCCCACCCTTTATTCATGTTGCTTCTAATGCTGCTCCTTGTTCATTCACTTATTAATTCGATTAAGCTGGTATAGGCGCCCAACATCTCTGAGTTGGAGTTGGTCCTTCTTTATACCTTACAAGCTGCCTGCAGGCATCTCAAAGTGGGGGAGGGAAGTTAAGGGGGTGGAAGCCATTGTCATCAGCTTGCATATTCTTAAAACCTATTAACATATCTGCCCCAGTTTCCCCCTTGCTTATTTCTGCAATAATATCTCTTGTTGACAAAGCCTCGGGCACTTACTGGATGCGCTAACATGTCAATGCAGGATTCTCAGCTACTCTCATTCTCTCCCTCCTTGGCCTTGTCAAGGTGATCATCTTTTTGGCGAGTGGGAAGGCATTCTGGTAGTCACCAAATGCCTCATTCTCAGCAGCCTCCCTCAAAGGCAGCCTCATTGAATGGGGGCCTTTCTTGTGGGAAACTCAGACTCACCATTTCCATTCAGGGTTTAGATCTAACAAATGCCCCTCCACATTTCCATAGACTCAGGTCCTGTTTATGGTCCTAATTTTTCCAGGAAAGCTTTCCAGATACAAGCTACAGGATCTAATGTCTTCTAAATATGGAGGACACACAAAAAACAAACACAGCAAAAAAAACCCCACAAAAATATAAAAGCAAATAAATATAGAGGACATATTATTGAAACCTCACTAGATGGAGCCCTATTGCAGGCTGAACAATCAGTGAAACTAAGCAAATCTGAGCATCAAACCCCCAAGTTCTCCAGTGAGTCCCCAGTGGGCTTCCCCCACTGTGCCTTCCAAAACACTGCTTTGGTTTTGCTCTAGAACCTTCTATCTGGCCAAAATTCACTAGTGAGCTATTTGGTACTCACCGGGCTGAAGTCCTGATATTGACCCTTCAGCCCTGAGAGGGTCCGGTTGCTGGAATGCAGTGATGTGGAGCCTGTGAGTTCCATGACACCCAGATGGGGCCAGGTACGTGCTTCCCAACATGTGTCCTTGGCAGTGGAGTATGATTCTCTACTTTTTAGTTGGTCAACTGGGGAGGAAACTCTAATATCCAAAGTCTTTAACCTGGTCCTGCCTGTGCTTCGGCTTAATCTCATAGTGGTAACAGCATCACATGTGGTTCCCATTCAGCCATTTCCTAGCTGTGAAACTATGGGCACATTACCTGACCCCTCTGAGCTTCACTTTTTTCATCAGCAAAATAGGGCTGATTTAAGCGTTAAATGAGATAGTGTAACTGTAAATTATGCACAGAGTGAGCGTAGCTCAATAGGAACCACCCCCCCCCCCCCAAATTGCTCTAGGCCTGTGCTGTCCAATATAGAAGCCACTGGCCCCACATGGCTAGTCTACATTTAACTTTTTATAAGTTCATACCCCCTTCACCCATTTTTCCCAATCCCCACCCCCACCTCTGGCAACTACCAATTGGTTTTCTATATTATAAGCTTGGGTTGGTTTGTTGGTTGGTTTGTTGGTTGATTTTAGATTCCACATATAAGAGAGATTATATAGTATTTGTTTTTCTCTATCTGATTTACTTCACTCTGAGGTCCATCCATATTGTTGCAACTTCAAGAATTCATTCTTTTTTATAGCTGAATAATATTCTTTATCCATTCATCCATTGATGGTCATTTAGGCTGTTTCCCTATATTGGCTACTTTAAATAACTGCAATGAACTGCAATGAACAGGGGGTGCATACACCTTTTCAAGTTGGTATTTTTGTTTTCTTTGAATAAATAATCCAAAGTGGAATTGCTGGATCATATGGTAGTTTTAATTTTTTGAGGAACCTCCATACTGTTTTTCATAGTGGCGGCACCAATTTATATTCCCACCAACAGTGCACGAGGGTTCCCTTTTCTCTATGTGCTCACCAACACTTGTTATTTGTCTTTTTGATAATAGCCATTCTAACAGGTGATAGCTTATTGTGGTTTTGATTTGCATTCCCCTGGTGATTAGTGATGTTGAGCATCTTTTCATCAGATCTTCTGTCCATTTTTAATCAGATTATTTGTTTTTTCTGCTTTGAGTTGTATGAGTTCTTCATACATTTTGATATTTGCCCCTTCTCAGATATATGATTTGTAAATATTTTCTCCCATTCAGAAGGTCCTTGATGGTTTTCTTTGCTCTACAGACCCTTTGAAGTATGATCTAATTCCATTGACTTATTTATTTGCCTTTGTTGCTTTCCCTTCTGGTGTCAGTTTCAAATGCTCATCACCAAGATCTACGTAAAGCAGCTTACTGGCTGGGAAAAAACCAAGATGGCAGCATAAGGTATACATACACCTGTATGTGCGGCCTCTCACAACCACCAAAACTACAACTAAAATACAAAACGACTATCACCCAGAACCATGGGAAAGCTGGCTGAGTAGAAGTTCTACAACTAGAAGGAAAGAGAAAAGAACATTGAGATGTGCACAAGTGCGGAAAAGCTGAGGTACGGAGGCGTGCGAATCGGGCTGGCAGCTGGCAACCTGGTGCACTGTTTTTTTCAACCCAAAGGGAGACACAAGGTCCCGACTGCTCTGAACTCCAGTTTCTGGCAAGACTCTGGGGACCCAGGCTCCTACGGGGAGAAGCTGGACTGCCATCAGGTCGGAAAGTGAGGGTGGCTTTTTTGCAGAGGTGCACGCAGGAATCATTGTTTACTGTGCTGGGGCACGGGGTGCGGGACACAGAAACTCAGAGACGCAGAGACAGCTGACTGGCAGCCATCGCTGTTTGCCACACCTTAGCCTAGTGATTCCCTGAGACCCCGCCCCACACAATTTACAAACCCACACAAGCTCTGTGCAGCAGCTTTTGCATATAAATGGCCTGCCCTCTCACAGCTTAACATAACAAATTGCAGCTCTGGTCAGACAGTTACAAAACCTCCAAACCCCAAGCAAAAAGGAGAAATCTGCAGATCTCGCTGTAGCTCCTGCTGGGTGGCCTCAGACAGTAGCTGACCTGCACCCCATTGGAGATCCAGAAGCCAGTTTACCTAGTGGTCAGTGTGAGACGACACCAGATTTCAACTCCTCACATCCGTAAGTGACACATTCAAGAGGCAGACTCAGTGAGCACCAAAGCCCCACTGAAACAAGTCCTGCCCCATAAGTGTGTCTCCAGCACAGCACTTCTTCCATTATAGACACAGCGGGTCCTCACAGACAATTGGCCTGGAGGTCAATTCCTCCCAGTGTACCAACAGCAATCAAGACTTAACTACAATAAAACTTTGCACTCAGCCCACAAAGGGGTGTACCAAGAGTGTCCACCTCAGCAGATAGGGGAGGCTGAACCACTGGGCCCTATAGGTCACCTACAACAGAAAACCACCCCATCAACACAGGGAAGCAGCCAAAATGTGAAGACAAAGAAACATGTCACGAATGAAAGAAATGGAGGAAAGCAAACTATTGGACAGAGTTCAAAACCATGGTTATAAGGTTACTCAAAAATCTTCTAAAAAACTCTGAGGAACTTAATGAGAATGCCAAAAAAATGGAAAAAGTCAGAAATGAAGCATACACTGTCTGAAATAAAGAATATACAGAAATTCAACTGTAGATCAAAGGACCCCAAGAATCAAACCAAAGATTTAAAATATGAGAAAACAAAAAAACACCCAACCAGAAAAACAAAAAAGAATCCAAAAATATGAAGACAGTGTAAGGAGCCTCTGGGACAACTTCAAGCGTACCAACATCCAAATTATTGGGGTACCAGAAGAAGAGAGAGAGCAAAATATTGAAAACCTATTAGAAGAAATAATGACAGAAAACTTTCCCTACCTGGTGAAAGAAATAGACTTACAAGTCCAGGAAGCACAGAGAACCCCAAACAAAAGGAATCCAAAGGGGACCACACCAAAACACATCATAATTAAAATGCCAAGGGCAAAAGACAAAGAGAGAATCTTGAAAGCAGCAAGAGAAAAATAGTTAGTTACCTCCAAGGGAGCGCCCATACGACTGTCAGCTGATTTCTCAACAGAAACTACGCAGGCCAGAAGGGAGTGGCAAGAAATATTCAAAGTGATGAAGAGCAAGATTACTCTACCCAGCAAAGCTATCATTTAGAATTGAAGGTCAGATAAAGAGCTTCACAGACAAGAAAAAGCTAAAGGAGTTCATCACCATCAAACCAGGATTATTTGAAATGCTGCTTTTAAGAAGAGGAAGAAGGAGAAAAAGGTAAAGATAAAAATTATGAACAACAAAATGACAACAAATACATGCCTATCAACAAGTGAATCTAAAAATCAAGTGAGTGAAAAATCTGATGAACAGAATAAACTGATGAGTATAATAGAATCAGGGGCATAGAAAGGGAGTGGACTGACAATTCTTGGGGGGAAGGGAATGGATGTGAGGGGTGCAGAAAGAGACTAGACAAAAATCTTACATCTATGGATGAAGACAGTGGTGGGGGTTAAGGGGATGGAGTGAGGTGGGGAATCAGGTGGAGGAGAGCTATGGGCGGGGGGGGGGAAGAGGAACATCTGTAATAATCTGACCAATAAAGATTTATCCAAAAAAAAAAGAAGAAGAAGCTTACTGGCTGTTTCCTTCTAGGAATTTGGTGGTTTCAGCTCTTACATTGAAGCCTTTAATCCATTTTTAGTTCATTTTTGTGTATGGTATAAGAGAGTGGTTGAGTTTCATTCTTTTGCATGTGGCTGTCCAGTTTTCCCAGCATCATTTATTGAAGGGACTGTCCTTCCCCCCAGTGTGTATCTTGGCTCCTTTGTCATACATTAATTGACCCTATAGGCATGGGTTTATTTCTGGGCTTTCTATTCTGTTCTATTGATCTATGTACCTGTTTTTATACCAATATCATACCATTTTACTATTTTAAATAACATTTAATCAATGTTATCAAAACAAGACTCTTTAAGGGCTTAACTGAAGAACTCAAACACAAAATATTTTCTCTGTGCTTACAACTATAATAAAAATTATTCACGTCAGAATTTGGGGGATGGGGGGAAATTATACTCCTCTAGAAATCAAGAGTGAGCTCTTACTGTTATGTGGGCAAACATCACGTTTTCATGTGCTTATATTTCTGTTTTTCCTTGGTATCATCACGTCGCAGGGGAAAGTGAATTGCCAACCCAGACTTTCCACTTCTAAACAGGATTTGCCAGTTACATTCTCATTATAGGGAAGAATGCTCCTTACCTCTGTCTTAGAACACAGAAGGCTCCATTGTTGAGTCCATTTTTTTTAACAACTGGGTGGTCTATTTATAAGATGAAATTATTAAATGCAAGTGATAATAATTTAACATAATGACAATATGCTTAAGCACCAACTACAGACTTTACATCACCGAGTCATTGTATTCTTACAAGAAGCCCCATGAAACAGGTATGAAATAGGTATGATTGTATCCCCATTTGACATATAGGGAAAATGAGGCCAAGAGGGGTTAAGCTACTAACCATGGTCACACAGAAAGTGGTAGAGCTGGAATCAAACCCAGATGGCCTGACTGGCTCAACTATATTCTGAAGGGCCAAGACAGAGGCCAAAGGTCAGCACCCAGTTAAATCACTACAGTACGTGATATTCTGCCCAGCACTGAGCACTCACTCCCCTGCCCTTTCAGTTTTGGTAACAATGCAAACAAAAACTAAAAGATAAATAGAGACAGTTTCACAGCTACAGGTTTCACAGCTGCTGCATTGGCTTTCAGCAGTTTCATTACCTTCCTAAAAGAATTCAAGGTCCAGCTGTTGGGAGGTGTCTTGGGCTGCCTGTCTACACCCAAGGAAGCAAAAGCAAAAAAAATTACAAATGCACCAAGTAGACTTTGAAACAAGCACATTTAAAGGAAAGCAGATCCAGGTCATTGTGGTTTTTATTAGTCATTGTGTGTATGCATAGGAAATTGTGTAACTAACTTATAGGAATAGAGCAAAAACTACCAACAGGAGTGGGCTCAGGGCAGCAGAGGGCTTTACCTTCATACCTTATCTGGGAACTACTTGAAATCTTGAAAGCAAATTAGTTTCCTTTTTTGGTTTTTGGTGGTTTTATTTTTTTTTAATAAAATCCTTTCCAAAGACCCTAAATGCAGTCAGTGATCCAAGATCAACTCTGGAATGCTAGGGGGAGAGACAGTTCCAAACTGAGACCAGAGAAAACAATTCTCAAAGCTGACTCCTTCCTATTTCCCACAGGAAGTCAGCCAGGATAAGAATCCAAAGTCAGACTCATTCTAGGGATTCCAATTTGTTTTCATTGTCTTTCTTTCTTTTTCTTTTCTCCCTCTCTCTCTCTCTCTCTCTCTCTCTCTCTCTCTCTCTCTCTCTCTCTCTCTCTCTTTCTTTTTCCCTTGGGGGAAAAGGGAAAAATGCAGGAGAAGAGTAGGGATTTTCTTAAGAAACTTACTCAAAATCCTTCAAAAGGCCTCAGGAGAAGTCTGAAGCATTAGGCCCAAGACTTTTCTACTTAGGTATCAAAATAGGACAAGAAAAAACAGATCACCCTGCCATCCCACCTCAGCTGTTTCACTACCCTGCCATAAACCTAGGGCTGTCCCAGTCCATCCACTCTCCTTCATCCATCAACTTTAAATTATTCTGTCCCAATTTATAGTCTCATTAGCCCCCAACCACACAGAACACCAAAGTCAAGTTGGTGATGCTAAAACCAGTTGACAAGTCTGGCTCTATACTGCCCTTGTAAAATGTACATCTTGAAACACAGTCCCAGCAAAAAGTAAGTATCATAAATAACGGTCTACCAGGCAGGGTCTCTTGACTGGTTTTAAATCAATGCCTCTTTTGATGAAATTTTCACACTCACTCAACACACAGGTACCTCAGAATACTCCAATTTTAATATTTATATAGCATCTATCCTGTGCTAGGCACTGGGGGACAAGGGGGTTGACTGAGAAGCTTACTGTCTGTTAGGGAAATGAACATTAAATAATCACACATGTATTACAGTAAACAGATTTTCCTTCATAAAAAGAAAAAGTAGAGGGTATAAGGAAGCATGTAAAGGAGAATATAACCTAAACTGTAGGAGGAAGGCAGGTTTCTCTTAAAAGTGATAGTTAAGCTAAGATTCGGAAAATCTGTCATTAGTCCAGTGAAGAGTATGGGTAGGTGTCCTGGCAAGGAGAACAGTATATGCAAAGGCTCCAAGCTTCACAGTTCAAGAACTGTCAGGTGGGTGGGGAACAGAAGTGAGGCTGGGAGAGTAGGAAGGGCTCCATTAGATAGATGAGCCGAGATCTTGAGGGCCATCAGAAGATCTTGGAATTCATCTTAAATGCAACTGGGAAAGCAGCCCTGTCCCTTACAACGTTCTATGATGATGGGAATAATCTATTCTGTACAACCCAATATGGAAGTCACTAGCCATTGTGGCTATTAAACATTTGAAATACAGCTACTGCGACTAAATAAATTCTTAATTTTACAATCTACATATATAAAAGGCTAATATGCTAAGTGTCCCTCCTACCGTCCAACTAGTAGCTATGATGCACACTGGCCACCAGGGGGCAGACACTCAACGCAGGAGCTGCCAAGCTGCAGTGATTAGGCAGCAGCAGTTCTCAGGTGATGCACCCTAAAACCAGAGAGGAGGGAGCCTGATTCCTTGCCAGGCCACGCAATTCCACCTTCAGCAGTGGGTTATGTTGTTGCTGGGGCACTGTCAGCCCCAAATCTGGTTTACTGCACACTTGCGTGTGCGTTCCACACCCTGTACAACAGCAACTTTGCAGAGTGCTCTCTCACACTCTGGGACCTCTCGGGGGATGTCAGAGAGCCGGTTTCAGCCTGATCCCTTCAGGCCAGGCCGAGGGCCCCACCTGCTGGAGGGACCCCGCTCGCTCCACAAACGCCAGGGAGGGGCCACGGGAGGTTGGCTCCAGGGCATGTCGAGCCTCTCTAGCCCAGTCCCACCTGGCCAGGCACCTTCTAATTAATTTCCTTTCAATGTGCACGAATCCGTGCACCAGGTCACTAGTTACATATAATGAAAAGATATATGTAATAGGGATGCCTAACCCATTTCCTTGGAAAGGCCAAATTTATTTCTTTTAACATTGTCATTGAAGTAAAATACAGTAATGTGCATTACATACACTAATCTTGGGTGCTCAGATCAGTGAATTTTTAACCCATGTAACCTCCATCCAAGTCAATATATAGCACATTGTCATATATTGCCCCTGTCTCCTGTAAACATACCTTCACCACTATTTTGACCTCTTGCCCCTGTTTCCTGTAAACATACCTTCACCACTATTTTGATCTCTTAAACTATAGATTAGGTTTATCTGTTCCTGAACCTCTCAGTCACACTGGGAATTCTTGAGTCTGGTTTCTTTCCTTAAACATTTTATGTGTAAGACTCACTAATGTTACTATATGTATCAGTAGTTGATTTATCTTGTTGCTGTGCAGTGTTTCATTGCATGATTTATACTAGAATTTATCCATTCTACTGATGGATGTTGGGTTGTTTCCAGTTTGAGGTAATTATGAATAAAGTTGTTACAAACATTTTTGCATATGTCTTCCAATGAATATATGTCTGCATTTCTTTTGAGTACATAACCCAGGGGTAGAATCGCTGGGTCACAGGGTACTATACAGTTTTTGTAGATAATACCAGTTTTACTCTCAATAGCAGTGTGTTGGGAGTATAAACTGCTAACATTTGTCAATGGTAGGTATTATCAGTCTTTTTAATTTTAACCAATGTGGTATCTCATTGTGGTTTTAATTAGCATTTTCCTGATGACTAATGATGTGTACTTTTACATAAAGACATTAGCCACATGAATGTCCTCTCTTATGAAGGGCCAAAAAGACCCAATCTTAAAAGTAAAGGGTTATTTGTTTTGTTTTTAATAAGTAACCATAGATGACCACATGCCAGACCCACTTTAGCTTATTATTTAATCAATAATATCACTACTTGGCAGGAGGGAGAGGAGTGGACTCTGGCCTGGACACCCAACAACCATTACTCAACTGAACAGCACACAAATGATAACAAGTTCAGGAAATACATTTTTTAAAGTAATTGGCTAATGAGAATTCATTGGATTCTAGTATGATATCATGGTGCCACTGTAAAAACTAAAAACAGGTTAAACTTTTATGGAAAAAACTTGAAAGTTGGCCCTGAATATCTATTAGTGGTGTTTATAACTCAGAAAGTTCGACACTACCCTTTTGGCTACAGTGAACCATCCTGAGGCCTTCAAAGTAACCTAACTGAACCCCAGTTGTGTTTCTGTTACCACCCTCTTCCCCCCAGAGCTACTGACCTTATGGGGAGCCCATCCCAGCCCTAGTTCCTGAGGGTCTGATGAGCAAATCCTATCTTCCTGCCAGGGACTGGTTCAGGACTGGGTGTGGGACTCAGTTTTGGCCCTTGAAACGTACAGAGATGTTTGTTAGAGGCTTCTGGGAACATTTTTCTCACTCTTCTGAATAAGCTTCCAGAAGCAAATCTGTCTGGCATTTGAGGCACTGGCCAGTGTAGAAGTGTGGCTGTGACTCTCAACACCACACGTGCAGATGTGCAGCCCCGAACTTCAGCCTGAGGATGAAGCCAACACCAAATGGAAGAGGCCAGAGCCCAAGGAATCACAGGACAAGATGTGGGAGCCACTGGCTTGAGAGAATCCTGAGGCCTGCCTTATGCATGTGGCTACTTACATTTTACTCGAAAATGACTAAAACTGCCCAGCTGATGTGGCTCAGTGGTTGAATGTTGACCCATGAACCAAGAGTTCACCAGTTCGATTCCTTGTCAGGGGATATGCCTGAGTTGTGGGCATGCGGGAAGCAGCCAATCGATGTTTCTCTCTCATCATTGATGTTTCTATCTCTCTGTCCCTCTCCCTTCCACTCTCTCAAAAAAAATTAATAAAAACATATTTAAAAATAAATAAATAAAATAACTAAAACTAAACTCAGTGGAAAGCTTCAGGTCCTCAGTCAGTCCCGCCACATTTCAAGTGCTCAGTAGTCACATGTGGCTGCATCACTTGACAGATATAGAATATCACCAGCCCTGAGAAAATTCTATCTATACTAATAAAAGGGTAATATGCAAATTGGTCAGGACACCCTCACAGTAATGACCGAACAGCAGACTGCATGGGGCGACAAGACCGGCAGAGGGGGGCAGTGAGAGGCAACCAGGCCAGCATGGGGGGCAGTTGGGGGCAACCAGGCCGGCGGGGGCGGGGGGGAGCAGTTAGGGGCGATCAGGCAGGCAGGCAGGTGAGCAGTTAGGAGCCAGAGGTCCCAGATTGTGAGAAGGATGTCCAAGGTGTCCCAGATTGGAGAGAGTACAGGCTGGGCTGAGGGGACACCCCCCACCCCCATGCATGAATTTCATGCACTGGGCCTCTAGTTGGGAGAATAAAGTTCCAGACAGAATAGTAACCTAGGTGCAACATCTGAAATATTATCTTCTACTCGGTGAAAGATGTAGCCTTTATTGTGTGTGAGAGTGGTAGATTTGAGGGCTGTTGCCCCAAATCTTGGTGTGCGGAGTCTCTGCCCAGGGACTGGATATCCCCACCTTTCTTGCACTACCCTATTCCCACCACTGAGCATCCTGCCATCTTTCTAACCCACACAATATCTAACACATAGAGATGAATAATATCTGCAATCAGGGTTATAACTTCTCTTGCAATTACTTCTGCAGAGTATTTTGGATAGAATGTGGGGCCACAGGTCATATTGAGTGAACCCAGCCACATCTCCCCCAAGCATCTCTTAGTGCTTGCAGTAGGACAACTAGAAACTAGGTCATTGCTCCATAGCTTCCCCATAAACACAGAACCTTACGTTTCTATCCTACTTATTCCATTAACAAACAGAGCAAAGCCCTGCAAAGCCAAGGTCCAACCTAAGAAAATTGCTACTGACCTTGTAAAGCAAGCATGAAGAAAACTTCCTGACATGATTTCATAAAGCAACTTGTGGGTTTTTATTTGAGAGGGGGATAAAATAGCGGTATTCTGCTGTTGCAGCTTTATCTCCGTTGAGTAACTGTTTAGAATTTTCGATACAGCCAACTCCAAAGCCCTGTTTCCCTGGATATTCACATTAAGACCTGACTCACCTCAGAATGACTCACTCTTGTCTCTCAAACCAACCAGTATTTCAAAAAACATGTTTTTTGTTCAATTCCAGATCGTAAGTGGAACACTTCACTATGTGGAGAAAGGCAGGAAGAGGACTCCTGGGAAGGTTAATTATATTCACACAGCTTTACAATGTAATGTTTATAGACTTAAACTAACAGAGGAATAAAATAACCTGTATCTGTTCAAACTGAGGGGATAGACAGATTTTCAAGGGAAAAACAGGTAATACAAATTTTAATGAAAAAATATGTAAGCGTAGGTATATATAAAATTCTCATAGCTTTTCTTAAAAGATCCTAACAGAATATCCAATAATACTTATAAAATTGAAAGACTTACATGGATTAAAAGAAACTTTACTCAAAAAGTCTTGACTTTTAAAAATACTCAACATGTTTCTGTTTGAGCAAATTCAATGTCAAATCTTCTCCATATTAAGTATGAATTAATATTTTCAACAAAATTTCTATTTAGAAAACAGAATGTTTAAGGAGATTAGTGAAAGAATTCTCAACTTCATCGAAAAGAATAAACAAGCCAGAATAGCCAAAATATTTTAATAAAAAGAGAAATATTAGGAGAAACGTTTTCTCTCCATTTTAAAATGCATCTCAAACATATCTAATTTTAAATTGTAATACTAACATAAGAGTAAGGAGATCAATGGAACAAACAGAATGTAAGGAAATAATATACACTATAAAAGAATTTCATCTATGATAAAGGTGGCTTTTTAAATTGATAGAGAAGGAATGAATCAGTTTGTACAACTGGCTAGATATTTGGAATAGAAGTTAAATTTCTCCTTCACACCATATTGTAGACCAATAATGGAGACCTCTCATCCGCCTCCCCTCCCCCACCCCAAAATGCCAATGCCCTCACCCCCAGAACCTGTGAAAAATTTACATTACATGGCAAAAGGGACTTGTAGATGTAATTAGTTTTACAGACCTTAAAATAAGGGTATTACCCTGGAAGATCAGGCAAGCCCATTCTAGCCACAAGAGCTCTTGAAAGCAGAGGCGTCCTCTGGCTGGGAAGAGAGCTGGGGTTTCAGGGATTTCATTTAATTTGCCTCCGGGGAAAGGAGGGCGGGAGAAGGTGGAAGGGAGAGGCACAGCAGCAGATGTGCATGAGAAAGAGGACCCATCAGTGATGCCCTGAGGATGGAGGTGGCCTTAGAAACTGATAAGAGGCTCTCGGAACCTCAGGCCTATAGCCACAGGGAACTGGACCCGGCCAGCAACAAGAATGAGCCCGGAAGAGGATTCCTTGCATTCTCTCTAGGAGCTCAGCCAGCCAGTACCTTGTTCAACCTTGTGAAACCTGCCAAGCCAACCCAGACTTCTGACCCACAGACTGTGAGATAATTACGTAATTCCTGTTGACATAAGCCACTAAATTGATGATCATTTGTTATGGCAACAATAGAAAACGAATACACATCCTATACCAAAATTCGTTCTAAATAAATGAAAAAAATGTTCATGTAAAAAAAAAAACAAAACACCACAGTGATCAACCAAAGAACTTGTATGGATATATGCATAACCCATGGACACAGACAATAGGGTGGTGAAGGCCTAGGGTGAAGGGATGGGGGCGCGGGGGGCGGGGGGGCGGGGGGGGAGGAGAGTGGCGGGGATAGGCTAGAAGGAATCAATGTGGGGGGAAGAGTAGACATATGTAATATGTTCAACAATAGATTTTTTTAAAAATAGAATGATAGAAATGTTTTATGAAAACACTACAATGCCCTAGCCCAGTGGTCGGCAAACTGCGGCTCGCGAGCCACATGCGGCTCTTTGGCCCCTTGAGTGTGGCTCTTCCACAAAATACCACATATGGTACAGTGCGATTGAAACTTCGTGGCCCATGCGCAGAAGTCAGTTTTCGGCTCTCAAAAGAAATTTCAGTCGTTGTACTGTTGATATTTGGCTCTGTTGACTAATGAGTTTACCGACCACTGCCCTAGCCCATTTGTCTCAGTGGATAGAGCGTCGGTCTGCGGACTGGGAGGTCCTGGGTTCGATTCTAGCCAAGGGCACATGCCCGGGGCTTGATCCCCAGTGGGGGGCATGCGGGAGGCAGCCAATCAATGATTCTCTCACATCATTGATGTTTCTATCTCTCCCTCTCCCTTCCTCTCTGAAATCAATAAATATCTTTTTTATAAAAAGAAAACACCACAGCATAAATTGTTTGTCTAAACACTATGTTGTACACCTGAAACTAATATGAAAATAATACTGAATGTCAAGTGTAATTAAAAATTAAAAATAACCTTAAAAGCCACAGTAATAAAAAGAAACAAGCTGCTGACACATAGCAACATAAAGAATATCAAAAACATTATGTTGAGCAAAAGAAACCAAGCTCAAAAGAGTATATACTTGTGATTCCACTGAGATAAGGTTCTAGAACTGGCAAATATAAGAAATCGAAGAGAGGGAAGGCTATTGAATGGAAAGGGGCGCAAAAGCACTTTCTGGGGGATGGAAAGGGTCTCTATTTTGCCTGGGGTGATGGTTCAGGGTGATGGTACTGGTGGCAGCAGCCCCTGCATGCAATTTGAGTGTAAACCCTGCAACATTTACAGAACCTTTGCTTTGTTGACTCAGCAGAGAAAATATTTGTTAAAAACAAAGCCCTAATATTTGCCTGTTTTCTCAGGGCTTTCCTGAAATGACCAGTCAGTTAAGCAGCTAAGAGAATCTGTAAGACTCAGGTCTTGGATGAAGGGAGGGAGGGGTCAGTGCTGGAACATTTGAAAAGGGCCCCAACTCTTTCTTTGGGATTGTTCCTTTGGGGAAAGGGCCCAGCTCCTGGTCCCAGGCCCTAATAAACCCTTTTCAGAGGGAGGGTGTCACCCTGGGAAGCAGCCTCTGGGATGGCTGCTCAGCTCACCACAGAGGCCCTCTCAGAGGAGAGTGAGGTGCCCAGAGGCAGGCCCTCGGGTGTGATGTGTGATCTGTGATCTGTGCCTCCGACCTGAAGGCAGGAGTGTTTGAACTTTAGGAGCAGTTACTTCGGTGGTGGCACAGAGGCAAGAGGCTCCAGAGGAGGGTGGCCTTGCCCCTACTCTGCGAAAAAGCTACTTTGGGGCGAGGGAATACGGTGCCTAGAAACAGGAGAGGCAGAAAGAGGGATGCCACTGCCTCTAAGGCCCAGTGGCTCCCGTGCCCCTTCCCTAATTATCAAAGTCATCAGCAGCCTTCCAGAACGTTCCTCTTTTTGCCTAAGTAGTCTTGTTTTTTCTTTCATTCAGTAGAAAGAAAAGGAGAGTGGATCGCCTACTTCACCCCTCCCTAGAATTTCACATTAAACAACGTCTTTATTAGGGGTGCCCTGTCCCTACCCTGTGCCAAGTCTCCAAAGCTCCATGCTAGCTAGACCTTTGTTTTCCTGCTTTCCCCAGTAGACTGAGCTCTTGAGGCAGGAACTGCGTCTTACTAAGTCTTATTATTTCTGCAACCAGGGGGCTCAGCGGTGTTGCATGAATAAATGATTTTCTGGCTTTTTAGCAGGGACAGATGATTAAGCTGGAGGATGGGAAAGGAAGAATTGTTTGCGGGGCGGGTGGGGAGGGAGGTAATTTCACTGGTGGTTTTGGATTTCTGACCATCTCCTGTAAAGCCAAGAAATGCTTAACTGTCATCCATTCCCTTGGAGGATACACATTTAATAAAAGCCAACTATGCAAAGTACAAACCAGAAACCACCAGATAAATCCAACCAAAATAAAACTGCCAAAGCTGCCAGCTACCTGGGGAAAACAATGGAGAAAGATGTTTACACATGTGTAAGTACTTGTTGAGAATTCAATGGTCAGCATATAGTGCCACATATTCCCCATGTGAAATTATAATCCCAGATATTCAAAAATGCTCAAAGCAAAGCATAATTCCATAGATTAGTTTGGAGCTGGCAAATGATAACATTTGTAGACAAAGAAAATAAATTGAAAGGAACCTAATTAGGGTTGCCAGCTCTTTATTTTGCCAAATAAGAACATTTCTTAAGGTGTGCCATCTTCTCTCCCCATAATATCACCAAAAAAGAAATATTTTAATTCCAAAAAAAGGAGGAAAATGTAAACTCAGACTAAAGAAAGCCATTCTCAAGGAAGGACGAGCTAAGAAGCTTATAGCACGTGTTAGCCTTGGACAGTGTGCAGATGGTTCGGACCTTCAAAGGCAGATGTTCCAAGTCTCTAAAACCATGCCAGGCCCCTGGAAGATGTTCAAGAAATGTCACTAAAGGGCAAAGATGGATCAATTTCAACTCCTGGTTCTGCAGAGGAGTCTCAATCACAGGACCTCCACAGAGAAAAGTCGTGAGGAGGCCTCCCTCCCAGTTGGTGGCTAGTGATGGGCACAATTTCTCCTCAGTGTATGCCACAGACTGGCATTTTCCCATTTAAATCAGAGTAGTCCCAGGCAGCTGCATGATAACAAGATTTATTGAGCACTTACTATATTCCATATACTAAGCTTTTCTTGGGCATTTGCTCATTGACTGTCCCCAATGCCAGTGAGAGATGTATAATTATTACCCCAATTTCCCAGGTCAGAAAACAGACTTAATCAAGGTGGAGAGACTTCTCCAAGCAAGGCACAAATCCAAGTTTGTACCAAATTAGTGTTCACAAGCCCTAGGAGAGGACAAGGTGAACCAGGGTGAGGGAAACTGGGGGAAATAGGAAGGATGGGCTTTAAAATTAAAACCAAATCCCCAAAGAAAGCCCAAAAAGTTAGCAGTCCACACTCTGCCTCAAGACAAACAAGGAAGTTAAGCATCAACCAACACAGGTTGCTCATCAATCCTGACTCAGTATCTGTGCTAAATCCAGGCTGCCCAACAAGTGCCATATTCCTTTCATATTCCCACTCTCCCTAAAGCATCTGAGAGCTATAGATGATTGTAAAGTTTGGAGCAGCCCCACCGAGGGTGGCAGCCCCTGAACAAAGGTGCTTTCTCATTCACAGGAGAACCTGAGCTGAATAATAGCAGCCCAGCCATCCTCCCCTCCAGATCTCTCCCCACAACCCCTCTGTGATGCTTTAAATGCTGTTAATGGACTCCATTTCACTTCCCACCCTCAAGACCAGAGTAATCTACTTCTCCCTCAATCTGAATGAAGGGCAAGACAACCCAGCAAAGAGGCTAAAACACCATCCACTGCAACATGGGGAGGATCCAGAGGTGCCCAGGAAATCCCCATAAACAAAGCAGTCTCCCCCAGACAGGAACTCCCGAAGGGCAGCCCCTCAGCAGTGCTGGGAGAACCTGAGTTCTAGCCCCAGTTCTAACACCACCCAACAGTTTCCTGAAACATGGGGCCTTGAACTTGGCCTTGAAAACAGTGGCCAAACTGAAAGATCTATTCATCCATACTCCCAGCCTTCTAAATAAAACTCGGAGCTGTTGCCGAAACCGGTTTGGCTCAGTGGATAGAGTGTCATCCTGTGGACCGAAGGGTCCCGGGTTCGATTCTGATCAAGGGCATGTACCTGGGTTGCGGGCACATCCCCAGTAGGGGGCGTGCAAGAGGCAGCTGATCGATGTTTCTCTCTCATTGATGTTTCTAGCTCTCTATCTCTCTCCCTTCCTCTCTGTAAAAAAATCAATAAAAATATATTAAAAAAAAAAAAAGCAAAAACTCAGAGCTGTTAAAACACACACACATTCTCTCCCTCTCTCTGTTAAAACACACACATTCTCTCCCTCTCTCTCTCTCTCTGTTAAAACACACACACATTCTCTCTCTCTCTCTGTTAAAACACACACATTCTCTCCCTCTCTCTCATACACACACACACACACACACACACACACACACACACACACAAACACACACACCATACTTTCCATGGCTCCTAACTCCATTTAGAATAAAGCCCAAATAGCTCAGATTCCATTCTGAGTCCTACATAAGCACACCCTCAACTTATCTTTCCAGCATTTTCCAACACTATGTGCCCACAATGTTGCAGCACACGACCCCAAATTCATCTTGTTCCCTCCCTCTCACATGCCTTTGCACAGCAATATAACAAGGCTGGGACTGGTGTCAGGAGGAGAGTAGAAGGATATGAATGTGTCCCCACTGATAGAAAACAAAGTCCAGAAGCCTGGGATCAAGTCCCCCTTTAGGTCTGTTATCAGGTCTCCAATTCACTTAACTCTAGGCCTCAGTTTTCCTTGGAAAATGGACAGTATCACCTATGTGACTGGACTCCCGTTTCCCGCGTCAGTCAACAAATATTGAACGCCAGGCAAGAATGCCCCACAAATATTGAATGAATGAGCAAGAATGACCCAAAACACTGTGGACCTTATGAAGTTTACATTCTGGTGAAGAGAGATCTATAATTTGAAGATTTCTCATAATATTTCTGTAAGAATTAAATAAGATAATATATGAAGCACACTTAACATAGAGCCATATTTAAACATCAATATAGTAATAATACACATTATTACTATATTGATGTTTAAAATATAAGCCCTTTTGTGCAATGTTATTCTTAAAAAGAAGCTGCTCCTTTTACCTGGAATGTCTGTTTCTCCCTCCCAACACCCCTCAATTTTTCTGCTGGGAAGGATTTAGGGCTGGGAACTCTTGAAGTGCTTGTATGCATCTCCACTAATCCTTTCTCACGGGTCTGCCTGGCAGTGACGCTGGTCTACCACCGCTAGCAGTGCCTGTGTCTTATATGTTTACATCCTCCATGAGACAGGGTCTGAGTTCTGTGAAGGGTGACATTGCCTTGAAAAACAAAAAGCAACAAGAGGTGAGAAGAGGTAAGACACTGAGAGGAGAAGAAGAGGCACATTAGACAGAAAGTCTGAGGGCCAGATTAAGGGGAACCTTAGTACCTGGCAGATGAATTCAGACTCGAGTGAGCCCTAGAAGTCACCAAATTTTGAGCCTGCAGGTACAGTGGACCCGGATGGACAGAGGATGAGCTGGCCCAAGGGTGGCCAAAGAAGGGTGCCCTGGAGGCCACAGCTGGACATGAAGCTCATCGCAGTTCAAGGCTATGATCCGAGTATTCTTGTCACAGTGAATCAAATTGCCTATTCTTTATGTTGTGCGGTTTCCTCCAAAATGACTGGTTTCCCCAAAATGTGTCACGTTGGCATACTGATTATTTTGAGTTAAAGGTATTGACAAAGAGCCAGTGTAAGAAGGACGCTCTGACCCTCCTTTGTGAGGTCCCACGTGAAAGGTAATCTCCCTGAACCACGAGGGAGGAAGGCACTCTTATCACCTCAGACAGGGAATTTAGGGCAGAGAAGGCCACATAAACAAACCTTGTTCTTTCTTCACCAATTTATAACCCCAAACCCAAATCCCTTCGTCTTGTCTATTTTTCACAAACGTATTGTTTCTTTGTCTACAAGGTATAAAAGCTTCTTGCTTCGGCCACTTCTTTGAGTCTATTTCTATGGGCCTTTCTATGTATAAAATTAAATTTGTTTTTCTCTTGTTAACCTGTCTTCTATCAATTTAACTCAGAACAGCCAAAGAAACTAGCAGGGAAGAAGGGAAAAATGTTTCCACCCCTATACCTCCAAAATGTCATCACCATTTTCTAGGGATAGCAATCCTGCCCTCTCCCCCCCAACCCCCCCGCCACACCTTTCCAAATGCTGACATTGACAGGAGGACACAGTGCTTAAAAAAATAAAAATGTCTCAATCTAAGTGACTTTAGAACTTCAAATACAGACATAGCTAAACCTAGACTTGGTTTGGCTCTGACAGACACACAGGAGTCCCACCAGCTCACCAGGCTCACAGGAGCTCAGAATAACGCGCCATAGTGAGTACAGATGAGCAGCGATACTGAAGTCCAACAACACCCAGGCAAAAGAGGGAGTCAATTCAGGGAAACTGGCCAGGGTATCAGAGGTAAGGCTCATTCATGTTTCCAGATTTTCCACAAAAATAAGGAGATAGGCAATGCTTAGTTAAGAAACTTAGACCAAGAAAAATGTCTGATCAGGCAAAATGGACAGACTCACTGACCAAAGGAAAAACATTGCCCTTGGTCAGTGTCCTGAGATGCCTGGAGGTTCCCGCATGCCGATTTAGTACTTTTTTTTTTTTTAATTTTAAACCTGAATGCTCGCCCTGCCACTGCCACTGTCCCCACTCTCTGCTATAAAGTGTCATCTTTGAATTTCTCTTTCATTTCTAATAACCAGGATTTTTCTGGCCTTAAGAACCTCAGGCAGCCGAGACTGGTTTGGCTCAGTGGATAGAGAGTCAGCCTGCGGACTGAAAGGTCCCAGGTTCGATTCCGGTCAAGGGCATGTACCTGGATTGCGAGCACATCCCCAGTAGGGGGCGTGCAGGAAGCAGCTGATCGATGTTTCTCTCTCATCGATGTTTCTAACTCTCTATCTCTCTCCCTTCCTCTGTAAAATATCAATTAAAAAAAAAAATATATATATATATAAAAGAATATCTGCACTCTAAGGAAACTTGTTAAAAAATCCATGAGCCCACTGTCAGCTGTGTCACTGGCTGGAGAACTGCAGGCAAAGCACTGGCCTGTCAGCTCCACTTCCCCATCTGAAAAGGTCAATTAAAACAATGCCATGCTCTTGACAATGGCCGGAGGCCCACACCCCAACCTTCACTTCAGTTCTTAAAAACATCCGGGGATCACTTTATCTTCCCCACCCAAACATGGGGTCTGCAGGCTCTACTCTGTCTTCTAAAAGAATCTTCATCCCAAGACGCAAAGGTAAAATAGTAAGAGGACGTAGACCACAGCAATGGGCCTTTGGTAGCAGCCAACAAAAAACAGAACTAATCAGCAAAGAGAATTCTAAGAATCCCACAAAAGCAAAGTCTCTATTTGGTCCCTGAGAGCCATGGGCTGGGAAGTCAAGAGAACCAGCATCTAATCCCAGATCCCACTGGTGACTGACAGTTGATTGGCCTGTTTCTTCATCTATAATATGTTCATGCCCCAGCTCCTGACACTGTAGGTGTGAAATTCTGAGCAGAGACTTAAAGAGCCCCGTTTGGAATGTATGAATACAGAGTTTGAGGCAGCCTTGCAGTACGCTTCTTTAAAAAAAAAAAAAGAAAGAAAGACAACCTATCCCTAACCCCCTCAACCCCTGTCCTGCGGCACTCACTGGCTCATGGCAAGCAGCCAGGTTGGTGTGGACAGACAGAACCAGAGCAAGCAGGAAGCATCCATCCTCTAACCACACCACCACCTCCTGTGGTACTCTCATTATTCACGCAGGAATTTCCTTATCACGTGTGAATATCAGTCTCCATCTCTCCAACACCAACTCCTCCCTTCCAAAGTTACTTCCCAGGGAAAGGCTGATGTTCTCCCCGCCTCCCTGGAGATGTCCCAAAGAGAGCCTACAGTTGCCACCTAAACTAATGAGTCAGTCATAAAATCAAGTTAATGGGTTATGACTCACACACACACACATACACACACACACACACTGAGAAAATATTGTGCCTCGCCCTGTAGAGAGAATAAATATACTGCGGAACTCTTGTGGCAGTTTTATACTTTTACAGTATATGTATGTGGGTGGATGTGGTCTCTATGGCTGGTCTTGATCAAAAGTAGAATGAGAAACATATGCCTGGCTAAGTGGGATCTGATTCTGGGGATGAATGCCACACCCCCCAACCCACCTCCATCCCCTATGGAGGATGCATGGGCCAGCAGCGGGTACTGCGAACTCAAGCACCCACCCTGCTATTCCACAAAATACAGCTAACTGGAAAACAGTGGAAACAAACTTCTGACCCTCCTTCAAGGTGGTACTCCCTATAATGCACAAACAGGATGCTCAACAAAAGACCAAGCCATCTGTGTAACAGACTTGCCTGAGAAAGGTGCCTGGCACCCAGGTGGCTCAGCAGCGGGGGAGAATCTGGGTGCCGAGCATGCAAGGCCCTTTTGCTCCCTGATATTTCCTCCAGCTAAGGACCGATCGGGCTAATAGCAACTGGGCTGGGGACTAGAGAACTCAGAGAGAACTCTTTCTCTCTCCTCTTTTGAACATTATTTTCCAAATTGCACATCTCCCTAAAAATCCTCCCCAGGAAGCACCACATAGCTTGCAGCCTCCCAGAAACAACCCCAGCATGGAAGGGGGCTGGCCCGCGCTGCACGCCCAAAGCAGCGCTATTTCAGCGGCATGGCAAACGCTCAAACGCTCAGGGCTCGCCGGGGGTGCGCGCTGAGGGGTTGCGGAGTGCGCCTCCCAGGCTCCACGTTTGAAAACCATCGGAAGCAGAAGCCTATGGGCTTCTGGGGATTTCCCCTTCTCGGCCTTGCAGCTCCCCGGCCCTAGACTCGGTTAGCCCGTTAGCAGAAAACGCTGGGCGGGGCAGCCCCTTTCGGTCAAGCCCCACTCGCGATCGGGAGGACAGAGCAAGAGGCCTGCCCGGGGCTGGAATCGCGAGGCTCCCCCTGCCTGGAAGCGGACACTCTCCAAGTTCCCCGCAAATCCCGCCCCGCGCCCGGGTGCGTGCCCGGGGGCGCGTGCCCGGGGGCGCGTCCGCAGGTCTTCTCAACAGAACATGCCGGCGGCCCCGGGGTCCCCCCAGGAGGCGGGCGGTGGGCCCGGGAGCCGCGGCTTCGGTCCCCGGGTGGGGACGAGGCAGGCCGCGCGCCACCGCAGTCCTGTCGCAGCGCGTGCCCTCGTCCCCCGGAGCCCAGAAGGCCGGAGCCGCCCCCCGCCCGACCCCGCGCGGCAGGACCGGGTCTGCACCTGGATGAGCGCGGGGCCCGCGGGCAGGGCCCGCTCGGCCTCCGTCTCGGGGGTCGCCGGCCCCCGCGCGCGGCCGCTTCCCGCCTGGAGGAGGCGTGGGGCCCGCAAGGCCGGCGGCTCCCCCCGCGCTTCCCGTGCCGCTTACGCACCTAATTGCCCGCGGGTCCCACATGGCCGGGGCCTGAGCGCCCGCGCGGGGCCCGCCGTCGCCGCCTCGGGAGCCGCTTGCTGGCGGGCAGGGCGCGGCGGGCGGTGCGGAAGCCCCGAGACCGCGGCCCTGGCGGGGGCGGCGCGTGCAGCGGCCGCGCGGGGCCCCAGCTCCGGGAGGCGCGGCGCCCGGGCCGTGACGAGCGGGGCGGCGGCGCGGGGACCCCGGCGGCCGGCTGTGTGCAGCGCAGACCGAGTCCAAGTTTCCACGTAGTTGCGAGAGCCGAAGCCTGTCACGTGCACGTCGCCGCTGGTGGGAGGGGGTGTCTGTCCCTGGGTTCAGAGAGGCGTCTCGACGTCCCTCAGGCGGCGTGTGTGAGCTCCCATGGAGTGGCCCTCGGCCGCCTCAGAAGGACGGTGCTCCGGGCCGGTCACCTCGGGGACTGGGCACACGCACCCGCCTCCGACACGTCTCAGTCACCCGCGAACTGCCCTCGGCGGGGCCGCCGCGATGGCCGCGGAAACCGAGGCCATGCCCAATCCGAGGGCCTAGGCCGCCTCTCCTTCCCTCCGCCCCTCCCCACAAAGACACCGAGGCCACCAGGCCCGCGCCCACCGGCTGCCACTTCCTGTCGAGCCCAGGGGGGGCCCTCAAGTCCCCTCACTTACTCTGAGCCCGATTCTCCGTTCTTGGAACCCTGGGGATCCAGGTGGGAAGAGGCCAGCGAGGCCTCCGACCTCTGGACGCTCACAGCGGCGTCCATGGCGCCTGCCATCGAGGGAGGGCGCCTCTCGCCACAGGCCGGAAGTAGCCTGGAACCGCCTGGAAGGGCACAGGGACCCTGAGTTGGGTGCACTTCGGGCAACCTCAGGCTGCCATTTCCGGCATCGATGGGGCGCTCTGAGCGACTTGCGCTTGCGCTGTCTTTCTCTCTCTCTCTCTCTCTCTCTCTCTCTCTCTCTCTCTCTCTCTCTCTCTCTCTCTCTCTCTCTCTCTCTCTCTCACACACACACACACACACACACACACACACACACCGCCCCGCCCCTATCGGGTCCTCAATGGCTTGGGACCCCTTTCCCACACACCCCTCCGCCCTCTCCGGAGGCAAGGCTGCACACAGCCGGCAAGTCCCATGTGGCCCGGAGGAGGACACCGCAGACGGTGACACAAAAGCAGACGTTTCCATAGAATTTGAGGACAGTGAACACCCTGCACGCTGCCCGCGTACTTCTGAGTCAAGAACTAGCCTCTCAGTGGTCTTCTTGCTTCTGGGGGTCTCACTTCCTCCCATTTCTTCTGTGCGTTCACCCCCCCCCCCCGCCATTATCGGGGTACATCACTTCCCGTTCAACAGCCTTCCTTGGCATCCCACTGCCTCCTCGAGACCAGATTTGAGACTCCTCTTGTCTCATGACAATGTTACCCTACCTCGAACGTGATGCCAGTGGTTCCCAGACTTGGCCGCACTTTGGAATCAGCCGAGGGTCTTTTAAAATTACGGATGTCTGGCTCCTACTTCCGGACAGTCTGATTTAATTGGTATGGGGTATGAGTGGGTGTGGGATATAATATGGGGATCTTTAAGTTCCCCCGGGGGATTATAACATGAAGTGAAATTGGGGAAACACTCCAAGGAAGAGAGAGAGAAAAAAAATATTGACCTGTTCCTCCACTTATCCATGCACTCATTCGTTGATTCCTGTATGTGCCCTGACTGGGGATTGAACCCACAGCCCTGGCTTATGGGGATGAGGCTCCAACTAATAGCTACCCAGGGCAACCCTGCTACTTATTGTTTTGTCCCCCCCCCCCCCCAGTTTTATGAATCATCAGTTAAAAAATGTTTAGCTTGTGCTGCTCTGAAAACCTTCACCCTCCATATATAGTTTGGCTGAGTATAAAATTCTAGGTTGGAAATCATTTTCCTTCAGGATTGTGAAGCTATTAGTCCAGTGACCACTAGCTTCCAGTACTGCTATTGAAAATTAGGAAAATATCCAATTACCCATTTTATGTGACCTTTCTGGGTTTTGTTGTTGTTTGTTTGTTTGTTTGTTGTAGGGTTTTTCCCTAGAAACCTGAAATATCTTCTTTTTCTCCCCAAATGTTTCAAAATTACACAATGATGTGCTTTGATGTGGGTCCACTCATCCATTCCACTGGAACTGATGGGTTCTTTCCGTCTTAAAACTCAAGCTCTCTAGTTCTGGGAAATGGTCTTGAAATTTTTTGTTGGTTATTTCTTCTCCATTTTCCTTCTTTTGTCTTTTTGGAAATCCTATTAGTGCAATAATGAACTTCCAGAATTGGTCACTGTAATACACTCCCCTGGTTTTCAAATCACTTCTCTCCTACAGTTAAGATTTCCTCAACTTTATCTTCTGATTATTCATTAAAAAATGTTTTTATATCACACTTTGATTTTTCCCAGTGCTCTTTCTTATTCTGTGAGGATCCCTTTGTTGGAGCACTCCATTCTCTTTTTCAAGGTCACTAGGCAGCTGTACTAATAAATGAGGAGGATCTCTAGATAACACTATGAGGCTTAAGGCCAGGAAATACTAAGTGGGAAAAAGCTAGGTGAGAATGGTGTTTATTGCATGCTGCCTTTAGAGTAAGAAGGAGAGGTGACTGTTTTTATACATTTGCTTATGTTTTCTGACAGGAACAATGGATGGGAAACCAAAAACTAAGACAAATGATCACTTATAAGGAAGAACAGAGTAGAGAGGAAAACAGGGTAGCTAAGCTTCTTTAAAGAATATTAATTTGAGCCCGGCCAGTGTAGCTCAGCGGTTGAGCATCAACCCATGCACCCGAAGGTCACCAGTTCGTTTCCTGATCAGGGCACATTCCTGGGTTGCAGGCTTGGTCTCTAGCAAGGGGCATGCAAGAAGCATCTGATTGATGTGGATATTTCTCTCTCATTGATGTTTCTATCTCTCTCTCCCTCTCCCTTCTTCTCTCCCTAACACGAATAAAAACATATATTTTTTAAAAAGAATATTAACTTGAAAGAGCAGGAAAATCACTTGGCAAAGTATCCAGAAGTCTCTCTCCTCTGAATCTGTGGCTTGTCCCTTACTATGATGTTTTGAGGACCAGAGCCTTGCCCAACATATCTTTCTGCTTCTCACATGTGGTTGGTGGGTTGAAAGAATACCAAGCTCTTCTCCCTTGAAAGTATCCAAGAACCCATTTTGATGACCTTGAATAACTGAAAATTGACAGATGATCCTGGGGACTTAGGCAGGCCAGATCATCACTGTCAGAGACACCAAATGAAAACAAACAACAGATGAGTCAATAAGTGTCCCCAATGCCACTATACCAACCCTATGTGCTCAGATAGCTAACCAAGTAAGAAAGCAAATATTTAGATAGATGATGAAGAGCATAAATAAGTAACAGTTGATTTCTTTAAAGTAAAAAGTTTATGTAATCCCAAGTAAAGGAGGAAGTACAATTTATTTTCATTCAAAATTTATATAACACAAAATTTTAAGTACTTATGATAATGTAAGCTGTTGTCAAAAGAGTCCTCTGAGAAGGACTAGTACTAGTATATCTATTATCCCCACTTTACAGAAAGGAAAATAAACAAATGAAACGTGCCCTGGCTGGTTTGGCTCAGTGGATAGAGTGTCAGCCTGCGGACTGAAGGGTCCCAGGTTCAATTCTGGTCAGGGGCTCGTACCCGGGTTGCGGGGCATGTAGGAGGCGGCCAATCGGTGATTCTCTCTCATCATTGGTGTTTCTCTCTCTCCCTCTTCCTTCCTCTCTGAAACATACACACACACACACAAATGAAAAGTTAAGCATTTTGTTGTACAATCAGTTGGTCAAAGGGCTGAGACTAGAAAACACTGATGAGCTCAGAATGGGTTTGGCTGTGCTTCTTGGACCCTGAGCTCCATCCATCCTGGATTTGGGTGCTAAAGAATGATGTCATTGAGGGCATTATCTATTCATAACATATTACATATGCCTAGAGGCAGACATGTTTACACAATAGGAAAAACCACACTGAAGCAAATTCTGTTTTCCATTTCCACTTCAGTAGAGCTGATTCTTACCCTAGGTAGCACTGAGAATACTAATTGTGTATTATGATGCTGATCTAGCCTGATAACGTAAGAGGAAGGGCAGAATGAACTATGTACAGTCCAAACTTGAGACGTACAGATATATACGCCCTCAAACAGATACACCCAAAGGTACACCCACACCAAGAATTGCGCATTCTGCTCTGACCGGTTTGGCTCAGTGGATAGAGCGTGGGCCTGTGGACTGAAGGGTCCCAGGTTCGATTCCAGTCAAGGGCATGTACCTTGGTTGCGGGCACATCTCCAGTAGCGGGTGTGCAGGAGGCAGCTGATTGATGTTTCTCTCTCATCGATGTTTCTATCTCTATCTCTCTATCTCTCTCCCTTCCTCTCTGTAAAAAATCAATAAAAATATATTTAAAAAAAGAATTGCTCATTCTCAGACACGTATACTGTACACAGAGAGTAAACTAATGAACATGCTCATTCAAATTCATGCAGCTACAAAAACACACTCACATGATACTCTTCCTCAGTTTCTTCACTTTAATTGAGCATAGTTATTCACTTCTGAACCCACCAATGCTCCATCCAACCCCTCCCCATAGCAAGAGCTGCCGCTTTCAGCCTGAGTCAGCCCTGACAGAGGCAGACACACTATAATCAGTAGCCTTTATGCCCACACTCCTGACTATTGACTACACCCACCTGGAAGGGCTAATCCTGGAGCCTCCCATACCCTTAGAACAGTGATTCTCAACCAGGGGTCTGAAGACATTTTGATGATCCTAACTCAGTGGGACACGGGAGAGGTTGCTGCTTGCATCTACTAGGTGGAGGTCAGGGATGCTGCAAACATCCAAGATCAGTCCCCCAAAGCAGAGAGTTATCCAGCCTAAAATGGCAAGTGCCAAGGCTGAGAAACCTTGCCTTGGAGGAAGGAGTGGGCAATTGTCCTGCCCTTTGCAACTTGCTAATAAACCACTGGGGACTGCTTCTTCCTTGTTAACTGGTCATGGTTTATACCACAAGACCTCAACCCTGGACACAACTGTTTGGATCAGGGTGTGCAGGCACCTATCCCAAGGGCAGTCAATAAAGACTAACCAGTTCTCACTCAGGCAAACTGGTGAGAACAGGGGCCCTGGTAATTTTCTGGACCAGACCATTTCTCAGCAATTTGCACTGGAGGTTAAGTGGAGAGCCAGGGCAACTGATAGAAAGATATGAAAAATGTTGAGAGAGAGCAGCCATGCAGGCCATAAGGGCCAGAGTCAGCCAAAGGTGCCAGGTAGAGAGATACACAGAGGGAAAGCAGTTGGTTGGGAAAGCAGGAGAGATGGACACAGATGCAAAGAGACTGGGACATCTTGATATTAAATGATGAGTAAATGTTTGTCAGCAAGAGTCGGTGGGAACCAGGTTATCTTGAAGAAACATCCACCTTGTTTCCCAACTGCAGGAGGCCCAGCTGAAAGATGGTTTCTGCAAACCTGAGAGTCTTGCCTCTCTTGTTACTGCCTATGACTTCGTGATAGACCCTGTTGTGGGCTAATTGTGTACCGCACCCCCTCTCCCCCCCGGCCCCCCCCCCCAAAAATATGAAGTTCCCAGCCCCTGTACCTCAGAATGTGACATTGTTTTGGATGAGGTCATACTGGAATAAGGTGGGCATCTAATCCAATATGACGGGTATCCTTATAAGATGGCCATATGAAGACACAGCAACACGGGGACAATGCCATGTGAAGATGCAGGCAGGGATGAGAATGATATGTTTCAAGCCAAGGAATGCCAAGGATTAACAGCTGTCATCAGAAGCTAGGAGAGAGGCATGGAACAGATTCTCCCTCGGAACCCTCAGAAGAAACTGACCCTGTTGACTCATTGATTTGGTTGGACATCTAGCCCCCGGAACTCTGAGAGAATATGGTTCTGTTGTTTTAAGCCGTTCAGTTTGTAATACTTCGTTACAGCAGACCTAGCAAAGGAATATAGCCCTCATGACCTAAGGTCACCTAAGTGCATCTATGTTCTTAACTCTTTGGCCCTGGCCGTGAGCGTGGGAAGATTCCAGAGCTCTGGCTCCCCTCTGACCATGCCCCTCTCTAGGGGGTGAGGAATCCACTGGCCCAGAAGGATGTGCCCTCCACAACCCACACCTTCCTTCTAGACCATGATCTGGGTCATCATTCCCTGACCAAATGGCCCTGAGCCTGCTTTCAGAGTCTGACCAGGCCTGGTTCTTGAATTTGTCTTTCTGAGAGTAGACCAAGCTTCTAGGTAAAGGGGTAGCAAAGGGCAGCTGTTGCTAGGAGCATGAGGAGCTGTGACAGAACTTAACTTGTGGGCTGGGGTGTGCACACACACGTGCATGTCATGCTATAGGACAGAGATGGGACTAAGAAGAGAAAGACAGCAGGCTGTGGGCCCCAGACCTCCATTTGTATGACTGCTCTGACCCCCAAGATGATCGAGGTAGATTTATCTCACTCTCACAGATCTGGATTGATGTCCAAGGGATGGGGCCTGGGCAGGTTCTCTCATCATTCCTTTTGTTCCTTGTGTAAATTCCAGCCACATAATTTGCCTCATTTCTCCTCCTTTTACTCTGACCCACATTTCTACAGAGAGGGTGGGACCTCTGGGTGGCTCTCTACACAACCAATCTCAGCAGCTGGATCAGCTCCCGCAGCCCCTCCCTCCCTCCCTCTCTCTTCACCTCACTGCCTCCAGGTACAGGATCTGCACCAGGCTTCTTGAGAATCCTAGCCCACTCCTGTAGCTGGGGTGGAATATCAAAACAGAGGTTACAAATTCAGTTGATTGCCCTAACCAGTTTGGCTCAGTGGATAGAGTGTCGGCCTGCGGACTGAGGGGGCCCAGGTTTGAGTCCAGTCAAGGGCGTGTGCCTTGGTTGCGGGCACATCCCCAGTGGGGGGTGTGCAGGAGGCAGCTGATCAATGTTTCTCTCTCATCAATGTTTCTGGCTCTCTATTCCTCTCCCTTCCTCTCTGTAAAAAATCAATAAAATACATTAAAACAAAACAAAAACCAATTCAGTTGACTACAGGGACTAGGCAAGTGAGCACAACTGAGAGTATCTGGCCAGGTATAAGTACCAGCGAGAGGTAAGGTTTGCAGCAAACCACATGCCCAGGTTGCAGGCTCAATCCCCAGTGCAGGGCGATCAATGATTCTCTCTCATCAATGACGTTTCTATCTCTCCCTTCTGTAATCAGTAAAAATACATTTAAAATAATAAAAATTAAGTGGCCCCAGATTACTATTGACATAGGGAAGGTGAGCTTGATGTAAAAAATCTTTTTTTTTGTCAAAAATCTTTTTTTGTCAAAAATCTTTTTTTTTATAGAAACCAGAAATCTTGATTTTATTATGTGAAGTTCCACTTGACTAATCAACATTTTAATACAGTGCACACTGAATAAAAGCCAGTCACTGACAGGCCAACTAGGTCAGCCAAGTTTATTGCCACTAATAAAAATAAACACTGTACTAGATTGGGTTGGCAAGCTGAGGCAAGCTGGGAGGTTCCCCACATGGGGTTTGCCCTGAGCTCATGGAATTCCAGACAATTTGAGGAAGTAATGACGGTGTTTTCAGGTGTTGCTATTTTTGCAGCCTGATATGGCCTTTCCACCCTCTTCTATCTGGTAAACGCTGCAAGTCCCTATGTGACTCACCTCTATCATCACCTCCCATGGGTAAGGCTGGACTGACCCATCCGCCCAGCCCAAGCTCCCCATTTTCACCACTTCCTGCTCACTGCTCCTTATTGATGTTTCTGTTCCAACCCATATCACATTGTTTTATTACTGTTTCCTTGTCCTCTACCACTAGACAGAGAGCGCCTCAGCATCTAGGATTCTTTCTTCATTCTGTGTTCCCAGCTCCCTGGCACTTAGCTGACACAATGCTTGTGGAATGAATGAATAAACAATGCATATCAATAATGAAACCAACGTCACAGTTAAGTTGGTACTCCTGACAATAAGTGTATGGACGATGTTTGTAAGAGATTAGGAGTGGGGCAAAATCATGTTCATCAGGATGACCAAGGAATTTGCATTTGAACTGGGAAAATGATTCTCCTGAGGGAGGGGGAGGAGTAAAAGAAGAACAATCCAGAAATGAAACGAAAGCCTTTGAGGACCGAAAGATTGTGGTGGGCTCCAATGGTGAGGATGGTAGGGGAAGCAAGACGACGAATGAAATTAAGCAATGGTAATGGAGACTGGTAATGGGGAGCTAGGGGGAGAGGGTTGTGTAGGGAAAACTCAAGGGGTGGGGTGACAAGAATAGAAGTGCTGCACTTGTAAAGGGTTTTGTTTCCTAAGGTGAGCTGGTTGTTTTCCCCAACTGCAGTCCTGGAGGGACTTGCTACTCCTGGAGCTGTGGCTTTCATTTCGGTATGCTGCCACCTTGAGGCTGGGGTGTGCAGTTACACCACTAGGCGACAGGCTCACATTTCACCTCCCAGAGGAAACCCTATTCAAGCCCAGCGCTTTTATCCATTCAATTTCAGAGCATTTAAATAGCATTCACAAAGTTCCTTTACATCAGCCGAGGTCAAGCAAAAGGAAAACCATACGCCATTCCGCCATTCCGTTTGCAACCCCCCAACCCCCTCCCTGATCCTTATTCTTTGTCTCCTGTTTTCCTCCGAACTAGTCTGTAACCCCTTTAGGACAGAGGTTTATTCATCTTTGCTTCCCCCACAGGCCCTTGCACACTGCAAATGTTTCTGTGTTTTAAATAGCTGCTTAGTGTATTTATATGATGATGATATCTTACAGCAAGTTTGTTTAAAGATCCAAAAACAAGTGAAATGAGCTGTACACAAAAGGACAAATGTTGTATGATTCCACTTATGTGAGTCACCATATGCTAATTCACAATTAGCAGGATAGTGGTTACCAGGGACCAAGGGGGAGCGGGAGGGGTATTTGTTTAATGGAATGAGGAAAAAGTTCTGGAGGGAGACAGTGGTGACTGTGTGTGCACTTTATGCCACTGCACTGTATATTTTAAAATGGCTAAAATGGGAAATTTTATTTTGTGTATATTTTACCACAGTAAAAAAGAAAGAAAGAAAGCTGGTCTACCTCTATTAATATAAGACAAATAGAATTTAGGTCAATCTGGAGGACAGAGAGGGCCACTTCACTATGACAAAAGGTTCAAGTCATCAGGAAGAATTAACCATTCTAAATGTGTATGTTCCAAATAACTGGTATGTGTAAAGCAAAAGCTCTCAGACCCACAGAGAAACTCACAAGGCTGGTGAGAGATTTTAGCAATGTTGTTTTGGTAACTGATAGAACAGAAGTGAAAAATTCTACACATCAGCACCAGACGACATGCTTACGAATGTTTATAGCAGCATTATTCACAATAGCCCCAAACTGGAAATAACCTAAATATCCATCAATAGTAGAAGGAATGAATACATTGTGTTAGATTTGTGGAATGGAATATACTACATAGCAACGAAAATGAATGAGCTACAGCTACATGCAGCAGCATGGAGGAATTTCAAAATACAATGTTGAGCAACTGAGGTCAAACATAAAATAACACACACTATATTATGCTATTTATGTGAAGCTCAAAAATAAGCAAAACTAGACTATGTTTAAGGATGTATATTTACGTGATAACATTATTTTTTAAAAGCAATAGTGTTATTTTCATTACAGAATTGTGGATATCTCTAAGAGGGAAGGGCAGCATTGTGATCGGAAAGGGTCATATGAGCTGAGGGTGGAAGGTGCTGGTGTGGACTTTTAGGGTTTTGACAAAATTTATTTGATGGCCTGGGTGGTGGTTATATGAATATTTATAACTACTCATTAAGCGACAAATTTGTGCTCATGTACCTTTCTGTATACGTGCTCTACGTCACAATTACAAACATTTAAAAAATGAATTAGTGGAGTGCACCTTCAAAGTTCCATGGGAGAACAATTTTGAACCTAGACATCTACACCCAGCCGAGCTAGCTATCAAGATGGAGGACAGAGTAAAGCCATTTTTACACCTATAATGATTCAGAGGTTTTATCTACTATTTACCCTTTCTGAAGGAGATGAGCTGGAGATGTTGGCCAAGAAATCCAGTGTGAGGAGTGTGTAGAAAACAATGGTAGAACTAACTTGTTAAACTAATGGGAAGAGATCCCAACTTGACAGCTTGCAGCAGGGTTTGAAAGAAATCTGCCCAAATTAAAATAGGTAAATGGCCTCCAAAAAGATGTCCTAAAGAATTCCAAAATAGACCATGAGCAATTTTAGAATAAACAAAGAAACTCGCAGTGCCCTGATGCAAAAGGCTTTTACTTTTCCTAAGTTGGGGGGCAGGGTACAATAAAACATTTCAAGACAGGACAGTTAAGTAAACTAAAATGTGGTATGAATTCCAGCAACTATGGTAGTTTGAGAAAATAGACTGCATTTGATGATTTGCTAGGAACATTGTCCTTTGAGGGGTCCCGGGCTGTGACATTATAAGTATAGGAAAACGTGTAATAAATATGTCACAATTTATTATTTATTAATTTTAAACTTCTAGCATAGACCTGGAGACCAAGTGTGTGGGGTAGTTGATTTCCGAACAGAATGTTATAAACCTTTTTAACCTTGGCAGTGCATAACTATAAAAGCAGACTCCCCTAACCCTAACCACTGACTGTGAGGTCCAAGGGACTAAGAGGTAGAAATGGGAAGAGGGACAGAGGCAGGGGCAGGGGCAACACAAATCGTTTAAGAATAGAATCTAAATTTGCAAAACCAACCAATGGAACAAAAACCAATACAACTCTGAAAAAGTGAAGCAAGAAGAATAGGAGAAAATGGGGTGGTATGAATTTGCTACGTTCTTACTTATCACAGTTGGCCACAGAGAGATTGTTTAGAGCTGATAAATTAACGATATATTAGTATAGAGATAGATGAAAGCAAAAGACCTACTCTAAGAAAAGGTTCGGGGGGGGGTGTTTGGGGGGTTAATGGAGGGATGAGGACACATATGTTATACCTTAATCAATAAAGAAATTAAAAAAAGAAAAGGTTCCAAGTGTTTATTACTAGAGCATAGCAATGAGGGAGGAGCGAAGGCACCAAAGCACTATGTCTTTTGGCATTTTTTATCTTTCTATAAACCATCAATAGATCTGAATAAGCAGACTCAAGGGGAGTATTTGGTGAGGAGGCGTTCTTTTTCTGTGTACATTTGCTGTGGACACGTTCATGCCTGCTGCCTGGCACCATTCATTAAGTAGGCCCCTGTTGCCAGGGAAACCAGCTTTTCACTGATACCAAAGATAATGCTGAGAGGCCTGTTGTTCACCAAGCAACCTTTCTCTTGAGACACATCACCTTCCCAAACCATCTCTTGTTCTGGTGTGATGCTGACCAGCTGCAGGAAGCTCACACCTGCTGTCTCCCACTCCCCTCTTTGTTGCCTGTGACGCTGGTCAGTGAGCATGACCTGCTGCCCTTGTTTTGTCACAAGCAAATCTGCTCAAGAGAAATGAGTAGCAGTCATTTGTGTGTGTGTGTTTTTAAATGATATACATCAGAGCGCAGAGAATTGTATAAAACCACATGACTGTTTCCATACTTGCTTCATTGACCCCAGGGGGAGAGAAGGAGAGCAGAGAGAGGGCTTTTAAAAAAAATACTAATTATGTTGACATACAAATAATGTATATTGATGCACAGATCTTAAGCATGCATACAGTTTTATGAGTTTTGACAAAACTATACACCTGAAGAACCAAAAGCCCAGTCAAGATACACGGTACTTCCATCAACTCAGAAAGTTCCTTCTTGGACCTTTTTAGTCAAACACACACACACACACACCCTACTCCCATCTCCCTGGATCCCGCTCACCCTGTCTATCCCCAACCACTACTCTGATTTCTACCACAGTATCACCATAGTTAGGATTTTTCTGTTCTTGACCTTCATGTAAATAGTATTTCCATTTTGTATCTGGTTTCTTTTGCTCAGGATAATGTTTTTGACATTCATCCATATTGTTATATCAGTAGTTTGTTCTAGATTAGTATTCCATTGTATGAATAGGACACATTTTATCCACTTCCGATGGATGGACATTCAATTTGTTGCCAGTTTTTTTGTTATTCTGAATAAAGCTGCTATGAACATTCTGTAACAATTAAGTTTTTTGTCACGTTTTCATATCTTGAGTAAATACCTAAGAGTGAAATTGCTGAGTCATGGCGTAGGCTTATGTTTAACTTTATAGGGTTAGTGAAACTTGATTCTCTTTAAAAATTGTAGTAACATTTTGTGTATACACATAACACAAAATTTACCATCTTAATCATTTTTTAAAAAGTTTTTTAAAAAATATATTTTATTGTTTTTTTTTGTACAGAGAGGAAGGGAGAGGGATAGAGAGTTAGAAACATCAATGAGAGAGAAACATCGATCAGCTGCCTCCTGCACACCCCCTACTGGGGATGTGCCCACAACCAAGGTACATGCCCTTGACCAGAATCGACCTGGGACCCTTCAGTCCACAGGCCAACGCTCCATCCACTGAGCCAAACCGGTTAGGGCCATCTTAATCATTTTTAAGTGTACAGTTGATGAGCAAAACCCACCCCTATCCATTTTTAGAATCGTTTCATGTTGCAAAAGTGAAATTGTACCCATTAAATAACAACCCCAGCCTCTGGCAACAATCTTTCTACTTTCTGTCTAGGAGCTTTTAAAAAATATATTTTTATTGATTTCAGAGAGGAAAGAGGAAGAGACAGAAAGATTGATGAGAATCATCGATCAGCTGCCTCCTGCACATCCCCTACTAGGGATTGAATCTGGACATGTGCCCTGACCAGGAATCAAACTGTTACCTCCTGGTTTATAGGTCATTGCTAAATCACTGAGCCACACCAGCTGGGCTGTCTATGAATTTTACACTCTGTGTCAAGCTTGACAATGTAGTGGGATCAAACAGTACTCGTCTTTTGGTGACTGGTTTATTTCACTTAGCATAATGTCCTCAAGGTTCATCCATGATGGACCATACGTCAGAACTTTCTTCCTTTGTAAAGCTGAGTAATATACAATAGAATTTGTATGTATGTATATACCACAGTTTGTATTTCTATTCATCCATTGCTCCCATCTTTCGGCTATTGTGAATGCTGCTATGCACTCGAGTATAAAAATGCCTCTTTGAACCCCCCCTTCTCAGAAGTGGAAATGCTGGATCATATAATTCTATTTTTAATTTTTTGAGGAACTGCCATACTGTTTTCTACAGTGATTGCACCTTTTTACATTTCCACCAAAAACACACAAGGGCTCCAGTATCTCATCCTTGCTGACACTTATTCTGTTTTTGTGTGTGTGTGTGGGGTTTAATATATTTTTATTGATTTCAGAGAGGAAGGGAGAGGAAAAGAGAGGTAGAAACATCAATGATGACTGATTGGCTGCCTCCCACACGTCCCCCACTGGGGATCGAGCCCACAGCTGGGCATGTGCCCTTAACTGGACTCATACCCGAGACCCTTCAGTCCCCAGGCCAATGCTCTATCCACCAAGCCAAACCAACTAGGGCCATTTTTGTTTTCTTAGTAGTCATCCTAATTAGTGTAAACTTGACTTGATTCATTTTTGCTATGGAATTTTTAAACATACACAAGACAAGAAATGTCTTTATGTGCACACCCTCAAGCTTTAAAAATTATTGACATTGGCTAGCACATAGAGAAGGACATACTTCTATATGGCTATGAGAGCAGAAGCAAACAAAGATATATTTGGAACGACCAACTAAGGGTGGGTAACTGGTGCTCTTTCTGCCTGTGTTTAAGACAAGGGGTAACAGTCAAGCTTACCTGGTAAAGGAGCAGCAGAGAAAGGCCACAATCAATGGGCCATAAAGGAATCCGCACCATTATTTATCCTTCCAACTATACCCTTCATATTCCCACTGACAACATAATTTTCCTGACTTGTCTTGGTGACTCATCTGATCCACCAGAAGGAGACTAAACCAGACACTGTAGGTGGAACTTAATCTGAACGTCTTAGCGGGCTGGTGAGCTTTCCTACTTACCTGAAAACTTGAGGAAAAAAGCCAAACACAAACGCCAGAACTGAATTCTCCATCAAATCCTTGATCAGCCTGCCCAGGTTGGAAGAAAGAGCAGTGTTCCTTCGAATGGGAAACTCCTGAAATGAGTCCTCTCAACAACTGCAAGCATAAGTCAGCTATCCTTGAGCTGGTACTTACCTTTTCCCTGCCAGGAATGGAAGGTACCCCTTGTATTAAGCATATTTTCTGTATTCTTAATGCTTTGGCATCTGGGACCTTGCTGATCGACCCAGGGCTGGCTAATTCCTGGATATTGCTACTTAATTCCTACTCCCCTTGGAGTGTGCCTTTCATATGCAAACCAATTAATACAGAGTACATACTTTGAATCACCTCCTTTTACACTCCAGGAGGCAATATTCCTCTACCTTAATCATAAAGGCCCTTGATTAATAATCATTTGTGTCTTTTTTTTTCTTAAGTCAATCCAGCTAGGGATGTGTAAGAAAAACCGACTTTCTCATGGGGGAAAAAACCCGTATAAATAAAATCAGAAAAAAATAACACACTAGGTAAATATTTATAATTTATATCACAGGCAAAGGACTAATACCCATAATATATATAGAGTTCCTGAAATTTTTAAAAGGTCAACAGCCCAACAGAAAAATGGGCAAAAGATTTGAGCAGATAGTTGACAGGAAAAAAAAAAAAAATAGGATCCTTACACATATAAAAAAAAAAGTTCAGGTGACTGGAGCATTATCCTGTACACCAAAAGGCTGCGGGTTCGATTGCCAGTCAGGGCACATACCCAGGTTCTGGGTTTGATCCCCAGCATACAGAAAGCAACTGATGGGTGTTTCTCATGTTGATGTTTTTTTTCCTCTTTCTCTCTTCCTCTCTCTAAACATATTCTCGGGTGAGAATATAAAAATATATATTTTGAAAGAAATTATATAAATGGAGATATAACCTTGTGTTAATCAACAGTATTGTCTTCCAAATATTTTGGTTTTCCTTCCAGGCACATGGAAAGATGATACTCTGTGAATTTTGGTGCGGTCATGTGATTTACGTTAGCCAATGAAAGTGCTTAAAAGACCTATGAGTGAATTGCCATACTCTTTTCATTTCCCCAAACGAGCAACCACACCCTAGATGGTGTCTTCTTGGTGGGCCTGACTCTCACAACTAGGATGACTGAAGAGCAGGGATCAGTTAATGTTATCTATGAAGGGTCGCATGGTACATATTTAGACTTTGTGGGCCACTCTGTCACAATTAATCAACTCTGCCATTTGTAGAGCAAAAGTGGCCATAGATAATATAGAAGTAAATGGGCAAGGCTGTCTTCCAATAAAACTACATATAGAAACAAGCACAGGACACATTTTACCTGTGGTAAACCCCTGACCTAAGGCAAAGTCCCTGCCCAAGTGAGAGAGAAGTGAGGTACTGAGATTTTTGTGGTTGTTATGGCACCCTACCTCATCCTTATACAGAAACTAGTTGTTAAAAAACACTAACACATAAAATACTGAACACTGGCCAGCTGGTAGACAGTCAAGACACTGCTAGTGGAGGATGGAAGAAGTAACTTATGCAAGGGCAATTCCTGTTATGGCCAGGCAAAACTGCCCCTTGAGAGAAGCTGGAAGGCCAATAATGTACCCTTTACTAAAGAAAACAAATATGTTATAGTTGCCGAAACCAGTTTGGCTCAGTGGATAGAGCATCAGCCTGTGGACTGAAAGGTCCCAGGTTTGATTCCGGTCAAGGGCATGTACCTTGGTTGTGGGCACATCCCCAGTAGGGGGTGTGCAGGAGGCAGCTGATCGATGTTTCTCTCTCATCGATGTTTCTAACTCTCTCTCTCCCTTCCTCTCTGTAATAAAATATATTTTAAAAAAATGTTATAGTTACTATTGGATGCACTGGACAAACTGGACCTGAAAGAGATAAACTCAGAAGAGTTTCCAAGCAGAAATGCAAGGAAATAGAGAGCATTCACAAATTCAATTACCTATTGAGTTAGGATGAGGCTACTTTTCAATTACAAAAAGATAAAAATGAGCCCTGGCTGGTTTGGTTCAGTGGATAGAGCATCCGCCTGCGGACTGAAGGGTCCCAGGTTCGATTCAGGTCAAGGGCACAATGTCTGGGTTACAGGCTCGATTCTCACTAGGGGGCATGCAGGAGGCAGCTGATCATGATTCTCTCTCATCAATGTTTCTAGCTCTCTCCCTCTCCATTCTTCTCTGAATAAAAAAAATTTTTTAAAAATGAGAAATGCTTTAATCTAAAGGTTGCTTAAAACCCAGTTTTGCAGCAAGGGTGCAATCACTGATTATCATACCTAATGTTGAGATCTCTGAAAGAGTAATGTGCCTCAGATTAAAATCCAATTAAAAGTGTAACAGTAGTTAATCCCTTAAATTGGACAAAATGGCTCAAGAAGATTCTAAGGGTATGGCTCTCCCATCATCTGTTGGCTAGATGTCACTTTTGAGTTATCTTCATTGAGGAGTCAAGGACAATCTGCAGGTAGAAAAGCAAGTGAACTAAATATTTAGTCACCAGGAGGGCTGACTGAGTCACGTCTCTATTATTTTGTTAAATTTACTTACTTTTAAATCCAAGAGCCAGAAATTGTAAAAAAAAAAAAAAAAAGCAAATAAATAGTATGCCATTTCCTCCTAGGATTAATGCTTACAAAAAGAAAATGGACATTAACTTTTTTTTATTATTATTATTAAAACCTTACCCGAGGATACTTTTCCATTGATTTTTAGGGAGAGTGGAAGAGAGAGGGAAAGACAGCAAGAAATATCGATGTGAGAGAAACACATTGATTGATTGCCTCCTGCATGAAGCCTGCAACGGAGGTACGTGCCCTTGACCAGAATCGAATCCAGGACCCTTCGGTCTGCAGGCCAACCAGCTAGGGCAATATTAACTCTTAAGCAGCATTATCTTTTTATGATACTAAATGTAACTTTCTAATTACTTAACTATTGTTTTAGTCCACTACATAGTTGTCCAGTATTTTTCATCCAGATTCCTTTAGAAATTAAAAATATATATATTAAGATTTTTGTATCAAGAAGGTAATGACTTAATATTACATAGTGGACTTATTTGAGCCACATGCCAAGCACTGAGCTACATTCTGGGAATATAATGAGATTTTTAGTCACAAAGAACTTTGTTTCATTCCTTAATTTGTAATATGTGGATAACAATTATCCAGTGAGCAGTCTGAAGAGAGGACCACAGTGAAGGTCAAATGAGACTGTGAAAGGGCTTCCAAGATTGTAAAACACTACACAAACATTTATTCATTCAAACATTTATTGAAACACCAGGCATTGTGCTAATCACTACAGATATAACACTGAGCAAGGCATGAGGTCCCTGCCCTTATAAAGCTTACAGTATAGCAATGATTAATAACAAGTAACAATTAAGTGTGTTAAGTGTATGGTTGGGGGGAAAAGGGTATTTAGGGAGAGCGTAGAAAGGGCACATAGTGTAGTGGGCAGCAACGAAGGCCTCCTAGAGGAAGTGGTATATAAAGTGAGACCTGAAAGATGAAAAGAATTTATCTTCCCCTAAGAACAATGGTGAAAGCAGTGGAGTGATAGGACCAGCTATGCCTTTTGGAACATATGGCTGCAGTGTGGAAAGGGATCAAAACCAGAGAAAGGGAGACTACTGAGGAGGCTGTTGCTATCATGTAGGTAGGTTGATGGCCTGAGTTAGAAGAGTAGCACTGGAGAATTAAGAAAAAATTAGATGGTGGATTTAACAGAAAGGTTTTTGTGAATGTTACGATGTATGAAGAGGGAAAGTCGTGGATAACTCAGGTTTTGGCTTAGGCAAGGGCAACTGAATGGGTGGTAGTGGTGGTACCATTTACCAAAAGGGGGAACATGACAGAAGCAGGTTTAGGGGCAAGATCAATGACATACTTACTGTGCTGCCCTTGAGACAGCAAAATGGACTTAAGTTGGCAATTAGATATATGAGTTAGGAAAGGCTTAGAAAGGAGATACAAATGTGGGAGTCATTTGCATATAGGTGATATTTGAAACCATGAAAGGAAATGGGATCAGTTAAGATGATGTAGAATAAGAAAATTTAACTAACCCAAGAACACAGATATTTAAGGGAAAGAGGTACCTGCAAAGAAGACTGAGCAAGCATACCTGGAGACGGTATCTCCCCGAAGTCAAGTAAACATCTACTTCAAGGAGAGTGGCCGGTGGTGGTGTCAGAGGGTAAGAATATTCACAAAAACTTTGTGAGCTTGATTGAGCAGTGTAAGTGGCAATGTGGGACAACAGGAATACAGACAAATCTTTTAAGAAAACTAGTGGGAATGGGAAATATAGAGACGTAAGTTTTTTTTTAAAAAATAGTACTTATTTTAACTGTATTCACTGACACAACAGACCAGTAACAACTACTTTATAAAAAATATTTTAAAAAACCTGCCATGCAGTTACAGAATTACTTAACACAGAAAACAGTAAAATACACATTTTTCTTCTACAAACAAGACTAGTTTATAGCAAATTCTGTATTACTCATGGTCACTTTAAAATCCTTTACTTATATCTCCCCTCCCCACCCACTCAATGACTATACGATGCAAACTAATTTTATTATCACTGTAAGCAAAATATATACTAGAACTTCACAAAATGCACAAGACTTCAATATTTGAGGAACCAGGGTTAGAAAGCAGCAGCAGCTTTCAGGTATTCTAATCATTCTTTCAATAAAGCACTTGCCGTGAAAGAGAATGCTCCAAACTATTGGGAAATTACTGGTAGATTTTCTTGTTTAGTTGGATTTTCACCTTGTTGTTTTAAGCCTACTCCGTTTACCAAAATCTCAACTTGACCATTCTTGACAAACATCTTGTTATAACACTTGCTTTTCTGCCCTCAATGAATTATATATAACAGAGTCCTTTAATCTGGTTCAGTATCGATTACAGATTTATCAATGCTATTGTGAGCTATTGGAACATGTGGAGGCCTTTACCTTACCAGCCAAACTCAGAATGTTGGACTTAGTCTCCCCTATCAAGGTTGTCCACCTTGTTCCTCTAATTTTGCTTCTACCAGTAATTTTCCCCGTCCCTCAAAATAAAATAATCTACATTGGGGGGTCCTACTGGCCCTTTGAGAGGAATGATAATTCCTGTGCCAGGTTGACCTATGCACTTAAATGCCAGTAGAACCCCCCACCAAACAGGACAACCAAAAAAAATCCCCTGTATGTCCCAACATCCTCTGGAAAGAGGGTTTGCTGCCTCTGATTGAGAACCACTGACACAAGTTGGTTCTTTTGGCACTATTTTGATTGCTGAGGCATCAGTTCCTTTTCAATTCTTAGTGTATCCTGGTTCCTTGAATTTGCTGACTAATGACCATAGAATAATGTGTAACAATAGTTAAGACAGGACTTTAGCACACGTTTCAAACATGGATCTATAAACTGGGTCCTGTTTTGAAGTCATTTTACATATTTGGCGTTACTGTATGATTTCCTTTTCATAGTTAACATAAGTTTGAAAATTACTGTTTTAGCACAAAGCAGATGGCTCACTAGAAATATGAAATTCCTAAAATCTGAATAAAGCTGCTTCGAGTTAATATTTCTACTTGTGCACTGTCTTAAATACAGAATGTGGGGCAGCTTCAAAATCTCTAATAAATGTACTTCTATCAGCTAACAAAATCTGGTATATCACTATAAAGTAAAAAGTTTCCTTTAAGCAGGATTTCTTTATAAAGCAGTAACACCCATGCAGATAGGACAAAGAAGCTAAAGTATCTCACACTTCCTGATCCTGGAGTGCAAAAATATTTTTGCTTCATCCTTCTTGACAGGGCCAAACATTTGTCTACAATAGAAAAAAAGCATTACTAATGGGTAATCATTAAGATTCTATACTTACCATAGTCCTTTAATAGGTGAGCTAGTAAAACAGCACCCAATTGTGAAAAATTCAGGGGAAATCTCCAATAATTGGTTAGTCTGACCTCCAAATTGCAGGAGGCCTTCTAATCAGCAATTTAAAAATAATTCTTGCTCCTAAAGTATAATTTGATTATTTCCTCTATTAGGAATATCATTATTACTGTGGTGGATAGGGAAGAGGTGAGAGGGAGGAAATCTGCCAATATTTACCCCCGACTCACAAATGTTTTTTAAACGTTTCAAACATTGTGATAGACAAGTACCTCCATTGAAAGTATGTTCTTCCTTTTCAGAAACTTCTGAACTTGCTATGTGAGTTTCTGCAAATAGGCTCAAACATACATGAAGGAGATGATAATTTTAGACTATATGCATCAGAATTTTAACATTTCAGTAAAATATGACCTAAACTTTCTTCAAAACACCTTAAAAACAGACTCCTAAGTCAACTCACATCATCAGTACTAAAACTTCTTTAAAAACATTATGTCATAAAAGCAAAAGACAATGATGACTTTGACATTAAGTTTGAAAAGAGGTGCTTTGCATGTTCTAGTCCCATGCTGCCTCTTGAGATGAAAAAAAAAAAAAAAAAAGAGAGAGAGTCAGAAGAATCTCAATTGTTATCAATTTAAATGAATAAACTTGGTGCTTTCTTGCGCTCCAAATGAGTAAACTGGGAAAATCAAATTTTTGCTTTTAGGACTGGATTCTCGTTGAGTATTTCAATGTTGTACCACAAAAGCTTATGGGTGAGGCGGATTTCTTGCTCTCACAAGAGCATCCCAGTGTGGCTCCATTTCAGTTGTGGCGATCCTAAACAGGGCGTGGAGATGCTCATCTGTTAGCGGCTGGCTCAAAGTGTGTTGGTTTCTAACCAAATACGAAAAAGCTTTTTCGCAGATTTCACTACTATCAAACAAGGATGCCACCTTATAGGCAACCCCTTTGATAATCGGGTAGGTTTCAGCAGACAATCCAGCATAGAATTGCCCCAGGTCTTTGTTTCTGTATTCCTCCCAAAGGTCAGAATTTGCTTGAAGTTTTGTTAGCTCCATCCTTACTGCAATAGGCGCATGTTCAGCTTTAAAGTTAAATGGGTTTGCAAACAGTTCCAAGTCCTTTTTAATGAACTTGAGGTCCTTGAAATGTCTATCAAATTCTTTTTGCAGGCGACAGATCACCACTTTATACCTACCCGGATCAAGTATTTTGTCTTCTTCTTTAATATGCTGTTTAAGCTCATCAACGACTTCTCTCAAGGCAGCAAAGTGTGTTAGATTTTTTTCCTCGATATGTCTGTGCAGTAAATTCAACTTAGCATCAAAGCTACAAATATGGTCAAATGCAGTAGCAGCAAAGACTCTATTGAATCGCAGTAGTTCACTGAGTTCTCGGAGGTGGTTCATAATATCCACCAAGAAGCCAAAATCACAAAGCCACTCTGGGTCTGAGAAATGGGCTGTTGTTGCCCCTACTGAAGCCAGGAATGCTTCTATCTCTTTCCTTAATGAAAATATTAGTTTTAAAGTCTTCCCTCTTCGTAGCCAATTGTTCAGACACCGTCCATTAACCCTTTCGCCATGCTCTGATTCAGATGAAGTTAGTAAAGCCTGAAATTCGGGTCGCCTGATGCCTCTTGTCTTAATCAAAAGTATCCAGTCAGATACGGTACTTATGACCTGATTAACATCTACATCGTAGGAGCTCAACAGTTCCAGGTGAAGGAATCCCGAATAATGGATGACATTCCAACAGTTGGGGCTTACAGCCTTTTCTCTCATGTACGACACCAGTCCAGAGTTCTCACCAATCATCCTTAGAGTGTGGGTTGTGGTTAGTCCCACCATTCGCTGCAAACTAAGCCCTGCCGTCTGCAGGGCCTCAAGGATTGCCGCCATGAGAGCACCAACACTGAAGTGATTAGTCAGGTTGATTATGGTCAGAAGCTCTTCTTGCACCTCCAAGTCCACGTCCACGCCGCGGACAAAAACCAGGAGGTAGTTCTCATAGGCCACAAAAGCCTGGTCATCCAAGGCAAGGGAATAGGCTCGAAAGTCCTTGGCTCGGTTAAAAAGCTGACTGCGTAGATTTTCGTTAATGTTCAGGACCCTCTGCCGGATGGTCTCTGGAGATAAATCAATGCCACCCAAAACGCCTACGTGATCCGGCAGCACATCATTCAGCATCACTTCCAGGCACTGGTACACAAAGTCCCCCTCACCCCCGCCGCGACCCCTCAAGGCCAAGAGGCGGGCGATCCCGAGGCCTGCACGCGCCGCTCTCTCCTCCGGAGTGGGCGGGACGATCTCGGGGATGTCGCCCTGCCGCAGGCGCTCCACCAGGGCCTCGCGCTCGCCCTCCTCCACATACCGCTGGTAGTACCTGTGCTCGGCCTCGTAGTGGCGCCTGACGTCGCGTTCGCAAGCGGATACGACGAGGTGGGCGCAGACCAGGCAGAGGGCCCCTTCGCCCTCCGGAGGCTCCACCACCAAATAACACTGGGTCCACTCGGGCCGGAACCCCCGAGCCTCCTCGACTTCCATTTTGCTTCTCTTAGGTGTCATCCACATGATTCCGAAGGCTAGAAGAGCGGAGCAGATCTCCTGGAGGCTGCAAAGAGACAGGCGGAGTAGGAGCTAGCGCCAAACGCCACCTACGCTCTGCGCAAGATCACCCCAGCCGCGCGACACCGAGCTCCCGCTAGGGCATCTGCGTTCCGATTGGCCGAAAGAGCGGACAGTGATTTCTGTCGCGCAAGCGCAAATCCTTCTAGCTACCTGGCAGAAGCTGCTTTTGGGAGGGACGAAGAGGCCCAGGAACCCACGGACTTAAGACACTTGACTGACATTCAAGCTGCCCAATCAATAGCTCCTTCACTCGGAAATGGCGCTGCCGCTGGAAAGGGTGGGGGAGGGGGCCGGACCGCGTACACAGAGTTAAGGAAATAGCGTAAGCACGAAGAACTGTAGTGATTGGCTGACGGCACGTCCAGTGAGCATCTCGACGTGACCCCGGCTCCTCTGGCGCCAAAATGTCGCTTGTAGCGGGCGTTATTCGGCGGCTGGATGAGACTGTGGTGAACCGCATCGCGGCAGGGGAAGTTATCCAGCGGCCGGCTAACGCCATCAAGGAGATGATCGAGAACTGGTACGGAGGGAGTCGGAGCCGGGCTTCCTTAGAAGCTACAACTTAACGGGCCGCGCAGGAATGGCGCGGACACGCCTCCCTGCCCTGGGCGGGGGCGTGTACAGCGCATGCCCACAGTGGCGGAGGGTTTGGGGGTCCTGCCTTCTCGCTTCCCTCGCGCTGTCGCGAGACTTTTCTAGGATTACAGGGGGCGCAAGCAGCGGGCTACGCAGTATCATTTTAATGGTGCCATTAACTAAAGGAACTGCTTCTAAAATTATATACGCAAAAGATGCAAATTTTCGGTGGGGGAAAAACATCTCCCTTCATCCTTCATCTTATCAGTTACATGCTTATTCCAAAAAATCATGCACATTCAAGAGTACAAATTTTGAGTTTTATAATAAATAAATTGTCAAGATTTTAGGACAGGCTGATGATTTTGCTCTGGGTTTAACTTGTGATTTTACTATTGCCAAATTAATGATCCCACTTTGTGCTTTACTGTCCTTTTACGGGGTATTCCGTGGATTCTGAAGTTTGGAAATGGCACGCAACGTGGAGGGGAAAGGTTAAAAACATGGACAGAGAGATGGTGTAAACTGTAAACCTCAAAAAAGACATGTTCCTAACATTGTGTAAGATCCTTTGTGTTCAAGTCAATTGTTATTAATAAGATCCATACCTTAAAAGAAAATAAATGACCCAGCGAAGAAGGGCACATTTGTAAAAGGATTTGTTGTGAAAACATAAACTGCCCGGGATAGCGGGACTGAAAGGACAGTGGCTCAGAAAGGACTGGCAAGGGCAAGGCGGAGAATTAGAAGGTAGACAATAGAAGGAACAGGGAACCTAGGGAGGGCTTCTCCTTTTGACTTGATCTTATTTATCAAGGCTGGCTTGTGTCTACAGTGTTAGAATTAACACTGAACATGCTGGGCCTATTGTACTGTGCCAGACAGAATCCTGTACAACAAAACTAAACATTAGCTCAGTAGTGTTATCATTAATTACATAAGCAGAGGCTTTTTATGGATCCCGTTATGCTCCTTTTTTTTTTATTGTCTAAAGTTTTACATATGTCTCCTTCCCCCACCCCCCCAGCCCAGCCATTCCTATCCCAGGCAAGGCCCCCCTGCACTCCCTCCACCACAGTGTCTGTGTCCATTGGTTATGCTAACATGCATGCATACAAGTCTTTTGGTTGCTCTCTAACCTCCCCACTCACCTGCCATTTGTCTCTGGATCTATTCTTGTTTATCAAATTATGTTGATCATTATATCCCACATATGAGTGAGATCATGTGATATTTATTTTTCTCCAACTGGCTTATTTCGCTTAGCATAATGCTCTCCAGTTCCATCCATGTTGTTGCAAATGGTAAAAGTTCCTTTTTTATACTGGCATAGTATTCCATTGTGTAGATGTACCACAGTTTTTTGTTTGTTTTTTAAAAAAAACATATTTTATTGATTTTTTACAGAGAGGAAGGGAGAGGGATAGAGAGCCAGAAACACCAATGAGAGAGACATCGATCAGCTGCCTCCTGCACACCTCCCACTGGGCATGTGCCCGCAACCAAGGTACATGCCCTTGACTGGAATCGAACCCAGGACCCTTCAGTCTGCAGGCTGATGCTCTATCTACTGAGCCAAACCGGCCAGGGCTGTAGCACAGTTTTTTAATCCATTCATCTGCTGATGGGCACTTAGGTTGTTTCCAAATCTTAGCTATTGTAAATTGTGCTGCTATGAACATACAGTTATGCTCCTTTTAATATCTAAGTCAAGATGGCTTACAACTTCAACTCAGGTGCTCCTGAGAAAGGTCTTTAAATAACGTATTGTCTCATTTGTAAAATAAGGAATTTTCTGTGTGAGGAGTTCATAACTTATCTTTCTCGCGCAGCACCAGCCTGAATCTGTTTTCTTTAGCAGGTGCTCTGTGCTCGTAGGCTATTCTCTGAAGGTACAAAATATTTATTAGCTTCTTAAAGAACTTCCTGCATTGCCATATTTTCTTTCCCCCAATATATAATTTTCTGAAAGAAAAGGGAAGAGTAGAGAAAAACATTTAAAACTTTTAATGACATTTTAATAGAGTCATTTAGGAACCTGAAGCTCAATTAAGTTCGAGTAACAGGTGGTTGAATTAGTAGAGAAGAGGGTAAGAAAAAGGCGTGAGCTGAAAGGACCTACTTCTAACGTCACTTTCCTAGAAGAACAGAAATGGTGGTGACTATCCTATTGGAGATGATGGTTAGCCCCTTCTGCCTCTCCCCTTTCTCTAAACATAACAGTGTAGTCACAGAGCCTGCAAAACAAAGGAAAAACATTAATCAGACAGTCTTATATTTATTTGGAATTTGTTTTTTACCCCTTGGCTCATATGAAAGTTTGTGCACTAAGGTAGTTACAGACTGATATTTCTTTTTCTATTTGATTTGCCAGTTTAGATGCCAAATGCACAAGTATTCAAGTGGTTGTAAAAGAGGGAGGCCTGAAGTTGATTCAGATCCAAGACAATGGCACCGGCATCAGGGTAAGGAGAACCTCAGAGGAGCAGGTGTTTGTATGCTCCGTGTGGTACCTGCAGCAAGTGGTAGAACCTTTCCTGTTCTAGAGACTGGGCTTTTGTGGATGGGATTGTTTGACAGAAAAATTCAACAGCAACAATAATTGTTTATTGGGTTCCTATTCTATACTGGGCCCTGTGCTGGGGAATAAGGAGGTCAAAAGAGTGAGTCATGAGGCCATTTAAAAGATGAGTGTTCTGGGCCAGTGGTCGGCAAACCGCGGCTCGCAAGCCACATGCGGCTCTTTGGCCCCTTGAGTGTGTCTCTTCCACAAAATACCACAGCCTGGGTGAGTCTATTTTGAAGAAGTGGCGTTTAAGTTTAAAAAAATTGGCTCTCAAAAGAAATTTCAATCGTACTGTTGATATTTGGCTCTGCGGACTAATGAGTTTGCCGACCACTGTTCTGGGCAAAGAGAACAATACCTGCAAAAACCAGGAAATGGAAGCATGCCTGACATGTTTAAGGATCAGCAAGGAGGCCAGTGTGACGGGAACAGGCGATGAGACATGAAAGATAAGCAGACTGATCATGTCCAACTTTGTGGGCCATTGTGAAATCTCTGGCTCTTACTCTGACTAAGGTGGGACGCTGTTAGAGGGTTTTGAGCAAAGAGGTAACACGGTTTAGTGAGTTTTATAAGAACCCTTTGTCTATAATTTTTTACTACAATTAAATGTATCTGTAAAATATGTCTAGGTTTTTACTAAAGAAGTTTTATAAAAACTGGCAATCTTTATAAAACCCACGAGACAGGATAAGATTGTCAAGAGGTGTGTGTAGGTAGAGAAGAGGGCCAAGGGCGGTGTCCGGGGTTACTCCACGGTCAGGGAGTAAGAACCAGCCAATGAGACAGAAAGGAGAGCAGTGAGAAGGAAGGAGCCCCAGGCCAGTGTGGTGCTCTGGGTGCCAAGTGAGCAAGTTACTGCTAATTTAGAAACTCCTCCTAAGAGGAATATCTTCTTGGATTCATTCAAGAAGAGGGAGATTCAAAAGGATTTGGGAAAAAAAAAAGAGTAATATAATAATTTACTTATTTTTTGGTATCTTCTAGAAAGAAGATCTAGATATTGTATGTGAGAGGTTCACTACAAGTAAACTTCAGTCCTTTGAGGATTTAGCTAATATTTCTACCTATGGCTTTCGCGGTGAGGTAAGCTAAGGGTTAAATAAATGTGTGAATATCCGCCTGTGATGACATTTCTGCCATTTGTCAGCATGTTTCCCAGTAGATAAACAAGATATGATACTTTTTACTTGTTAGAGAAAAGTGAGTCTAAACAAACATAAATTCAATTTGCCAAAACTGAGACTTGTTTATAAATACTTAATATACCATAAACTTCATCTATAGAGAACCCTGTGACATTATGTATTTCTTGATGGAAGAACGAAATACCATCTACAAAGGCGTCCTGACCAAAAATAAAATGGGACTCTGATCAGTAGTTAAATTTAAGTACCAATACACAGAAAATAGAGGGGCAAGGGGCACAGTAAATGATACTGAGATTGGGAAACAGCATGACAAGACTTGTTTCCTTCAACAAATAAACTGCAAAGAAAAGAAGTAGAGAAGGGAGCAGGAACCTGTAGATGACAAGAGATTTAAGAGCCATATGAACCATCTCCAAAGTATAGCTTTCCCTTGGATTCTGATTTGAGCAAAGTGTAAAGTTTTTTTGAGACACAGATATTTGAACACAGATTGGCTATTTGATAGTATTAAAAATTATTGTTAATTTTCTTGGTTTAAAAATAGCATCATGGGTTATTTTTGAGTTCTGTCCTTTAAGATATATACTGAAATCTATGTGGATGAAATTATATGATGTCGCATTGGAATATATGATATAGAAAATAGACAAAAATATCTTTAAGACTAATGTAGTATCTTACATTTTTATGACGATATTCTGTGGATATCTTTTCATTCACTATATAATACACCTACATAAATTTGAATGGCTACATACTATTCTATTACATGTATATACTATGGTCTATTCAGATGGTTTCATTTTGAATGTTTGTGCTCTTTGCTACTTTTTCCGGTTTAATACTCTGGTGACTATTCATGCACATACACTGTGTTTTATTCAGTTATTTCCTTAGGGTATATTTATAGAGATAACATTCATAAGTAAAATATGTATACTTTTCAAACACATTGTATTACATTCCTGCTGCTGCTTAGTGGCTAAAAACAACACAGTTGTATCTTAAAATTCTGGAGAACAGAAGAGGGGTGGCACTTGGTCTCAAGTCAAGTGTTGGCAGGGCTGTATTCCTTTCTGGAGGCGCTGGGGTACCAAGAAGCTGTTGTGGAGTAGTTATTTGAGGGGAATGCGAGTGAAGGTGGGGGAGGAGAATTAGTTTTCCAGTTTTCTTATCATATGCATGTATTACTTTTATTTAATTTTTTAAAATTAAAAGGCAACCGTGACCCAATCATTGTAATTTAGGTCAAACCAGAGTGCTCTCAAGCACCCTCTGGCTCACGGTGAGCCCCGAATTGTTACTGGTAAGGTCAGTGTTAGGGTAACGACCCTGGGGCTCCGCTGATTTTAAGTATGCTGCAGATCGAGTTCTAGCAAAGCAGTTTCCTTCTGGCTTTGCAATTTCCTGGGTCAGTTTCTAAGCCCATGACCTCCTGGCACCTCCACCTAGCTGTAGGGTATCTTTGGGGTTGTTATTTCACTGTAATTGAAGTAGAAAATTTATTGAGGGATTTCTGTGTGCCACCCTGGTTCTCAGCACTTCGTACAGATTAACTCTTTTACTCTTGACCACTCTGCAGAATAGGCTATTATTACCCTGCTTTACATACGAGGAAACTGACACAGAGTGTGGTACCCTGAAAGTCTGACTCCAGTGCCCGTGCTCCTCTCATGGCTCCAATGCCAGTACAAAGGGTCCGTCTGCCAGTGGCACCCTCTCTTCCTGGTGTTATGTAGTACTGTAGTCCTGTGTATATGAAATGTTCTTCCTTACACAGGTCTCAGAATTATTTTTAATAATGCAAATTAGCTCAATTACATAAACCAGAGAAATTCTCTGAGCCTGAACCGTATTCCTTATTAATGAAGTAAACCTGCCATGGGCTACATTCACTGTCTCCTGAGATTCTGTCACACAGACCCATCACAGTGCCTGGATACATTTTTATATGCTACTAGAGGCCTGGTGCATGAAATTCATGCACAGGGTGGGGGAGCAGGGAGGTGTCCCTCGGCCCAGCCTGCACCCTCTCCAATCTGGAAACCCTTGGGGGATGTCCGACTGCCAGTTTAGGCCCGATCCCTCAGTCCGGCCTGCACCCTCTCGCAATCCAGGACTGCTGGCTCCTAATTGCTCACCTGCCTTCCTGCCTGATCTCCCCTAACCCCTCTGCTTGCCAGCCTGATCTCCCCTAACCGCCCTCCCCTGCCAGCCTGATCTCCCCTAACCACCTCTGCCTCGGCCCCCACCACCATGGCTTTGTCGGGAAGGAGGACCAGATGAAGAAGATGTCCTGTCTATCTGATCTAATTAACATATTACCCTTTTATTAGTATAGATTATTAGTATAGATGATATCCTTCTGAAAGAGATATAGCCCTAGCCAGTTTGACTCAGTGGATGGAGCGGCAGCCCGTGGACTGAAGGGTCCTGGGTTCGGTTCCAGTCAAGGAAACATACCTGACTTTCAGGCTCAATCCCCAGCCCTGGTTGTGGCCCACAACCAATCAATGTATCTCTCTCACATCTACGTTTCTCTGCCTCTCTCTCTCTCCCTTTCACTCTCTCTCAAAATCAATGGAAAAATATCCTCAGGTGAGGATTAACAAAAAAAGAAAAGAAAAAAAAGATAGATTTCAAAGGACTAGGAAACCAATCTTGATTATAAAGGGGAAAAATTGGTCATTTTTAATTTGTTTTGTCTTAATTGCATAATTTTAAATGTACATTTCTAAACATGTAATTGCTTACAGAAATTTTGAAAAATGTGTACAATATGATCTATTTGGAGTGACTCTGATATCCATTTCTGAAGTACAGGTTTTAAAATTGTTAGACAAATCACTGAGAATATTTAACATGTCCTACATCTAAACAGAATTGCTATTTATACATCAATTATTTGGTGTTCCTTTTGGACTTCTAATATATTTTCCCTTGTGTTAGTAATTATGCCACAGATTCAATTTGATGCCCTTCTTTGTTTTCAAAACATGCTATCCAAATGAGTGAGCAGGGTGCGCATTGTTGCCATGTTAATACAGAGTGGAGGAGGCAGTGTAGATAACCTTTTCCTTAATGATGTGACAGGGTTGACTCAGCAGTGCATTTTTTTTTCATTCCATTTCCTTTTCTTCCTAGGCTTTGGCCAGCATAAGCCACGTGGCTCACGTTACTATCACAACCAAAACAGCTGATGGGAAGTGCGCGTACAGGTACAGCGCTGCGCTGTCTTCTTTTATTCTTCGATGTTCATCCAGAAGTGTGCTTTATGTCTGCATCTCAATGTAATCCCATCTAAACAGCAATGTTACCTTTTATGGCTGAGCTCTTGGGAAAATTTTCTTGCCTCCCTTTGGATTAGGGAAGGTTATTAGGTGATAATCTTATTTGAAGATAAGATGTGACATATTGCATGTGTCTGGCAAGCTGTCTATTACACAGGCATATTCTAAGTGGTAGGGTAGGGCTTTGAGCTGACTACAGGGCTGCTGGCGGCTCCCGGTTGCCTAGCTGGCTCGGGAGTCACCACTCCCTGCCACATGTGCATGCCTGGGCTGGTGTGCCTTCTTGTGGGTGCCGCTGACCATCTGTTGTGCTGGCACAGTTTTCAGAAACTGATGAACGGCCTTAGAACAGAACAAAACAGGATTCAAGGAATCAGAATCACATCTCTGTTTTTTTAGGTTCTGGCCATTCACTGGTGGGCAGTTCTGCCTGTTTCTCAGTCCCCTGAACAGACAGATGTGTGAAGTAGAGGGAGGTGGAGCATTTCAGCGTATCCAGCACTGATGCTAGAGGAATTTGACTCTGAATATAACTGCCCTAGGACCTGGGTGGGGAAGGGCTGGTACCATTAAAATCCCTTCTCACAAAATGGAGAGCCTGGGTCACAACTTCCATTTCTTCACCTCTGGGGCCATGTTTGCCCCTGCTCAGGACCTCCAGTGACTCCCCTTCCGGGGCGGGATGAAATCCAGTCATCATCAAGGCAGCCAGCGCCCTCCTCACGTGCTCTCAGTCCACCTTCCAGCCCCTCTCTCCACACATCCCCCGCTGCCGTGTTTTCTAAAGCCTCTGTGCTTCTGTTTCTATTTTTCTCTTCCTGGGTTATCTTCCCTGACCTCTCCTCCTGAAACGTATTCCTCCCAGAGCCCAGATGAGTTGTCACCTCTTCTGTGACACTTCCACCTGCCCCCACTCTCACCCCAGGCTGGCTGTTTCCTTTTTTAGATCACTTAGCCCAGTGGTCGGCAAACTCATTAGTCCACAGAGCCAAATATCAACAGTACAACGATGGAAATTTCTTTTGAGAGCCAAATTTTTTAAACTTAAACTTCTTCTAACGCCACTTCTTCAAAATGGACTCGCCCAGGCCATGGTATTTTGTGGAAGAGCCACACTCAAAGGGCCAAAGAGCCGCATGTGGCTTGCGAGCCGCGGTTTGCCGACCACTGAGTTAGCCCGTTGTTCTCTGCTTTTGGTAAAAGTCTGTGCCCTCACTAGAGCAAGAGCTTTCTAAGGCCTGTCTTTGTTGCTGGGGTCTCTGCAGACCTGATACATGGTAGCCCCTCAATAAATGATTGCAGAATTACTGAAGAAAATTGACTGTCATCTTAGGCACTGGCAAAACTATTCTTTGCAGCTCAAAACTCAAGAACTAAAAAGCAACATTTGCTGCTAGAAGAAAAGGGATATATACACTTTTTTGGTATCCAATTGGAATGGTTATGGGAGTAGCGAAAAAATAAAGAAATGGTTATTAAGAAAATACATAACATGGCTATATTTTAATGTGTCATTGGCATAATGTTCTTTTTTATCCGTTGGATGAGTATCTCTTCTGTTTCTATTGGATGTTCATAACCTGTTCTGTTTTCTGATTAGAGCAAGTTACTCCGATGGAAAGCTGAAAGCTCCTCCTAAGCCATGTGCAGGCAATCAGGGGACCCAGATCACGGTGAGAATGGGACACGGGAGGGGGAATTGTTGGATAAGAGCATCATATAAATATTGAAATAAAACTGTCTCTGAACTTTCTACATAACAGTAAAATGAATCTCTGCTAGTTAATAGGGACCCCAGGATGTCACCCTCTCTGCAAGATAAATGATTTTTGGCTTTTGTCCACCCCTCATCTTATTTAAGCTGGGAGATTCTTTTCTTGGGATGGCAGGGCAGTTGGCATTGGAAGAACCTTGAGCTTGGCTCCAGGAGAGGTCAGAGTCCCAGCTTGCCTTCAGTGGTTGTGTGTCCACAGTCAAGCCATTTACTATCCCCTCACCTCAATGTTCTCATCCAGCAAGTGGAGTAAAGAATACCGGCCCACTCAGAGGGAGTTGGAGTAATTTGAGTGTGTCATCAGGAGAAAGTCCATGATGCTGCCCTATTTCTATGATGACACATGTGGTCTCTTCCCATTCTGTGGTTCTATAAAGCATCCCACTGTCATGCATCCCGCTTCTCCACCTGCAGCCCCAGCTAGAGCACAGCTGGGGAGATGCCCAGTACCGGCCTTGATGAGGCAGGAGGCACAGTGAACGTGTGCTTCCAAGTTCGTGTTAACAGGGATCCACTCCCAGGTGACCACGCTGTGATTTCGAAGAACCCCAAATGAGCTCAGAAATGATGTAATTATTCTTAGTCCGAAAGTGTTCGAATGCCGTGTGATATTATAATTACTGTAAATGTGTGCTTGCCCCACTAAATCTTGTGCTATTCTGGGCAGGACTGTGCATTATTTGTCTTCGTATTCCTAGCACAAAGCAAAGAGCCTGACGTAGAGCTAAGCCCCAGTACCTATTTGAGAAATCAGCGAGTGAAAGTGGGAGACAGGGAAAATAATGCCTAATTTCCTTTGCTAAGGCTGCTCCGGGTTGTCAGTAAATAGTTGGATTCTCTGCCTTAAGACCCAGCTGTGGGTGGACTGCTTGGTTCTTTATTCCCACATCTATGAATTTACAAGAAAGCTCCATCTTCTGTTCAGGTGGAGGACCTGTTTTACAACATTTCCACCAGGAGGAAAGCTTTAAAAAATCCAAGTGAGGAGTATGGGAAGATTTTGGAAGTTGTTGGCAGGTACATTTCAAAATCTGGGCGTGGGTCTCTGAGATCTCCCCCCAGCGGGCCGGGCTGAAGACAGCTGCTGGGCTGGAAAACAGCCGTCCTGGCTGCAGAATGTTGCAGGCCAAGGTTTAGTCACTAATTCTGGCTTTTCTCGCATGTCCCCAGGAGAGAGCAGTTGGTGTCTGTATCAGTGAAGGTTCTTTGGTGACAAGCAAAACAGACTGACTAGCTAACGAGCCCAGAATAAATTGAGTGGCAGGCTGGGAGTGACTCACCGAGGGGCAGCAGGGTGGCCAGCTGCTGCTTGGGGAGGACAAGAACCAGGGTGGCTTCGGTGATTTCATGTCGTGACCCTGTTTCAGTTGCTTTCATTCTGTTCTTGATTCTGCTCAGAAGTCTCTTTCCTGGGGAGGGCATCTGGTTGGTGTAGCCTGGGTCCCCCATCATGTCCCACGTCCCTGGGGAGAAGATTTCCTGATTGGCAGTCTAAGGCTGGGGAAGAGGTAGTTTCCCACAGGGAGACTAGGGACTGTTAAGAAGGTGAAGGGATTCCAGGCAAGAGAAACAACGTTAAGACAGACTTAATCTGCTGGCACAGTGGCTCCAGCATGGGCTCTCTGAGCCTATATCTCCTGCGATTATAACAGACATGGTAACTACTTGGCAGTTTTTCTGAAAAATCAAAAATGAATAAAACATTTGCCCCTAATGAAGTGGAACGGACCCAGACCAAGTTTCTTTTCTGTTCCCTGGAATTGTATAAATCAGTGTCAGAATATTCATTATCTCCTGGAAGTAAAGGAGCTCTCGTGGGCGGTTAGGGCCCGAGGTGTGGAAGAGTTAATTATTTGTTGTTATTGAATTAGTGCATTTTATTAGACACAGCCCTTCGTGGGTCATGTGGGGGAGGAGTAATGACTAATGGCTGGGAGGAGAGGCTGGCATAGGACCTCGGGTTGGGGCAGATGCAGGTGAGGAGCGGTGTACTGGGGGGCTCTGAGCGAGAATAAAAGAGGGCTGTTAAAGCTGAATTCTCAAGCTATCCTTGAGGCAACCCAGACCTTATGAGTTTGTGAGAATAAAACTAGGCGAGGAGGAAATTGTACTGAGATAACCCTGGATCTGGTCAGCAGCCTAGCAATGCAGAGTGGACCCCTGTCTTCTGCTGGATCAGCCACATTTAGCACTGCTAGCTGGTGAAGTGTCTGCCGGCTTATTTTCCTGTGGCTAAAATAGGACACACGAGGAGGTTTCCGCTTGTGTCTGTCTTTGTTTACATCGCCGACTCCTCTAATGCATGTAACTGAAAGGAGGCTCTGACATGCAGGGTGCGTTTGGCCACTCTGCTTACTGTTTTGTTTTGTTTTTGTCCTTGCCAGGTATGCAATACACAATTCAGGCATCAGTTTCTCAGTTAAAAAAGTAAGTTCTTGTTTCAGAGGGGATAGTTATGTATTATAAAGGGAAAATGGCTTTTTATAGTGTTTGGCTGTGGAGGTGGGTTACACTCTGCCATCACAGCCGGGGGACAGTAAGTCGCTGTATCATCTGTTTCCCAGCAAGGTGAGACCGTGGCCGATGTGAGGACACTGCCCAATGCCACCACCATAGACAACATCCGCTCCGTCTTTGGAAATGCTGTTAGCCGGTATGTTGAGAACTTCCATTGTAAAAACATCCTCGGCATTTCATCACGTTATTGTGGATAAGATAGCACCTGCCTTAAGAGTTTGCTTTAATCAGATATATTGAATCAAATGTTCAGACCTCACAGAGTCGTTATTTCATGTAACCAACACTCCTGGGAGCTGTTTTCTCTTAGACGGCCTGCCGTAAAATAGTGTGTTCTTACTGAGTCTCTGTCTTCAAAATAGAGTGTAGTAGGACTCTTTTATCCTCCAGTGCTCCCTCTTTTCCTTGTATTTCCGTTATCATCCCTTTAGGATTCATTATCACCCAACATTGATGCATTGCCTCCATCTCCCAGGCTTTGTGCCACAAGTTGAGGGTGTAAAGACGAGTAAAATATTCCCTGCCCTTGAATACTCCCTCTCTGGTGGCAAGCGCGTCTGTCAGTGTCACCACATCTTCACTGTCAAGGAAAGCCTCAGAGGGAAATTGCTTGCATTACAGAGTCATCCTCATAGCCATCCCCTCGGCCACCGTTTCCACCACCACCAAAACCACTGTGTCCGTCACGCATTCCCAGCCAACATCCCAGGACTGTACAAAGCCCAAAATGCCAGTGTCGTAAAATCCCAACATCCTTCTCTCCCTATGCCAAGCGTGCCTCAGGTGCTGGGGATACACAGATGAAGGCGACAGCCTCTGACTTCCCTTTTTCAAACAATCTTAAAAGCAGCAGCAGTAGTCACAGAACCCCGTTTTCTACTTTGAAGGACAAATTACTCATTCTTTGAGCAAAACCAAATTTCTAACTAGGGAACAGTCAATTTACTTTTAATTACCTTTTCCTTACTAATTAAATGTTAATGAATTAACTGTTTTGAATCTGTGCTCCCAGAGCTAAAAATACATGTAGTGTACTTTTGAGTGAGAGTGTACTTTCTAGTGAAACATTTTAGAATTCCTTTACCAATGGTAAGCCTCAGTGTTAGTTGTTAGGACATTCCCAGGACCGTAAGCGATGAGAACTCTCACCGAGCAGCAGTTCCCAGCGCATGTCTCCAGGACACCAGCCCCTAGAGATGTTTTGGGAAGAAAGGGTTTGCGGGTTCACGGTGTGTGGGAAACACTGCCAGCTCTACCCTATGCTCAGACCCAGAGCACACGTTACTGCCCTGCGTGGGAAGCTTCCACTATAGCCAGTCATGCTCAGTGCGTGTCTGCCGTTGGCTGGGTGCTGTACTATATGCTAGAGATACGTAGGAGGGAAGAAAACAGAAATGATACCTACCCTCAGAGGACTCATAGTGTGCTGGGAAAGACACACGAGATAATTATGCTCTTCATTAGTGGTTGTGCTAGATGCCGCAAAGGATGTAAGGCACAGTGGGAGACACTCTGGGGGGCACGGAGGGAGATGGTCAGAGAAGGCTCTTTCAGGAAGTAATCCCTGAGATGCAAGGAGGAGCTAACTAGCTGACAACAGCTTTCCAGGCAGAGGGACCGCACTTAGGAAGACCTCCCCCGCCCCCACCCCGGGCCAAAAATGAGTGTGACTTGTGTGAGGACACCACACGGGAGTCCCATGTGATTGAGTATAGTAAGGGATTCCGCAGAGACCTGTTCTTTAAGAATCGCATCTTTGGGATATAGTCACTAAGATAAATAAAATGTTCCAGCACATCCCCTTCTGTCCCAGCAATTAGAGCAGCGCTTGCGTACAGCGGAAGCGCTTGAAAACACGGACAGGTGGACTGATGGGTGGGCCCAGAGAACCTCAACAAGCCACGTCAGGGTCCTCATTTGGTAGTTTGTTTATGGGAAGGAGCCCTGATTTTTCCAGTGCACATTCCTTGTAATGTTTGAACTTCCTGAAGTTTTCAAAAGCCTCACAATTTCTCTTTTCCCACCAGAGAATTGATAGAAGTTGGGTGTGAGGATAAAACACTTGCCTTCAGCATGAAAGGCTACATATCCAATGCCAACTACTCGGTGAAGAAGTGCATCTTCTTACTCTTCATCAACCGTAAGTGCAAAAGAACAAGTAGGGAGATCAGTCCATGGGAGTTTTACGGATCATGGGAAAACTCCTGATCCACGGGTCTGATCACACACAGGCACACCTCGTGCTGAAATGGGGTTGGATTAGGAAGCGTTGATAATTAATTTCTGGTCTAAGTCTGCTCAGCCCTCTGAGATGTGCCCAGGAGAGGGCATGGCAGGCCCCGGGAGCCAGCGCACCTTCATCACCTGCTGACGTTGTAGCCTTTCCGAGCAGGCCCTAGGCAGCTCGGTGTTCTCTCCTGGGATGGAAGGCCACTGCTTGAAATTGCTCAGCAGGGCAGAGGGGTAGGCAATGTTAGTAAAGAAATTGAGTGCTAAGCCCCTGGAGATTTTTCTTTTTAAAGAGTGAGAATTCTTTTATAATATAAAGCACAGAACTGAAAATCAAAGAGAAAATTAACTAAGGGAATTTGGAGTTTCTCAGATTCCTTTCCCTCTCTATCTCTCTGCTCACGTAGTGTTTACCTGATTGCTGCCTATGAAGCCAATATCAGTGTGCATTCTGCCTCTTGTCACTTAATTGCATGTTACGTGGTTTTGAGAGACGGTGACAGGGCAATAGCAAGTAATCCCAAACATGGTCTCATTCCATTTTTCTTTTTCCATCCAAAAACAAGATGCATCTTTCCATTTGTTCAGTTCTTCCCATTTTTATCCCATAGGTCCTTTACCTTTAGCGTTTGAAGCAATTCATAATTATTTTATAATTTTTGTTTTGTGTGCTTGCTACTGGAAATGGTATAACACCCCCTCCCATTTATAGTGATAACCAGCTATGAATGTCCCCAGTAATACATATTTGACAGCAGTTGTTCAAAACAATATAGAAACAGTAAGGAGAGAGCCAGTGTTTTATAGCCACATTCTATTAAGCTGATTTGTATTGGCAGGGTCATTTCCAGCTTCGTTGGGAGGGGCGTAAGCTAGAAGGACTTCTAACAAAGCTTGCTTTCACCAAGGCTCAGAAAATGTTTTCATTTGTTGTTTCCTGACCATGAGAGTAACTGCTTTGTAACATATGTGTTAGTTACCGAACAGACACGCAAAGGTCCCTGTGAGTGCCATCTGAGTATGTCACGTCCATGCTTCTGGTGGGCTGTTTACCACACAGGCTCTGCGTAACATTAGCTAATCTGGTCTTGTGGCCAAGTTCCCAAAAGCAGAGAGGGGTCAGGCTCTTATTCAGTTGTCTCACACGCTAGGCTTGCTCAGTTGGCAGGGACAAAGAACAGTCCTATGGCATGTCTCAAGTTCAGAAGGCTCCACAGAGGGCCCCCAGCTGTCCCTCTGTCAGTGCCCACACCTGCTCCAGCTTGTGTGGGCAGGACACGTGAGACATAGCACAGTGAGGTTATTGAAGGGGATATCGTGAGCACCCAGAGTATAATTTCTTCCCTGATAAAATCAGGCCACTCTTTTGATTGGAATTAAATTGACCACTTGCACACACAGCTCTCTAGTAGTGCTGGGGTGGGGGAGGGTGAAGAAGGGGGAGTTTTTTACCAGCTCACTGTCTCCCAGCACGTGTCACACGTGACTGGTAGTCAGTGTGTATTGGCAGGACGAGAAGTCTGAGAGCTGACGCCAGACTGCCCACTGCCCAGCAAGGGCAAAGGCAGTCCACATGGCTGACTGAGGGGGAGGGAAGTGGGCAGGCAGGATTTACTGCTACTTGGTGAGAGGAGAGGCGCCCAGGCCCATTGTGAGATGTGTGGAAGGAGCCACAGGGAAAGGGGGCTCTTCCTTCTGGGAGTCTGATGTGGGAGTCACCCCAGAGGTGGTCTTCCCAAGGTGATTTCATAGCATGGTGTGACTGTTCACCTGTCACCTCACCCGTCAGGACAGTTTTGAGCTGCTTCCTTCTCTTTTATTTTTTAGATCGTCTGGTAGAGTCAACTTCCTTAAAAAAAGCCATTGAAACGGTGTATGCAGCATATTTACCCAAAAACACCCACCCGTTCCTGTACCTCAGGTAATGTAGCACCAAACTGCCCGTCCACGAGGCACAAGAAACAGAATTCCATCATGCTGTCCTCTTTGAAAGAGACGGCTTGCCAACAAGGGTGAACCCCACGCCCCACCAGCAAAGGGTGTTCCGTCCCTTCTCACAGTGCAGGGCGCCGTTTTCTCTCATTTGTTCACTCCATAGCAGAATCTCACTGAGAGCCGCCCATCTGCCAGGCACTGTTGCTGGTAAAACAAATGTGAGCTTGCCTCCTGAGCCAGGCAGAAGATGCCCCTAACCTGGCAGAGAAACCCCTTCGGCCTCCTGGGGCCCTCCAGTGCCCCCTACTGACAAAGGTTCACATTGCAAAGCTTCATTATCACAGAGCAAGCAATGAAAGATGGATTTGGAGCTGAGGCATAAATTGATAGCTTGGACATCCTCTCAGCTGATTTTTTTTTTTTTTTGAGAGTAAGGTTGGGGGAAGAGAGGGGGGAGAGAGAGAGAGAGCGATAGCGAGAGAGAGAGAGAGAGAGAGAGAGAGAGAGAAACATTAATGTGAGAGAGAAACATCTATCGGTTGCCTTCTGTATGCACCCCAACTGGCGATTGAACCCTCAACCTGGGAATTTCCCTGACCGGGAATCGAACGGGCAACCCTTCAGTGCACCGACCAGGGCTAAACTGACTTTTGTATTACATTTTAGTGATAGGAAGTTTTCTCACATATATTCTTGTTTTGATCTTCATGTAATAAGCAACTAAACGTAGGGGACAGGTTCATGTTTACAGATGAGAAAACCGACCCAGAGAAGTTAAGTGACTTGCCCCAGGTCACATAATAAAAAATTCCACTAGTTCTGGAATGATAATAACAGCTGACCTATAGTAAATGTGCCAGTTACATGTAAAGTGCTTTATATGAAATTAATCTCCACTTTACACATGAGAAAGCTGAGGTGAAGAAAGACGATGTAACTTACCCAAAGCTACACAGCTCTTCGTAGTGGAGTCAGCCTTGAACCCAGGTCACTCAGACTTGACCCTGAAGTTTTGACCATTTTGTCATTTGGCCTCAAGACGTCTTGGCCACCACATACACGACGTGTGACCCCCTGCCCCCCGTCTTCCACCACATGAGGTAATCGGTCTCTTTTTCTGGCAGCCTAGAAATCAGCCCGCAGAATGTGGATGTCAACGTGCACCCCACGAAGCACGAGGTCCACTTCCTGCACGAGGACAGCATCCTGGAGCGGGTGCAGCAGCACGTGGAGAGCAAGCTCCTGGGCTCCAACGCCTCCAGGACCTACTTCACCCAGGCGAGCTGCTGCCACCTCTGTTTCTCTGGTTTCCTGTGGTAGTGCACATGTTGGATTGGCTGCTTCTTAGAGTCATTTAACGTGTCCTAATCCTCCATATTGCCTATGAAACGGAAGCTCTAGAGGCATGATTATATTCAGGGTAAAAAACTTGTTTTGCAAGAATTCTTGGTAGAAGAGGCCATGCACTTCCTATTGCATCCCAGCAGGGGGTGCACACTGACTTATTCTGTCATTTTGGTCATCAACTGGTGATAGTCTGATTCCTTCATTGTAAAGCGCCTCCCCGATGGTTTCACCATCATGGGTGGCCAGAACCTGAATCAGTTATTTCATTAGGATTACAGATTATGATTTTCTGATTTTATCATTTTTCCTGTAAATTAAATAGAATTAATTCTGTTTAGAAGAACTTTCCCTCATTTGTTAGAGCTATTTGGTTATCCTGAAATACAGTTCATACTAGAAAGTAAGGATAAATCTGAATTCTATCCCTTTAATTATCATTTTGCAAAGGAATAAGTTGGTGTTCTAGTAATCTCCAATATGACATTTAATGACTTTTTTCTCCATTTTTGTCTCTTCCTATTAATCAACTATGGTAATTTCTCTCTCTCTCTCTGTTTTGTTAAAACTCATCCAAGGATATTTTTCCCATTGATTTTTTTTAGAGCGAGTGAAAGGTGGGGGAGAGGGACATTGATGTGAGAGAGGCACATCGATTGGTTGCCTCCTGCACATGCCTCAACCGAGGCCAGTGATCAAGGCTGCAACACAGATACATACATGCCCTTGACCAGGAATCAAACCAGCAACCCTTCAGTGTGTGGGCTGATGCTCTACTGAATCATGCAGGCCAGGGCTCATTTCTCTCCTTGAAGTTCAAATTATTTCATTTGAGACCAAGGGAAGCCCCTTCAAGCTGGTGTTCTTAATCCTTTTGACCCAATTCCATTCGTCTTTGATAGTTTATTTGTTCTTGGCATGACAAGCTATTCTAGGTTCTCTTTGTACTTTCCTAGTTCATTTCTCCAAGGAGCTCTGATTTACTTTAGTAGGGAATGGTATTTATAGACTGTAATTTGGATCAGGGGTCCTCATTACTATTGGGTGGTCATTGCTTTGGGCCTTTCCAGTGGACAGGAAATATGTATATTAAAAGTAAACAGAATGGAGGAGAAACCAAGTGGTGGCATAGGTAAACACCTAAACTGCTGCCTCACACAACAATTTCAAAACTACAACTAAAAGACAAAACAGACATCATCCAGAACCACAGGAAGGCTGGCTGAGGGGAAATTCTACAACTAGAAGGAAAGAGAAAAGCACACTGAGACTCAGAGGAGCTGCAGGAGGCAGAGGTACTGAGACACATGCGGAGAGGACTGGCAACTGAGTGCATGGCTGGCTTTCTCAAGCAGGAGGGAGACAAAAGCTCCCGACTCTGCTGAACTCCAGTTCTGGGCGAGACTCTGGGGACCCAGACTCATACGGGGTGAATCTGGGCTGTCAGGAAAGAGAAAAGGACACTGAGATTCAGAGGAACTACGGGAGGCAGAGGTACCGAGGCACACGTGGAGAGGACTGGCAACTGAGTGCATGGCTGGCTTTCTCAAGCGGGAGGGAGACAAAAGCTCCCGACTGCACTGAACTCCAGTTCCGGGTGAGACTCTGGGGACCCAGACTCATTCGGGGAGAAACTGGACTGTCTGGCAGCAGGCGGAACTCGAGGGTGGCTTTCTCTCAGAGGTGCTTGCAGCTATTACCACGGTACACTGAGACACAGGGGCCTATTAGGGCAGGGCTGACGGGAAACCGATGCTTTCAGCTCCGTCCTGAGACTCTGCCCCATCCAAGCTGAGCACAGAGGCTTTTGCAAGTCTTGTCTCATAAGGGTGTCTCCAGCACAGAAGTTCTCCCAGCGTAGACACAGCTGATCCTCACAGCCAATTGGCCTGGAGGTCAATTCCTCCCAGTGATACCAACAACAATCAAGGCTTAACTACAACAAGACTGTGCACACAGCCCACAAAGGGGTGCACCAAAAGTGTCCACCTCAGGTAACTGGGGAGGCTGAGCCACTGGGCCCTATAGGACACCTAGCACACAAAGCCACTCTGTCAACTCAGGGAAGCAGCCAAAATGTGGAGACAAAGAAACAGATCACAAATGAAAGAAATGGAGGAAAGCAAACGACTGGATATAGAATACAAAACCACAGTTATAAGGCTTTTCAAGAATTTTCTAGAAAAGGCTGATAAATATAATGAGACCCTCAAAGATATGAAAAAGGACCAACTAGAAATTAAGCATACACTGCCTGAAATAAAAAATATTATATAGAGATCTAACAGCAGACTAGAGGATCACAAGAATCAAGTCAAAGACTTGAAATACAAAGGAGCAAAAACCACTCAACCGGAAAAGCAAAAAGAAAAAAGAATCCAAAAATATGAAGACAGCGTAAGGAGCCTCTGGGACAACTTCAGGCATACCAACATCAGAATTATGGGGGTGCCAGAGAAGAGAGAGAGAGCAAGATACTGAAAACCTATTTGATGAAATAATGACCGAAAATTTCCCCCATCTGGTGAAAGAAATAGATTTACAAGTCCAACAAGCACACAACCCCAAACAAAAGGAATCCAAAGAGGACCACACCAAGACACATCATAATTAAAATGCCAAGGGCAAAAGACAAAGAGAGACTATTAAAAGCAGCAAGAGAAAAAGTGTTAGTTACTTATAAGGGAGCACCCATACGACTGTCAGCTGATTTCTCAACAAACTATGCAGGCCAGATGGGAGTGGCAAGAAATATTCAAAGTGATGAATAGCAAGAACCTACAACCGAGATTACTCTACCCAGCAAAGCTATCATTCAGAATTGAAGGTCAGATAAAGAGCTTCACAGATAAGAAAAAGCTAAAGGAGTTCATCACCATAAAACCAGTATTATATGAAATGCTGAAAGGTATTCTTTAAGAAGAGGAAGAAGAAGAAAAAGGTAAAGATAAAAATTATGAACAACAAATACATATCTATCAATAAGTGAATCTAAAAATCAAGTGAATGAAAAAACTGATGAACAGAATAAACTGGTGAATATAATAGAATCAGGGGCATAGAAAGGGAGTGGACTGACAATTCTCGGGGGAAGGGGTGTCGGGTTGCGGGAAGAGACTGGACAAAAATCGTACACCTATGGGTAAGGACATTGAGGGTGGGGTAAAGGCAGAGGGTGGGTTGGGAACCAGGTGGAGGGGAGCTATGGGGGAAAAAAGAGGAACAATTGCAATAATCTGAACAATAAAGATTTATTAAATTAAAAAAAATAAAAGTAAACAGAATGGTGGTGGCCAGGAGCTGGGGAGAGGGGAGAATTTTGAGTGTAAAGGGCACAGAGGTTCAGTGTGGAAGGATAAAAAGTCTGAAGATGAATGGTGGTGATGGTCACACAACAGTGTGAATGGTTAATACCACAGAACTATATACTTTAAAACAGTTAAGTGGTAAATTTTGTGTTATGTATATTTTACCACAATAAAAAAATAAAATCCTCTTATGGCAGCAGGAAAAACCTAAGAATATTAGAACTTTTCACTGATATTTCCATTTTAAACCAATTTTAAGACTATAAGGATTTGGTGAATTTTTGACTTTTATATTTGTATATCTTTATTTTTATGCTTCAAACTTAGGTCCGATTTGCTTCTGTAATAATTACGTTATGATAACCACACCTGGTTTGAGCTTTTCCTCAGTACTGCTCCACTCTGGGCCCTGGGCTTCTGGACTTTGGATTCTGAATCTTCCCACTGTCTTCTCTTTTGTCACAGACTTTACTCCCCAGTCTTGCTGGCCCCTCCGGGGAGGTGGTTAAATCCACAACAGGCGTGACACCCTCGTCTGCTTCTGGAAGTGGCGACAAAGTCTATGCCCACCAGATGGTCCGCACTGATTCCCGGGAGCAGAAGCTCGATGCCTTTCTGCAGCCTGCGAGCAAAGTCAGTCAGCCCCAGGCCACTGTCCCGGAGGACAGCACAGGCACCTCCAGGGCCGGGCAGCAAGATGAGGAAATGCCAGAACTCCCAGCCCCTGCCGACATGGCTGCCAAGAGTCAGAGCTTGGAGGGGATTGCAACTAAGGGGACTTCGGAAACATCAGAGAAGAGAGGGTCCCCCTCCAGCCTGGACAACCCAAGGTATGGCCCTTTAGGAAAAGTGCAACGTGCCTCCTTTGTTCTGTAATAAAACTGCCTCTCACTGGGCTGCTCATGAACCACTTGTATCTCCTCTCTCCCCTCGGCCTCCGATGGGACAGTGCTGGGGCCTTGTCCACTGTCTGCCTTTGACCATATCTTGAGAGTCACCCATCATAGTGGCCTTTGAACTGTCTTAAATGTCCATGATCCCAAGCATTAGTTAAAAACATCAGGGGAAAAAATCAGATTTACGCTGTAATTTTAATAATGACTTTTGATAAGGCCTCAGCAGTAGCGGTGGCTAGAGAGAAGCCTGATATACCTGGAGGATTCTCTTCCATCCCACTCAAACCCGCTCTCACTCCTCTCAGAAGAAACACACTTTCTCAGTTCAGGTTATGACCCTCCCTGAAGCACATGACTGGTGGTGAGCGAGGGGAGAGAAAGAAGACAGGACCAGGACTAATGACTGCCATTGCATTTTGAGCATTTCCAGTACAATCTGCAGCTTCTTGAAAGACATCACGCTGAAGTCTGTGAGGTGGCTATTCATTATTTGTGTTCAGGTACTGAACCTGGAGCTCAGGGTCACCTGCCCAAGGCCGCACATCCACTGGGTGGCCGACCACCGAAGCTCTGGTACTAATGGGCCGTTGGAACCTGGATAAGTTATTTAACTCCTGTTGGCTCATTTCTGAGTCAGTCTAGTGAGACTATGTCTAAGGGTTTTCCCCCCGAGAATAATGAAGGATGCTGACTTTTATTGAGCATCCACTATGTGCCAGATACTTTACATACGTTATCTCATTTCATGCTTTTAACAGCCCTCTCAGGGAAATATTACATTTCTGTTTATTATTTGGGAAACTAATACCACAAGCTGTTTAACCACACAGCAAAGGAAATCTTTTAAAACGGGAAGTCAGATTGTATTGTCTTCTGCTGAAAAGCAATGGCTTCCTGTGGCACTTGGGATAAAACCCCTGTCCCCCTCCAGCCCACCACTTCCCTCTCCGCGTGGTGTCTGGCCACACTGCTCTGGTACCGACCTGAGAGCGCAGAGCTTCACACCCGTGCGCGCTCACTGTTCCCTGGGCCAAGGAGGACTGGCTTCTTGTCAGTCCGATCTCAACTCAGACGTCGCCTCTTACCAGAGGCCTTCCTTGTCCATTTAATCTAAAGTTCTCTCGCTCTCACTTCCCCACCATTCTATATGTTCCCTTGTTTCATTTTCTTCATAGCATTTGTTGCTACTTAAAATGGTTTCTTTTCCATTGCCGTTTGACTCCCACTAGAAAGCAAGGACCCTGATGGCAGACCCCTTGTCGGTCTTGTTCATGGCTGAATGTAGTCGGTATTATAACAGTGCATGTAGTCGGTATTATAACAGGTAAACGGAGCGCTGAATGAATGAGATTTGGGAAGGTCAGCCCACCTGCAGCTCTGCAGGGCCACGCTAGGCTGCAGATTCCTGCTGCATGCAGGCCCGGGCTGGGCCCGGAGGGTGTGCCGGAGAACAGACTGGCCTTGCTGGCCTGCCGCCGGGATCCCTCCCAGATGTGCAGAGCCAGCACAGAGAAGCTGCCTGCCCCCTTCTCCAAGATGCAGGACACCAATTGGGCTGATTTTTTATTATTATTTTTAATTTAGATAGAAGAATCGTGATCTGCCCGTTCCTTATCTCATTGCAGAAAGAGACATCGGGAAGGCTCCGATGTGGAGATGGTGGACGATGAGTCCCAGAAGGAAATGACGGCAGCTTGCACCCCCCGGAGAAGGATCATTAACCTCACCAGTGTGCTGAGTCTCCGGGACGAAATTAACGAGCGGGGACATGAGAGTACGTAAGTGCCGTGTCTGTCGGGGCCTCAGAGGGCCGGGGCTGCTAACGTTTAGTTTTTGGAAATACAGAACGTATTCAGGTTAGATGGCCACTGCAGCCTGCTGAGCAAGCCTCTCCTCTCCTCACCCGCAGCAGCAGCTCAGAGGCATTTCTCAGCTGGGAGGGAAGGGAAAAGTAGTCTCTGGTTTTAATTGGAATTGATCGGTATTCTCAGTGAACCACGGGAGCCATCATTTAAACAAGCTTCAGTTTGTTTCTTAGCTTAAAGCCGCAAAGCTCCACTCCCGCGGGCGGACTGGCATGCTGTTGCTGAAAGTGACAGGCTCTGAGGGTCCTGGGCTCACCTCCTGCCACTCCCACTTCTGTTGACCTGGGATCCATGACTTAACCTTCTGTGCCTCAGTTTCCCTCATCTGTAAAGAGATTAATTTTACCCTCCAAGATAATTGTATTGGTTAGAGCAGTAAAACACTTGTTGCAGAGTAAGGAATCGGTAGATATTTTTATATCCTGGAGACAAAGCGATAAACCGTCATCTTCCTCAGAAATAGCCTCCCAGAATGCCGGAGTGGACACCTCCATTCTGGGCCCCTTCACTTCAAAACTAACTTTATGATTTTAGGAAACAAAGGGGGCTAGTCACCGCCCAGGGGTGAACCGACCAGGGGTCGAGGTCTGTGACCCCACTTGGACACCATTGCTCTGCCCTGTGTCTACACGAGTTGGCATGGCTTTTCCATTTTTCATCTGCAACATTTCTTGATTAGAATAAATTTCAACACAGCTATAAAATGTGTCTTAAACTGCGACAACCGAAAGGAAGTGGGTACCTTTCCCACTAACCCACAGCCTCCTGGAACAGCTGTTCTGACTCAGTGACCTCTTACGTTTTCAGGTTTGAGAGAAGTCAGGCTGGCCTCAATTTGGCTTTCTTATTTGCTCCCTCTTTTCTTAGCACTCGAGGCTTTTGTCTGCGTTTGGGGGAAATACAGGCTGTCTCCACTGCTGGGAGGTAAGAACTTCCTGTGACGAAGGTCTTGCCAGTTGTGGAAGTAGCTGCCACTTGGCTTCTGGTGTTTGTTTCCACGAAGATTTGCTCTGGTTGCTCTTTCCCTGTTATTGGCTTCCCAGCTGGGAGCCCTTAAAACCACTTTAAATAACGTCAGAAAGGTGGGCTGTTACTTGATGTATTTAGCAGTTTTCCTACGGGTGATTTTAACGGACTCCCTCAGACCTGGAATTTGCAGTTTTCCTTAAGGGTTTGTATCTCTTGTGCAAAGCAGGCTATTTAAAGTTCAATTTCAATAAATTTCTGAATAGGTGCAAACTGTTTTTCAGTGCAGTATAAAAATAACGTGCGTCAGGTTGGATGCGGTTTGGAGTCCAGTGCTGAGGCTAAGATGATGAATCTGAATACTCTTAAGATTGTGTATTCATACACATCATCTCATGTAAGTCTAGAATAGTCTGATGAGGGAAAGCCGGTTGACTTTGAGTTGAATGCCGTACAGGGGTTTCTCGGAAGCTCGGATTTGGTGAGCTAGGCCACTCACCTTCATGGACCAACAGCCTGCTGCTCCGCACAGGAGCCGTGCCCCTGCCCAGGAGAGACGCAGATACACTTCCCTGTGCCGACGTTCCGGGTGCACTCGTTTGTGTGGTGGTTCCAGCAGTGTATGGGCTATGCAGGGGTCACGTCTGTTGAGCTCACTGCCTTGTCCTTGGTGCGCGGCAGAGAGCCGGGCACGTGGACTCAGCAGGCGTTTGCCAAAGGAGTAAGTGAATGAGAGGAGCAGCCTGCGAGTGAAGCCGGACAGTTTTTATTCTGAAAGGATGTCCAAGTTGAACACGCCGTCAGACGACTCTCTGGTGTTTGCTGGATTTACCCATTTCTGGTGGCACATTCGTCAAATGAGGTCAATTTTTGGCCCCGTGTCCAGTGACATGTTCCACAGGTTTGGGCCCATCTCCGGTTAGTAACGCCTGAACTTACTTATTGCCGGTTCCATCATTTCAGTCTGTAAATTAATGAGGACAAGGAGGGTCCTAGCTTATTTGCTATCATTTGAATGTGAAAGCGTGCTTAACATTTCATCCACAATTTTCTTTTCTTTTCTTGGTCTTTGGTGAGCAGTCCTGGGTCTAAATGCACATCCTCATATTGTCTGTCCCCGGGTGAGTTTCTCTGGCACATGAAATCAGCTCAGCAGACATTTGTTGCGTATCTTCTCGGTGCAGAATGTGCCGTGCCAGGGCCTGAGGCAGGAAGGGAGCTGATGAACCACGAGCCCTGCCATGAGTGCCGTGGGACTGCTCATGAGAGAACTGGCGGCGGCGTGAGGAAGAGGGAAGGACACTGTCACAGCGCTAGGGGCCGCTTCAGCAGAGCCCAGGCTGAGGGCCGCTGGGTGGGCTCAGAATGTGACTGACGTCGGTGGGCTGCCGCCGCTGGTGCAGCCGCGTGGAGCTCCTGCCCTGCACAGCCCTCAGGAGCTGGAGGACTGGCCCCCGTCCCTGGTTTGGCTTCACTTGCTGCTCCAGGAAGCATGCTGAGACCAAGGCCTCCATTGTGAACTCCGATGTGTGGTTTGGCTTGGAAGCGTAGAAGGATTTTGTCCCATTTGGCTGCTGGCAGAATGGCAGGGACATGCCCACAGGCTTCTGTGCTCTGGGGACTTTTGGGGGGAAGAATAAACGGAGGCCCTTCAGGTCCTGAGAAGAGGCTGTGAGGGGTCCAAATAGCCTCATGGCGCCCCGTTAGAAGAGCCTGCCCGTCTTCCTGGTGGGTTGGTGCCTGGCGGAAAGCAGCCTGCAAGCCTCGGGCTGGGGGCCGGCGCCTCCGCGGCCTGGGGGCCGGCCAGGGCCCTGCAGTAGCTGTGCCGGCCAGAGCCTCCGTGACGGATGTGTGGAGACTCTCCGCTGCCTCAGTGCGCCGCACACGTCCTCTCTCCCCCAGTGCCTCATCCGTCAACGATTTGATGTTCTCCAGCTTTTAAAATAATCATTTTCTGCCCACGCAGAACATCCTGCAGAGACGCTGAGTTGCCAGTGGGAACAGGGGAACACTTATTCTAAAAATGAAGAAAACAAGCTTTTTTTTTTTTTAATGGGGGAGCAGGGAGTGCTGCAGAACTTATATAACAATAGCTGTGGTGCCCGAGCTTTTAAAAAAGTGTAGTAAAAACGTGATGTACACACCTTTGCCCTAGGGGCTCCAGCCCTTATATATATAAAATGCAAAATCATGTTTATAAACTATAGGTAGGATCTACAAAAGAAAACAAATGAGCACATGCTTAAAGGAACAGAACATTGCCATCACCTTGGAAGCTCTTATGTCTTTCTTCCATGTCCCATCCCTTGTCCTCCTCCCTTGGAGTAACCATGACCCTAAATTTTATTATTATTTTCTTTCTTTTTATTCTAGTTTTATCACCCATATTTGCAGCCCTAAAAAAAACCCTACTTTTATAAGTTTTAAGCTTTATATAAACACTTATACTGTATTTTAACGATAGAAATCTCTATCATTTTAATGATAGAAATATGTTCCTAAAATTCATCCATCTTGTTACGTATGCTCTGGTTTACTTTGGCTGTGCAATGGATTCTGCTTCATGACTATGCTGCATGCTTGTTCATTCAGCAGAGGACTCACATGGCCTCACCTTTGCCTCTCACACCCCATCCCTTTTTCCACTCCTGAGAGGACCCAGAACTTGGCACGCTGGTTGGGAAGCTCTGCTGCAGGGCATGTACTTAGGAGAGTTACTGCTGGGCCATAAAAGACAGTTTTTTCCAAAGGGGTCGGATGAATGTACAGTCCCACCAACAATGTGAAGAAGTTGCATTTGCTCCACTTTTCCTCCAGTGTCTGATCTGGTATCTGGTGGTGGTTTTTATTTACGTTTCCTTAGTTACTGATGAAGTTGAGTAAGTTAGGCCTCTTTGGTCTCTGACCCATTTTTCTGTTGGGTTTTTGGTCTTTTCTGATTTTAGGAGTCCTTTATATATTCTAGGTAGTAATCAGATACATGGAAATATCTTCCCCCGTTCAGGACTCATCTGGTATTTTTTTCTTACGAACACTTCTTTTATGAACAGAAATTCATAGATTAAATGTAGACAGATTTTATGAATTGTGCTTTACAGATTGGCTCTTTTATCTTATGTAGGAAATGATTCCTAATTCTGAGATAATTAAATATATACTCTCCTAAAATGCTTATACCTAAGTCTCATTCCATCTGGAATTCATCTTTGGTATATGGCGTTAGATTCATATTATTGTCAATGTGTTTGGATTTAGCAAATACTATTTGCTCATAATTTTTTCTCTCTGACCTTTTATAGTCTGCCCTAAGCACATCCTTCAGTGGGGCCTTTGGCACACGGAATTTTGCTTTATCCAATTCATTCTTCTTTTGAAAAGGTTGTTTGTGTTTTGCTTGGTTTAAAATTCAAGATTATTTTTTTAGTGCATTGAAGGTGTTATTCCATCATTTTTTTGGCTTCTAGTGTTGCTGTTGAAAATTCAGCTATCAGTCTTATATTTTATTACTTTCTGGGTAATCCCTCTTTTGTCTCTGAGTGCTCTTAGTGTCTTTCTCAACATCTCGGTTTGCCAGGTGTGGATTTTGTTGGGCTTTGTGGAGCTGAGACTTGGTGTCTTGCATCACTTCTGTTTTCTACCTCTTTGTCTCTCTGTGCTGCATTCTAGATAATTTCTTTAAATTGGCTTTCTAGTTAATTACCTTGCCAACTTTGTCTAATCTGTTCTTAAGTCTGTCTTGATTTTTAATTTCAATTATTTTTTATTTTTAGAAATTTTATTTAGTTCTTTTGGAAATCTCCTTGATCATTTTGATACTCCTGCTTCCTCTGTAATACCTCTTTACTGAACATACTTATTTTATCTTCTTTGCTGATATTTCCAGTCTCTGAAACCTTTGCAGGCAGAATTCTGTGATTTCTTCTGGATTCTAATTCTTTGAGTTATGTAACTCCGGACTGCTAGTTCCTGGTACTTTATCTGTGAGGAACTATTTGAAGCCTGTATTGGAGATGGATTTCCCCAGAGAAATTTGCATTTGATTCTATCAGGGATCTGGAAGAACAGTCAGCCCTGGAATCTCTTTACACTAAAACGTGCACGTAAGGTTTTCCCATAACCTGCTTAGTGAGGACCAGCTTATGGTTATAAATTCTCAGGGATGTAATTTTTTCTTTACTCCCAACACCAAGGCTCGAGGCAATGGGCACCTTTGCTTACTGTCCTTTGAGAGGGCAGGGAGTGGACATGCTGGTACTTCTTTTCCTTCACACTCGGGTGCAGCCTTTGGGGTCTCGGCCTCATGTGTTGGGGAAGTGATCTCCTGTTAAGCTTCTGTCCTCCTTTCTCCTCACCTCAGGGCCTGCAGAAGGGAGAGCTCACGACTCACGGGGACCCTCTGGTGTCTTTGAGTGAAGTGGCCTCGGGGCTCTCGTCACTTCTCTGCTTCCTGCTGTCTCAGATTGTGATCTTTGATTATTCCTGAATCCGTTGGCAATTCCGCGTTGCATTCTGAAAGATGTTAGTTTTATTCCTCGTTTGTGTTCGTTTTCAGCGAGAGGTTCAGTTCGGGCATCTTGACTTCTCTGTCTCTCGTTCGGGCTTGGTGCTTTGGGCTGCGGTGGCGTTGGTGGGATGGCACCACTCACCTGTGTTTTGTTTCCCAGCCCTGCAGGAGATGCTGCACAACCACTCCTTTGTGGGCGTTGTGAATCCGCAGTGGGCCTTGGCACAGCACCAGACCAAGTTATACCTTCTCAACACCACCAAGCTGAGGTACGTCAGTGCGCAGTGAAAAGAGCCGAGCTACTAGGAGAAAGGTCCTGGAGGCGCAGGCACGAAACGCCAGGGAGAGCAGCAGCTTGGCATAGTTGGAAGGGCCCAGGCTGTGAAGTCATACAGACGTGGCTTCAAATCCAGGCTCAGCCGTTTACCACTGATGTGACGGTGGGCAAGTTTCTTTCCAACACTTCGTCACAGACTTCTCATCTGTAAATTGGAATGAACTGGCAGGGGGTTGTGTATAAGAAATGACATGAGAAGCCTGGTGTTTGGTAGCACTCTGAATGTTGGCTGCTGTGACCCAGGTGTTGGAGGCAGTGCTGGCAGAGAAGTCTGGCAGCTGCTGTGATGGAGGGTATAAACGAAAGCAGGCCGGATGGCTCCATTCTTCCAGCTTTGGTAACGTAGCCAAGGCTACAGTAACCACCAAACAAGCCAGGGGGGTGAGCACAGAGGGGATGATCCCAGCAGAGCCATTTGCTCAGTGCCTAGCCAGCAACATCTATATGGATTGTTTCCAGGGACCTTGATGGATGAGCTCCTGTTTAGTCTAGAACTGTTTAAATGTGTTGTCATATCGGTAGTACAGATGGGGGGGTGCTGCCATCTTCTGCTACCTGGCATCACTTGTCCACTGGGGCTCTTTCCCACCACGCCTGCTGTGGTCTCACAGTGCTGCTTGGCCCTGTGAGTGGGGCGACCACTATATGTTGCTTGGAGTTGCCACATGAGGTTTGATGCCCGTAACCTAGAAACCGCCCCAGTCCAGAGCTCACTGTGGGCCACATTCCTCCTTGATATTGGAACTCATTCCTCTGGGTGTGGAAACCCTTGGGTGCAGTGCTCTTCAGCTCGTCTTCGCTGGGAGAAGCTTATTGGGCTTGTCCAGAGGCCTGGCCCTTATTAATTTGTGGGGAACTTGACTCCCCTTGTTTGTCCTTTTCCAGTATATCTAAGCGCATGATTCCCAAGGCTCCAGATCACACTTGTGTTCAGGTTCTTTCATTTCAGATACAAATCCAGGGTGTCAGAAACCGTTGACTGCCCCAGGCGGGTGGGGACAGCATGGTGATAGAAGCCAGACTTGGTTTTAGTGTTTGGACCTGTGTGGAGGCCCGCCGGCCAACTGGCCTGCCAAAGCCCTGGCCGCAGCACACGTTGGAATCCCAGCTCTGGAGGAAAAGGAGACCTTGGTAGATGGTTACAAAGGTTCCCCAGCAAGGCAGGACCACCTGTGTCCCAGCCAGGTTTCAAGGGCTGGTTCTCCTTTTGTCCCTACTGCTTGGCTCTCAAGCATGGATTCAGCTTTTCCTTAAAGTCACTTCATTTCTATTTTCAGTGAAGAACTGTTCTACCAGATACTCATATATGATTTTGCCAATTTTGGTGTCCTGAGGTTATCGGTAAGTTTTTTTCCTGCTTCTCATTCCTGAAATTTCAACAACTGGTCATTTCTGAAAATAACTTTACCCTAATATCTTATTTGTAATGGGGTAAATTTTTCTAAATATGCTTAGAAGAGTTTTTGTATTGTACAATTTGCATATGGAGGTATCTTCAATTATAATACAGATTTCTACAAAGAACAGTAATTTGGTAGCCAACTTAAATGTTTATTATTACAGAAATTAATATATCTACTTAAGAAAATTTGGAGTTAAAAATAGAAATAAACATTCTCTAAAGCCTATGACCTAAACACAACCCCAAATGACAATTTTAGTAATTTCTTCCAGGATATTTTCATTGCCTAATTTTAGATTTAAAATCATACTACATATCTATGTAGTTTCATATCTTCTTTCTACATGTGACATACTCTAAAAAAAAAGCCTTCTAGAATTTTTATTGGGGAGGAAATCTTTTGTTAGATTTATCTCTAGTATTTCACATCTTTTGACGCTATTATAAATGGCATTTTTAAGAAATTCCAATTGTTTTTTGCTATATATAGCAAAGGAACGTGTCAATTTAAGTTTTTTTAATTTATTGGCATGAAGTTGTTCATATTTTTTATTTTTCAATTTTATTGATATCAAATAACTTTTGGTTTCATTAACTTTTCTCTATTTGTCTTTTATTTAACTGACATTTGTTCTGATCTTTATTTAATGAGATAATCTTTATTTAATGAGATCTTTTATGGCCCAGTATATGACCTATGTTAGTAAATGTTCCATGTACATTTGAAAAGAATTTGTATTATTGAGTAGAATGTTCTTTAAAAGGGCATGTACATCAAGTTGATGGTGATGCTCAAATCTTTTGTATGGTGGCTTTGTCTACTTGTTCTGCCATTTATTGAGAAAAGGGTATTGAAACCTCTAACTGTAATTGTGAATTTGTCTGTTTCTCTTTGTAGTTCTGTTAGTTTTATCCTTTATATTTTAAAACTATTATTGAATGTATAAACATTTAGGATTGTTAGGTCCTTTTATTGAGTCCTCTATTGTTATGTAAAAATAAGAGCAGTGCACTGTGGGTTTATAACATGTAAGAGGGAAATGTATGACCACAGTAACATCACAAAGGGAGAAATGGAGGAAAATTGAGGCATTTTATTTTTAACGGTAGATTTCAGTATTCCTAATCAGGTGATTGACCTGAAATGTCATTCGATTTAACTGATTCACCCTCCCCATAGCTTCCGTTATGGATAAGGCAGTAGAAAGAAACAATCTACCTAGTGATTTGCTAGAAATACGGAAGTGGTGTCTTTAAAGCTACACAGAAGGAAAGTGACTCCTCAACACCTCACCCTGCCCACCTGTTCAGGAGGCTGTTTGTATGTCACATCTCTGTTGAAATGGCCATAGAGGAGGAGGAGGAAGAGGTTTTATTGTGAACGTTGTTTTCTTGGGAATGAGTGTTAGATTTGTGGGTTCTCACCGCCTGTTGTGATCATGGTTTTGTGGGAATTCGTGCTTCATTTGGATGTGCTCACACTTGCTCCTTCCTGTTCTTGCTCCTTCCTAGGAGCCAGCCCCGCTCTTTGACCTCGCCATGCTCGCTTTAGACAGTCCCGAGAGTGGCTGGACAGAGGAAGATGGTCCCAAAGAAGGACTTGCCGAATACATTGTTGAGTTCCTGAAAAGGAAGACTGAGATGCTTGCAGACTACTTCTCTTTGGAAATTGACGAGGTGCGTGATGGCTATATTTACGCTTCTGTAGTATTTTTCAGACGAGTCAAGTATTGTGGTTGGTCCAAAATCAGGTTGAGACTGGGAATTTGCATTTCTAGGTTAGACAAGTTTTTTTTCCATTCATTCATGGCCATTCCTGTTCCCAGGGTGAAGGGCCCTGACATGAGGTGCGTCCCAGTCCCTGCAGGCCAGTGAACCAGCCACCTGCTCTCCCTGTTTCTTCCTCTTTCCCCTTGATCCTTGGGACTCTGCTTCTTGATATGTTCTTTGGCTGATCCAAAGAAAAGGTTGTTTTGCTACATGTCAGGACAGAAAGCTCTCTTTTAAGTGTTTAGATCTCCTGGCCCCCGTGCCTAGCCCCGTCAAGTACATGGTCACCAGAATCACAGATGTGAGGACAAGACCTGGAGGAAGCTCTGGGGAAATGGAGTTTGTTTAAGTTACACTGTAATCGCATTTTTTCTTTTCTTCCTGTCCTGGCCTTTTTTTCCACAAGCAGGAAGGGAACCTGATTGGATTACCCCTTCTGATAGACAACTATGTGCCCCCGTTAGAGGGTCTGCCGATCTTCATTCTTCGACTAGCCACTGAGGCAAGTGATTGAGCCAGTTCTAAAGTAGGAGGGCACGTGAGTGTGCTGGGGGAGAGGGCACAGGGCCCACCTGCATTCGGAATGCTGAAGATGGAAAGGGTGAAATAGCTAAAGGCTCCCTTCTCCTCGCTTACTCAGGCAGTATTCAGCGGTTCCAATTTACGGCTTTAATGTCTAAAAAGTTGCATTCATTTTCAGGAGACCAGTGAGCTCCATTTAACAATGAAGTATGTTTAAAGCACATATTGATGTTGAGGTATTGAATTCTCTTTGGGCCAGGTGAACTGGGATGAAGAAAAGGAATGTTTTGAAAGCCTCAGTAAAGAATGTGCTATGTTTTACTCCATCCGGAAGCAGTATATATCCGAAGAGTCGACCCTCTCAGGACAACAGGTACTGTGGTGATGCTGCTGGCATCCCAGGACTGGGATGGGCCCTCATACCACCTTTAGGAGAGGAAAGTTGCTCATCTCTAAATTCCTAGGATTTCATTGCACATAAGGGCACAATGGTCAGCTTTTATTCATGAATTTTATTCTCTTCTGTGGCCTAGAAGGTACCTCCAGAGTGATCTCACTGTGAAAATAAAATCACAGCCAACACAGTGAGACATGGGAGGTTGAGTTAGATGGTCCAGGGCAAGTGGGTCCATAGCCCCCGTTGTTAGCAGATTCTGGACCAGCATCCCCAATCTCTTTTAGCTTTTGCCTTACTCTACATCTGACCGCTGCTTTGCCAGGAAAGCAAGGCTGTACTGAGGTCAGGTCCCCAGCTCTTCTTACGGAAGGTCAGCTTAATAGAAAAATGGCTAAAAATGGCCGAGGTGCCTCATGTTTCTGTGTCACTTTTTCCGGTCAGGTGACAATGCTTTTCAATTAGCAGCTATTTCAGAGAGGTTGTGGGGGTGGGGGCAGTGGGGCTGAAATGGTCTAAGAATCAAGGGTAGAGCAGCAGCTTTACATGGTGCATGACCATCCTCGGTGATTACTTACTGTCATCCTCAGGTGAAGCCACACACTCCAGTTTCATAGGGAGGAAACTAAGGGACAGTTGGCATGCTCAAGGGTTCCAAGCCTATAGGTGGTTAGCAATTCAGTCCTGTTGCCAGAGTCCCAAGGGAATAAATATCTCATTGCAGTGAAGGAGGTAAGGCAGCACATTTGCCAAACTGTGCTGAGTATCTCATTGGATTGGATAAATGTACTTCAATGAAGGATGGGTGAGAAAACATTTCCTTGTACATGGAATAGTTTTGGCTCAGTAGGAGAGGGAGGATGGAGCAAAATAATCCCCATTATATTTAATTCCATTCTTTGTGGAGCTTCTAGGAAAACGGCTACATTAAGACCCCCAAATTTAGTGGTGAATTAGAAATTTACTTTCTACTATTGCTGCCCAAACAGCATAGTCAGGATCAGACATTATGCTAGATCCTGCCACAGTAACACATTCCCCCTGAATGGAAACAGAGGTTCAGACCTATAGGATCTGAGAGGCGGGCATACATGCTTCACGAGCATCAGGTAACAGCCCATTATAAAGAAATAAGACTGCTGTTCTGGTGCATGTCAGCTAGGAAGCCAGTATGTACCGGGATGCAAACGGGAAGACATGATACCTAACGTCTTTTCCAGATGGAAGCGCCTGGCGCCGCTCCAAACCCCTGGAAGTGGACTGTGGAACACGTTGTCTATAAAGCCTTCCGCTCACACCTCCTGCCTCCCAAGCATTTCACAGAAGATGGGAATGTCCTGCAGCTTGCTAACCTGCCCGATCTGTACAAAGTCTTTGAGAGATGTTAAATACAGTCACTTACGGACACGGGGTGTGCTGTTCTTCCTCTGTACCCTGATGCGGTAGGTCCTAAGGTTGAAGACTCACATTTGTCTTCAAGATAGTAGCACTCCTCATGCTTGGTGAATTGACTATAAATAAACTGTCAGATGTGTCCTAAGAGTTCTTATTTAATTTCATTCCACTTAAAAGTTTCTCTATATTGATTTTCACCTAGTATATATACCGGGTAGTATTAAAGACCCTCAAAAGCAATTTGAAAGCCTCCTGGACATCTGCTAAGAATTCTAAAGAGGCCTTGAAGATATCATAGATGCTTTGATTTGATTCTTTATAATATCAGGTGATAGATATTATGTTAGTTCAGGGGACTTTAAAAAAGGTCCTAAATATATAAAAGGCTCTGATGACAGTCTATTGAGAAAGCTGAATTGATAATCTCTTAGTACCTTCAATAACCAAAGACTGACTAATTGACTCTTAATTTTAAAAAAGCTTGAGAGAAAAAAGTACTCCTTATTCAGGAGTACTATTCACACTATAACTGGTATGAATTCTTAAGGAAGCCCACTTTGTTAATGGCTAGGACTACTACTAGCTTAAGATGATTAAAGTTCTAGGTATTCTTGTTTGAAGGATGATGTAAAAATACAAACTGTAAGTGCATTAAAATAAGCTACTTTAATAGTAACCTGCATGAATAGAAATGGGCAGTCCCCACAGGGAGGAAGAATGCCTATTATTTTTTAGGTAAAACCCATATTACAGGACTCAATGAAGTTGTTAGAAAGAACAGAAAATGATCTTATGAAGAAGTGGAGCCACTCCATGTGGGAAAGATGGATGACAGACATATCAAGTTTAACACTTGGAACTTCCATAAAGTAGACTCGGGCATCTCAGAGGTCAGGTCCCCAGCTCTTCTCACGGAAGGTCAGCTTAATAGAAAAATGGCCGAGGTGCCTCATGACAGTCCATGAGCCTGGGAGGCACACAGGCTGAGTGGCCGTGGTGAAGAGGAAGAGCTGGACCACACAGTCTGTTTCCAAGACTGCAAGAGCTGGGCCTTGTCTGTTAGTTCCAGCTGTGGCATTCTCGGATAAATCTGCTTTTGAGTACATCCCTCCCCAACTAGGAAATCCTCTCAGTTCAGGAGACCGGTTTCCACATTTTAAAAACAGGGCTACTTACTCTAAACAATAATGTATTCACATCTGAGTACCCTTTATTATCTAGTTTCAGGTCTGATTTGATTCTCACGTGGCCTGGATTCATTAGACTTTCCCCGATACTTTTTTGTGTAAACACACTGAAGAGGCAGTAACCATTTCCATAAAAACACCTTGGTTCTGAGAGCAAGAGAATCACAAATCCTATACAATGGCTACACTCGATGACAGAAACCTCTTGAACTGGGTACCTTTAAAAATGAACCTGAAGTTCTTTTAAAAAGACAAAGTTCTACATTTCAGAGTTTTCCTTCGAAAAGAGAGAAGAGGGGCAAGATGAGGCACGGTCGCCATGCTTTGTTTTAAAGGCTGCTCTAACAAAATGAATGTGCCAGTAGCCAATGGTAGTCAGCCAAAGGGTGTGTTTAATAGACTCTCCAGGCAGATGTCCCACCTGCCTGTTTCCCCCCACCCCCCAAACTGGGTTTGTCTGAGGTTTCATTCCACAAAGCAGCAGCAGATGAAATACCTTAAAAGATACAGCACAGTTGATGTTGAAGACTAAGGACCCTACTCTTACTTTAAGAGTATTAGGCCTTGGGTTTCCCTGCCCCCTGCAATAAAGCCAGTTTTATATACACTCCCCATATCTTTTTCTAACGTTTTCTTATATAAATTTAAATATTTTACAAAAAAGGCTTTTTTCTCCAAACATATAAATTTTAGTGAAACATATATTCCCCACCTGTGAGCTTGTTTTTCACTAAAATATAAATGCTAGCGGACATGAGGGTACATGTCTGACCACTGGAGAGCACTGAAGTCTGAATTGCACTGTGGAGAAGGCACTTGTGTTTTCTCTGAGGTCTCTGGCAAGTAGCTCAGTGAGCACTCAGAATCGCTGTCCTCCAACGCCCGGGCCGAGGCCTCCGAGTGCCCAGTCACTGAGGCAGCTGGGGGCAAATGGTGAGTAAACTTGATGCTAAAATTACGGAAATAAAAAACCAAAATAAAAATAGCATGGACCAGATCTTAGTCTAGAATTAAACTACAAACAAAATCCAAAGTGTTCATTCATGAAGATTCAAACCTATTTCATTCTCTCATAAATTATAAAATACAAGGGTGGCTATATTAACGACAAAACTCAAACAGTACTGAGAGGGGTTTGTCAATGGGCAGAAGTCAGTCCCGCTGGGTGGGGCCCAGAACTCCCAGGTAGGTGGTGGCCTCCCTATTGCTGGGCCAGAAGTGCTGTCCTGTTGGCCTTCATCTTCTCCAGCCGCTTGGCCAGGTGGCTGTTGGTCATCTCCACTTCCTCAATCTTGTCCAGTGCTGTTCGTAACTAGAGACAGGAGAACTTGGTCACTTCACAGTCAGAAACAAAACCAAGTGCTACCATATTTTCAACTTTCCGGGACGTGGACGCGCTGCTGACGGATGGGTTTGCACAGGATCCCACAGCCTAATTTTTTTTTTCAATCAGCCACTCCTCAACAGTGATACTGAGTATTAGTCACAGACAGGACCTACGGACGCTGGAGAAATAGACCTGATCTAAAAAGTAAAAAGTATTCCTTCTCTTCTGTGACTGAACAAAACGTAAGATGGCAGTCACTGTGTGGGTCAAACACCAACACAAAAGAGTAAGGGACTCCACTGCTGTTTCCTTCAGATTGGACCCCGGTTTAAATTCCTTCTACAACAAAGAATTTACTTCCCAAGGACATTTTCCTTTTAGGAATGTTTTCCAGAAAGCATATTAAAACAAGTACCTCTCGTTGTAGCTTCCTTTTTTCTGCTTTCAGTTCATCTTCCACTTTCTCCGCATTCTCAGCAGCAGTCTTATATCTCAGCACCTGTCCCTCAAGCCGGCTAATCTGTAAAGATGAGAACACAGCCTCTGGTCCTGAGCACTAGGAGCCATCACTTTTTTGCAGCCAAGATGGAAATGCAATGTTATGAAAACTCTTAAGTAATCTAACACTAACAAGTCCCCTTAGGGTGAGTCATAGGTCCTCTCAGAAGCCAAACGCTATTTATAAAGAAAGAAATGTCCCCAAAGGGTTACAGCTGTAGAGTCATTACAGGCCAATTTCCCATGTTAAGTTTTATGATGACCATCGTGTTTAAGTGCCAAAGTAACATCACAGGAGGCTCACTGAATGGAAAAGTTTTGGGACCTTTTGAAATGTGCACTAAAGCATTTTGTTATAAACTATGATCTCTCTGAATTCTCATGAAATATCTACAACGAGAATTACAGCTACAGTTTTCTGTATTTTTACAGGAAACAGAAGGCGGATGTGCCCTGCCAGATGTTCTCTGCGGGCTTTCCCATTTTAATACAGAGCTTTTCCAGAGATCCAAATGTAAAGGCATCCGTGGGTTAGCCCTTTAGATGCAGGAGGCAGGTGTGTTTTAAGGGAATTTCAATCATTTGGCACCATTAGAAGTACTTACACTTTGCTCCAAGGTGGTTATATCCTGTTCTGCTTTTGAAAGCTTAAACTTGTATTCACTAATTTGTCTATTAGCATCTCCTAGAACAGAAGAGAATAATCAGTCACCTCTGAGAGGTGAAGGTGTGACCCACCAGGCAATGATGCCCTCTGTAGCACAGGAGGGGACCGTGCAGTCTAAGAAGACAAGACAAATGCACATAGGGCGACCATGGCACCTCCGGCAACCCAGCCCCTGGAACTGTGGACACTACAGAAGCTCTAGCACTTGTGTTACAACAGTATCCTGGGATCAGGAGTTGGAGGAAAATTCACTCTTCGCCCCATGATGTGTGTAGGTAGAGCGCTGAGCAAGGAGCCCTGTTAGCCAGCTTCTCTGCAGCCCTGTGGCCCAGGGAACCTCGGTGCTCACAGGACTAGGCCCTCCACTTTCCCGGACCCCAGCCCTGCACCTTCCCACCGCCGTCCTTCTGCTCCCCCATACACCTCAAGTGCTCCTTGTTCCCCACCCCCGATTTAAGTCTTAACCAACCTCCAAGGTTATGCTCAATTTTCACCTCCTGTATGACTCTCCTAAATTAATCGTAACTTCTCTTGCTGCCTTTTGCCTGTGTTTTTTTATAATAGTAATCATGTTTTCTTAACATTTATTTGTAAGGAGAGAGGCCCTGTCTAGCCTTATTGAATCCACCTCTGTATCTAGCCAAATGCTTTGCACACCATGAATGCTTAATAAATATTTGCTGAAACAAATGCTTTTCCGTAACATATGATAATGTGGTATGGGTAGAGCTATATAAATCAGTAGCTATACATTTGACCTAAGAAGTAAATCATTTAATAAGAAATTTATAAATGACGAGGGAGAAAAAAAATCCCTCCAACAAGCCAAATTTAATAAAAACCTCCCTCTGAAATGATTATAGGGTAAGAATGATAAGGCTTATAGGAGAAAATCAAATATAATCTACCTAACTCAAGAACTTTTGTGCTGTTGCACATAGCTAAGGTCATAACTTCCTATATATCCTCAATGCAAACAGCTGTTCTAAGTGGACAGTTACTGTCACCTTAAATGTAATGGGGTCATAAAACCCTCTCCCAAAAAGCCACCCCTGGGAGTCAGAACGATCCCTATTCCTGGGCTCCAAAACAGAAGCTTCACGACCTAGTTTTCTAATTCTTCACCCCCACAACTTGTTATCAAAATGTGCTGTGTCCTTCTCACTCTCCAAACCACCCATTCCTTCCTGTTTTCAAAAGTCTAACTCTGTCGTCTCAGCCATTTCATCTGTGTTTTGAAATTCCATTCCGTAACACCATGCTTTAGAGCCAAGGCACTGTCCAGACCCAAGAGTCACAGGGTCCCTTTCCTGGTTTTCTGGTGCAAGGGTGCTGCCTGCTTTGGTCTGTTCCCGCCAGGCCCAACCTGCCCATCCTGCTCATCTCACCTCCGTGTATAGTTGCAGGTGGTACTTCTCCCACCTTCCGCAATACCTGCGACCTATCCACACTAGGACTCATTCGCAGTCTAGCCCATTCCCCCTCAGGATGATTCCTTTTGATTTTGCTGCTTTAGGCCAATCTCTTCCAAATCTATTCCAGTTCCCTCTCTAAGACTTGACAGCCATTACAGTGGTTCAGCTCACCATCACAGCCTCCTAACCCAGTGGTCGGCAAACTCATTAGTCACAGAGCCAAATATCAACAGTACAATGACTGAAATTTCTTTTGAGAGCCAAATTTTTTAAACAAACTTCTTCTAACACCATTTCTTCAAAATAGACTTGCCCAGGCCGTGGTATTTTGTGGAAGAGCCACACTCAAGGGGCCAAAGAGCTGCATGTGGCTCGCAAGCCACAGTTTGCTGACCACTGTCCTAACCAATCAGTCTACCTCTTGTCACATCCCAGTCCTCATCGACCCTCCATGCCAAAACGACATTTCAGGAACAAAATATTCTACCAGGAAGTATCACAAGGGTTGTAACTGATATCCAATAAAGGATATATCCCTAACCTCAAAAGTTGGTATTAACATTATTAATAAGCCTTAATCCAAGAAGTCTTTTCTATTTGGCCTAATTTAGAATATTTAGGTGAAAAAGCCATGGAACAACCAATATTTTAAGATAAGTTCTCAGAAATGCTATTTGAATAGGAAAAAGAAAAGTCTCCCTGCTGGTGAATTATATAGTATCTACATAAGAATGGCTTCTGAACAGTCCCTACGGAATAATTTCGGTAAATGGAGTAGGTTTACATTGTGGCCTTGTTTTCAATTCCATCTAATAAAAATTAGAGTTAACAAGAAAACTGAGAAAATTCTGAAACTACTCAATATTAGTGTGAGTTAGTTCTAAATATATCCCTCCAATTATTCCAAGTTGCATTCCACTAAATTGGGTAGGGTGCTGCATGGGAGCTTCCAGCTGACAGGTATGAAAGAGGACAGTGTCAGGATGTCAGTATTTGCAAAATGCTCCTACAAATCACTCTGCCGAGAAGGGAAGTGCTCTCATCATCCCTGAAGCTCGCAGGTGAGCAGAAGCTCCTGTTCGGCTCTATTACTGCTCTGATTGCTCTTCTGGACAACCTGAGGACGAACCAACCTGTAAGAGCTCCTCCTGAGAAATGTGAATTACGTGACACTGGCAGCCAGTTTACAACCCTGCTTCTAGGACACAGCCCAGACAGACTGTGACTGGCCTGTCCCGTCCCCCTGCACTTACTCTGCATTTCAATGAACTGCAAGTCCGAGCCGTTCTGCAGCCCGGCCAGGTCACCAGCCGCTGTGCCATCGCCCCTGGAGCACTTCTGCCGCTCCTCCTCTAACTGCAGCTTCAGTTTTCTAACCTGCAGGGGAATCAAAGGCTCATCAGCAAGATGCAGTTTGTCAAAGGAGGCAGATCCTCGTCAGCCACACACATCATTCATGAGCAATTTCCTTGAGTGCCCACCAAGGGGACACACTACTAACGGTGCGAGGAGAAGCTGTGAGCAAACATCGAAAGGAGCGAGCACCAGGACCAGCACCCATAAAAAGAGCTCTATTTTTTTATTTGTGTAGGGTTTTGGAACAACACTTTTCAGTATTATTTGTTACTTTTATTCAAAATGGAAATTCTATGGGCAGTTATTTTTCCTTTGTTTTAGAGTTAGGTTAAATATTCTTATTTAGAAAATTTTCTATATACAGAAATACATTAATAAAGGATGTTCAGAGTAGCTTATTCATAATAGCCAAAACGGAAAAGAATCCAAATGTCCATCGACAAGAGGATAAACAAATTGTGGTACATCTATACAATGGAATGCGGTACATCTATACTCGGCAAAAAAGGAGAAAGTACAATTGACAGGCAACAACATGGCTGAATCTCAAAATAAGTATGTGAAAAATGTATTCCAATTATATAAAACTCCAGAAAGTGCACTCATCTGGAGTGACAGAAAGCAGATCAGCGGTTGCTTGGAAAGGGGGAGGGAAGAGGGTGCAGGAAGGAATGTTTACCAAGGGTGCAGAAACTTTGACACATTATGAATACTGTCACTCCCCAAGTTCATCAGTTGAAATCCTCAGAATATGACCTCATTTGGAAATAGAGCCATGGCAGATGCACGGAGTTAAACTAAGCTGAGTTCATATTGCAACAGGGAGGACCCCTAAGCGAATATGGCTGGTGTCCTTATAAAAAGAATTCCAGGTGAAGGGATACGCATTCAGAGGGAAGCTGATGTGAAGACAGAGAATGCTACCTATAAGCCAAGGAATGCCAAAGATGACCAGCAAACCGCCAGGAGCCAGAAGAGAAGCAGGGGGCAGATGGCCCTCCCAGGCTCAGGAGGAACCAACACAGGGCTAACACCATGATCTTTGGGCCTCTCATCTCCAGAACTGTGAGACAATACATTCTATTGTTCTAACCACCCAGTTTGTGGTAGTTTGTTATGACAGCCCTAGGAAAATAATATAGGTATGCACATTTGTGTACTTTATGTGCAGCCTATTCTACACCAATTATCCTATCTAATAAAGAGGGAATTGCTAATTGACCCTCATGCCGTCACAAAAGATGGCGGCACCCACAGCCAATAAGGAGGGAATATGCTAAGTGACTGCCCCCCCTCAAAGATGGCGGCACTCACAGCCAATAAGGAGGGAATATGCTAAGTGACTGCCATGCCCTCAAAGATGATGGCGCCCACAGCCATAAGATGGTGGCGCCCGGTCCCCTCAGCCACCCAGTGCCGGCCTGAGGCGCAGGCAAGCCTTGGGTGGCGGCTGCCCAGCCGCCCGTGGCAGCAGCAAAGGTGTGATGGGGTGTCGCCTTCCCGATTGCCAGATCACCTCCCACCCCTGAGGGCTCCCGGACTGTGAGAGGGGGCAGGCCGGGCTAAGGGACGCCCCCCCGTCTCCAGTGCATGAATTTTCATGCACTGGGTCTCTAGTACCCTAATAAAGCTGAAGTTTTAAAATTTGCAAAATAAAGAAACTAAAAAATAAAATTAAAAGGGACTCTGGGTTGGAGGAAAAAAGCAAGGCTCAGTGGAGAAAGGAGTGCCACATGTGGAAAACAAGGAGATCAAGGGAACAGAAATGTATTGGATTCTGAGGCTTCCAGACCACACTCAGGTCCCACAATTCAGACAGCTGGGCTGTACCCTGAGGCAGAGGACCGAGGCTCTCTTTGGAGCTCTGACTAGCCTAAAATAAAAGACCAACCTTTCCACACTGAAGGCTCCCAACCAAACACCCAGCCACATCAATTTTCACAAAAGCTTGGACAAGCCTCACCCATTACCTCAGAGCTGCCCATCAGCTTTCTAGTTCCCCACTCTTACACTGAAGACCAAATAAATGTGCATAAGAGAGCATCTGGAAGGAAACAAACTGCAGACAGTACAAAACAAACCAACCAGCCTGTCGATATCCTCTGAGATTAGTGAAACTATCTGCATCCTTGAAATGACTGCAGAAATAGAAACTCAATGAAAGTATTAGAAGATAAAGTTGAGAAATTTTTAGAAAGTAAAGCAAGAGACAAAAAGAAAGGTGGAAAAACAGGAGAGAAACAAGAGGTCGGAACATCAGTGCCCGAGTCTGTCTCCCTCCTTCGGAAACCAGTCATGTTTCCCCAAATGCCTACAACTCTTACCATCACACAAGCACAATTCAGAGCTGTCTACCCACCTCCACACACAAGGGGAGGTGCTTCTGGGACAAAGCCTCACATGTCTCTTCGTCTTTCAAGGGTCAAGGTGAATCTGCACGCTCAGAGTTCCAGATGGCCTCACCAACTGTGTCCTCGACTCCAGCAGCACGAGTCAAGGGGAAGCCTGAGCACCGAGAATAAGTTCGCCACTCCCCTAATGGGGAAAGTCCGGGCGAGCGCTGCACTGGGACTAAAACCATGCTTCCGAGACACCTCTTGCAACACACACAGGGTCACCACTATCTGCCTTGAGAGAACCAAGACTAATCTCAATATCCCCAACACTCTGTTTATGTCCATCTCAAAAAGGGTCATACTTCTCTCTCCTACACTCTTCCCCAGAAGGCTCTGTACAGCCCTTTCTCTGTCTTCACCTCCTAATCTTTCCCAAAGCCTGAAACTCTTCCACTGTGCCCTCTGGATTACCATTCTATCATCAGCAATGCCCCCTGGTCCTCCATCTCTGCTCTGAGCACTCCCTTTACCCCAGTGCTGTAATAGGATCCTGCTTCCTCTGCAGCCCTCTACGTACTCCCACAGCCCTACATTTCTCCCACAGCCCTCCCATTGCTGGGCCTGAGAATGGAATGGGTGTCCTCTTGTTTTTTTTGCTGTTGCCAAACTATTCCCCCTCTAACTTCCCTAAAACTCCTAATCTTATCTCTTCCAATTATACTCACTACCCCTCATCATTGCCATCATTCCATTCTTTCTTCACTGTTTTAGCTCCCGTCTTGCACTCCCTCAAAACTATTCCTGTCTTAATTCTTGGCAATTTCAAATTACATCTAAGTAGTGGATTTCTCCTACAACTAATACCTCAGTTTCCGGAACACCTCCTCTCTAAAGATCTTGGCATCTGTCCCTTCATGCCCTCAGCCACTCACTCCCACAATCAAGTACTATAGCTCATCATTTAGATCAGCGGTCACCAACCAGTGGTCCGCAGACCACTGGTGGTCTGTGAGGTCCAAAAGGTTGGCGGCCACTGATTTAGCTAACTGCAATCTCTACATACATCTAACCCACGTATTGTCTCTCTAACTGCTACTCCAGATCTTTCCAGCTCATTCTTTCTGGACCCCAACTCCAAAAATCGTTGGATCCCACTAGCACTGTAATCCATTGCTCCCATTGCTTTCCAGTGTGCCTTGTATCTTCCTGGATGTCCTCTCAAACCTCCTTACCCAGTTTAATTTCTAGGTCCATCACCACTCTGTTGCACACACCCTTGCCTCCTCTGCCCTATTATACTCATCTGAAAAAAGCTAACTGCCTACTCCACATCTGCACCGATAAAGCTTAATGTGGCTGGAGAAACACAGTAAATGCATTCACACAAATCTCTAACATAACACATAATTTGCTATCTATATATATAAAAGCCAAGTGACTGGCCAACCGGCCAATTGGCCAGTAGCTATGATTTGCACTGACCACCAGAGGGCGGACACTCAACACAGGAGCTGCCGAGTTGTGGTCACTTGGCAGCGGTGGTTCTCAGGTGACGCGCCCAGAACCACAGAGGAGGGAATCTGATTCCGGGGTGCGTCACCCAAGAACTGCCCTCTCGCAATCCGGGATGCCTTGGGGGGGTACTGGAGAGCCTGTTTTGGCCCGATCCCCGCAGGCCAGGCTGAGGGACCCCACTGGTGCATGAATCTGTGCACCAGGCCTCTAGTTAATTATATTTGTTGTATATTGCTTGGTCTCCTACCACTAGAATGTTCGGTCCATTGGGGCAGGAATTTTTTAAAACTAATTTGTTCATTGAACTATCTCAAATACCTAGAATAGTGCCTACTAAATAGTGGATTTAACCTACCACTGGAAAGTCTACAGCTAAATTAGTAATACACATATAGAAAAGCAAGTTAAAGGAACAGAACAATATTTGCTTTGGGGAAAATGAAGAGCTGTGGAAGAGATGAGAGGCAGTCCTAGATGCTACAAGGCTCCACTGTGAGGAGTGTTGACAGATGTAAAAACATGAAAGACTGGAAGGACACTGTTCCCTTATTAGGCGGATGTGGGGATGGGAGGTATAAGTGTGTGGTAGGAACAGGGGATCAAAGAAAGCTAAATGCTCACCTTCCACAGATGGATGGCAATAGAGATTGCCAACAACAGACCAATTGAGAAGCAATGTAAGCATGTTATTTATATACAAACAAACAAGAATGGCACACACCAAAGAATCAGGTAAAAGCACCAAGCAGGAATGGTCTGGGGTAAAGGCGGGGGGCAGGAGAGAGCACTTCCGGCTTCACAGCAAGCTTTGTAGAACTGTTCGACCCTCAAGCTATGTGTCCTATACGTTATTTTTAAAAAACAGGAAATAACAAAGAGGTAAAATATGAATTATCTTTTTATCCTTCAAATCTGACTTGAGTGCTGATATTTAAAATAAGCACATCTCTTTCTTGTGTACAATAGTTTGCTAACATTTTGCCATGTGACTTAGTTACAATTAACATTACCTGTGATAGTAGTTCTTCCTTCTCTCCAGCAAGTTTTCGTAGCCTTACATCTAAAACAAACAAAAAAGGCTGTAAACTAAATTTGTAATAATGCAGTATATGAACAATTTAAATAATTCTACAAATTAAAAAAGAGCAAATATTATCTGATAAACAACTTAGAGCTCTGACTATCAAGACATGAAGGCTTGATGGTGTAAGGAAAAGTACTTCATTATTCAACACATATTTCCACACAACTGATATTTATCAGGGCACCAAATACACGTGCTCCCTAGAGCAGTGATTTTCCACTTAAAGACAAACTTAAGTACAAAGATCATTTCCTTGTGTCAAAACTTTGCAAGCTCTCACTAGTAGACAGACAACTCAAATGCCAAGAGTGCTCACACAAGCTTAATTACGCCCTTAGCAGGAGAAAACAAAATATGGGATAGAAGACAGGGGTCAAGAGTGGGACTTAGAGGAGCTGGAACAAAAAAACCAGAGGAACACAATGCTGGAAGAAGCAAAGGCCCACGACAGCTAGTGAGGGGAGGATGGGCCCAGCTCTAAAATGCAGGCCATCAAGGGCTAATCAGGCTCTGTGGCAGGATCACGGGGCTGCTCCTGGCCTGGAAGGAGAGCACATACATGAAAACAGGACCTTGGGCTGAGGGGATACCCACAGATGAGTAAAAGCAGCAGCTGACACCTAGCCAGCACCTCTTACAACCCATCAGGGTCCCAGCTAAGTGTAAGCTCGGTTTCTTCAGCACCTTCCAAGCAGAGGAAACGCTCTGGATCATACCCTCAGTCCATTCTCTAGAGCAGCTCTCTCTCGCCTTCTAGCATCTTCTGCTTCATCAAAGTGCTCTACAATCACATTTCTGTAAGTCTGTACATTCGAGACTGTGTTCACTAACTTTAGAAGAATTTTTTTTTATTTCCCCCACTCTTACAGCCCACTCTTCTAGGTAACCTACACATCTATGAAAACATGAAAAAAAGATCATTTTTTAAATACGTAAAAGTAGGCTGATGATACAGTATCTATCTGGGTCATTTTCTTCCTGTAGAGCAGGATTCTTAGTGGAGATAATTGGTAGGCATCTGTGTGGTTTCCTGAGAGAGGTGTCACTAGATTCTCAAAGGGTTAAACTGAAGAGGCTTAGACTTTAAGAGGCTCAGAAACCCTGCTCTAGAAATAACACCGATATCTACCTTCTTGGTCATCTGCTTCTTGCCCTAAGAAACGAGGTGGCAACGAGCTCCAAGAACCCTGGGATAAGCAGAACACAGAACCAGATGCTCCAGGAAGAAAATACACTTGGAAAGTCGCCTACCAGCCCACTGGTTCCCTGGGACCAGAAGTTTCTATTTAATTGAAAAAGCAATGTGCTATCTCTAAGTGAAAAGGAAATGTGTGTATACCCACAGTGCTTCCAGCCGGGGGACTTACAATGACCCAAATGCTGGTCGGTCTCCCACGGTCAAGGATGTCTGAAGATAATGTGCCCCGATTTCTTCCCATTAAGGATCTAGATAAGGCTCAGATAGTCTTTGTGTAGGTTTTGTTTTCCAAGATGGGACATGAACAAGCTGGAAGTCTTATAGGGTCACCTTAACCCAAGTCAAGGTAGCAATCAGTGTCTTACCTAGAGGACCCTCTCCTGCAGACTCCAAGACCTGAGCAGCTTCCTGAGACACCACGGCGATGGCTCCAACCACTGGTTCATGATTGACATCACCATTGGGAGTGCCATCGGGGATTATAACTAAGCCATGTTTCTGTGAGGAAGGAAAAACCCACCATCAAAAGATGGCCCACACGGAGAGGGCATGCTCTGTGAGGTGACTCTGACAACAGGTTTGCCACAGGTAAAACCGGGCAGAGCTAGTTTCATGGAATACAGCTCTGTAGAAGAAATGACTTAAGCCTACCAAATATGGACTGAAGAACGATCACTGTGGTTTGTACTCATGCCAGGAACGATGACAGGATGAAAGGAAGGAAGAAGAAAGCGCTGAGGGACATGAGCTGCAGGCTGATGCTAACATACCTCTCCTGTCTTCACCGACTCCTTCAGGTCAGCCAGCTCCTCTCTGAGCGTATCTCGCTCATTCCTAAGGCAGGCAATGTATTCCTTCTGCTTCTCTAGGGCCTGGTTTTAGACAGGGTAGCAAGGGACAGAATGGCACAGAAAAAAAGCAAGTGAAAGGGAGCAGAGAAGTACCCGAATCAAATAAAGATAAAGGCATAAAAGACAAGGCAACATTAGGAGCTGGGAGGAAATACGAAGTTAGATGGATGTATATCTCCAGAAGGGAGTTTTAATAGCAACTGGTTAATCGTGCATAAATTCGACAAAACATGCTTATCACATCAGGCAAGAAAACGAATCTTTCTTTTCCAGTCCATGAACAAACAGGAAATGGAAAACGAAGGCAGCAGTAATGGTGAAATAAAGTTGACCTTACTGATCTTCTAGTACATTTTCATTTGGTGAATCAATCAAATAAAACCCCCAGATTTCAACTAAAATAGTTTATTCAAGAATATATTTGATTTTAGAAAAAATTCTAGAAGAAAAATGACCAGTATGCACAAGGTATTTTAATTAAATGTATGCTGTAGTGATTTTTCTTCAAGTAGTGTGGCAAAATATTCCTCAAATACTGCTTAATTAAAAATGGCTAATTCCCAAAGGGATTCTTGAGAGCCTACTTTGTTAATTTAATTAAATACAATTAAGAGTAATTTGGTTTTCTGATATACCTTCAAAATGTGAAAATCAAAAACAACATACTAACAACATAAATACAGCCATCTACAGAGGGGAGCAAATATGGGTTTTGGAATCTGGCTTTTGAGTCCTGGTACATACTAACTTGTCTTTGCCTCAGTTTCCTCATCTGAAAAAGGGGCAGGGGTAACCTTAGCTCCCACAGGGTGGGCACAGGCTTCCAGAGGCTCAGTGTAAAGCCCCACCTGCCATGCATGAGACAGGGAGGGCTCAGGGAAGCCGGCTGCTGTTTCCATTTGCATTTTCCTGCCACTGCCTGAATCTCACGGCTGTCAGAACTGAGGACAGTGCAGAAGCAGGAACACACTTTGATCCTTGGGCCCCAAAACATACCCACGTTAGGCAGTCTATTCAGGGGCCTGGCCGCTGGGCTATTTGAAAAAGCCTTTCTCCATCCATTTGTTCATATATTTAATGTTCTCTGCCAGCATTCCCATTAATCTGAGTTAACTACAACAGGTCACTTTCTTCTCAGTTTATTGGGTTTAGACGTGGTCAACTGCTTAGTGACTGGTTGCTCAATAACTGGACAATTTTTAAAGCCATTATAATCCTATTCTGCAACCAAACTGGGAGTAAGTAAGGGATAAGAGCAACTATGATTTACACAGCTCGAACTACAATTTGCATAGCTCCAACTATACAGGCAGTGTTATATACACATATAATTATATCTGTATCTATATAATTTCTCCCTTACATACCCTGTATTTTGTCTTATGCCCATTTCACGAATCAGAAAATTGAGGCTCAGAGAAGTTATATTTTTTTGCTCAACGTCACAGTAAGTGGCAGAGCTAGAAAATGAATCCAGTTCTTTCTGGTTCTGAAGCTCTTGCCTACTTGTTCTATATGGCAGCACCATGACGGCCACAATTCTGTTCCCTTGCTGTCGTCCCAGACGCTGCTGGAGAAGTGGTCCACAGGGCAAGTCCTACTCCTCAAACGGCAACATCAACATCTAACTTCCTTTCAACAATTCACACTGTATGACATGTCTGGAGTCTGCCTGCCTGTGAATTCATAATGATTTTCTAATATCATAAGGCATTAATATTAACACTCCACTGCATTAGTAACAAATGTAACACTAAGATAGCAAAGCACAAACAATACCCTGTTGACAGTTGCTGTTGTCTGCTGGGTTAGACAGTTGTGGTTCTGGGTGTCTGCGTGCACAGTTAGGCCGTGCATCAGCACATGTACTGAGTTAGTGATCACTATCACAACATGCTCTATAGTAACACCACCACCAAACAGAAATGATCTCTTAGGAACAGACCAATTTGAAACCAGGAATTCTAGCAAATGCTCGAATATGCCATTTGCCCCTCTTCCACATCTTGCAGCAGTGAACTTTATCTTTACTTTTGGACTTTTTAATTTTGTCTTCCCATAATTATGGATGGGAAAATAAAATACATCCTGTAAGCGCTCCCATTTCACCACAAAGTTTCAAGAGGACTGAAATACCGTGTAATTAGACCACATGTATTCACGCTGAATCTGAAATCCTCTGTAATACCTGACCATCTAACCACTACCCTTGTGTCTGCCTTCAATAATAGTTCCTACAGTGAATTTTTTTAGGGTAAAAAGTACATGCTTGTGACAGTCTAAAAAATTCTTTATCCCTGACCTAACCTCAAATTCTAGTGTCAAGAAGGCTTAAAGATATGTATAACAGGTTGAACTTTGGGCAACAGGTTAACGCTCCATATAACTGCACAGGGTGGTCAGAATGGGAGTGAGTCTCACACGGGGATCTATGGATATGTAAGTACCTTGTATATATATTACACATGGCCACCTGGTGCTTGGAACAGCCTTGGGGATACAGACATGAGCACGAGGATCAGTGATGAATTGAAGAAAACAACTTTAACAAGAGAATAATGGTCATGCTCTTCCATGAAGTTACTAAATGTAAATCTTAAAAATGAATCTAGAGATGAGTGATGTATTAGGTAGGCATTGGCCATGTTGAAAATTCTGCAACCAAAGGAGGACCACATCACACGTATTAGGATGGCTACTATAAGCAAAACAGGACACATGTTGGTAAGGATGTAGAGAAACTGGGACACTTGTGCAGAGCTGATGGCAATGTTGGTGCAGCTGCCATGGAAAACAATATGGTGGTTCCTCAAAAAATTAAACCCAGAATTGCCATTTATGCAACAATTCCACCTATGGGTACATACCCAAAATAAATAAAAGAAGGGTCACAAAAAGATATTTATAAACTCATGTTCACAGCAGCATTATTCAAAACAGCCAAAAGGTGAAAGCAAACCAAGTACCTATCAACAGATGATAGGATAAACAAAATGTGGTAGGTACACAATGGAATATTATCATCTTAAAAAGGGACCTCTGACACATGCTACAATATGATAACCTTTAGGACATATGCCAAGTGAAATAAGCCAGTCACAAAAAGACAAATACTAATGATTGCACTCAAAGGAGCTGCCTTGAGTCAAAGTCACAGAGACAGAAAGTAGAATGGTAGTTGGCAGGGGTTGGGAGGAGGAGATTGGGAGTTGTCATTTAATGGGTACAGAGTTTCAGTTCTATAAAATGAAGAGTTCTGTGGATAGATGGTGGCGCTGGAAGCACGGCAATGTGAATGTACTTAATATCACAACTAACTCTACACTTAAAAGTAGTAAATTTTATGTTATTTGTACTTTATCACAGTTTTTAATTTTTTTAAATGACAAACTATTGATACATGCAACAACTTGGATGAATCTCAAGGGAATTATGCTGAGTGAAAGAAAGTAATTCAAAAAAGTTATATACTGTCTAGTTCTATTTATATAACATTCTTAAATGGCGAAATTATAGAAAAAGAGAACAGATTAGTGGTTGCCAGGGCTTGGGACAGAGTAGGGGAGAGAGTAGATATGGCTATAAAAGGGCAACAGGAGGGAACCTTATAACAGTGATGAAAATGTTCTGTATCTTGACCATTTCAGGGTCAATATCCTGGATGTGGTATTGTACTATAGTTTTGCAAGATGTTGCATTTGGGGAAAACTAGATAAAGGACATACAAGATCTCTTTGTATATTTTTTACAATTGCATGTGAATCTACAATTATCTCAAAAATGTTTTAAAAGTTTAATGTTCAAAAAAATCCAAAGGAACACATTATTATATACCACATAGAAGCAAGATACCCCTTATTTAATAATGCCAAGAAAATTAAAAAGTCAAATAATTTATATCTTAACCATCAGCTCAGCTTTTTGATAAGAAAAAAAAAACTGTTTTATTTTAAAGAGGTATTTTATTGGGCTGAGTGTTTTGGAATTTTTCTTTGGCCAGACCAAAATAACCAGTTTAAAATACTGAGATAATTATGCAAAATAGGAACCACAGGATTGCTGATAGGTGCTAGAGAAAATTATGTAAGGTCCTAAAAGAAACCCATTCTAGACAGGGACCAGATTTTAAACTTTTAAATTACGTACTTTGTGCTATACATTTTTCACAACTCATTTTAAATTTCCCAAGTAAAAATTTAAATAAAATCAGTAGCTCACAATTTTAAAACTGTTAACAGAGTTGTTAATTTGTACTGCAGAATGCTCTTCTAGTTCTGGGTAGAATTTTAGAAACTTGGTATTTTGTTTCCCAGCTGCCATTAATGACAGGATAAGGTCACTGGAGGTGTGAAAAGAACTGGATACTAAACATACCCAATGGAGGGTGTGATCCAGAGGGTTATGTCTACCACAAGTGCTCTTGGGGATCTTTGCTACCTTTCCTTAACCCACCTAACCTGTTTCCCCACCACAGCCCTTCCCTGAGAAGGTAAGCCTCTGGCAACTATGGCTATGTGGACCCCAATTGCGGAACAGATAGCTCCTGCCATGAGATGGGGCTGCCAGTCAAAGGGCACATGGGGTGAGCTGGTAGAAATCTTTTCAGCCTACTGTGCACTTGGGATCTACCTAAAGGGCTTAGCAAAAAAGCACTGGAGACTTTTTCCTTATCTGGGCCCCTGCTTTGGGGAGTTATGAGGTTATAATTAGAGATGACGTCATAATTTGGCAGCTCTAGCAAATCTGACATTCCTATCCACTTCCGTAATTAAACTGATTCTAATCTCTTCCTATTTTACTTACCAAGGATTTATGGAATGCTAATAACCTTTCCCCCAGCCCCACTCCTTATCCTCTTGCTCCTTACCCGAATTGTTGCAATGTAAGGATATAAAGCTACCCACAGAGTTTGAATTAAATGCCTGCGGCTGCTTCTGGATAAGAATCCTGAGGAAATAAAGAACAACTTCCTTAGAAAGTTCCTAGTGGTAGGTGTCACAAGCCCAGAGGCAGCGAGAGAGTAGAGTTCTTTCCATGCATAGTATCAGGTTTCCCCCTAAAAGTTTGTCTTCTGCTTATTATGTTTCACACTGTCTAAACGCTTAAAAAGAGTGGAAAGGACACATTTTTTGGAATCTCTAAGTTAAATTATATTGGTCTATTCCTCGTCGATGAGCTTGGGAGTAAAGCCCAATTTCACTTCATACCCTAATGCTTTTATCTTTCCAAAGAAGTGTCTCCTGGAGCTCAAACACCTCTTTTGTCATGGTGTCTAATTTCTGCTGCATACGTTGATTCTCCTGCAGAGGAAGAGGGGAAGAGAAGTAATGAAAGAGCAGACAGAAACAAGGGAGGGGGTCAGAGAGAGGAAAACAGAAATAAAAGAAAGCTGATTTTAAAAAACGGTAAAGGGAACAGGAAAAGCAGGAGTTGCTTGCTAAAAGGAAGGAAGACATCCAGCGTCTCGGAGGCAGGACCCAGTGGCTCACCGCTATAAAAGTAAGTAAGGGGACTGGGAATAAGTTCCAACCACAGCTATGTGGCAGCAAGCCAGCTAGGGTTTCTGCGTGCTCCAGCTCCACATGTGGACTCTTCCTGAGAGCTGCCTTTTCCAAACATGGAAAAACTTACATTTCTAAAGAGGGAAATTCAGATTTGCTTATCCTTATCATAAAGGACAACCAGTAGTTTTAAATTTTCTTTTCTTTTCTTTTTTCTAAGCAGAACTAAAAAATATACGAGAGACTTATCTTAGCTTCGTCATTTTGAATTTTTGTTAGAATCTATGCTACAAAGAAAAGCATGCATTATAAATGAATACTCACATCAATGTTTAGAAAAACTAGAAAAAAGTATTTAGTCATTCTTAAATAACTCTTCCGTTTAGACAATGATGCTCAATTACCCTTTTATGTTTAACAGGTTTTTTATGCATTATTGGTAAATTATGATCTCCTACTTTCCTTAGTCACACATTTCTTATATATTTTACCATGCGATTCTGCAGACCAAAAAGCATTGTTTTGTCATACTCAAGATTTTTCAGTTACACATAAACATGGCTAATAACATCTAAGAGATGTTAATTCTAAAAATAAGAAACACCTAAAACTAATTTAATGTTTTTAAAGTTTGTATGCCCAGCACCGAGTTTTTAAAGAAACTACAATGAAAAATTATAGAAATCATGCATTACAATTCCTCTTGAATGCCATCATCAAATTAAAAACTAGAACACTTAACCATTTCCAAGCTACTGGATTTGAGAAGCAGCTTTATTATTATTTTGAAATCACAAAAGGGGAAAAGTATATGTCTTCACTTAGAAACAGAAGTAACAAGTGGCTGGCACAATGACACACAAAAACACCGAAGGACAAAAGGGAGAGGAATTCACCCTTTAAAAAATACCAGCAGGAAACAGAATTTGGATAGTGTGCTTCTTGCCATATATGGAAAAACTAAGAAAACTAATTTCCATGTAATTTTATATTTTCAAAAGTTATCTGTGTCTGCATTTAGAATAGTCAAATTCTGCCTGCTTTCAGTAGGCTAGTTTCCATTCAATTATTCTCAAAAATGAAAAGAACACAAATGCACAAACAGAAAAACAGTCATTTCTTTTCTTCTATTAAAGAGTTATTTATTTATTTAAAATAGTTTTATCTTGGTTTCAGAGAGAGGAAGGGAAAGGGAGAGAGAGATAGAAATATCAATGAGGAGAGAGTATCGTGATCTGCTACCTCCTCACACCTCCTACTGGGAATTGAGCCAGCAACCCGGGCATGTGCCCTGACAGGGAATAGAACCATGACCCCCTAGTTCATGGGTCGATGCTCAACTATTGTGCCACACCAGCCGGGCTTAAATGTTGTTCTTTTAAGTCATGTATAGGGAGAGAGATTAAGTGAGGCAGGTACCTAGGTGGAGGAGGGTAGGAGGGTGGGAGGTGGGTGTGGGTGGAGATGAAGGTGTCTGAGTGACCTGGGATGTGGAGGAGTGAGTATGGTAAGTGAGGCATCTCCTACAGATCATTAAGAGATGGCCTTCCTGTTATCATTCACATGTCATCAATACTGAGTTGGTAAACACACCAAGATTAATGGTAAACACACCAGGATCCCTTACCAACAAACTAACTTCATATTTACAAAGAACGACAAACTCCAAAGGAAAACCCGCAATTAGAGAAAAACAGAAATGGCATGTGAGGTAGTAGACACAGAAGGATGATAAATGCTTTCAAAGACCTCTTGGTGGACCACACTGTTTCCCACTCCACAAGGTTGCCAACACTGATGCTCAGAGTCCCTCTCCAGGAGAAAGTTGAACTCAGCACTGGCCAGCCTTTGCCTTTTTGTATATAAGATGCCTCCACAATTTCTTATTTGCATCTACCTCAATGAAGATCAAGCTTCTTATTCCCCCAGAACCGTAGTCGGCAAACTGCAGCTCGCGAGCCACATGAGGCTCTTTGGCCCCTTGAGTGTGGCTCTTCCACAAAATACCACGGCCTGGGTAAGTCTATTTTGAAGAAGTAGCGTTAGGAGAAGTTTAAGTTTAAAAAATGTGGCTCTCAAAAGAAATTTCAATCGTTGTACTGTTGATATTTGGCTCTGTTGACTAATGAGTTTGCCGACCACTGCCCCAGAACTATGTTCCCAAAGACAGCATTCACTACATTCCAAAGAATGATGTACTCTGTAATCTTTCCTTTACCCATTTCCTAAGATGTCTGTAGGAAAGAATGTGCTTAGGAATAAAAGCAATTACAAAAGCTTCTATTATTAAAAGGGGCTGTTTATAGGGTTCATAGTATTAATTGTTTAAGCCTTTATGTTTCACGTTTGTAAAATTGTAAGGTACAGCCAAATATGAAGAGACAAGTAGTAAACGCTTTGTAGTATTTTAATTCCTTTCCCTCCCAATGCATACCCCTCATCCCATTCAATGCACTTTTTCAAAATTAAGCATTTCCTCAGTTCATGTACATACCTCAATAAGCTCATCTCTTTGTCGAAGGCCTTCTTTAAGTTCATCCATTTTATGCTGCAGCACACTACACATATGTTTCTGCCTTTCTAACTCCTGTTATTAAACAAAAGATACAGTTTACACAGATAATGGCACACAACACATTGAAACATCTACAATATAATAACATAGAGGCTAAGTATGTCGCCCAGAAACACCCCTGAACTGCCAATGCAGAGTAACTTAGAAAAATTCTGTGGTCTATGGAAAGAAAGGTACAGAAATTTTTAATTTTTCATCTTATAGGATTATATACCTAGAAAACCCAAACTAATCAATGGCAAAATTACTTGGAACAATGAGATGACTTAGTAAAGTAACAGGTTAAAAAATTACCATATGAAATTAAAAAATAAATTTAAGAAATACATACATGTAAACATGCAAGAATATACAAAACCTATCTGAGGAAAATTATATAAAACATTTTTGGAAGACAGAGAAGTAGGATTAAACCAATGGAAAGGCATTTCATCTTTTTGGAAAAAAAGACTCGAATATCATAAAAATGTCAGTTCTCTCCCAAATTAATCCATACATTTAATTAGAGCAAGAAAAGTTGATTATAAAGTACATCTGGAAGAAAAAAATGGACAGAAAGCATACTGAAAAAGAAAGGCAGCCTTATTAGATATTAGAACATGTTATAAGGCCCACATACTGAAAACGTTGTTGTAATGCCTCATGAAGACAGATCAATGAAGCAGAATACAACAACCAAAAATAGACCCAATTATAATATATTAAGTAGAACCGATAGACAAATATATTGAACAACAAAAATAAAAGAGCATCTCAAATCCATAAGAAAAAATACTTTTAAATTAGTGTTAGGATTACTAGATATCTGTATGGAAAAAGAAAAGTGAGACCAAACCTTGCACCATACATCAGGACAAATTCCCAATGGATCAGAAGAAGTGTTCAGCAAGAAGGAGGGGTAATGGAGAGAGCAAGGGAGGGAGGGAACAGTTCTAGTACTAAAGAAAAGATGAGTGAATTCTTATAACCGATGAATGAGGAAAACATTACTAAAAGTGGCTAAAAAACTTACAAGCAAGAAGGAGAAAGAGATAATAAATTAAATAAAAATAAAAACTTCTGAATAGCAAAAGACTATAAACAAAGTAAATGACTGCAAAAAAGTTACAACTTATATAAGAGACAAAAAGTTACTCTCTCTCTATTATAGTCTAAAACTAGAAAGAAAAAAACCACTGCTATATAGAAAAATGGACTAAATGGTGGAGAATTCACAGAAAAAAAAAGAAATTGTTTTGAGCATGAAAAGATGATCATACTAAGAGAAATAGAAATGAAAATCGTATTTCTCACTATAACACTAGTAAGAGTCCAAAAACTTGACAACATAATTCAGGAAAGCACTATGAGATAGGAAACGGGCCCTCTCATACATTTTGGTGGGAATACAAAACGGTATAGCTCCTACGGAGGGAATAATTCGGCAGAATCTAGCAGCATTACCATACCTTTTGAACCAGGTAAACCCACTTCAATAACTCCCCAAAATTAAAAAGACATACAGGTACATCATTTTTGCAGGACTATTTTTAACAGCAGGAGACTACGAACAACTCGAATGTCCATTAATAGGGAACTGGTAGAATAAACTATAGTATATCCACACAATGAAAGATCTATACAGTGATTTTAAAAAATGAAGAAGATCTCTATATACTACAATCATAAGGTGGTTAAATCAAGGTGCAGAATGGTATTTACAGTATGCTACCATTTTCTAAGACAGGAGGAACATATATATTTGCAAATATTTCTTGAATGGCAAAAAATATATATCTTCTTAGATTAAAAAATGGGATAATAAACTAGAAATTTAAAATTTTAAGGAAGGGAAATAGGGGTAAAGAGAAAGAGCTAGAAGGTTGACTTCTTTGAATATGTTTTTTGTTGATTTGACTTCAGATATATGTAAACATTTTAAAACAAAAATAAAAAGCAATTCCTTGGGGAAGCAACCCAAATATCCTCTGACATATACATGGATTAATGTGGCGCGTGCGCACACACACAGAGAGTGAAATCTTACTCAGGAAGGAAATCCCACTGCAAGCTACAACATGAACGAACCTTGCTTGAGAGCATTATGCTAGAGCAGTGGTCGGCAAACCACGGCTCGCGAGCCACATGCGGCCCTTTGGGCCCTTGAGTGCGGCTCTTCCACAAAATACCACGGCCTAGGTGAGTCTATTTTGAAGAAGTGGCGTTAGAAGAAGTTTAAGTTTAAAAAATTTGGCTCTCAAATGAAATTTCAATCGTTGTACTGTTGATATTTGGCTCTGTTGACTAATGAGTTTGCCAACCACTGTGCTAGAGAAATAAGTCAGTCATGAAAAGACAAATATATGAGTCCACTTATATGAGGTATCTAGAGTAATAAAACTCATAGAGACAGAAAGGAGGATGGTGGTTGCCAGGAACTGGGGGGAGGAGAAAATGGGGAGATATTTAGTAAGTACAAGGTTTTAGTGTTACAAGATGAAAAAGTTTTGGACATACGTTTTACAACAATGTGAATATACTTAACAGTCCAGAACTGTACACTCTAAAATGGTTAAGGTGGTAAATTTTGTTATATTTTTTTTAATCACAATTAAAAGTAAAAATAATTTAAAAATAAAAAGTAAAAAAGCAATTTCTAAATATTGAAATAAATGCAGGGAACTATATAACCAGTTAGCAACATAAGCACAGGGATAGAAACTATTTCAAGTAACTTTTAAAAACAATGGTTGGACTATACGTAGCCTAGCAGTCAAATAACAACCAAACAGAACAAAACAAAAAACGTAACTATTTTAAGTAATTATATTGTTGGTGGTAACGTTGGTATTGCTATTCTGGGTACTATGGGATAAAGCAATGAGCATAGAATATAACATAATTACTATCATCCTCAGTGACCTTAAGAACTGAAAGTGGCAGTGTGGGGAAAAAAGGGTTGCACATATACTAGTCTAAGGAAGACTCTCAGTAAAAACCCTAGAGTCCTGAACATGAACTAGAACCATAAGCACACACTCATATTTTGACTTTAAAAACTTTTTAAAATTATTTTTTAAAATATCCCACTACACATGTTCACCTGATGCTAAAAAAGCTTATAATCAGCAATGAACTTGGTGGCAAGTGCAACCCTGGCAACCATAGTAAGCTATATTGTTAAAATGTGCGGAGGGGAAATTTAGTTTCACTGAAAGTGAAGTAGGGTTCCTTGGACAAACAGCTGACTACACATCTGTGCAGGAAATGTACCAGATGAGCCTGGAACACCTTCTTGTGCTAGACAGCAGAGAAGCTATCAAAAATGGACTCTTGAGCCCTAGCTGGTTTGGCTCAGTGGATAAAGCGTCAGCCTGCGGACTGAAGGGTCCAGGTTCAATTCTGGTCAAGGGAACATGCCCAGCGGTGAGGGCCTGAGGCAGAGAGGGGGAGAGGGAGGAAGGGGGATGAGAGGGAGACAGGGGGAGAGAGGGGGGCGGACTGAGGAGGGTTGATGGGGGGAAAAAGGGGACATATGTAATATTTTCAACAATAAAGAATGTTTTTTTAAATAGACTCTTGTCAAAACTTGGGAATCAACCTGAAGAGGTTCACATTAGTTAAAGGTTGGACAATTTGAAAATCAGTTAGAATCTATCTATCTATCTATCTATCTATCTATCTATCTATCTATCTACAAAAGCCTAATGTGCAAAATGTCCCCTCAGGAGTTTGACCAACTGGGAATTCGATCGCTCACTATGATGTGCGCTAACCACCAGGGGGCAGCACAAAACGAAGGAAGGCCTTGGCCGGTGTCCCACAGCTGGGGAAGGGAGGCCCTGGCCGGCAGCCGGTAGCCACTAGGGACCGTACCCATGCACCAATTTTGTGCACTGAGCCTCTAATAAAATCTATAATTGATTAACATCATCAAATGTTTGAATACTTAACTTCATAATATTTTTTAAAAAGAAACCAATAATGGATGACTATGAAAGAATGCTAAACAACCAATTCTTTATTTTGAAAACTCTTTATCTTGCCCTTCCTATCTAAACTGTCTCACCTGAGTAGTAAGAGATAAGGGGACATTTTCTTTAAAGATGGAGTTACACTTTAATTTTCCCTCTGCAATTTTAACAACATAGTTTATAGAGCTCTAAAGAAACCATACATCGATTTCTGACCCATGTCTCCACAATGCTGTTTCTAAATTATTGATGAAAAATTCTCTCCAATCATTTAGAAAACAGCTTTTCTTGAAAAATGAGGGAGGGGAGAAGAAAAAGAAAAAACTGAACCATCGCACTGCAAGTCTTTGAAGCTTTGTGAAGTTCTAGCCAGTCAAAACAGGAAGAAATAAGTAATTAACTGTAACTGTCCCAATTAAGAGATAGGAAATAAAGATAAAATTTGAGTTCTATTCTATTTTCAGAAACTAAAGAAGGTCATAAGCTTCTCTTTAATAAAATAAATCTTATAAAAATTTAAAAGGAAAAATATTTAGGACCTATTATGTTCTGTCAATTTCCTTGGACCAAATGGTTTGACTGAAACATCATTCCTAGGTATGCTGCATGTTTTCCACTAAGCCCAGCACTTTTTAAATGGCAGCTTTTAATTTTCTGATCCAAAAGAAAGGTGTAATACAAGATGAGCAGTTACCTTTGATTTTTCTTCATTTTCTCTATAAAATTCTGCCATCTGTTCCTCTTGTTCTTCAATAACATCCTTGAGGGTATCTACCTGGTAGATCAAATTGTTCTTCTCATTGTCTAACTGTGCATTAGAAACCATGGCTTTCTTGTATTTTTCTTCCACCTCAGACAAAGACTCCTAAAAGAAAGTCCAAGTCATGAGCCCGATACCTAAAATGTCATGTTCACATACATATACTATATACAATATATAACAGGAAAAGATAGCACTGGCACAAACACATGAAGATGCACTTTTGCAAAATACAAGCAGTCTGGGGAACTCCTTGTTTAGTAACATGCACATACAACAGGGGGATGATAAGCCAAAAAGGCCAATGAAGGACTTTATATGCCCTCTGCTATCCAAGGCAAGAAAATCAAGCAGCAATGTCGCCTCTGAAAGATGAAAAGACGTGTAGACAACTTGTATTTGTCAGAGAAACAAAATGAAGAATCACTAAGGTTTTCAGAAATGCTACTCTTATAATTTTAACAACAAGCTGTTTGGTATTCAGAATGCAATGATACAATAAAATACAGCCGCACTTTATACAAGTAAACTTCACACTCATTTGAATTTTGCTAATTCCTGGACATTTGTTTTCAGTACTTTCCTGGACTGCATAATGATGCTAATGTAAATGTATAACCATTTACTTATGGCAATTATTCAACTTTCAGTCATATCAAAATAAGTAAACAATTAAAAAAATGATTACTAATAAAAGAGCTACCACGCCCTGGCCAGCCGGTATGGCTCAGTTGGTTGGAGCATCATCCAAGACGGTTACGTTCAATTCCCAGCCAGGGCACATACCCAGGTTTTGAGTTTGATCCCTGATTGGGGCATGTGAGGGGTGGGGGGGGAAACTGATGAATGTATCAATGTTTCTCTCTGTGCAAGGGGCAACCGATAAATGTACCAATGTTTCTCTCTCTCTCTCCCTTCTCTCTAAAATCAATAAAAAAAAAAAAAACTACCACAAAATGCCTGAAATTTTATATTCTAAGTTTTCTGCCTAAAATAGCTTATATCTGTTCTTTAATGACTATGTCTAATTTGGTAGATTACTACTGACTAGTAACTTTCAAAGCTAAAAAGAAAAACTATTTCACATAGAAAAAGTCATCACTGTTGGAAATAAATAACTAGTGCAAATGTTTATCAAACCAAGATCAATGCTTTAGAAATGAGAGTCCAGAACACTTACATTTATGATCAACTGATTTTTGACAAGAGTACTCAGACAACTCAATAGAGAAAGGATAATTTTTTCAACAAACGGTGCTGGGCCAATGGAATACCCATATGCAAAAGAATGAAGCTGGACTGCTATCTCATATCATACACAAAAATGAACTCAAAATGTAAGAGCTAAAACTATAAAACTCTCAAAGAAAACATAGCTGTAAATATTCATAAACCTGGAGTAGGCAATGGTTTCTTAGACACAACAACAAAAGCACTATCAATGAAAGAAAAAATAGAACATAAAAATTTTAAATGTTTTGCTACAAACAATACGATTAAGAAAGTGAAAAGACAACCCATAGAATGGGAGGAAGCATTTATAAATTTTATGTCTGATAAAGGACTTGTATCCAAACTATATAAAGAATTCTTACAGGTCAATAATAAAAAAGACACATAATTCAATTTAAAAATGGGCAAGGATTTGAATAGACATTTCTCTAAATGTATAATAAGCACATAAAAACATGCTCAACATCATTAGTAATTAGAGAGATGCACATCAAAACCACTTTAGACCTACTGGGATGGCTATAACCTACAATGAAAACAAAACCAAAACCAAAAACAAGTATCGGTGAGGATATGGAAAAACTAGAACCTTCATACATTGCTGGTGAGAATGTGCTGCTACTTTGGAAAATAGTTTGGCAGACTCTCCAAATGGTAAATATAGAATTTTCATATGACCCAGCAATTCTATTCCTAGGATTCTACCCAGGAGAAAAGAGAAGATATGTGTATATAAAAACTTGTACATGCCCTGACCAGGTTGGCTCAGTGGATAGAGCATCAGCCTGCGGACTCAAGGGTCCCAGGTTCGATTCCGGTCAAGGGCATGTACCTTGGTTGCAGGTACATCCCCAGTAGGGAGTGTGTAGGAGGCAGCTGATCGATGGTTCTCTCTCATCAATATTTCTAACTCTCTATCCTTCTCCCTTCCTCTCTGTTAAAAAAAATCCATAAAATATATTTAAAAACAAAAAAAAACAAGAAAAAAAACTTGTACACAAAAATATTCATAGCAGAATTATTCAAAATAGCCACAAATTGGAAACAACCCAAATGTACATCAACTGACAAATAGATAAACAAAATGTGGCAAATCCAACAATGGAATATTACCCACACACATAAAAAAATAAATAAATAAACACAGACACCACAGATACATGTTACAACATGGATGAATCTTGAAAATACTAAGTTAAATGAAAAGTCAATCACAAAAGACAACATATGGTATGATTCCATTTATATGAAATGTCAGAATAGGCAAGTCCACAGAGACAGAAAGTAGATGAGTGGCTACCCAGGGCTGAGTGTGTGAGTGGGAGATAAGAAGTGGGAAATGACTGATAGAGGTTTCTTTTTGGGAAAATAAAAATGTTCTAAAATTGGGTTGTAGTGATAGTTACACTACCCTGTGGCTCTGCCCAAAACCACTGAATTGGGTACACTGTAAATGAGTAAATTTTATGGTATGTGAATTATATCTCAGTAAAGATACACACACACTTAATGAAGTTTAATAAACTAGGATTGTATTAACAGGCAACATTTATTCTAGAATTGGGAACAAATACAATCCAAATAAAAAATATAAGCAAAGTCAATTGTACAGTAATTTAAATATGGTAATATCTTAATATAATGCAGAATTTAGGTTGATTGTGATCCATCTTAAAGGCTAACAGCATCCAAAGTTCTCCTCACCACTCAATCCATATAAAATGAAGCATAACTGCATGAACACTGGAATCTAAGCTAGTTCAAGCAGAAATCCAAGATGCAATGCATAACATAAGAAATCTGACATAAAACTTACGTAACGTACTCTTCCTTTAAACAAAATCACAGATAGCTGTTTTAAATTTAAGTATCAAGGTAGTGTTAGTGATCTAGCTTACACAGTGATACACATAAAGAATTAGTTTTACTTAGCCCTGACCAGTTTGGCTCAGTGGATAGAGCATCAGCCTGCGGACGCAAGGGTCCCAGGTTCGATTCCGGTCAAGGGCATGTACTTTGGTTGCGGGCACATCCCCAGTAGGGAGTGTGCAGGAGGCGGCTGATAGATGTTTTTCTCTCATTGATGTTTCTAACTCTCTATCCCTCTCCCTTCCTCTCTGTAAAAAATCAATAAGATATATTTTTTAAAAAAAGAATTAGTTTTACTTAAATACACCTAAGTCAGTGATTTTCAAAGTGTAGGTTCTGAAGGAGCAGCGATAGCATTATCTGGGTATTGAATAAAAATGCAAATTTTAATCCCCATCCCAGACACATTAAATAAGAAAAGCTGGGAGTAGAGTCCAGCAACCTGTGTTTTAACAAGACTCAGATAATTCTGGATGGGGGAAAGTGGGGGAAAGCACCCAAAGGCAGACATACTTAAAAAAACGAAGTCATGAACAATGACCCAGCATCCTTTTTAATAGGATACAGATATATCACATCACCGTGCTTCAGTCGGATATTTTTAATGATTTTACTTCCACTTAAAAGTCATTTCAAGGATAAATATAACCTGAAGTTCAATTATACTCTGACCATAAATTAAGAAAATTGATCTTATCTGTTCAAAGTCTCAGATAAATTTAATCTGTTCTTTTGTTGCCTTCAAAAAATGCAATAAATGGTAGATCTAAAGGTAAGAAAAAATGTTTTAAATAAAATAAAAAACAAGTGAAAATGCCTGAGTGCCTTGCTTGCTTTCCTGATACATTTTATTACACATGAGATTTAACATGAATGTATTTATTTAATGTACTGACTTTCCCCCCTTGATCCAAGATATTTCCAAAAGTCATGTCTAAAACCTTGAAAGCAGGGGCAGATTTAATCCTGAAAATTAGAGCAATAAGACTAACTGAGCCTGACTGGTTTGGCTCGGTGGATAGAACATCGGCCTGTGGACTGAAGAGTCCCAGGTTCGATTCCGGTCAAGGGCATGTGCCTTGGTTGCGGGCACATCCCCAGTGAGGGGTGTGCAGGAGGCAGCTGATGGATGCTTCTCTCTCATCGATGTTTCTAACTTTCTATCCCTCTCCCTTCCTCTCTGTAAAAAAATCAATTAAAAAAAAAAAAAAAAGACTAACTGAGCACAATAGCTTTCTGACTCTAATTCTCCTCATATTTACTGACCACCTCACTCTGCCACACCAGCACTTCCAGGCTTCCCTCAAGGGCAGTCTCCATAGGACTTCCCACACTTTCTGTTAGGAGTCTCACCTATAAGTTCCTGAAGAACAATAATCACCTGCAGGAAGATTTTGATTGGTAGCTGGGCTACTTCCAATCACACCAGGGAGGAGATGAAACCCTTGCCCATTATCCAGAGTCAGCTTTCTGAATGCCTTGCTTATGCTTTTTGAGAGGCCTGTTGTGCTTTCTGTTTTAAATCGGGATATGCGTATGTTCAGAGAAACTTAATCTCCTCATATTAGGCTTGAACTTCATAATAAAACAGAGGGAAGATAACAAAGTGCCATTTACAACCAAAGCATCTGCCTCACATGAACACTTATACTGAAAACTGGCAGCCATCCTTGCTTGGACAAGATAAGGCCCATTGACATTGATCTCCAAATTCTTTAAAGCACTGAATCTGTGTAATCCTTTTTGACCTATAGGTTAAAAACAAGAAAGCAAGCAAGCACAGGCCTCATGCTTCAGAGTCCTTCCTCAGAGAGAATATTTATAACAATGCTCTTAGATCCTTCCTCCCCTGCCTTTAACAGAATTCGGTGACAGACACAGGCAATACTCTCTCATTTACCTTGGAAGAATTTTAAGGTCAATTCTCAGTAAAAAAAAAAAAAAAAAAAAAAATTCTTAGAATACTTTTTAGGTGTTTGCCCAATTCAGTTTTGTATGGCTAAGACACTCTTTTACAAGGTTTAAAAACTGTAAGGTATAATATTACTGAATAGTCCAAAAATCATATACTAAACATTTAAACATAAGCAGAGATTGGAAGTTCGCCTTTCCTATGCATTGCAGGCTAAGCACATGCTTGAAAGACGAACACTGTTAGTGAAGCTATGTGCAGTGGGGTTAATAGAACTCGTGAAGCCACCATTACCAACACTTCTGCGTACAGACAGCATGCTTCGGCTGCAGAATGGGCCCTGATACCTTTAGTTCTTTAAGCCCCTGCATGTATCTCCCTTCTACATCCTGTATCTGGTCCTTAAGGTCATAGATATCCTGCAGGACATAGGAATGAACCGTTGCATAAAACCATCCACAAACATATCTTAAGTCTCAAAGAATTCAGATGAAAATGTGAATTGCAATTGAATATTCCAGAATAAAAGCCAAAAAAATCAGAGGACACAAACGTAACTGCCACTCCCAACCACTACGAAGGGCAAGCAGATCAGGTGACAGTGGGGCTGGAGAAGGTATTTAAGGACTTAAACATTTTCTTGGCATTAACCCATGTTGAAACAGCATTAGCAAATGGGGGTGAGCTGTATATAGAAAAAAGAAAACTACATAAATTATAACATTTTAACATACATTTTAGAATTTTATAAATCACTTAAATATTTAGCATAATCTTTGGCTAGAACAAGTAAAATATGTAGTAAATTAATTCTAAGCAGCAAATTTTACTGACTCGTGCAGAAGCCTTTTAAAATGTAATAAATGGTTATGAACAAAGTTTTCTTTCAATAACTTGGTTACTGATCACAATTAATTTGGGAGAAAGAAAGGAAAGGGAAGAAGTTAAACATAAAACTTTTCAACACAATGTCAAATGAGAGTATCCTAAGGAAACCAAGCATTTGCTCCAAATGTTACCATAATCCTTGTAAGGAAAGTGAAGCAGTTTGCATTTTAAATGGAAAATACTGTTTCTCTTAGTGCTGGATGCTTCATTTAGGTGGGAAATAACTCCACAGGGGCCTAAATACAATTCTGCAATTACAGGCAGGAGCAATTATCCAAGGCCGATACACACAGTTTCTGTATTGTACTTCCTCTGCCCCATTCAGTCCCTCCTCAGTGGGTTTGTCTGTCTTTTATTCATTGACTCATTCAACAGACATTTACTGAGGTTCTGATAGGAGCCAGTTACAAAAATCTCATTTCTTTCAAGGAAGTCATTCTCTCGAAGAAATACAAGTACAGAGCAAGCACAAGCAAAGTGTGAGGCTAGAAAGAGAAGAGAAAAATTAACCATTCTCCTTCCTTTCAGACCAAAGTCACATTCTTAAGCTGTATTAATAATTTTCTCTTAAAGAACTCATACTCCTTTTCTTTCTACTGCATCACATTAAATGGTAAATAGTTTCAGTATACTAGTATACTGCAAAGAAGCCAAAAGACTGTTTCTAAAAAGCCACCAAAAATTGTGGTTTACCCGCAATTCACTTAATGAGGTGTCTGGATCTATTAAGCTGCTGGTGTCCCCGCTTCCTCGTCTGGATGAGTTTCCACTTAGAGGGGTTGTTGCTGAGGCAGAATTTCGAGATGAAGGCTAGAGAAAAGAAATACGACACTTCTAAGTCTTGTTTCTTTAAAAATGTTTGCTGTAGAAACGAAAAAAGGCAGAGTGGTGAAGGAGCTCTAACAGTGTGGACAGGAAGTTACCCAAGTGCAACCCACAGGCAGTTCAGGTTGGCTTTGGGCAGGGGCACCCAGAGAAGGGCTCAGGCACTATACGCATAACTCCCATCACTCAAAACATTTTAATGGAATCTAGAACTCCCAATAACTAAGAAGGAAACAGTTTGTGCGAGAGTTGTTTGTTTTCTAATTTTATCTTTGCTACACTGTGAACAATACTGGGGTGAACACATCAGGTTAATTTTTAGGGATTTAGAATTTTGTAACTGGTATGCTAATTAGCAGTCCTCTTATTTATGTCCTGAAGCTGCTTCTTTAGGATCTGTTCTTTTTCTAATATTTTGTTAGAGTTGGAGATGCTATTTGCAGCTGAGAGCAACAATATCATGCATCACTATGATTTAGACTGCTCTTCCCACAATTAGTTTAAATGGGCGATTATGCTGTTGGATTAAAAAATGGCATAGATCTATGCTGTCCAAAACAGTAGCCACAAGCCCTGTGTAGTAGCTATTAAGCACCTGAAATGTGATTAGTCCAAGATGAGATTTTTTTTTTAAGTGCAAAATACATACCAGATTTCAAAGGCTTAATGCAGAAAAAAATAATACGAAGTATCTCAATAAATTTTCATATTGATCACGTTGAAAATATTTTGGATATTTGGGCTAAATAAAATATATTCTTTAAATTAATTTTACCTGTTTCTTTTACTGTTTTAATGTAGCTACTAGAAAATTTAAACTTACACACATATGGCTTACATTGGTGGCTTGCACTATATTTCAACTGGACAGAACTGGTATATCTTTTTGGATATAGCATAAAAGTAATCCTAATAATTTCCTTAAGATGACTATCAAAAAGTACTTCTGGAAGAAAGTTAGAGACTTTGACACAAAGCAACTCCCAGAAAAGAAGTTATTTTACTTCAAAGAAATAATTTATCTTAAAGGGGGGAAAAATCTCAGTGGGTGTCACTACCATTCCTAAAGACACTTCATTTGCAGTGTCTTCTTCTCGGGATCAAATTCTAGAGGAATGAAAATCAAAACAACAGCCAAAGGCTTAGGAGGTGACATTCAGGGAATTAAAATGCAGTGTCTTTACTCTTCCCAGTGCTTCACATGATCCAAACTCAGAGGAATTTGGGGGTCAAGGACAGGAAATACATGAAGAGAGGAAGAGGAACACCATCAGCTCCACTGTAGTAAAACCAAGAATGAAAGTAAGTATAATTGACCTTGAGGGTTTCATTCCCGTAGGACTTTATATACTCACTCTTGTATAATTTTCAGCATACTGTTTGTCAGATTTCTCATCCAACTAGAAAAGAACAGAGATAAAAATCAGAAAAGATGCTTAGGCATGTTGATTTTTTTAGGGGGAAAAAAGAAGTGACCTCATTTGAGTTCTCCAAGTTCAATTGATGTTTGGAACCTAAAAGTAAACATGCTAAAACTGAAATAAAAGTTGAAATATATAAGACAAAAGGTCAAGAACTTAAATTCTTACCCTAAGGAAGACATGAAGCAAGCAAGCAAGCAAGCTCTTCTTTAGCAAAAGTTTACAACTTTTAAATAGATTTTCTTTTCATGGAATTTGAACACATTAAGGAAAACTATACAGAAACTTAAATTTTAGTATTGCAAATGTTAATACAAAAAAACTTGTACACATCCACAGGAAAAGTCTGATACAACCAAAAGCTAAAAACTTTATTATGTAAACATAATTAGGACACAGAACACATAGATAAAACTAGTAAACTTAGCCAAAAAAGTTCAGATTGGACTAAAGCATGTTAAATATATCATCAAAAAGAATTTCCCCACAGCATTAAGGATTGATTCAGTTGCTTGTCTTTTTGTTCTATTTTGTTTTGTGCTGTTTTGTTGTGTGTGTTTTTTGTCATACATACAAACAGGCTTTTTAAAAAAAAATCAAAGAGCACAACAAAAGAGTATTCAAAATAAGCCTTTTCCCCACTACATCATATCCTGACCTCCAATTCTCAATCCCAGGCCAACCATCTCCCAAGTCTTTAAAGAACTCTAACAATAGTGTCCCGAATACATTCTATATCTTCTCTTTTCCCTTATCAAGCTTGAAAGATTAGAGAAAGTACTTCATTTTTCTTCATAGCATTTACTGCTTCCTGACCGATATTTAATAATTTATTTGTGTTTCTCTCTTTGACGTAAGCTCTATGTCTGTGTTCTTTTCTGTAATCCTAGCACCAAGAATAGCACCTGGCATACAGAACTCAAAATCTGTTGGGTGAATGAAAAATGACTCTTCCCCATCTATACTTGTAAACTGACCTCTATTTTAACAGTTGCATATGCACTAATATGCTGATAGGTTTTCAGGCTGTTTTAGGGAGACAGTGTTTCAAGAAGTGAGGTACCTTGCCCGCTGGTTTGGCTCTGTGGATAGAGCATCAGCCTGCGGACTGAAGGGTCCTGGGTTTGATTCTGGTCAAGGGCACATGCTCAGGTTGCGGGCTCAATCCCCAGTAGGGGGCGTGCAGGAGGCAACCCATCAATGATTCTCATCATTCATCTTTCTATGTCTCCCTCTCCCTTCCTCTCTGAAATCAATAAAAAAAAAATGTTTTTAAAAAAAGAGGTGAGGTACCTTAAAGGTTTAGTCAAAAACCCTGACTTTTCAGCTGAGGAAAGAGAAATTCAGAGGTGAAAGGTTGAACAACTATAAAATGCCAGAACTGAATCCAGATCTTAGTTTTGTGAATTTTAACCCAAGAATTTGTATTATTTACTTCTATATACCGTCCCAATTACAACTGGTACAAAAAAAGTCACATAGAGATTTAACTAAATATATATATATATATATATACACACACACACACACACATATATATATATATATCCAGAATATATATATATACACACACACACACACATATATATATATATATATCCAGACTCCAGATACCGAACCAACCCTCCCAGCCCAATCTAGAGAAGAGATTTTAAAACCTTTCTTAGTTAATTATTAAAACACAAAACGTCATTATTCCTGGCTCTTTTCAGACCACTTCACTCTAACTTCCTCATATTTTAAAGTTTTTCTGTTCTTTTCCATTACATTATTGCATTCAATTTCTCAGTAAATACCTCTTATTATGAGTACAATATCAATAATATTAGTACTACCTTAGACTTTGAACTCTTTTTGCTACTTCTTGCTGTAATACTCCAAAAAGGAATTAATTTCAGTTAACTCTGATTTTTTAAAAACTACATATGAAATGTTTTATAACAATCAGGCAATGACAGTTTTTATATTGGCAATCTTTGCCATAAAAAAGGAATAATCTTCCATTACATCTATACTAGTAAAATACATAGCCTAATATTTAATGTGTTATTCTTTAGAGTGAAAAAAATACTATACCTAAATAAACTACCTTATTTTCCTCAGAGACTCTCCCAACTCTCTTCTACTAATGAATTAAGAAGAAAAACAGAGCATTCAGAAACATTTTTCTAGGTCGATTTGAAATCCTGTTTCATATCTCCCCTCCCATAAAAATGACCCCAACCCTCCCATTCTTTAATAGTCAACTTGGAATAAACTTACATTTCGGAGGTTGCATCACTGACCTAGTCCATCGCAATGTTGATTCTACTGCTTTCACTCTCTTCTGACAGATCCCAATTGTCGCAACATAAACTGGTGGTATGCCAAACCTCAGGGATTGTAAAGCCAGCAAAAAATGCCTAGAGCAGCCATGCCGCAGTCCAGTTATTTTGGCTGCAGTGACTTGGCCAGAGACTCTTCAGTTCTCACGCTCAGCCTTTGTGCTACCTTATGTGCTGCACTTCATTTCCACAACATGCTAGCTGAAACCTGGTATTCTAAAGCCCATGCTCTCACAGCCAGGAGGTCTACATAGCTGCATTGCCCGAAGAGTATGCCAGGTCCTGAAAGGCTTTTTAAATGAACAAAATGTAATTGTGTTTACTATATTAAAGTATAAAATAGGGAAGGACTGGAAAAAGGGTACAAACCTTCAGCTAAGAGATGAGTAAGCTCTGAAGATCTAATGTAAAACATGGCAACTAGAGCTGATTTAAAAAATTGTATATAAGTAATATGGAAAGAAGATATGCACTAATATGAAAAATGACTGTAGATTAGTGAGAAATCAGAAAACAAAGGCTGTATGTATTATATGATCACAATTCTGTAAAACAAGCAAATTAAACCGTAACAGTGAAAATTAATGAAAATAATCAAATTGCTAAAAAAAACACAATAAAGTGCCTAATAAAAAGGTAGATTGAAAAAAAAAACTAAGCAAAGCTTTTATTTTACCCTAGAGTAAGGCCTTAAGGACTTGTTCATTAATACTAACTACAGCCAACTATTCTCAAAAAATTTCAAGTAAATATTATACCACTGTGCTCTTAAATAAATAGGTAATTTTCCCATCAAGAAAAGGGCATTTTTCTCCTACATGGTTATAGAGAGTCAGCTAACAGGCTTGCAATATTTCATATTAGTATTAACATACAAAAAAAAGAGTGTACATGATGGCAAACTTTATATTGCAATTTGAATGCTTCAAGTTCAAAAGTAACATTTTCTTAATTTCAAATTATCAACCAGTAAACAAAGTCTTAAATATCTTTCCCATATTTCAGTGATAAATACTTTTGTCTTATTTATGTCTGGGACACCTGAAAATGCTTTGCTCTTGACATTATATAGATTCTCTTGAAATCTAAATTCCTTGTTGATTTGTTAAAGTTAGCACATGTGAGAAATATTTCTTAGAATATTTACCTTGCCCTGGCCAGTGTGTACAATGATAGAGCACCAATCTACACACCGAAGAGTTGCGGGTTCGATTCCCGGTCAAGGACACATACCTGGATTGCAGGTTTGATCCCCATGCCCAACCCAATCAGGGCATGTGCAGGAGGAAAACAATCAATCTCTCTCTCTCTCTCTCTCTCTCTCTCTCTCTCCCCCTCCCTCCCATTCTCTCTGAAAAGTAATGGAAAAAATATCCTCAGGTTAGGATTAACAAAAAAATAAAAAAGAGTATACAGGCAGTCCTTGGGTTATGTCGGACTCGACTCACGTCGCCATCTCCTATTTACAGTATTTATAAAAAAAAATAAGTTCTGTCATTTTGACATATGTACATATGTGCTTTATGTTTTTTATTACTTATTTACCACAAGTAAAGATCAGGAATTGTTATCTTTCTTTTAGGTTTTTTTACTGTTTCCCTTCATTACTGCTCCATGTGAGTGACGTAGGTGCTCATGTAGGTGGGTTCTGACTCATGGCGAAAATCACTTTATGTCGCGCCAATAGGAACGGATCTCCGACGTAACCCGAGGACCTACTGTATATGTTGTTAAATTTTTGAAACTCTGCTTCTTCTTCAAAGATTAAGAGGCCCTTTAAACTTTACTTTAACCTATGGCTACTTAGTTAACAGATAATTTAAAGTATACTATAGTTTGTTTAATATAATCATTAGCTTATAATTCTTTGTTAACTTCTAATTTACATATACTGACTTGATAATGCTATTCAGAAATTCTGTTTGGGGGAAAAAGGAAAAAAAAAAGATCTGATTCTCCAAGTGTAAGAGTGAAGGGAACAATTAATTTAATACTCTCCTGAAAGAAAACAGGCCAAGGATTCCATTCAGAAATGGTTTAATTATTAACAATCAGTAAAACTGAAATGAGCACATTTACATTATTTGCCAACGTACCGGACAGAAAAGAACACAATGTAGAAGACAAGACAAGAGGCTGGAATAACAGAATACTGCATAAAATCAGGGCCTGGCACTCTTTTTAAGCGTCTCCTAGCTAGTAGTCATGAACTAGCTGAGTATACACATATATTTGATCCACAGTGGAGAAGCCAGAAAATACCATCAAGTCCACTTTTTAAAAAAAATATATTTTATTGATTTTTTTACAGAGAGGAAGAGAGAGGGATAGAAAGCCAGAAACATCGATGAGAGAGAGACATTGATCAGTTGCCTCCTGCACGCCCCCCACTAGGGATGTGCCCGCAACCCAGGTACATGCCCTTGACCGGAATCGAACCTGGGACCCTTCAGTGCGCAGGCCGATGCTCTATCCACTGAGCCAAACGGTCAGGTCTCAAGTCCACTTTTTATTTGTCTACAATGACCTGAACTGCAGGATACCCTTTAATGGAAATATTAGAGACATTTTTTTGATCTAGAAAGATGACCAGCAAATATTTTAGGCTTTGCCAAGAGGCAAATTAAAGATATTATATGTATAGGTTCTTAGATAACCATTTAAGAATATAAAAACCACAATAAATTGAAACTTTTTGAATGAAAACAGAGCATTTTAGCTGTAGCAATGAAAAATATATATATACATATATATCACTGACTCACAAGCTATAAAATTTACAAGGAGCTGACCTGATATGCAACCTGCTCTAGAGAATCTTTTGCTTATGTGATTAGGTGTACAGCATGATTTGCTATACATACAAGCTATGTATATTGTGTGTATGTATGTCAAGTCATCGTATTATACACCTTAAATACGTACAATTTTTATTTTAAAACTTGCAAATAAATCAAAATAACTACCTGGGGAAAGAAAAGTTATATTTAATTAGTAGGGGCATGGGGAGATTTTTAAAAATTGTCAACCTTTTCACTTCTCTGTAGTCACTAAAATAAATTACCAAGAAACACATGTAAGAACTACATGACCATTAATTCAGACATCACAAATTAGAGGCTAGAATTAAAAGTTTTTAAAATAAAAAGTAAACACAATAAATTAAATTTGTTTACATCTTAATAAAAACAGGGAAGGTACGAAGTGAATCAGAAAAAGGCTTTATTTCAGGGGAATCCGGAAAAGGCATTATTTCCATCTTCTAACTGTGTGCGGAGATTCCTTGATCTGACCCAGGATGAGATTCGGACTGTTACACAGCCAGGTTGGAGAGCCACCAATGCAGAATACTTACAGACCACACTCAAAATTACTTTCTGTGATTAAAGTCATTCAGAAATAGCTATTTAAATACATCCGTGATGTGCTAAACATAAATAATTATCTCTCCATTAAAAAACTGTCTAACTTTCCTGTGAAGAAACACTGCCTCTCATCTGCTTCAAAGTGCTTGACAATCAGGTGCGCGCTGGTCCAAGGGCAAAACAACACTACAGTAATGCCAGCGACAGAGGAGGCGTCAGGGGTAAAAAGGCTGTTAGGTAAACCAGGCAAGCAGAGAGCTGCGGGTGGGGTTCCTCCATTAAGACAAATGCCCCAAGGCATCTACTGGACAGTCTTCCCTAAATTCAGTCCATGATGAATGTGAAAACAATGGATAGGCATTTCTTCACCGCAATGCTATAATCCAAATGTTTAAGATCTATTCAGATTCTTCCCAGTTACTATAAATTGTGACACTTTACTGAGTAGTACATTTTATTGTTCAGCCTCCAAAGTTCACCCAGAACTTTATAGATTCATGAAAACAAAAAGGGAAGAAAAATTTTAAGATAGATCAGAAATATCTAAATATGGGCTAGGTATTAGATGGTTTTAAAGAATTGTTTTAAATTTCATTAGGTAAAATAATGGTATAGTGAGTATGAAAAAATTCTCAAAAGTTCAGTAGAGAGACATACTGAACTATTTATTGGGAAATGACATGATGAATGGGATTTTCTTTAATGTAATTCAGGAGGGAAAGGAGTGAAAGGGGAAGAAAAAGATGAAACACAATTGGCAAAATACTGCTAACTGCTGCAGCTACTGATGGGTTTTCTTTTTATGGCGGAAATTTTCAACAGAAACGTTTTTTAAAAATCAGAACATATCAATATATACATTCTAAAACAAAACAAGTAACTGTATTTCATGCTAGTGTGTTCAAATAAATATTTCCTGGGCAGTAAATTGAGTTCCTAGTTTTAAAACAGCGAACATATTAGATGTTAGTTACACGCCTGAGACAACATAAGCACCCCATGCAATCCACTCACGCTGCTCAAATCCAGGACACTGGCATCATCCACCTCAGAGACAAAGCTCCCCCTGCGATTGGAGCGACTGAAATAATCAGCAGCAGAAACCTTTCGGTCAGGAAAAAATGAGATGCTTTAGAAGTTAAGGAAAACAGAGAAAAGAGTAAGAACATTGGCCTATAGGGGGAAAGTCTTTTTGGTGTGTGATAAAGTACCATGAAATGAAATGAGGAAAACTACTGCCATTAGCCTACTCTAAAAAGTAAAAAAGAAACGTAAAGGGCTTCCTAAATAAAATCCCAGCTCCCTCAAATAAGCTTTATTCGTCCCAACTGGAGTTCTATACAGATCATGTGCTGCCTGAGGGCCGGCACACTCTCCCATGTTTAAGACATGTTATCACCAGGAGGATTCTAGTATAACATCTACCTAAAGCCTCTACTGCATTTCACAAATTTATTATCCATTATAACTATCCACTCTGCTGAGCACATACATGCTGAACGCAAAATTATTTTCGCATTATCCAATTTCCACAGTTCCCTCTAAAGACCTGGAACTGTAGAACACAATAATGAAGGACACTGGCCTCCTTAGGTTCCCCAAACACCATCATGTCCCACCTTAGCCTCTGGCACTGACCGAGAAAGCTCTTCTTCCAGCTCTTCAAGCAGCTGGTGCCTCACATTTCACGTCTCAGCTCAAAGATCACTTCCCCCAGAGAACCCTTCTCTCTCCAAACACACACCACACCCTAGGTGTTGCCTATCTCATCACCTCTTGTTCTCTCCATAGTCTCAGGGTTGCTTTCTTTACTAGTTTATTCTCTATTTCTTTCACTAGATTATAAGCTCCATGAAGTCAGAAATCTGGGCTGGCTTATCCTTATTCCCAGCACTTAACACAGTGCCTTGCATATAATAGGTACTTCATAAACATTTGTTGAATTAACAAATGACATTTTTTCCCCTCACTAATCAGCTATTCCCTACCTCAGCTTTGATCACCTTGCTTAAAAACTCCCATTCCCTGGGGAACCAGTGACCCCGAGCCCTCTGCTGCCCTCGCTGGGCCGCCAGCAGCTGGGCCCACTATAAATATATATTATATATAATGCAAAGAAAGGTAAATGGTCTTACAGAGGAAAACAAAACAAAACACCTCTTCCCTTCCAGGAAGGGAATATGGAAGCCCATCCACAGAGACAAAGAAGGCTTACAACTAAAGTTTTGCCAAGGGTTAATATGACCAAGCAGTAATAATTTTATTCATAGTAACAGTAATACTTCTTTGAGTTACAAATACCTAATATTTTATTTGTACCTACTGTCTCAGAATTTTGATAGTTATTTTCTATATAGTAATTCACTTAATCCACATATTAAGCCTACCTACAAAGATATTAACATCCATTGTAAAAATAAAAAAATCGACATTACCCCAGCTGGTGTGCCTCAGTGGTTGAATGCCAATCTATGAACCAGGAGGTCAATGTTCGATTCCCAGTCAGGGCACATGCCTGGGTTGTGGGCTCGATCCCCAGTGGGGGCATGCAGAGCCAGTCAATCAATGATTCTCTCTTATCATTGATGTTTCTATCTCTCTCCCTCTCCCTTCTTCTCTGAAATCAATAAAAATATATTTAAAAAAAGAGAAGAAATTGACATTAACACCCTAATAAGTTGTAAAAGTGGTTCACACCCATTATTTTAAAGTCCCTCTCTTTCTATTAACAAGTACAAATCAGGGCACACTGCCCAGGTTGCGGGCTCGATCCCCAGTAGGGGGCATGCAGGAGGCAGCCGATTAATGATGCTTCTCATAGATGTTTCTATCTCTCTATCCTTGTCTTTTCCTCTCTCTCTAAAAATCAAAACAAACGTATTATTTTAAAAAACCACAATTATAAAAGTAGTCATAGGGATGTAAAGTATAGCATAGGAAATATTGTTAATAATATTGTAATATCTATGTATAGTGTCAGATGGGTACTAGACCTTTTGGGGTGATCAATTCATAAAGTATATAAATGTCTAATCACTATGTTGTACACCTGAAAGAGTCAATTATAATTGAAAAAATTTTAAATAATTTTTTATTATAAAAAATAATAAAATACCTGCCTTTCTACCCCATCACTTTTTAAGGTGCTTTCAGATAGATGTCTTGGATTTTTCTTTCTCCTTCAGCTTTGAGTGTGAGCATTAAATTGGCTTGCTAATGGACCACAACTGCCTTTAATTAGACTGCTGGGGTTTTTTTAACCCTCACCCAAGGATATTTTTCCATTGATTTTTAGAGAGTGTGGGAGAGGGTGAGACAGAGAGAGAAACATCGATGTGAGAGAGACACACCGATTGGTTGTCTCCTGCATGTACCCAACCAGGCCTGGGCTGGGGGGGGAGGACCTGCAACCTAGGTACATGCCCTTGACTAGAATCGAACCCAGGACCCTTCAGTCTGCAGGCCAACGCTCTCTCCACTGAGCCAAACCGGCTAGGGCTAGACTGCTGGTTTTTGTGTTTTGTTTGTTTTTTTTTTACAACAAATCTCACAAACACTTGGTGTTCTCTTCTCTATGAAACTTCAAGTTTACAATCTTTCACAAAACACAACTCATTAAATGGCCTTCTATTTTTCTTTAAGGAATTCTAGCCTCTTAGTTATTGGGCTTTTTTTCTAGCTCTAAGCTGACACATCATCCTCACCAATGTACTTTTCAAATTAATTCTTAAATAAAGCAAAAATGTCATCAGTTCCATAAAACTTCCAGCTTTATTAAAAGAGTAACCTGAAATTATATAATTTGTATTTTAACATAGCTATTTGTTGTCTTTACAATTATTACTCTAATTGAATTCTAAGACCAGAATTTAAAAATTTTGCCATCAGACGCTCTTAGAAAGTTCACAGGTCTTAAAAGATGTATAAACAATGGTTAAATACACAACAAAGACAGACTGACGACCACATGCTTTATATTCCATAGTTATGAGTTTTATACAATGTGGAAGCATTAACTTTGCTTGAGAAACTTTGTTTTTGGTGCAATGTGCACATAAATATGCATAAAACAGCAACAAAGAATAAAAAGAGAAAATCTTTCAAATGTACAATGACTAACACAGAAGAGGTGTGAAGAAGCAAGTTAGTAGTAAAAGGTTATATAGCCAGAGAATGTGTACTGTCAGAAACACATTTTTGAAGGCAACTTATTCATATAAGTTAAATTGGAAGAAAATGCTCATTCTGTCAAATACAAATTTCACTTTCCCACAGATGTCACGTGATCCACAATGGTGTGATTTTAAAATTTGTGTGTGTTTGCATGCAAACCACGCTCACCGCACTCTCCCTTCGCCCACGACTGGAACAACCAGAAGACGCAATGCTTGCAGTGTCGTCGATAAACTATAGATATTAAACACAGATAATGAAAAAGATGCAATTTCACTACAGGTCCTACGTGATTGTGAGGACATTAGGTAAGGTTTTGGGAAGCATTCACACACTCTCTATGAGCATTATAATTGGCACCACCTACTGTGCATCGTTAAATAAAAAAGCTGTTTGAAGATATAATGAACAATCGTTAAAACTAAAAAACATTTCTAATATGCACAAAGAATAAAGCAGTACTTTATCTTTTATTTAAGTTCAAGGAAAAGGGAGTGGGGAGGAATGTGTAAACCAGCCAAATCCAGCTTTCATGCTTTTAAAATCTTTGGCTTTGGGATCGATCCCATTAGGATCAATAGATATACTTAATGTTTTAGTTTGAGAACTTTAAAAAATATTTTCAAGTGTACTAATATAAGTCAAAGACAGAATTTCCTACCAGTATCACACTGAAATGATGTTCTTATTTTCCTTTATTCATTCCTGAACAACTAGTGGAGACATTTCTATCATCACCCTACACTTTTCTTCCTGTTTCACCAGCAGTACAAAGGCTCATGTTCAGTTATGTGTAGGTTATCTCCATTCTGACATCACTAAGAAACCATTCTGGTATCACTAAGATAATAACTCTGAACCCAAATTGCAAATGAAACCGTATCTAGCCAGCACACAAGGACAAGATTCTACACTTGATGAAAACATATTATAATAACTTTGCTTGCAAGAGGCCATCATACTTGAGACATTAAAAATGCTACCAGGCCCAAGAACTGCCAAGTAGAATTTTATTAGAGGGTGGATTAAAAGTATACTTCCTCCCTAAGTGAAAAAGCTTTTATCTCCTTAAACATCTCTGAGTAATTTTTTGTGTGTTTAGGAGTAGAATTCTTGAGAAGTGCCACTTGGAAATGGCAGGAGGGCAGGGCCAAGAAAGTATAAGAAAGCCCATATACCTCAAATATTCCACTCAACGAAGTAACATGTGTTGACCATTAAGAAACTGCTTTAGTAATTTCTTCAATTTTGACACTGCCAAGAATAACAAGGCAGCTCCTAAAGTCATAATTTGCTATTGGAACTGTAAGTTAGTACAGTCTTTTTGGTGGGCAATATGGTTAAAGGCATATACTCTTTGATCTCCCCATTTCATGATTAGCAATTTACCTTGAAGATCTATCTACTCATAGAAGTACAAAAAAAATATAAGAATGTTCACTGTAGGGGGGGAGGGGCCAATGGTAAGATATGTACACATATAATACCTTAATTTTAAAAAAATTTAAAAAAAGAGAAGGATATAATTAGAAGAAGAAGAAAAAAAATGTTCACTGTACAAGTGTCTGTAGTAGCAAAAATCTCACAGCCTGAATTTCCAACGTTAGGAAAAGTAATTTCTTAAATGTACAGCCCATGCACTAATGGAATAATATATCACCATTAACAAGAATGTGCTGGCCCCAGCCAGTTTTGCTCAGTGGATAGAGCGTTGGCCTGTGGACTGAAGGGTCCCAGATTCGATTCCGGTCAAGGGCACATGTCCAGGTTGTAGGTTCAATTCTCAGTAGGGGGTGTGCAGGAGGCAGCCAATCAATGATTCTCTCTCATCATTGATGTTTCTATTTCTCTCTCCTCTCCCTTCCACTCTGAAATCAATTTAAAAAAAGAAAAGAAAAGAATGTCCTGACATAAAACTAATTCTAAGAGGCATTCAGTGGAAAAAGTAAGGAATGTGGTTTACTTTTTAAAAAATCTTTTAAATGTTAAAAAAAGGATGAAATGATTCTATATGTTAATACAAAGAGACTTTAAATAAAACAAATGAGGAGCAAGTATATGTGAGTCCATGTACATACTGTTCAAATAAAGAATACTTACATATGCGTAAAATATCTTTGAAAGGACATACAAGTACAGAGGCTATGTTTAAGGAATGAAAATAGAGGGGAAAGGCGAGGGGACTTTTACAAATTAAGAAAAAAACCTCTAATATTGCAGAATGATTAGATGATTATAATTGTTGCAGTTTTGTCTTTTATGAAACAATTCTTAAAAGTTGACTGGTTTTATTTCTTCTCCCACCCCACTGAGTAAAGCACTGGCAAGCAAGTGAAATGGCTCAAAGCAGGAAACAGAGATGCAAAGAGAAACACAGGGCAGCCAACTCAGATGCTGAACTATGACCACCGAAGACACAAGAAGTTCCACACAAATGACAATTAAATATAAATTTAGAAAAAAATTCTAATGACACTGTTTCCAGACTCATTTAAGAAATTACATGCTAAGTCACATTCATACAGAAACCACCAATTAGGACAAATTAGTACCTGAGTTTGTGTACTGAAGGAAAACGACAATTCATGCATCAGAGAGTGAAGCAAACCACATCCTCAATATTCTAAACTGTGAGTACAGATTAACCAAAGGTTTCTACAAAGCATGCAAAGAGGCCAAGTGCTCACCACAGGACTGCTTCGGGCTGAACTTGTTCTTGATGAGTAATAACTGTATTCAGATGGCTATAAAGTTTCCAAGAAGAAAGGTTTTATAATAATGATCAGCTCCTTGTCCTGCTGGGAATATATTAGTGGCCTTGGACCTAACTAGCTCCTGGCTCTTAGAGTTAAGGTTATTCTCTGGTCTGGAATTCCACCTCACTCCCACCCTCAAGATCTGCCAACCCAAGGGAGGAGGGAAAAGAGGGGGTGGGGGTGCCCTGAGAAGCACTACTCTCATCCTCTTCCTGAGGAACTGATGAACAAGAGAAGAGGTTCCCTATTTATATCCCTCACACTTTAAGATGATTTCCATCAGGCACTTACTTTCTCACAGCTTGGGTGAAAGTCACAATTGGCTAGCTGATGGATTGCAGCTTATAGAGTAATTACAGTTCAGATTAAATGATCTTTTCATTGTAAGTAAACTGTGCCCACCTACACTTCACTCTCCTCACCACCTCCCTCCCCCCTGTTAGACTTACAGTTCGAGAACCATAAGGGTTATATAGTCCACCATCATACAATGACACCTAAAGAAAAAAGGAAATACCATGTATCTATTCAGCATCAAAGTTATTTTTAAAATGTCCTAACTTCTCTGCAGTACTCGGTTCCAAAAAAGTTTTGCAGAATGGTGTAAGTGTACAGCCTCCCAAGGTGAAGACTGTGAAGGTGATAACATTCATTAACGCGCATAAATTCCTGCATCAGTCTCATTAAAACTTCAAGCTCACACTTCATTTAAAAAGCACACTGGTTACAGTATTTCCTTTAATCAAACTGGCTACATGAAACCAGGAGAACTAACATTTACGAGTTTATCCTCTCAAAAGAGGAAATAGAGCAGAAAAGGTGAGGTCCAAAGCATTTTGCCCCCTGTCACAATAAAATTAAGTTGTAAAGCTTCAGGTTCCCAACCCCCTAGAACAGGCCATAACACAACAAACAACAGCTTGAAAGCAACCAACTTGTAGCTCGCATATTACAAAGAGCTATTGTTTTGCTTTTTAGTCAACTTGCTTTATTAGAACCTAGTATTAACGCGGCCAAGACCATAGCTGTCCCAAAGAGAAATATGATCTCCCAAGCATGGACAGCCATCTCACAAAAGTAGGCAAATGTAATGGGCTCATGCAAATCTATCTTCTCATTAGGAAACCAATCCTAAGCAAGAACCTACTAAAACCAGCAGTATCTACCATTGTGAAGGGAATATGCTTAATTTTACTCCCCTGGAGTTTTGTATTTTAAGCACAAGCAGCACATTCTGCAGTGCACATAACGTTAAAACCATGTGTCCTTCACTATTTTGGAGGAAAGATGCCAAGCCAGAGTCAGCACTATGGCAGCGGCCCTACCAGGAATACGCAGGTTGGAAGATACAAACCAGACTGGCACTCTTCAGCAGACCAGAATTTGCAATAAGGGAGGCCTATGAAAAAAGCACATGATTTAACCCCAAGAAAAGCAGCTGGTAGCTTTGAAGACAACACACTCCTCAGAAAGTACTAACCCTGGTACTCTTAGACGTTGCCAGAGGGTCACTGTACAGGGAAGAAGACTGCTAAGAAACAAAAACAAAACAAAATAATTAAGGTTTAAGTGTATAGCCTTATACAGAAACAGAACTCTCACCACCATGAGAGCGGAAAACTTGTTTACATCATACTCCATAATTTATTAGCAACTCCTGAGTGCTTAAAGTACTTAAGTAATGCATAAAATGAGAAAAATTTAATCATTAGTAATCTTTTTGAATAGAAATTTTAAGGGATAAGAAAGAAAAACACTGGGAATCGTTTTCTCTGAATGTGTTTAAGTCCCATTCGTCTTTGAACATTAATGTTAGGAGATGGGACAGCACACTAAGTCTCAAGATATGAGGGCCATGGCTCAGGGCGTGTAGCAAACTGGCCACATTTTAGCCACCAGCAGCTCCTGGGATAGCTTCAGTAATCTCATGACACACTCCAAATGGCCTTAGCCTTTTTATTGGGGAACCAGAAAAATGAGCTCTGAGTTATCACTATAAACACTCTTTTCCAAGTGGAAAAGATTAGGAAAATCTGTATTTCAAAACAAGCCATGGACAAAGTGCCTTAGTTTAATCAGTTAAGTGTACTGGTCATAATGAATCCATATACTACCAAGGCACAGCATTTCTTAAAAAGGCATTAAATCTCTTTTCCTGATGTCATTTGAAGACACAATTTTCAGTTCTTTCTTACCAAGCCTAACCAGACATGCAAAAGAAGAGGATGTGTGTGCAGGCTTGGACAGCTGAAGTATTTTAAATGTACTGTGTGCCATGTATTTGAGGTGTTTTAAATGTATGATGTGCCAAATGCCCTGGGGAAAAAACAAACACACACACAAAACAAATTCTAACATTGAACAAATAATCACATTCTTCCCATTCCATTTATAGTGGAAATTTTCACATGGAAGCTTTTACTAATAGGGCATCCATGTGTACTGATAGCTACAACTTATTCTGAAATGCATCCCCCCAAAAAAACTGAATTAATGGATGGATGAATAAAAGGACAGTGAGATAATTATATGATAAAGGAAATAGAGTAAAATGTTAATTGTAGAATCTAAATGGCAGATACTAAGTGGTTACTACATAATTCTGTGAACATTTTTGTGTGTTAAATATTTTTCATGGGGAAAAATGGTACTCATTTGCAAGCATGGTGATTCAATAGTTCCCACAGTTTAATTTAACATTCACACAGATTATATGAATTCAGTTACCACAAACTAGTATACACACAACCATTCACGGGTTACTTTTAACTAGTCAAAATACAAAAATGAAGATTACAAATGTGTTAAAGTTGGATAAAACACATGAAGACAAAAAGCCGTGGACAAACCCGAGTGTAGTAGGCAGAGCTGGGTTTGCTAGGTCTAAGACTGCTATAGTTTCTCTGGTCAAAGTACAGGCCACTCTGCAAAAACCAAATTAAACACATTTTTCTTAAGTTAAATGTTGTTAATTTAACAACACACAAAGGCAAAATCTGATATTGCCAACCCCCTATATCTCCAAAACCACGAATTAACTGTTTGCAAACCAAGTACTTACTCATTTTTACTGTAAAAACAAAATTATAAACCCACAGGCAAAACTGAATGGAAATATTCAAGTGATATAGTCTCATGTCATACTCAGGAATGTCCTTGAAAAACCCAGGACAACTGAATAATTACCACTTTTTAAATCCACTTGGCAATGACATAGGTATTATTAAATAGTAATTTTTTCCAAGCTTCTCCTAGTCCCATTATTTGTCAAAATAAAGTGATCAACTTAAATTACCAGAGAGAAAGAGAGAGCACACTAAATATGGTTTGGTCTAAACCATCTACGGTGGCTCATTTTCAATACACTATGCAAAACAGTAATTTTGTGTATTGTGGTGACTTGAAAGGGAGAAAATTCTCTTTCTAACGTCTCCAGCCATCTTTTTTGACCAAGGTTAAGGAAATTGAGGCAATCCCTGACTCCTTCCCCACCCCTGCCACTCCTGACCCTACCACCTTCCGGTACCACACCCTCAAGGAGGCCCCATGACTCATCCCTCCTCAGAGCTCCCAATACTCCACCTCTAGGGCTTCTCATTGAAGTCCTCTCCATTAAACCCTTTCTTCCCTCCTCCTTTCTACCAGCCAAGGTCTCCCGACCCTCTCTCCACCCTAGCAATGGTCAGAGCAGGGAGCTTGGAACCACACTTCCTTCGGCAGTACTGTGCAGCCTAACAGGAAAGAGGTGTTCCTAGCACCCCAAAGGGGCATTCTGGGTACCCCCCCACCCCCACCACACACACACAGAAATGTTGCTCAGCAATGTGGCTAGAACGGGGAGCACTATTAGTTATGCAATTTAATTATATTGTAAGTTAAAAGAGTTTTCTGTAAGACAGCATTGGAAACTCTGCCATCATATGCCTTAATGTTTCTACCAGAAAATTCATTTCAACTTCCCAAAATCTGACCTACTAACAAACTTTCAGAATCAAACCTTTTTGTGAATTTGGTACTGCCTATAGTACCACAACTAAATCAACTTAAATTTCTAAAATAAGGATAAGAATCTCACTAACCCTATTCTTGAGGTATATTCCAAAGGACAGATCATAAATGAAAATATGCTGTTAAAGAACTTCTTGTGAACACCTTCCTAGCTCTCGTCCCTGGGGTTAACATATATTAACTTAATATTAATTCTTATAAATTAAAGCAAATTTATTTTTAAATAAGGTTCTGATAAACCATGTTTCAGTAGATTATCAAATTTCAATGATGCCTTAGGAGCACATCAAAGCAGTCATTAATTCTTAAGTTCCCTAAAAGTAAGCAGTGAATTTTACAGCAGTACAACATACTGCGACAGGAGATGAAACAGAACTAACCAGTGGGTCTTTATGGGAACCAGAAGATCTCTTCTTCATTCCATAAGAGTGACTGTAAGAATGATTCTGGAAGTACAATTTTTAAGTTAAATATTTGAAGATTAATGATCATACAGTGAATTTTGAAAAATAATTTAATGAAGTTACAGACAGAAAGGTCCATATGAGATACAGAGTAATCTACATGCAATTCCATCTGTTAGTAAGTGATCCACTGCACTTGACTGGCTAAGGTAGTGGTCGGCAAACTGCGGCTCGCGAGCCACATGCGGCTCTTTGGCCCTTTGAGTGCGGCTCTTCCACAAAATACCACGGCCTGGGCAAGTCTATTTTGAAGAAGTGGCGTTAGAAGAAGTTTAAGTTTAAAAAATTTGGCTCTCAAAAGAAATTTCAATCATTGTACTGTTGATATTTGGCTCTGCTGACTAATGAGTTTGCCAACCACTGGGCTAAGGTATACCACCTCTCTACACATCGGCATTTCCTCTCCCATACCCCATGCCATCCAGCTCAGTGCCTAGTCAAAAAGCAAAAACAAAAACTTAATTAAGACTCTGAGCCAGGCAGGATGTTTGTGAGGACCTTGACCTCACACCTCATTTGAGTCCCTCTATCTTCTTTATGAAGGTATAGGTGACAAGAATCGTTCTTTGGACCAACAAAAACAAGACTGAGATAACAAAGGGCATGATATTGCATTGCCCCAGATAGTACTCTTCACCCTAGTGAGTGGTCCCACAGCATGTACTGCTGAAGAGTACAGAGCCAGATGGTATGGCTGTCCCGAGTAGCAGCATTATTAGATAATAACCTTCTGTGAGTCCTTTGAAGATAGCACTTTCTTAATACAGAACTTCCTCTAGGAGTACAGAGCCAAGGGTATATGTGGGATACAGGACAGCAACAGTACTAAACAGGTCAATTTGTAGACAAGAAATCCAATCTAGGTATGTACTGCTCGCCGGAAATGAGGAAGTACAGCTAAAGTGCCTACCTACCAACAGTCTGCTCTAGGCAGACCTACTGACACGCTAGGTAACGAATCAGTAATTATACATTCATTTCTCTTTTTTGAATATGTGTACCTTTTTTTTTTTTTCTTATAAATCTTTATTGTTCAGATTATTACAGGTGTTCCACTTTTGTGTACCTTTCCTTTCATACAATTCCCTGGACATTTTAAAAGCTGTCTTACATATTTAGAAACGCAATCTATTGACATAATATTAACCAAATAAAAACATGCTATACTTAGCTAAAATGACATGCCATAAAAAACAAACCAAATCAAGAAAAAATTAGTGGACATAACTGATGTTTCAGGAGTCACCTGTCACTGCTGGGCTTTTTCTATCACCTGCTAGCTGTGACATCTAGCATAAAGCACAGTGAAGCCTGTGCTGCCACAGCTCAGCGTCTACCAAAACCCTGCTAGAAACATGTCTACTAGGGTAATGAGCACATGCCAGCTGAATAGTCCATCATTTTCAGAAAATATATTACTACCAATCATAGTATTGAAGAGGGAAACAAATAATTTTTATCTAATCTTAGAATTCTAAAAGAAAAATATTATTCAAATCTTAAGTATGCCAAAATTGCAAAACAATAGTTTTGCTTTGTGAGTCATATGTTTCCCCCCAAACAACATAACAAACCTGTGAAAGTTAGTCACAATCCATTATTAGCATCATTAGGGGTTTATAAAGTAAAACTACATTTAACAGAAAGTCATGCACTACATACTAATGATGAAAGTCTGGATGATCTGTCCTTGAGAGGATCATACTGGATTTCAGAAAAAGATGAAAGTTGCGTTTCCAAAATCAGAATTATAAAAAGGGGGGAAATTAACATTTGCAAGTTATTAAAACTCCAAAATTATTAAACATAGAGGCTATTAAATGTGAATTAAAGAATAGTCCCCCACAAACTCTTTCCTAGTATAAGTTATTGCTAAATTATATGTAAAGTTGCATGTTCTCTTTCAAATAGAGAGTTCATAATCAGTAAGGAAGGCTTTAAATGCAGGAATTAAGCATTCTGGAGTCAAAAGATGTTTTACTTTGTATCATTGTGACTGTTACCATCATTTCCCATCGTTTTAACAAGGCAAAAACAAGGCATGGACAGGCAATGAGGCAAGAGCATATCACTAATGAAGCTTACAGAAAACAATGGCAGCACCAAAATAAGGGGAATTCCCCTGGACCTGCTCATGGACACACCCCTGAAAGACTTCCTCCTCAAGAACCTTCCCTATTAAAAACGCTGAACCAAACTAGAAAGCTGGTCCATGCACAGCATGGAATGGACAGTATACATACAATTGTGGCATTAAATATAAACCAAAGAAAAATATATAAAGTTTATAAGATCAGAAAACTCTATTTCATGTAGAATCTTTAAGGAAATAAGATGTCCTGGAAGAAAGAAAAAAAAAGATGTCCTGGCCAGGTGGCTCAGTTGGTAGGAGTGCCGTCCATACACCGCAAGGTTGTGGGCTCAACTCTCAGTCAGGGCACGTACCCAGAGCTTGCAGGTTCTATCCCCAGTAGGGCGAATATGGGAGGCAATCTTTCGATGGCCCCTTTCCTCTCTCTCTCTCAAATCAATAAAAACATACCCTTGGATGAGGATTTTTTTTTAAATAAAAGAAGATAATGTGAGTACCACTACATTTGAAATCCAAAAAAATCAGATTTGTGGTTTCCTACCATTCATTTAAGCATTCTAGTTTATATTTTTTAAGCACTCTTACCCAGAACAACAATGCATAAAAAAAATAAAAGCAATGAGTAAGTTCCTCAGGTACTTTGGTAAATATAGCTTTATTCCGGCCAGCATGGCTCAGTGGTTGAACACCGACCTATTAACCAGAAGGTCACGGTTCGATTCCTGGTCAGTGTACATGCCTGGGTTGCGAGCTCGAACCTCAGTGTGGGACGTGCAGGAGGCAGCTGATCAATGATTCTCTTTCATCATTGATGTTTCTATCTCTCCCTTTCCCTTCCTCTCTGAAATCAATCAATAAATAAACAATATATCTTTCTTTTGCAACTCTTCTACCCAGTTAGGATTTTAGGGAACAATATTGAAAACTGATCTAAAGTAATGTTTTCCTAAGTGTAGGCTGCAACTAATTAGTGGGTCATGAAATCAATTTATGGGTTCAACCAGCATTTTTAAAAAATGAAATAGAAAACAGAGTTTATCGTGTACAGGAAGAATATTATTTTGTAAGTTTTCAATAATGTATTTTGTATACTTATATAATATACAAACACACAGGCACATATCTGCAAGTGTATACTGGATCACGGTGTAAAGTGTATTTCTTGTTGTAGAGGTTGCAATTTGAAAAGTTTGAAATACTGTAGAAGATCAAATTGCAAATTCTAGTTCTAAGGCAGTATAATAAAAGTTCAAACAAAACCAAGGTCCTCCTTTCATGCCCAATGACATGGTCATTTACAAAAAGATATAAAAAAAAAACCTCCCAAAATATATATTTCAGTAATATAAGGCTTTGGTATATATTCAGTGAAAATGGTATTATAATAAATACTAAAAAGTATTAGAATAAAATATCTGCATTTGCAATGTTTTTCTTATATTACTCTTAAACTAACACAGACAGCAAGTAATAAAGTGTTATTACATATATGAAAAATCTTATTTACCCAAAATTTTCTAAAATGTCTAACGGTGTGCATTAAATGTGTATATATGTGTGTTTTTAATTAATTTCAGAGAGGAAGGGAGAGGGAGAGATAGAAGCATTGTTGAATGATAGAGAATCATTGATTAGCTGCCTCCTGCATGCCTCCTACTGGGGATCAAGCCAGCAACCTAGGCATGTGCCCTGACTGGAAATTGAACCGTGACCTCCTGGTTCATAGGTCAATGCTCAGCCACAGAGCCACACAGGCTAGGATAAAGGTGTGCCCTTAGTAAATGATGTACAATAGTAAAATGTCACTGTACGGTGACATGTCCCTAAAAATAAAGTTCCTTCTCAAAAGAAATGTCATTTCTCTTCTCAGTCAACAAAATATCCTTTTGGTTTTAAAAAATACCATGACCAAATATGTATTACTCAAGCCACACATCCTAGCATATAAACTATTCCATCCTCCCAACCAGATAAGTTCGCTGAAGAGAACAGTCATGTCTTATTTCTTCTCATTCTTTCTGTAGCACCAATGGCATTTTCCAAAGGCATAGGACTTAACAAGCTGAATTGAAATTAAATTATTTCAATTTTCCCTTTCCAAAATATAATGCAGAGTTCATTCAGCTGGTTTAAAGGGATTGCTGAATATATCTGGTAGGGAAATCCATAATCTGGACACCCTAATTGCTATAAGAACAACCGAGTAAAACAAGATTCCCCCTAATAAGTGACAGTTTGTATTTATATTGCTTAAAAACATAATTATTTCACAAAGGAGGGAAAACTGAAAATATGAAGGTCTAGCTAAAACGTTCCAAATCTGCTATTATAAGCTATCATAAAAAGCATTTTTTAACTTGCAATACTTGTCTGAAGGTTTTCATTTTGGGGGGAAAAAAAGATCAAAAGAAAGTATAGCAAAATGACTGTAGAAACAAAGTGCAGTAAGTGTCAATTTCTGTAAGAACGTACCTATTACTCAAGCCCCCAGAACTCTGAGAGTCAACAGTGAATGCATAATACCAACACTGCACATTTTTCTGGACTACACACCATGAGGTCTTTCCTTTTGGGTATACTGGCTCTGCTCCAATGGGTCCCAGTTATGTCCTTCGATGGGCTCTTCAAAGGAATTAAACAGTGTAATAGTAAATGAAAAAACACAAATTGCAAGTGTATTAAAATTATACTGAGGTCATTGACACATAACCAGGAACTAATACATGCAACAGTAAAAATCTTCACAGTGAGAAATACCAATGTATTCCTACTGCTCTGATGAAAGATCGCCCCATTTTCTAACTTTGGATGTCTACCTTACAGTATTTCAGTATATAAAGCAATGACCAAGATGCTTTTTAAGGCAGATTGTTTTTGAAAGCAACAAACTGTTTCAATTCTAAACTCAAGACTTTCATTTAATCCTCCCTCCCCTAAACCTACCACTCACGGTTTTGAACTAGGTTTGCTCTTTTTATTTTTATACAGAACACTTATAGCACTGACACCATTTCCAGCCCAAACAGCTTCTGGCAGGCCACCTCTCCAGAAGGTAGTGACTGAAAGTTAATTGTACAATAGGAAACATCAAAGTCCTAAGAATACAACATAACCACATCTGCTTTACATCCCGGTACTTCTAACATTCATATATCAAATACTAAGTCCAAAAGTGTTAGACATTTAAATACACGGCTCATAAGAAAAATATTTTTTAAAAGATAGGCAGAGAAATACCAAAACCCAAAAATTTAAGCAAACTCCAATAAAATTTAGGTCAGTACTTTAGGCCATCATATTTATTTTTACAGAGTATAAAATTTGTCCACTCATTCAGCTTAAAGTAGATGGTAAAGATAATTTAAAAAGCAAATAATCTGATGAAAACTTAGACCTTTCAATATTATCTAGTTAAAAGGAAAAAACTAATCTTAGTTATATCTTTTAAACAATGTTATTAGTGAGCTTTCAGACTTATTGTGTAATATTTAAAATGTGCTGATGCCCTGGCTGGTCTGGCTAAGTGGATAGAGCATCAGCTTGCAGACTGAAGGGTCCTAGGTTCGATTTCAGTCAAGGGTGCATGCAGTAGGGTGCATGCATCCAGTAGGGTGCATGCAGAAGGCAGCTGATCAATGATTCTTTCTCATCATTGATGTTTCTAGCTCTCTCCCTCTCCCTTCCTCTCTGAAATTAAAAAAGAAAAAAGCGCTGAATGTACACACAAATAGTAAAGTACTAGAATCTCCTATGGTCTAAATATTAATTTTTATTTATTATTATGTTTTATTAATTCTCATCCAAGGATATTTTTCCATCGTTTTTTAGAGAGTGGAAGGGAGGGGGAGAGACAGAGAGAGACACATCGACTGGTTGCCTCCTGCATGCACCCTGACCAGGGCTAGAGATGGAGCCTGCAACCTAGGTACACGCCCTTGACTGGAACCAAACCTGCGACTCTTCAGTCCATGGGCCAACATTCTATCCACGGAGCCAAACCAGCTAGGGCTAACATTTTTATTTATATTTAAGTTTGCACACTGAATTTTTTTTTTTATCGGAACTTTACTCTTTTTCCTGCAGTAACAATTTTTTCATAATTACCATAATGGATAAAATACTATGAGAGTTCTAGTTATAATTTAAATGTATTTAAGAATATAACTTCCATAAAAAGAAAATCAACTTATTACTTTATAGACACTCTGTGTAAATAATCCCCTATCAGTTTACTTTAAAATTTCTTTTTTGTTTGCAGATTTATTTTAAAGGCTCCCAAATTAGGTCAAATTTGGATGATTTTATCAAAGGTTTAAGCTAATATACTATAATCAAGTTTCCCTAAGAACACATACAAATTACACTAATAAAAGAGAAAGATGCAAATTGACCGTACCTTCGTGATGCCCACCAGCCAATAAGGAGTACGCAAATTAACCCAACAAAGATGGCAGGTTAATTTGCATACACAGGCGCCGAGCGGCCAGGGGTGGGACGCAGATATTCCACACCACCCCAGCTGCTCCGGGCCTCTGGGCAGTGTGGGAAGGCGGAAAGGCAGCTCCGGGCCAGAGTGAAAGTAGAAAGGCAGCTCCGGGCCCAGAGCAAAGGCAGAAAGGCGGCTCTGGCTGGAGCGAAGATGGTGCCAGCAGCCAGGGGAAGGATGGCCCTTCTTGCACGAACCTTCATGCATCGGGCCTCTAGTTTATAAAAAACCAGCTTGATAATAACTGTGAAACTTCATCTATGAACGTTATAATGGAAAGCAAAGAAAAAAGCCAGACATTTTTAAAAAGGAGGAGAAAAGGGATTATTTTCAAAGCCCTCAAAGACATTCAACTTCTAATCTTTTGTTGACTAACTCCCTGTGTGATTCTTCTCAAAGTATGTGTGTGCACACATATAGATATGTATATAAACATATACATGTATATTTATACACATATATGTATCTCCAGGGAGAAAGGTGATGAAGTTATTACCTTAAAGTTTTTCTCCTATAAAATCATTCTGAAGCTGCTGATTAGATTTGTATAAAAGCTTGTTAATATTATTATAAATCTAAACTTTCATAATTAGCCAAAATATCTGATTCAAAAACTGGCTTACTAACTTACTCTAAAAAGACAGATTATACTCAATAAAAATAATATAACCAGAGTAAAGAATTATTTAAGAATACAAACACATCAATAACTAACATACTGGAACATACTCAGTTTATTACAGTGTATTTTTAGACATTATATAAGATGGGAAGAAAATTAGACTTAGGGGGAAATAAACAAATATAGACCTTAATATGATAGATCATTTTACTGATGAAACATCTTTGTGTTAAGTATACCAATGTGCACATTAAAAGAAGTGCTTTAAAGTTTAAAGCACAAGCCCTGACCGGTTTGGCTCAGTGGATAGAGCATCAGCCTGCAGACTAAAGGGTCCCGGGTTCGATTCCGGTCAAGGGCATGTGCCTTGGTTGCGGACACATCCCCAGTAGGAGGTGTGCAGGAGGCAGCTGATAGATGTTTCTCTCTCATCGATGTTTCTAACTATCTCTCTCCCTTCCTCTGTAAAAAATCAATAAAATATATTTAAAAAAGAAAAAGTTTAAAGCACAAATCTTTTGAGAGAGAGATCAGTGTCTTGGCACAATATGCAAGCCTTTTAAACAAGCGATTTCTCATTTATCTTATTATACAACAAGTGATTTCTCATTTATCTTAATATACAACAAGTTAAAAACTTGAGACATACTACCAAATGTTAATCAAAATGTTGAAGCATGATAATTTCTATAAACATGACAAGCAAGAATTTTTCAAATCAGTACTCAATTTTTCCATGTAATAAAACTATAATTAGTCACCCAAACTTCAAAATATTTATCATTTAATAAATTATTTTTAAAATGTATTAATCACTTCTTGGCCTTTTGGCCTATGCATCTGTTCTTCTCAAGTTTAACATCTGATACATCCTCTATCCGAGGACAACGTATTAATGGACTTTTGGAGCTAGGAGAAAAAAATGTTTTAAATATAAAAGTAGGAAAAATCTGAAAGAACCATGCAGATGTCATTCTATAAAATCAACCTTATTATTTTGCAATAATTTTTTTTAAATCAAGTCCTTTTATAAAAAATAGATGAACATATTTATGATTTTTAGCATTGATTTTTTAGCAATAATTTGAGAGAAAGCATCAGTTTCCAATAAAAGAACTTTGCCAATATTTTCTTTAAAAAAAAAAGGCAAAGGAGAAAAAAAAGGCAAAGGAATATACGAGCATTATCAGATTGCTTAGCAATGGTGCTGCAGAAAGCTCAGACACATAAGCTTTGCTATTGTGTAAACAAAATACCAACCCTGTGACTGCCAAGACTTCGAATGGACAATGCATCCTCAACTCCCTGATAAAAATAAAAACAAAAGTTTGTGAGTGACTGCATTAAGTTAGTGAGGAAAAAGTTCTAGAGGCAAGTTTATAGGTTATTACAAACCAGAGAAGGACGGTGATGACTGGACCGGTGGGAATACCTGGCCCTTTCTGAATCTTCCTGGGAAAGGAGAAAGAAAGTACATGGAAAATTAATCACTGAACAGAGGCTTGTCTATCAGAACCACTGGGTGAAGGCAGGTCAGTTCAGAGCACAGCCGCACATTCCTTACAGCAAGCAGGTATGAACAACTCGGTTTCAAAAGCTTGAGTCTGGGACAGCCACATGCTTCGGTTGGAAAGAAAGTAGAGATCATCTTGGAAATGTTTTTATTTTAACAAGTTTATGTATGTCTGACCATTTGTAGAATGTAAGCTATATGTGACAAAGACAGCTCAATATACCAAGATAAATATAAGAAAGTATTCTTAAACAGAAATTGAGTTTAGCATTAAAAAGTAGACTTTTTATCTATTTTTTTCATTGTGAATGTTAGTTTATGCAAGGCAAGAAGAAATGTTTACTTTGTTAGAGGTGTAGTAAGGAGACAGTGTATTGCTTTTAAAAGACTTGGGTCATAATTTTCTGCTCACTGCAAAGAATTTCTTTTTTTCCTTCTCTGGAAAAGAATACCTAAATGAAATAGCCCCTGACTGTGTACTGTTAATATGAAAAACTACTTATAATTAGAATTGGATAAACATTTTAGAATTGATAAACTTAGTAAGAGGTATGCCTTATGAAGATTGCAAAAAAACTGGCTACAACCTAACAGTTGTCTAACTGTAATTCTCAACTTTTCCATTCAGTTATTAGCATTGGAGCATTAAGTCCTGAGTCATGTGAAATCAAATAACTGTCCCTAGAATCTAACCAACTGAAACAGTAAGAAACTTCTGATCTTTCAGATTTTCAAAGTCCACAGTATTAAAGTGATTTGCATTGACTAAGGTATATACACAATTGGTCCAAATGAGGTCACAGTTGATAACAGTGATGAATCAATATCTCAAACACCCCATGACCATACAGCATGATCATTATGTAGGTGTAACAACAAATAGATGTGGCTATGTCTGATGATTCATTTCAAATACAGAAATAGGAATTCAACTAAAACACCACAGTTAATGCCTTATTTTAGTCATGACTTTGAGTATAATTGCAAAAATCTCCTGTTATCCGCTGTGTACATTGACACATTTGATCAAATCTGTTCAGAAGTCTATTTATAAGCAACGTATGATTCAATAAATCAATATCCAATGGGATATTCTGATCTTTAGGAAAACTCATCAATGATTTACATTTCTGATATATAATAGACACAGGTAATCTGCAAGAAGCCAAGTAAAATTCTTCCCTTTCTTCAACTATCAGGAGATACCACAAAAGTTTTGGGGGCATATGCATTAGCTCTGCAGAAGAGATACATACAGTTTATTAAGTGGTGACTAGTTCTAGGCTAGTTAGCTTGGTTAGTTTAAAGAGCCTATGCTACAAAGGCGAATTAATTCTACATGCCCCCTCCCAATATTATTTGGGATACTAGCGTGACATATATGGTTTAATGTTCAACCTTCGTTTTATTCTGTCCTTTCTTTTCATTCCACCTACCACACAAGAGCACTTTTTAAAAACCTACCTCTAAAAAGCACATCCCACTGAAGATGTGAAATGAAAACATAGGTAAAAACATTAGGACAATGCTCACATACAGAACACTCAAAGTAAGCTTCATTCCTGAGCCTCATGCCCTTGCTTTCCCTTTTCACATTCCAACATCCCACCCCCGCACACAAAAAAAGGATCAAAATTAGAAATTTTTTCATATGGGAAGATTCTCCTTTTAGTAACTGACAATCCTATTGTTTGTATGTACGTTATTTATTTTATTATAAATTTACTACTAATTTGTTTCGTACTGTATCACATGCCAACTTCTATTATAGGTTCATTGACAGAAAGTAGCTAGAGAGACTAGAATAAGATAAAAAATGAGATGAAATATCAGTTTGAAAGGAGTAAAAGCAAGTGTCAGAAGAGGTTAGAAGTGATAATTATTCTTGTCTGAAACTAAACCCCATCTTCTCTGCAAGCCCAAGTCTGAGCTATCATTCAAAACTTGGGTTAGCTGCCACCTGCATCTAAGCCTCTAACCCAAATTGTTCCCCCTTCCATGAAAATCTAGCACACTCACTGCCTGAACTGCACACATTTCACAGAGATTAAACTATGTTTATCTTCATGGCCTCTGAATATGGGAATCAAATATTAAACTTTCAATATAGGCTTTTTGCTTATAATGTTTTGGTCTGCCCTAAGATATTAAAATCTTAAGCAATTTAATTTTAGAACTATAATACATAATTAAAAGAAGAAATTAAACTATTATTTCCATAGAAAATTTGCAAGCAAAAGTGATTTCTTTTATTCACACAAAACATTCTCAACGTACCATTAGTAATATTAATCCAGTTACATGCAGAAGAAACTTTACAGATTCCATTCCCAACTAATCAAACATCTTTTTTCTCTCTTTTCTAAAATACCACAAGGAGAAGTATGACAAAGTTTCAAATTTATAGGTTAATATAGTCATAATTATTTTAATTCCGGTTGTACCCTAAAATGCTGCTATAGAAGGGACTTGCTTATAAAAGTTGCTGACTTAGCAATAATTAGACAGTAGTTCTTAACCCTTTAGGGATCATACAGTCCTTTGAGTATCTGATGCTATAAATACACATGGGCATTTCATATATATGAAATTTCATATATATGGCATTTCATATATATATGAAATGCCCATGTGTATTTATATATATATACACACACACTGGTATATGTATGTGTGTGTGTGTGTGTGTGTGTGTGTGTATATTCAAAGTTTTGTGTGAGATTTTATGGCAAGCCTGTTCACATACCAAGTTAAGAACCCCTATAATAGGAGATGATTAGGGAACTCATCAACATTGAAAATAATTCAAAGTTAGGAATGATTCACAGTAACTAATATTCACAATTTGCTCTTGTAGCTAACAAATTTATGAGTCGTGGTAGAAGACTTGAAAAGAAAATGAGATTACTGAAAAATTAAGAATAATTTTCAGAGGAGATGGAAGAATGACTCTCAGTGAAGACCCTGCTAAACTTAAGTGTGTGTGTGTGTGTGTGTGTGTGTGTGTGTGTGTGTGTGTATGAGAGAGAGAGAGAGAGAGAGAGAGAGAGAGAGAGAGAGAGAGAGAGAGAAGAAGAAGAAGAAGAAGAAGAAGAAGAAGAAGAAGAGGAGGAGGAGGAGGAGGAGGAGGAGGAGGAGGAGGAGGAGGAGGAGGAGGAGGAGGACGACGACGACAACAGGGAAGGAGGGAAAAGGGAACAAGAGTCAGGGGGAGAGGAGGAGAGAGGGAGAGAGGAACAAATTGAAGGGAAAGAAGAACAAACCATAGAAAGAAAAAAATATTCATCTACTCAATCTTTCTTGGTCAGTAGTATTCCTTAGATGAGTGTGAGATTGTAGACTACAACAGAAAGGGCTGGACTCCAAGTACAAATTTTGATCACTAAAGACAGAAGAGAGAATCTCTGACCTTTAGGTTCAAACATGCCAACCACTTCTACTTTGCAAACTATTCGTCAATGTTTTACTTTAAGATTGCATTATTTTAGCAAGTGATCACAACATGCAGGACAGGCAATCCTGGCCTACCAGCCACTTGTGAATCTGTCCCCACTTCCGATCAAAGGAATGATGTGAATGCTACAAATGCAAAAGTTTCATAAACTAAAGTTTCCAAGAGTTACTGCATTCTCTGAAAAGTCTTAACCATATACATTTGCCCTGAAGTGCATATTGTTGACTCAAAATACAGAAAATTACTAAGCTAAATATGTTCAATAATAAGAGACATATGGTTCTCTGTTGTTTAGAGGACCATAAATAGAAGTTATATTTAATAATTATCACCTTATAATTTACTATAATTTTGGGAGTATAAAAGACAATGCATTGCAACGTTTTTGTTTCAAGCCAAGAACTGCATTCAATATTTAAACTATATATGAGGTTAAAAAATATTACAACATATTAGCGATTTTGCTTTTGGTTTTTAGCTGTAACAATATGGAAACTATACACTTCTCTTAATCCATTAGCAGAAGATAAACCACCAATGTCAAAATAAAGCGCTTAATACTACCCTGCAGGTTTCCCCCCCTTAATATTAATACAGCATCATAAATATTTTTATGGGAATTTTCAGAGCTAGGTCAATGTCAGAGGAAAGGGTAAAAAAAAAAAAAAGAGCATTTGCTTCATTTTTAAGAAGCCAAATCACTATATACCTATTTTTAAATTTTGATTTTGCTTTTCTTTCTGATGATAAAAGCATACTGAAATTTATTAACTACGGAAAAGTATAAGAAAGTAAAATCAATCATAATTCCACCATAGACGAAGTATTGATAGTAACCACCTCTTTCTAGTAGTTTCTGATCCTATATATGGGTACCAGGCTTTGTAACACAACACTGGAGTCCTACTAATTCTTACAGTTTGTTGCTCTGTTGTTTTTCATTTTCTTACATGAATATTCTCTTCCGTTATTAAATATGCTTAAAAACTATAAGGTTGTGTAACGTCTCAGTGCTTTACTGTGTAGATATCATAATATAATTAACTGAAATTCTAGGACATTTAGAAATATAGTGAATAACATAGCAAGAGTTTTATCTGTTTGCTGTTATTATTTAACAAATACCACATTTAACTTGCTGATGTATAATGGATTGTTAAGATACATACAACAGGTTACACTCTTCCCAGTGTTTCAAAGGGAATTAGATTTACTTCAGAAGTAAACTAGCCAAGTATAAATTTTTTTTGAGACTAGCAAGAAATTAGGGTTATTCCCCCCAATTACCTCTTTTTGCTGTCGTTCCAGTTCTCTCATGCGTATATCCCTTGCTTCTGCCCGGGCAGCCCGTTTTGCTGCCAGCCTTGCCTCTGCCTGAAAAGTAATATAAAGATTCAGCTTTGTTTAAAAAGAGCAACCACCACTACTTCTACCCCGGGGTGGAGAAAAGGAGCAAATAAGACACAACCGTCTTTATTTGGGGTGGGCACAGGGGAGGGCAAGATATCCCCTATCAGCAGTTTGACTGACTTCACTCAACTCCTTACACACTCCTTTCTCTAGTCCCAGAGTCTCTCCTAAAATCACCTTTAAGTGCTTGCCTTGATTACTCATTCAAAACATTTCACACAATTCATTATGTATTTCTCTGCTTTTCCAGAATGTCTTTCTCTAGCAATTGCATCATACAAATTAGAAACATCAGAATAAACCTCTATTTCATTTTGCACACTGCCAATGTCCAGTCCCCAGGTACTGTCAATTCTCTATCACTGAGTTTCTCCCAAGCCGATCCTGGCCTTTTTTATTCCAGTTTCTGCTTGTTTCAGGAACTCTTCATATGTCTCTCTCTTTAAATTGAGATATAATTCACATATTATCAAACTGACCACTTAAAAATATGGTTCTGTCATTTTTTTAGTATATTCACGAGGTTGCACAACTATCACTGCTAATTCCGGTACTTGCCCACATGTACCAGTTGCTCCCATCTGCGGCCATTCCTAGGCTCGACCGGGCTCTATTACGCCTCTCTTCACAGACTGCTTGCTTGGCAGGAGGTATTTTCTCCTTTTCAGCTAAAATATTACCTTCTAGGAAGCCCGATTCCCTCTTTCATCGAGTAATACTGTATGCACATGCCTCCTTTGTGGCTTCACTATGCTGCACTAAAGTGACATGTTCTGTCACCCCGACAACTTGCATGCCTCAATGTCTCCTAAGTAAACAAGAATTTCAAGCCACCAGCCAAAGTCTCACAGAAATGAGACCAGGAAATAGCTTGATGCACCACATGAAACAAAAATCTTCTCTCCGGTTTCTGTCTTGTAGTGGTTTCCTCTGTTCTTGGCCACATCCTAACTCTGATTTCAATCTCCCCTTCTGATATCTACAGCAGTTGTTTCTTCTCATTTGTTATATCCATGCACAAGCCTCATACTAAGAAGTGGTTCAGCCAATGTTAAAAGGGTCTACTGTGTGTAAGCTATTATGCTAGATGCTAAAAATACAGAATAAGATATGACATCTCTGCCCTAAAGAAATTCACAACCTAATTGAGCGAGACAGAAACACAATGTTTAAAAGGAGGGAAGCATGCAAGAGGGAGCCATTAAGTTACACCTGGCAAGGTCATAGCAGGCGTCTAAGAGGAGGAGACAGTTTTAATAGTTAACACTTATTCAACTACCCAATTTTGGAAATTTCCCAGTCTGCTTAACTGGCCTTTCGATAGCAAAAACCCTAGGAAGTTACTTAGTCTACCAACCTCAAGGTCTAAACACTGACATAAATTTTACATTGGCCTCTATCTTTTAAAAACCTATATCCCCCCCAAAAAAAGAAAAGAAAAAAACACTATATCCCCACCCTGGTCAGTGTGGCTCAGTTGGTTGGAGCGTCGTCTGTTTAACAAAAGGTTGCAGGTTCGATCCCAGTCAGGCACCATATCCAGATTGCAGGTTTGATCCTCCGTCAGGGGGAATGTGGGAGGTAACCAATCAATGTTTTTCTCACATCGATGTTTCTCTCTTTCCCTCACTTCCTCTCTCTAAGCTCAATTAAAAATAAAAATAAAAAAGATTATACCCTCACTTTCCTTTATATATAAATTTTAATATATTTTATTGATTTTTTTACAGAGAGGAAGGAAGAGGGATAGAGAGCTAGAAACATCGAAGAGGGAGAAACATCAATCAGTTGCCTCTTGCACACCCCCTACTGGGGATATGCCTGCAACTGAGGTACATGCCCTTAACCGGAATCGAACCTGGGACCCCTCAGTCCACAGGCCGACGCTCTATCCACTGAGCCAAACCGGTTCTGGCTCCTTTATATGTTTTAAAGTATGCTCTGCCTTCTCTATCCCTCTATAACTAAGCACCACTTTATTACTAGAGTTTGTATTTTACAGAAAAAGATGACAAGTCCAGATAGCAAATACATTTTTAAATTACAAAGTATCATTTTCCTGGGAAAATTTTTCAAACCTCTTTTTTTAATTTAAGAAAGCCATAACAATGTGTAGGAGTTTTCATTTCCATGTATATTAATTAGCTTTGTACTTGTAGTCTCCCTTAGAAATTTATCAAGAAGCCCAATTTAATCCTTCTAACATCTGTAGCCAATTCTGCACAACAGATACTAAAATGGGACTTCCCTAACAAACCAAAATTATAGATCATTGAAATCTATTCTCGAACAAAACGTCTTCTACAAAGAAAGGGTGAGGAACCTGACTACTGTGTAACAGAAAGAACGTGGACTTCAGAGCCCTCCCTTTGTCACTTAGCCAACTTGATCAAAACTCAGATGTTACTTCCCTTGGACATGGTCCTGAAGAAGGCCCTGAACAACCTGGTTCTTTAGATACACTGCTACCAGATGCCTAAGGCAGCGCAGATAGGAGAGTCCAATCTAGCAGACAAAATGCGTGCTTTATACTTATACTCAGTGATTTTCAACCTCTTATATCTATCTCATGGCACACATAAACAAATTTTTAAATTCTGCAGCACACCAAAAAATACATTTTTTGCCAATGTGACCAAAAAGTAGGTATAATTTTGATTTATTCATTGTTGTGTTGGCTGTTCTCATTTTTTATTTGACAATCTAAGGAAAAGAGGTCAGTTCCCCTGACTAAATAGTCAGGTATTGTAAGTTTTAAATATTCTTGCAACACACCAGGTGAAAATTGCTGCTTATAAAAAGAAAAACAAACAAACAAAAAAGCCAACAAAACAAAAAAAGAAAACTGCTGCTCATAATGATACATTTTTATACAGACCAATTATAGCTACACAAAGCATACTTCCAGGTAGTAACACTAGCACTCTCCCCTCAGAATACAATAGCATGAAAGAGCTGCTACAAATTTAACACCTACCTCACAAATGTAAAATAAATGGGACATCACAATAAAAGACCACAAAATTTACCTAAGTTCAAAACAAAGTTGGATAAAAAATTAAACATAGAATTACCATTTGATCCAATAATTCCACTTATGAGTACCTAAAGAATTGAAAGCAAAGATTCAAACAAGTATTTGTAAACCAATATTCATAAGCAGCATTATTCATAAGAGTCAAAAGGTGGAAACAACCCAAATGTCCATCAACAGATGAATGGATAAACAACATGTGTTATACATGTGTATGGAAAAGGGTGCTGTAATAAACCATAAATTCCTTACTGTACTGGTCATGTCACGGTGGGTAGTCATGCCCGAGCCCTGTAACTAAGGTTTTTAAGCAAACCCTATCAATTTTCTTGCGCATCAAGGTGAACATACCTTTGAAATGCCGGAAGTAATACCCTCCAAGGCCTGTAACCACGCTGAAGAGAGCACATAATCTGGTTAACTATTATGTAATCCAATCCCACCTTGCTTTCTTCCACCTTCACATAATCTTTCTTAACATTCCCTCCTTAATTCTAAATGCATAAAAGAAACCGAAACTGTTACTCTGGGGAGCATTTGAAATCTTGCTCCCTAGCATATGTTATTAGTTTTGACTCAAACTCAAAAATTTACCATAGGTTTGAGTGTTTTTACATTGCTATACAGGCACATAGAACATTATTTGGCCTTTCAAAAAAAGAACAGCTCAGCAGTCCCTCAAAACATTAAACATTGACAATAATATCCAGCAACCACCTCTAGATATGCACCTAAGAGAAATGAGAACATATGTCCACACAAAATCTTGTACATGAATGTTCATTAGCAGCATTATTCATTAATAGTCTAAAAAAATTAAAATAAGCAAAATGTTCATCAACTGATGAATGTATAAACAAAATGTGGTATTATCCATACAATGGAATATTATCCTAATGAAAAGGGAATATGCTAATTGACTGTCACACCCTCACAAAGATGGTGACACCCACAGCCAATAAGGAGGGAATATGCTAATTGACTGACACACCCTCAAAGATGGTGGCGCCCACAGCCACAAGATGGCGGTGCCCAGTACCCTCAGCCCCGCCAAGGTGGCAGGTGCGCAGCACAGCTGGGCCTGCCCCCAGGTGTGTCCGGCCGCTCCGCACACCTACCTCCGGAGTCCCCCAGTCCCCTCAGACTCCCAGCCACCCAGGGCCGCCCGAGGCTTGTGCTGCCAGCAGTGGCAGCAGCAGAGGTGTGATGGGGGTGTCGCCTTCCCCTGATCGCCAGGTCACCTCCCACGCCTGAGGGCTCCCGGACTATGAGAGGGTGCAGGCTGGGCTGAGGGACCCCCCTCCTCCAGTGCATGAATTTTCATGCACCAGGCCTCTAGTTCAGCTATAAAAAGAAAAACTGATAGAGGCAGGCTACAACATGGATGACCTTAAACATGCTAAGTGATAAAAGCCAGACACAAAAGGACGCATATTGCATAATTCTATTTATATAAAATGTGCAGAATAGACAAATCCAGAGACTGGGACATGGGGAACATGGAGAGTGATTGCTAATTGTTATGGGGTTTCTTTTTGTGCGGATAAAATGTTCTGCAATTAGAAAGTGGTGAGTTTTGCACATCCTTGTAAATATACTAAACACCACTGAAATTGTATACTCTAAAATAATGAATTTTATGATATTTAACTTACATCTCAATTTCGAATTTTTAAACAAAGGGTACTGGGTACATAATAAAAATACAATGCCGAAGATAAATAGTAAAATATGCAAAATTTCAGTACATAAAATTCAATATATAAAACAGGAGAAAAGGAATCTATTTAGTGATCTCGTACATTTGGAAAATGCCAGCTTAAACTTTTTTTTTAAATCAGTCTTTCTGAATTTCCAAGACAAGGATAAAATAATAAAGCATTTTTCAGACTTACATGACCACACTACAAAATAAAACCCTAAATAATTCTTCAAGGATCATATTCCAAGGAACACATTTGGGAAATAATGATTAAACTTAATGGCAGTATACCAGAATCCAGTTCAAACTATATTAAATTCTGTTAAGGGGTAACCTTACCTCTGCTTTTAATATTTATACAAATAACGTTATCAGAATAATCTCACAATCAAAACCCAATCTTCCAAAATAATGTGGAAGATGAGAGCTCACCCTAATATAACTACCACTGTTTCAGCAGTTACCTAACAAAGCTAGATGCGTATTTGTCTTTAATCCACAAAGTAACTCCTTGAGGTATGAAAAGGTTCAGTAAGTTGCCCAACAGTCCGTGGCCAGCAGGTATTGGAGCTGAGATTCACATCCTAAGACTGTCTCTAGTTAACACTCTTAACCATGTTGCCACACTTGTATCTTTAAACCCCAAGTATAAAAGCATATCCTTAGACAAATAATAAAAGTTTACTTTGGATGAATGATCCTAAGATTTTCAACTTAACATAAATTCTTTCTTTTCTGGGAAACGGTACCATTCTGGTTCTTACTTCTTGGACCAGGACTTTACCCCCAATATAGGCACTCTCCTTTCCTGCACAGCCTTTCATCTTCTTATTCCATATTTTCACTGACCAGCCAATGAGAATGACTCAAATCTTAACATCTCAAGCTCTGACCAAAATCAAAGTCTACATTTCTGTCTAGTGAGTCTCTTATTAATACGCTTAGAGTGAATAAAAGCAACCTCATCTTCCCCCAGTGAATAGGGTTTGCTTCCCTATTTTCCAATCTACAGAAATGAAACCCGTGTTACATTTGTTCAAAACGCAAGTTCTTGGGGCCTCCTACTCCCTAACCAAATCTTCCTGTTCGATGTCCCTTGAATCCAATCTTTCATTTCCATTCCAATACTTGTCCTCTTCTAAGCATTCTGTTTCCTAATTCTAACTTCACTTTATCCATTTCAACTCTCCTTCCGCCCTTGATAATCCATACTATAAACTGTTGAATTAGTCTGCCTACAACACCAAGAAACAAGTGAAATAAAACATCCTAAAGTAAAATGATTAGCCATAATATATTTTATAATGCCCAATATGCAAAAGCATCCTTATGCTTTTCGAATTTTAAATGTGAATTCTGTTACTGCTTCAGGTAAACACAGAACTAAAGTAAATTTGCTGTAGTTCCCAGTGGTACTCCAAGTAAGCACAACTAAGGCGAATCCTATTATAACTCTTCCATCTGTCCAGGAGAACTACAAGTAAGGCAGGATCTATCCAATCTACTGTACAGTGCTGCTTCCTTGGAAATAACCCACAAGTCAAATTTCATTTGGATGTATTATTGGGGGTGGGGGGTGGGGGGTGGGAGCTATGTGGTGTTTTTTTTAAAGCTTGATCCCATTATCCTAAGATTCAAAGGCAAGAGAATTATGTTATATAACTATAAACTAATATAAATTTGTTGTTATATAACATAAAGTCCATCCTCCCCAGGGAATTTGCCCAACTATCTGATCTCTCTCCTCTGTCTTCACTTTCCCCCCTCCATTGGTTCGTTCTTCTCATCATAAGTAGAGGTTCAAAGCCTCTCTCTTATCTTTAAAAAAAACAAACGAAAAATACCATCCGGTTAAATTCTACCTTGTCTTCTCTTTATAACCAACTTTCCTAGCACCTCCCTCCTTAATTCTCACTCGCATCAAATGACTGCATTCTGGCTTCTGTCCAAATCACTTTACTGACATTGCTCATGCAAAAGTAACTAATGACCACTAACTACCAAACGTAGGAAACTTTTTCTATTCTTATCTCACTTGTCCTATCTGGACTTCCAACATCAATGACCACTCAATTCCTTCTTTAAAATCTCGCCTCCTGCAATACTAGTCTTTCCTGCTTTTCCTTTTGACTTTCTGACCTCTGTTCCTCAGAATCGTTCATATATAGGTTCATTTTCCCCTGCTGGCTCCTTAAATTTTAATAAAAGCTTCCCGGCCTGATGTCACTTTTTTCACTCTATGTTCTCTCCCTGAGTAATATTGGTAGTTTGCAAATCTTTATGTCCAACTCAGCCTTTCTTCCAGTCTCTGATGTTTAAGAACTGGCTCTTAAACACTGGGGTTGTGTTTCTTGTTCCCCTACCACTCTCCAGCCATACTGCACTATTATTCTGGCAGTTTCTCACATGGTTCTAGTTGTTTCATACCCTGTGCCTGTAGAGTGCTTAGGAAGCAATACAAACAAGGGAGAACTTTTATTTATTTTTAAAGAATTTTATTGATGTTTAGAGAAAGTGAAAGGAAGGGAGAGGGAGAGAGAGAGAACCACTGATGTGTGAGAGGGATACATGTTCCCTACCAGGGATTGAGGCCCCAACCTGGGCATGTGCCTTGACCAGGAATCAAACCAGCAACTTTTCAGTGCGTGGGACAATGCCCAACCGAACCACTCTGGCCAGGGCTATGTCAGAACTTGTAAGAAAATGGACAGGAAGAATATATTATTGTTTTATTAAAGTGGTCCCCTGTTGCAGTGGGGAGATAGGCCTGGGGGTGGGGGGTGAAACAAAGGGTCCTAAACTTGGTTTACAATGTCTTCTTTCTTCCTTCCTGCCTATCTTTGTAAAGAAAAGATCAGAAACAACTGTCACAAAATGTTCCCATCAGTTAATGTTGGGTGGTGGACTCATGGATACTTATATTATCATCAAAACCTTTCAGCATTGACTATTTTCCAGGAAGAATAATACATCAAATTACACACTCAAGTATCTTTATAAAAAGGGAAACCTCTAGTTTTAAAGCTTTTGCCTACTATGATCATGTGACAGTTTTAAAGAGAGGCAAATTAAATTTTCATAACGCACTGACTGAACCATGTCTATCCATAATATAAAACCCATGCAACTGGCCTGAGTTTGAGAGATAGGTGTAATCTGGACCTTTACAGACTATGCTTCCATTTCAAGAAATCTGAAACACAAAATTCTAGAATGTAAAACATTCATGGAAAATGACTAATTCAGGTAGCTAAGACTCAGAGTTTACTGTGTTTAATTTTGTTTATTCTTCCATGGCACTCATGCCAAAAGAACCCTGAAAGACAAATTAAGAGGCATAATATTTATTGTGTTGCTATGGTTTCCAAATTAACAAATAAAAATCATCACTCGATTTCCTAGCAACATCCCTTTAGTAGAAAATCTTAGGTTGCATTTTTCTTAGATCTTACAATATAATTATGTTTCACCACCTTTTTAAAAGCTTTTGATAGTTGAACACCAAATATTTAAATTTTTCTGAGCATAAATACCAATATGTATTAGATCAAATACAGAGATTTTTAACCCATTTTCTTCTGCTGTCTTTATTCAAAGACCTTTTGATAGCAAAATATTCTTTTGGAATGAGAGAAAATTTAAGATTATAGACTTTAGTACTGAGGTCTAAGTACAACCCAATAAAATGATAGTAAAGGAAAACTGAAACTTTTAATCTACAATGACATATCTAACCAAAGGAGAAAATGTGAATCAGTTCTAGCAGATATACTGGGGGGAGAGGGGAGGTTTTGTTAGTACAGTCTTCACATTTAGGTTAATGATACTATGCTATTTGAATTTTTACCCCCAAATTCCTGTAAGTCACAGGAATGGTGAAGATTATGACAATAAACATTATACTAAATTATTTTTCCAATCATACTGACACAAAACTAAGGATAAGGTTCAATAATTGTCCCTTCATTCTGGTTAGAGGGACAAATCAAGGAACACAGAAATTTGAGCGTTAACACTGGATGGAATAAAGAGAGATCTGCCCTTGATGGGCATTGGCTGAATTCATGGACTAATGCCAACAGAAGGAATCCCAAATGACTAAAGAACAACTTAAATGTACTCTTTCAAAGAATTTGTCTAATAAAATCAATAAATACAAAAAGGGGGAATTTTTTATTTATTTTTTAACTGGGTAGAAATGGAAAGAAATACACTTTTTATAACTCTGAAAAAGTAACTCACATTTCAGAATCTCTTAGAAATTTTTATGTACCATCACTGAGAACATTCAAAGGTCTTTTAAATAAGAGTAATTCTGCCTCCTGTGGAGTTACTTTTTCAGACGAATCCAATTTGCATGGAACAATCTGAACCAAACACACAATGATCAAAAAAGTGTCAGAATTAAGAAAGACTCGAGACTTGACTTTGAAATCTTAGCACTTTTTTTAAAAATATATTTTTTATTGATATTTTACAGAGAGGAAGGGAGAGGGATAGAGTTAAAAACATCGATGAGAGAGAAACATCGATCACCTGCCTCCTGCACACCCCCTCCTGGGTAGGTGCCTACAACAAGGTACATACATGCCCTTGACTGGAATCGAACCTGGGACTCTTGAGTCCGCAGGCCGACGCTCTATCCACTGAGCCAAACCGGTTAGGGTGAAATGTTAGCTCTTTAGGGCTCTACTTGAGGAGTGATTTTCTTCAACACTGTACTTTCTCCCTAGAAAATTTCATCCACACTCTTGATTTCAATTACCTTCTACATGCTGACAAGTCTCAAAGGTCTATCTTCAGCACACACCTCTCCTTTGACTTCTTGATCTATATTTCCAAAACTACCTCTTCAAAATCTCCACTTAAGATGCCTTGCAGGCACCTTAACTCAACACATGCCAACATAAATACATGATCTTCCCTCCCCAAACCTCCTCCCCACTCTACTGTTCCCTATTATCCACCCAGACGCACAAGCCAAAACTTCCCCTGGCTGCTACACAACCATAGTCACACGTTGAACATTCAACCATTTACCTCTTCATTCTAACCATCTCTCATCATCCCCACGGTCATCACTCTAGGGCCTAGGCCAAGCCACCACTGCCTCTGCAAGTCTTATGAGTCCTCTCCCTCATCCACTGATGCCTTTTTCTGCTATAATATCAAACTTACAGTAAAGTCATCCTCATATGGCACAAATCTGATCATGTCGCACCAGTACTTAAAACTCTCCAATGTTTTGCCACTGCTCTTATAACACAGACCAAAATCCTAAACAGATTCTATAAGAGTTCATATCAGGGTTCTCAACCTTGCCCTATTGACAATTAGGCCAGTTAATTTTTCATTGGGGGAGGGGGGGAGTGGATTGGGGTGGGGAAGGTTTCCTATACACTGTAGGATGTTTTAGCAGTATCCCTGGCCTCTACCCACAAATGCCAGGAGCACACCCCCATGTCTCTCCTCCCACACCCCCTGTGACAGGCAAAAATATCTCTACACTGCTAAATGTCCCCTGGGGGACAAAATGACCCTTGGTTGAGAACCACTGGCCTACATGATCTGGCATCTGTAACTAACCTCTGGCTACTCTCCTTTTTGCTGTCCAGGTTATTACAGTGATATTATGGGAAGCACAATAGTTAAGAGAGAAGCCCAAGTGTAAATTTCAGCTCTACCTCTTTCTAGTAACTGCAACTTATTTCCCTTCTCCATGCCTTGGATTCATCCTTGACAAATGAGAACAGTAGACCCAATAGTTATGAGGATTAAATGTATTTAAAGTACTTAGAACAGTGCCTGGTTTATAACAAGAGCTCAGTAATGTCAGCTGTTATTTTTGTTATCTGAATTCTCAATATTCTTTCAGCTCAAAAGCTTGTCCTATAGAATTCCCTCTGACTGCAAAGCTCTTCCCAACATCTGACAATTCCCTACCCCCACCCTGTCGCCTAAATAATTGCACTCATCCTTCAAAATTCAGTTGAAAGGGTACTTCCTCAAGAAAGCCTTCCCAAAACCTGAGTTGCCCTGTCACACACACTATAATAAAACCATTTACTATTCACTCAAAGTACTTGACACAGTTAAATTGTTCTTTCAATTCCAAGAATACCACTGATTGTGAAATATACTGACATACAATGACAATCATAGCTTTCAATTTCAGAAAAGAAATCACCATACTAAATGTAGCCATTAATTATGAAAGAAAAAAGGAGCTGAAATTGAGGAACTAGTCCATTAGGTAATTACTTGTTTTATGTCTATTATCTTTTTTAGAATCTAAGCTACATAAGGGAAATGACCATGTTAACCCTGTCCATTCCATATCCTCTGTACCTCACACAACACCTGTGAAGAGCAGATGCTCAATAAACATTTACTGAATTGAATGACATTCAAAATTCATGGTTGTTTATTTGTTTTTAATTTGTTTTTATTCGTAGAGAGAGCAGAAGGGAGAAAGAAAGAGAGAAGAACATCAATGTGAGAGCAAAACATCCATCAGCTGCCTCCTGCACAACCCTTTCCTGGGATGGAACCCACAACCGGGCCTGTGCCCTGACTGGGAATCAAGCCAGTAATCTTTCAGTGCACGGGATGACACCCAATCAGCTGAGCCACACCGGCCAGGGCCATGTTTTTGTGTCTGTGTTTTTAATTCTCACCGGAGAATATTTTTTCCATTAATTCTTAGAGAGAGTAGAAGGGAGGAGGGGGAGACAGAGAGAGAGAGAAAGAGAAACACCGATGTGAGAGAGACAACCTAGGTACATGCCCGTTTACCAGAATTGAACCTGAGACCCTTCTGTCTTAGGGCCAACGCTTTAACCACTGAGCAAACCTGCAAAGGCCAGGCCATGTTGAAATAAACAAACAAAACAAAAAACCTCTATTCTCTCCCAGCCAGGTGACTCAATTGATTGGAGCATCACCTTGTACAGCAAAAAGATTATGGGTTCAGTTCCTGGTCATGGCACATACCTAGGTTGTGGGTTCAGTCCCTGGTCAGGGGGTGTACAGGAGAAAATCGATCTGTCTCTCTCTCTCCCCTCCCCCCCTCCCTCCCACCAAAAAACATCCTAGGATAAGGAGTAAAAACAACCACCCTAGTCTCAAATAAAACATGATATTAATGTTCTTAATTATTGCTGATTATAATAATTCTCTGCATTCCTTAAAAATATTTTTATTGATTTTTAGAGATCAATTGAGCCACACAAGCCAGGGTGATTCTTTGCATTTTTAAAAGCTAGTATCCTTACCCTGGTAGGTGTGACTCAGTGGTTAGAGCATAGGCCCGAGTACCGATTTCCATAGGTTCGATTCCCAGTCAAGGGCACATACCTGGGTTGCAAATTCAAACCCCACCCCAGTCAGGGTGCGTGTGGGAGGCAACCAATCAATAAGTCTCTCTCAAATTGATGCTTCTCTCCCCGCCCCCTCACCTTTCTCTTTTTCTCTCTTCTCTCCTCTTGGTTCCCCCCCTCTTCCACTCTCTCTGAAAATCAATGGGAAAAATATCCTCGGGTGAGGATTAACAACAACAATAATAACAAAGCTGGTATCCTTGCCATAAGTATTTTACCTTTAACTTGCCAAGACCTAAAAGTGAATAAATTACTCAAATAAAAATAGCAAGATAACTATGAAAAGATCATTAGCTCTATTGAGCAATTAAGACTATCATTCCATACAACAATAACAATGAACAATATCTTTTAAACTAAGCACAAATGTTCCTTTTGTATCTTTCTCAGGCTGCTAAACCATAAATTTTTGGTTCTCATTACTGGATGCCTAGAATGGCTATTACCTCCTTAGGCAGCAAAATGAAATCTAATCAGTGTCCATTAACAAATATATAGGTAAACGATATTTGTGATATACATACAATGAAATATTATTCAGTCACATAAAGGAATTAAGTCACTTAAAGAGGGGTGCAGGAATGAAATTCTGATACATGCTAGAACATGGGTAAATCTTGAAGACATGATGATAAGTGAAATAAGCCAGACACAAAAGGACAAATACTATATAATTTCACTTATGAAATATCTAGAATAGTCAAATGCAACAGACATATAGTAAACTAAAAGTCTGCCTGGCTCAATGGTTGAGCATCGGATACCTATGAACCAGGAGGTCATGGTTCGATTCCCAGTCAGGGCACATGCCTGGATTACAGGCTCAATCACCAGGAGAGGGCATGCAGGAGGTAGCTGATCAATGACTGATTCTCTCTCAGCATTGATGTTTCTATTTCTCTCTCGCTCTCCCTTCCTGTCTCTGAAATCAATAAAAACATATTTTTAAAAAAGAAAAGAAAATGAATGTTTTTTTTTAAAAAGTTACCAGGGGCTGAGAGAGAGAGAAGTAGAAAGTTATTGCTTAATGGTTACAGAATTTCTGTGTGGGGTGATGAAAAGATTTTAGAAATAGACAGTGGTGATGGTTACACAACAGAGTGAATGTAATTAATGGCCCTAAATTGTAGACTTAAAAATGGTTAAAATGGCAAATTTTGTTATATATATTTTAACAACTTTAAATAACTAATACTGTAATGTACCAAAAACCATTGGTATATTTTAATACACACTTCCAATGGGTGAATTATGTTATGTGAATTATATCTCATTAAGCTATTAAAAAATGAATCCAAAAGTTCTAGCAGCACAAATGTTAAATAGCCATAGAGCTTTCTTTTTTCCTTATTATTAATTACAAGTAGGTTTAAGCACCAAATATGTACACGTGTAAATTCAGCTCAACAATAAAGTCTCTAAACACTATTTGCTAGACTCTAACTTCTATAAAACAAGATCAATTTCTATGCCTGTCACTGATTCTTTAGAATTCAAAGAATGTGCATTATGAGCATTAATTTTCTTTGGGTCATGGATCTTGAGAGAAATCACAGAATTTAAGAGCTGGAAGGATTCTCAGATCATCCAAAAACTAAGGAAGAGAGATCCAAGATGGTGGCAGAGTAGGTGGAAGTTGCACTCACCTCCTCTCAGGACCAAACTGGAATTACAACTAAAATATAGAACAATCAACCTGAATAACCAACTGAAGTCTTATAACCAAGGATTTACGGAAACCACAAGGAAACTGGTAGGAAGGAAGAGATAAGAAATGGGCTGGTCCAGCTCTCACAGATGGTGGCTGAGAATCCGGAAAGATCCCTCAGCTGCCAAGGTTCCCCCTTAGGAGCGAGGGTGTGTCAAGGCCATGCCAACTCTGCTGCCCAGAGTGCCAGAGCCAGGAAGAAGCACCCACATAACATCTGGCTGTGAAGATCAGTTGGCATTCTGTCTGCCAGGGAGATAGAAGTCTGCTTGAAACCTGGCAACCTCTTTTTAAAAAAAAATTTTAATTGAGTTTTAGAGAGAGAGGAAGGGGGGAGGGAGGGAGAGAGAGAAAGAGAGAGAGAGAGAAATATCATCAATGGGCTGCTTCCTGCACACCCCCCTACTGGGGATGGAGCCCACAACCCAGGCATGTGCCCTGATAGGGAATCAAACCGGTAACCTCTTGGTTCCTAGGTCAATGCTCAACTGCTGAGCCACACTAGCTGGGCTAAGCACCCTCTTAACGGGCCAGTACACAAAATCTTGTTTGCAGGCACTCAACCTGAACTCATGCCCTGCTGAGGGAGTCAACTGTCTGGGCCCAGCGTGTAGAGGTCTGGGCAGACTCAGAGGATGTCAATGACTGAGTAGTGTGGCTCTAGGGTGGGAACTATTTCTCCCATCTTGCCATGAACCTGACCAGTGGCTCCCCTTCACAAAGATCTGCTAGCCCCACCCATCGCACTCCCAGCAGCCCCACCCTCTGGACTCCCAGAAAACCCACTCTCCTGATTCCTGACAGACCACCTTGCCGAGATAAAGCACTCCAGGAAGTCCAGGCAGAATCCAGAACAAACTGAGATAAGATTCTGGAACACAAGCCATTCTCCCCACCTTTCTGAGTGACTGAGGAGTGCCCCCCCTTCACCAGAGATCTACTAGCCCCCCCCTGCGGATTCCCCACAGCCCTGCCCTGCTGAGCTCAGGCTCTCCAGGAGGTCCTGGTAAAATCCAGGCCAGACTGACTGGTGTGGTTCTAGCCCGGGGCCATTTTCCCTCGCACATTTGACCCCTTTTCCCTGGCACATTTGATCCCTTAGACTCTTTAGAGCCCCTCCTTCACACGGCCAAATCTTGGTCTGTTTGGGCCCGATAAACTCTGCTGCCCTTACCCTGACAAATCCCTGAGACCTCGTCCCACCACAGAAGTCTGGGGAAACCCAGTGGATGATAGCAAGCCTTAGTGTACCCTGGGACTTTTGCTAAGTGGCCTCAAACCCAGCACTGGCACCAAGTTTAAGACTGTATCATCTAGTAAACACCGCTCACCCCTATCCTTTGTGATTCACTGAGAACCTACCTCTTGCAACTCAAGTACCACCAGAGGTTCTTTCAGTGACAGAGCCTAACAGGCAGCCATTAGGCGGATCTCAGCAGGTGCCTTGCTGACCTGCCCCTGGGCTCGGTGCTGGTGGAAACCAACCTTGGTATGCAGCTTGGTCCTTCTCACGTACACCCAGGCACAGCAGAGGCAGCCACAAACCGTGGATCACTTTCTAGCTCCAAACAGGTTGCCCAGGACCAGACACAGACAGCATCTGACACTGACTTGCACCAAAGTCCCTCCCAAGAGGCCCAGAACAAACACATACATTGGCAAGCCTCAGTCAACATCAGAGAAGGATCCAATTAGCTACACAAGAGGCATACATCCAAGGGGAGACCTCAGCAGTCACTGAACCTTGCTGAGGCAAATTCCACTTAGTGTGGTCAACACCCCACAGCAGCTTATATATTGCAGTCAGGGTCAATCCTCAGTCAGCCAACGTGAGGGTCAACCCCACATGTGAACAGGCTACTAGCAATCAAGACTCAATTACAACAGGAGGACTCACATAACCCACACAAGGGATATTTCTGGAGCACCCAGCTAAGGTGATCAAGGAGATTGTGCCACTGGTCATTTAAAAAAATGAGAATAGTTTAAGAGACCTTACAGACAACATTAAGTGTAATGACACCCTCATCATGGGGATACCAGAAGAATAATGAGAGCAAGAAATTGAGAACCTATTTGAAGAAATAATGACTGAAAATTTCCCTAACCTGATGAAGGAAAAAGACATTACAAGTCCAGGAAGTGCAGTGAGTCCTAAGCAAGATGAACACAAAGAGGCCTACAGCAAGATACATCATAATTAAAATTCCAAGGATCAAAGACAAAGACAGAATCTTAAAAGCAGCAAGAGAAAGACAGTTAGCCTCCCATAAGACTGTCAGCTGATTTCTCAACAAAACATATCAGGCCAGAAGGGATTGGCATGAAATATTCAGTGATGAAAAGCAAGGGCCTATAACCAAGACTACCTCACCAGCAAGGCTATCATTTAAAAATTGAAGGTGAAATAAAGATATTTCCAGGCAACAAAAAGCTAAAGGAGTTCATTACCACCAAACCAGTATTTCAAGAAATGTTGAAGGGTCTTCATTAAGAAGAAGAAAGAAGGGGGGAAAAAGAGGAACACAGTTATGAAGAATAAAATGCCAATAAATATGTACTTATCAATATAAATGGTTTAAATGCTCCAGCCAAAACACAGAGGATAGCTGAATGGATAAGAGAACAAGACCCATTTACAGAGGGAGGCAAAAATAGGTTTACATATGGAAAATAAAACAATAATTAATAAGTAATAATATAAAAATACAAGAATAAACTCTGTGTTTTACATACTCACAACTGTATAAATACCCCACTGACATGAATGAATATACCTTCCAGACAGAAAATCAACAAGGAAAGAGCAGCCTTAAATGACACACTACATTAGATGGATTTCATTAATATCTTCAGAACATTTTACCCCAATGCAGCAGAATATATTCTTTTCAAGTGCACATGGAACATTTTCTAGGACAGACCACCTGTTAGAACACAAAACAAGTCTCAATAAATTTAAGAAGATTGAAATCAAATATCAAGCATCTTCTCTGACCATGATAGTATGAAACTAGATATCAATCACAAGAAAAAAATCTGAAAAACACACAAACACATTGAGGATAAATAACACGTTACTAAACAAAAAATGAGTTAACAATGAGATCAAGGAAGAAATAAAAAGATACCCAGAAACAAATGAAAAGGAGAACACAACAAGCCAAAATCTAAGGGACACAGGGAAAGTAGTCCTGAGAGGGAAATTCATAGCATTGCAGGCCTACCTCAAGAAACAAAATAAATCTCAAATAAACAATCTAACTTTACACCTAAAGGAACTAGAAAAAGAACAACAACATGGCCAGTGTGGCTCAGTGGTTGAGTGTCAACCTGTGAACCAGGAGGTTATGGTTCAATTCCCAGTCAGGACACATGCTCGGGTTGCAGGCTTGATCCCCAGTAGGTGGTGTGCAGGAGTCAGCCGATCAATGCTTCTCTCTCATCATTCTCTCATCAATGTTTCTCTCTCTCTCCCTTCATCTCTGAAATCAATAAAAATATATATTTTTAAAAACAACAACAAAGCCTAAAATAAGTGGAAAGAAATAATAAAAATCAGAGCAAAAAAAACCAAAATAGTCTTTAAAAAATACAAAAGATCACTGAACCAAAAAGAGCTGGTTCTTTGAAAAGAGAAAACTAGATTAATAAACTTTTAACCGAATTTGTCAAGAAAAAAAGAGAGGACCCAAATGAATAAAATCAGAAATGAAAGAGGAGAAATAACGACCGACTCCACAGAAATAGAAAAGACTGTAAGAAAATATTATGAACAACTATACGCCAACAAATGGGACCAACTGGAAAAAATGGATAAATTCCTAGAAACACACAATCTCTCAACACTGATTCAAGGAGAAACAGAAAATCTGAATGAACTGATTACGATTCATCTAATGAAACTGAAGCTATAATCAAAATTCTCCCAACAAACAAAAGTCCTGGACCAAATGGCTTCAAAGGTGAATTTTACCAAAGGTTCAAAGAAGAACTAGCACCTATCCTTCTCAAACTATTCCAAAAAAATTCAAGAAGAGAGAAGATTGCCCTGGCCTGTTGGCTCAGTTGACGGGAGCACTGTCCATTACACCAAAAGTTGGTGGGTTCAATTCCCAGTCAGGTCACCAAGGTTGCGGATTTGATCCCCTTTTATGGTGCATACAGGAGGCAATTGATTGATGTTTCTTTCTCATATCCATGTCTCTCTCTCTCTCTCTCCCCCTCCCCCCTTTCTCTCTCTTTAGAATCAATGAGAAACATAATCTAGAGTAAGGATTTATTTAAAAAGAAAAGAGCCCAGCCATTGGTTGAGCATGAACCAAGAGGTAATAGCTCGATTCCCAGTCAGGGCACATGCCCAGGTTGCAGGCTTGATCCCCAGTAGGGGGCATGCAGGAGGCAGTCAATCAATGATTCTCTCATCACCAAATCCATCTCTCTCTCCCTCTCCCTTCCCTCTCTGAAATCAATAAAAATATTTTTTTAAAAAAAGAAAATGTCCATACTATCCAAAGTAATGTATAGATTGAATGCAATTCCTATCAAAATACCAATGGCATATTTCATAGAATTGGAACAGACAGTTCAATTTTAGTATGTATATGTGCTGTGGAAGAGAGCACAACAATCCAATTAAAAATTGGGTAAAGGATCTGAATAGATATTTTTCCAAAGAAGACATAATGATGGCCAACAGATACATGGAAAGGCATTCAATATAAATGCAAATCAAAACTACAATGAGATATCACCAAACACCTGTTAGAAAGGCTCTCATCAAGAGAATAATTAATAAGAAATGTTAGCAAGGATGTGGAGAAAAGAGAACTACTGTGAACAATTGGTGAAATAAAAATTGGTGCAGCCACTATAGAAAACAACACAGAGGTTCTTCAAAAGTTTTAAAATAGAACTGCTTTATGGTCCAGCAATTCCATTTCTGGGTATTTATCTAATGAAAACAAAAACACTAACTCAAAAAGACATATACACCCCCATGTTCATTGTAGTATTATTTACAATAGCCACGATATGGAAACAACCTTTTTGACATTTCTCTCTCAGCTTCATCTGTTTCCTTATCTACAAATAAGGCTAATAATAATAATACCTATCCTACCTAACTCACAAGGTTATTGTGAGAACCAAGATATGGAAGTACTTTCAAAATCATGAAAAGTTATAGAAAAACAAGCGATTAATGAAGGAGCTGGAGAAGATTCAGATACAGTATAGCAGAGTGAGTGGTTGTATGCTCAGACTTTGGAGCCAGAGTTCATTTGTTTGAATCTAAGCTCTACTATTTTCTAACTATGTGACGACCTTAGGAAAGTTACTTAACTTTTCTGGGCAATGGTTTCTTCATCTGTAAAATGAAACTAATAATAAAGCCAATCTCAGAATTTTGTGAGAATTAAATTAATTAATGCATTTTTAATACTTAGAATAGTGTTTGTCACAGACTAAGTACTCAAATGTTGGATGTTAGAACATGAAGCATCATACCCTCAAAAAGAGCTCAAATACTTAATGACAGCACAAAAAGAGCCTAGCAGGCGCTAGTATTCTCTCCCCTTTCAGAAATTTGAGTATATGCTTCCAATTTGGAAGTAAACATTTTACGTAGTTTCCATTTTCAACTGAAACTACAAGACTTCCAAAATACTTTACTTATGCAAATATTTAATATTGTTGTAAAGTAATAGCTACTTTATTTCATTTTAAAATATCCTTTACCTTTTTATTTTAAAATATCTCACTGGTTTTTTAATTTTGTTAAAGTAATATAAATTTTGTCATCAGTTTTTAATTTACTTTTCTTTGCTTCAAATATTCTCCTACAGAATTTGACTTTTAATTCGAAAGCTATCTGAGTAGCTTAAAAGAGGAAAAATGTAACAATGAACTGGCCAAAAAAGACTGTGTAATATGTCAAAAGGAAACAGCACTAGTTTGAAATGAGTTATTTACTAAGAATAACTAAGAGGAAGTGATGAGGGATTAATTCTCACCAAAAAATATAATTTAATAATGCAGTACTCTAAACAACTCATGTACTAGATCAGTTTATGGTCAGGTCTGCAGCTATAGATAGAGTTAGAGTCTGAAACAAAGTAGGCACCTCACTAAGAAATCACAGCTAGGAGTTACCTTAAATTTCTAATATGCAACAGGAAATGTTGCTAGTGATTCAACAGGTGACACCCCTTTCCTTTTTTTTCTTTTTCTGAGTTGTCAACAAACTGAAACAAAAATGCTCCAGAAGCCCTGCTACTAGCTAAAAATTAAACATAAAAATTCCACTGCAATATTTAAAAAAACAGCTAAGACACTGAATCTGAGCAGATACCAAATAAGGATTATTTCTATCAACATTTACACAGTGCCTCCTGTGTAATATACATATTAACTGTATATAGCCCAATGAACATCTATAATCTAGTTATCATATTTTCAAGATTCTAATTACCTTACGTTTCAATATGAAGATTAATTATAAATTTCAATATATTAGGACTAGTACCTGGAACTCATATTATCCACAAAAAGAAAATGAGAAATTAATTTTAAATGAGTTGAATAAATATCCAAGTAAAGAGATGGCAACTATATTTTATTCTAATACAGTGTTTCAGAGGTCAAATACAACATTACTTATAGCAAACATTCTGAAACTAGCTCAATGAATGAACGTCTATAACTCTCGAACCCCAGCATTTTTACAATATTCTCATCTGTACAGGTCAGTGCTGAGAGGGGGTTTTCCACACACACCTCTCTGGCAATGTTACTCAGAGCTTCATCTTCTGCAGAAAATCGGTCTTTCACAGGTGTCCGTTTCCTTCCAGAACCAGGAGTCCCCATCTTGTCTTGACCGCCTTTTAACTCTGAAAAATGATTCAGTCTGTTTTCAGCCCTGAAATAAACAGAAATAGAATAATTTAGGGTATTTCTCTTTGTGCAGTTTTAACACTCATTTATACATTCACTTTTAACAAAGATAAAGTATATTTATGTATATACATGTAAATTAAAATTAATCATCAAATAGTTTTTCTCATTATCAAATTATTCCAATAATATTTAGAATAGTTAATTTTATACTAATTACTGAACCTCTCAACACTTTTTACTATACTACCCCTGGCAACTTATGAGAACGTGTTATGATATTAGCCTCAGAAAACCACAGTCAACAGTCATTTCACTTGTTTAAAGTTACTACAGCTATTTCTAAAATCTATTTCCATTCCAGAGGCTAGAGGGAGGGTGGAGAGGAATTTCAGGAAAATCATTCAGCCTAAAGCTTTGAGAACACATTCAAAATATTTTAATATAGATCTTAAAGTTACAAAGGTAACTTGGCTTTTTAGTGTAATTTTAGAAACAATTCCAAGTAACCCATTACTACATAAAGATCAAATGAAGGTTTATTTTATTGCAATTAACAATAACCAACGAATATCTGAGGCCCTGCTAATGCCAGATAGAGATGCCAAATATAGTGATAAACAAAACTGAAGTAGGCCAATGATTAAGAATATATTTATGGATCTATTATTGTTTCAAGTATTATAGGTCTATTTTTATAAGAGAAGAAAAATTAATCCTTCAAGATTAAATAACAAAGATGATTAAAAAAAAAGACTACCTTTCTAACACAAGGTACATATTTGAAATTAAAGATTCTCATTAGAGTTGCATCCCAATTTGTATGACCTTCCTTCCACTCTTGAGAAATACAGCTCATTTAGCTAACACCCATTAACTTAAAAAAAAATTTAAATTTTAACACAGTAAATTTGCAAAACTTCATTACACTGTGAGTCACAAAAGAATTCTCAAGTAAATTTGTCCTAACAAAATAAAATATATTAAAACTATCAGTGACTTTAATGTATTGGAATTTACTTGATTCAGGCAAAATAAAACAAAACCACTCCATCAATCTATCCACTCTTCCAAAAAATATTCTCCAGTGAAAATTCCTGCCATTCTCATTTTATCTGGCATCATTTCTTACTTCCCATAGAGAGCTTGTTATGTTTGTCAATCAGAATGAAGATTGAGGATAGTTTATTACTCTGCCATAGAAAATATATCTGGATATAAGAAAAGAACTCATTTAAATGGAAGCAAACAAAAGAATGAATGTCTAAAAATAGCAGCTGATAAATCTGAGCTACTAATCAGGATAATTTCTGAAAAACACAGAACTTTCTCATTAGTCTCCCATCCTCCTCAGCCTCAGTATAATTTTAAAGATCGTTCATCACTTACTTAATCGTAATGATGTACAAATATTAATCACCTACTGAGAAAAAAAGCAGCAGGCAATACAAAGTTCCCTTTCAGACTAGAATGACAATTTAGCTAACATACTGTGGGGTATCATCCAATTATTGTCCTTCAGCCAGCTTTCCAAGGACACACTGAAAGACATTTCACAGAAGCATGAGACAAAAACGTAGGCATTTTCTAATTCTAGACACACAAAATAATTACAGAAGAAAAAAGATGTTGCTGAAAGTATGTGCAACAGTGGTTTCATTAGGATTATGGATTTTTTTTTCCTTTTCCTTGATTCTCTACAATTTCAATAGCAATGGAGAAAGACATACACATTTTTTAAAAATTAAAACACTCAAATCCAAGGCTCAAAGAATAAACTAGCCTCAAAGTGGATCACAACCAAATTAGGCACAATATACTATACAGCTGAGGCACACTACCTGAAGCCAATGCTGGTGGTACACTTTTGAATACACTTCTTTCTCCTCTTTCCCCAGAATCCATTTTGCTTCTTTCTTAACTAACACTGCCTTAGACTTTAGACCTGCCAGGATATTCCTAGCACACAGATTTACATGAAGAATTATCTGGCCCTGGCCGGGTAGCTCAGTTGTTTAGAGCACTGTCCTGATATGCCAAAGTTTCAGGTTCGATTCCAAGTCAGAGAACATACGAGAAGCAATGAATGAATACATAAAGAAGAGGAACAAATCTCTCTCTCTTTCTTGCTCTCTAACTCTAAAATTTTAAAAATTATCTTCTCTTAAAAATGCCTCAAAACAAAACTGTTTCAACAAGCTTCAGGCTAACTAGTGCAGAGAGTAAGATGACAAAAAGAAGGGACATTTGCAGCGGATAAGTAGGAAATGGGAACAAGTTCTTGCCTGTCTTCCTTGTCCTGTCTACAGAGGGTATCTAGGTTTTTATGTGATTGGCCAGGTCCCGTCACCTTTTTCAACTGCATAAGAGGCACACCAACCAGTAACATATTTAATAAAATAATCTAGTGCTGCCAGCCGGCGTGGCTCCATGGTTGACTTATAAACCAGGAGGTCATGGTTCGATTCCCAGGCACTGTCAGGGTTGGAGGCTCAATCCCAGTGTGGGGCATGCAGGATGCAGCCGATAGATGATTCTCTCTCATCATTGATGTCTGTTTCTCTCTCCCCCTTCCTTCCTCTTAGAAATCAATAAAATATAAAATAAAAATAAAACAATCGAGTGCTTTTGAAGAATTATATTATTTGTACTCTGTAGGCAGGCATCCTTAAAGGTTTTCAGCTCCTATGCAATCTATCTTCTAATAACTCTAGAACATTCTATATCAGTGATAGGGCAAAACCTTAAAAGAAATATCTCTGGCATAGGCAATGGAAAACTGCTTTTCAACAAAATGATAAAAATAAGGATAAAGACTCAAAGATGTTATTTCTGTTTCTTATCCTAAAAGGACTTTCAGTAAGTTTCTATCCAAAGAACACTTCTCCTGAGGAGCTATGCTACTCTCTCCCAGCTTTTCCTTAGTGGTATCGACTATACCAAGAGCTAAACCTTTTCACCAACAAAAACAAAACGGCCTGCATTTTGTCAAGTCCTTTACCCAGACCATGTCAAGCTGATTTTCTCCAGATGGTTTTGTCATTGCGTACTGGTCTCTCTAAGGGAAAGTAGGGAAATACCTTCAGAATGTTGTGGAATATAAACCTTCCAAAACAGATACATCAGGAAGTCTTTCTCTTCCCCAACGATCTTCTCATGTAACACATTTCTGAAAAACAGGCATTTTGCCACATTAAGTGGCACCTCAATCATGAGCTTGTTCCCTTCTGTGAGAACAGAATGTGTATGTAATGTCAGTATGTCACATTCTAAATACAGCACACTTAGTTCTGTCTGGATACTGATAGTTGCAGTTCTCTTATATCTAAGCATTTCATCATGGAGAACTCAAAACATTGGCATGGTAAGTCTCTGCATCAGAGTTGTCATTACAGATAACTCTGGTCTGCACAATCAAACACTTGGTAGTTATTCATAAGCAATTCACAGTATCTGGAATGGCACCTGAACTAAAGGCAGTGTGACTGCAATTGTTCCCACTGGACGGGATTTCAAGTGAGAGGACGTGAGTTCATCTGATTGCACAAGCAACTGCTGCACTGTCCTTCCTACTGCCTGAGCCTTGGTTTCTTCATCTGTAGAGCAGAAACAACTGTCCCAGCTATTTAACACGGTTAATGTGAGGCTCAAAGGCGTTACGTGCAACCACTTAATAAACTTATAAAGCACCATAATTGTTTAAAGTATCTTGAATTAACTACCTCTTTTACATATTTAATTTATGAAGTTGATAAAAGGGTAATCCTTGCCCTTCTTTACAATTTCATACTTTTAACTAACCAAAAATATCTTCAAGATATTTCCTACTGCATGTATTTTATATCGTTAGCCATGGTAAGAAATTTTGCTAAAGTATGGAACACTCTGGAAAAAATAAAAATGCCTTTAAAAAATACAAATGCCTATACTATAATCATTATACTATTCAGTATATTTACATAATGAAATAAAAAAATTTTTAAGGTTCTTTGTGGTCTTCAGTCTATTTTTGAAAATCTAAATGAATACACAAGTTTTGGGACTGTGACCTTACAATGGGTGTTATTAATAGCCTTATTGGAATACTTGACTTAGAAGGAAATAGAAGATAGGTCATTGAATGGTACACTTAAGATCTATGCATACCTTTCTATGTAATTTTTTTAAATATTTATTTATTTGAGAAAGAGGAAAACATCAATTTGTTGTTCCACTTATTTATGCATTCATTGGTTGATTCTTATATGTGCCTTGACTGGGGATCAAACCTGCAACCTTGATGTATCGGGACTTGGTGTAAATGAACTACCTGGCCAGTCTATGCCATTTTTACTTCAAAAGAAAAAGACCTCTAAGCAAATACTGAACTTCAGTCAATGAAGCACACACTGAAATATTTAGGGTTGAGTGTACTGATATCTGCTGCTTATCTTGAAATGCATCCAAAAAAGTAGAAATAACGGATAGATAAGAGGAATGGATATAGAGTATAGATAGGTGATAAAGTACAATAAAACATTACAGTGGAATCCAGATAACAGGTACACGCATGTTCACAGAATTCTTTCAACTTTTCTGTGTGTTTGAAAATTTTTATAATAAAGTGTTGGGGGGGGAGTGATAACTGGATGAGAAGGTAGACAACTAAGTAAACAAGAGGCACAAGAACTGAGAACTGCAATAAAAAATATTTTCTTAATTTCATTCCACAATATTTTTTGGTTTTCAATAAACAAAGTAGGACTAAAAATTTACGTTGGTCATCTCTGGTAAAACCATAATTTTCTATCAGATTTAACATTAACCATCTCTTAGAGACATAATGAAATTCTAAGTAAATGAAAAACACATTGCTAATTTTACTTCTACTCATAAAAGTCTTAATACCAACACTTGGCTCCTTTTTATAAGAATAAAGAGAAAATGCCTGGTTGGCGTGGCTCAGTGGTTAAGCAACAACCGATGAACCAGGAGGTCAGTTAGATCTCCAGTCAGAGCACATGGCCGGGTTGCAGGATCGATCCCCAGTGTAGGGTGTACAGGAGGCAGCCAGTCAATGATTCTCTCTCATCAGTGACAGTTCTATCTCTCTCTCCCTCTCTCTTCCTCTCTGAAATCAATAAAAAAGAATACTTTTTAAAAATGGTTTAAATGGGAAATTTAGTCATGTATATTTTACTACAATTTAGGGGGAAAAAAATAAAACGTGGGATGGGTAACAAAAGGTGAGTTTGGTAACAGAGGTGAGCAGTGACTGTCTCAATTTCTTGACCATCCACTTAGATATAGTAATATCCATGACAGGGGAAGAAACATCTACTCCAAAACTGACCCCCCCTCCCCCCTCCCCCTCCCCCCATTTCTTTCTTTAGTCTTATAATCCTTGGGTCACTTAACTGAAATACTTTTTTTTTAAAGCAACAACATGTGTGCTTACTAACTGTACTGTTTGTTATTATTAATGATTTAAACCATTTAACAGGAAAATAAATATTTAAACATCCTAATCCTCTGCATACAGTATACTGTACTCTAACTTAGAAAAAAGAGAGCCGAGCCAAAATATTGCTCCTAGCTGGTAAAATGTTTCCATTTTAAAAAGTGGGGTTGTTGAAAGAATAACTAAGTGATCAGAATAAGTAACTTAAAAATTAAACTTGTTGCCCAGCCTATGTGGCTCAGGGGTTGAGCATCCACCCATGCACCAAGAGGTCACCAATTCAATTTCAAGTCAGGGCACATGCCCAGGTTTCGGGCTCAATCCCCAGTAGGGGGTGTGCAGAAGGCAACTCTCTCATAGACATTTCTCTCTCCCTCACTCTCTTCCTCTCTCTCCCTTCTTCTCTCTCTAAAAATCAATAAAAACGTATTTTTTTAATTAAATTTGTTTCCTAAAGCAGTAGATATATTTTATAGCAAAAATAGTTAAGCCCTGGCCTGTGTGGCTCTATGGGTTAGAGTGTTGTCCTATACACTGAAAGGTCTCAGGTTCAATTCCTGGTCAGGGCACATACCTAGGATTTGTGGCTTTGATTCTATTTGGGGTGTGTAGGGGAAGCAACCAATTGAGATCTCTCTCCCCGCCCCCCTTCCCCACTCTTAAAAGTCAATGAACATGTCCTTGGGTGAAGAAAAAAAAAAACTTAACTAGTTAAAATGTTGGCATTCATAATAAGGAAAACCAAAATATACAGAGCTCCAAGTGAAAACAATGGAAGAGATGAACTATGATTCTTTTTAAAAGGTTTTAATATCCCACTTCTGAGAATCAAAACATGCTCATATGCATGTTTTGTACAAGTAAAGCTTGTACTCTGAGGCTTTCCCAACCTCTTTTTCACTGTCTCACCTCTGCTCTGCTCTAACTTCACTTTTTTTTCTTTCTTTTTGGGCAGGGGGGCAGGTAAGGGGGTGGGAGTAAAAGGCTGAAACAGGGAAGGAAGATAACAGGAATAAACCAGGTGATAGGAATAGAGAAGGGGTAAAAACCAAAAACACTCCAGTTTATTTTTTCTTCTCACAGTGAATACTAAAAACATCTTCATCAAATGCTACCAACCAAATTTCTAAGGGCAAGAAAAAACTAATTTCCTGGAGTCACAACCTAAGCTAAAGCAAAAGAAAGGATGCAGGCTTTGCATCTGTAAATTAAGTCTGTATGCCAAACTGCTCAAACCACCTTTACTGCAATACAGGTTACAGTTAAGTATGGTGAGGTGAACCTTGGTCCAAGGGTGGAGCACTAAGCTCTTTTACAGCTTTCTAGTCTAACAAGTGAGATCAGTTAAAGAACTTTAAACTCAAGGTTTCATTCTCTAAGTAAAGAAAACACCAAGGTTCTTATGAGAAGCACATGGTACAGGCAGCTAGGCTGGGAGCCACCATCCTATCTAATAAAGAGGGAATATGCTAATTGACCATAACACTGTCACAAAGATGGCGGTGCCCATAGCCAATAAAGAGGGAATATGCTAATTGACTGTCGTGCACTCAAAGATGGCGGCACCCACAGCCAACAAGGAGGGAATATGCTAATTGACTGTCCCACCCTCAAAGATGGCGGTGCCCATAGCCAATAAAGAGGGAATATGCTAATTGACTGTCACGCCCTCAAAGACGGTGGAGCTCACAGCCACAAGATGACGGCACCCAGTCCCCTCAGCCCCACTGGGGCGACAGGCGCACAGCAAGGCCAGGCCTGCCCCTAGGCGGGCTTGGCCGCTCCACGTGCCTGCCTCGGGAGTCCCCAAGTCCCCTCAGTCTCCCAGCTCCCCAGGGCCGGCCCGAGGCCCAGGCCAACCTTGGATGGCGGCTGCCCAGCCACCCAGGGCCGCCCGAGGCTCAGGTAACCAGGGCTGGCCAAGGCTTGTGCTGCCAGCAGTGGCCGCAGCAGAGGTGTGAAGGGGCATTGCCTTCCCCGATCACCAGGTCGCCTCCTGCCTGAGGGCTCCCGGACTGTGAGAGGGGGCAGGCTGGGCTGAGGGACCCACTGGGTCTCTAGTCTGATAATAAACAAGAGTTTAAAGAGATAACTTCATGATATTGGTGTTTTCTATACTGTTAACAGCTCTATGGGGAGAAGAGAATGAGAATTTGGGCAAAAACTAATCTCTCTGTATGAACTCAAAATAATCCCACAAAACAGCTCATCACTCCCAGTGTCCTTTTGATGCCAATGACAAGTGTGAAGGTCTCTGAATTAGACTATTTCAACTAGGGGCATGGCCTCCCTATGCCAGTAATAGTAATGTTTTTCCCCTGTTGTAAAACATGTGGCTGATTCTTGGCAAACACTCTCAGAACCAGAATGTGATATCAATACTGATACAGTCCTGTGCTCTTGCTTGTGCACATTTTTCTAAAACACTTTCCTCATTAGTTTTCCTTGATCATGCTCTTTCCTTTAAAAAGGAAGGCAAAACCCTGGATCCTAGGGTATGGGTGCTAAGCAGACTTTCACCTCAAAATGTAGCCTTAATCTTCTGAAGGCAAATGTCCTTTATAGGCGCCCTCTTCTGTGGATGCCGCTTTCCCTAAACCACGGGCCTTCCGGATTCACAGCAGGACCAGGACAGATTACAGTTATGTGGTAGGTTCTGTCAGGCAAGCTTTGACAAGGCCTCAAAATAGACCCTGGGCACCAGCCAGGGAAACTGCCACTCACAAGTTCCAACTTCATCATAACACGTTAGCCCCTTAGCACTTTTTTTTCTCTAGTCTCTCTCATGCTAAAAGGGCAAAGATTCCTGAACCTCCTCCAGTCATGAGTGAGCTACATAACATAGAAATTAAAAATTTTAAACCTCCTTTATCCTGCTCACAACACTCTGCAAAATAAAGACTGAATCTGTGCCTACCTCCTGCCTTGGGAAATTAACCCATCAATAGCACTCTGGTTTGCAAAAGGATTTTTAGATCTCAGACTCCACAGAGATTTATTTTATAATGAACAGACTGGGATGAAGAAGATAAAGGACAAAGAGACTTGGGTTATTTATTTCCCTCGTGACTAATAACATAGTAGCAGACTTCAGCAGGGCAAGAAGTTAAACTATATACAATGTTTTTAATCAATATTGGTCATAAAATTCTAAAACAATCAACCTACTACAAAAAGTATTCATTTAACTATTACCAATTATAAATGAAGTTATTTGTCCATAACAGTACCAGTCCTTAAGCTACAGTATATCTACCCTGACAAGGACAAATAAAATTAATCGACTGTCACTCTAAAATGTTTTAAATTGTCTTATAAAATACAGTTGCAGTATTTTTTTAAATGGAAAGAAGGATAAGAAATACCAAGTAATTAAGAGCTCCTTTCTCCCTCTGCAAGGTTAAGAAATAAGTTAACTTCTATTATAAAATAAAGCCAAATATAGGATTGAAATAAACTTTTAGATTTCACAATACTGCAATCACACTTTCAGAAATTCCATATACATTCCATATACATACTCATGGACTAGTACACAGACTTATATATGAGCTGTTCACTATAGCAGCATTATAGCATATAAAACTACAAACAATCTAAATGCCTATTAATAGGAAATGGCAAAATAAATTATGGAAAATGAATCAATTATGGTTCATCTACATTAGGCAGGACATCCAGTCTTTTTTAAAAAATCAGATAGGAAAGTGGGTCAGTGGAAGTAGAAGAGGATATAGGAGGGATAAATGGTGATGGAAGGAGACTTGACTTAGAGTAGTGAACACACAATACAATGTACAGATGTTGCATTATAGAATTGTACACCCAAAACTTACACAATTTTATTAGCCAATATCACCCCAAGAAATTCAATAAAAAAGTTTTAAAAAATTAGAGAGACATATGTACTAATATAGAAAGAATTCTAAGCCAATAACAAGGGTAAGAATGAAAGGAATAGGACATTTCTCCTAAACATATGTGATTACATATGTAATAGGAAATTTGGAGACGGGCACACAGGAAACCATTAACAGTGGTTGCTTGGATTAGAGGGTAGGGGAGTGAGGAAAGTTTAGCAAAGAAAGGAGTTTTCCTTTTCACTATATAACATTTTCTTTTTAAATGTTTTATCAATTGTAAAATGTCCTGCAAAAATCTACTGAATCCATGATGTGAGTGAGCATTCTCCTTCCATGTATGCCATTTTTCCCCTCTTCTTAACCATTCCTACTCTTATCTACTGCTGTCCCTACACTAGACCGAAACAAAAGCATGCATATGCAACAAATCTCAGAGTTTCTTCAAGAAATAGAATAGCCTGGCTAGTGTGGCTCAGTGGTTAAGCGTCAACCTATGAATCAGGAGGTCACAGTTCCCAGTCAAGGCACATGCCAGGATTGTGGGCTTGATCCCAGTAAGGGGCGTGTAGTAGGCAGCCAATCAATGATTCTGTTTCATCACTGATGTTTCTATCTTTCTCTTCTTTTCACTCTCTGAAATCAATACAAATATATATATTTTTTTATTTTTTAAAAGAAACAGACTAGAATTCTCTCTGTCCCCCCCACCAAAATACAGAAATAGAACAAATGAAAAAGTATAACACAATAAACCCAATTTTTAGCCCATTGTTTGATTCCTTTTAAATCTGGCCCAATTTATTATAGGCCAATACGTTTTAAAAGTGCAATGGGCAACACACACAGAAAATCATTTTGCCCTGCTCAGGGAGTTCAGCTGGTTAGAGCATCATCTGGATACGCCAAGGTTTCGGGTTAGGTCCCCAGTCAGGGCACATACAAGAAACAACCAACGACTACATAAATGGGTGGAACAACAAATCAGTGTTCCCCCCTTTCTGTCCCCCTTCTTCTTTCTCTCTAAAATCAGTAAATTAAAAACATATTTTTTAATCAGTTCCACAGGTGTCTTATCTATCATCTTAAAGGGGAAAATGGAGGAAATGGACAGTTATTTTACTCACAGGGTAAATTTGCTCAATTTCTTCCTTCTGAAGTTTAAGAGTTCTGAAATGATGGTCATAAAGTCTACCCGTTATTTGCAAACTAGACAAGGTAGTAGGTTTTCCTGGTTAAAGGACCATCTCTCCAGAGTCTCCAGAGAGAAAGCAACTATCTAAAAGGAAAAGGTTATGAAAGGGCCTTTTGTAGGTGCAGTGATCCTAGGGTGAAGGACAGAAGAATTTATTTCCTCTTAAGTGACCCTCATCAACATTCCTAGCACACTGCAGGGAGATTTTTTTTCTATCCATCATCGATTCTGTTTCTTTTTACACTAACAGCAGGGTAACCAATTTACTAAGAGCTTTGCAATAAACTGCTCTCTCCCTCTCGTTTCTAGTAAAGATCTGCTTTTGTTTTTGTTTTCAGAAAGAATCTACTTTATCAAATATATTCTCCTTATCCTTTTTTCTTTCATTAGAGAGATGCTTATCCTGACCTAAGGAGGCTTCTCTTCAGTATCTACCTGTCCAGAGACCATCAGTGATGGTGACGGTGGTTTCCACAAGGGATTTTCCAAAGGGGAATCTCTGATCACGGGGAACTGAAACTCTTATGTCACTATTGGCTAGACAAAAATCAAAAGCAGCATTCAGGAACATTCTGAATTAAGAATCAATAGTCTAGGAAACAAGAAGCCAAAATTTAGTCAAAGCATTAAAGGAATTTGGTAAGCAAGACCAACAGGGTAAACTTACCATTACTTTATCACAGATTACTAAAGTTCTTTATAAATGAGAATCAAGGTAAAATAAGCTGAATTCCAGAAAGAAGAAAAGGAAAACAGTCTAAGAGAATCAAGAACTCTGTGATTCAAAGTTATTTTGCTTAACATTTTAAAAGCCAAAATGATCAAGTTACATTTCAGCATAAAAAGTTATTTCTAATTTTAAGTGAATTCATCCCAATAATAAATGACAACTTCACTACACACTTTCTTCTATACCTTCTTAAATAAGAAGTCACTATATATAGTCTCATTCCACATTTTTTAAGGATAGATTTGCAAAATGGGTGAAACCTTTCACTCAAAAGACTATTTCGTATACTGCAGGTTCTTTCTTTGTCCCTATCTTAAGGATGGTAGCGCTCCTTTTCGCTGATGTTGTTTCTAGAGCCCTTCATTTATCTTCCACATTCGGCAAAATATGGTTAAAAATCACAACAACCCACTTAGGAACTAACAAACAATTATACATCCAAACTTTCTGCAAAAGTTCAATTTTTATTTTCTTGCCACACTTCATGACAATAAATATCCAGCAACAAGCTTAACGAAGTGTAATACAACACTGACTATAAAATGAGTGAAGGCACCGAATAAAACAGGCAGCAACAAACTTCTAGCTTTCCTCTACTCCAATTTTAAGATCCAAATCAATGATTCACCAAGTAGTGACCTAACTTCCTATATGAATCACCCTTTCCAAAATTCTTATTCTACATCACTAGAATACCAGATCATCATCTCTGTATTTGCTAAACAGAACATGATGTTGGTAAAACATGGTTAATTCTGCAAGACTTTCAAAACCACAGCAAGCCTCAAATCCCAGCCAGCTCACTCTTATCTGCAACACTGTGCCTCCTCCAAAAACAGATTTATCCCCAAAATAAAATGTTATCTTGAAAAAATGTTATTTTAAACATTAAGAAAACCATCCATCCATCCCCTGCCTCTCCCTCTCTGATGCCATCACTGTATCCACATTCCCTTCCTGCTGTGATTTTAAAAAGTAATGGCCACTGTTATCCTCACACACCTTTTAGTCAATTAACCTACTCTACAGGTTTCTTTTTTTCTATTTATGGCAGAAATGCTGAGTCATTAAATGGAAACGCAAAAGAAAATGAGCTACAAATTGAAGTTTAGGATAAAATACTTCCCCAGCCACATCTCAGCAGCCTGACATTTGTATCTCCCACAGTGAAAAAAGGAGAGCAAACACCCGAATTTTTCCGCTTCCCCAGCTCACTCCCCTTTGCCCCCCCCCCCATAAGAAAGAAAACAAGGTGGGTTTCCTTAGGTCTTCCTGCTTCCTACAGGATCTTCACAGGCAGGAGAAGCAGGCCTGACTGGACTGTACTAGTATAACTTAACAATCTGGGTGTGCATAACACCCCCTATTAGTCAAGCATGAAGCCTGACACTCCTAGCAAGCGCAAGTTATGCCTGCACTTCAGTTCAGGTCAAGGAGGAAGGGGGGCGGGGGGGGAAGGCCATTAAAAAAAAAAAAAATGTGCGCCTGATAGTGTTCCCTGGGTTGACCGGCTGGGACAGACCCGAGAGAGTGCCGCGTCCGGGGAGGAGGAGAAGGCGCCACGAGCACCCGAGGCAGAGGGACAGCAGCCCAGCTCATCTCTGCTGCAACGCGAGTAACACCTTCCCCTCGCGAGGACGCAGGGTGCACGTTAGACATCAGGCGAGAAGCCGGGGACCGCGGGCGGCGGGGGGCGACCCTGACCCCGGAGCGCTCCCGGGGACGCGGCCAGCTCCAGGGGAGCCCGGCCCCCAGCAGGGGTCAGCGGCGGCTCGGACGCCGGGTTGGAGAGGCCGGGAAGGGGCCCCCGTCCCCGCTCTCCCCCGGATCGCGGGAAGAGCAGCCCTTACCTGTGCCTAGACGCGGGCAGTGGCTGCGGCGCCGCCGCCCGGGAAGGGCCGGAGCGCGGCCCGCCCGCCGGGAGCCCGCCCGGGCGAAGAGCGGAGAGCAAAGGGCGAGGGGCTCGGAGGGCGACGGGCTCGGAGGGCGACCTCGGTCTTAGGTCCCCGGCCAGGCGAGCCGGGCTGGACACGGCAGCTCCTGGTGCCGGCGGCCGGTCGGCCCGTCACGCCGGTGTCCCCGGGGCGCCGCGGCTCAGGCAGCGGGAACCAACCCCCGGGAGGAGCCGCAGCCCGAGCGGCAGGCGGAGGCGACGGAGGGGCGGGGCCACAGGGTCGGCGACCCGCTCACCCGGAAGTAGTTGTGGTCGCGGCCGCGCGCGCGATGGATGGGTTTGATCCCGGCCAAGCCTTGTGCACCCGACTGTCCCACGACGAGCGGCGCGCCGCCGCGGGGAGCGAGGCTCCGGCCACTCTGCCCCGCCTCGCGAGATGCGGGGACCCCGCCGCACAGAGTGGGCGGAGCGCGATCGCCAGTAGGCGGAGGCCCGGGCGGCCTAGAGGTGGTTCCTCCGGGTCCTCAACCAGGGCCAGGGATGTGAACGGACGCGCGCGTATCTGTTCAAGGCTGCACCTGTCCTGGTCGCCTCTAAACTGTCCGACCTAATGGGCTTCGGTAAGTGGCCCGGGGTGGCAGTTCCGACTGTAGGAAACGGGGGGGTGAGAGGGTGAGTGGATGTGGTTGAAATGCTAGAAGCCTTATTTTCAAAATGAAAACGAGTGATTTTAAAAATTGTTTCCCGAGAAGAATGGTGGGGAGTGGGGAGGAGGAATACACATAGAGTCCATTCGATATCTGATAGACACAGACCTGTCATTCATTCCAGAAGTACCTCTGCAGACCCACAAGGTCCAAGGCACTGGAGAAAGACCAGGACCCTGCTCTTTGTGTGGTAGACTGATTTAAACAAGCAAACAAGGTAATGGCTGGTTGTGTAAGGCTCTGCAGGAAATGACACAACAGTGATGAGAGAGATTATATACCCTTTGGCAGAATAGAATGGCTGGACGAGACCAGTAGAGGGAAGTGACAGCTGAGCAGCCTCCTGAGAAAAAGAAGGAAATACATTTAGACACAACTTTACATACAGGGTTGCTTCGAGAACCCCCTGGATAAAAGCCCACGGATTCTATGCTAAGAACCTGTCCCTAAAGCCTTCCACGGGCTGTTTCTGTGCTTCTGTGATTTCAGGAGGCTTGCTCGCCCTTTAGATTTCATGGGGGTTTGGACTACATCATTGATAGGAGAGGTTCAAGGCATGAATTAGGGAACTTTGGTCTCCAGACAGTGAGACATCAACACATGCTTCATTGCATGATACCCTCAGCCTTGAAAGACAATTTCATTAACCTTTCACTGTTTATCTTTTCATGTCACTATTTTTCTCAGACCTATGAGCAAAATAACTTTTACCTGGGATCAAGAGGAGATTAATCTTGCCAAAAGAGCATACTCTTTTATGCTCTGAATAAAGGATGAATGACATATTTTGCTCAATCAGTTAAAAGACAAAATTAAAAGCCGATTTGCAAGAAAGAGTACCTACGTGAATAGGTACTCTTTCTTGCAAATCGGCTTTTAATAATGCATTACCTGAATAATATCAATAAACTCAATGATCTTTTTCTTTTTTAATATATTTTTAAAATTTATTATTATTATAATATATTTTTATTGATTTCAGAGAGGAAAGGAGAAGGGGAGAGATAGAAACATCAATGATGAGAGAGAAGAATCATTGATCAGCTGCCTCCTGCATGCCCCCTACTGAGGACCAAGCCTGCAACCCAGACATGTGCCCTGACTGGAATCCAACCATGACCTCCTGGTTCATAGGATGATGCTCAACCACTGAGCCACAACGATGGGCCTCAGTGATGCTTATTAAGTATCAGTTTACATAACTGCATAATTAATCCAAAGATTGCTTGGATAATATTACGATGAAACTCTCTTGCCCTTTTTATTTCACTCTCTAACCACTTGTTTTGGCTGAGACCAAACTAACAGAGAAATATTTTGTTGTGTCCTCTGGGAAATCTGGGAGGGAGCTCACACTTATTGAGTACCTGTGATTTGCACAGCATTGTGATAGCACGTAAACATATTATCCCTTTCAGTACTGGACCAACCTTCAGATATGGGGATTACTATCCCCATTTTAGCTACAAAGACATTGAGATTCAGAGACACTGTGACTTGCCTAAGTTAACAAAACTAGTAGATGGAAGAACTAAAATTTGAACTCAGAGCTTCTGGCCCTAATTCCCTTCACACCGTGTTGCTGTACTTTAGTATTTATTTAAGAGGGCAATATAAGCAAAGTATCCAGCCAAGCAGATTTCTGCGTTGCTTTTAGAATGTTATTATGAAAATATACTTTTACATAGACTATACACGAGGCAATTTTGGGGCTTCTTTATGTTTCACTTCTCCCTTTATGGGATACTTGCTTTCTATTTGGCACCATAAAAACTATTCCATTTGTTTTAAGAGTTTATAATGTCATGTGTCTTTTGAACATTCCAAACAATGTTATAAGATACGATGCTAACATTTTGTCATTGCAGGGGGGTTCTGGCTAAATGCATCACTCTGAATTATTTCCCAAGCAGTCTTTCCCTGCACATTTAGTGATCTTCCTGCCAAAAATATGGGTTCCATATCTTGGTGGAATATTCTGACATGTGTGTGCCCCCAAGTCTGTATGGACTGACTGCTTTAGGGAAAAATTAATAGGAAAAGGAAAATTCTGGAAGTGTTTATACAGTTCTGAGGAATGAGGTAGTAGGATAAGTACGTTTTTGTTCCTATCATATCAGATCCTTCACATTTTTCTTTGATGATGTCAGGAAACAAAAATTTTCCTTTTTTAAGAGCAAACTCTCATTTTCTTGGTTTTCACAAAATTAAGTTGTATTTTGCAAGGATAATACTGTGTTTCCCTCTATATACATCTCTGAAAAACATGGTTGGTTCAAACACTAAAAATAATTACCACTTTTCAGAGCCTGATATTTTTGTTTGTAAAGAGTGTGTGTGTGTGTGTGTGTGTGTGTGTGTGTGTTGAAAGCATTTTTAAAATTTTGGTTAACTCCTTACAATTGTATATTTGTTTTAGATGTAACAAATATTCTCTTTCTAAAAATTCCTTCTTATCTAGATTTACTATTTATTCTTTTACTTTTGATTTGAAAATAACCGTAGACTCACAAGAAGTTGCAAAAATAGTAGAGAGGTCCTGTGTGTCCTTTGTCCAGTCTCCCCCACTGGTAGCCTCTTACATACCTCTAATAATAGATTACTAAAACTAGGAAATTGACATCTGCCTATCTTCTTTAGATTTTTAGTTTGTTTTTGTTTCATTATGTCAAAAAATTACCATTTGCCACAATTCATTTCTCTTGTACTTGATTTGGCTCTTCTTCCTTTCCTAGATAGTAAGTGACCGTCAGTAAGCTTGCTATGGTGCTCATCTGGAATTGCAAGTTTACTAAAAAATTCTGGAGGTCAACATGCTTAAAAATTACTCATTTGCAAGATTTTCGCTTTTTTTCTGCTTACACTATTCCATGTCATCCTGCCCTAATAAACCTACATATTTAGACAACCTGTGTATGTGTATGTTTTATACAGCCTCTGACCACTGAAGCAGGTTTGGAAACAAGGTGAGTTTGCGATACCCGTTGGACATCTAAGCAGAGATATCAAAGAGGCAATTGAATATGAAAGTCAGTAATTCAGAGAAAATATCCAGGTAGGAAATACATGAATCCATATAAAGAATAGGAATACAAGTAACCATACCTTGAGAATCAATTAGAAATACTCAGAGTTTAGCCTAAAGCCTCTTACCCATGCTTTTGTTTTAGGCTGGCTTTGTTTGTAGATAGTTATCAGTTACTTTATATTGCCTTTCAGAATGTTTATATGCATTTCCGTCTACAATTCACTTGTATTCTAAAGAGTTTAGACTGTTAATGTTGGGTCTTCCCAAACAGATTACACATTTCTTAAGAAAAGATCTTACAGCCCTAACGGGTTTGGCTTGCAGACTGAAGGGTCCCAGGTTCAATTCAGGGTCAAGGGCATGTACCTTGGTTGCAGGCACATCCCCAGTGGGGGGTGTGCAGGAGGCAGCTGATCGATGTTTCTAACTCTATCCCTCTAAAAAAAAAAAGAGAGAGAGAGAGAGAGATCTTATAATGCCATATCCCTGAAAGGTATTTTATAATGCTCATATAATAAACTAGTCTAATGTAGAGTTGTTGTTGTTTTTTTTCATTTCTTTTGTGTTATAAAGCATCAATTTTCTTACAAATTTTTAATTTCGACACTTCTAGCTGTCCTGTGAAAATAAGGATAGAGTTAGAATTTTTGATCTTTTGCTACTCGTGCCTATTTCAGGTCAGACAAAAGAGACTTATTTAAAAAAAAAAAAGGCTCAGCTCTCCTCCATTTTGGCAGTAGACTCAGACTTCATGCCCAGCAGGATTTCAGTCCAGCATGAAAGAGATCCTTCCCAGGAGTTCCTGATTCACTAATGGAACCAACAGGATGACCCGCCCATCCATAAAGAAATTAACTGGAGCTGGAAAAATCCTGTGCTGTGATTGGCTAACTATGAGTCATATGCTTCACCTCTGGTTCACCCAAAGAACAGACTATAGGAGAGGGTGGCTGCCCAGAAAAAAAAGTGGAGTATTGTCACCAAAATAAGAAAGTGGATACTGATGGTCAAAAATGATACTCCAAGTAACTCAAAGGCCTAAGCTTGGTTCCGCCTGTAAGCTTTTAAAAGAAGTTCATAATGTCATGGCACTCACTTTGACTCTCTTCCAATTTCATACACAATACTGCACTTACCCCTGAATCACCAGATGAAAATATTAACTTGTCATTGATGAGTGATCGTCACAAAAAGTAAATGACGAGTATAGAACTTAACCAGCTGGAAGGGTCAGTATTTCAGCACAGGTACGGCAGGTAGTTTCTTGTCCTACAATTCTTTCCTACTGTCAGTCACCTGAAACGTTCATTTGCACTCAATACCCTGGGGCCAGGGTGGCTGCTAGCTAAGATGCCTGGGAAACCACTGCAGAAGCCAGTGAGATCAGCTCAAGTTTATCTTCTAGAAGGACATTTACACACTGTGGAATCTTAAAAGCAAAACACATCTACAGATAATATGTTTTCTCTTAAGCTTCCTTTCAGCTTCACCATTTTCATTACTTTCTATAGTAAGGAATGGTTACTTTCCCTACAAGATGTCCGATCATAATCGTATGGCATTTTTAACATTTTAGTTCAAATTTTGCTGTAGAAAATGGATAACTTTGGTGAAAAGAGAATGTTGGCTCTATTCTGGAATTTGGGGTGGCTCCTCTAGTTTGCTGCTTCCGTGGACACCAAACATTACATTCTCTGTTGTAGGACCTGCTTCAAGTTGGTGATGAGACTGGCAGAAAATCAAACCATACTACATGGGTAGTTGTTGAAGTTAATCTCATCCCGTGGAGCTGTGCGTGCCCTGGAATAGCCGGCTTTTGTTAACAAACACAATTCTAATCGTAATCACTGTCCTGTGGTCCTGTTCACCAAAATTTGGGGTTTGGGAATTGGATTTGGGTCTGGTTACCTTAAGTATTATGAACCCTGGCCAGGTAGTTCAGTTGGTGAGACTATTGTCCTGATACACCGAGATTGTGGGTGCAAGTCTCAGGGCACATAAAAGAATCAACCAGCCCTAACCGGTTTGGCTCAGTGTGAGAGCATCAGCCTGTGGACAAGGGTCCCAGGTTCAATTCCAGTCAAGGGCATGTGCCTTGGTTACGGGCACATCCCCAGTAGGGGATGTTGCAGGAGGCAGCTGATTGATATTTCCCTCTCATCGATGTTTCTAACTCTCCCTTTCGCTTCCTCTCTGTAAAAAATCAATAAAATATATATTTTTAAAAAGAATCAACCAATGAATGCATAAATATGTTGAACAACAAATCAGTATTTCTCTCTACCTCTCTCTGCTTTCTTCTCTCTAAAAACCAGTCAATGAATTTTTAATATTATAAAAAATAAGTAAATATAATGGCATATAACCATTAAAATTGCTCTTGTAGGAGAAGGTAGCATAAGATAGTGTCAACTATGCATTTAAATGTAAAGAGTGTATTACTAAACAGTATGTTCTAGATGGTGCCAATGTTGCTTAATATTACACAGACACAGGCAAATAACGGAGAAAACACCCACATGTTAACCTTAAGAAATGGAATGAGCAGTGATTTGATTTGATTGTTTACTTTTCAAAATATTCCTAGATGAAATGTATTCCATTTGTACTCCGATAAATTAATTTTTAAAGAAAAGTAGCTTATAATACCAATATCCCACTCAAAATACACAAAAGATGTAACTACAAAGTAGATCTATTATGATCCTCACTACTCAAAACCATTGTAGATTTTTCTCTTACCTTGCATACAACATTTGTTCTTTCATTAAAAAAAAAAAAACTATGTACTGGATGCTGGAAGTAAATGAACAATGCAGGTGTGGCTCCTGCCCTCCTAAAACTGTCTAGTGGAGCTGTATGAACAATCCAGCATGTCACAGCTGATAACAGTTTTGTGCATTCTGCATCAGAACACCTTACCCTCCTTTTACACATCGGATCTGGCTTTGGTTTATCAGCTGACAAGAACACTGAGCTTTTGCACAGTGGTGCTCACTCTTAATGCTTCAGTTTGAGCCACATTTCATCCTTGTTCACATAATAGTGTTCAATTATTAGTGTTCAGTTATTTGAGTATTTGCTCTTATTTTATAAAAATAGAGTAAATACTAGTCATGGGACACATAGGTCTTATCAATGTAATTTGAATGATATAAAGATGGAAACCATTAGGTGTGCCAGAAGCAGTGAATCTTTAGCCTCAATCAGATAACCAGACATTCATGAAATGAGGCCAGTAAATTATGTGAAGGAAAAGAAGAAATCAGAGAACAAAAACATAATCCTGGAAGAATTTACTGTTAAAGGTTGTACCTAAAATTTTAGGTGTGTTTAGAGATTTTGATCATTTCAGTTCTTCAGGAAAATATTCCTCCTAAAACATGTAAGTTTATTGTTTGATTTTTAGATATATTGTAAGGTATACTTTATGTTTGAACGTTGGAAACTGCCTGTGGTGGCTCACCACTGCCTACAGAATATGTTCTAAATCATTTATCACAACAATGATGTTTAAATTGACAAGTTTATAGTGATACTGAGAAAATTTACAGGTCACCTATAAAAGTTGCTATGGTTAAGTTGCTACATTATATGGTAACTAGAGACCCTGTGCACAAATTTTGTGCACTCCAGGGGTGGGGTCCCTCAGCCTGGCCTACGCCCTCTCACAGTCCAGGAGCCCTCAGGGGATGTCCGACTGATAGCTTAGGCCTACTCTTCGTGGGGAGCGGGCCTAAGCTGGCAGTCGAATATCCTTAGAGCTGCCACAGAGGTGGCCACTGCCACTGTGCTCGCCAGCCATGAGCCCAGCTTTTGGCTGAGCAGCACTCCCCTTGTGTTGAGTGTCTGCCCCGTGATGGTCAGTGGACATTATAGCAACTGGTCATTCCACCTTTTAGTCAATTTGCATATTAGCCTTTTATTATATGGTAATGGTAATTGGTAAATGAAGAGGGAGAATAAGATATTTAATCTGCCCTTTTTGTACATAGAGTATTTTAGAGTAGACAAAGAGCTAATAAGGAAAAGTCCTTTTGTATCACATATTTTCAACTAACAAATGTAAATGGAATGATAACATTTTAAAATCGCAAGTTTGGAAACATCTAATAAAATAATACATTTTAAATAACAATCATCAATGGCTAATAAAACAATTAGGTGAAAGATTGATGGATAGAATTTATAACGGATGGGTTGGGTTGGCAACATCTGGGCCCACTGATCAAATTTAACATTGCTAAAAGTTGAACAGCCGTACATCATATGCATCATATGTAGTGCGATCAAAAATATATCAAATCACCTGTGAAGTATTTCTGCCCACCCCAAAACACTTTGAGTTTGAATCCAGTCAAGCCTGTAAATGTAAATATCCATTTTTGAGAAGGAAGGAGAATGAACAATAGAGGAAAGTGTCAACACCAAGAAGATATAATTAATTAACTAAACCCATAATATGAAAAGTTCTGCAGGACAAATGACAAGATTTCTTTAACATATAATTACCTTAATAAATTTAAAACATAAGTAAGAGACCTAACAACCAAATATAGCACATGGATCCTGATTTGACTAACCAGTTTTAAACAGCCATTTTTGAGACAATGGGGAAATTTGACCATAGACCGGATATTAAATGGTAGAAAGGAATTATCATTAAATAAGGGTTAATCATTTTGTCTGTGTCATACTGTAGCTGTGTTTTTGAAAACAGTCTTTTGTCTGTTAGACACATACACTATGAAATTCTGTGACCTCCATAATTTCCTGCAAAATGCTTCATAGGGCATGGGGGAAGTGTTAGGACAGATGAAACAAGATTAGGTGAAATGGGCTGATAAGTTTTAAAGCTGAGTAATAGGCACATGACAGGATAGGCATAATCTATTTTTTAAAATATATTTTATTGATTTTAGACAGGAAGGGAGAGGGAGAGGGAGAGAGAAACATCAATGATGAGAGAGAATCATTGATCGGCTGCCTCCTATACACCCCCTACTGGGGATTGAGCCCGCAACCCAGGCATATGCCATTGGCTGGAATCGAACCTGGGACCCTTCAGTCCGCAGGCTGATGCTCTATCCATTGAGCCAAACCAGTTAGGGCCATAATCTATTTTTTATGTGTGTGTTTTTAATATTCCAGTATGGGAAGTTAAAAATTTAAATCAATGAATAAATCAAGACATCCATATATAAAGGCTTTAGGGCAGCTTATATCTATACCTGTCTTGTGCCCTGGGGAAGAAACTGAGTGAATGAATATGAACTGTAACATTGGGACCCCTGAGCCAGTAGGTCTAACTATGTAAACCTCTTCTATTTTGTGGAGCCACTGAGGGGAAGTGCACTAGTTAACAGGTGATCAAAGAAGAGGTGGCTTGAAGCTCTCCCTGACACGTCAGCTGGAGGTTGGGTCTGATAATTCTCTCAGCTGAGGTTTCAGTAGGTATAAGGACACGCCCATGGGCAGCAGTGGAAGTCGACAAGGGCCTTGCTTTCCAAGGGCATAGCTTTGGGATGTTTCAGAGTCAGCAATGACACCCAGCTCCCAGATTCCACAGCAGCTAGGGTAACACCTTCCAGAGCAGTCAGCCTTGACTGTGATCCCTGCGACTTCTCACGTGGGGGAAGGGGGTGGAGCAAAGAGAGAAGAGGAGGTCTAGATTTTCCACTGATCTAGACCTGTGGGCTTGTGCTGACAAACCAGAGACATCCCTATGGTGAGAGGTTGTGCGTTCCTCGGTCAGTAAAGCAGGATTTACTCATTACCCAGTTCTTGACTTACACAATTGTGTCATTACAGTTTATGGGAACTACTAACTGATTATGATTCAGAGGTGTGCCCAGAGTATTCTTCCTACTCCCTTGTCCCTTGTGTAATCTTGGGCAGGTTGCTCTTCTCTAAATTAGGTTAATAAATACCTTGCCTTTCTGCCTCCAGGGCTGTTGTGAGGATCTTAAGAGAGAAAATATGGAACTATAATTTTTGTGAGTTATCACACGCTATACAAATGTTAGGCATCCTTATTACTCTAAGGGACTAGGTGATTTATATCTAAAAGCCCCTTATTTCCTGTTATTCTATGTTAACAATGAATGTGTAATTAGTACATTATAAAATTAGATAATAAGAAGCAAATACAGAGAAGTTTAGCATATAGTGTGATCTTCCTGAATTCTCCTATGTTACATAGGAATTCTTGGAAATAACAAAAATCTTATCCAGTTAATATTTAATAGTTAGATCCTTGAATACATTCTTATCAATTGAGGAGACAAATAAGTTACTATATATTCCATAAATAATGCCTATTACTATCTTATAATCTCAGTTTCATAAGTCAATATTTCCTCTATTTCAATTGGGAACTTCTAGAGCACAAGTTGCCAAACTGTTCTATTGCCCATGGAACAAATCTGACCACCACCTAGTTTGGTATGGCCTGCAAACTAAGAATCATTTTTGACATTTTGAGCTAGTTTTGTTTTAAGTCAAAAGAACAATATTTCAGGACACAAGAAAATTATATGAAATTTAAACTTCAGTGTCTATTTATTGCAACTCAGCCACACCCGTTTTGTTTATATACTGACTACCGCTGCTACGGCAGTTGAGGAGTTGTGAGAGGAACCATATGGTCCACAAAGCCTGAAGTATTTACTTTCTGGTCCTTCGCAGAAGAGCTTACCTATCCCTGGAATAGAGGCTTCAAAGGGACAGAATTTTTTAAAAAGTAGGTTGCTAGCTATCTCGTAGGATAAATAAACCTGGATTATACTCAACTTATGCATATGCGATAACAGAAAATAACAGTTATGATCTAATAGGCAATGACTGGGTTTGAGTCAAGTGAGTCCATTAAAAATTGACTCAACCATTCCGGGAAGCTCTTTGGTAATGTCTACTAAAGCTGAACACACTCATACCCTATGACCTATAGATTCCAGGTGCTTACCTAGCCGCCTAACTTTTCTTTAATGGGTATAGACCTGGAGTCACAAGTTCAAATACACACAGAGAGAGGGATCAGGCAAGTAGTATTAATTGCTGGCCAGAAGAGCATTTTCAATGGCAGTGGTTTAAGTGTGTACACTGGACACCCTTTGGCATAGCCGCCCTTCACTCTTTTGTTCTGCCACCATGTCTAGACTTCAAGGTTCTGCCTCTCCCTCTCAGTGGCTCATTGCTCTTGGATAGACACCTTACCCATGTCAAGCGCCAATGATACAGTTGGTACTCTGTCCGGGTCTCCTTGAAGGGGAGTGCACCATCTCCCAGCTGCTGTGAGTGTTGACTGCTAGCAGCTCACAACTGCTCCCTTCTCTTTAATCGCCTTGCCCCAATATGTTTGGAAAACTAAGCCCTCAGCCAATAGCTGATGGTCATGGGGGTACAAAGGGCAGGTTCGTTGCTTCAAGATGCGATAACTGCAATGTCCTTCACTCTTCAGATCTCACCGTGGGATCAGGCTGAGGCTAGACTTGCTTAGTTCTATTTTCTTCGGCATCCTGTTTCCGTCACTGAGAGCACTCCCCCATAAATCACTTGCGCCAGAATCTATCTGCTTCTAGGGAACCTAAGCAAAGTCAAAGGGACCATAGGATCCTTTTTTTCCCAAAGAGCCAGAGAGACTGGACATGCTGAAAGCATCATGTCAATTGCAACACAACCATGAATTCCCGGAGCTCCGTTTCTTCGCTTGCCAGCTTTCCTTTGATTTCATAAAAGCCCATAAGAGCTTTCCAATAATCCCCCTTGTTTTGATTTAGGTCAGCCCAAGTCCGTTTTCTTTCCTGAAACCAATATAACCTTCGCTAATATGATGGGTGATTGAGGCCTGACTTAACATAGCTTTGGAGATATGACCCAATGCTTGGTGGGATAACATCAGTTGGTATCCTCAGGGAAAAGTTAATTAATTACTCTCCTATTTCCTTGGCATAAGCAACTAGAAGTGTTGCTGGGAATGCTTCCCATCCTTTAATCCTTCAGGAATTCGCCTTTCTGAGGAGCTCATTTGTTACCCAGGGTTGTGTTTCCCTGAGACCTTTCTGGCTCCCTGGAGGCAAGGAGAGCTAAATTCCTTCCATTGGTCATCATCCTCTGGTGTATCTCTTTGTTTCCAGTCCTATTCAGGACGGCTCCAGAATCTCTCTGGGGCTTCTTATCACTAAAATCTACTTTTCTGCATCTTGTTCTCTTTGTGAGCATGTGTGTGCACACATATGCAGGGAGTTTGTGTACATGTTACAAAAGCAGAAGGAAGAGGTGGTGGGGAAGTCACAGGAGGGTGGTCAGATTTCACATCACTGAAGTATGGGTTGTAAAGAAAAGGGTGACACCACACAAGCCTGATGAGTTCCACTCAGAATTATTCACTGATTCGTCAGAAAATAGATCCTTCTGACCCAGACTCTGCCCTCTCAATAGTCAAAGGCAGCTTTTGTCAGAGCCACTAATTGTGCCTCTATGCCAGTTTCACGTAGTTTAGCCCAAGACAAGTTTCAACCCGAGCCAAAGGTAGCTATAGCCAGATAATATTTTAAGATGTGAGCCTACATTCTGATTTCCAGTGGGCATGTCCTCCTCTCCCCTCTGTCCATTCAAGTAGCCAGTCTCAGGGCAGACATGCTACAGAGTGAAGAGTAAAAAGTTGACAAGTTTTTCTGGCTTGTTCCTAATAACGGGTAGTTGCCAAAGGAACTGGTAGGTTCCTCATAACTGATGGTCCACTGTTTGTAGAGCACCCACCGATGAGGTTCAATTAGCCCACACACTACTTTTTTTAAGTATAATTTTGGCCACATAAGGGCTCAGCTTTCCAGTTTACCACAGTCCCCAGCACTCCTTATTGTCTATCACAAGTGGCATTACATGCCTGGCTTCTTTCTGTGTGCACCAGGCCTAACCCCATTATGGAAGTTTGTGTTAGTGTCCTCTCTGAGAAAGAAGCAGATCCATAGTTCTGTTCTGGATTTTCAGACCCGGACCCTACTTGGACCCAAATGCCTGAGAAGGTAGGGGACTTACAGAAGGGGCTATGTTGAAGGAGCAGTATTCCGAAGATAGGAGAGAGAAAGAGGTGTATGTGAGGACCTAAAGTCAGTGAGGAAATTCTTTCTTCTAATCGCTCTTTAACTCTCCTTCCCCTTTCCCAGTGATTCATCCGCCCAGTTATTGGGTGTTTTCATTATGTGTCAGGCATTGCTGCTTTCCCTCTTAAGGTACATTGCTGCTTTCCCTCTTAAGGTACAGTGATACCCCTTTGCCTTGAACAAGATATAGATGATTTTTTTTCCTTATTGTTTCTTCATATATTCTTCTAGAATGTTAGCGCCGAAAAAGGCATGAGAGCTGTTGAAGGCTTCTTAACCTTCAAGAAAGAGGCTGGAAATGGCCAAGGGGTATGTGTGACTGAGTAACCCAAACCAAACCCTTCACATTCTTTCTTCTAGAAATCTGAGTCTTGAGCACAGGTACATAAAGGTAGAAAATCTATCCCGACGTAGGCTCCTTAAAGGGACTGCCTACTCACTCCTGCTACCCTTATTTCTCTTCTTTGAGGGGCCGGGCAGGTCAAATTCTCTAAATTCTGTGAGCTTTTCCATATCATTCCAATGAGGTCTTTTAAAGGTCAGCTTGTATGGCTGGCAACCTGAGAATCCTGCCTTGTACAAAAATTCCCTGGAATATGTGAGCCTTACACGAAGAGCTGGGTAGGATGAGTGGCTTATTCCAGGTGAGAAGGAGATTATTAGCAAAACCTCTCAAGAACTCTGCTCGGCCTGGCTCAGGGGAGACTTTCAAAGAAGTGTGATAAATCAGGTAGGAGGTGGGAAAGTCCCTTTTTACTTGTCTGGAGGTGTATGACCTTTCTCTGAGAGTGATGTGGTTGGACACTTATGGGCCATACCCAAAGCTGCAGATGGGCTTGGAGCCAGCCACCAGAGAAGTGTGCAGGACACTTGAGAAACTGGGCATGGGCTTGGAAGTATCGTCCCTCTGGTGAGCTGAGGCAGCACAGCATTGGGAACCATTACTGAAGAGAAACAAGAGGTATGGAAGGGGGAGAATATGAGGATGCAAGATTGTTTGTAAAGAACAGAATGGATTCTTGAGTCAGTCTGCCTGGGTTTGAATCCTGACTCCATCGCTAACTTGGTGTGATTGGTTTCCTTACCCTTGCATGCTCCTTGCCTCAATTTAATTTAGTGGCTTGCAAAAAAAAAAACAAGCACTCAATAATGATACCTTAGTGTTATTATTTTTATCAATAAAATGTGATGATATTAATCCAAATTGTTTATTAACAATTATTATTATTACCAGTTAAACTTCAGATTCAAAGCCACAGACCATCCCTGCATGCACACCCACCCACCCACAAACCACACTATTATACTTCAGAAATACCCTTAGGGCCCAGCCTGAAATTATATAATAATATACCTGAGACAAAGCCAATGAGATGTCATAAAAGGAAAAATCCAACAGGCATAAACTTCTCCCTTTATGTTGAAAGGGAAATGGTGGTCTGCAACACTGAGCTATAGAATGGACAGGGACCCAGATGACTGGTAGAGCTGGGACAACAACATAGGCTACTTTCTGTTTTGATAGGGTTCTTGGAAACTAGATACAGATACAGCCCACGCTGCTTAAACAGGAGTGTGATGGTCCATGGAGTATTTGGTGCTTTCAAGGAACTAGATCTGAAAATGGGTCACTCCTTCAAGCGTGTGGAGTGATGGAGAAAGTGCTAATCTGGGAGTTAGAAGTCCTGGAGTCCACAGAGAGTCTATTGGGGCATATGAAAAGTGAATACAGACCACTCTGTCTGAATCACCCTAATCTCACTCCTTCCCCACCTCATCCAGATGTTCCCAGGATTTCTCAGTTTTGTTTTGTTTTTTTTAAAATATATTTTTATTTATTTTAAAGAGTAAGGGAGAGGGAGAGAGAGATAGAAACATCAATGATGAGAGAGAATCATTAATCGGCTGCCTCCTGCATGCCCCCTACTGGGGACAGAGCAGGCAATCCGAACATGTGCCCTGGCTTAGAATTGAACCATTACCTCCTGGTTCATGTGTTGAAGCTCAACCATTGAGCCACACCAGCAGGGCAAGAGTTGCAATTTTAAATGGAGATGTCAGGGAAGTCTCACTGAGAAAGTGACATTTGGGCAAAGACTCAAAGATCAGCAACTGCACCATGGGTTATGTGGGCAAAGAGGATTCTTGGCAGACAGAGGAGCCAGAGCAAAGGCCCTGAGGCAGAAGTATTCCTAATGTGTGCCAGGAAAGGGAAGGAGGACAGGTGGCTGTAGCACAGAAGGCAGAAGCATCTGGTTGAACAGCTATGTGCTAATACAAGGCTGTGGTTATCTATAGCCTTAATTGGCCCTTGACAAAGCCCTGATTGGTAGCATTTATTGAATGCCATGGTGTAAATACTCCTACCATCCTGGCTGGTTTCAGCCCACCAACGTGACATTGCTAAATATCAAGTTGGGAAGAGATGTTGTATAGTTGGCTCTTGAGAGTCGCTGTGAATGGGCTCCAGCGCACCTCTGCCAGCAGGCTGCTGGAGGGGAGGGGATGAAGCTCGCAGTGGCATGTGGGCTGGAGAAATGGGTTTGATGGTCCTCTGCAGAGTGCTAGTCGTTGGAGCCAGGGGAGCAGCAAGATGACCCACACAGTTGGTTCAGGATCAAAGGAAGGGCACAAAGGATAGACTCTAAGGCAACACCAACATTTACTGGTACATGTCAAGTGAGAAAGAAGCCTCTTGGAAGGGGACAGAAGACCCCAAAGAGACAATCAGTAGCACCAAGTCTTACGTTATGGTATGGTGTCCTGGAAGCCAGGGAGTAGGAATTCTCAGGAAGATCCCTGCTGCCCGATAAAGCAGTTTCAGTGATGCAAGGCTTGGAAAGTGTCTGCTGCATTTCCAAGTTAGCAGGTTATTGTTACTTAGCCTGAGTGGGGAGAACAGCAGCTAGAGTATAGAGAGGAAGCTGGCATTTGGGGAGTTCTATTCGTTATCTACATAACTAATTACTGCAAAACTAGTAGCTTGAAACAACAGCAAACAGTCATTAAAACAACAACAACATTAGTATCTCCTAGCTTCTGCAGGTCAGGAAGGAGCAGCCCAGCTGGGTCATTCAGACCTGGAGTCTCTCGTGAGGTGCAGTGAAGATGTTGGCCAGGCTCTGGTCATCTGTAGCATTAACTAAGGCTAAAAGACCTAGTGAGCAAGGTGGCTCGTTCATGTCAGTGCTGGCTGTTGGCAGGAGGCCACGAGGAGCTCGCCACAACTATTCTAGAATATTCTAACAATAGGGCAGCTGGTTTCCTCCAGAGTGGGTGATCCAGTAAGAGTACAATAGGAGATGCAGTGTCTTTTATGACCTAGTCTCAGAAGACACACACCATCAATTCCACAGTGTGCTGTTATTCACACAGATCAGCTATGATTCAGTGTGGATGGCAGTGCATAGATGCCAGGAGAAAAGGATCACTGGCGGGGAGGTGGGTGCTTCTTGGAGGCTGGCCACCACAATTGGGATCGGACATGGCAGGGATTAATTGGCCTCAGGGTTGCAAACAGGACTCTGAGATGCTTCATGCAATCTCAGGTATATTTGGGCTTTCCACAGAGTTGTTAGCCAGGCCCCCTGTGCCAGTATGCCCTCCTATAGACTTGGAGTCACATGGAGATGTTTTCCTGAGGACCATAGACCAGCACAGGTTGAGGTCTAACATGGAGCCCAATTGTGGAGCATATTTCAAACACAGATGCCTTGCAAAGTACACAATGGCTGGACCTAGAAACCCATGTAACAAGATAGAAGTAGCATCATTCTCAGATAAAGGAAGTGTATTTACCCTGATTCAGGATAGCCTGAATGATCAGAGTTCACCTCTTTCTCCCTTTACGATTCCATTTTTTCCAATAAGTAAAATAGAAGATTTGGGGGAAAAGTTATTACTTTGCAGGTTTGTGAGTCATGAATATGATGGGTATATACAATACCGCCTATAACGTCTGAAGATGTGAGTCAAATCTGTGCAAACGACTAGTTTTCTGTGTAATCACCTCTCGGTGAATTGTGTTGCTGCCATCTCTTGGCCACTTAGAGTAGTGACAACTAGAGTGATGCCTTTGGTCCAGTGAAATCCTCCACCAGGCAATCCCAGAGTTCCTCCTCCTGCACCATCCTGAAAGGTTAACATGGGGGTGCGCGGTCAGGCTAAATAGCCATCGCAGATGGTGGAGAACGAAAAATTGAATTTATTTAAGGAAAGGGGATGGAGGATGGAATACCCAAAGGAAAGGCCTGCACAGCATCCAGGAGCTGGAGTTTCATCCTTATATGCAGTCACCGGCGGAAAACTCTTATCTTCAGTGGGATTGGGGCGGGGCAAGGGGGGGGTGCTGGGTCGGTGGGCTTGGAATGTGGATGGAATGCGGGTGTGCAATCTGGTGTCTGTAGGACAGTTTTAATTCCTTATATGGTCTGACTCCTGGTGTCCAGCACGTTTTTCCTGGTCTTTGTCCTCCTGTGACAGAAAGCTTACAAATGGCCATTAAGGATCATACTGCCCTATAGTCCTCTAACTAACCAATGGTCGTCTGGATGCTGGGTGACTACTTCCCATGCAGGTTGCCAGTTTGTAAGGCAGTCTATATCTATGTTGTAAAGCTTTGATTATTAGGGAGTTCTTTCTGATACTGAGCCAAATTCTGACTTGGTCTAATTTCTATCCAACCTGTCCTTTTTCTATTGTCTGATTTTTTTTTAAACATTTGAGGACAGCTGTTTAATAGTATTATATTTCCACTTTTTTTTTTCTTGACTAAATATTTTAGCTCCTTTCCTTCTCTTTACATGATATGATTTTCAGAGCCCTCATTTTGTGCTTCTCTCTCAGGTCAGAGTCCCTAGAAGCAGAGTCTGAGACCAGGATTCTATTGCAAGTGATTCCCAGGAGTGTGTGTGTGTGTGTGTGTGTGCCCTCAGCGGACGTAGGGGCATAAGGGATGCAGAATGGGGCAGGGAACAGAGCAGAGCAAGGATGTGGTTTCAGCTGTTGATGAGCCTCATGCTGATCCCCGGGTCAGCTCTGAAGCCTGAAAGGTACCCCAGCGTTATCCCACCTTGAGACGTGTGGCTCAGCCTTTTGTACTGTGTGTCACTCAGCCATTGGCTCTGTGAGTTTGGGGATCGGGGTAACCTTCCTGAGCAAAGTGCTTCCCATTTGGGCAAGGGGCTTCTTTTTAAAAAATACTTTTTTTTTAAATTGATTTCAGAGAGGCAGGGAGAGGGAGAGAGATAGGAACATCAATGATGAGAGAGAATTATTGCTTGGCTGCCTCCTGCATGCCCCATACTGGGGATCGAGCCTGAAATCCGGGTATGTGCCCTCCTGATTCATAGGTCGACCACCGACCCCCGCCTCGCCGGGCTGGGCAAGGGACTTCTAGGAGCAGGGAACAGCTGTGAGTTGTCAGCAGCCAGCAGTCACAGTGTGTGCAGAACGGCTGCTCAGGAAAGGGGATCTGTGTGCCTTCTGGTAAGATCTCATCTCAGTCATTCCACCCAGACCGGGACCCACATATCTCAGATGTGCTCTGACGTGTGGAATTCAAGGGGACCATTAAATCTCAGTCTCCTTAGCTCAGCATTGACAGTGTAGGCTCACCTGGAGGCTGTCCTAATCTAAACCCCAAGATGTTTTTCACATAAAATCGTTTCCAGCCCAAGAGTCTTCCTTCCATCATTGCCTCTGGCACGGTGATACCAAAAGCAAAAGCACTTTCACGATGTTAAAATGCCACGTTGCTGTTTTGAGCTCACATTCTAGCCACCCGAGTGCTCCTTGAGTCCGGATTTTGTTGTCTAACCCAGCACTCTCTGCTGTTACCGGCAGACTTTGAAGCGTCTCTCTTCAGTGACTTCCCATATTCTTGTCTGTTCTTGACATCTAATGGCTGCTCTTCTGTTAACATCTAGCTCTTCTGAGGTCTGGCTCCTTGCTCCAGCAGCACTGTTTTCCTGTTGCGGCTGCCCATCTAGCATCCCCTTTGAACTGTGGTGAACATGCCTGAGGCCCAGGAGGGAGAGAATCAGCCAAGGTCTAACAGAAACCCCAGTCTGAGGTAAGAAGACAGCCTGGGGGAGAATCACGATGGCAACGCCTCCCACAACCACAGCACAATTACAATGGAAACACAGCCACCATCATTCAGAGCCGCCTGACAGCTGGCTGCCTGGAAGTCCTCCAACTGGAGAAGTAAAGAAGAAAGCACCCAAGGCTGGAAGGAGGTGCGGAGGGGCAGACCGGGCTGTTCTGACACCCATGTGGAGGGTGTTTTTAATCGGGAGGGATATCTCCACTGCCGAGGTCTCCTTTGAGAAGCAAGAGGTCCCAGCCCCACACCAGACCCCTAGTCCAGGGTTCCAGAGCTGGGAAGAGAAGTCCCTGTACTTTGGGCTGTAAAACCTCTGTGTTTTTTTAAAAAATATATTTTATTGATTTTTTACAGAGAGGACGGGAGAGGGAGAGAGAGTTAGAAAAAATCGATGGGAGAGAAACATCATTCAGCTGCCTCCTGCACACCCCCTACTGGGGATGTGCCCGCAACCAAGGTACATACCCTTGACCAGAATCGAACCTGGGGCCCCTCAGTCCGCAGGCCGACACTCTATCCACTGAGCCAAACGTGTTAGGGCAAATCTCTGGTTTTTACAATTGGCTGAAGGTAGTGAAGGCCTAGGACGGGACAGGAACCAGGTAGAGGGGGGCAATGGAGGAAAAAAGAAGGACATCTGTAATACTCTCAACAATAAAGACTAAAAAAGAAAAAACAACAAACAGCCCGGAACCCAGGGAGTTAAGGCAGCAATGCTGGGTTACCAATACTGAAAACTCGAGAATACCAGCATAGTAGTCTTGGCCTTCTGGTAGCTTGACAGAAGGTGGGGGAGGAATGTATTTAACTAAGATCCAGAGGGGACTATGATTGCTTCGAACTTTATAACTTGTAGAGACTTATCCTCGATAGTTATCCTCCTCCATCCTCTGGGATAATGTTTTCTGTGTATCCAACTACAGCACCACTTTCAGTACGAGACCCAGAGAAGGTAGGCAGCATGATGCTCTCTCCCTGCTTCCATCCGGTAGCTGGGATGGACGAGGTCACCCCTCGTCCCTGAACCTGATCGAGGTGATGGGCACAGCCTTCCCTCCCCAGGCCTCCATCGGCAGAAGGAGCCAGGTCACCCATATTTCCCTCTGCCAGCTTAGTCTAGCACTGGCAAGCCCTTTCTCCCAAAGGGCATGGGTAAGGGTCAGGACCACCTAACGTCACCTCCTGTACTCCAGAGATATGTGTGTCCCGCGCCCCCCCCCCCCCCACCTTTGGGAAACACTGGCTTGTAGCATATATTCTGAAGTGGGGAATCATCTGATTATTCCGTGGAGATTTTGCCCTCCCACCCTCTCAGTCACTTCCAGACCAAACGCTTAAAAACCTTGAGGGTAATGAGACTGCGTATGGGTTGGGAACCACAGTAGCAGCCTATTCCATGAACTACCTATGGGCTGTGAAATGCACCTTCCCCCCTAGTTAGAGCCACAGAGCTTGATTTACATCAGCTACATCCTCTTTTATTTGTTACCCTGTCCACCAAGTTCAGTAGGTCTTTTCCGTAGTTGGGCTCCTTTACAAGGCAATTTAAATTGTGGTTCTGACATCAAGCAGATTCCAGGGCTAAGGAAAGCATGCCCCCAGTGTAGGCACCAGGCAATTTCCCTGCTGAGATGGCTCAACCTGGGTTTCAGAGTCACTGTGTCTGTCTACATTTAAAATAGGTAAGTCTTGCTAACTAGGCAAAAGCATTCAAGATTCAAGTTAGGAAAGGTTACCGTGAAGAGTAAGTTCCCTTATTACCCCCCCCCCCCCCCCCGTTACCAGTTTCTGTGCCTCTGTAATCATGTCTGTCCTTCCAAGTAGATGTCAGTTGTCCTGCTGTGTGCATACTACATTCATCATTCCCTGGAAACAGTATTCTAGCCCTAGCTGGTTTGGCTCAGTGGATAAGACGTCGGCCTGCAAACTGAAGGAACTGGGGTTCGATTCCGGTCAAACCTCGGTTGCAGGCTCAATCCCCAGCCCTGATTGGGGTGTGGGCAGGAGGCAACTGATTGATGTGTCTCTCTCACATTGATGATTCTCTCTCTTTGTCTCTCCTCTTTCTTTCCACTGTCCCTCAAAATCAATGGAAAACTATGCTCAGGTGAGAATTTTAATAAACTATAAAAAAAAAATAAAAGAAATAGTGTTGTAGTAATATTTAAAGAAATCCTTGCTCCTTTCTGATCACCTGTTTTAGTTTGGATTTCCTCAAAACCAGAGACTGAAGCAAGGGTGCACTTAGGTGCAGTTTATTAGGGAGGTGATTGGGGAGCAGAAGGAAAAGAGTGGAGACAGTGAGACAAGAAAGGGAGAAAAACCAACAGGAACATTAGCAGTGAAGGAATCATCAAGAATTTTATTTCTGATATATTACATTTGAAATGATTCTTAGACATCCAATGAAGAAGTTAAGCAGGCACTTGGCAAAAAAGTGCCCAATTATTCACAATCAGTAAAATGGAGGTGGTAACTGTTTAAGAAAGAGCAGGCTTTCTTGACCCTGGCCATGGGTGCTGGTTAACTGGTGACTGAGCATTGTATTGGACTCCATTTAGAGCAAGCATGTCAAACTCACGGCCCACAACGAATATTTTTGTGGCCCAGCTAATATAACGGTATGTAAGGAACATTTTAATAAAAATTTCGTAACTTAATTTTTACAATATCCTGTCATTTACATAGTTATTAATACTGAACTGCAGCCCTGACTGGTTTGGCGCAGTGGATGGAGCGTCGGCCTGTGGACTGAAGGGTCCCAGGTTCGATTCTGGTCAAGGGCATGTACCTTGGTTGCGGGCACATCCCCAGTGGGAGGTGTGCAGGAGACAGCTGATCGGTGTTTCTCTCTCATCGATGTTTCTGACTTTCTATCCCTCTCCCTTCCTCTCTAAAAAATCAATAAAGAATATATTTTTTTAAAAAAAGAACTACAATGTTCGCTAATGACTGATTATTATAACCATGTTGCATTCATTTTCCTTATGTGCCTTACGTGCAGACGCACCATTTCTCTTCGCTAATACTAGCAGCAAATATTTTAGCAGCCGACTGCCATGTCATTAGTTTTGGACTGACTTGTTTGGTGTGCACGACAGGGAGTATTTTGCTTTCGGAGAACAAGAAAAATAGGTGTATTTGCGTTATGCTTATTAATTTGTGCAGTTATTCAGTGTTTGGTAAGTTAATGTTCCAGGAAAAATATTAATTTTTATTAAAATGTTCTATTGTTGCCCTAACCGGTTTGGCTCAGTGGACAGAGCGTCGGCCTGCAGACTGAAGGGTCCCGGGTTCAATTTCGGTCAACGGCATGTACCTTGGTTGTGGGCACATCCCCAGTAGGGGGTGTGCAGGAGGCAGCTGATTGATGTTTCTCTCTCATCGATGTTTCTAACGCTCTATCCCTCTCCCTTCCTCTCTGTAAAAAAATCAATAATATATATTTAATAAATAAATAAATAAATAAAATGTTCTAATATTTTATGTTAACGATTACTCATTTATTTCAGCCCTTTGTATTCAGTGTGTCTCTATCAAAATAAACCTATGTTCCTATGAAAATTGAAGCTTTTGTTTTTTTTGTGGCCCACATAAACTTAAACCTTGTTTATTTGGCCCGTGTTAGTCGTTGAGTTTGACATGCTTGATTTAGAGTCATCCAGGAGATAAATAATTTACTGGTGGGGCAGCTGCTTTCCAGGTGCCAAAATCACCCATGAGCTCTTTTTAAAAAAATTATCTTTGTATTGATTTCAGAGATTGATCGGCTACCTCCTGCACGCCCCACCTTGGGGATTGAGCCCCCAACCCAGGCATGTGCCCTGACTGGAAATCGAACTGTGACCTCCTGGTTCATAGGCCGATGCTCAGCCACTGAGCCACACCAGCTGGGTTCCCATGAGCTCTTCTATGGCATTAAGAAAATGGTCCCTGGTGCTGCTTTTCACAAACCTCATACTTAAGTCTTCTTAGGTATTTCTCAATATATTAGTTCACAAAGTGGAAGCCGTTATCACACTCATTTATGTTTCATGAAGTGTAACAGGAATCGTGGATTCAGCGAGCGAAGCTGAAAGCTGTATTAATAATGCATGCTCAGCACAACTGATAGGCACTCTTGTCATCGTAACATCACTGAACGTGTTAGAGCACCAGGTGGCATCATGGTTCTCAATCTGCCTCCCTTCTGCCGGGAGATTGCTAATGAAGAAGGGACCAGAAATGAAGCTTTCGTTTTCAGCTTAGGGCAGTGTGTCTCCAGGGTTAGTGAGCAGAAAAGCCACCTGAGGATGATTCTTACGCAATCGGCCTGTCTCCCCCTCCCTCCCTCCCTCTCGCCCTCCCTTCCTTCCAACAAATGTCTCTCAAGCGCCTGCCGTGTATCAGACAGTGCCTTGGACCCAGGAATCTGCATATTAACAAGCCCTCTAAATGCTTTTCACGTAGTGGGTTCACAGAACACATTGTAGGAGGAGCTTAAGGAAACCTGTAATGGAGACGGTGGTCCTGTAACATCCGTGTTGTCCAGCTCCTAACCCATACACGCAGATGCTGTGTTGTATCTAGGTATTCACCCTTCTGTGCTCAGCCATGTGCTTCGGGAAAGGCTGGCCACAGATGCACAGGGCAGGTCCTGATTGTTCTGTGGCAGTCATGGTCATTCCCCTTTGCAAGGACTGGTTTAGATGTGGCCATGTGATGCAGTTCTGACCAGAGAAACTGAGGGGAAATCTGTAGGAGGCTTCCGGGAAAGATTGTCTTGCTCCCAAAAAGAGACACACTGGCAAAGATGGTCTTTCCCGGACCCCCAGACATGGATATATCTAGATGTGAAGGCTGGCACTGGAGCAGCCACCTTGTGACAGCAAGGGGGAGACTAGTCCAAAAATGAAGGCTGTCCACCAGGGTGACAGGGCGACCAGATGGAAAGAACGTTGAGGGTGTTGTTGAGCCACCTAATTATCCAGCCCTGGAGCTGTCCTTTCCCTGAACATCCAGGTGCGGGATAATCCATTTCCTTGTTGTTTAACCCAATGAACTTGAGATTGTTTTATACTTTCCGCTAAAATATTCTGACTGGTACTGAATTGGTATGTGCACTTAAAAAAACATATATATTTAAATCCTCACCCAATATTGATTTTAGAGAAAGGGAGAGGAGAGGAGAGGAGAGGAGAGAGAGAGAGAGAGAGACATCATTGGTTGCCTCTCGTATGCAACCCAACTGGGGACCAAACCTGCAACCTAGGTATGTGCCCTGACGGGGTATCAAACCTAAGACCTTTTGGTGTATGGGATGATGCTCCAACCAACTGAGCCACACCAGCCAGGGCCGTGTGTGCACATTTGATTCAGGGTTTAAGCTTTCTGTGGTTTGCTATTAAAAAAATGTAACATACATCTCGGATGGATTCCCTAGAAGGAGACGCTGAAATAGGGGTTCAAGTGCACATGATTGGTTGAGGTTGTGTTCTCCTGAGAGGCCAGTAAAGGCGGAGGTGGGGGGTCGGGGGGGGCTGAAATAGGATAGGAAAAGGGGAAGAGATGAATAAGGAAGTGGTCTCAGGCAAAATCTGTCCTTTGCCTGATACATGGGAGGTTCCGGATCTGCATTGTTTAAAATGGTAGCCACGAACCATGTGTAGCTATTTAAATTAACATTAATTAAGATGAATAACAATTTAAAATTCATTTCTTTAGTCTCATGTCAAGTTGAACATCATAAGCGTTTCCATCAGCACAGAAGAGTATACCGGACAGCGTTGTGAAGTATGAATCATAATACAGAGATGCCCTGCCCTGATGCGTTTGCATTCCAGTGATGGCCAATCATTGGCTGCCCTGTGGGGAGTGGGAATAACCTTGTAGGGAGATCCAGAGAGGTGGCTGCTATCAGTCAAGGGCCATTCCCCAGGGCAGAGCACAGGAGGTCACAGAACCCACAAGGCTCCACATTCAGCACTGGGTGAAAAGATGTGGGTGGAGTACCCACAGCGACTACTATCGTGGTGTCACCCGGCATGAGCTTGGATGCAATGCTTTTGTCAGAGTGATTAGGCAGTACCCCTTCCCACTGATCCACATCTCAAATTCAGAATCTCTCTGGGAGCACCTTGGATCCCTATCCATCCCTATAGTTCAGACACATATCAACTGGATAAACATTTCTGATGGGTGGGTTACTCCAAAGATACTGGGATTTCAGGGGGGACAATGGAGAAAGGGAAATGGCCCAGTGAGTAAGACCTAGATAAAGTGCCTGAATGCCAAAGAGCGGTGGTGACACTGGACAGAGCGTGGAGCGGCTGCCGGGGCTATCTCATCCAGATTCTGTGTCCTATTAGAAAGAAGCTGAGGATATAAATGATTGTTAGCTACTATAATATCAGTATGCTACTATAAGTACATTTTTCTGTTTTATGACAGTCTACTCTTTGGTTACCTCTTCCTATGACACCAATTTTATAACACTATCTATATATATAAAAGCCTAAGTGACCGTCTGACCATCCAACTGGTAGCTGTGATGTGCACTGACCACCATGGGGCAGATGCTCGTACTAGTATCTATGATGGGCACTGACCATCAGGGGGCAGATACTCAATGCAGGAGCTATTGAGCTGCGGTGACTTGGCAGCTGTGGTTCTCAGGTGATGTACCCAGAACCAGAGAGGAGGGAGCCTGATTCTGGGGTGCGTTATCCGAGAACTGCCCTCTTGCAATCCAGGACTCCTTGGAGGATGTTGGGGAGCTGGTTTCAGCTTGATCCCCGCTGGCCAGGGTGAAGGACCCCACTGGTGCACAAATCCATGCACCGGGCCTCTAGTCTTCTATAAAGAGAATAGAAGTAATTCAGTCTTTCCTCTTGCATGGTTGATCAAAATTAGTGGTTTTTTTTTTTTTTTAACTTTAGAAATATTTATTTTTGCTTCAGAGCTTGTATGGGAAATGACACATCTCTACCTTCCTCCTCAGCTTCTCAATTATGGGTTACTTCTCATCTGGGGGAAAGTTCTCTCTTATCAGCCATGTGATTGCACTCTCATTAGCCTCCCAATAGCTGCTGCCAAAGTGGCTGGTCCTGCTCCAGTCAGGTGCTCACTGCCCTGGGGGTGGGGTGGGGAGGGGCTGCCAGTGCTGGTGGTGCAGGAGGAGGTGGCATGAGTCTGAGTCATAGTCATGCCTGAACAGGAAGCAGAGGAGTTTCTCATTCAGATTCGTCTCCTTGGGGTCAGAGATAGAATCCAGAGGGCAAAGACAGAGGGGGTGTTTTACCCATTTCCCCTCCGTGCACAGCAGCCCAACTTTCAACTGCCAGCTCCTGCCACTCTGTCTGAGGGCGGTTCTCTGAGCCCACTTCGCTCACCTGTGTGGCAGGCTGCAGGTGTCCAAGAATTACTGTCCCTCCCCTTGCTTCATCCCCACTCCCCACTAGCCTTCAACCAATGACTAATGGAACTTAGTGTATAAATACCAAAGCTCCTCTCCCTTGGGTGGGACACCTGAGTGTGAGTCTACACTGGCTCGCAGAATCACAGCGGAGCTCCAGTCGTCCCCATGGTAGATGGCTGAATAATGTCACCGTTTCGGTCTGCCTTTCCCATCCTGTTTCACTTCCCCTCCTCCTGGTGTTTCTTTGGTTCCCAAATGAATGAATTGCATTGAGTCATTGTCTCAGCATCGGCTTCTGGGGGAACCCAATGAAGACACCAGGTAAAGCCCACCAGGGCAGTTGTCACTGGGAAGTGGGTGATACGGACATAGTACTGGCCAGCTGCCCAGCCCCAGCCCTAGCACCATCATCGGGGCGCAGAGGCTGGAGTAGAATGCCATGCCTCCTCCTCTGCTGAAGAGTTCGTTTAGTTCTGGAGCGAAGCTTATTAACAAGGACATGAGGCATACTATATGCCTCTTACTCCTGATCACTCCCATCAGTTATAAAGCTGATACTTTGTCCTCCATCTGCCTGACTCCTGTGTTTATCTCTCAGTTGGCTCAGAACCTGAAAAAAGAGTAGCAGGTTATTAATCAAGCCTCCTGAGATCATTACAATGAGTATGGTAGGAAGGTAGGAACTCAGAATGTGCTAAATCCAGGGAGATGGGTCAGGGGGTGGCAAAATGCTGGTCACTGGCCTTAGGAAAGGAGCAAGTCTATGGTCCATAGAGGAGGAAGAGGAGGGAGAATGAGATGCTAGGTGACATGCTAGAATAAGAATTCAGGAACGGACAAAAGCAAAAGCCAAATGAATAATCAGAACATTGGGGATGTGATCCTGTTGATGAGACCAGAGCTCAGTTATCAGACCTGGGTCACTGCAGCCAGAATGAGGTAACACCATCTGAGCTGATGCATAGCCTGGGGGGCGGAGCTCGTCAGATGCCTCCTTTCACAAGCTATGAGTGAACCTGGGCTGCAGCTGTGGACAAGAGAGACCCAATGGCCAAGGCAACAGGCTGGTACTGATGGATTCTGTGACCAAATATTTAAAAGATTAGCTCAATCGAAATACTAATTTTTTTGCATATAATATTTTATATTTAAAATTGTTTTTCTTGAAATATTAATGTTTATTGCATGTAACATTATTATATTTAAAATCGCTTTTCTTGAAAATAAAAAAAAAATTATAAATAAATAAAACGCTAGCTCAAGTCTACCCTTCTTGTTTGTAAAGAGGCAACACTATCCTTTGTCAAGCCACAGAGGGGAAAATGCCATTCTGTAGTCTCCTTTCTCAGATCTTGCAGATGTTAGCCTTCAGAGCCCTCCTGTCTGGCTTGTGTCTTTCATCTTCTCTGTTAAGGTTCATGAAGCATGAGGGAACACCAGCTGCTCCCAATGACTTCAAATGTAGCCGACCCAGTCGAGTTACACGCCGGGTGTACAGATCAGGATTCTGTCCATTACAGAGGGACCTGACTAAAACCAGCTTACCCAGAGAGAATTTTTCAGTTCGAGGGTGAACTTAGAAGGTGGGAGGAAAACCAAAGAACCAAGGGTCTCAGGGACCGGAACCATGGCCTCGCTGTCAACAGGACTCTATCTCTATCCAGTTCTCCACGTAGTTTGCCCTCACTTCTCATTGCATGTTCATCTCATTCTGTCTGCAGGCAGGCCTTAGCACCTTTAATCCCCCGGCAGCCCAAGAGCCACGGCCTCTCAAGCTTCTCATGTCATCGGAAAGAGATCTGTCATTTCCCACGAAGGACACTGATTTACGCTACTGAGATCTTATGCCATTTCATAGCCCAGCATATAACAGGCAATTAATAAATATTCTTGCCCAGCCAGTGTGGCTCAGTGATTGAGTGTACATGACCAGGTTGTATGGGGCATGCAGAAGGCAGCCGATCAACGATTCTCTCTCATCATTGATGTTTCTATCTCTCTCTCCCTCTCCCTTCCTCTCTCTGAAGTCAATAAAAATAAATACTCTTGAATGAATGAATGAAGATTATAATGGCCCATGTGACAGAGATAGCCCTCATTTTTGTAGATTAATAAACTCTACGTCTCTATCTTGAGATACTATAGTGCTCATGTGTACTAGCTTCTGAGAGCTGTCTCCTTTCAGTGTGTTGAGGAAACAGTCTCTGAGCCTGCAAGATGGAGAGCTCTGGTGAATTCAGCAAGGTAACTAATGCCCTCCTGGATCACAGCCAGCTCTGCTTTCTCAGATGATCACCTGGAATATACTATTGATGAAATATGTCTTCTCTACTTGAATCTCTACACTGAGACCTTAACTATGAAATCTATATGTTTCAAACTTGCCTTCACAACATTGTTATGAAGTAATCCTATATAATAAAAGGGTAATATGCAAATTGACGCTAACAGTGGAACAACCGGTTGCTATGATGCACACTGACCACCAGGGGGCAGATGCTCAATACAGGAGCTCCCCCCTGGTGGTCAGTGCGCTTCCACAGGGGGCGCGCCACTCAGCCAGAAACCAGTTCATGGCTGGCCAGTGCAGTGGCGGTGGCTGGAGCCTCTCCCGTCTCCGTGGCAGCATTAAGGATGTCTGACTGAGGGCTTAGGCCCGTGGGGAGTGGGCCTAAGCCGTCAGTCGGACATTCCCTGAGGGCTCCCAGGCTGCCAGAGGGATGTCTGACTGCCAGCTTAGGCCCATTCCTCCGGGGAGCAGGCCTAAGCTGGCAGGTGGACATCCCCCAAGGGCTCCCAGACTGTGAGAGGGAGCAGGCCAGGCTGAGGGACACTCCCTAACTCCCCAGTGCATGAATTTTCATGCACTGGGCCTCTAGTTGTCAGATAAGATCTTACTGTCTCCATTTAATGGGTAGGAAAGTTCAGGCATACATTAGGCAGGTCAGGGTTTTCCAAGGTATGTTTTCCAGAGCACAAGCTCCCTTGATGCTCCATGAAAAGGGGTTCTGCTGTCAATTATGATTAGGAAACCTCTCATTGGTTCATAATACACCTTAATATAGTAAAGGTTCTGAAAGGAACCTTAGTTAAGAAACCTACATGATCTGAAATCTGCTTAACATTGATCAACCTCCTGCTAAACCTCCTACTTCTACACACATCTCTGTTCCCTCCTGTTTTCATAGATGATCTGTTTCTTTCCACCCAAGGCCAGTCCCCTCATCTACGCCCAGCATCATATTCCCTCCCCCATTCTCAGGAGTCTTTCATCCTTATCTCTTTATGCATCAACGCTTTCTTCCTCCTGGACCTTTCCAATCAGCATTTACACAAACTCAAGAGTCTCTCTAAATTCTTGCTTTCATTGTGGTCAATGGACCAGCGGTATTGACTTCACCTAGGAGCCTGATAGAGATGCAGAATCTCAGGCTCCAGCCCCACCTACTGTTTGTTACCTGCAGTTTAACAAGATCCCAGGTGATGCATGCACATTAAAGCTTTAGAAGACTTGATCTAAATCACAACCAGGTTTCTTTCATAAAAATGCAATCAGGTCTTATCTAATCTCTGCTAAAAACATCTGGTTTTCTCAGAGTCTTTCCCTTTCTCCCTCCCTGTTGCAACTGTTAACATTTCCCCAAACCAGTTTTCCAAGAATCTCCTTGGTTAACAATGGGGTAAATCATTGGTTCCACCTCGGTGCCTGACTCCCTTGCTCAGTGAATTAAAAAAAAAATAATAATAAATATTATATACACACACACACACACACACACACACATATGTAATTTTTTATTTCAGAGAGGAAGGGAGAGGGAGTGATAGAAACATCACTGATGAGAATCATTGATCTGCCACCTCCTGAACACCTCCTCATGGGGTTTGAGCCTGCAAACCTGGTGTGTGCCCTGACTGGGAATCAAACCCGTGATCTCCTGGTTCATAGGTCAATGCTCAACCACTGAACCACACTGGCCAGGCTGCTCTATGAATTTTGCACTAATCTAGGAGTGCAGAATCCACTTGTAGAAGATGTTGAGCTTTTATCTGTTGTAGAAATGACATTTTTCAGAGAGTGACTGTCATTTTCTGTTTGGTCACAGCTCTTCTCTCCACTCTGGGAATTGAAAGGAGTGACCCTACAACTACAGTTCCCAGGCTCCTTTGCCAACTGGGTGCTGCCAGTGGAAAACTCCGGGAAGACTGAGGGTGGGAGTGTCTATATTGAGGTGGCTCCACCTCTGTGGTTCTGGTCCTGTCCTGGACTCTGTTAACACAGCCTCCTGCCCTAGGGCCTCCAGCCCTAGGGATGGGAGCAGCTCCCTGCTCTTACTAAGCTCTAGGTTGCCTCACTGTCCTTTGTTTGGCTTTTTGATTTTCCCAGTACCTATGTAACTAGGTCCCCATACCTGGTATGTTTTCCTGGGTGGATCTTGACTGTTACATGGAGATATCTGAAAATGGGAGTTGGAGGAGAGAAAACATTTGAGAACTAGGCCAACACTACTTGACTTGGTAGACTACCTTGAAGTCAAAGTACATCAGGGAACGTCATGGAGACCCGGAGACATCTAATAGCACTTTCCTTTGAAAGCTAATGTCCTCCACCCTAGGGGTGGGGGCTGGGGTGGGAAAGTTGTATGAATAGAGAAAAGGGCAGGTTACTGAGCACAATCCAGTTCCCTGCACCGCAACGTTTGATTCTCTCTGGTTGTTGTCAGTAAGTCACAAACAAGTCAGTGTTATTGTGCTGTTGCCTACGATGGAGGTCAGAGGTGTTGTCCCACAACAGAAACCTCTTCTTTTGGGAACAACTTATTTGGGCTCCATCCATAACCTGTCTGGGGTGGGGCAGTTACTGAATTGTCACAGTTGGTGGTTGGGGCCTATTGTCAAATGTCAATATTTTCACAGTCATCCCACACCGTTGAGCTACAGCGCGCCCTCGCATCTGTTCCTTAGCCCGGGAGGACAGGCAATTCTTTCATGCACAATGGGAAAAGACAAGAGAGACTGTCTTTTCCCCTCAAAGACTGTTCACGAAGCGGGCCAGTGCACGCTGAATAATGCCCTTTCAAATGGAGCAAGAACAGAATTCTAGAATCACACTTCTGGGACTGTTTACCAAGGATGATTTTTGAGGGCTGGTTCTGTAATGAGCTGTAAGCCTTAACACCCAAAATAAAGAAAATGTACTTTTTCAGAAAATCACATGAGTGTTTGTTAAAATCCATCACCTTTCAGCTGTCCGATGATCGGGAGGTGAGAATTGTACTGGGCCTTCCCTGTAGACAATCCTGAGGCAGAGTGCAGGGCAGGTGTCTCTGGTTTCTCTGGAGGCTGAATCTGGAACTGGGGTGTGCCCGTCGGGGAGCTGTGGAACTGGTGTTGATGGGAGTTGTCCAAGGTCAAAGCACTCTCCAGAAAGGAATGCTTCTCTACCTTTCACAAGCTGCTGGAGGTGGGGTGGGGCTTTTGGCTGAGACTAGAGGCCCCATTTGTCTGCCTGGAGTGAGGAGAGAGTGACCCAACACTCTTCTGGCTGCCATGGCAACCAAGGAGGGCAACTGGTGGGTAATTGCTTCTAGTACAAGGTGGGCACACACGCTCATTCTCTGAGGGTCTAAAAGGTGCAGCCACAAGCATCCCAGACCCTTACAAATGTGGAATACTTATCCTCTTGTTCCTGGGTTGAAAAGTGAAGCCTGATTCTTTTAGTATGCCTCATCCACTTTTATTGTCTTCATCTATTCCTGTAGGAACTAGTGCCTGGAAACCCTTGTTCAGTAAAGATCCTTAGCTCATGTGTTAAAAACAAATATCTATGGTTAGGAAAAGGTCAGGAAAAGGCTTTATTTTTTACATCTAATTCTTTAAAATTACAAGTGGGATTCTTTAAATAATGATTGATGCTAGAAAAAGACTTATTGTTTACAATTCCTTTCCTTCCTTCTAAGGAGGCAGTGCCTAGTAATCAGAGGATCCTTGGTTTGCTGAGTGCAAATGCAGCTTCCCTGTAACAATGGCCTTTCCTGCCCAGGAGGATGGAGTGAAGAGAGATATGAGGCAGCAAGATTGGAGAGGTGTGCAGAGGAGGCTGTGATTCAGGGGAGGAGACACAGAGATGCCAGAGGCCCTGGACCACCCTGGACCAGGTGGAAAAGGCTGAGCCAAGCAAGGCTGATATCTGCATGGGGAGACTGATGGCGACCCTAAGTCAGTGTGAGTAGGTGGTTTGGTAGATAAGGTAGGTTTAATAAGATGAGTTGGAGTAAAGTACTGCACACTAGACAATGTAAATCATGACTTTTGTTCCCCCTAAAAAATCTAGACTCTAGAAATTCTAGACTCTGGAGTAAAATATCCACATTTCTCGATTGCACAAGGGAGTCTGTTTTCCTTTGGAAAGTCAAAGTACTATCCTGTCCTGAGATGGAGGTGGGAGGGGGCAGCACCTACCTCTGGGGTTCAGCCACATCTTGATTATATAAAAGTGTTATATACAGACTAGAGGCCCGGTGCACAAATTTGTGCATGGGTGGGGTTCCTCGAGGTGGCCTGTGGGGATTGGACTTCAGCTTGCACCCCCAGACTCGCAGCCTCAGCTCACACCCCCAGCCTCACAGCCCCGCAGCCCTGCCTGGCACCCTGCAGTGGCCTGGCGCTGTCCCCTCACCCCCTCCACCATCCTGCCTGCAGGGCAATTGATCAGGGAAAGCCCCTGCCTGGCTCCTTCAGCACCTGGGAGCTGGGCAGCAGCCCCACCCCCCACTACTGCTGCTGGTCACTGTCTGTGGGGTGATCAGCGGAGCGATCAGCCCCGTTTGCACCTGCCTGGGCCTGGCACCGTCCGCTCACCTGCTCTACCATCCCACCACGGTCCTGCTCTCATCGGGGCCTCTACTGCCACCCACTGCCAGCACTGCGTCACCGACACCCGCCATGTTTCGTGCCGTCACAGTGAATGGTCCAACTCTACGTCAAACAATTTGCATATTAGGCTTTTATCAGATAGGATTTCAAATATTCAAAACATAGAGAAACACACAAAATGAAAAGTGAAATTTGTACTCCCCCAGTTGAATTAAACTAGTCAAGGCTGACCTATTCACAACTAATAGTTTGGGGTGTCTCCTTTGAAATTTTCCTAAGTACTTATGGACCACATACATGACTGATTTTTTGGCTCAAAAAAGAATTTGAGGTGGAAAACAATTTTTCTATAACATTTTGAAGGTAATGCTCCATTGCCTACCTCTTCTTCAACATGGTAACATTTTTAGGATAGTTCATATGTGCTTGGGATATGACTTTGTTGGGGACCCAAGACAGGCCACTGGAGTAGCCCACAATGGCATATTGATGACTTCGGATTCAAGTTACCTGACAAGCAGCGGGTGCCAGAAAAGTACCTTGACCCTCCCTTGTCTCTCTGAGTGCAGGAAATAAATCTTTCATGTGACAGGTGTCCTCCCTGCACCTGGAGGACACCTCTTATTGCTAGAGTTAACTCAGAGCCACACAGTCTGTATAAACAAGACCTGTTGCCTCTTTTCTAACTTACTACTTTGTTTAAATTCCTCGTTAACAAATACCCAAACCTTGTCACAGTCGTTTCTAACTCCCCGCCCCCCCCCGCTTTGTCCAGTCAATTCTTCACAAATCTGTTGTTTCTTTGCCTAAAAAGTATAAAAAGATGCCCCGTTCGATCATTGAGCCTCATATTAGGATTTGAGCAACCTATTGTGATTCTCCCATGCACACGTATTGAATTGTTTTGTTTCCCCTGTTAATGTAGTCTTGGGTCAGTCTTATTGCTTTATTATTAGTCCAGCCGTAAGAGCTAAAGCAGGGTAGACAGAGGCGAATTCTCCTCCCCAACAAATTAAAAAGATAAAAGGGACATAAAAGTAAATCTCAGTGCTGATACTTCAAGTGGCCTAGTGTCCTTCACTGATGCAACCAATTCACTGGTTTCTTGTGTGTTTTTCTAGATACATTTCTGTAATATGTGTGTGTTTACAAATCTACACACATACATTTTTTGATTTTTTGAAATCTTTATTATTGAAAGCATTATATAGGTGCATTTATTGAACCATATGAAATTGCCATTTTTAAAGTTTAAAAAAATCAGCATTTTCATTTTTAATCACACTAATGATAGCATACTACATACACTGCATTTGATTTCTCTCTTAACAAAAAATCTTGAGATTTTCCCATATTTGTATGCATGGAGCTATCTCCTTCTTTTTTGTATTTTATGCCTATTTATTTGTTTTCATGGCAAACTATTATTTTACAATTTATACTAGTGGCTTGGTGCATGAAATTTGTGCATGGCGGGGGGGGGGTCCCTCAGCCTAGCCTGCACCCTCTCCAATCTGGGACCCCTCAGGGGATGTCCGACTGCCAGTTTAGGCCTGATCCCTGTGGGCTTGGGCCTAAACCGGCAGTCGGACATCTGTCTCGCAATCTGGGACTGCTGGTTCCTAACCGCTCACCTGCCTGCCTGCCTGATTGCCCCTAACCACTCTGCCTGCAGGCCTGCTCACCCCCAACTGACCCCCACTGATGGCCTGCTCGCCCCAACTGCTCCCCCTGCTGGCCTGATCACCCCCAACGGCCCTCCTCCACTGGCCTTATCACCCACAACTGCCCTCCCCTCTTGGCCCCTAACCGCCTCTACCTCAGCTCTACCACCATGGCTTTGTCCAGAAGAACGTCCGGAGGGTCTCCTGGAAGGTCTCCCAGTCTAATTAGCATATTACCCTTTTATTTGTATAGATACAGTAAAAATGAATCTTACTTCCCAGGTACAGATCTGTGAGTTTTAACACGTTTGGATCTGTATACCTACTACCACAATCAGGAAACAAATATTTTGAACATATCTCTGTAATCACCACCAATGACAAAGACAGAATACTATTGGCAGTAAGACACAATACTACCTACTGGCAGGTACCCTCAATCCCCATCCCCATTTTAAAAAAAAACATATTTTGTTGATTTTTTAGAGAGAGGAAGAGAGAGAGAGAGAGAGTTGGAAACACTGATGAGAGAGAAACTCATCAATCAGCTGCCTCCTGCACACCCCCTACTGGGGATGTGCCCGCAACCAAGGTACATGCCCTTGACCGGAATCGAACCTGGGACTCTTGAGTCTGCAGTCCGACACTCTATCCATTGAGCCAAACCGGTTAGGGCCCCATCCCCATTTTTATGCCTTCCCTACACCTCAAGACAATATTTTCCTTGACTTCTAACACTTCCATTAATTTTGCCTACATGAAATCATGTAGTATACATTATATTTATAGCATTTTTGACATGCATAATTAAAAAAACATTTAGGTAGATAATGAATTGAACTATGTTCTTTGTAATGGTTTCTGGACTTTGTGTTATACTTAGAAGGGCCTTGAGCACCTAAGATTATAAAGTAAATCCTCGCACGTTTTCTTCTAGTGCTTTAAATTTTGAGGTATGAGAAATTAATTCAACTATTTTTTTTCATGATAGCAACTTATTAACCAAATGCTCATTTAATTCTCACAGGAAGTTTACGATGGATACAATGACATGTCTTCTTTTTGCAGATGAAGAAACTGAAATATGCCGAAGTTAAGTAATCTTCCCCATCTCAGAACTAATAAATGGCAAAACCGGGATTTGAACCCAGTCCGTTGAGTTTAATGTCTATGTGCTTATTCATTCCACTACCCAGCCTTTCCACTTTGGGGGAACCCACCCACACATCTTGAATACGAGGCAAGTGCTGTTTTGTTTTATTTTTTAACAACACAAACACTCTTTTCAAGTGTTTGTTTACTCAGGAATCTGATTATCAAGTCCTTACTTAGTAAGGAGCAAGGAATTTGACAACTTCTCACTCCATTTCATCAACCCTCTAGTTTCCAAGAAACCTCATTCTTGAAATAAGATTTTTTTTCTCAGCCCAGGGTTGGGTTTTCCCTTCAAATGATTTTTCTCATTAAACTGTTGTCATCAGCTGTGTAAACAGCCCTAGGCTTGTCATGTAAACAATCATAAAACTGTTAAAAATTGAGCAGGGCGTGTTTCAGAAGAGAAGGGAGTGTTAAACATATTTCAGTTGGAGGCCAGGAAAAGGGCGAGAAGGCCTGAGGTCGGCTTCCAGTTCTGCCACGGGTCAGATGACTCTGGCAAAGTCATATTTTGCTCTTTTTCTTTGTGTGTAACATGGGCCATAGCAATAATTATGCAGCCCCTCACTTTCCCCTAGTTTGCTTACTTTCTGCCTACAAGGGGAATTCAATTGAAAACAAAGATAGAGCTCTAGCTGGTTTGGCTCAGTGGATAGAGCGTGGGCCTGCGAAATGAAGGGTTCCAGGTTTGATTCCAGTCAAGAGCACATGCCTGGGATGTGGGCTTGATTCACAGTGGAAGGCATGCAGGAGGTAGCCGATCAATGATTCTCTGTCATCATTGATGTTTCTATCTCTCTCTCCCTTCCTCTCTGAAATAATTAAAAAAAAAATATATATATATATATAAACAAAGATAGAAAAAAATTATTTAAAGGAAAAGCTTCAGGCTGAAAAGTTGGCTAAATTCCTGGGAGAGTCATCATCTAAGTTTAGGCACTGATGTGCAGATCTTTCTTTCACGGGAGGTTTCCAAAGGTTTTATAACTTTAACTTATATGCCACAGCATGTTCTTTTGAAAAAGCAAATACAAAAACGTGATATGTTTTAAAGTGTTCTAATTAAGTACATTAACACAGTGTATGTAGTAATACAAATATTTCTATCTATTCCTGATCTCTGGTACTTGCTACAGCCCAAGTGTGTGTGTGTGTGTGTGTGTGTGTCCGTCCGTGTGTGTCCCATTCCATTCAAATGCTGGCAAATCTGCCATATGAACAACACAGCTGTAGTACTTTCACATTTGAGGATAATCCTCTGATTATATAGGTAGAAAATAAAATACATATTTTTTTTGCAATCAAGAATCGGTAGATCATTTGGGCGCAGAGAGTTGATTTGAACACAGAGAAACAGTGTTAATGGGAGTCTCTGCCTCTGCAGTAAGGGACCCAGAAGCAGGGTGGTGGTGGTGGTGGTGTGGCTATAGGCTTTAAAGGCACGAAGGTTCTGGGTTCAAATGCTGCCTCTACTATGTCCAAGCTGTGCTACTTTCAGTGAGATTCTTAACTTCTCTGAACCTCAGGTTTTAAATTTTTATTTAAAACTGCCTTACACAGTGAAGTTCAGTGTTTGTAGAATATAGTTTTCTGGGGAACAGTAGGAGCACTGGGCACTGAAGATACAAAATCCTAACCATGAATATGGAACACAAGTACACTGTCCTCAAGAGCCCGTAGCAGATTCCCTGATCGCCCCTCTCCCACCTCAACGCTCACACCCGTGGTTCGCAGCAGCGGGACCGCCAGCCCTGTTCAAGGACAGAAGTAGCGCCCTCTCCGCCCAACCCGGTGCGCGCGGAGCAGTGCTCAGATGGGCCCTGGCCCCGCTCTGAACGCATCTCCACGCGCAGTGGCTGTGGCAGCACAGAACCCAGGTTCTTCCGTGAACACACTCCCGCGTTCGCAGCGGCACTCGAGCGCGCCTGTGCTTGTCCCCTACGGCGCTCCGTACACACTCCCCGGGCGAGCTCCACGTCGGCCGCGCAGGCGCCGTTTGCACCCAGTTCACCTGCTGCCGTTGTCGCCGCCGCCGCCGCTGTCGGGGCTGGATGGGGGGGCCGAGGCCAGCCAGGGGCACCCAGAAGAAAGACACGCGGCGGCGGCGACGCCAACACCCGCAGGACGAGAGTCCGAACCGTCTCCGAGCCCAGAGAGTAGGCGGCCAGGCCCGGCCCCCGCGGTCCCGGGTGTAGAGAAACCGGCGTCGCTGCCGCGGCTGGGTCTTCCCGGGCACTCGCCCCTCAGGTCTCATTCACACTCAGGACCCCCACCCCGCGCTGCGCCATGTTCAAGAAACTGAAGCAAAAGGTCAGCGAGGAGCAGCAGCAGTTCCAGCAGGCGCTGGCCTCCACTCAGGTACTATGGCTGCCTCGGTCCCCCCGTGCCCATACCCCTCGACACCGGCTCCGGGCTGACAGGAGGCGAGGTTCTTCTGTGACCCTTGACCTCTAACCCGAGGATGCCCCCCCCCACACTCGGGACTGGGAATGATTCCTGACCCGGGTCTCCCCCCCGCCCCCCGCAGAACTACGTTCAGAAGAGTGGGTGGGGGTGGCCGGATCCGTCCCGATCGCTGACCTCTGTTAAGAGTTCCTCCCAACCCCGCCACCCCGCCATGCCCGACCCCGGCCTGAGAATATGCGAGAGGGGCTCTGGACTTGCAGGATTTCGGACTCATCTCGAAGGTGTCCCCCCCCCCCCCCCCCACCTGAGACCCGTCGCAGGGGTGAGGGCGGCATGGGAAAACCTGGTCCCTTGCAATAGCTGACCTCTTGGCTGAAGTCCCGTAGGACTCCTGATCCGAGATGGAATTCTAATTCCCAATCCTGGGCCCGGGGTGAGGGCCAGGGGTCGAGCCATTCCAGGCCAGGCTGCTTGCAGGAGCGAAGAGAGGCGGCGGCGGCGGCGGCGTGGCCGGGGTCCAGCGCCCGAGGCGGTCACGAGTTAGTCACTTCGCATAACTTGGTTGATCCCGGGCGAGTGGTGGGGCTGACACGGAGGCCCGGCCGGGCTGGTGCCTGTCCACGACCTGGCTGCTGCTTCTTCAAGAGTCTTGATACGTTTATTTTTCACGAATGCTGTTGCTTCAGGAAATGCCAGCTTCCCGGAAAAGGGGGGCGTGTTAATTTAAAGGAACCATCTCCTTAGCACCAATGAAAGTGTGCTTAGGTGGCGGCAGAACGTGGTCCCTACAATGAAGATGAGCGCTTCTGCTAAAATTTCTTCCCAGCCTTTCTGAATCTCAACAGATTGAGTAAATGTCTCTCTTAATTTTAATTTTGACAAGGAAGACTGAGTTTTGACTAATTTGGCATTTATAATGCACTTAAAACATTTATCTTATGTAACTAAAGCTATTAAACAACTACATACAACTACATATTGCATTGAGTTTGTTCTGAACTATGAAATTGAAGTTCTCTTAAATTTAAAGCTTGTGTGGAGTGAAACAGTGCTTGAAATACATTGGAACAGGCGTGCAGGACAGTGATGGCTTTTTCATTCTCATGTGAAATGTAAATAGTGACTAAAATTTAAATAGTAAATATTTTACTTTTCATACCTTGTACTTTTCTGACTTTACAAAACACAGTTACTTAAGAAACAATGAAGGATGTAGGGAAGTGGTCATGTTAGTGAATGTCATGAGATGTTTACATTTGGGAAAGTGTAAAATATCATTGATCCAAGATTCCATCTCTAGAAATTTAGTCTAAGAAAATTTAGGATGTGCTAAAGATTTACCCACATGGATTTTCATTTCAGTTTTATTAATAGGTAAAAATTGGCTAAAACTGTTCAATAGAAATAGAAAGTTGTATCAGTTGGTCAATTATGCAGCCTTTAAAAATACCAGAATTTATTGTGTTCTTACTGTGTACCAAGCATTTTGTTTACTATTTTACACGGATTATTTTATTTAATTTTTTATAAACCTACGAGGAAGATAATCTTTTATAGATGAAGGAGTGAGACCCAAAGAGGTAAGTTGCCCAGTATCACACAGCTAGTGTGAGAGCCTATAGAAAAGTATTATTAACATGCAGAGATACTTATTTTAAGAGACAGATTAAAGAGCAACATATGGCCCTAGCTGGTTTGGCTCAGTGGATAGAGTGTCTGCCTGTGTACCAAAGGGTCCTGGGTTCAATTTCGATCAAGGCCACGATCAAGGGCACATACCTTGGTTGCAGGCTCCTCCCAGCCCAAGCCCTGGTCGGGGATCCTGCAGGAAGCATCCAATCGATGTGTCTCTCTCATATCGATATTTCTCTCTGTCTTTACCTCTCTCTTATGCTCTCTCTAAAATTCAATGGAAAAATGTCCTTGGGTGAGGATTAAAAAAACCCCAACAACATATGATCCCATTTTTGTGGGAAAAATATGTATATAAGTATATTTATACACAAACAGTGACAATAGTTTAGGAAGGATATGCCCAAAGGTGCTGGTGAGATAAGTATTCTTTTTCTTCTTTATAATGTTAGTTTTTCTTCATGAAAATTAATTGCTTTTATGCTTTAGTAAAAAGAGGTTGTTTTTAGAATAGAAGTAAAAAAGCTAGTTACAAGCTAACACGTTAGAGTTTCCAATTTCCCTAGGTTGCTGCCTCTGATGAGACGGTGCATCTGGATTAAATAAAATCATTTTGTGTACAAAAGATTTAAAACATTCCCATTTGATAATATATATATTTATTTATCCAGAATGCAAAAGGAAATCATTACTGATCAACTACTGATAGAAATTGGATTCTGTTCTGGCCTCAGATTTTTATCTATTCAGAACCCTTCAGGATGAGTAGTTCTGGATTATTGTTTTTAGAGTTAAGGATTTTTTGCATGCATGAATTGAAAAAGAAAACAAAACACCTTTTTTGATGACAATCCTTTTGCAACAGATTACACAAATTCTTGTTTTCTTAAGCAAAGGCTCTTGAATTTGTATATTATCATTTCTTCATTTTTGGCTATAAATTATTTTCTGGTGAAGGCACCATGCCCTCAAGAATTTAATAGGGTGTGAAAGGCTCCCCCCCCCGCCCCCACTCAAGAAGATTTATTTGTTATTGGTCTAGGTTAAAAATTTTCCCTCAGGTGGGGTTGAATATATTTCTCCCTAATCTGTGTCTAATTCCAAACCTGTTCTTTATTCATTAGTAGTTAAACAGATCTTTGAATATTCTCTTTTCCCTTGATTTAAGAAAATTTCTAGTTTTTCCATTTTTATTCTTTTATTTAAAAAAACTTTTTATTGATTTCAGAGAGGAAGAGAGATGGAGAGAGCGAGAGAAACATCAATGTAGAGAGAGAATCATCGATTGGCTGCCTCCTGCACACCCCCTGCTGGGGACTGCTTGCAACCCAGGCATGTGCCCTGAACTAATGGAACTGTGACCTCCTGGTTCATAGGTCGATGCTCAACCACTGAGCCATGCTGAATCTTAATTAGTCTTCCTGGAGAAATTTTTTGGTATATCTTTTTTTTTTTTTTTTAAAGGTAAAAGCAGTTCAAGTGGGTTGGGATTAGCTTTTTTCTATTTTAATGAAGAACTAAATTAGGTCAGAAAATATGGCATCTTATGTCATAAAGACTAAAGTTCTATAAAACTTTTGTTTTAGAGGTGCCTGTGTGGAATGGTTTCTTTTTAATTTGTTAAAAGTTTTAACTGTGAGTCCCAGTGGGGAAAGAATTGAGAAACAGTGATCTAAATACTGGGGAAGTGGATAAAGGGTATCAGAAGACCTGTGTGCTAACCCAGATCTTGCAGTATGTACTCTGGACAAGCCACATAAGCATTCTGACTTCTTATTTTCTCATCAGGAATTGGGGATGAGATACTGTCTGCCCTGCTTACCTTTCAGAGTGGTTGTGAGGATCAAAAGAGATAAGAGATGTAATTATAGAGCACTTATTTATTTAATAGAACCTGCTAAGGTGCTATGCTGGGTGTTACATTTGCCTTGAAGGGTAGATGTAGTTTCTCTATCATGGGGTTGAGAGACATGGACTCCTGCATGGTGGTAGTGTTCACAGGCTGTTGTGGCAGCATATCCTAGTAAGAAGGTGTTTCTGGAAAGGGTCAGTCATGGTGACATCTAAGTAGAGTCTTGGTGGATAATGAAAAGTCATGGTATATACCGACAAGGCATTTAAGCCTTATTATTTCTAAAGGTGACTATTAGTTTTCTAATGTTGCCCAACAAATTACCACAACCTTAGTGTCTAATAACCCAGTTATTATTTCACATTCTGTATGTCAGAAGTCTGGCATAGTCTGACCGGGTTCTCTGCTCAGGCTCTCACAAGGCTAAGATCAGGGTGTCGTCCAGACTGTGTTCTCATCTGGAGTTTCGGGTCCTCTTCCATACTCAGATGGTTGTGGTAGAATTTAATCCTTTGTGGTTGTAGGACTGAGGTCCTTATTTCTTGCTGACTGTTGAAGGGGACCACTTTCAGTTCCTAAGAGCTGCCCAGAGTTCCTTGCCACTTGGGCCCCATAGACATTTGCTTTCTTCAGGACAGCAGGAGTGCATCTCTGCTTTCTGCCTCTGCCTTTGCACTCTGGACTCATATTTGAAGGGCGTGTGATTAGGTTGGACCCATCAAGATAATCTTCTTTTAATTAATTCAAAGTCAACTGATTAATAACCTTAAATATATCTACAAAATCCCTTTTGCTATGTAGGGTCAGATAATCAGGGGAATGATATCTCATCAGACTCACAAGGCAAGGGTCATTTGGGATCATCTTAGAATTCTACGTATTGCAGACTAAAATGATTTTTCGTATACTGAAGTTGGGGCTTTTGTTATAATAATAATAATCAGTCAGTTGACAATAAAAATATGAATTGTGAGCTTGTATATGACCATCAGGCTTCTTGACAAATAGCCTAGAAATCTGTTGTCAAATTTCTCAGGGCAATGAAAACTAATTAGACCAAATTTATTTTGAACGAATCTAAATCCTTTTATATTTTGAAGTGAGGATAACCCATTAAGGATCCAGGACCTTGGGATAAATGCTCAAGTACAGTTTTTCATGCATGTTTTATACTTTGTAGTCACATCCATTCCTTCATGTGATCTGTACTCTTGCTACTCCAGAGGAAGACTTACGAGTTATCAGGCAAATTTTGCCAGGTGGTACTACTTTTCTGAGGATTGTGTATTTTAGAGCCTTGTCTTCAAATTTATAAATCCCAACATTTGATTTTGCAAGTTTATCCAGAGCTGAAGAGGCTCTCAGTTACTGATTAGGCTCACATGTGGCCATGGTAAAAAGTGCCAATTTTTAAAAAATATATTTTTATTGATTTCAGAGAGGAAGGAAGAGGGAGAGAGTGATAGAAACATCAATGATAAGAGAGACTCATTGATTGGCTGCCTCCTGCATGCCCCCCACTGGGGATTGAGCCCACAACCTGGGCATATGCCCTGACCAGGAATCGAACCAGTGACCTCTTGGTTCCTGGGTCGACGCTCAACTGCTGAGCTACACCTGGCTGGGCATAGTGCCAATTTTTAAAACTCACAGTGGTGGTATACTTCTCAAGTGATTGGAAGGTCACTGTCTGGAGTAGCCCTTTCTGGCATCTGGGCTATTGGAAAGCTGAATTATCAAGGCAAAGATTACTTGGAGATGATGGAATCACAGCAGAGAGGTCAAGAGCTATTCCTTCTAGTCTTCTAGTACTTTTCTAGTTACTTTCCTATCTTTTTGTCTCCCCACTCAGTGGTCCTTTTATTAAAGGAGAGATTACATATGACCATTTAAAAGTAGCTAGAAGTGGAGCTCCTCCCTCTCATTGTGTCAGCCTTTGAAGTATCTACAGCCTTTGAAGCGGGCATGATTTGAAATTTATGACTCTGGGTGTAGGAAGGATTTTAGTCTCAGTCCTGGGTAAACACTATCCAGTGACTGCTTTCCATTCCCATTTTCTAAGCACAATATTGACTTTTAGTAATACATTTTCTAGACATTTAAGACGTTGGTTAGGCTTTTGCTTCATTTCACATTCAAACATTTTCTTGTTTAAAATGTTAAGATGTTACTGTTTCAGTTTTTATCCTGGGAAAAAATATCTTATTCCTTAAGGTAACTTCTGCATATAGTTAACTTCATCTATCACTTGTTGATTTTGTTGTTGTTCATCTTTTAGAAGGTGTGTGTGGGTTGAAATTTTTAGTTGTAAGCTAGTTAAGCAGAAAAGGAATTTATTAAAGAATATTTGGTAGCTTACAGATTTCCAGGACGGCCTGAAAGTCTGGGCTGATTGCTATGTCCAGCCATACGTGGGGGCTGCATTAAGAAGAACGTTGCAGCTGCCTCAGCTGGGCAGCAGCATTGAGTCTCCCCCTGCACAGCTCCTGAGTACAACTACATGAAGCCGTCTCCCTACTTTTCAGCTGGTGAACTTTAGTTTTCAATCTTTATTTCCTCACATCACTCCCTTTTGACTCATGTGGGGTGTGTTCTTTGGTCACCTGCCCTCTCTGCAAAGAAGCCTGGGTCAGTGGTTTTCTGAGTTTTAACTTAGGGAGTTATAAGAACTGTTTAGGAAAAAAAAGATATTAAATTTTTATCATATTTTTTTGATAGTTTCCCACTCCTCCCAATTAAACTGTTCCTTTTGATTTCTGCTTTTGACATAAAAATCTTTGTCCTATTCAGAGATTATAGAAATATACTCTCATATATTCTTTTATATTTTAATTTTTAAAGATCATTTAAAGCTATATTATAGCTTAATATTTTATAGAGGAGGACACATAGCCCTCAAAAATATAGTGAGGGTCTGATTGGTGTCTCTCTCCCGCCATATAGATGGTCATTTGTCCCAATACCATTTATTGGACACCTGTCTTTTAAAAAATTTTAATTATTTAAAAATTTTATTTTGTAATCACTTTACATTCAATATTATTTTGTACTAGAGGCCCAATGCACAAAATTTGTGCAAGGAGCTCAGCCCCCACCGCGGCAGCTGCCTCTGCCTCACTCCGCCATAACGGCTTCTTCTGGAAGGTTGTCTGGAAGGTCGTATGGTCTAATTAGCATATTATGCTTTCGTGCACAGGGGGGAGGGGGCTGGTGTCCCTCAGCCCAGCCTGCACCCTCTCTAATCTGGGACATCCCTAACCACTTCTGCCTGCCAGCCTGATCACCCCCTACCCACACCCCTGCCAGCCTGATTGATGCCTAACTGCTCCCCTGCCAGCCTGTTTGCCCGTAACTGCCCTCCCCTGCAGGCCTGGTCACCCCTAACTGCCCTTCCCTGCAGGCCTGGTACCCCCCAACTACTCTCCCCTGCAGGCCTGGGTCCCCCCCAACTGCCCTTCCCTGCAGACCCGGTCACCCCCAACTTCCCTCCTCTGCCAGCTGGATCACCCCTAACTGCCCTCCCCAGCTGGCTTGATCACCCCCAACTGCCCTCCCTTGCAGGCCTGGTCTCTCCCAACTGCCCTCCCCTGCTGGCCATCTTGTGGTGGCCATCTTGTGTCCACATGGGGGCAGGATCTTTGACCACATGGGGGCAGCCATCTTGTGTGTTGGAGTGATGGTCAATCTGCATATTACTCTTTTATTAGATAGGATAGAGGCCTGGTACATGGGTGGGGACCAGCTGGTTTGCCCTGAAGGGTGTCCGAGATCAGGGTGGGGTTTCCCTTGGGGTGTGGGGCGGCCTGGGCGAGGGGCCTGTGGTGGTTTGCAGGCCGGCCACGCCCCCTGGCACCCAAGCAGAGGCCCTGGTATCTGGGATTTATTTATCTTCTACAATTGAAACTTAGTAGCCTGGAGTGGAGCCAAGTCTTTTGCTCACTCTGTGGTGGCAGCCATTTCTGTTGGGATTTATGTATCTTCTGTAATTGAAACTTTGTAGCCTTAAGCGGAGGCCAAAGCAGGCCAGGGCTGCAGAAGCTTGGCTTCCTCCATCGCCAAGGGCAACCCTAGCCTCCTGCTCTCTCCAGCTCCATGGCTGCTGCCATTTCTGTTGAGCTTTATTTATCTTCTATAATTGAAGCTTTGTAGCATTGAGTGGAGGCCTGGGCTGGCAAGGGCAGGTGGAAAGCTTGGCTTCCTCCATTGCCAGGGAAACCCAAGCCTCCCTCCTGCTCTCTGAGGCTGTAGCCATCTTGGTTGGGTTTATTTGCCTATTCCCTCCTGATTGGCTGATGGGCATGGCTGGTGGGCGTGGCTGGTAAGTGTAGTGGAGGTACGGTCAATTTGCATATTACTCTTTTTAGATAGGATTAATTTGGAGTTGCAGTAGTACCCTCTTGTGGACATTCTGAGCAGAGACACAGAAGCACAGAACAGACTCTGGAACCTTAGAAAGAAGGCAGGGGAGGGTGGGTAGGTGGGAAGAGATCAACCAAAGAACTTGTATGCATGTACAAGCACTTAGGGACACTGACAATAGGGTGGTGAAGGCCTGGGGTGGGGTGACGGAGTAGAAGAGGTCAATTGGGGAAATAGAGGGCATGTAATCATTTCAACAATAATGATAAAAAAATAACTTTTTAGTTAGTGAAAAAAAATAAATGGACTGGCTTCTCACTATCTAGCTGTAGTGTGTAAAGTAGGCTCAAAGCATGGCCCTTTACTAGAGAGATGCTTACCTGTGCATTTCATAGTATTGTGTATTAGATTTGGAAGGCACTTTAGAGATGGAATTGACAATCTCATTTTTAAAAAAAAATATATTTTATTGATATTTTTACAGAGAGGAAAGGAGAGAGATAGAGAGTTAGAAACATCGATGAGAGAGGAAACATCGATCAGCTGCCTCCTGCACGCCCCCCACGGGGGATGTGCCTGCAACCCAGGTACATGCCCTTGACCGGAATCGAACCTGGGACCTTTCAGTCCGCAGGCTGATGCTCTATCCACTGAGCCAAACCGGTTTCGGCGACAATCTCATTTTATTATGAACTTTTTTTTAAAAGAATAGTTTTATTGATTTTTTAAGGAAGAGAGGAAGGGAAAGGGAGAGAGTGAAATATGGGCCGCCTCCTGTATGCCCCCGACCCAGCACTGGCACTGGCACTGGCACCGGGGATGGAGCCCACAACAGGGCATGTGCCCTGACTGGAGGTCTAACGGACAACCTCCTAGAGCACTGGACAACTCCCAACCAGCTGAGCTACATGGGCCAGGGCTAAATGAACTTTTTGTTTTTGAATAATTTTAACTTACAGGAAAGTTGCAAAGATAATACAGCGAGTTTTCCTATACTCCTCAACTGGTTTTAGTTTCCTCTAATACTGCCATCTTATTTTACCATCACAACCTTATTTTACAGATGAGGACATATAGCCCTCTAAAAGTTAATTTAGCTAAGATCATAATTCTGGTTGCTAGCAGAGTCAGAACAAGGACCCAGTAGGTAGCCTGGGTTTCCTAGTTGATTATGTGTTAGTTATCCTTTCCTTTTTCATGTATTTGTTCTTTTCCTTTTCCTGGGTTCTTTGATCATGGATTGAGAGAATGATTACTCAGCACATAGTGTCCTAGTCAATGTTTTTCTAATTTGTGCAATAATTTTTAAATCTAGGCTTCCTCCAATTCTTCAACACCAACAGGAACCAGGAGCAGGACATCTTCATTTACAGAGCAATTTGATGAAGGTACACCCAATAGAGAGGTAAGTCTTAAGTTTCTTCTTTAATAAACCTCTCACAAGAAACTTATTAATTTAAAATGTAATGCTACTGTTGATAACAAAATGGAAAATTATTTTGACAGGTCAATTTTTAATTCTGAGGAGTATTCTTTTTATTTTTAAAAAAATATTTTTATTGATTTTTAGAGAGAGAGGAAGGGAGAGGGATAGAGAGATAGAAACATTGATGAGAGAGGAAGTCACTGATTGGCTGCCTCCTGCACGGCCCCCACTGGAGATCAAGCCTGCAACCGGAGCATGTGCCCTGACCAGGAATCGAACCGGTGACCTCTTGGTTCCTGGGTCAGTGCTCAACCACTGACCCACATCAGCTGGGCGGTATTGTATTCTTTTTTGCAAATAGTAGTTAGGTTTTTGTAAAGTGTGTTTTCTTTGAGAATCTTAATTGGAGAGTATAATATGCTCTACATTTAATATTTGAAGTTTTTAGAATAATTTGATAACAATTTGTTTAATTGCATTATATAGGGAAGAGTCCTATAGCTTCAAGCTAGTGATTGGAAACTGAAGTAACTTTACTCATTCCATGTGACTTGCACCTGGCAGCATAGCTCAGCTTAGATTTTTTTCAACGTTTTAACTTGTTGTGAAGTTTGACACAGATAACAGAAAAGGAGGTAAATCATAAATGCACAAATCAATGAATTATTACAAAGTAAATCCCCATGTAACCACCCCTCAAGTCTAGAAAAGGACAGTGTCAGCTACAGTGCTGCCTCTCCTTTCCCCCAAAAGATTACTGACTTTTTGGTATTTTCTTCTTTACTTCTCTTTATAGTACCACTGAAGTGTACTTTCTATGGTATGTTTTTTTGTTTGTTTTGTTTTTGTTGTTCATCCTTACATGAGGATTTTTTTTCCCATTGCTTTTCAGAGAGAGTGGAAGGAAGGGAGGAAGGGGAGAGAAAGAGAGAGAAACATTGATGTGAGAGAGACACATTGGTTGGTTGTCTCCCGCAAGTGCCCCTGGGAAGTCCAAGATCAAGGTGTCAGCATATTCTGTGGTGAGGGCCCTCTTTTTGGTTTACAGACAGCTATCTTACTATTATATCCTAGCATGATCTTTCCTTGGTGCATGTACCTAGGGAAAGGTGAAGGTGTGGGAGAATTGGGAGGGGGGCAGCTCTTATGTCTCTTTCTTTCTTATTTATTTATTTTTTTATTGATTTCAGAGAGCAAGGGAGAGGGAGAGAGAGATAGAAATATCAATGATGAGAGAAAATCATTGATCAGGTGCCTCCTGCACTCCCCCTACTGGGGATCGAGCCTACAACGTGGGCATGTGTCCTTGACCAGAATTGAGCTTGGGACCCTTCAGTCCGCAGGTGGACGCTCTATCAACTGAGCCAAACCGGTGAGGGCATTTTTCTTTTTTTATAAGGGGCAAAAATTCCATCATGAGGACCCCATCCTCATGACTGCATCTATCCCTACCTCCCAAAGGCTCTACCATCACATTGAGGTTTAGGCCTTCAATTATCAATTTTGGGGGGAATAAACATTCAGTTCATAGCGCTCACTTTGTTCTCTTGAATAGCTTAGTTCAGGGGTCCTCAAACTTTTTAAACAGGGGGCCAGTTCACCATTGGATGGCCGGACTATAGTTTAAAAAAAAAACTATGAACAAATTCCTATGCGCACTGCGGGCCTGGGACGAGTCGGCTGCTAAGCAGGACAGGCAGTGGCACCCAGCGGGCCGGATAAATGTCGGCGGGCCGCATGTGGCCCATGGGCTGTAGTTTGAGGACCCCTGTAAGTTATTAGAGGTAGTACTGTACTGAGCATTTTACACACACATTTATAAAGCTATTATTCTGTAGGAAAGATTTCTAAGAATGGGATGGCTAAGTCATAGGCAAATTTAAAAATTGGAAAGATATTTCTAAATTGCCTTGAAGGTTACTTTAAACAATTTAAAAACTTTTATTTAGTTTATGTTGATAGCAAAATAAACACTTGATAGTATAGTTTTTGCATTAAAACTCAATGGCATATATACTGTGATACTGTGTCCATGGTGCATATATTGACATGATCTGACAAAGATGTATAAAAGTATAAAGTATAGCCCAGTCAGTGTGGTTCAGTGGTTGAGCATTGACCCATGAACCAAGAGGTCACCAGATCGATTCCCACTCAGGGCACATGTCCGGGTTGCAGGCTCAAATCCCAGTAGGGGGCATGCAGGAGGCAGCTGATTGATGTTTCTATCTCTCTATCCCACTCCCTTCCTCTCATTCTATATTAATAAAAACATATATTTTTTAAAAGTATAAAGAATGTGCATACTTTTCTTAGAGATCTCATTTTTTGTGCATTATTTGCAATATTGCATTTCTTTAACGTTATGATTTTAAGTTTAATGGTATTGAACTTAGTTTAAGTTTATAGATGTAACCAATTTGAATGAAAGTTGCAGTACCAATACTGTTTTTATAATCAGTGTTAATGGTATCATTCTTATACCCAGGATATTGGTTGATACTATAGAAGTTTATTGATTTACATACAGTACAGTTGAAACCCTGAAAATAACTTGATTACTATTTTAAAAAAGGATTTATCTAGAATGCTTTAAAATGTTTTAAGTGAATATATATTTACAAAATAATCCTTTCCAAAAGGCATAGGTTATGTTTTTGTTTTAAAGTCTTTAAAAATTTTATCTCTAATTTCTAAATTTTAATATTGAAAAATCTTTGCTTATTAGTCTAACTCAAGAAATGGCATCTGGCCTGGCTGGCATGGCTCAGTGGTTGAGTGTCAACTTGTGAACCAGGAGGTCACACACAATTCGACTCCTGGTCAGGGCACATGCCTGGGTTGGGGGCTCCATCAGGGGCATTCAGAAGGCAGCCAATTGATGATGCTCTCTCATCATTGATGTTTCTATCTCTCTCTTCTTCTCCCTTCCTCTCTGAAATCAATAAAAATATATTAAAAAAATAGTAAGTGCTGATACTAGCAGCTATAGATAACAGTGTTTGGAAGATAAAAACAGAACCTCCTCTTTTAGGCAGAGAGACATACACTTCCTGAGCAAATATTAAATTTTTTAGGGTCCCTTCCCTAATAGGAGACATTAATTCATAGGAGACACATTAATTCATTATATACAGTGGATCCTAACAGATGCCTTAGAACAGGCATTAGGACTTAATTTTCTCTTTGAACTCTGGTTAAGAAGGATGGAAGGTACTACCCAAAGCAATCTCTAGATTCAATGCACTCCCCATTAAAATACCAACAGCATATTTTGCAGACCTAGACCGAACTTTCCAAAAATTCATCTGGAATAAAAAGGACCCCGAATAGCTGCAGCAATCCTGAGAAAGACGAACAAAGTAGGTGGGATCTCAATACCAGATATCAAGCTGTATTACAAAACCACTGTTCTCAAAACAGCCTGGTACTGGCATAAGAACAGACATATAGATCAATGGAATAGAATAAAGAACCCAGAAATCGACCCAAGCCACTATGCTCAATTAATATTCGACAAAGGAGGCATGAACATACAATAGAATAAAGACAGTCTCTTCAATAAATGGTGTTGGGAAAATTGGACAGACACATGCAAAAAAATGAAACTAGACCACCAACTTACATCATACACAAAAATAAACTCAAAATGGATAAAGGACTTAAACATAAGACGGGAAACCATAAAAATACTAGAGGAATCCACAGGCAGCAAAATCTCAGACATATGCCAAAGCAGTTTTTTCACTGATATTGCTCTTAGGGCAATGAAAACTAAAGAGAAAATAAACAAATGGGACTACATCAAAATAAAAAGCTTTTTCACAGCAAAAGAAACCATCAACAAAACAACAAGAAAGCCCACTGCATAGGAGAACATATTTGCCAATGTTATCAATGATAAGGGTTTAATCTCCAACATTTACAGGGAACTCATACAACTTAACAAAAGGAAGATAACCCAATCAAAAAATGGGCAATGGACCTAAATAGATACTTTCCGAAAGAAGACAGAAGGAAGGCCAAGAAGCATATGAAAACATGCTCAAAGTCACTAATTATCCAAGAGATGCAAATCAAAACGACAATGAGATACCATCTCACACCTGTCAGAATGGCTATCATCAACAAATCAACAAACGAAAAGTGCTGGTGAGGATGTGGAGTAAAAGGAACCCTCGTGCACTGCTGGTGGAGAACAGTATGGCGTTTCCTCAAAAAACTAAAAATGGAACTCCCATTTGACCCAGTGATCCCAATTCTAGGACTATATCCCAAGAAACTAGAAACACCAATTAGAAAGGATATATGCACCCCTATGTTCATAGCAGCACAATTTACAATAGCTAAGATTTGGAAACAGCCTAAGTGCCCATCTGCAGATGAGTGGATTAAAAAACTGTGGTACATCTACACAAAGGAATACTATGCTGCTGTAAAAAAGAAGGAGTTCTTACCATTTGCAACAGCATGGATGGAACTGGAGAGCAATATGCTAAGTGAAATAAGCCAGTCAGAGAAAGATAAATATCACATGATCTCACTCATTTGTGGAATATAATGAACAACATAAACTGATGAACAAAAACAGATCCAGAGACAGAGAAACATCAATCAGACCATCAAACCTCAGAGGGAAGGTAGGGGAGGGTGGGGGAAGGGGGAGAGATCAACCAAAGGACTTGTGTGCATGCATATAACCAATGGACACAGACAACGGGGGTGAGGGCATGAGTGAGGGGGATGGGAGGGTAATGGGGAATAAGGACACATATGTAACACCTTAATAAATTAAAAAAAATACATTCAAAAAAAAAAAAAGAAAAAAAAGAAGGATGGAAGGGTTCTATGCTGCCAGTGTTAGATTTAGGGCTACATGCTAGAGGCTAAAGTGGGGCACTGGTGAAAGGAGGTTGAAAAAAGCTTTTGCTGACTGCTGCCTAGAGCTCTCTGTGGCCTATTGTAAGAAGCTTCTGTCCATAGGGAGGCCTCATGATTAAGAACTGAACCAAACCTCATAATGGCTTAGTGATTGAGTCTGTGATAATCTGTGTTATTGTCATAGGTTAGGAAACCCAAAGTGGGGCCTAGGGAATAAGATTGAGGAATAAGGAAGGATGAGCACAGAAGGAAGGAGAAAATAATACTTTGTCAAAATGAGCCTGTAAATGAAAATTCTAAAACAAATGCTAAAAAGGCAGCCAATAAAAACAAGAATTGGGATATAAATTTACTCCAGGTGAAATTAAAATAATAGAGCAATTTGGCCCTGGCTGGTTTAGCCCAGTGGATAGAGCGTCGGCCTGCAGACTGAAGGATTCCCCCAAGTTCAGTTCCAGTCAAGGGCACATGCCTGAGTTTCGGGCTTGATCCCCAGTCGGGGGTGTGCAGGAGGCAGCCAATCAATGATTCTCTCTCATCATTGATGTTTCTATCTCTCTTTGCCTCTTCCTTCCTCTCTGAATTCAATAAAAATGTATTAAAAAAAATAGAGCAATTTGGAAAAGACTTTAAAACAAGTATCTTTAATAAGATAGATGAATTAATACTTTTCTTAAGAACAGAAAATTGTGGGGGGAAAAATAGAACTGGACTAGGTAGATGTGAAAAAGAACCAAGTAGAAATGCTACTAATGAAAGAAAAATCATATAAAAATATAAGTAAAAAAAACACCAAACTCACACTAGTCCCAGTTCAAGAGAAAAGTAGGGAATTCTAAAAGAATACCAAGTAGTCCCACTCAAAACACAGAGATAAGAGATTAAGAAAAAAAAATTTTGTTTTCTAAGAGCAAGAGACATGGAGGATAGATTAAAAGCTTTTAACACACGTAATATGAATTTTTAGGTAGCTTCATGAATGTTTAGACACATACAACTTCAGTCACTAAATTCAACGGATGGCTTCAGTGTGGAAGAGCCAAATTAAATTCTTAGCACCATTAGATCAGAATTTGAACAATTTGAAAGAGATCGAGTTGAGGTTGAATTTTATTGGGAGGAATATTTGAGAATTGATGCTAGTGGGACTTTCATGAACATAAGAAGCAATTGATAAGGACAAGTGGAGGGAGGTAGCTGTCAGTGGGAACTAATTTTAATGTAATTTTGCTTTGCTATGGGGCCAGAATGTAAATTGTTGTTTGGCAGCACCTTTTGAATGTTTGGTCAACATGTTTTTCTCTACTGGGTATTAATTAGCTTTTGTGTTTTTCTCTTAAAGTTTCTAATATACTCTTAAATTTGCAATTTTAAGTTACTTCCTTGTGTGGGCAAGAGTGACTTCATTTCAAAAATTAATTTTGGAAGCTTAAAAAATTGAATTTGTGTAGCCTTTAACTTAAAATAACATTCATTCAAAGCTTGCTGAGTTCCCAGGAGAGTAGACTTTCAGCACGAGTAGAAACTTGGATTGGATGATTCTCAAGAGCCAAACAGGCATAATAGTATATTTTAGTACTAATACTAAATTTTAGGATTTAGTATAAAGTTAGTTCTTGAATCCTACCCAAGGAGTACCAGTTAACATAAACACACAAAAATAATGACTTAAAAAACGTTTGCCTTATCTATTAGATGGTCTCTATTATAGGACCAGATGAAGAGTTGGTAAAGGCTCTAGTTAGTACCCATAACTCTACAGTACTGAGATGAAAAGTGTAAGCTCTTAAGCTTTTGTAGATATTTATATTTTTCCTTTTGTATATTTTATTTTTTAAAGAATTTATCTTTATTGTTGAAAGTATTATAGATGTCTCCCTGTTTTCCCCCATTGATCCCCTCCATCCCGCTGTAGATATTTATTTTCTGATATAAGTTCTTTATTATAATATCACATAATAGGTAATATAACACACATTAGCTGCTAAATTAATGTTTCAAAGGATTTTTTAAACTGTATTTTGAAATAATCATAGATTCACAGGAGGTTACAAAAATTTTTTTAGGTATGCCCTGTGTACCCTTCACCCAGTTTCTCCCAAAGGTAACACCTTGTAAAACTATCGTATACTGTGAAAACAGGAAATTGACATTGGTAAATTTTGTGACATCCATAGAGCTTATTCAGATTTCACCAGTTTTATATGTATCACTGGAGGCCTGGTGCACGGATTTGTGCATCGGTGGGGTCCCTAAGCCTGGCATGCATCCTCTTGCAATCTGGGACCCCTCGGGGAATGTCAGATTGCCAGTTTTGGCCCGATCCCCACAGGCCAGGCCAAGGGACCCCACCAGTGCACGAATCTGGTCTTTGGTTAATCTCTTCCCACCCTCCCCCCTTCCCTCTGAGATTCATCAGTCTGTTCCATGTTTCCATGCGTGTGCTCTGAGCATCTGCCCCCTGGTGGTCAGTGAGCATCGTAGCTACCTGTCGAATGGTCACTTAGGCTTTTATATATATACTAGAGGCCCGATGCACAAAATTTGTGCATGGGGGAGGCTGGGTGTCCCTCAGCCCAGCCTGCACCCTCTCCAATCTGGGACCCCTCTCACAATCTGGGACTGCTGGCTCCCAACTGCTCGCCTGCTTGCCTTCCTGATTGCCCCTAACCGCTTCTGCTTGCCAGCCTGATCACCTCCTAACCACTCCCCTGCCAGCCTGATTGATGCCTAACTGCTCCCCTGCCAGCCTGTTTGCCCCTAACTGCCTTCCCCTGCAGGCCTGGTCACCGCTAACTGCCCTCCCCTGCAGGCCTGGTACCCCCCAACTGCCCTTCCCTGCAGACCCAGTCACCCCCAACTTCCCTCCTCTGCCTGCTGGATCACCCCTAACTGCCCTCTTCAGCTGGCTTGATTGCCCCCAACTGCCCTCCCTTGCAGGCCTGGTTCCTCCCAACTGCCCTGCCCTGCTGGCCATCTTGTGGTGGCCATCTTGTGTCCACATGGGGGCAGGATCTTTGACCACATGGGGGCAGCCATCTTGTGTGTTGGAGTGATGGTCAATCTGCATATTACTCTTTTATTAGATAGGATAGAGGCCTGGTACATGGGTGGGGGCCAGCTGGTTTGCCCTGAAGGGTGTCCCAGGTCAGGGTGGGGTTTCCCTTGGGGTGTGGGGTGGCCTGGGCGAGGGGCCTGTGGTGGTTTGCAGGCTGGCCACGCCCCCCTGGCAACCCAAGCAGAGGCCCTGGGATCTGGGATTTATTTATCTTCTACAATTGAAACTTAGTAGCCTGGAGTGGAGCCACGCTTTCTGCTCACTCTGTGGTGGCAGCCATTTCTGTTGGGATTTATGTATCTTCTATAATTGAAACTTTGTAGCCTTAAGCGGAGGCCAAAGCAGGCCAGGGCTGCAGAAGCTTGGCTTCCTCCATCGCTGTGGGCAACCCTAGCCTCCTGCTCTCTCCAGCTCCGTGGCTGCCGCCATTTCTGTTGGGCTTTATTTATCTTCTATAATTGAAGCTTTGTAGAATTGAGTGGAGGCCTGGGCCGGCAAGGGCAGGCGGAAAGCTTGGCTTCCTCCATTGCCAGGGAAACCCAAGCCTCCCTCCTGCTCTTTGTGGCTGCAGCCATCTTGGTTGGGTTTATTTGCCTATCCCTCCTGATTGGCTGGTGGGTGTGGCTGGTGGGAGTGGCTGGTGGGTGTAGCGGAGGTACAGTCAATTTGCATATTACTCTTTCATCAGATAGGATAGATTGTGTGTGTGTGTGTATGTGTGTAGATCTATGCAGTTTTATTATGTGTATATTTGTATAACCTCCACCATCAAGAAGTTCATTTTAATTATAATCTATTATACATTTAATTTATGATTATTAGTATCTTGGTGTGTATTGTACTGTTTCTGAAAGAAAACTGAAGCACAGAAGAGAATCAAAAGAACTAATATTATAGAATTTATCCTTAAAACTTATAAATTTTAGTTTCAAATTTTCTTCTGTGCTTATTAGAGAATACTTTTATTTGATTTTGGAGAGATGGGGGGAGAGAGAGAGAGTGGGAAGGGAGAGAGAGGAAAAGAGGAGGGAGAAAGGGGAGAGGGAGAAAGATGTCAATTTGTTGTTTCACTTATTTATGCGTTCATTGGTTGATTCTTATATGTGCCTCAGACAGAGAATTGAACCCACAACATTTGGTGTATCAGGATGATGCTCTAACCAACTGACCTACTTGGCCAAGACTTGGAGAAAACTTTTTGAATATAACTACAGATAAATGATCATTTAAAGTGTTATATGTCTTGGTGCCATGGCTGGGTAGCTCAGCTGGTTTGAGCATTGTCCCGATATACCAAGATTGCAGTTTTGATCCTGGGTCAGGGCACATATAAGAATCAACCAGTATTAACCAAAGCATACATGGATGAGTAGAACAAGAAATCAGTGTTTCTCTCTCTCTAAAAAAAAAAAAAATCAAAAAAAAATCAAAGTTTTATGTGTCTTATTCTCCCATAAATTTCCATGCTATGCTTTTGAATGTATAAAAATGAATGGCACAGTATTTGTTTTATGCTAAAGCTTTGTGTTCTTTATCATGTATTGTTCTAATTGCTATAGACTCTTATACCAAATGACATGTTTTGTGCTGTGGTGCCTGTTGTATATATTATTTATATGCCAATAAGCAAGTTGTTTAAAGTTGGGCTTTGAGATCCTTAGTTCAACTCCTCTCCATTCCTGACCTTTCCCAGCCACTTATTATTTTGAGGGTGGAACAACGGTGGTAGTAGTGGTGCTACAAGGCCATTATAGTGTTGTGCATGCTGTGTGGTGAGAACACTTTGCAACATGCCCTTATGATTTGTTTTTCATCATTTGTTTTATTTTTATACGTCTGCTTGTTACACTGAATGAGACAGCTACTAGCCGGGATGATAGCAGAGCCTGCTTTTCTCTCTGAGTATACTATCTTTGCTTTGGATTCCTCCAAACAGCCTAAAACACAGACTGACAGTGTGGTGAGTCCTTCCACCGCTTTCTGCATTCCCTTTGTGGGGAAGCTAAGTAATTCGGTAATTCTAGAAGCAAATCTCACGTTGCTTGTCACTTACCATCTCCTAAAGCATCTTCAGTGCCCTGTTGCTAACCCTGCTTTAAAAAATAAGAATAAGTTGCTGAATTCTGATGGCTGGTATGTTTTCTGGTAACTCTTTAACAGCAATAAAATAACACTTTTCATTAATGTAGTGAAGATTACCTTCACTTGATCTAAACTCTAAGTTTTCTTCCTAGGGAATGTTTGTTCATTGACTAAAAAGGTATACCATTGTTAGAAAACTCTGGTAGGATGTCAAGAATATTTTGAAATATGACTCACATTTTTAGGGGAAAAAATGCATTTGTGTAAATCCATAATTAAATAACATTTAGTAGGTAGGTTGATTTTACGGTAACAAATAATTGCATATTATTTTGGGAGAGGACAAGTTTTCTGTGTATTAAATATCTGAAAAGAAATAATGATCTCATTATTTTTCAACTGACTGAATTCATATAATTTTGAGTCTTGTATATAATTTTGGGAAAGTGGACTTTTTTCTTCAAGTATCTAATTTCTGAATTTAGCAAATTAAAATTTAGAGGTGTTTGCTCAGTAAGGTAGCTTTTGGTGTTAAATTGGACATTGAACTAGGATTGATTTTTGTTGTTTTTGTTTTTTAAACAATGAGAATTGGTTGAACTTATTAAGCTATTGATGAAATTGGAACATTTCTGTATTAATCCCTGCAGCCAGGAAAGACTTGGTCTGTATATAGCCACTAGCAATCCTAACCTACATTCTAACCTTGGTTTTAGAAAGGAAAGCAGCTCAGAGTTCTGGTGATGCCTTCGCTTGGAACTTAGGGAAAGAGGTCTCCTTGGTTCTGGCTATAAGGAACACCTCACTATTTTCAAAACTAGTTTGAGAGGGACCCAGGAATCCCACTTAAAGATAAATTACCAGCTTATTTAAAAACAAAATGATACTGCTTTACACTTCATGTAGTAGTAATAGAGACTTTTTTTTTTTAAAAGAAGAGCTTCTCCTAGGCCCACTTCCATCTCTATATATAAAAGCCTAAGTGACTGAACAACTGAATGACCAAACGACCCATTGACTGGTCGCTATGATGCACACTGGCCACCAGAGGGCAGATGCTTAATGCAGGAGCTGCCCCCTGGTGGTCAGTGTGCTCCCACTGCCCCTCCCCCGGCCAGTGCCAACTACTCGCATCCCCGATTGGCCCCAATTGCCAGCTAGGCCGAGGGACCCCACCTTTGCACGAATTCGTGCACTGGGCCTCTAGTAAGTACATAAAAGTAATATGTATGGAGTCCTAGCCATCATGAAAGAAATGCTAAAAAATTTTAAATGAAGACATTAGAAGTAATTTAAGTAGACTAAAAGTCTTTATAATATTATTTAAATTGAGTTTTGTTCAGATAAAAACTTAATTTTCCCCACATAACAAAGGGAAACTAGCATAACCTAGGTTATCGAATTTAGTGAGGAACTAATTCATTACATTAGGAGTTCACCAGCTGCTGACTTTTCCTTAATTTAGTTTTTTTTTAAAAATACGTATCTTTACCTGTAATTCTAAATATTGTATCCTTAGTGCTCAGCAACCAATAAATATTGAACAAAACATAATTGAACACAAATCTGGCAGGGAAACTGTGTGTGCTTTTAAATTAAATGCACTTTAGGAGAGTTTTCCTGTATCTAGGAATTGCCTCCAGGAGAAAGTATTGATGACTGTTGAGTATTGACTTGTATTGAGCTAGTTCTTTAGGCTTCTGTGTGGGAGAAAGCCTTCAGAAGTCTTCTTTCACTGAAGGAAGTAATTGTATAGGATTTAATAAGCATTTACTGAGCCTGTACTACCAATCCTCAAGATGTTAGGTCCTGGGACCAAGACGAAAATGCAAGGTTTTCTGCTCTCCAAGATTTTATAAGTTAATATGAAGATAAAAATATCAACATACTAGTACACTTACAATACACAGGAATTAAGAGTTAATAGAAGAAAATACAGATGTAGGGAATGTGTTAGTCCTTCAGGCAAATCATATGAAACTTTATTTAAAAAGGGCATTTGTTGGACAGAAATAGAGAAGGCATTACAGGTAGTGACAAAATCTCTAATTTTGCTTCTAAAGATTCCTAATTTGAATTTCAGGGAAACATAGGCCAATACTTCCCTTAGTTGTCTTCCTTATATTTAGATATATGGTATAACATATAAACTGAAATATTACACAGGGAGGAAAGGTTTTTAAATGTTATGCTGTGTTTGATAGGGTGATATTTCAAGCAATCGTAGAATAGCTTTTTTTTGTGTGTGGACTACAATCATGTGTCAAGTAATTTACTTAAAATAGAATATGGACTCTCTTGCCACTATTTCTTCTAACCTATATATCTTATGGAGTTCTTTCATTTCCTTTCTGCATAATTTAACTATTGCTTTTCACTGTACTGATTGGCTGAGAGATTTGTTGATCCCTATAAAATGTTTTTATTTTATTTTATAGTTTGTAGTATATTTTAGGGCTAGAAAACATTACTTATGATGTTATACAAATATATGCCATGTATACAACTTTTAATTCTTTGAAATGGCAGAGAACAGGAAGATAAAAGTTAATTACTAAGTTCTTCCAACCTTTCTCTCCTGTCTAACTTTAAGAAAATGTCTTGGACTAGTAAAATTTGATAACTTTTTTACATTAGAGGGAGAAGGTATTTACATTTTTATTAGGGAAAAATTTAAACATATTACAAAAGTGGAAATAGTAGCAATAGTGGTATAAGAATTCTTTTCCTCCTATAGTGTCTATTACCAGTGTCAACAATTAACTCATGTCCATCTTATTAGGATCCCTTCCCACTTCCCTAATCATACCATTACCAGCCTCTCCATACATGCAGCTTATCCCCACCTCATCCCCACTGGATTATTTGAAGCAAATTTCAGAACTATTATTGCATCTAAATATTTTGGTATATATTTCTAAAAGATAAAGACAAAATATAGACCCACTATACATTTATCATACCTAAAAATTAACAATTTCTTAGTATCAAATACCTAATGAGAGCTCAAAAATTTGAGAACACTTTTGCAAAGCTGAGTGCCTTCACTTGTATTTTAGAATAAGTGAGGTCAGATATTTGACCTTTTCTTGGTCAGCTGTAGAGTTGTAGGGTAAATGTGCTATTTAAAGACCAAGTTACTGAAACATACTGCTAGTGGCTAGTATTTGGTCAAATGCTTTTGTTAAAAGAATTGAAGTTATTTTATCATGAGCTACTTCTAAAGCTGTAATTTCAGTTAGCTACTTAGTGTATTATGAATGCAATATAGAATTTTGAATATCAAAGAATCTCATCCATTATCATAGAACCTATGCCACTATGATGTAATCAGCAGAATGTTGCTTAATTTGGAGCATTTGTCATATGAACAGGATAAAATTAAAATGTTCACATGTGGAATAAGATTATTTTTAATTATAAATTTTTCTGAACATTGTCACAACAATGTCATTTATACTGTTGGCTTCAAATGAATGAGGCATTTGTATTTCTTGTTACCAAGATAATTTTCAGAGCTTAGCCCAAATAACTTTAATTTGAATATTCTTTTATTGTAGGGAACCATTGATATTATTTTTTTTTTCTGAATAGATTTCTGTTTGAATGAGTTTAGCTAATTGAAACCCTTATGTTAATTTTGTTGTGGGAGAAAAACTGGGGACATTATAATGGGAAAGGTATGTGATTAGCTTGAAATAAGTTTTGCTACATACTAATCTTTGCTATTTAGTTATATATATTGCAGCAAAATGAATTTTCTAAAATACTTACCATACTAGTTTTGCCTTGCATGAAGACATTCTAATAAATGAACAATTACTAATTTTGTTTGATAAATGTACCTAATAGGGCTTGGTAGCTGGCCTTTGTTCCTAATAGTTTTAAAACTTAGTAGTCTTTTTTTCCTTTTCTTTACAATGTCTCTTTGTTCTTTCTAGAATATATCTCTCCAAGCCACAAAATCTCCAGACAGTATTAATGGAAGTGAACTGGTGACTCCTCAGGTATGTTATTCATTTTATTTAAAAATATGGCAAGTCCTTTCAGAGTGTTGGGCAATCTATATTAGTGGCATTTGACTTTACATTGAAACAGTGATGTCCAAACATTTGATACAATATGTGTGGTAAATCCAGGTTTGTTGATGGTTTCTTGGAAAAAAATGTAAGTGATTTTTATATATACACCAGTCATAAGATTCTATTGTTACTCATTTAAAAAATTAATGGTGGTAAAGAGAAAATGTTTTGAAAAAAGGAATCTGACTTTATAGTTGTAAAGAAAATAGAGGAAGTCATATTGAAAGGTATGTCACACATAATTTGAAAGGGGATTATAAAAGAAATGAAATTTATTTTAAAGTTTGCTCTTAAATGTGCTAATGCAGAGAATTTAGGTTATCTTTGATACTCAAAAGTTATTTGGAGATTGGGGCTAAGTGACATTCTTTTGACTCCAAAAAAGAAAGAAAAAATTAATGAAAAACATAATAATGATGGCATTGTCTGAAATGAGCATTTGTTTACTTTGGCTTTAGTGATGATTATTATCATTGACCTGGCTATTCTCAGGAGTCTCTTTTGTAGGGAAATAACATCTCTAATTTTGTGAATCTGGAGCATGAATGTATACAATTTATGACCTAAGTGATTTATGAACTAAATTATGTAGACTAAACATTCTCAAGTATTGTCTAGCAAATGTATAAATTACAGCTTCCCAAAGCTCCATGAGAAGGTCACCTGTGAGCTGAGATCCTTTGGGGAGGCTGGTAAGGTTTTGGTCATAATCTGAGTCCCTGGGCCTGTGGACTCTGGCCTTGAGCAGCATACCCACTGAATCCCAAGTCTTCTACAAATACATCATTTTCTTTAGGTGCCATGAGGTAAGGGTAAAAATTGAGAGGCACCAATCTACGTATTGCAGGTGTAATATGGTACTGGACAGATCCAATGATCTTTAAGGAATATTATTAAAGAATATTTTTGGAATACTTTTTTCCTTCTCTTATAGAATAGTCTAAAAAGACTAAATACAGTTACAAAAAGTAAAATGAAAGATAACCATTTGGGAGAGACTTAAGTTTTAATTAAGTTAAATAGTGAACATGGGTGATATTCAGGAAGTAAGACTCACTAAAGGCTTTGAACTTCCTTTAAAAAAACAACAGCAAATATTTCCCTAAAAAAATAAGATAGCATTTACTGAGTATTTACTCTGTGTCAGGCATTATTAACCATTTTATATATATATATATATATATATATATATATATATATATATATATATATAATCTCATTTAATTCTCATAACAAGGAGATGTTTTCACTTAGAGTCTATTTACCTTTAAACAAATTTCTGACAAATTGGGTGTTGGTTGTTAACAAATTAGGAACAGTGTATGTGGATGAAGGGGGTAGAATGCTTTTTATGGTTGGGCATTTTGACAGCAGCAGGGAATCAGAGTTTACACCAAGCTAGAAGAAATGGTAAAAACAAGCCCAGGAGTTTATAAGGCGTAGCTGTCTATGACCCTCTTAATACTGGGTAGGACATCTTGTGTAAATTAATAATTTTGGCACACAGTATAATAATTGTGGCATGGACATCGTTTTAAAGGTTTACTCATTGTCCCTATTTAAGAAGGCAGAAAAGTGTATAGTTTAGAAAATTTCTATTAAATACCATTAAATTTTAAATTGTTTAATGCAGTTTATAATACTCAGCTAATGAAGTTGATTCTTCATTTATCTCCAAAAGAGAATGCAGAGAGCTGACCTTTTACTTCAGACAGACTTATAAAACTCAAATCTTTGAAAATAATTAGTACATGCCACCACACAATAGAGAAAAATACATTTTTACAATAGGTAATATTTGATCATTTATTTTAGAAACTATCAAATGGTTTTATTGAGTCATAGTGTAGGAGGAATCTAAGATTTAGCATTACTCACTTATTATATAGATGAGATATCAGGCATGAAATTTTAAATTATTTTCCCAATGACCAGTGGCTAGTTACTGATAATACTATGGAATTATCATTGCTAGACACAAAACATCACTCTAGCTGTATTTTTTACCATGTATTGCCTCATTTGAATTTGTATGCTATTAAAACAGAATGAGAACTGAATTGATTACATTCAGTAGAGCAAAATACAGGGACTTAAATATCAGTTTTCATATGTTATTTTTTTAATTATTGGGAAAATTCTTTTGATAACCATGTATGAATTTTTAAATATAAAATAAATTACAGTATTAAAGTTGCATTTTAAATTATTTGTTGCTGTTTTTTGAATACTGCCCTTTTATTTTTCAATAGTTAATTACGAAATTTTCAAACGTATATGAGTTGGAAGAACTTTAAAGTGAATAGCTATATACTCTCCACCTAGATTTATTTTTATTTTTTTGTTTTGTTCTTCCACCTAGATTTTATCATTGATACTTCACCATACTTATTTTATCACAAACCTATCTATGTATACATGCTTCTATCTGTCTCTCAATATTTACTTTTTGTTTTTTTGTTTTTAAGAGGTGGAGTGCTATTTATTTATTTGTAGTTGGTATATATTTCAGGTGTATAATATGGTGATTCAACATTTATATACCTTATAATGTGATCACCACACTAAGTCTAATAATCATCTGTCACAATGCAAACTTATCACAATATTATTATTATTTTTAAAATTTATTTTTAGTAAGTGAAAATGACCAAATGTAATACATACATGTGTATGAGAATCCACATACATGAGAGAGCACGAGAACTCACATGCAGATTCAGAGATAGAAAGGAAACATGGACATATAAGACATCCTGAGCTAGGAATGAGGTCGGGAGCCATGGGGGGCTTCAGAGGGTCATTGCAGGATGAGAAGAAGAGAAAATGCTTGGTAAACAGGAGTTTGTCCTGCCCTATGGATAGGTCAAAAGAGGTTATCTGATAATCTCTTGTGGGCCACACCCCTACTTCAAGTTCTTCTAGGTAGTTAAGGGAGAGGTAGAATTTTCTCTTGGGCCTGCTGTTAAAGTTGCCTTTAGCTCAAAACAGTCGGCATACCCCAGAGGCACAGAGGCATATCTTGGGATGACTCATTCTGAATCCCCGTAGTTCCCTCTTCTGAAACTTCCCTGGAGTTGGGTTGGTAAATTGTTATATATCTCGTTAAACCAGTCTCAGTCTTGAGAAAAGTTCAGTTCACTTAAACTGTTGTGTACAGTATTATTGACTATATTCCCCTTCACCTTTTTCACCCATCTTCCCACCCCTTCCCTTCTTGCAACCATCAGACTGGTGACAGTGTAACAGGGGCAGATTTGTAGGTAAGAGATTTGAGACAAGAGAACAGAAGGCTTCCTTCTTTTTTACAGATGTGCAGACTGAAAGGAAGTGACTTAGTGAAGGTCATTCCACTGCTCGGTGACAGACCTGGGACCTACACCCCAGTCCTCTGATTCCAGGTCCAGCACTTTTTCAGAAATAACCAGGTGTCTCTTATTTTTCAGAAAACAATGTATTAGTTAAATGTCAGGGATATTAATTGAATATGTTAGAGCTTTTAATAGGTTATTGTTGGTGATAGGGAATAATAAGTCTGAATGTGTATTTTTAACCCACATATTCTGTGGTTTTTGGTTACAGTCAGGTGACACACAGACTTTTGCACAGAAACTCCAGCTCCGGGTGCCTTCCATGGAGTCTTTGTTTCGAAGTCCAATAAAGGAATCTCTATTCCGATCTTCTTCAAAAGAGTCTTTGGTACGAACGTCTTCCAGAGAATCCCTGAATCGACTTGACCTGGACCTCTCTGCTGCCATCTTTGATCCACCCTCTGATATGGAGAGCGAGGCTGAAGATTCTCTAGGGAACTTCGACAGCCTCAACAAAGAACAGTTGATTCAGTGGTTGCGAAGAATGGAACGAAGGTTGAATAACTACAAAGGAAAATATTCTGAGGTAGGAGCATGCCTTTTCTGCCTACAGGAAAATTTCTTCCCCTTGTTCTCTAATTCATGTTACTGTGTGGCTTTTATACCTGTGGTTGGCAAAACTCAGTTCCTTCGACATGCTGGCTACTAATGCTGGGTAATCTCTGGCAATATCTAGTTAAAGACTTTCAGTGTTTCAGGTCTTTTGTGGCAAGACTCTTAGTAAAGTTTTGGAGCTTATTGTCTGTAGTCTGTAGTGTAGAGAGTTCTCACACTCTGCCTTTCTGCTTGGACGCCCAGTGCAGAGTTCATCATCTTTCCTCCTCACATCCTCTCCCTTGCTCATCTAAGTGCTGTGGCTGCAACATGACCTCTTCTGCTAACCAGATTTTCATTATTACAGACCCCAATTATGTTTTAAGTAGTTTGATTTTCTGACACATTTGTTTCACTCTCATTGTGCCTACATTTAAATTTTGCCTCAAATGAATCTTTTAACTTCTATCCCCCTGAGGATGACACTCTCTGGTCTAAGTGAGGAAGTAGTGCTGCCCATCTCTCTTTTCAGCATCTTCCCTTCAGGTTGAATTGTATTAGTTATCCCCATCTTATGCAGTTGAAACAGTGTTTCCTAAGGAAAACCTTTCTACAGCCAGTTGCCTATGACTTATTATATTTTTTTACAATGCCTAACAGTTTATCTTAACAGTTTGTAAATCAGCCCTGTAGTTAATTTTAACTAATGAATAATAAAATTCAAAGTTAGTATGTAAAGTTAGCCATAACTTCTATTTCCAATTATGGCTACAATATGGGTAGTTTTACCCTGTAGCCAAAAAGAACAAAAACCCCTAGGTGAAATATATAAAGTATTTTTTTAAAACTATAGAATACTGGCAAACTAGGAAGGAATTATTAGGCTAAAAGCTATAGACTGGCTGGAACCCGGAGATGTAAATAGGGCAGGAAAGCCATGTATGTCAGGAGGCACTTGTGAAATCAGGCAACTTTTTCCTTTAAAATTTATTTTTTATTTCTATCAAAGTTAATAATGGTCTTGATTTTTGTTTGTTTAAATTTATATTATTTCCATTAGCTTATTCATGGCTTTAAGTTTGAAACTGGGGAACAGTAAATTAATATTTAAGAGTGTAAGACACTATGTATTTTATATTATGGTGTCATTTAATTTTGCATCATCTCTGTGAAGTAGATATCAATTAACTCTTGTTTGTAGAATAGGGGTTAGAGACTCATAGAGACTTAATCATAGAGATTAAGTAATTTGCTTAAGGTCACATAGGTAGCAGTTGACAGAGTCCTATTTGATTCTGTGTCTTTCTGGTTGTTCTGATATTTGTGCTACCTCAGAGTTATGCAACTCATTAGGGAAAAGAGCCCATAGACTTTGTCTTTACCTTTCCTCCCCTATCTGGTCTTAAGGTAATAAGAAAGGGAGGGTCCTAGTCTTAGATAGAATTTTGTGTGTTCTTTTGTATTCATAATCTCTGTTGCCAATGCTATCTGCCTCTTCACTCAATATTTCTGTAGAGGCATTTAGAGGCACAGAGCAGCCTTCCAAGGAAAATGGCAAGGCTCAGAATAGGGGAGTTCTTTCTCCTAAAGCTGCAGCCTATCTCCTAAAACAGGCCACTAGCACTTCTAAAGTAAGGTCTAAATTGAGGCCATGTGCTTAGCTTTCAGATGAGTAGTGCTATATAGTTTATAGCAAGCATGTCAAACTCAAAGGCTAACACGGGCCAAATAAATGAGGCATGCAGCTCGTGGGTCATGAGTTTGACGTGCTTGATTTACAGGTTTAAAAGATTTGTCAATATATAATTTCACCAAGTTGTGCTAGAATGTTTAAATATCATAGTTAGATTACGTGGTTAAACATTTCTTTAGGAACCAATTTTCAACTGTTGGTTATGAGTTCTTTTCATCAGATTTTTACACAGCCATGGTCACAGCTCCTATAACCAAAAGGAACTTTTAGAGATCAATGGTCAAGCAAAAAATCACCTGGAGAGCTTGTTAAAACACACATTCCTGTGTTTCTCTGCTCTTCCTCCCCCAATTCCTGTTCTGTTAGTTTGGGGTGGGGCCCAAGAATTTCAGTTTCTAGCAGGCTCCCAGGAGATGTTGTTGCTGATGGTACTGGTCTATGACTATTGTTTGAGCTGTCTTCTGCCTTTAGGTGAGTTGGCTCTAATTTCCACCTATGAATTAGGTCCTGATATTTAAAGAAGTACGTGTCTAAGGTGAAATCAAAAGGAGATTTAATATCTTTATAGAGTTGAGTTCTCCTTTTATTTTTTAGAACTGTATTTCCTATGTTATTTAGTTTGGCTGTATATGCATCTAACTAGGTTGAATTGTTATATAAAAGAATTATTATGATTTATTTTTTTTGACTTTTATAACAAGATGCTTTAGTGGAGTTTAGAATAATTAACTGCATTTATTTAGGAATGACATGTTATTGATGACTTTTTCTTTATTTTAGCTTGTAACAGCTTATCAGACTGTTCAGAGAGAGAAGAAAAAGCTACAAGTAAGTGATTTGTTGGCTATGATATTGATTCATACATAATGTTAAAATTAGAAAGGATCTCATAGTAAAATAGCTCTATCCTCACTTGTAATAATCATATGATTGAAGTATTTAATCTGCTTTACTATTACTGGAGATTTGATAAAGAGAAAGAGGGAGAGATCCCGGAGATCTTACATGGTAGGGATGGGTCTCTTTCAGTTTCAGATCCCTGAAGTGCTTCAGAGGTTTCGCTTTAAGGCATGTTTTGCTCTTTTAGACATGTTTCCTAGTGTCTTAGTTTGCAGGTTGCATCTTTTTTAATTTTTGTTTTAGATATGTTTTTATTGATTTTAGAGTGAGAGGAAAAGAGAGGGGGAGAAAGAAACATAGATTGGTTGCCTCCTACATGCCCCCTACTAGGAATCATGTGCCTTGACCGGGAATTGAACTGTGATCTCGTAGTTCATAGATTGATGCTCAACCACTGAGCCACACCAGCTGGGGGGGGAGTGGTTCTGATTTAATTCATTGTATTATTAATATTACATAAATTCATTCTCAAAAGGTCATCTTATTCCCACATTCTGTGAGTTCCTTGCTTGTGTTTCTATGACTTGTCTATGGATTTTTATTTTTAGGTGTATGTATTTCTACCACTAAGTGGCGGTAGAGAATTGTGGTTGCATAGTCCCAAATATAAAGAGTGTTAGAGATAAAATGCAGTAACTTTTGCCTTTTTTCTACATCTCTGTACATGCCCATATTGACATGCCTAGAAACCTCTTTATCAAATTGACAAACATCCTTTCAGTAGACACAGTGAAATTAAAATTGTACTGTTCATATTACCTAACATTTATTTAGCTCTTACTGGGTGCCAGGCATTATGGTGTATTTAGTCCTTAAACCTCTCCTGTGAGGAAATTGAGGAATAACGACTTGTTTATTGTTGCACAGCTTGTAAGTGATAGAGAGGAGAGCTGGGATCTCTTCCTGGTAGTTAGACGCCAGAGCGGGTGCTTGTAAACAATGCACTGTAATTTTTCATCTCTCTCAGCACTGCATTTTCCTGCATTTAAAAATTTTATATTATACCACACAAAACCTGTGTTCATGGCTTTATGGGAAAAAGCCTTTGGTTTTTGTTTTATTCACTTACCAGGCCCCACAAATACAACCCAGTCATACTCTTCTGGACCACAAAAGCAAACCATTTACCTACCTGTATCTCTGTTTTTTTGTTGTTACTAATTTACACAGACCAATGAAACTCCAAATTACCCCATTTCTTTACCTCACTATATATTGTGCAAGAATATACAGTTTGTTTCCATAGACCATAACTTTTCAGGTTTAATTTTCAATTTAGTGAAAAGCACCTGTCTCCTGTCCTCTCCCTTTCCCCCCTTGCAGGAGAGAATGAATCACTTCATCTTTCATTATTACTCTCTTAGCTTCTTGAGTTTTATATATGATTACTAATTTAGCAATCTATAGTTCTCTTTGTGGTTTTCTCCTGGACTTTTCTTTTTTAATGTTTTTAAAATTGATTTTTAGAGAGGGGGAAGGGAGAGGAGTAGATGGATGGAAACACAGATGAGAGAGAAACATCACTGATCAGCTGCCTCCTGCATGCCCCCTACTAGGGATTGATTCTGCAACCTAGGCATGTGCCCTGACTGGGAATTGAACTGGTTACCTCTTGGTTCATGCATCAATGCTCAACTGCTGAGCCACACTGGCCAGGCTTTTCTTTTTTTTTTAATATAGTTTTTAAATTACAAAAAACCCCTTTTAAACAGATTGGTAATTGACCAATCATTGTACCACTATAGGGTACAATGAAATAAATTGAATTACATTTGGAATTTGATTTAATTTGAACAACTTTTTTTTATTTTTAAAATTAACATATAGTAGCATTGACTTGTGGTTTGCATGTGATTTGTGTAATCACTACCATAGCCAGATCCAGAACAGTTCTGTCGCATCATGATTTAACTTTTTAACAGATTTTCAACATGGTTATATCCTTAAGATTTTCAGTCCTGTTCTCCATCCTCAGGTTATTTTTGGATAAACAGTTGTAATATTGTAAAAATAATTCTTTGAGCTATAACCGGTTTGGCTCAGTGGATAGAGCGTCGGCCTGCGGACTGAAAGGTCCCAGGATCGATTCTGGTCAAGGGCATGTACCTGGGTTGTGGGTACATCCCAGTAGGAGGTGTGCAGGAGGCAGCTGATAGATGTTTCTCTCTCATCGATGTTTCTAACTCTCCCTTCCTTTCTTTAAAAAAAAAAAAAAAAAAGCAATAAAATATATTAAAAAAAAAAAATTCTTTCCCTGACCGGTTTGGCTCAGTGGATGGAGCGGATTCCAGTCAATGGCATGTACCTTGGTTACAGGCACATCCCCAATAGGGGGTGTGCAGGAGGCAGCTGATCGATGTTTCTTTCTCATTGATGTTTCTAACTCTATCCGTCTCCTTTCCTCTCTGTAAAAAAATCAATAAAATATATTTAAAAAATAATTCTTTTGTACTTGCTTTGTATTATTATGTCATGCAGTTGTTTGACCCAACTTTATTTTTTTATTTTTAATTAAAGGGTATATTAAGTCAGAGCCAGGATAAAGCACTTCGGAGAATTTCTGAATTAAGAGAGGTAAGTTGTAGTGATTAGTACTTTGAGAATAGTAATTAAATCTCTTGTTTTTATCAGAACTATTGTACATGCTGGGATAGTTTCATATGTTCTTCAGTAGCTATAGCAATAACTAACCAACCCAAGCTACAAAACCAGGGGCCAATTCTTACAGTTTTTATTTGCGTGGTTTTCCTCAGCTATATAGGGTGTCCCCCCAAAATGTATACACACTTTGAATAATTACACTGAGTGGCTAGATTATTAGGATCTCTGAACACAAAATAATCTGGCCACTCAGTGTGTGTGTATATCTATATATACAGTGTTTATTAAAATATATTTCATTTTCCAAATTGGGCTATCAGCTGTTAAAATTTGTATACATTTTTTGTTACAGCCTGTATATTGTTGGTGGAATTAGTGAAATAGGAGTCTTAGCAATAGAATATCATTTACCTGCATGAATAGTCAGTGGCAACTTTCAAGGCTGAACTGTCCCTTCTTTTAGGTGTTTTTGGCTTCTTTTTGTTTTTCCTAACCACCAGTCTTTTTGATAAAATAAACATTTTGTTTATTGTAATTTTGGGGGATAATTTTTATAGTGACATAATAGATTTCAGGCAAATATTTATTACTTGAAATAATGCTTTACTAATGTCTGCTTCTGTCCTGTTTTGAAAAGGATGGACAATAATGGCTTATATTGGTTGGAGAATAGCATTCTGTATCTCTGCTACATCACTTATGAACATTGTAAAATCTTTTAATTATAAAATAAAACAGATATAGAAAATCATGCTAAAAATATATATAGCTTACATGTACAGTATATGGTGAACACTATTATAATCACCAGCAAGGTCAAGAAATAGAATGTTGCCAGTTACTTCAAAAACGCCTCACTGTTTCCTAACCCAATCACAGTTTCCTTTATTTCTTCAAAAGTAACTATTATCCTGTCTTTTATTGTACTTCATTGTGTCTCTTTGTTTTATCACCATGTGTCTTTCAGACACTATAGTCTTGCCAAGGGTAAAAATATTATATCTATATATATCTATATATATATATATATATATATATATATATATAGATATATATATATATATATTTTAATCTTCAACTGACAAGTGAGGATATTTTTTCCATTGATTTTTAGAGAGAGTGGAAGGGAGGGGGAGAGAAAGAGAGAGAGAGAAACATCTATGTGAGAGAGAGAGAGTGATTGGTTGCCACCCATACATGCCCTGACAGGGGCCCGGGGATTGAGCCTGCAACTGAGGTAAATGCCCTTGACTGGAACTGAATCTTAGATCCTTCAGTCTGAGGGCCAACACTCTAACCACTGAGTGAAACCGGCGAGGGTCCAAGGCATATTTTTGATATATTTTTAAAGTCTCTTTAAATGTACATATTCCTGCATCCCTTTGTTTTCTTTATTGTTCATCTGTTGAAGAATCTGCTGATAAATTAGAATACCCAGAAGTACTCATTTCTCTTACCCTAACGTTATAAACCAACAGTCTTGGAATAGCAATATTAATATACCAACATGAATTACTGAAATTAGTTAAATACATTTTTATATGCTATTCCCATTCCACCATTTAAAAAACTCCTTTTCCATATCTATTTATATGGTTAGATCATAAGCCATTATGTATATATTCTTATTAACCCTTGTGGTATCTATACTAATAAAAGCCTTGGGGGTGATCAGGTCAGCAGGGAAGGGCAGTTGGGGGCAATCAGGCCAGCAAGGGAGCAGTTAGGCGTCAATCAGGCTGGCAGGTGAGCAGTTAGGGGGCAATCAGGCTGGCAGGCAGGTGAGTGGTTAGGAGCCAGCGGTCCTGGATTGTGAGAGGGATGTCTGACTACTGGTTACAGGATTGGGCCTAAACCAGCAGTCAGAAATCCACCAAGGGGTCCCAGATTGGAGAGGGTGCAGACCGGGCTGAGGGACACCCCTCCCCACCCCCATGCACAAATTTTGTGCACCGGACCACTAGTATTTAATATTTGCCAAAGAAAGAGGCTATCCTATGTTCTCTTACTTCCCCCAACCTCTCCACTGCATGCCCTAATCCTCATGCATGCTTTTCTGTAGTACTTTACTGATTTAGACAGACAAAAATTGGGTACAATATTTTTATTTTGCTATATTAAGGTATTCAGAAAGTATTTTTTAGTGTTTTATTTCTTCCCCTTGTGGTTATGAGTATATATATAAATAGAGTTCATGAACATCTCTCCTAGTATTTTCTGGAGGGAAAACAAAACAAAACAACCGATCTATATAGGCAAATATTATGTTAGTTCCTAGCATGTTAGGTGTTTTTAATGAATAATATAAAGAAGTGAAAAGGTAAGTAGAAACAGTTTAAGGCCAGTTAAATGAGGAATAAATGAAGACATTGTTTTAGATATCTCCTCCTTTCTCTGTCCTCTCTGTGTATGGCATGTACTTTTTCCAGGCTCATCCGAATGCTATTTGTTGTAAGCAGTTGCTTTTCTCAAAGCTGACTTCAGGGAGGGAGGGTTCATTTTTTTCCATCTGAAATCACCTTGGAACATAATGGGTAACATAGGACTGAGATAAATATAGTGAAACAATTAAGGTATTTGATACATTCCACTCATCAAAATTTTTCGGTAAGAAGCTAATCAGAAAAGACTTTGCAAAACTTAATGCATATATGTAAATGTTAATCCCAAGGTATGCCAAAATGGTCAATAGTAGGAGAATTATTGATGTAGTTGTCATATTTAGTAACATTATAGCCATTTTTTATTTTGTCAAAAAGTTTAATTATACTTCAGTATCTTATTCTTGTGACTTGGACAGGTTAGTTTAAGCAGTTCACTGAAGGGAGCATTATTGACTTTATTCAATGGCAGATAAACTGAGTGGAAAATAGTTTTAAAATCATTACTGATTTAAACTTAAACTGGAAATACAGTTTATTTACATTTCTGAAAGAGTTACTTTTTTTCTATAGGCTTACATTTTAACAAAATAGTTTGGGTGATTAAGGTTGATACATAAACTGTCAGATGATAGTAAATCTTGAACATATTTTTTTATCTCTAAGTGACTAACATGTAGATTCCTCTCCCTGCCCCCGTAAGATACTGATTTTTAAAAAAATATATATTTTATTGATTTTTTACAGAGGGGAAGGGAGAGGGATAGAGAGTTAGAAACATTGATGAGAGAGAAGCATTGATCAGCTGCCTCCTGCACACCCCCCTACTGAGGATGTACCTGCAACCAAGGTACATGCCCTTGACTGGAATGGAACCTGGGACCTTTCAGTCCGTAGGCCGACGCTCTATCCAGTGAGCCAAACTGGCTAGGGCAAGATACTGAATTTTAAGATTGGACTTTAGAATCAGTACTTGGCATTACCTTTTTTTTTTTTTTTTAAGGATATAGTCAAGTTGTTAGAATGTTTAAAAACAAAACAAAAACAACAACATTGAAAATCTGAAAAGGCATTTTTATGGGTTGTTAGGGATGCCGGGTAACAGAGTCTGGTATCATAGTGCAGACATTCCAGACTAAAGGATTGGCCTGTGCAAAGTCATGGAAGACAGTTATTTCCAGACTTGTGGGTTTCATGGGCTGGAAAATGATCTCCAGTTCTTTCCAGAAATGGGGGACAGGAGAATTGTCATAGGGCTGCTTTTATTTCTTCAGTGTGGACATTAAGAATAAGGAACCAGATTCTTCTGTTTTCATTATTTCATAAAGGTGTTTTTTAAAATAAAAAGTTAGGAAGGACATAGTTTTAGAATAAAGTACAGCTGTTTAAATAAAAGATTTGGATCTAAGAAAAACTCTATACGTTGACCTCTATTTTTTATTTCACATGAATTCATGAAAACTTCATTCTGGACATGTTCTGGAAGACCATCATTAGGAAACTACTACTGTGAGGGAAGGTCAAGCTCAGAGTCTTTAGTGAAAAACCCAGTAAATGAACTTAGAGATCTTGGGCGTGTGGGCGTGATGGGGAATAGAGGACAGTTTGTGCTTCATTGTTTTGAGAATTAGTAAATTTGAAACAGTGTAAGAAAAGGGCGTCACTTTTAAGTCCTTGAGAATATTGTTTGAGGAAAATTTTCTAGCAAACGTGTGAGGGATGCATCGAGTCAGAGGAAGACTTGAGGTAAGAAAAGTAGGAATCCCAGAAAAATATAGGTGTTTTGATGGGGTATCTAAATTGTTCTAGAAGTTAGTTCCTAGCATGCCAGTGGAGTAAGTGTAAGGGAAAAGCACCGAGGACACAGGACTGAGCCCAGAGGGATAGAGGCCAATGGACTCAGGGAAGGGCAGAGAGGAAACTGTAAGAGACAGGAATACAGACAAGAGCCTGAAGCCATGGAAAGCAGGTGTGTTGAGGAGATCGTTATGGTGACTGCTATAGCACAGAGGTAAAGATCATTGGATTCAGTTGGGAAGGCTCATTAAGGACCTAAAGAAAGCAGCATTTTGAGTAGTAGTTTCAGGAATTTTTTTTTATTCTCGGTAATTTTTCTTTATCCTCAATTCAGCAGTCATTACAACTACAAATTTTATTCTTGGATCTTCATATTCTTGAAGGATCAAAATTTATTTGCTGGTGTAAATATTAATGTTTTTTTAAACACTAATGTTTTAAATGCTGATTATCTTTTAATTATTGTTGTTGATACCTTATCTTAAGAGGAATGCAAATCTAGATTATGTTTTTAAATTTTGAAAACTTCAAGTTTGTATTTTTTGTTTTATGCTAAAATCTACCTATAAAATCCTTTATGTTTTAGGAGCTCCAAATGGACCAGCAAGCAAAGAAACATCTCCAAGAGGAGTTTGATGCATCTTTAGAGGAAAAAGATCAGTATATCAGTGTTCTCCAGACTCAGGTAAGAAATTGAAAGTGTGACATTCTTGGATAAAGAAAAATAAAAGGAGTTTTGATGGGATATGTAATAGGTTCCAGATGTTTTTAAAAATGGGATATTTTAAAACTCTTTGCTTTTCCTCAGTTAATTTTAAGGTAATTGTTGATTTATTATCCTTTGGCTAACTGTGATATAATTGAAAGTAACAAAAAATAAACTGCATTGGGAGTAAACTTTTTAATTGTTTCCCTTGGTATAGCAAAAAGAGCATCTTTACTCTGTCCTCTCTGTTATAAAGAAAGTACTACTATATTTTCTTTTGAATCATTTTTTTTTCTAATGAAGCACATTTTTCTTAGGTTTCTCTGCTGAAACAACGGCTACGAAATGGTCCAATGAATATTGATTTAACAAAACCACTCCCTCAAATGGAACCACAGGCTGAAGGCGTCACTGAAGAAAACACAGGGAGTGATGTAGCGGCCGTAGGTGAGCTTCATCTTGTCAAAACGTTAATTTAAAAACCAGAGGAGGGTGTTGCCAGACTCTAGGATATGAGCTATTCAACATGGGCCAAGATAGAAGTAAAGTATTTTGATCCTAACATTTCCAGGAAGATGCAAGAGTTTTTGTTGTTTTTTTTCTGTTCTTTGTTGTTATTCAGGAGAAAGTAAGTAATTGTTTTAAGACTTGACAATCTGTGAGTAGTAGCACCTCATTTTCATTATAATTGAAATAAATTTATTATCTTACACTTTTTTATTTTTTATACTGTTTTATTGATAGCAATAGTTTTCATATAAACAGGATAGTTCTACTCAAGATTAATGAATATGTAATTTTTTATAATTTTTTAAGTAATATTACTTACAGTACATATTTCTGTATTCAAAGATGTCTGTTCTTGCCCTATTTTTTGCTATCTAACTGGAAAAGAGTAGTTAATTTTTTTCTTAAAATCCATGTATAGTCCTCCCTACTCTTTGAGGCTTTGAGGTGCATATTCAATGAAATTTTTACTTTTTATTTACCAGCTCTTTGTCTCCAAGAGATTTATGATAAACTCTTGGTCTAGCCAGAGCCACAGTAGCTGTCTGTCTGAGCAACCATCCTGTAAGGGGCCTTGAAATTCCCCTGAAGTGTGAAAACTTCACTCATAAATGTAAGGAAATGGAAAAAGGTGTACTTACCAGAATTCTTTTCTGGAAGAGATTAGACTACATTGGAAGAAATACTTAATTAATCCTTTTGGGATGGTAGCTAAGACAAAGGAAGTGTGCCTCTCTCTGTTGATCTGGTTTAGAGTATAGCAGAGTGTTGGGATAGTCCTATGTACTAACAGAATTAACTCTTCTCAGAAAGCCTTTATATTCCTTACTGACTGCCCCTGCTGTGCTGCTTTATTGTTACTAGTTGGAGATGGAACTTCTGCTAACACACTGGAAATACTTCAACAAAGAGTTAAGCGTCAAGAGAACCTACTGCAGCGTTGTAAGGAAACAATTCAGTCACGTAAGGAACAATGTACACTATTAACCAGTGAAAAAGAAGCACTGCAGGAACAACTAGATGAAAGACTTCAAGAGCTAGAAAAGATTAAGGTAAAGAGCAAATGAGTTTTGTTTCACGTAGCCCCATCAAGTTAGATGCACAGGCTCCAGCGTGGCCTGCACCTCCTATGCAAAGCCTTTTCCCTTCCCCTGCAGACAGCATGGAGAGGGCACCCAAGTGCTCTGGGCTTCATATCAGTTACAATACTTTTGAGACATCCTGTGTACTTTTCTTCTAGACTATCCAAATTAGATAAAATGTTTAGAGTTCTCATATGAGGAGAAGCTTTATTAGAGATGGAAATGAATTTTTAAAATTTTTAAAATTTTTAGGAGCTTCATATGGCTGAGAAGACTAAACTTATCACTCAGTTACGTGATGCAAAGAACTTAATTGAACAGCTTGAACAAGATAAGGTAAAACAATACTTATGATACTAAATTCACTTTTGGAAGCAATTGGAAGCATTTAGACCTCTGCTTTCCAAAATTATTGCAGCTGCTTCCATGAAAAACATTTTTGTTTTAATTTCTGGATTTATATAACTGTTAGCATTAGTTTTGTGTCATGTGAAGCTGATTCTCTGATTTCTGGATCTCAGTATTTTGATTTATAGATTAGAATAACTATTGCAAAAGAAATTTATTTATAGTATATAATATGTTTCAGAGAAAAGTTATTTATAATTAAGGCATTGCTAAATGTGGATGATAAAAGTATTGTCTTTCAAATAAAATGGAAACAGAATAATCTTTTAGATAAATTGCCTAAAAAATACAGAAGTTGTAATGTATAATTAGCATAAATAGAAAGAGATTGGTAGTGTAGAGTTGGAGCTCTAGCTGTAGCTATGGCAGCAATGACAACTGAAAAATTCATGGGCAAATAGTTTTGACTTAACTCTTTCAGTCCCAAGTTCTTGGATCCTTTTTAAAAAGCTGCTCCCAGTTGGTTACACACCATCCACCATTTTCTTTAATATGCTGCTTTATAGCTACAGTAGCTATGCAATTAAGAACATGTCAGAGCCATTCTATTGAAATATATTGGCAATCTTTTCATTCTATAATATCATTTTGCTAGATTCTACTCTATAGAATGTATGAAGGGCCCACTTTTAAAAAAAAGCCTTTTTATTATGAAAACACTTACAAAAGTAGAAAGATTAATGTTATGAATTCCTACGAACCCATCACCCAGCTTCAACAGTTAACATGGCTAATCTTATTTGTACATTCCCAACCCCCATTATCCTCAACCCTTTGGAACAAATCCAAGAAATCTTATCATTTCTTCCACAAGTATTTTAATGTAAAGTAAAGGACTCTGTTTTTTTATAAAAACATAAACACATAATCATGATCACATTAAAAATTTAATTGCTTAATACAATTAACTAGTTTCAGATTTCTCTTTTTGTCTCATACATTATTTTTCCATTTTTATGAATCAGGATTCAAATAAGGTTCTTTCATTGCAAGTGATTGATATGACTGTTAAAACTTCTTTTAATCTATAGGTTTCACTGCCCTCTTTCTCTCTCTTCTTTTTCTATTGTGATTTGGTATTTTGAAGAAACTGAAGGCCACGATTTTGTTTTGAAATTTTATGTAATAATGCCTCACCTGGTTTTTATCTATTTAATCAGCCATCTTGAAGAGTCATACATTTTTTTTCTTTTTATTTTATTAAAAAAAATTTTTTAAATTTAATAAATCTTTATTGTTCAGATTATTACAATTGTTCCTCTTTTTTCCCCCATAGCTCCCCTCCACCCAGTTCCCAACCCACCCTCTGCCCTTTACCCTCCCTCCCTCCACCCCCCATCCTCATCCATAGGTGTATGATTTTTGTCCAGTTTCTTCCCGCACCCTCCACACCCCTTTCCCCTTGAGAATTGTCAGTCCACTCTCTTTCTATGCCCCTGATCCTATTATATTCACCAGTTTATTCTGCTCACCAGATTTTTTTTAATTCACTTGATTTTTTAGATTCACTTGTTGATAGATATGTATTTGTTCATAATTTTTATCTTTACCTTTTTCTTCTTCTTCCTCTTCTTAAAGGATACCTTTCAGCATTTTATATAATACTGGTTTGGCAGTGATGAACTCCTTTAGCTTTTTCTTATCTGTGAAGCTCTTTATTTGACCTTCAATTCTGAATGATAGCTTTGCTGAGTAGTGTAATCTTGGTTGTAGGTTCTTGCTATTCATCACTTTGAATATTTCTTGCCACTCCCATCTGGCCTGCATAGTTTCTGTTGAGAAATCAGCTGACAGTGGTATGGGTGCTCCCTAGTAGGTAACTAACTGTTTTTCTCTTGCTGCTTTTAATATTCTCTGTCTTTTGCTCTTGGCATTTTAATTATGATATGTCTTGGTGTGGTCCTCTTTGGATTCCTTTTGTTTAGGGTTCTCTGTGCTTCCTGGACTTGTAAGTCTATTTCTTTCACCAGGTGGGGGAAGTTTTCAGTCATTATTTCTTCAAATAGGCTTTCAGTATCTTGCTCTCTTTTCTGGCACCCCCATAATTCTGATGTTGGTACACTTGAAGTTGTCCTAGAAGCTCCTTACACTATCTTCATATTTCTGGATTCTTTTTTCTTTTTTCTTTTCCGGTTGAGTGTTTTTTGCTTCTTTGTATTTCAAATCTTTGACTTGATTCTTGCTATCCTCTAGTCTGCTGTTAGATCTTTGTATAATATTTTGTATTTCAGTCGGTGTATGCTTAATTTCTAGTTGGTCCTTTTTCATATCCTCGAAGGTCTCACTAAATTTATCGGCCTTTTCTAGAAAATTCTTGAAAAACATTATAACTGTGGTTTTGAACTCTATATCCAGTCGTTTGCTTTCCTCCATTTCTTTCATTTGTGATCTGTTTCTTTGTCTCTACATTTTGGCTGCTTCCCTGAGTTGATAGAGTGGCTTTGTGTGCTAGGTGTCCTATAGGGCCCAGTGGCTCAGCCTCTCCAGTTACCTGAGGTGGACACTCTTGGTGCACCCCTTTGTGGGCTGTGTGCACAGTCTTGTTGTAGTTAAGCCTTGATTGTTGTTGGTATCACTGGGAGGACTTGACCTCCAGGCCAATTGGCTGTGAGGATCAGCTGTGTCTACGCTGGGAGAACTTCTGTGCTGGAGACACCCTTATGGGAGAAGACTTGCAAAAGCCTCTGTGCTCAGCTTGGATGGGGCAGAGTCTCAGGGCAGAGCAGACAGCATTGGTTTCCCATCAGCCCTGCCCTAATAGGCCCCTGTGTCTCAGTGTCCTGTGGTTATCACTGCAGCACCTCTGAGAGAAAGCCGCCCTTGAGTTCTGCCCACTGCCAAACAGTCCAGTTTCTCCCCGAATGAGTCTGGGTCCCCAGAGAATTTTCCCGAACTGGAGTTCAGTGCAGTTGGGAGCTTTTGTCTCCCTCCTGCTTGAGAAAGCCAGCTGTGCACTCAGTTGCCTGTCTTCTCTGTGCGCGCGTCTCTGCCTCCTGCAGCTCCTCTGAGTCTCAGTGTGCTTTTCTCTTTCCTTCTAGTTGTAGAATTTCCACTCAGCCAGCCTTTCTGTGGTTCTGGATGATGTCCATTTTGTCTTTTAGTTGTAGTTTTGAAATCGTTGTGCGAGGCAGCAGTTTAGGTGTTTACCTATGCCGCCATTTGGTTTCTCTTGAGTCATACATTAAAGCAGGGGTTTACAAACCCTGGAAGTAAAATAATAATCTTCTTAAGGTAATAGCTGTCACAAAATCTTACTTTTTAAGGACAAGTTAAACCACCCCATTTTTTGTTAGTCATGAATGACTAACTTGGTGACCTTCATTTCTTGTGTAGGTTATCCAAGAGTGGGAAGACAGTAGCAATTAGCAAATTGGAGGAATGGAGATGCCTCACTGACATAATAAGAATTAGTGGTGGATACATAGACTTTCACAAGGGGAAAAGAAAAACCAGGTAGATCTGCACCACGGTCTTGGGCCACCCAGTGTGGCAGCAGTAACCTTACACTATCAGCAGCCTCTGAGGCTTTCTCCATGTTACAGCGCAGATTCAGAATTATAGTTCATGATGGCTCTGAGCCAAATACAAAAGGCTGTATTTTGTTCATTATAAACTGTTACTAAGATGGGGGAAATATGTTAAACATTCATAGGAAGATTATAAAATAAGTTTTTAAACTAAAATATGTTTTTAATACTTAAAAGATTAAGCTTACTATTTTGATATCAGTAAATAAAAAATACACTGGTAAGTCAGGTAATCAAGGTTATAACAGTAGACACTGTAGTATATAGTGAAAAACACAGACTTCAGTTTATAAAATAATGAAAAAAATTCTTATGCTGTATTTATTAAGAAGGACTTTGTTTTCTGACTTTTAAAGTAAGTTTGATACATGCTATTGATGATGCAGTTTTGTTATGCAAACACTTTAGAGTCTGCCCTTCTGTTTAGGGAATGGTAATAGCAGAGACAAAACGGCAGATGCATGAAACTCTGGAGATAAAAGAAGAAGAAATTGCTCAACTTCGCAGTCGCATCAAACAGATGACTACCCAGGGAGAGGAATTACGGGAACAGAAAGAAAAGTCTGAAAGAGCTGGTAAGAACTCGGGTTACTCATTTTATGTTAGAGCTCGAAAGTCATGTAAAGTGCGACTTTTCCAACCAACATTTAGAAAAATTAAAGATTGATAAAATGCTTAACTGTAGAGACTGTATAAGACACTGGACTATTCCTTGGAGGAGGCAGGGGATGGTAAACTATGGCCTATTCATGTAGGGTTTTCAGCTAGTAATGATTTTTACATTTTCAAGTAGTTGGATAAAAGCAGAAGAAGAATATGTAACAGAGACCATATGTGTCCTGCAAAGCCTAAAGTATTTACTGTCTTGCTCTTTATAGAAAATGTTTGCTGATCACTGCCTTAAAGTACATATTAAATAACTGCTACCTTATAAATGCTTTAGAGTAAACAAAGTATAAGATATAGTCCGCTTTTTATTTTTTCATCCTCACCCGAAGATATTTTTTCCACTTATTTTATTTTATATTTCTTTAGAGAGAGTGGAAGGGAAGGAGGGAGAGAGAAACATTAAAGTGAGAGAGACACATTGATTGCTGGCCTCCTGCATGTGCCTTGACAAGGGCCGGGATTGAACCTGAAACCCAGGTATGTGCTCCTAAACTGGCCAGGCTGACGCTGTAACCACTGAACAATACTGGCCAAGGCTATTGTCTGTTTTTTTTTTTTTTTTAATAGTCTGCTTTTTAAATGAATAATGAATAATTCCATGTTACACATAATAGCATTATGTTTTGACATAATAAATGCTAGGCTGTAAAGTGTAGGCACCAGCATAGTATTTTTGACCCATCCAGCCCTCTCATACATTACTGAGTAATGCTAGGAAAGAAGGGAGAGGCATTAGAAAGTGGAGATGGCAGAATGACCTGATGCCGTTAGGTTAGTGAGGATGTGAGTTTTGAGTTGGGCCTCAAATGAATAGGATGGGCCTAAAGAGTGAGGTGGGACAGCACACATTTCAGAGGCTACAAGACCATAAACAGGCACAGTGACCTTAGTGGGTGTGTACATCAACTGAAAACTATTCTTGCTGAAGTGGGGAATAAAGTTGGATTATGAAGGAACTATTAAAATCTTAAAAGGTGAGTAGCTGAGTTTAGATTTGTTGTACAAGGCAAAAAGAAACCAGTAGTAGGAAAATATAATGTATGGAAGCTAGTGTTTTATGGAGAAAAGAAATGAAGGGGAAGTTAAACTTACAAGCAAAGGTAGAAATCCAGGTTTGGAGGACTGAGTGCTTTGGGCCACCTCAACTAGGATTGTGGCCTGGGAAGGAGGAAGTGTACAGTTTGCAGACTTTGGTATTTCATCAACTCGGAGAGGCAGAAGAAAAGGAGGGATCTAGGATGACTCCAAATTTTCAGCTTAGGAAACTGAATTAATAGTGTGAAGTCAGAATAGGAAATGTAAATGGGGAAATTGAGGAATGGGTTGAAATGATGAGTTTTCTTATTAAATGCTTTGAATTTGAGCCAATCATGAGCTTTTCAAATGGAATTGACTTGTAGGAATCTATAATAATAAAAGTGTAATTAGACCGGACAGCTGAACGACCTTCCGGACATCATTCTGGATGTCCTTCTGGACGAAACTGTGGTGGCAGGGGGTGAGGAAGAGGTGGTTAGGGGTCATCAGGCAGGCAGGCGAGCAGTTAGGGGTGATCAGGCAGGCAGGCAGAGGGGTTAGGAGTGATCTGGCAGGCAGGCAGGTGAGCGGTTAGGAGCCAGGGGTCCTGGATTATGAGAGGGTGTAGGCTGGGCTGAGAGACCCGCCCACTCCAACCCCCAAGCACAAATTTTGTGTACCAGGCCTCTAGTCTATATAATAAAAGTCTAAGCAACTGTTAAAGTGGAACTACTGGGATGACCGGTTGCTATGATACGCACTGACCACCAGGGGGCAGACACTCAATGTAGGAGCTGCCCACTGGTGGTCAGTGTGCTCCCACAAGGGGAGCACCGCTCAGCCAGAAGCCGGGCTCATGGCTGGCGAGCTCAGCTGCCACGGCAGGAGCCTCTCCCGACTCCGTGGCAGCTGGCTGGGATGAGCGTGAGCGGCACAACACCTGTCCCTGATTCAGGCTCCACCTTGGCTGCCTGCCACTTGGCACACTGCTACATCCCTTGAGGGGTCCTGGACTGCGAGAGGGATGTCCCAGACTGAGGGGACCCCCTCTCCTCCGGTGCATGAATTTTGTGCACTGGACCTCTAGTTTAGAAATAAGAAAATGGAGCAACTTTCAGGAGTCATTAGCTTGAGGTTGAAGCCTATGATTCAATCTGTAGGAGAGGCTGATTTCTCTAAAAGATGAGATTTTACAATTGTAGTAAAGGCAGTGGCAGTAGTAAAACCAGTGGCAGAATGATTTTCAGTTGATTAATATACCCACTTTGTATACACTGCTGCTCCTACTGATAGCTAACAGTTATTTTATGCAAGGTTCTATTATAAATGCCTCACTTGTATTTACCTGTGTGTGTACTTATATTTAATTATCACAATTCCTATGAAGTAGGTATTATTATTATTCTCATTTTATAAATAAGAAAACCCAAAAACATAGAAGGTAAGTTAACTTGCTTACATTCATGCACAGAGAGTAAATGTATAGTCAGGTTTTGATTCCAGGCATTTTGAGTCCAGAGTCTGCTCTTAACCAGAGAGATGAGTTTAGCAGAGAGAAATCAATTAAAAAGGCACCAAGAAGTCATAGGAATTATGGAAAGTTATACTTTTTTTTGGGAATATCAGAGTCATTTCCAGAAGTGGGGGAGATAGGATGAAAACTAAAAAAAAAAAAGGGTCTTTGAATTTGGGGAGGATTTGATTCCCAGGATACAGTTTTAGAAATGTAGAAACTAGATTGTAGGTAATTCACATGTGGGATAAAAATTTCCCAGATAACTATTCTATTCACCTCTTTAATAATACAGTCTTCCTCCTCTTGCTTCTTCAAAATTCAGATGTATTTTGTCATTAAATATGATTTACATAAGATTATATTTTTGTAAATAATTGATAGCCTGTAAATTGAGAACATTTTCTGTTAATAGTACTGTCAAAATATTAAAAATTAATTAATAAAGATAGGGTTAAGACTTAAAGTTATTTAATATACATTCCCTTTGGAAAGTCTTTGGACCACAGTTATATGTGCTTTTATAGATATTTAAAATTTTATTTTGGGTCATAAGTATTAAAGGCTGTGATAGAAAGTTATAACAGACTCATTTCACACTGAAGATACTGCCTTTTAAGTCTATTATGTTAACTAGTTTTGGACACCAACTGCATTTCATGTAATGGTCATAATTGAGTCTGAACTGAATTGTTCATATATAAAGTGATTCTTAGACAGTTCACATATAAAGTGGATATGCCAACTGACAAAAAAATTCCAACTTAGTACTAAACGTAAGAAAAGGTCTTTGAAAGGAAGTAGAGTTTCTATAAATAGTCTGTGAACATCATCTGGTTCTTGGAGAATTCAATTGCTCTGTTAAATATTTGTCTTTTTCTTAGAGTTAAAAAATTCAAAGGCTAAATACATAAGAGCTGGCTATGTGAAGGAAACATTAACAATATTAAAGCTTGCAGTTGTTAAGATTTTTCAAAGTAAATTGTCCTATATAATAAAAGGCTAATATGCAAATTGTCCCCTTGACTGGGAGTTCGACTGGAAGTTCAACCTGGGGCCAGGGCTGGCTGGCCAACCTCCCATGGCCCCTCCCTTCAACTGGTCCTGCCCTGTCCCCCTTCACCCTCCCCCCCCCCCAATCGGGGCAGGCTGGCTGGATCCTACCCATGCACGAATTCGTGCACCGGGCCTCTACAAAGAATACAAACTCTCCTAATGTATTTTCAACTGTAAAAAGTTTAACTCTGATATATTTAATAATTTTTGATATGTAGATATTAGTAGACAACTAATTTCTTTGGCTTGCTTTTTCTGGAGGTCAAAATTGGTTCAATTACATTCCCCATACTTTTAATGGAAAACAGTCCATTGCACTGCTCTTCTTAGTTTTTCTATATGAACTGTAGTTCTCCCATATGTTGGAGGACAAAGGAGATTGGATGTTTATTATTTTTCCAAAGGACAATTTTATCATAAAATATTGAGACTATGTGAACATGGTGACATGCCTAATTTAGGGTGCTATATCAATCTATGGTACTTATTCTACTTTCTAGTGGAATTGTTAGGCATGTTTTTAAAGTATCATACTATATCATTCTTGTCCTGTTAAAATTATTTTATTTGGTAAGAAAAGCCAAATCAATTTTTTATAAGCATTTTACTAAAACTGTTGATAGTATTTCTCTCTAGACGCCACTTAAGAACAGATAGTCATATCTTTAAGTAAACAGATTTTTAAACTTAGAGAAGTCTGGTGATTTAGCTTAAGTGCATAATGTTGTATTTTATGGGTGCTAGTTATTATTACTAGTTGTCTAGAATATTATCTCTTCAATACAGTACCAGTACAGAATGTTAATGCTACTAAAATTCACACTAGGTCTTTTTGTGTGTGGGGTGTGTGGGGTGTGTGGTGTGTGTGTGTGTTGTGTGTTGTGTGGTGTGTGTGTGTGTGTGTTTCAACCAGGATATGAGGTGAGGGTAGTTGGCTAGTTACTAATACAGGATATTACAAAAAAACACTGGAAAAAAGAAAAAATGAAAGAATACCACTGTTGCTTCAGTACACTTACATTTAGTCCTTTTTCTAATCCTTATTTTTATATTATTGTAAATAATATTTTATCATATTGTATATACAAATTTGATATGCATGCTCCTTTTTTCTCCATTTAATATTATATTAGGAGTACTTTTACATGTTGCTAAAGTACTAACATTTTAATGGCTGTGTCAGAATGCATGCACATCATTTACTTAACCATTTCCCTGCCGATTAATGTCTAGATTATTTTATATTTCTGCTATTATGAATAATACTATAACAACCCATTTCATATTTCATTTTTTTCTCAGGGTTAATTCTTTCCTATAGACTTTTAGTCTTTTCTGTTAATTACCTTTAAGTCATTTAAGTAAAGCCAATATAAAAAAGAGAACTCATGTCAGAATGTTAACTCCTATCCCTCCTTTAAAATGTCCTTGCCTAGAAGTATGCCATATGAATAAAATATTCTGCTTGGATTAGGAAAGTTTCCAGAGTGCACTATCTTTGTAAGCTCTGTTTCCCTTTCATGCACCCTGTTTTTGCTGAAGTTATATGTTTTATATGATTGGCTGCATTTAAAAACTTAGATTAGCTTATGACATTCTTTGCTTTTTTATTGCCATGTTGTGTTTGTGTAGGAAATATGCTTTTTTATTAATTTGTATAGTATAGGTTTGATACACCAAAGACATTCAGTAAATGTATTTATTTGATGTTTGAAAGACCCTTTAAAATAGAGCTTATGTATTTAAATAAAGTATAAGATTTATGTATATTTATATAATAAACAAAAATCACAGGTGTATTTACGTGCTTTGTTAGTTGTTGATAATTTATGTAACAGAGTTTTCTTGGAGTCTTAAGTCTCACAAAACATCTTATTTTTGTGCATCCACACATGCCTATAAGTGAATCATGGTGCCTTTCCCAAGCCTTGTATGAACAGGACTGGGGTAAGGGCTATTTGTTTTCTTATCATGGTGCTTAGGATAAGCTTTACAAAGAAAATTCCATGTTTCTCAGGCAAAAAGAAAAAATTATGCTTTAAAGTACAGTTAAGTCTGCCATGTTAGATAAGTTACATATTTTGGCACTAAATAAATAGCTGATGGAAAAATGTATTATTTTAAATGGAATTAGAGTTTTATTCATTATAGATTGTTTATTTAATAGTCATGTATTTGTAGGTGCTCAACACATTTCTACAGTAGTAGCCATGCACCCATATATCTAAGGTAGTCATGGTTACCCTGCACTTATTTATGGCACTGTCACATTCTGAAAAGCATCAGCAAACAGAAGAACACATTTCTTTGCTACAGAATCATATCTTCATTTACTCAGCTTTAGCCTAATATTTTCTAAGATCAGACTGATGTTTTTAAGGTTTATTAATAGATAAATCTATATGGTTAATATAAAGTACATGAAATTTTGTATAGATCTATACATTTTAAAAAGTCAAAGCATAATTGATCTACAGAATGAATCTTCTTATGCAGTTTGGAAAGTGGCTTAAAAAGTAGATCTCCATTGTACATGTAATGTTTATTAAATATCCGAAGGCCCCAATTTGTATATAAATATTGCAGTGTCTGGTTTGTGCCCCTGGGTGGTAGTATTACTTTATTTTCAGTTAAACTCTAGAGGAGTGGTTTTCAAAATTTTTTGGTCTTACAGACCTCTCTATACTCTTACAACTTACTGAGGATTCCAAAGAGCTTTTGTTTATGTGGGTTATATGTAGTGATTTTTATTGTATCAGAAATTTAAAAATGTTTTTTAGTTCATTTAAAAATAACAATTATAAGCCTATTACATATTAGTTAAATACTTTTATGAAAATTACATGTATTTTCCAAAACAAAATTTTGTGTGAAGAGTAGCCTTGTTTTATATTTTTGCTAATCTCATTGTTTAGCTTAATAGAAGATAGCTGGATTTTATATCTGTTTTTGCATTTAATCTGTTGTGATATGATGTTTTGTTTGAAATATATGAAGAAAATCTCCCCTCATGTAGATATGTATTTGGAAAAGGGAAGACCTGATAGGCCCTCTGAAAGGGTCTTAGGACTCATGGACATTTGAATTACACTTTGAAAACTGCCACTAGATTTGCTTTTATTCACAAGTCTTGATGATTAGATGGGAATTCTGATAAAAATTCTTTGGGTTGCTTTTTCTGTTAATTTGCATTTTATTCATTTTGTAGTATAATCTGTGTTTTTTTAGTTTAATATCACATGCATTTTACAGCTTTTTTTTTTTACTGGGATAAAGACTTAGGCGCTAGCTTACTTATTCATTTTTTGATGTTCTCAATCAGTGTCTTAGGATCAACATTTCATTGAGGGATTGGCAACCTTTCCTCATTTCTGCATGTTTGTTTATTTCCTATAGTGGGAGTAGAAGTGGATCCTGTTATTCTTATAGTAACATGTCCTCTGGAACAGTGCAACAAAACCGTAATGCTACCTGGAATCTCAAAATTCTGGCTTTTGTTATACAGTTAGTAAGGGCATTAAGGATGAGGACAGGAAAAGGTGGTGAAGTGGCAAAAGCAAATGCCACATTCTTCTTACCTTTACCGAAGGATTAATTCGTTTATTTCTCTCCCCTTCTTACTACTTCAACTTTTGTGTGTGTGAAAAATTTTTCTTTATGTCACCCAATGCCTTGCATATGGTTGGCAAATGGCAAACATCCAAAATATATGATGAATGGTTGGCTTATTGAGCTGTTGCCAACATTTCTCATTAAACTCTTGCAGCGAGCATTTGTCCCTTTTATAATTCCCACAGATGTGAATGAATCTCATCTGAAGTGGAAAGTGAGGAGCTAGCAATAAAAGGCCTCCATATTTTACTTTTGGTGGAGGGCCATTAAATTTTTGCCTAGAAATATTTTCAAAGTTTTTTTTTTTTTTTTAATAAAAATTGCCTGAGATACATTGAATTTTGCTTTGGAAGAACACAGTGTGTTCTTGCAACATTTGGTGGCAGTTTGTGCTTAGCGTCCCGTTGTGTGTGCTGTGACCGTGGTTTTCCTGAGCACTCTTGCATGTTGACAGAGACTTGTCAGCTGTGCTCATGTATGCTTTCATTCTCTCCATTCACTTCGTTGGTAATTACAAGATAAACTATGTAGATGTTCAGAACATACTTCTTTACTACTCACATTAAAGTCCTAGAATAGTTTCATTTGGGACACCAATTTACTGTACCTGGTTTTTGCAACATCAGAAAGTGAGATGTTTCTGGTTAGTAAGTAAACTCTCAGTGTATCCTCCTTCAGCATTGAAATGGGACTCATTATTGAAGATAGACTTCCTGTAAGGAGGTGGCTTCATTTGTGGTACAGTGTAGAATCCTGAATGGGTTTAAAATATGTTTCCTATGTGTGGATATATGCAATGTGTTTTAATGCCTTTTTTGTATTTAACATTTTTGTAAAGGAGGATGAGAATGGAAAGAAGTTGAGTTTTTTTGTGTCTGTCTGAGGTATAACATGCTACATTTTGTTGAGTTAGAAGCCATCAGTAATTGCATGGTTCAAAAATTTTGGTTTAGTAAGATATATTATTGTTTACCTGAACTTGATCAATGTCAGCATTCTTAATTTTTAAAAACAATGCAAGGTAAGGGTTGTTTCTTAAATACAATTTTAAAGTTTTATCATCAAGCCTATATATTCAAGTTGATTTATCATCTGAGGGAAAAATTGGGTGCCTCAGTTCTTGCATTTGAATGAGGACATTGAATTAAAAGATCCCTAGGTAGCCTGGCCAGTATGGCTCAGTGGTTGAGTGTTGTCCCTTGCTTCAAGAGGTTGCTGGTTCACTTCCCAGTCAGGGCACATGCTCGGGTTACAGGCTCAATCTCCAGTAGGGGATGTGCAGGAGGCAGCCAATCAGTATTTCTATCCCTCTCTCTCCCTTCCTCTCTCTGAAATAAATAAAAACTTAAAAAAACCCTCTAGGTATCTATAATAATAAAAGCATAATATGCTAATTAGATCTGACGTCCTTCTGGACGACCTTCCGGACGAAGTGGGGGCTATGAGGGAAGCCCGGGTTCCAGTTGCCTGCTGGCAGCTGGAGGGAAGCCAGTCCTGGTGCCAGAGGGAAGCCGGTGCTGGCAGCAGGGGGAAGGAAGGCCTACTCTTGCATGAATTTCTTGCCTCAGGCCTCTAGTAAAATTATATGGTTCTCTGACATGGTAGCAGAAGATGGGAAAGAAGATTGAATTTAGATGGAAAGAACTGTGGAACCAGATCTATCCTATTTTAATTATTATGATGGATAATCAAATGACTTAAGAAAACCTTTTCAGTGGATTAAACACTAAAATTAGAATTTAATGCAGGGGAATATTCTAAAATTTTCATGATTGAGGTTAGAAAACTTCATTATTGGAAGATTATATCTGAACTTGTGGCATGGATTTTTTTGTTTGAAAAAGTAAGAGCACTACATCTATTTTTATACTGTACTGGATTCTGGAATTTAAAAAATGAAAACAAAGAAAATTCAATTGGAATCGACTGTATACAGTTTTGTTGTATTTTGCTTAATTGACAAAAGTTTTTCATTTAAAACTCTATTTTGCTGAAAGAATATAAAAAGTATATTCGAGTTCTCCAGAGCCTGATTCAAAATATTTCTGAGAAGTGCTTTGAAATGCTAAGTTATAATTTTACATGCTGAATAATGACAGTAATGTAAAGATGCTGATGACATCCAAGCATTCAAAAATGTTATCATTCCTTTTCCCAGGTTTTTCGTTTCCACATTTAAGCCGTAAGCACTCTTACAGATTCGCTTTCCCATAATTGATCACTTTACTTGATTTCTAAGAAATTAGGAAATGAAATTTCTTGTTAGTAGTAAGGATATTTTTTATGTTTGACATGAGAATTTGTAAAAAAAATTTCTCAAGGGAGGATGTGTTTGTTGAATTTTAAAGAGAGGAAGGCAGAGAGAGAGGGGAAGGAGGGAGAAACATTGATTGTGAGAGAGAAACATGCCCAACCAGGGACTGAACCTGCAACCTCGGGATGTGCCCCGACCAGGAATCAAACCCGCAACCTTGTGGTGTACAGAACAATGCTCTAACTGAGCCACACAGGCCAGGGCAGCACTGGAATTTATAGTAAAGGAGTATCTAAATTAAACAAAGACAACATTGTCCTTTAAATACTTCATTTTCTAACATTTATATCGTAGGAATTATCATCTTGCTGTTGGCAGACAAATACCAGTAAAACTAGTATAGGAATCTTTAAAAGTAATTTCAGCTAATTAATGTTTCTTTGAAATTTACAGTGTCAGCATTAGTTTTATGCTTTGGACATATAAAATGAATAGTTTAGATAGATTTGTTTCTATAGCACAGATACATGGTTGTCCAGAGAAGTTTTTGTTTAAATGTTAAGCACAGTAAAATATGTTTCCCAGTTGTTAGTAGAATTCAACCTTTTTCTTGCCTTTTTCTGTACTAATGCAATTTGCTATTAAGAAAATGCTTTAGAACAGATTCTGCTTTTAGGTATGAACTTGCTGTGCTTAAACCACTCTCTGTTAAGCCACGGTGTGGTTAATAAAAGGGCTTTTCCCCCAAGTTGCCATAGGTTAAAGTTCCACATTTCTTATACCAGTGGTCGGCAAACTCATTAGTCAACAGAGCCAAATATCAACAGTACAACGATTGAAATTTCTTTTGAGAGCCAAATTTTTTAAACTTAAACTTCTTCTAACGCCACTTCTTCAAAATAGACTCGCCCAGGCCGTGGTATTTTGTGGAAGAGCCACACTCAAGGGGGCAAAGAGCTGCATTTGGCTCGCGAGCTGCGGTTTGCTAACCACTGCTCTAGGCTAGATGTTTGTTTTTTGCAGGCCCTGAATTTTTACTTTTTTCACCTAAGAATTCCCTGCTTGTAGTACTTTTCTATACACTGATGAATTAGGTAAAATTTTCTAGTTACCGGTCCTAGTTCAAAATTTATATAGGAAGTAGGTTTCATTTCAAAATACATTGTTTAATTATGTGATTCAGCCAGTAAATTTTAAAACAACAACACTGTTCTTTTACTATATTGTTAACAGGTTTTTAAAAGTAAGATTAGTCAAAGAATAACTTTTACATTAAAAATGTCCTAGTGAATAAATAATAATATTAACTAATTATTGATAATAGATAACTGCATATCAAACAAAACAAGCAATTAAAATTACATAGTACGGAAGTAGATATAAGCCTTTGAGTTTTTTATCCATAAGGGCAATTGTGGGTAGAGTGGGGAACCATTAGTAATTAAATATTTGGTTCAGACTTCTGAGCTTCAGTTCATATACGCAATTGCACGATCCTAATCCAGAACTCAATAACAAATTGGATTCAGTGACTGAGCATTTCTTGTGGCTTTGTTGAGCCACTCAGAAGTATCTCCTGGCTTAAACACTGATGAGTTTTTTTAGCCTGTCCTGCTACTGCTGCTCTTAGTTCTTTGAATTGAATGTAAAACACTTTAGCTCAATGATAGTATTTCTTGAGATACTTGTTTTCTGCTGTTTTCATTATAGCTTTTGAGGAACTTGAAAAAGCTTTGAGTACAGCCCAAAAAACAGAAGAATCACGGAGAAAAATGAAGGCAGAAATGGATGAACAAATAAAAGCTCTTGAAAAAACAAGTGAGGAGGAACGCATCAGTCTTCAACAGGAATTAAGTCGGGTGAAACAGGAGGTTGTTGATGTAATGAAAGTAAGAATAATAATAGATTGAAATGGGCTACAGTAATTTGAAAACTTGAGTCTTATGCTTTTCTGACAATCTTTGAGTATAAAGAAGAGTTATTTTGTATTTTAGAACTTGACCATTTCATGATGTTCAGGATATAGGAAAAAAGCACTTTGACAGGGAAATGCTTATATCGTTTTGGATATACTTCCCAGAGGTAGTCTCTGCATATAATTTCTCTTTTATGTTTTAAAATCTTTAATTTTTAAATATAAAAGATAGCATGTTATATATGCTGTTCTATATTTTGCTTTTTCACTTAATAATCTGCCTTGGAGATTATTCTTTATCACTGGTAATTGATAATGATGCCCATTTGTTTTATTTTATTTATTTATTTATTTATTTTTGTTTTTTGTTAATCCTCACCTGAGGATATTTTTTCATTGATTTTTAGGGAGAGTGGAAGAGAAAGGGAAAGACAGAGAGAAACATCGATGTGAGAGAAACACATCAATTGGTTGCCTCTGACCAGGGCCAGGGCCCGAGGAGCCTGCAACCAAGGTACGTGCCTTTGACTGAATCGAACCCGAGATCCTTTGGTCTGCAGGCCAACGCTCTATCCACTGAGCCAAACTGGCTAGGGCAGTGATGCCCATTTGTTTTAAAGACTGCTCTGGATTTCATTATATAAATGTCTCATAATTTAATCAGTCTTCTACTAATAGATGTTTAGTATATTTTTCACTATTGCAGATGAGTATTCTTATCTGATCACATATATATTTTTGCAGGGTAGATTCCCTAGAAGTGGAATATTAGGCAGAGATTTATGTTATTTTTTAATTATTGCATAGTTGCTACAAACTCCATGAAGGACAGTTTATATTCTCACAAGTAATGTGTTAGGGTATGTTCCCCCCCTTCACAAAGATGGTATTGCCTAACTTTGTTATCTTTCCAAGCTCACTAGTTAAAAAAAAGATATCATTGTAGTGTTAATGTCTATATCTCTTACCAGTATGATAAACACATTTTTATATGTTTAAAAAGAATTTGTAGTTTTAGAGCTACCTGTTCAAATCCTTGACTCATTTTCCTATTGGGTTCTTGGACTTTTTCTTACTGATTTATAGAAGCTCTTTACTTATGGTAGGGATTATCTGTTCAGTTGTTTTTGGTCATGTGGAAAATGTTCTTTTTTAAAAATGCTATTGGATTATTGTCCTTTAAAAATATGTTTTTACTTGAGATCAGTTTTGAAAATTCTATGCTTTCTTCTGGCACTTACATGCTTTTATTTTTTATGGTTAAATTTTTGATCCAACTGGAATTTATTTAGTATAAGGGGTGAGATAGGGAGCCAATTTTAATTTTTTCCAGATGACTACTAAGTAGTCTCCAAATCACTTTTTAAAAGAATCCATGTTACTGCCTCTGACATGACATGCTATCTTTATTACATACTGAATTATTATAATGATACATATGTGCTTTTCCCCCTACTGGATTCTCTGCTATCCCTCTGCTTTTCCTGACCCTGTGTTGTATTACATGGTTATAATTATTCTAGTTTATAATATGTTCTACTATTTGATAACTTCTCTTATTGCTCTTATTTTTCAGAAGAGTATTGGCTTTTCTTACATTTTTATTTTGTCTAGTGAACCCCTCACCCAGTATGATCAAATTTTATTTGATCATATTAAATTTTTACATTTATTTAGGGAGGTTTGACATTTGTATAAGATTAAATATTTCTGTCAGAGAAAGAACAAGGTCAGTAGCTTGTAAAAAAATTGATTTCAGTGAGAGGAAGAGAGAGAGAGAGAGACAGACAGACAGACAGACAAAAGCATGGATATGAGAGAGAGAAACATTGATTGGTTGTCCCCAATCGGGGATCAAACCTGCAACCTAGGTATGTCCCTGACCAGGAATCGAACCCACCACCTTTTGGTGTATGGGACCATGCTCCAACCAACTGAGCCACAACAGCCAGGGTAAGGTCAATCATTTTTATAAATAGTGCATGCCTGGAAAGCTAGACAATTAGATTGGTGCAGACTGGGCAGCTTGACCGTAGTGGAGCACCCTCTCTGCGAACATCCTTATTTCCTCTATTGTACTTCCCAATTGGTGAGGGAATTCCTGCAAGATGTGGAAAAGGGGCATTGACCCCACAGGACTGGCTACTGCAGCAGCAATATTAAATGAACAATACTTTACTGATTTTTCTTTGAACTTGTGACTTTGGTGACTTGATTTATGTGGGAAATATTTTTTGTATTTTCCTCTTAAAAAGCTGTAGCTTGAAAATTGAACTGTAACAAAGTATTATTTGGTTGTAGAGTTACATATTTTATTCTGGATGTTTCACTTTAACTATCTGGCTGATTTTTAGAAATCCTCAGAACAAATTGCTAAACTACAGAAGCGTCATGAAGAAGAGTTGGCCAGCAAAGAGCAGGAGATGACCAAGAAGTTTCAGACCCAAGAAAGGGAATTTCAGGAGCAAATGAAAGCGGCTCTTGTAAGTATTTTGTTTTTGCTATAGGTCAACTTCACAGCATTATAAGTTGTCATCTCCTTACCCCTGGCTTCCAGGGTCAGACTGCTGGCAGCATTGACTTCTGAGTCAAGAAGGGATAGGATGGAGACAGAAAAGGGGCTGTCAGAGCTTTTCAAATGGTGAATGTTGATAAATAATAAGGTCAATTAAAGAAGAAGCTTTTCAGGATTGATGGGACAGTAAAAGAACCCAGATCATCGAAAATAATTATGTAGGCTTTTATAGGAATTTTATGGATCAAATTTATGTATTCTTTTTTTTTAATTAAAAAATATTTTTATTGATTTCAGAGAGGAAGGGAGAGGGAGATAGAAACGTCAATTATAGAAAGAATCACCGATCGGCTGCCTCCTGTGTGCCCCCTACTGGGGATTGGGCATGTGCCCTTGACTGGAATCAAAGCCAGGACTCTTCAGTTTGCAGGCCAATGCTCTATCCACTGAACCAAACCAGCTAGGGCAAATTCATGTATTCTTATGTAATCCTCTGATTTTGACTGGTTTTTCCATGTGGGGCTTTCTATTATAAAGAGTTGTTTCTCATCAATTACATAAATTTATAATCTAGTTTCTCTGCCTAGAGTTTAAAAAGGAAACTTTGGAGTGCAGAGAAGAGGTAGTGGCAATTGTGTGATCTTTCACATTCAGCAGTGTTTTCCACAACATTTTAAGTAGTGGAAAAATAGTAGATGTAGTGGGGTTACTGGAATAAGATTTTTCATATCAATAGTAATTGTGGCAAAGACTGGCCAGACCACATTGTAAAAGGCACAGTGTCTTGTTCCTGTAGACTAGAGCATGGGAAGAGAGAGGTGATGATACTGCCTACCTCACAGGGCTGCTGTGCAGATCCAATGAAATGTATGATTCTTATAGAAGTACTTTGGGAATGCTGAAGATTTATGTGGGTCTAAGGTGGTATTGCTTTTGGCACAGGAAAAATGTCAATCTGAATATTTGAAGATCACTCAAGAAAAAGAACAGCAAGAATCTCTGGCCCTGGAAGAGTTAGAGTTGCAGAAAAAAGCAATCCGCACAGAGAGTGAAAATAAACTTCAGGACATTCAGCAAGAAGCAGAGACTTACAGAACTGTAAGCTTATATAATATTCAGGTTCCAGAGCTCAAATTGGTTGAATATGAGAACTATGTTTTCTCTCCAGTTTGTAGAGAAGCTTTGTTTTACTGAGTTAGATTTGCATATACATGCACTTCATTTTTTATGGTAATTGCTATTAATGGGAGAGGTTTGGTGTTTGCTGTAGGGTGCTCTTGACACTGCCTATAGCTGGCTGTAGCACTGTCAGCTACTCACACTGATTCTTTGCACTCACACTCTTTTAGCATCTCCACTCCATTGCTTACTCACCCTAGTTCTTAGGAATTGGCTTCACTTTGTAGGTACCTTCCCGCCTGTCCAGCTTTATCTCAGTTATGTCCTGGACATAATTTATTCTTTGTATCACAGTTTAGTTATCCCAATGCTCCACCTTTATATTTAAGTTTTTCCCATATTAAACATGCCCTTATAATAAACATATTTGTATATATGTCTCAATGTGCACATTTTTAAGGCTCTCGGGCCCATCCCTCAGGAGTATGTGAAATGTACACCTTGTTTTTAATAAATTGACTGATGTCATTTATTTAGACTTTTTATTCTGATTTAGATAGTGAAACAGTTACACTTACCTGTAATTTTAAACTGCTTTATTTTCCCATTTCCAACATTTGTGTAAGATGGCTTGATGGAGGGGAATGGTTACTCAAGCCTAGATCTTCCAATTGCTAGCTTTGTAAATTTTACCTTAATTTTCTTACCTGTTACATGAAGAGATTGGATTTGGTAATTCCTAAAGACCTGCTCTGACATTCTGTGGCTCTGCCTTACTTAGCTCCTTTTCCTTCAGAGTCAGGGTTGATATTTTTATGAGATAATAGTAATCTTTGGTAAATTTGTGTAAGTTTCTTCTTTTTTCATGTTTTTTTTCAAAAATAATTTTTGGGGTTGAAAAATCATATACGTTATTTACCTTCCAAAATTAAATTATGTAAGCAATAGAATATTATTATAGGTCTTAAAAAACACACAGAAAAAATACCCATCTTTCTACCAACAGTTATTGTTATCTACTTTATAATTTATTTCTTATTGACTATTCATTCAAAATATTCTTGAAATATAGGTAATTGCAATAGTTATCCATGTAGGTAGAAAGAATCTGGAATTATGAGTTGTGCTTAAAATAGAATATTTTCTTTATGTAATTCGTTTAGGAATTGAGCACAGATTCTTTGTCCTTTCTAGTATTTGGTGTGATATGTAGTGCTATTTTCTAAATTTTAATCTTTAAATAGGTATAGATATCAGGTCATGTGTATTGTTACTAATAAACAAGACTGTACTTAATAAAAATACATCTGTTTTTATTAACAGAGAATTCTTGAATTAGAAAGTTGTCTGGAAAAAAGCTTACAAGAAAGCAAAATTCAATCAAAAGATTTGGCTATTCATTTGGAAGCTGAAAAAAATAAGCACAATAAAGAAATTACAATCATGGTTGAAAAACACAAGACAGAATTGGAAAGCCTGCAGCATCAACAGGATAATCTTTGGACTGCAAAACTCCAAGACTTAAGGCAACAGCATCAGACTGAAATGGAAAAACTTAGAGAAAAGTATGAACAAGAAAAAGAAACATTGTTGAAAGACAAAGAGAGTCTCTTCCAGGCCCACATAGAAGAGATGAATGAAAGGACATTAGAAAAGCTAGATGTGAAGCAAACAGAATTGGAGTCATTGTCTTCTGAACTGTCAGAAGTATTAAAAGCCCGTGACAAGCTAGAAGAGGAACTTTCTATACTAAAGAATCAAGCAAATAAAGTGAAGCAGGAATTGGAGGCCAAATTGGATGAACAGAAAAATCATCACCAGCAACAAGTTGACAATATTATTAAAGAACAAGAGATGTCTATCCAGAGAACTGAGAAGGCATTGAAAGATGAAATTAATCAACTTGGGCTTCTTCTGAAGGAAAAGGATAAGCATTTGAAAGAGCATCAGGCTCATGTGGAAAGTTTAGAGGCAGATATTAAAAAGTCAGAAAGGGAACTCCAGCAGGCCTCTGCTAAGCTGGATCTTTTTCAGTCACACCAGAGCACCACACATGAGCAGGCAAAAGCATATGAGGAGCAGTTGGCCCAGTTGCAGCAGAAGCTGTTGAATTTGGAAGCAGAAAGAATTCTTCTTACAAAACAGGTAGCTGAAGTTGAAACACAAAAGAAAGATGTTTGTACTGAGTTAGACACTCACAAAATCCAGGTGCAAGATTTAAGGCAGCAACTTGAAAAACAGAATAGTGTAATGGAGGAAAAAGTAAAATCTTTAACCCAACTCTATGAGTCCCAACTTAAAGATAGTAACATAGAGCAGGAACAGACAAAGCAAATCTTGATGGAAAAAGAAAATGTAATTTTACAAATGAGAGAAGGACAGAGCAAAGAAATTGAAACACTCAAACAGAAATTATTGGCCAAGGAGGACAGTATTAGTGTTTTGCATGAGGAATATGAAACCAAATTTAAAAATCAAGAAAAAAAGATGGAAAAAATTAAGCAGAAAGCAAAGGAGATGCAAGAAACGTTAAAGAAGAAATTGTTGGATCAGGAAGCCAAACTTAAAAAAGAGCTTGAAAATACTGCTCTAGAGCTTAGTCAGAAAGAAAAACAGTTCAATGCCAAAATTTTGGAAATGGCACAGGCTAACTCAGCTGGAATCAATGATGCAGTGTCAAGACTGGAAACAAACCAAAGGGAGCAAATAGAAAGTCTTACTGAGGTGCATAGTCGAGAACTCAATGATGTGATCTCAGTCTGGGAGAAGAAACTTCATCAGCAAGCTGAAGAACTTCAGGAAAAACATGAAATCCAGTTACAGGAAAAAGAACAAGAGGTAGCAGAACTGAAGCAAAAGATCCTCATAATTGGGTGTGAAAAGGAAGAGATGAGCAAGGAGATAGCATGGCTGAAGGAGGAAGGTGGTAAACAGGATACAGTAATAAAGGAGTTACAGGAACAAATCCACCAGAAGTCTGCGCATACAAATTCTCTTTCACAAAATGAAACGAAACTGAAAACACAACTTGAAAAGCTGGAAGGTGACTTGAAGCATTCTCTGAAGGAAAATACTTTTCTTCAGGAGCATGTAGTTGAACTGAAGAAACTGTCAGAAGAAGATAAGCTTAAGGTTTCTGAGTTGACTGACAAATTGAAAGCCACAGATGAAGAATTTCAGAGTTTAAAATCTTTACATGAAAGAAGTAAGAAAAGCCTAGAAGACAAAAGTTTGGAATTCAAAAACCTGTCTGAGGAACTAGCAGTTCAGCTGGATATTTATGCTAAGAAAACTGAAGTCTTACTACAAGCTAAAACAAATGAACTAATCAACCTCAGTAATAGTAAGATTAATGCGGTTCTCTCTAGAATTTCCCATTGTCAACATCACACAACTAAAGTTAAGGAGGCACTACGAATTAAAACTTGCAAAGTTTCTGAATTAGAAGCACAGCTTAAACAGCTAACAGAAGAGCAAAATATACTCAACAGTTCTTTTCAACAGGCTATCCACCAGTTAGAAGAAAAAGAAAATCAAATTAAGAGCATGAAGGCTGATATCGAAGGTCTTGTAACAGAAAAAGAAGCCCTACAGAGGGAGGGCGGCAGTCAGCAGCAGGCTGCCTCTGAAAAAGAGTCTTGTATCACACAGTTGAAGAAAGAGTTATCAGAAAACATCAATGCTGTCACATTGATGAAGGAAGAGCTTAAAGAAAAAAAATCTGAGATCAGTAGTCTTAATAAACAACTAACTGATTTGAATGCTCAACTTCAGAACAGTATCAGTCTAACTGAGAAAGATGCAGCCATTTCATCACTAAGTGAGCGACATGATAAGGAACAGCGTGAATTGTTGGATCAGGTGCAAGATTTATCTTTGAAAGTTGAAACTCTGAGTAAAGAGAAAATTTCTGCTCTTGAACAGGTAGATCACTTGTCTAACAAATTCTCAGAATGGAAGAAAAAAGCACAGTCAAAATTTACACAGTATCAAAATACTATTAAAGAATTACAGTTGCAGATTGAGCTAAAAACAAAGGAAGCCAGTGAAAAGGATGAGCAGATAACTTTATTGAAGGAAGACCTTGATCAGCAAAATAAAAGATTTGAATGTTTAAAGGGTGAAATGGAAGATAAGAATAACAAGATGGAGAAAAAGGAGTGTAACTTAGAGACTGAGTTAAAAATTCAAACAGCAAGAATTGTGGAATTAGAGGAGCATATTACTCAGAAGACAAATGAAATTGAGTCCTTAAATGAAGTTCTTAAAAATTACAATCAGCAAAAGGATGTCGAACAGAACGAAATGGTTCAGAAACTTCAGCACATTCAAGAGCTAGGAGAAGAAAAGGACAACAGGGTCAAAGAAGCTGAAGAAAAGGTCTTAAGACTTGAAAAGCAAGTGGCTTTCATGAAATCTGAACTTGAAGATAAGAAGAAAGAATTAGAACATATGAATTCAAGTGTGAAAAGCAAAGAAGAGGCGTTAAAAGCATTGGAAGACAGACTTGAGTTAGAGAGTGCTGCAAAATTAGCAGAACTGAAGAAGAAAGCTGAACAAAAAATTGCTTCCATCAAGAAGCAGTTATTATCTCAAATGGAAGAGAAAGAACAGCAGTATAAAAAAGATATGGAAAGCCATTTGAGTGAGCTAAATACAAAATTGCAGGAAAGAGAAAAAGAAATTCACATATTGGAAGAAAAACTTAAATCAGTGGAAAGTTCACCACAGTCAGAAACACCAGTTGTACCCAGATCAGCAAAAAATGTGGCAGCATGTACTGAGCAAGAAGAAGCAGATTCCCAAGGCTGTGTGCAGAAGGCATGTGAGGAAAAAATCAATGTTTTACAAAGAAATTTAATCGAAAAAGGAAAGCTATTGCAGAGGCTAGAGCAGGAAAAAAAAGAGACCATTTCTTCTCATTCTGAAATGCAGTGCAAATACCAGGAGCTCTTAATAAAGCTAGAGCATGCTGAAGCAAAGCAACACGAGGATCAAGTTATGATTAATCATCTTCAAGAAGAGCTTGAAGGAAAAAGCAAATATTTCTTGACAGTATCCCAGCACATGGAAGAAGAAGGAGATAAACATAACATAGGGGCAAAGCAAAACTTGGAAAATGTGCTTGACAATGTCCAGAAAACCCTCCAGGAGAAGGAACTAACCTGTCAGGTTTTGGAGCAAAAGATAAAAGAGCTGGATTCCCACTTATTAAGAGAGAAGGAAGAACATAGAGTTGAAATGGAAGCATTGACCTCAAAATATGAAAAACTACAGGCTTTGCAACAACAGAGGGATGGAAAAAATAAAGCCACAGAAATTTTGGAAGAAAGTGCTGAAGAAAAGTCCAAATCTCATGTGGTCCAACCCAAATCGCTTAGTAACATGGAGACTGAGCACAGTGACCTAGAGTTTAAATTAGCAGCGGCAGAGCAGGAGAAGCAGAAGCTGAGCAAGGAGATTGTGAAGTTGCAGAAAGATCTTCGAATGTTGCGGAAGGAGCATCAGCAAGAATTGGATATAACAAGGAAGGAATATGAACAAGAAATGGAAGAGAAAATCAAGTAAGTTTTTTTTTAAAACATGAATATTTTTAAGGCAGTTCTGATTATTAAGCCCCCTTTTTGTGCCTAATACAGTTAAGTTTCACCTACCTGAAGTATTAATAAATCAAATAAGTTAAATACTGAGGAGAAATAAGAACAATTCCAGGCAGAGGCAGTGTTTCTCCATGTCCATTTAGGGGGAAAAACTTTATTTTTTCCTGTAAGATTAAGGTTATTAGGTACACACCCAAGGAATTTTAAGTGGAACAGAAAAAATTTCATATTTCCACAACCATTCTGTAGAGATAATCATAGTTTACATATCCTTCCAAAGTTTACTGTGTCTAGACACACATGCACACTCATACACACATTTGCACTCACATACTGACACACATACTGACACATGCATACACAGACTCTCACACTCATGTGCGCCCTACTGAGATCAGATTGTATGCACTGTTATGAAGACTGGATAACTCTTTACAGCTTATTTTGTTGCACGGCATTAGTTAACCTTCTATTTTTGTTGTTCAGGCAGGAGCAGGAAGATCTTGAATTGAAGCACAATTCCACATTGAAACAGCTGATGAGGGAGTTCCATACACAGTTGGCACAAAAGGAACAGGAGCTGGAAACAACTCTAAAAGAAACCATTGGTGAGGAAAAATTTAAATTCAATAAAGAACAAATCAGTATCAGCAGAGACTATTTGTAATTTAAGCTCAGTCTTTTCACATTGTGCTAAGTGCTTTAAGTAATTAAATTGGAGAAAAATTATTCTTGCCCAAGATAGTTCTGTAATGGGAACTTTCATTGCCTGGCATGGCTTGCCTTACTGAGAGGAGGAGCAGGTAAATGAACTTGAAAGCATTAGCAAATTAATTGCCTTGTAAAGGCACATCTGCTCTGTGAGAAGGGCACATTGATCAGTTGATTTTTATAAAATTTTATTTGGAACATGGATTCTTACTAAAATTGGGACATAGATATTAATTCTTACCTAATGTGTTTTCTTGCGTGTGTCCATTTTTTATTTATTAGATAAAGCCCAGGAAGTGGAGGCTGAACTTTTGGAAAACCATCAAGAAGAGACAAATCAGTTATATAAAAAAATTGCCGACAAAGAAGATGATTTAAAAAGAACAGCTAAAAGATACGAAGAAATCCTTGATGTACCTTATTTTCTCTATTTTGAAATTTAGCTGTAAGATATTTCATGGTAGTGCTAAAGAAGATTGGGCTTGGGCTGTCAGATTTCCTGTTGTGTGTACATGTGTTTAATGTAGAGTTTTGTTATTTGTTTTCTTGTTTGTTTGTTTTTTAATATATTTTTATTGATTTCAGAGAGGAAGGAAGAGGGAGAGAGAGATAGAAACATCCATGATGAGAGAGAATCATGGATCGGCTGCCTCCTGCAAGTCCCTCACTGGGGATCGAGCCCACAACCTGTGCATGTGCCCTTGACTGGAATCGAACCTGGGACCTTTCAGTTCGCAGGCCGACGCTCTATTCTCTGAGCCAAACCAGCTAGGGCTGTTTTCTTGGTTTAATATTATCCAAATTTGTGTTTCTACACTGTATGCAGATTTATAAGGAGTCTAATTGATTTCTGCCAAGACTGTAGTTCCTGTTCAGATTCTTGTAACTAGAAAGTACAGCCCCGTTGGCAGGTATTGGAGCAATAGAGTTGCTAAAGGAAAGAATTTATTCTCTTAGTTGCCTTTCTCCCAAAGTCAGGCTAAATTGCCAGAGAACTAGATTAAGCAATGAGAGCTTGTCCTTGGATAAAGTGTAAATGTATGTTTTAGTGTGGCTACTTAGCTAGGCTGGGATCTTTCCAGAGGAGCCAGTTAGCTTTATTTCATCCCTACCCAATTTACATGTTTTTTGTTTTGTTTTGTTTTGTTGGTTTCAAGGGATGAAAAAGATGGGGGGGGGGGGGAAATGGAATGCATCAGCCAGATTTTTTATATTTAGTGGAGGAATACTTCAATGTACTTATTCCACTAATGGTGGATTATCATTGTTATTTTTGTGTGTGAAGATAAGCTATGAATGCTAGTGAGGGACTTCAGAACATTTTAAAATGTAAAACAATGTAAATTATTATTCTTTGGGTTGCGGATTATTTAGTTTCTACAAGCCTTATTTGATGAACCATTTGATGATTAAGAATGCATAAATCAGAGAATCATGCCTCAACTGATTATGGCAGCAATAGAAGTCTCAGCCAGGAATAGATTCTAATAATTTTAAATGTAATTGAAAAGGCTGGAATTCTAGGGTATGACACATGCATATACATGCCATCTTTTTATACTTTTTGAGCTTTAGATCTTATTATGAAAAGATTGGAATAATTTCACATTTTCTTATACTTTCATAGAGCACTTTGCAGGGGGTAAACTGTACCACAGCTATAGAGTTCCCTTTTGTGAACTTCTCTGTTTCTGGATGTGTGGGGTAGCAGAAGGTAGATTTTCCTAGGTCATAACAAATGTGTAGGTAGAGGGATGAGGAATGAGGGAGCAGGGAGAGACGTTAGCTTTTGGTATGGTTAATCCTTGAAAATCTGCTGTTTACTACAGAAAATTAAGGGAATGGTCCTTCAAGTGTTGGGCTTAGAGTAGCAAAGCAATTGGGCAGGAAGTGGAAGGTGGCAAATGAATTGGGTTCTGTTTCCCCTAAGTCCCTTCCTGTGTCTTAGACCAGCACTGTCCATTGGAAAGATAATGCAAGCCACAAATATGAGCCACATATGTAATTAGACGTTTTAGTAGCCACATTAAATAAATAAGAAGTAGATGAATTTAATTTTAATATTTTAACTAATTACATAAAAAATGTTATCTTGTCAAAATGTAATCAGTATAAAAATTACATATGAATTAAATTTTGATATCAGTATGTTTTCACATTTACCATCCACCTCAGTTTGGGCTAGCCACATTTCAGGTGCCTTTGGCCACAGTTCTAAGGTATCTAGTAGCTACTGTATTGGACAGTGTGGCCCCAGACTTGCAACTGCAAGGTCTACTAGGGTTGACTTTGAGATTAAACAGTTCTCATCTAAATGCCCCAACTACATACTCTGTCCTGAAGAATTTCTTTGTAAAAATATAAACATTACTAGAAGAGGATATTAGTAATTCTCAGCAAACACCATATTGCTTTGATTCTGAGACTATTCTATTATCATTGTTTCCATTTAGAAATTTCTGGAATTAGAGTTTTATATGGGATTTGTATGTATTACATAGTGCTGTCCACCCCCCCCCCCCCCAAGCTGTTATCCAGATTGATGATTAATCTTAATGATATTATAAAATGCTGTATTTTTGCCATCATGAAAATAATTCTGTGATTTGTTAATAGCAAAATGGAGCACGGAAACATTTTCATTTTCCTGCCTTTACTATCTAGATAACATTCTTAGCATTCCTTCTCCCCTGTGAAGGAACTAGGAATTTTTGTCATCCTTGAGTCACACCTTCTACCTTCCTCAGCCCCTCACATGTATGTATATTTTCATACACCTTTAGGATTTGAAATCTGCTTATGTTCTCTGACTTACTAGGCAAAGAAATCTTCTGTTTCCCTTTAATTGTGTGTCTCCAGCACAGTATTCAACATATGCCGGCTCTTAGGATGGAGTATTTCATTGAGTTATGTTGCGTGTGCCTCTCCTTTTAAGTCCATGGCTACTGCCTCGATCTGGGCTGCCATCTTTCATATGGTCTGGTCTGCTGTATTAATGTCCCACCTGATCTTGCTGCTGATCTTTTTTTCCTAAGATACTCATCTCTTCCTGTCAGCATTATTTTCTGTCTTGAAACAAACATGTGAGCATATCACTTCCCTCCTAAATGCCTCCATTGGCTTGCCATTGTTCCAGTGATACCTCCTCCATTTCAGTCTGTGTTCCAGCCACACTGGGCATTAGCTTGTTCATATTTCAAGCTATTGCTTTTCTGTGTGCCTAAAGAGCATGCTCCCAAACTGTGTTATTGCAGCTGTTATCATCTCTCCTTTTACTTTTCAAAACAGCTTAAAAATTGTTTCACTTAGAAAAAAATTTTAAATGGAATGTATTCAAAAAATCAAAAAGATCAAAATAATATAAAACAGTAAAGTTGGAGAATGGTCCATAAGGAAAATTGTTCCTATTCCTGTTCTCTGTTTTCCATGTCCTGTCTCCCTTCTTTCTCCACAGATAACCATTAGTTTCTTGTGTAATCTAGTGTTAAATTATGCAAACTGAAACATTCTTATTTTTTCTTTCCCACCCAAAATTAGCTTTTTAAAATGTTTTTCTGCATAATATATATTTTTCTGCATAAAATATACTTTTCACTTAGAGTTTTTTTTGCAAGCCCCTTAAATGGAATTAACTGCATCTGTTTTCTTTGTTACTTACCTGTATTTATTATTTCACTTATAACCTGATTTTTGTCATTAATACATGTGTAAATATATTAATATATCTGTCCTCTCCCCTAGACTATAAGTATCTTGTGGGTAGGGATTTTATTACTCATCTCTAGTCTTGAGGACCTAGCTAAATGCTTGGCTCATACTAGACACTGGGTAAATTTGAAGGAGGTGACACATGGTAGGGCAGGGAAGAGTTTATTTGGGAAGGGAGGTGGTGACCTCTCAAAGGCGGGGTTGAGTATGCCCAAGTAAAGGAGCTTACCTAATGGCTTAGTCCCAACCTCAGAGCAATTTCACTGGGAGGAAGTAGCTCCTAAAGCTGCACTGGCTACAAATCTGGTTTCTTTTTGACAGTGATTGTATTTTAGTGATTTTGCTTTGGCATAATAACTAGTCTTTAAAACGTAATTTCCATTTATGTGCATGAATATTCAGTCCAACTATTTTTTCTTGTTTTTATTTCAAAGCAAGCAATACTGTTCTTTTTGTCCTTTAAGGAGACTAGAAAGCTTTTACAAAGGAAATATACAGAACTGTTTCTTAAGATAGAAATAACACATTAAGGATTATTTTGTAATTCTTAGCAGGCTTGCTTTAGATTGGTATCCCATAACTATCAAGGGAAATGTCAGGCATAGCTAATTGTCATATTAAAATCTGGGCCTAACTGAATAAGTAGCTAAGAGATGATCCTTTCAAATAAGGCTAAGCCATCCACACAGGATATGCAATGGCAGAATAAAAACAGAAACCCAAGACTGTGGGCAGTGAAGTATATACAACAGTTTCTGGTTAATGGCATTTTAGGGATGGTGACTAGGTTAAAGTGTGCCTCTGGGGAGATATTAAAGGAGATTCCCTGCTTTGCTTCTGTTGAGAGAAGGGGTTCGTTCTTTTTCAGGTGGTCTAAATTCATGACAAGTGGTATTTAAAATTAGATTTTCCGTGTATCCCATGGTGGTTCATTGCCTTATTTTGTGCCATGGGGCCTATCTAGTTTTATTTGTTTTTGAGACTATTCCTTGGTTCTGGCAAGTCAGCATCTGTTAAGTCAGAAACCTATTTACAGTTGTTTTTCCTGTTTAGACTCTTACTTAGCAGACATTTGTCCCTGTCGTCGTTACTTAAATTTGATCAATATTGCAATTCCAAATGTTCTTTTAGCACAGATGTTGACTCAAAAAATGTTTAGGTGTTCTTTGTTTTTTGTTTTTTCCTACAGAGGTAATTTTCTCTATACAGTGTTGTCTGTGTTCTTTTTAATGTTTATTAACACATTTTTTTTTTTTTAATTCTAAAGGCTCGTGAAGAAGAAATGACTGCAAAAGTAATGGACCTGCAGACTCAACTTGAGGAGCTGCAGAAGAAATACCAGCAAAGGCTGCAGCAGGAAGAAAACCCTGGCAATGATAAAGTGAGAGGAACAGAACTTGGCATCACACATTTCTTGAAAATGTCATTTCCAGTTTTTGACCACCTTACTAACACACATACCTACCTCATTTAATCCTAACAAAAACCTGGCCTTTATTTTATAGACAGTGGAACTAAGGCTCAAGGGGGTGAAATAAAATGTCCAAGCTCACACGATCAATGTTGTATTGGGAATTTAAACTCAACCTGCCAGACTTTAAAGCCTAGCCATTTTGGTTATACTAGTACTTCTCAGCCTGTTCCGTGGAAAAAACAGCAGGGGAAAGTGAACCCCACAGTCCAGAGGCATAGCTAAAATGCTCTATAGAAAGTGTGATAATTTTAAGTGTTTATATTTTTGTGTTAAAAATTCCTGTGAATTTTAATGCTATTCTATAATATAGCTTTGTAGTCACTTAGAAATTTTTTTAGTTATATACCACTAAGAAAAACAATTCCTGCCCTGGCTGAGTGGCTCAGTTGTTTGGAGTACCTTCTGGTACACCAAAAAGATGTCAGGTTCAGTTCCCTGTCTGGACACATACCCATTGGGGTGTGTATGGGAGGCAACTGATTGCTGTTTCTTTCTCACATTGATGTTTCTGTTTCTCTCTCTAAATAGCAATAAAAATATATCCTTGGGTGTTTTCTACAAACCCCCCCCCCAAAAAAAAACCAAACGGAAAACACTATTTTTCTCCTTGGTTATTGGGTCAGATACAAATGTAATAGGGTTATTTTGAAATATTGGACTGAATTCAAAGAGATCTGGTACTGTGTATCAAGGCATTTTTATTCCAATCTTTTTTTTTTTTTAAAACCTCTCCTGAGGACATGCTTAGGGAGAGGGAAAGAGAAAAACATTGATCTGCTGCCTCATGCACATGCCCTGACCATGAGATTGAGCCCACAACCCAGGCATGTGCCCTGACCAGGAATCGAACCTGCAACCTTTTGGTTTACCGGATGATGGTCAACCAACTGAGCCACTCTGGCTGGGCAATCCCTGTCTTTAAGTTGATTCTATGAAAGATGAGCCATATTTACCCTGTGGCTTCCTGTCCCATTGTGCACCCCAATAAGTGTATACTCATAGGACATGTAGGCTTGAGTTTGAGAATCCTGTCAGTGTACCATTCTACTTCCGAAAATATTCTCACTCATCCAGTGTGGTCTTTTCATAGCACTGTCATGAGAAAGTAGGTAGGCGCTATTCATGTCTTTATAGTTGAGAGTTATAGATAATTCATTACAGAATGTTAGTTACCAGGTAACAATTTTCCAGACACCATTTACATGGATAACCTTCCCAAACTGGAAAGAAGAAGCCGGGATAAAGGGCTTTGCTATTTTGAGCCATTTGGTACCTATATCTTATTTATTAGAACTGAACAAGCTAAATGTGCTTTTCTCTCTTTCTTTAATAGCTACTAAGTTGTTTTAGTTTTTTTGTGTTTTTTTTTCCTATTTGATTATGATGTGAATAAACCAGGTGCTATAAAATATTATTTCTTATGAGAAGAATACATGTTCTTTTCTTTGGTATCAAAATAAGTATTCATGTTACATAGAGTGATAGTTTGATTTGTGTTGGGATGCCATAGAATATGAAAAGATTATGAGATTAATATTCAGGTTTTCTGAGTCCTTTACCTTGTGTCATAAGAAAGGAGATAAAATAGCCTTAATTTTTATTCCTACTCTAAGAAATACCTTTTTTATTTTATTCTTCATAAATTTTTATCCTCTTCTCGAGCACCTTTTGTTGTTTCTGTGATAGCTTGAATTGCATATCAGTACTGAGTTCAATGAAAAATAATTTGTGATTATAACTCGGAGTGGATTCCCATAAATAGTTGTTTAGATGTTTCCTTAAAGAGCCTCTATGCTTCAGATAGATGTAATATGTTTAATTTTTGCAAATTATATAAACAAATACATGAATATATTCTTGTTGTTAAAGAGTCAGGTAATACACCTCCCCTGCTAAGTAGTAATCATTGTTAGAAGTTCCAAGAGTGGCTTCTCAGGTTTTTTTCTTGTGTTTACCAATGTTTATGTATATTGACAATATAATAATTTGTATAGCAAAATAGACCAGGTTTAAAAGCAAATGTATCAGGTAATCTCATTTCAAATCTGACCACTATCTTAAGCCTATAACACTGAATTCTTTTTTCCTTGTAATTTCATATTACTCTATTTTATTGTTTCTTAAAAATGTCATTGTATACACTCATTTTTTCTTTTCCATTTTCAGGCAACAATATTGGAGCTACAGGTAAGACTAAATCTTCATTGAATTTCACTGAAGGTAGTGCATTTTCAGGAGCATTCTGTGTTTTAAGTTAAAACATGAAGAGATTATTTTTAATTTTTTAAAATTCCCAAGCAATACAGAAAAGTGTCTGGACAGTGATGAAACCCATATGCATTTCACATATGATTTTTTTGTTCTTTCAGACACAACTAGCACAGAAGACTAGTCTGATCAGTGACTCAAAGTTGAAAGAGCAGGAGTTCAGAGAACAGGTACAGGTCTAATTGGTACCTTTTATTTGAACTGCCTTCCTTAATTTATGTTAGTATGTATTTGGATCTCTTTTAACTAATTAAAAAAGAACTGATTTAATAGTTGGCTTTGCAATTTTGTTTTACATTTATAGAGGATATCTCTCTAAATTCATGATTATATATACCTAAACAAGAACATTTGCATCTTATTTCTAATGCTTAATATTTTGGATACAAATTTGTGTTTAATTTGTAATAACATAAGTTCTGAAAAAGTTATTTTTGCTTTTATCGGGGGAAAACACACTGACATCAATCTTTATTACTTTTTTCTAGTACCTAGATTATCTTGACTTACTATGATTTGTCCACATGTTATCTAGTAATCTGAGTTAAATAGGGCCATGTGTGTACACCTAGAAGGATGCACAGAACATAGAAACACCAATATATGTGTATGTGTGATGCATGATTTTTTAAAAATTTCTTTATTGATTAAGGTATTACATATGTGTCCTTATTCCCCCATTACCCCCCACCTCCCATTCATGCCCCCACCCCCCTATTGTCTGTGTCCATTGATTAGGCTTACATGCATGTATATAAGTCCTTTGGTTGATCTCTCCCCTTTACCCCCACCCTCCCCTACCTTCCCTGAGGTTTGACGTTCTGATTGATGTTTCTCTGTCTCTGGATCTGTTTTTGTTCATCAGTTTATGTTGTTCATTATATTCCACAAATGAGTGAAATCATGTGATATTTATCTTTCTCTGCCTGGCTTATTTCACTAAGCATATTGTTCTCCATCTCCATCCATGTTGTTGCAATGGTAAGAACTCCTTTTTTACCCCAGCATAGTATTCCATTGTGTAGATGTACCACAGTTTTTTAATCCACTCATCTGCTGATGGGCACTTAGGCTGTTTCCAAATCTTAGCTATTGTAAATTGTGCTGCTATGAACATAGGGGTGCATATATCCTTTCTGATTGGTGTTTCTAGTTTCTTGGGATATATTCCTAGAAGTGGGATCACTGGGTCAAATGGGAGTTTCATTTTTAGTTTTTTGAGGAAATGCCATACTGTTTTCCACAGTGGCTGCACCAGTCTTTATTCCCACCAGCAATGCACAAGGGTTCCTTTTTCTATTAGTTTTTTGATGGAGTCTTTCGGGTTTTTTATGTACAATATCATGTCATCTGCAAATAAGGACAGCTTTACTTCTTCTTTTCCAATTTGGATGCCTTTTATTTCTTCTTCTTGTCTAATTGCAATGGCTAATACTTCCAGTACTATGTTGAACAGGAGTGGTGAGAGTGGGCATCCCTGTCTTGTTCCTGTTCTTAGGGGAAATGGTTTTAGTTTTTGCCCATTGAGTATGATATTAGCTGTGGGTTTATCATATATGGCTTTTATTATGTTGAGGTATGATCCTTCTATTCCCACCTTGTTGAGAGTTTTGGATTTTGAAAGAAAGGGTGTTGGATTTTTTCAAATGCTTTTTCTGCATCAATTGATATGACTGTGATTTTTATCTCTCAATTTGTTTATGTGATGTATCACGTTTGTGGTGCATGATCTTTAGTGGTCTTTTTCCAAACTGGAGGAATAGTGAGTCAGGTCAACAGGCTAAGTTTGAAGGCTAAATCTCTAAGGATATTCCAGTTTTCTTAAAATTCAAACATATAAAAATCTTGATAATTATTGGAACTAGGTGATGGATGGATATATGGGCATTAATTGTACTATGCTTCCTATATTAAATATGTTTGAAAATTTTCATAATATACATTTTTTAAATTTATAAAGATAGGTATAATAAGTCAACACTTAACATTTTCATTGGGTTCTTGTGCAACTTTAAGCAAAATGACATTTAGTGAAATCAGTTTTACCATAGGCTGATTAAATAAGAGTTAAGTTGCTGTGGCATATTTCTGATCACAAAAATATTACCAAACTTCTAAAGACCCAAAATACTTCAAATAGTGAAAATTGAAATAAATGTGAGCTATATGTATATATTTAAGATAGATTAATAAAAACAAGTAAAATTCTTTTCCCAACCCTCTTATTCCAGTTCACAGTTGTGGGCAGTTCAGGGCCCAATGCGGGAACCAACCTGAGGCATGCCCTTCCATCGCAGGACACACTCACACCCACACCCATCCTTACTCCGACTGGGACAATGTAGACAGTCCTACTGTGCACATCTTTGGGATGTGGGAAGAAACCTAAGTACCTGTAGAAAACCCACACAGACATGGAGAGAATATATATACTCCACACAGACAGTGGGCCCCGCCGGGAATTGAATTTTTCTTCATCAATTCTGTAACAAGAAGTTGAATGAAACAACGCTATTTGAGGACTAAGCTCCAGTTTTACTTTATTTTTTTCTAGTTCTTTGTGCTGTAACTTTTCTCATCTATTCTCAAGGTTATTGCTTTAAACATCTCTTCTTTACCATCCTCAAATCTTCAAACTGTCATAACATAACAGTTTTTATATTAATTATTTTTATAGTGATAAAATACATATAACAGAATTGACTTATTTGAACCATTAAAAAAAAATCCTGACCTGAGGATATTCTTTTCCATTGACTTCTAGAGAGTAGAAAGGAAGAAGGAGGGGGATAGAAAGGGGGATAGAAAGACAAACATCAATGTGAGAGAGACACATCGATTGGTTGCCCTCCCGCACTTGCCCCAATAAGGGGTAGGGAATCTGTGTTCAGAGATAATGCCCTTGGCTGGATATTGAATCCACAACCCTTTGGTCCAAAGGCTGATGCTCCAAACACTGAGAAAAACTGAACAGGGCCATTTGAACCATTTTAAAAAGCACATGATTCATTGGCATTTAGTTCGTTCACAACACCATTCATTTCATCACCCCAAAAAGAAGACTCTTATCCATTGAGCAGTCACTCTTCAGTACCTTCTCCCTCAGCCCCCAGCAACCTCTAATATGCTTTCTGAGTCTATGGGTTTGCCTGTTCTATTTACTATAAATAAAATAATATAATACATGGTCTTATCGGGCTTCTTTCAGTTAGCGTGATGTTTTTAAGATTCATCCATGTTGTAGCATGTATCAGTACTACATTCCTTTTTATGGCTGAGTAATAGTATGTTGTATGAATATTCCACATTTTCTTTATCTATTCATCAGCTAATGGATATTTGGGTGGTTTTACCTTTTGGCTGTTGTGAATATTGCTACTAGGAACATTATGTACAATTTTTATTTGAACACCTGTTCCCAATTCTTTGAAGTATATTGCTAGATCATATGGTAATTATATGTTTAACTTTTGAGGAACCACCAAACTATTTTACTTTCCCACCAATGAAGTATAAGGACTCTAATTGCTCCTCATTCTCACCAAGCAGTTTTTTGTTTTTTTTTTAAATTATAGCCCTCCTAGTATGAATTGGTATCTCATTATGGTTTTAATTGGCATTTTCCTGCCCAGGCTGGTATGCTCAGTGGTTAGAGTGTCAGCCCATGCACTGAAGGGTTGCAGATTCCATCCCTGAGCCCCCACCAGGGCCCCTGTGGGAGGCAGCCAATCGATGTGTCTCTCTCATATCTATGTTTCTCTCTCTCCTTCTCTCTCTCCCTCTCTAAAAATCAATGGAAAAATTACCTTCAAGTGAGGCTTAACAATAACAAAAAATTGGCATTTTTCTAATAGTGTTGAGTATCTTATCATCTGTTGTGTATCTTCTTTAGAGCAAAGTCTATTTAAGTCCTTAGCTCATTTTTTAGTTGGGTTATTTGTTTTTGTTGTTGTTGAGTTTTAAGTGTTCTTTATATATTCTGGATACAAGTCCCTTATCAGGTACATGATTTGCAAATATTTTCTCCCATTTTATAGAATGTCTTTTAACTTTCTTGATGAGGTTCTTTGAGGCACAGAAGTTTTACTTTTGTTCAAGTCCAATATATATATATGCATATATATGTGTGTGTGTGTATATATACTAGTGGTCCAGTGCATAATTCATGCACCTTGAAAGAACTGTGGGCCACGAGGCTGCAGTAGGCTCAGGGGCGGGTCTCGGCCCATCCTCCACACCCCTGTCTGCCACCAATGCTCCCACATGCTGACAGCGCCGGCCCCGCTTGCAGCTGACAGTGCAGAGTGATTGGGGCCAGTGCCAGCAGTGGGTGCAAGTGGGGCCGGCACCGGCAGTGGGTGCTGCCCTGATCGCCCCTCAGGAGCAGGGGAAGGTAGAGAAGCCCTCAGGGGTGATCAGGACCAGCAGCCGCTGCTCTCACCCACTGATGGTGCTTAGTGATTGGGACCAGTGCCGGGCACCGGCAGCGGGTGCAAGCAGTGACTCTGGCACTGGCTGCGGGTGCAAGCGGGGCCAGTGCTGGCAATAGGTGTGAGTGCCAGGTGGGACTGCGGCACACAGGAGCAAAGAATTTTCAGTAACCACCAGAGGCTCGCCCTAATGATAGCAGCCGGCACCCTGCCTTGGTCTGGCGCTCCTGCTCACCTGCTCCACCATCCCACCACAGCCAACGCCCGCCATGTTCCGTAAATGACCCCTGGTGGTCAGCGCATGTCATAGCGACTGGTTGTTCGGTTCCAGTTTTTCCATCATTCAGTCTATTTCCATATTAGCCTTTTATTATATAGGAGATATATGTGTGTGTGTGTGTGTGTACACACACACACTAGTGGCCCAGTGCACGAAATTCATGCATGGGGGGGGGTGTGGGGAGGGAGGGTTCCCTCAGCCCAGCCTGCATCCTCTCCAATCGTGGACCCCTTGGGAGATGTCCGACTGCCGGCAGTTGGATATCCCTCTCGCAATCTGGGACCGCTGGCTCCTAACCGCTCTCCTGCCTGCCGGCCTTATCGCCTAACTGCTCTCCCCTGTTGGCCTGATCCCTCTTACTGCTTTCCCCTGCCAGCCTGATTGTCCTAACTGCTCTCCCCTGCCGGCCTGATCACCCCTAACTGCCTCTGCCTCGGCCCCGCCACCATGGCTTTGTCCGAAAGGACATCCAGAAAGTCATCCGCAAGTTGTTTGGTCTAATTAGCATATTACCCTTTTATTAGTGTGAGTGTGTGTGTGTGTGTATCTGTGTGTGTGTGTGTGTATATATGTGTATATATATATATATATATATATATATATATATATATATATATTGTCTGTGCTTTTGGTATCATATCTAAGAAACCATTTGTATTTTATCTCTCTATATTCTGTTTTTGGGATAAAAAAAGTCTAGTGGATACAGCAGTTCTTTTTTTTTTTTTTTTTTTTTACATATGGTCTCCATGTGAATTTTATGATGTGATTAAAATATTTGTTATTTTTAGATTCACAATTTAGAAGACCGTTTGAAGAAATATGAAAAGAACCTATATGCAACAACTGTGGGGACACCTTACAAAGGTAAAAATGATCTCTCTCATATGATGTTACCATGTTGTTGGTAGATTTATGGATGATTTTTATTTTTGTCTTTGCCAATCTAATTTTTTACAATGAATATATTTACTTTTGTGATTCACCAATAATAGCTGGATTTAAGGAAAGAATAGCAGAGTCTAAAACAAAATTAATGCATATTTGTTGTTTAAAAATTCAAATTTAGTGTATAAGTAAAACTGCAAGTTCCTACTTTACTCTCCATTCTCCAAATGGACCTAGTTGACAATTTATGTATATTTTTCCAGATTTTGTATGTGTGCAAACATTTATCTAATCCACTACATGCAGGCATACACAGTTATATATTTTACATGCTTCTGTTTTTTACTATTACAATAAAGATGTAATTACTAAACTTTAAACCAGAATTTAAGGAGATAGAACACAATTTTTAATTAAATTAAATAAGGACTTGCTTTGGATTCTTTCCAAAATGCTTTTTAAAAACAAGGTAAAACTAGTTTGGAAGTTTTCTATAGCTCATTGAAGAGAAGACTCCTGCTACAAAGATTAGTTGCTACAGTTAGGTCAACATACGTGATTTTCAGCATAGAGTTGTTGAGTCAGTGCTCAGCAGTGCAGAGAAACAGGACTGCTTCTCTTTGGTAGTTTCAACTTAAGGATTTCATACATAATTTTTTTTTCTCAGTTGAAGTTATAAAATTATCATACATAGTTTATTTAATAAGCAACACATATAGGTATAACACTAAGTGCCAAGCACTGTTATAAAATAGGTTTTGTGTATCAACTCACTTAATCCTCTCAACAACCCAGGTGGTCTGGTTGAATATGCACAGTCATCTCTTCACCATGCTGGGTCTTTGAAGAGTAAGAGCAAAATGAGCACCACCATGCAGGAAAAAGTATTAATTGCTTCTCCAGGAAAATAGATATAAATAAGTAATATAACGTTAAAGGATAAAATCAGTTATTTTCTGAAAGGTGAAAAACATTGTGAACTCTTGCATTTTGTTGATCTAGAGCAGCAATTTTCAACCCATGTGCTGCAAGAATTTTTAAAACATGCAGTACCTGACTATTTAGTCAGGAGCACTTACCTCTTTTCCCTTAGTCTGTTGAATAAAAAAATGACAACAGCCAACACAACAATAGCTGTCCAGTGTGAATGAATCAAAATTATACCCTTTTTTTGGGTCAGATCGGCAAAAATTCTGTGCTGCAGAATTTTAGGAATTAGTTTATATATGCCATGAGATAAGAAAGGTTGAAAATCATTGGTCTAGAAGGATGAAACACATTATTTTTTGAAGAGAAAATAGTGTATTATAATTATTTGGTTCTTGGGTAAAGCGTGGTTTGAGTGAATTTGGTCTTCTAAAAATATATACTTCTAAAAATGAAGGGATGGTGGGGAGGTGAGGGGCCTAATATATAGTAATGGAAGATGGTTTGACTTTGGGTGGTTGGCACACAGTGCAAATACACAGATCTTGTGTCATAGAAATGTACACTTGAATCCTATATGATCCTATTAACCAATGTCACCCCAATAAATTTAATTTAAAAAATGAAGTATTCCAAACATACACATACATGCAATGTAAATATCAAGTAGGAAGACTAGTTAACACCTAGGAATCTGCCATCTAGAACATTGCTGTACCTCTAAGGCGCCCTGTGCTGCTCTTTAATCTCCTATCTCACTTTTCTTTTCCAAGGGTACCACTGTTAAATATCAAAGCACCAGAACATTTTCCCTAGTCTTCGGCTTCTTGATAAAACTCTTAACATGGGCTTTTACTGTCCAGGCATCCCCAGATTCCCATTTGCCTTCCCATTAATTCTGTGGTTTTATTTTCCTGTGTTCCTCTATCCCTGTAGGGCTTTCCTATGATCTTAGAATGTTTTCAGGCAGCATTTAGATGTTGCTTGTAGCAGAGTGCTTTTCAGACTATCTAGTGTGCCATACTACTGGAAGTTGATGCAAGTACAGACTTTATATAATGCATAATTATGAATTTATCAAAGTTTGTCTGAACTGTGTCTATACTTTTAGGTTGAAATAGAGCTTAACAAATGAACTATAACTTTTTATGGCAGTATTTTTAAGATGTCGAATCAAAATATTTGAAAATCATTGTAATGGCATTAATGTTTCATGCATTTTGAAGTTATTTTATTTATCCTGTGTTTCAAAAACAGTTTTGACAACTTGATTTAAACTTAGTGCTTTTTGGTTTGGGATACTAGGAAAACTAGAATACTATTCTGAGATACTAAACTCGTAATAAAATAAAAGTGATTGTTAATTTTAAATTTTAATCATCATTGTAGAATAGCTGAAACCAACACATAATACTTCAGATTTAAGGAATCTTTGTATAGTCTTTTAAAATTGTCATACCAAAAGAAAGAGGAGGAGGAGATGGAAGAGGAAAAATGTGAGAAATAAGGTTGCTATAATAATTTTTGTTTTCTCTTACAAGGGAAGAATACCAATTGAAATGCTTCATGTATACACAATACAATACCATGCAATACAATATAATTAATACAAGAATGTGCATCTCTTTGTTCAATTGTGTGTGGTTGTTTTTTTTTAGTTTGTCTGTTTTCTAAGTGTACCTAGTTTTGTCTTTACAATTTGACCTGTTTTTTATTTGACAGGTGGCAATTTGTACCGTACTGATGTCTCACTCTTTGGAGAACCTACTGAGTTTGAGTATTTGCGAAAAGTGCTTTTTGAATATATGATGGGTCGAGAGACTAAGGTATAAATCATATCTAGTGATTTGGCATGTGATTTAATTTAAAAGGAAATAAGTTTTTAATATGCATATTAATTCCATATGTTTACTATTAACAGAACATACATGCTAATAGTAGATGAAAGGTACCTGTGTTATTGCTCTTAATTTATGGAAGTTAATTGGCAGATTTTGCTTATATTTCTTATGTTTATAAGATATTAATTTAAAAAATACTGTTGGATGATGTTAAATACTAAAACTTAAGATTTCATTAACTTAATACTTTGTGAAACGTGGCTATTTTTATTTTTGACTTAGGATCTTAAAGTTAGAATAATAGATTTCATTTTCAGGGTAACTTAAGGATAGTGTGGAAGAATTGGAAATGATCATAATTAAGGCTGACTGCTTAGGGGTATTTACAAATATTTTACATTAGTTACTGTAAAAAAATGATTCCTTCATATAAGGAATATTGATCATTTAAAAATTACCACATCATATGAGTAATAATGCTTGGCTAATTTGTTTTTTAGAATGTTAAATTTATTGTAAGGTCTTTGAGCGTATTTATTTTCTCTATAATGCATTTAAAATAACCTTATATTGGACTTTTGGTAAATATATCTTGAATTGAATTGAATCCATTTAGGAAAATTTATGAGTCTTTTCTCAAACAAAATTTTCCATTTAAAGCAATTTCTTTTTCTGATATTGTTTCAAGTTTTTACTTACATGAACTTTTACATTTTCTATATACCTTGGCCGAGAATGGAACAATGAGTTTTCTATTCTTTGAAGCAATCAGTGTTTTAATTTATAGGTCTGTGGGGTTTACTGAGTCATAGGTTGCTAAGCCAGTTCAGGGATTGAATTGAAATATATTAAAAAACCTGAAATGTAAGGGCATAAGAAAAACTCTTAAAATAATATTATGAATTTATGGATTGTAGATTCAGCTAAACAGTAGGAGTTATATAGGGCTGGAAGTCCTTTGAGTCCTTGATACCTACAGAAATCTTATTTCATTGTATCAAATAGTTTTAAATAACTATTGTGAGTCTGAAATGTATCATAGGAGGTATATATTAATTCATAGTGATTCAGTGTCTCTGTTTCCTAAGGACTTTTTTAATTCAAAGGGTAGCTAAAACCAATTTTCTCCTAAACTTATTAAAACAAAGCTAATGAAATATAACTTTCTCTTATTAAGTCTTGATTAGATTGTAGCCTGTGTTTGAGGTGAGGTAGACAGTTTATGTTGTCTTCTTATTATTGCAGGAAAAGGGGAAAGGCATGTCTTTAAAAAAAAAGTTTCTCAGAACTTTAGCAACTTTGGTTCATTTGTGAATTTAAAACTATGATCCCAGTGTTGTGGCTAAATAAATTATTTAACCTTTTCTTGGTCTTTGGAACAAAGAGACTGACGGCGCCAGCCTGTTTCTTTTGGAGGCTGCGAATATATGTGGGATGAAATCTCTACAGCATTTAAGTCCTTCTGAAGAAAGACCCAGCACAGACATAAGGCATATTCTGGGCAGGGCCAGTTCAGCCATGGCTAAGCTTGTGTTTTCAAGGCTTTGCAGGTAGTTTTAGATTGTGACTTGGGAGACAGCTGAGAGGGATGTCCTCAAGGTATAGGCTGCCCCAACTAGTACCTGGCTGGGAATCCCTGTCCAGGAGTACTCTCTCTACTTTTAATCTTCAGAATGCAGGGCATTTTTCTAGTCACTAAAAATGCTGATTAGTCCATCATTCTGCATTCACATTTTAGAGGTAAATATTGAAAATTTGTAGTAGATTTTCGACTTAATTTACTGTATATTTATTCAGCACTTACTACCTGTGGCCCTTTGTTTATCGCCAGGATGGATAGGGAGGTGAAATTTGATGACATCCCTAACTTTAAGGAAATTACCACACAGATGCTCATTGACTTATGGTTACTTCCTGATAAACTGTCACAAGTCAAAAATATCATGTCTAAAATGCATTTAAGACATCTAACCTACTGAATGTCATAGTAACATGCTCAGAGCATTTACATTAGCCTACATTTGGGCAAAATCATCTAACACAAAGTATTTTATAATAAAGTGTTGAATATTTGGTGTTATTTATTATGCATGTTGCTTTTGCACCATCATAAAGTTGGAAAATTTAGGTTGAATCATTATAAATCAGGCACCTTTAGTCGTAGGAAAGGGGAGCTGTTCTCAGTGAAGCATAATGTGATGTAGAATGACATAAGCACAGGGTGGGAAGGCCAAGGAAAATGTCATGGAGAAGCAGGTGTGCCTACTGGGCTCTAAACGGGGCTTAGATTTTGATAGATGAGCTCAGATAGGAGGGAAAGCCTAGACAGGATGTCCAAAGCAGGAAATTGAGGGTGGGTTTTGGAAGACATGTAGACTGGTCCAACTAAAACACTGGATCTGTGAGGTGGAAGTGATCTGCTTAAGGCTGCCCAGTGTGGAGGGCCTAGAATGCTTTCAGATTTTACCTGGAGATATTAGGGGGTAGCCCTGGAAATTTTTGAGTAGGGGTTGACAAGATCAAAGTTGTCTTAGACATCTTTTTGGCCGATTTTTCTAATTTTTACACATTAATGAAGAATTTGAAATGGAGACCAGATTATGGCTTTAGAATAAACCAGAATCCTATTGGCCTCTGCAATTTGATTCTTATTTGCAGTTGTTTCTTGTCTAGCAGGATCTGTCTGTCACCCCACGTATTTCTTCATTTGCCTTTGCACACAGTGTCTCTAGTTAGTTTCATGAGGCAGATGATTTTTTTAAGACCACATCTAAGACACACTTTCTTATAGTATGAAGTTAAGTATGCTCCCTTTCTTTCTTCTGTTGTTGTGCTTTCATTTTCTTGGGTTTGATCCTTTTTGCTACTACTGATACTAAAATTCAACCTGTTCTCCTTTTCAATAGAAATTGTTTCTCATCCTAACTTTCATTGAAGTCTCTCCCTAAAGCAAACCTGACTAGAGGCCACTTCCAAACCAGGTGGCTCATTTGAACTTTACTCCCAGGGCCTGAGGATACTGTACAGAGAGTAGACAGTCTGGCTTCTTTCCCGAGGTATGGCAGAGAGGTGGGCTTCTCCATTAGTGCTTTCTGGCTTGAAGGGAAGAGCTCAAAGCCTTTACTGGATGATCAGCTGCATATTCTGAGGAAATAGCTGATAAATTTAGAGGTGGATTTCCCATTTCCCATTACCTAGAAATGTGAAGAGACACTAGCCAAAGCTTTTTTATTTTTTTGACAGATATACTTGTGTATCCTTGTATATGTGGTTTCATAATGAATATAAATGGACTTTTGGGGACTTTGAATTTCATAAGCTATTGAAATTAAAGAAATTCTTGTAACTGTAAATTCCTGAATTTTAAATTTTTATTATTTCTTAAAAACAGCCTTCATAGTTAATATACCAGAAAACATTTAAAATTGCTTCAGAGTGTTAATAAAAATAATATTGCAATAGTTACGACTTAATATTTCTCTTGCCATTTCCTGCCACATCTATGCTTCGTTTCTAGACTTCAGTTTACCAATATAATTTAAAGAATGAGGGTTTTTATAAAACACCTTTGGAATTCTCCAAAAACTAAGTTGTTTTAAGTGGTATTTTTTTTGATCATCAAAAATGGCAGAGGCAAACAATAAAAAGAAAGAAGGAGGCTGAAACTAAAATCTTGCTGTGTTGGGATTTGTGTTATTAGCTGATCTCTTAGTTGAAGTAAGTATTAGAAATATGTAAAGTGCCTTGCTTAGGCTTTAGCACATAATAGGAAGTTTTAAAATGTTAGTTTCTTTCCTTCCTGGAAATAATTATACTTTTTTTTTTGTAATGATGTGAGTTCCCAAAATTTTTGGTTAACTCTATTACATCATCTTTTCCTCTGAAATCTAGTATATCTCCTTCACCCCCAACCACCCCCTCCACACACACACACACTCACTTAGTCTGTGTAGCAATGAATAAGGAATGTTAGAGTCAGTTCTCTGGGTGATCCTCCCCTTCTCTGTAGGAATTCTCAGGAGAGCACTAGCACCTGAATCTGTATGTAAGGTCTAAACTTGTTGTCCTACTTATTTCATAAGTGGTATCTTCTTTCCTCTCTGTCTCCCTCAAAACATCTCATCTTGATACAAAATAGGGAATTTCAGCCTTTGAGGAGAATTTTCCACGAGCTTATGGGTGACAGTCTGACTTACGGTATATTTATTTAGATCTGCACAATTTATTACCTTGTTTTGCAAGCCACCATGTGTACTGTTTGATTCGTCATGTTTTCTACCAAACAAAACATCTTGTGTTTATTTAAAATGTAATTTGTATTTCTATTAGGTTGATGTGCTGCATGTTTTAAGATACCTACTAAGCATGTTCATGTTCATGCAGTAGCCCATTTTTATGAGATATATGATGTGATTTAGTTAAAGCTGAACTTGGGAGTACCTAATTCTGATTATTTAGAGCATATGTATTGGCAATACATCACTTAATAGATAGATTTCTACAAATAAAAAGGCTCATAAAATGAATGAGTAATAAAGTTGTATATTAATAAGACAAAGGGCCAAGAGCATTAGAACTTTATATAGCTTCATGCTATTATAATTGTATCTTCTTAAAATAATGTCAGCCAGACATTGTGAGGAATCCTTTTAAATTGAAGTTCTAGTGTTGGCTGTTGTTTCCTTGATTGATACCTTCACATCATACTTCTTTGGTCGTGGCTTCCATTGAGAGCACTTAAGAATCTCACCAGCAGACATGTCAGAATGGGCCAAGACTTCTGCTGTAACGTCTATTAGTCATCATCTCTTGCTTTTCTTATAGACCATGGCAAAAGTTATAACCACTGTACTGAAGTTCCCTGATGATCAGACTCAGAAAATTTTGGAAAGAGAAGATGCTCGACTTGTGGTAAGCTTTAAACATAGGTTACTAATAGAAGATGACTTTGTTTTATCCTATATAATAAAAGCCTAATATGCAAATTGACTGAACGGCAGAACAATTGGCAGAACGACTGGTTGCTATGATGTGCACTGACCACCAGGGCAGATGCTCAACACAGGAGCTGCCCCAAGCCTGCAGGCCCCAGGCCAGCCAAGGTGGTTGCCAGCGGGGGCCCCCGATCTTCCCGCTGGTTGCCCCACAGATCGGCCCTGATTTCTGGCCAGGCCTAGGGACCCTACCCTGTGCATGAATTTCTTGCACTGGGCTTCTAGTCTATTTATATTCTATTCTGTCTTGTTTACAAAGACTTTGAGTTGGTAAAAGAAATAATATCTTTTTTTTTTATTATACTATAGTCTGAAAAATGAGAGTGAATCCACAATAAGAAAGTTTAAGTTAGGGCAGATATGTGAATGGATGTCTTCAAGGAAAGAACTATCTTATTTAATAGCAAATATGAGGTTGATGCCCATATATGCTATATTGGCTTTCCAGAATTTGGGCTATTTATAGGAAGGATGGAAAAGGCATTTTTCTGGTATAACCATTAAGTATATAATGATGTTTTGCAGATTGCAGTTCTTTATTCTATTTTAGTTGATTTTCAAATATACAGTAATTATGAGTGAAAGAATTTAAGCATTAAAAAAATGTTTTTATTGATTTCACAGAGAGGAAGGGAGAGGAAGAGAGAGAGAAAAATATCAGTGACGAGAGAGAATCATCAATCAGCTGCCTCCTGCACACCCCATACTGGGGATCGAGCCCAAAACTGGGAATCGAACCATGACCTCATGGTTCATAGGTTGACGCTCAACTACTGAACCACAATGGCTGCGTGAATTTAAGCATTTTTGAGCTTGTGACATATCCTACAAGAGAAATGTAGATAACGAAATTATTAGAAAGCTTTGTGTGAAGTCAGCTGTGGTTAAATTGGAACAAACACACACTTCATAAGTTATGCAAAATTCTCCATGCCTAACTTATTTTTGCCCTGTTTCATGATCTCAGTACTGCACTTCTCTTTTCTTCTCTCCTCACTGAAGCAAGAAAAAATCTTCTCCTTAGTGATGGGTTAGCCTATATTTGAGTATCTCCAGAAAGGACTAAACCAATAAGTAATTATCTCCCAAAGCATTCCACCTTATCTAGACAGACTGTGTGTGTCTTAGAAAAGTTCTTGCTTATCTTAAGCCCAAATCTCCCTTTCAGTGGTGGTCAGCAATTTGTTCTGATTCTAACCCATAAAATTGATGCATAGTGAAAGAGATTGCACGTGTAAAATATTGTTAAAAGTTGTTTCGACTCTTGATTTTTAAAATAATTATGTAATAAGTTGTTATTGTCAAAACACATTGTAAACAATTCAGAAGCATTACACAGAAGGGGAGACCGTCATGATCTTCAGCCCCCCCAGCTGTTTCACCATGCCAGGACCATCCTTGTTTATAGTGTGGTGACTGTCCCAGATTTTCTAATCTTTAATATGTTAATAATTATTCCTTCATCACTTAATTATTTCATAAAAATGAGAGTAGGCAGCAACTTGCTTTTTTTACTTACTCTATTTTTATATTGTGCCACCTCATTACAAATAGTTCTACCTCATTCTTTTTAATGGCTGGTTTTATGATTATATGGATGTCCTACAATTTAATTCACCAGTTTCCTATTCATGGACACTTGGGTGGTGTCCAGTTTTTCAATCCTTACGAGCATAGACACAGGGGAGCATCCATACACACATATTTTGCAAGTTTTCCAATAGTATATTAACCCTATTGTGTTGTGTGTGTTGAAAATATTTTCTAGTTTGCCTTTTGGTTTTGCTACTTTTTACTAACTTCACATTAAATATAAATAAATAAGTAAAGTGGTACTTCTAAGGTTGGTCACATTATCCAAGAATAGACTCAGATTTCATAAACCACACCTGTTTTTTCCTGATGCTCTTTAAAAGCTAATCAGGAAGCTAGTTAATGATCTTGGATTATGACCATCTTAAAACAGGACATAAAATTTACTGCAGAAGGTTGCTGCATTAAAGCTATGTTTGAAATTGCGTCCTTTTTTTAAAAAAAATATATTTTTATTGATTTCAGAGAGGAATGGAGAGGGAGAGAGAGATAGAAACATCAATGATGACAGAGAACCATTGATCAGCTGTCTCCTGCATGCCCCCTCCCCACTAGGGATTGAGCCTGCAACCCAGGCACATGTCCTTTACCAGAATCGAACCTGACACCCTTCAGTCCACAGGCCAACGCTCTATCCACTGAGCCATACCAGCAAGGGCTGAAATTGGATTCCTTTAAATGGAAATTTGGGATGGGTCATCTTTCCTAAAACTATTCCTGATGTACTGTTGAATTACAAGAGAACTACTCAGTGATAAAATTGACATACATTTGAAATGACAATTTGACATAGATATACTGTAGTCATATTCATCAACATTTTCCCATAACCTTTTGGTGGTCAATTGAGATTATGTAACTCAAATTTGAATGTGTACTTTAATGAAATTATGAAATACATCTTTTTATAAAACAAGTAATTATACTCTAATTAATGTAGCATATCAATGCGTACTTAAAGTGGGAAGTACATTTTTAATTATGTTTGAATTTTTAAATTAAAGTTACAAGTAAAAATCTCAGCTACATAGTGTTATATTTAGAATAGCAGGGAGGTATTACAGATTCCTTATACTTTGCCTATACTTCCTTGATTTGAGGAGATTTGAGAAAAATTTAAGTAGAATTTTTTTTAATTTTTTTTTTAGTAGAATCTATTTAATCATTTGAAGCTCATAGACACATATAACCTATGTTTTATATTAAATCTTAAAACTAACCCAATAAGCTTTTTTTCTCCCTGGCTTTGTAGTATACTTCACCTCGCAGTGGTATCTTCTGAGTAAACCATCAGTCTGTGCTTAGTTAGCATGTGGTGAGTGAAGAATAATGTCTTGTGTCTTCTGTGTTGCATGATACTAATCATTTCTCTGGAATTCTTTTGCTTTTTTGTTTAATGAATATATGATTTTGCTATGGGTTAATATAGGTGTTTTCCATTAATTCTGTTTAATAGATTAACAATCACCTCCACCAGTAAGATTATATAATTTTAGGGAGTTTTAGCTCTTTAAATAGTACTTGAAAGTTCCAGAATTGCTCTTTTGAAATTTTGTTAAAGAATTCAAAAAAAGTACTTATGCATTCTATATTCATTTTAGTTTTTTAATTCCCAAGAATGTTCTTTGAAGTCAATAAAGATTATAAGAAAGAAATGAAAAGTCATTTTCTAGGTAAAAGTGAAGTGATATATTTCACAACTCCAGAATTTAAAATATTGTAAAGCTTACTTAGAGTCAAGGCTAGTCTGAAATAATGAAAATTAGTAAAGTTGATTTAAAAATAAATGCAGTTTTATTACTTCTTGGGATCAATAAAATAACACATTTGTCCTGTGGAGACCCTTAGGCAGCCTGCTTTAATTGAAGATGGCTATTTCTAACTAGAGGCCCAGTGCATGAAATTTGTGCACTGGGGGGGGGGGGGGGTCTCTCAGCCTGGCCTGCGCCCTCTTGCAGTCTGCGACCCCTCGCTCCTTACTGCTCGCTGCTCCTTAGCGCTGCTGCGGAGGTAGGAGAGGCTCCTGTCACCGCTGCTGTGCTTGCTAGCCATGAACCCAGTTTCTGGCTGAGCGGCGCTCCCCCCGTGGGAGCACACTGGCCGCTAGGGAGCAGCTCCTGTGTTGAGCATTTGCCTCCTGGTGGTCAATGAGCATCATAGCGACCGGTCATTCTGGTCTTTCCACTGTAATGGTCACTTAGGCTTTTATTATATATAGATTTCATGTTGTTATAGTGAAGTGGAGGCATCTAAAATATTTCAAAGCAGTTAACTGTCTTCACTATTTCAACACCCCTTCAATTACCTCCACATATTATTCATGCAATTAGCTTGATTTAGCAGCCCCTAAAAATTTAGAGAATATTTTTACCTCAAACTTAGCTAGAATTTTCACAAATCACAAATAACCTGATCACAATTAATAAACTTAATTACAATTAAAGACTTCCTATGATTGTTAATTTGGTTAGTATTCAGCTAACAGTATCAAGGTTTAAAATTCCAATATACAGCATTTAAAAAAACTGTTTAGCTTAAAAAAATTTTTTTGCCTACATTTGAGGCTCATTTTGATTTTAATATATATCAATTAACTTGCTTTAGTGATTACCTAGAATTATCTTGGTCATGTAAATCCCATATCAAATTCAGTAAGTCTTAAATTTTCCTTAATATATATATATATATTTATATAGTATATATACTGTGTGTGTGTGTGTGTGTATATATATATATATATATATATATATATATACACATATATATTGATTTCAGAGAGGAATGGAGAGGGAGAGAGAGGTAGAAACATCAATGATGAGAGTGAATCCTTGATCGGCTGCCTCTTGCATGCTGCCCACTGGGATTTGAGCCCGCAACCTGGGCATGTGCCCTTGACCGGAATCGAACTCTGGGCCCTTCAGTCCACAGGCTGACACTCTATCCACTGAGCCAAACCTGCTAGGGCAAATTTTACTTTTTTAATAATATAAATATCTCATCATGCTTATTACATTATTGCATTTAAATACTGTCATTAATCACTGGAAATGATTACTGTGTAGCATTTCTATTGATTGATTAATTGACTGTCTCCTCAACTTTTAGTTTGATTTGCAAAATGGTATAATAAACACTTATATACCCTCATCTGTATTCACCAATTACTAACATTTTGCCAAATTTTTTCACTTGCTCTCATTCTCACTCTTTCTTTCCATGTGTATTTCCCCTCTGTAACATTTGACAGTTGCTTGTAAACATAAACTAAACATTTTAGCAAATATCGTTAAGAACAAAGGCTTTTCTTACATACTCATAATAATTATTCTCAGGAAATTTAATATTAACATAATACTGTTATCTAGTATATAGTAATACTTACATTTTTCCAGTGTCTGAAAAAATGTCTTCCATAATTTCTTAAATTTCAGGATCCATTCAGAGATTGCATATTGCCATTTATTGTCATGTTTTTCTAGTCTCTCCTTTAAATTAGAGAACTCCTCCCAGCCATTTTGTCTTTCGTGATATTGACATTCATTTTTGGTCATGCACGAATTTTTTCCTGCAACAGCTCGAGTGAGGTTTTGAAATAATAACTGACATGGGAATTTAAATAGGAGGTTTTTTTTTCTTATCTTGTCTAGATTTCTAGGGCCAACATGATAATTGAGCTAGTTTTATAAAGAATATGAAGCTATTTGAAGTACATCATAAGTGGTAGATTATATTGTTCGTTTACAAATTGAGAAGACTTTAAAAGTTTCTCTTTTTAGTAAATATATATGAAAGTTTGTCTCATTTACTTAGTCTTATTCGGTAATTTATTTTTATAGCTTTTTTTAAACCTCATATTTGATCTGACTGTGAGATTTTAGCATTTTAAAACAACTTGTTAGGAAGGTTTGGCATTATTTCTCATAACATTTTACATTTTTAAAGTTAAGTTTGTTAATTTCAGGTGAGGCATAGCTTTTACACCAAAATGCTGTTTGTCCTTTGCTGCCATGCATGCCATCCCTGAGAACTGCAGTATGTAGGAAAACCACACATTGGGGCAAGGGAGGGACTCTCTCCTCTGTAATGCAGTCTGAATTGCTGCATCCCAGAGAGACTGCTGAGTCAGCATGGTGACTCTTGGCTTTATCTATCTATGACCTGGTAGCATTCAATATATGATGAAAGGCTGCAGCTTCAGTGTCACTTACAAACACTGTTTGTCAGGATTGCTGACTCTAGGTCAGATCATTCCAAGGACATTGATTTTTAGAAGATTGCTGTAGGACTTAATTCTTAGAAAATTTCTACTTCAATCCCAGGCCATAGAATATAATTTAAGTTTAATTTGAAACAACTAATCTCCCAAAGGGTTGGCTTTAAAGGTGTGTTTTTCTTTATCCTCGTCTCCTTTTCCTTTTCCAGTCATGGCTTCGGTCTTCATCTTGAAGAAATGAGGAGAATCGTGTTGGGCAAGGTTGGAAGGCTGCACATTGCTGCTCTTTGAGAAAAGCTGTTGTTCAGGGCTCTTCCTGTAGCCAAAAGACCAAGAAAAATCTGACATTGGCCCACATTTAGCCTTCAACATAGGTTGTATCAGAGGGAGATGGTGGTAGTTTTTTTTTTTCTTCTTCTTCTTTTTTCTCCTGGGAAGAGTTTTGTGTGGTTTAAAATTTTTAAAATAACTTAACCTGATTTATGGGCTCACTAAATGTTCCTTTCTTCCATTCTTTTTGTCTCTCTTTTAAAAGAGCTGCTTGCCTTTTCTATTTATTTTTAGAGTGATTTTTAAAAAAGACTTGTGCAATACATTTTGAGGTGAAACTTAGTGGTGTTTTCTTTTTTTCCTGATAAATTAGAGCATTTAATTGACTATTTTATCCAGATTGATTTGTTGAAATTTACTCAAGACTAGTTCTTTAAGTTATGACATATGAGAAATCCAAACTGCAGTACCTCATTGTTTACTTAGCTTTTGTACTTATATTTTTCAGAGGAAAAAATACTACTGTAAATTGTAAATAGTCAACACATAACTATTGTATGCAAACCTGTGACTGTTGGCAATGTCATCTCGGAAGAACAGATAAATAAAGTTTATTTACTATATAAAATGTTCTGATTATGCTTTTTTTTTTTTTTTTTGTCCCTATGTTGAAATCTACTTCAAAATAGTTAAGAACTTATTTTCTGTCTGGGTGAATATAATGAACTATTTGTCAAGATGAGTATTTGGAAAGTTTTTTTATGTTCAAAATTAGCGTGGCCACGGATGGTATGCTCTAGATGGTATGCATCTACCAACCTGGAGACGCTTTCTCTTCCTGGACTAGGCCATACTCTTGAGTTTTTTTAAACTTAGAGACATTTCTGGACACCAAGAGATGGCACTGTTCAGAGGGTTTCACACACTCTTGATATTCTAGTAAATACAGTGTTCAGTTTCTAGGTATTATCTAACCTCTGCCTCAGGGTGGAATCTGTTTCCAGACAGTCTGGACCTTAGCCTTGCTATGTATCGTATTGTGATAAAGAGTAGGGGGCTTGAGTGGGTGGATGACCAGGGGTCTTCCCGAAGCCCACAGCTGACTGCTTAGAGGGCTGTTGTTCCAGCAAAGGAAGAGGGTCTTTTCCATCCCTCCCTCTCCCCCTCCCTCCCTCCCTTCTTCCTTTCCTTCCTTTGCTCCTTCCCTCTTTTTCTTTCTTCTTTCCTTTTTTTTTTAAAAAAATATATATTTTATTGATTTTAGAGAGGAAGGGAGAGGGAGAGAGAGATAGAAATACCAATGATGAAAGAGTATCATTGATGGTTGCCTCCTCCACGCCCCCCACTGGGGATCGAGCCCACAACCCAGGCATGTGCCCTTGACTGGAATCGAACCTGGGACCCTTCAGTCCGCAGGCCAACGCTCTATCTGCTGAGCCAAACCAGCCAGGACTTTCCTTTCTTTTTAAATCAAGATTTTCTTAAGAGTGAAATTTTGTCCCACTGAAGAATTTCTGACAACAGACATAATGTCTTTCCCTAGGGTGGATTGTCTACCCTTAGTGAAATCCATTTGCAACTTCCAACAGTTTCTCCCTAGCCCATTTCTTGAGACGAACATATCAAAGAGTGCAGAGGTCAGCGAACTTTTCTTTGTAAAGGGCCAGATTGTAAATGGTTTCAGCTTTATGGGCCATACAGTTTCTGTGACAACCTCTCACCTCTGTCACTGCAGTACAAAAGCAGTCACGGATAATACATAAATGAGTGAGGATTATCTGTATTCCAATAACACTATTTACAAAAACCGGCGGCAGGCTGGATTTGCCTTGCGGGCTGTGGTTTGCCAACCCCAGAGAAAGCGCACAAGCTGGATTTTAGACACGGAGCGGGGGCAGGAGTGCACAGAAGTTGCTCATTTTCCTCAGTGCAGGCATGACTAAGAATAGTGCTGATACTCTCTCCTATTACTTTTCCAGCAAAAAGGACAAAGCCTTACTTACATTGTGCTCAGTGCTGGGGTCTCAGATGTGTCTGGGACTTTTTTTTTTATTGTCTGAAGTTTTACATTTGTCTTCTTTTTCCCAATTGACCCTCCCCCCCCACCCCCCCGCCATTCTCCCTGTTTGGGACATTTTTTAAAAATATACTTTTAATTGATTTTAGAGAGAGAGGAAGACATTTGGGCTCATTGTAGATGATTTGGAGGATATATATTTAAAAAACAATCCTCCAGAATCCCCCACCAAAATACTACCCACTGTGTTATAGAATTGTACACCTATGTAATTTTATTAACCAATGTCACTCCAATAAATTCAATAAAAATTTTTAAAAGACTTAAAAACTATTAACCACTGTTGCTTTGGTCCATTTAATAATGGAGTATTTTTTCTAATAAGAATGAATAGCTATATGGAAGAATGTGTGTGTGTGTGTGTGTGTGTGTGTGTGTGTGTGTGCATACATGCCTACATTTATATGTCTGTTATATTGTTGGCCATCAAGATTTCCTTTAAACTTTTTAATTGCTGCATAATACTTTATCCTATGCATATACCATCATTTAACCCCTTTCTCCATTGTTGAACATTTAGGTCCTGTGTAATTAGTCCCTTTATTCAGTACTCCATGTTGGTTTTACTCTCCACATTGTTGACACTCTTGAAAATACATTTCAGGACCAACCTTTCTCTCAGTTGCCTTTGGGGCCAAACACATGGACACATTTCAGATTGCTGTTGGCCTAGCTTGCCTGGCATCGTTTCCTCTAACATCCCAGAGATGTGATGCATGGGTGAACACGCCCAGCCAGTACACTCGGAGGACACTACATTTCAAAACTGGGCTTCACCCAAATGTGAAATGTCAAAGGCAAGTGGGATAGCCGTGCCTAACACACACTTTCCATGGAGGGTGGGTGGGTGAGCTGCAGCCGCATTCCTCCCGTCCCCTTTTATAACAGTTTCCTCCTGCCTTCATTTGGGATCCTCTTTAGGTTTTTGGATGTTACCTTCTTTAGAAGTGTTCAAACATCACACATGTGAATTCACCGAGGGGGTGAACATGTGAGGCCCTTCAATGAAAAGAACTTACTGAAACACTTCGCAACTCAGTACTCTGCACCCACTGCCAATCAGCTGAGTTCAAACATGACATCAAACCTGTTTGCCATCACAACTATGAATGTCTCTGATCCAGGGTCTCATCTCCGGGTGTTCTGGATTTTACTCTCCAGTCTCTGATCACCAGCATCCAGGCTCCTCCTCATCTCCAGGCAGGAGGCCAGGTAGTCATTCAGGCCTTGCCTAGTCTCCTTCTTGCTCTAGATGCCCCTTATGCCTGCTAGACCCTGGGCCACCTCCACAGCCAAGCCTGGGGACTCCCAGCCGCTCTGAAGTGGGACATGGAGATCCTGGAGCCCAAGTCCCTGGAGCCTGCATAGGTGTTGGCCATGCTGCTGGCCATCGGGGGCCAGGCCAGTGGCTGTGTGACTGCAGGGAGCCCAGGCCCAGGAGTTGGGTGCTGGAGAAGCTGGAGTGAGTGGTGAAGTTCATGTTCGGGGAGGAAGGTGAGAGGCCAAGGCTGCCCAGGTTCAGGCAGCTCAACCTTTGAGTCTGTTTTTTTTAGTGGATTCATTTTAAAAGTTATGATTGCAGAATTTGTTTAGATTTGTCATCTTAAACTGAACGTTTATAAACAATATTGGAATATTTAGCATACGTGTTATTCACAAGTTTAATTGGTTAAATTGATCAACCTTTGGTAAATAAGGAGTTACTTAAGTAATTGGAAGGTTTTTTTGAGTCAGGTAAATACATGAATACCTATAAAAATCAATATTGACACATTTATTAATGCAACAATTTCAAATATTTTAAAGGGAGTTTTGTGAAGTTGTTAAAAATCTCTTTAAAATAATTTCTTGAAATTTGGTACATTTATAATTAGAATAGTGAGATTTTTAAGCTGAACTTAATCATGGTTCTACATTTGTGATGCTGATCAATTCAATATTAACCTTTTAACCAAAGTAGTCTTTGAATGAAACTTACTCTTAAATCTCTCTGAAGACACTAATTACAATGTTAAAAATAATTTTCTTCTTTATCCTACAGCTCTGCTTTCTCTAAGGTGGGAGTTCTGTTAATTTTGTTCTTTATGTTACTGATGTTTCCCGGGGCCTGGCAATCCTTGCTTGACCAGTGAAGGACAAGGTAGGCTGCTCTCATGGCTGGAATGAGTTTCCCTTTGCATTGTCTGTATCTGTTTGCCTCACAGGTCTGTCCCCAAATGCAAGGGGCTACCTCTGCATCCCATGTCTATTCTGGCTTTTAAGACCTGACTTTCATTTTTTTCAAAAATGTTTCATGCAACATACAGACATAATAGTGGATAAAACACATATACTCAGCATAATGAATTATTATAAATCAAATACCACCAAATTAAAAAATAGAATATCGTCATTATTCTAGAAGCCCCCCTCCCAAGTGTCCCTTCCTATCAAACTCTCTCCTCCAGAAGAAGTAGTCACTCCGCTAACTCTACTGTAATAATTGCCACCTTTGTAAGCAACTCTAACCTACATTTTAATTTTGTCTTTAAAAAATATTCCATGAATAGAATCACACTATATGTATTTTTCTTTCAGTTTTCTGTTGAGGTAATTAAAGAGGCAAATAGCAGAGGGGCTCTAACGCCTTGGTAGTCTAGCCAAGCCAAGCTAAGCCAGAGTTCATGTGTGGAACTGAGAAAATGAAACTCATGAGCAGCCAATCACAAACAGCCCACTGGGCTTTCCTAAATAAGGCAACTGCTGCAGCTACAGCCAATGAAATGATTTACTTGCTCAGCTTCCCTGTCTTCACTATAAAAACCCAACTGCTTTTGGTTCAGGGAGATGTGAGCCCAGCACATGGACTGGAACCCACATCACACATTTGCACGAAGGGGCCACAGCACACACCCAACTTTATCAGAGGCCTTGGCTCCAGTGACAATGGTCCTGACTGGTCGCTGGTTTCTAAGCATAGCAAATGGTAGCGACTATTTGTGTGATGGCCAATACCTGTAGGAAGCAGAGGAGCTAGTTGGCAGGAGAGGGCTGTGCAGAGTGAGGACTGCGCCCAGGGGAGCGAGCATGTGGCTGGAAGGCACCTCCTGATGGGCACCTCCTACAAACTCTTCCCTTAGAGGAGGCCCCATAATCTTTCTAGGAGTCAAGTGTCCTCAGAGTCACAACCTGTGCCAACCTCGTCCTGTGACCTCAGCATCCTGGGGATGCTGAGGTCAAGTGTCCTCAGAGTCACAACCTGTGCCAACCTCGTCCTGTGACCTCAGCATCCCCAGGATTGACATTAAGCAAGCACACGGTTTGCCATTGCCACCAGCAGCTGTCACGGGACCTGGGGGTGGGCATCCTGCACCACAGTTTGCTTCTTTGTCCCAGAATCCCCGTTCCTGCCCACCATTACTCCCTAGCAGGGAGCTCTGCTTCCCCTCCGAGGGGGCAGTATTGCCCTCAGGGCTGCTCTGAGCCCAGAGCACAGCAGAGCCCAGGAGAACAAGGCCTGGAGCCCAGCCAGCAGACCTCACACCACCTTTAGGCCACTTGCTGTGGTTCAGCCAGGTTGCACCCTGAACTATCTGATGCCAGCTTCACTGACCCCTTGTTTTCAGCTGGACCCTGGACTGAGGTCTGACCCAATCCAGAATTTAATCAACAAAAGGAAAAGAAGAAGGCTTGCTCCTCTGGGAGTTGGCAGAGGCTTGGGAGAGCTGGAGGCAGGCCAGGGAGGAAGCGGCCTCGGGCTGAGCCCGCAGGGCATGAGCTCCAGTCTGAGCTCACTCCGCAGACCCCAGGGTGTGGAGAATTGGCCTCTCTGCCCCAGGCTGGAGGGCTCTTGCCCTGCCCGGCTGGGGGTGGGCGGGGTGGGGATGCGACACGCAACAGATAGCACGGCTTAGGTATCAGCACTGGCTGAAAATTCAATTTTTCATTTGTTTCCTTATCCTTCCTGCGGCTCCTTTGTTGTCCCTGCTCCATTGACCACAGCTAATTCTGATGGGCAGCCATGTGGTGGGCCCTCAGGTCCCAGGGCGTGGTGCAAGTGTGGGAACATTGGCAGGACATTCTGGGGCAGAACATTCCAGGCCCTCCTGGGCACTGCCTTTCCAGTAGGAACATACACTTCCCAGCAGGGACACCACAGTCCCTTTTCTAAGGGGGCAGTGGTGGGGTGTGGCCAGGAGAGAACAGTCCCTGGGGCCTACTGTCGACTGGGGTCATAACTTCCATCCATTTACAATACTCATCCTCCTCTCTCCTCCCTTCTCTCTTCAGCCACTGATAAAGGTTGGTGTTTGAGGGAGGTTGTTTTTCCAGAAAACCTTTGTTCTGCCGGTTGCAGGGGGCCCTCCAGAGAAGCATTTCTGATACCTCCTAAGCAAGAACAGCATGTTGGGGGGTGCTGAGGAGACTACCCAGAGAGCCGCAGTCATATGCATGCCTCCATGCCGGTGCCTTTTAAAACAAACTTTTTACTGGAGTGTAACATACATGCAGAAAGTGGGTGAAGATTTGCAGGGCTAGGTGAGTCATCACAAAATGAACCTTTATTCAGTCACCACCCGAGTCAAGAAAAACCCTATGTTGCCCAGCTGGCATGGCTCAGTGGTTGAGCGCTGATCTATGAACGAGGAGGTCATGGTTCGTTTCCCGGTCAGGGTATATGCTTGGGTTGCAGGCTCAATCCCAGTAGGGGACATGCAGGAGGCAGCTGGTCAATAATTCTTTCTCATCATTGATGTTTCTATCTCTCGCTCCCTCTTTCTTCCTCTCTGAAATCAATTTTAAAGAAAGAAAAACGCCATGTTACCAGCTCCCTGAAGCGCCACTTTTGCCCCGTCTATCACTTTCCTGCCCCCATCCCCGAAGTTACCTCTCTCCTATCTGGTGACATCATAGGCTTATTGGACCTGCTCTTGAGCGCCCTATAAATGCGGTCAGGTAGTCAGGTCAGGTCAGGTCAGGTAGTCAGGTGGGAGGTGCTCCTCGTGTCCTCTTCTGTTCAGGAATCTATCTGTGGGATGATCCAGCCAGTCCGAGCAGTTAGTAGCATTTGGTGCATTCTCATTGGTTAGTTTATAGACGGTGCCCACGGGTCTCTAAGAACCCTTGCAAGCAAGAGTGGATAGTAAACGAAGGCTTGACTAGAAGGAACATCTGAGCTAAAGCCAGCCCCCCACGAGGATGGTTTCAACTGTAGCGACACTCCCTCCCCCAACTTGACAAGGAGGCTGATTCTGTGTAGCCCTTCCAGGGCAGGTCTGAGTAGGCCACCTGCCCCCTTTGGGCTTGGGGACCTCACTTGTAAAATGGCATCAAAAGAAACATTCAGCTCTGAGACCATCTGATTTTGGGGGTCAAATTATTTCATAGGAGCGACCTCAAGCCAGAGTATTTCTAAATATCCTGGAAATTGCTCACTTCCCTGACACTTTCCTTCATTTCCAAATAGCCATCGGGTTCTGCTTCACCTATCAGGTCCCCAGGCTTTGCCGACCAGTTCCTCATCCTATGAATCATCTTCTGCTTTCATAGCCTCCTCTTGGTCCCCGGCAGCCATGCTGCACCTGCTGCTTCCTTGTCAAGCTGCACCTTCCCCGACAGCCAGGGGATGATGGCAAGAACCAGCTCCATCTCTCACAGGTTTGATTGTCACATCTTACATGTCACTGCTCAGATCCAATCTCAACAAATTATTTGGTGCGCTGACATTTGCGGGCAACAGAATGATCTGTAAAATAATAAATATTGTGCAAAATGCACACAAACCCTTCTGAGGCTTGTGAACGTGCCCATTGTTCTCCCTGCAGCCAGGGTAAACATTTCCTGCTCCCTTTCTCACCGAGAGGCCACGGTGTGGTCAATAACCAACTACAAGTAAGTCTGAGTTGTGAAACGTGCAGAGGCAGGCTCTGCAGTAGACATGACTGTACAGAGCAAAGCTTCAGCCTCCGTTGGAGTTCATGTGCACGCTCCATGGCCCCTGCCAATGCCTGCTGATAGGCAAAGCCCATCACCTGTCCTTAGTCACTAACACTAACCTTCAGCTCTCGGGGAAGTGACCAAGTGGCCACCTGGGTTCTGGAAGGCTTCCCCTGCAGCCCAGAGAACTATAGAAGTGGGAGAGAGATGTTGTGGAGTAGAGGAAAGAGTAGAGGTGGCAAAAAAACTTAAATACTCAAAACTAACACATTGTGTGATATGTTAGTATAGTGGTCACCCCTTGGGGTAGTGACTGGAAAGAGGCCTGTGTAGGGCTTCTGGGGGCTGGTGCTATTCTGTTCCTTGAATTGGGAGCTGTTGTCTAGAGAGGTGCTCAGATTTTTAAAATCCATCGGACTGTATACTTATGATGTATGCATTTGTTATGTTATGTAAGTTTCATCTCAACAAAAAGTTTACTTTTAAAAGCTGAATATTACCAGACTGGGATACACACACACACACACACACACACACACACTAGTATATATAGTATATATCTATTTTATTTATGTGTACACACACACACACACACACACACACACACACACACAGAGTAGCCAGATTATTATGATCTCTGAATGCATAATAATCTGGCCACTCAGTGTATATCCAATATAATAAAAAGCTAATATGCAAATTGTCCGTTCGACCAGCAGGCAGGCCAGCCAACTGCCCATGTCCCTCCCCACCCCCCCCCCGCCAGGGTGGCCGGACCCCACCCATACATGAATTCATGCACCAGGCCTCTAAAATATATATATATATATATATATATATATATATATATATATATATATACACACACACACACACACACACACACACACACACACACACACACACACACTGAGTGGCCAGATTATTATGCATTCAGAGGTCATAATAATCTGGCCACTCAATGTATATAGTTGGTTTGGCATTCAGAACTAAATCAGTGCAATTCATCACAAAAGAGAAAAATCAAATGACTAGCTCAATAGATGCGGAAATTCAGCATTCATTTATGTTAAAAACTAGAATCGAAGGGAAATGCCTTAATTTACAAATATTTGGTGGGGGAGATGTTGAAAGCTTTCCAACCAGGATGCCATTGTCTCCATATCTATTCAACATTGAACTCAAAGTCTCTTTCATACAAAGTGATAGGGAGGCAGGGAAGTAATGAAGCTCTCATTACTGTTTGTGGAAATTCCCAAATAATTAGAATTAATAAGTGAATTTAATGAGGTTGCCAGGTATAAGGATAAAATAAAAAAATAGATTGTATTTCCAATACTATAAATTATTAGAAAATGAAATAGAAGTCAGAAGATGAAAAAAGTAGATGATCCGGCAAACATGTAGAATGAAAGAAATCAGATACAAAGAAAACATATTGTACAATTCCCTTTATAAGAATTAACTATAGCTTTAGAAATTAGGATAGTAGTTAATTTTGGGGATGGGAGAGGGTGCTGGTTTGAGCAGAGGCTTTCTGGACATTGGCAATGTTTCCTTTTGTCACCTGGTGGTGGTTCCATGGGTGTTTTATTTGAGGTAACTTCTTGAATTCTATGTGAATGTTTTTACACTTTTCTGTATGAGAGCCATTTAGAAATTTTTTGAAAAAATATTACTTGGGCAGCTTGTGTTAGGTGATCCATAATGGTCAGTTGTCTGTAGCCAGATCAAAAGAGCCACGCGGTTCAGGACAGCAGGGGTGAGAAGACAAGGAGAGATGTGGGAGGGAGAACAAGAAGAAAGTGATCTTTTCTCACAGGGAGTTTACCCAAAGAACAAGAGGTCTTCTCCCCCTCCACCCCAAACACACACACGTATATGTGCATTTCTCAGAGAAGCTGGCCTGGCCTAGCTGGGTGCTTATTCAAAGTCATGGTTTTAGAGTCTTGGGAGGAACTCATGCTCTTCTTTTCTTTTTTTTCAATAGGCAATATTCTAATTGAATAGTAATTCTACTGAATAAACACAGTCTATAATAAAATCAAACAGAAACCAGACTAGAGTGAATGGTGGTCGATATGTGGATCTGGCTTATTGGGAAAGCCTTAGTTTATTCCAGAGGAGGGAGGAGGATGAAATTCCTCAAGGACAGAGTGTAGGAGAAGAGAGGAATGGCACAGAGCAGTGCCTTGGAGCCACTGTTAGCCTGTGGTCTTGAAAGATTCCCCGAGGGATGGTCTGCAATGGGAGAGACAAGAGGCAGAGAGAGTGATCAGGGGCCCAAGGCCATCTCATGACCATGGGAAGAAAAGGGATGCGTGGGCACAAGAGGCAGGATGAAGGAAGATAGTACTAGTATGTTTGGGAACTAGATGGCATGCCGTGAGTGAAGGAGAAGGGGCAATTGGAAAGGACACAAAGATATTGACCTATAGCGACTGAGAGCCTGGGCCTACCCTTGACAGACAAGGGTGAGGAGAGGACAATAATGAGGATCAGGGGTTCAGAGAGGGAAGAGGAAGACATGAAGAAGGGGCAGGAAGGACAAGCAGAGAAAAGCTCTTTGATTGCTGAGTTTCCCTTACAAATGGGGCAACATTGGGCAACAGCACGATTGATTCAGAGCCATTGCCCCCACCCCCTCAGCTTCCTCCTAATCCCCTACAAACACCAAATGCTCCAGGGACTTCAAGTCTCTGTTCAAGAGGGTCAACCAGGTGGCCAAACATTTAGAGTTTCTTCCCAAATGGATTTTTCTTGAAATGAATACCCTTTGGAGAAAGACTTTGTCCGGATCAAGATCTGCTTGGTGGATCAAGAAAAGGGAGCATCTGCTCCCCTTCTTTGCCCCTCCTCTCACTTACTTTTTAAAAAATTTTAAATTATTTATTGTTGAAAGTATCACACATGTCTTCTCCTCCCCCTCCCCCCCCCCCCCCGCATTGACCTCTCCCCGCCTGCTCCCACCTCCCAGCATAGGCCCTCACCCACCTAGTCACTTTCTTTAAAAAAAAAGAAAAAAATATTTTAAATTGATTTTTAGAGAGAGAGGAAGGGAGGGATAGAGAGAGAGAGAGAAACATCAATGTGAAAGTGAAACATCAATCAGCTGCCTCCTATACACCCCCTTCTGAGGATCAAACTGGCAACCTTTTGGTGTGTGGTGTGATACCCAGCCAAATGAGCCACACCAACCAGTGAACACACAGGAACTTAAAGATGAGTGGACAGGTTGCCCTGGGTCAGTGCACCAGCCTCATCCATGGAAATAGAGGAAGAGGGTGGCTCCTTGACCCTCTGAGGACCCAGCTCAAGCTCCTTCTCATTGAAGGCCACTGACCTTCCCTCATAGTGAGCAGGCAGAGATGCTGAAGGCAGCAGAGCAGTCCCCCTTCCTGCCAGAATGCAGCCACAGGGGAGGGGCAGCTAAAGGGGCCTAGGGCCAGTGCTTCCACCTGGGGATTTCCCTGGACAGGGACCTCATTCCTTCTGGGAAGAAATTTGCATGGCTGGCCCTGTGCCAGACACACCACCATGCAGGGTGCCTTTGGCTGGCACCATCCCGGAAGCCCCCCTGGGCCATGGCTGCTGCACATTCTCATCTCAGTGGCTGTGGTGATTAGATGCCCATGGAGATCAGATTTCTGCCAGGGGTGTGGAGTGCTACTCTGGCCAAGAGAACTGAAGTCTGGCAAATGGGAAACCTGGGATATGATTAGGAGGGGTAGCTGAAGAGGGGGAGGAGGAGGAAGAGAGCTGTCCAAGGAGATTGAAGCTCTTTGTCTCTATGGGTTCTTTGTAAACGAGGCAACATTTCGCAACTAGACATAATAGTTAATAAAGCCACCATTTTCCTGCCTGCTGCCCATCATTGAGCTCTCTCCTGATGGCACCCACTCCCCCTACCCACAGGCACACCCAAAGACTCTCCAGCACCTTTGGCTCTACGCATGGGAGCCAATGTGAAGGCCTTGCTCTGGAAATCATGGTTATCACATTGGCCAAGAAGCAGGGAGCCCTCTGTCTATCTCTTCCTTATTCTTTTTCACTCTCTTCAGGGTGGTCAGCAAAGGAATGATCAGTAACAATAGGGATCACTGGATAGGGGTCAAGGGTCAGTGGCAGATCTCCTTTGTTCTCCCTGGAGCCAGTTCTGCCCAGGTCCCACCCTTCCTTCCCAACTCCTCCTGGGGCTGGAAGCTAGAGGCCTCCATATCAGGCAGGGTGCAGGGCTTACTGCCCATCGGTTGGGACGGCTTAGCATGGGCCAGTCCTTGAGGTGATAGAGGGTCACTGGGTAAATTTCATGGGTGGAGAGGGAGTTAGGGGGTGGGGGTAGTGAGCATTCCTCACCTGCCTGGTAACCAGCTCCTGTCATTATGTAGTTGTTTGTACCATGGCCTCCTTCTCTGTACTGTATATTTACACCATACCACTGTCTCAGCACTTGGAAACCTGTATCCTACCCCCCTAAAGGCTCTTCAAGATCTGGTCCGGCTCCTGCTTGTACACAGGCTCTGGGAAGCCTGGCCTAGCCAGCCCGGCCTCACTGTTTTTCAAACTTGACATGTTGCAAGCAGGAGCCTTTGCCTACTTCCTGTCCCTCTTCCTTCTCACTCATTCATTTGTTCTTCCAATATTGACCATCAAGTGCCCATCACACACACAGGACTAGCTGGCCAGAGGACTTGAGGATGACCCTGAGGCTCTTCATTTGATGGATCCTGTGGAAAGTGGTAGGAATCTGAGAGGAGATGCAGGGCTGGAGAAAGTGGATGAGTCCTATTTGCATTTAGGTGCCAGTAGGATCTGCATGAGGAGCCGTCCAGGGGAGAGGAGATGGAGCTCAGAGTAGTTAGTAGAGGAGATGATGTTAATCTTTCCAGCAAGATTTCTGGGCCAGAAAGCTTAGTGTGACCTTTGGTTGTCCCTCATGCCCAGGTAATCGGTCACTGGTCACTGAGTCTGTGCTCCAAGCCTTTGCTTGGCTATTTCCTCTGCCTGAATACTCTTTCTGTAGAAACACTACTCCTTCCTTCAGGCACCCAGGTCAAAGGCTCTTCTTCAAACTCTTCTGGAATCCTTATGATGGGAACTGGCTGGTCTTTCCTCCTCTGGGTCCCACCTGCCTTGCTTTTCCCAGGTGGCCTGATAGGAGTGTCTACCTGTGTCCCCTTGTGCCATGTGCTCCTGATGGCAAAGATGAACCCCTCTTCTGTGTCCCTCATGGCCCCCACCAATTCTGGCACGAATGAATGAATGAATGTTAATAATAGATGGTTTGAACTTCCTTTTCTGGGCATACCTACCTTTATGTCTGCTTCCTCTGAAGTTGGGCCTGGAGGGCTGTTCTGCGTGTGTCTAGCTGAGCACATCCCTGGCCTGGGGCCGGGCCATCTCCTGCAGACACAGCAGAAGGAGTCTGCCCTGTTGCCAATCACAGTCCTGCCTCCAGGGCACACCTTGAGTTCAGCCTCTTGGTTGTGGCCCCAGGTGATCTGTGTTCCTGCCAGTGCTGTGCCCGACATAAGAGGGTCTGGAAGCCTCTGACCTCCCAAACCATCCTTTCCCTAATTTGCACTCAGAGATAGAGACATGGGTTGTGACATTTCTTAATTCTTCTATGATCATGGATTGGTAGAGTGGAGCTGCTAATTTAGGTACGAAAGTGCTTCAGCGCTCCTGAGAATTAGTCAATTTTATATTTCTTCACTATTTTTGAAAGAGCTATTGCAATTATTGATGAAAGCACCCTTAGTGTTGCGATACTGTGTTTCCAAACCGTGAGAGATCCTGGACCTGTCACCCCAAACCCAGCGGGTGATTCCAGTGCCAAACCCGGCCCCCCTCTGTGCCCAGAGAGCAGGATCCCTGATCAGACCCACTCTCTGTGGCAGGCTCCCTGCCAGGGCAGAGGCCCCAGAGCTTCCTGGAGAGCCTCAAGACTTGGGTGGGTCTGTGTCACAGTCAAGATGATCCACAAATATCCACCTTGGGACCCTGGCTCTGTGCCCCACCCTCTAGGAGGCACTGCGACCAGAGGGAGGACCAAATTCAGGCGCTGCGGCTCCCCAGGGGAGGAAAGAACATCAATGGGAGGCAGCACCAGGGCACACTTGCCAGGTGGCAGTGGGCTGGGCTTCCTCCCTCTCCTGGTGCCAAGCCCTGCCCAGGCATCTTTCCTTCTCCCTTGCCCCTCTTTGTCCCCTCCCCTCCTGGGTTTCTCAGTCTCCAGGAACTTGGTGGGGGGTGGGGCGGCCAGGGGGCACCTATTGGGCCACGGGGCAAATCCATGATGTCAGCAAGCCCTACATAAAGGGCTGCAGAGCAGGCGCAAGTGGCAGAGCCTTTGCTGCACTTGCCTCAGGATCCCAGCATGAAGCTCATCTTCTCCACCCTGCTGTCCCTCCTGGCCCTTGGTGAGTGCAGGGTCCTGGGGGCGAGCCCCACCGAGTGGGCATCCTGGTCTCTGCACCCCGCCAGGTGGGAGCCCCTGTCACTGTGCACCCCCAGGTGGGTGCCCTGGTCCCTGCATCCTGCAGGGTTGGCACCCAGAGCCTGCAGTCGCTGGGGGTGTGCTGTTCCTTGGGGAAGAGCTGGAGCCAGCACTTCTAAACAGAGCTTCCGCAGTTCCACTCCAGCCTAGTGCAGCCTCCTCCAGGAAGTCTGCTGGGAGGGGTCTTCCCGGACCCCCTCCATTTTGTCCTACCAGGACCTTTGGTACCCAAGGTACTGTGACAGGCAGTTTACGTGGGAGGCAAAGGAGACTCAGAGAGGATGAGCGACTTGCCCAAGACACACAGCAGACCTGGGGCTCAAGAGCCCAGCTCCTACAAGGGCTGTGCTGATTTGGGCAAGGCAGAGCCTTTCTGAGCATCAGTTTCTTCCTGTGAAGAATGAGCCCAACATCTTCCCACACGGCTGTGAGGGGCAGCAGCAGGGTGCCACCTGCTCAGGGGCAGGCACCTCCCCCCATCAGGGGCAGGGGTGGTGGCCCAGACCTCCTGAGGAGACCTTTCTCAGAGGGCAGAGAGAGAGATTTCTGGTTTCAGATGTGCCCAGACTAGAAGGGGCGACATAAGGGATGAACAAAACAATTGATAGTTCTGTACCCAAACATCTGAAGCAATTTCTGGGGTGCTCTGAGGGCGCAGGCTAGTGAAGGACATTAGTAATGTCGTGTCTGAGGGGCAGGGCTTCCTCAGTGAAGGGGAGGCTCCAGGCAGCAGCAGAAAGGACTGTGATGGGCAGCATCGAGGCTGTGAGTGGGGGGTGGGGGATTCAGGGGGGAAGCCCCCCAGTTCCTCGCTAGCCCAGTACAGCCTCCTCTGGGACATCTGCTGGGAAGGGGTAGTGAACTTATGTCCCCAACCTAGGGAGCACGGTGCCACCCTGTCCCTGCCTTCTGATCCCCTTCTCCACACTCCTTCCCATGAGCACTAGGCATCCCTCTCTTCTCTCAGGCAGGATTGGGCTGGGCCAGGACCAACTGCTCAGGGCCAACTTCCTTCTGCTTCTGACCTGGGGACTGCTGGGGGCAGACAGGGCGGGGGCCACCTGGAGAGACCGAGAGGCAGGAAGCCTTGCTTTCCCGGATGTGGCCATGGGCCACAGGCCAGTCTTTGGCTCAGAGTTGCACTCATTGTCACTGGAATCTTCGGTTGTCTTGGCCCTGAGCCCTGGGAGCCACAAGTCTTCTACACACCCTCCCGGGTGCCTCAAACACCTTGGGGCTGACTGTGCAGGGTTGGCTCACGAGTGGAGGAGGCAGAGGGCACATCCAAAGGGGAAGGGGCTTATGCAACAGGTGTTTTGTTTCTAACAGCTTTACTGGGTGCATTTTACATCACACGAAATTCTCCTATGTCAGTGATTTTCAGCAGTGCTGCCAAGTGGGGGAACCATCACTGTAAACCCGATGAGAACATTTCCATCCCCTTCCTCATCACCATCCATCCTCATTCTCACCCCGGCATCAGGCGGCCACTAGTCTACTTCTGTTTCTATGCATTTGCCTTTTATGGACGGTTCATACGAGTGACATCATACAACATGTGGTCTCCTGTGTCTGGGACCTTCCACATAGCATAAATGAGGTGCATTGATATCGTGCCCGTCAGTTATTCTTTTTTAAAAAAAAATATTTTATTGATTTTTTTATAGAGAGGAGGGGAGAGGGATAGAGAGTTAGAAACATCGATCAGCTGCCTCCTGCACATCCCCTACTGCGGATGTGCCCACAACCAAGGTACATGCCCTTGACCGGAATCGAACCTGGGACCCTTCAGTCTGCAGGCCAACGCTCTATCCACTGAGCCAAACTGGTGCAGGCTCAGTCATTCCTTTTTATTACCAATTCCATTGTATGGATGTGGCCGTCCATGTTGTTTTCACTTTTTGGCTATTCTGAATAATGCTACTTTGAATATTCATGCAGGAGTCTTTATGTGGACATCTGTTTTCATTGGGGAATGTATCAGGCCAACACTCTAACCAACTGAGCTGCCCAGCCAGGGACCTGTGAGGCTTGTCAGAGCTGTGAGCAAACCTGGTGCAGCCTTCTCCCCAGTTGCATAGATGGTAGCCACAAAGGCAGGCTGAGCAGGAGAAGCAGTCTCAATGGGGGGCACCCTGACCCATTTGGTCCACCACTTACTGCAGCTACTGCCAAGGAGTCAGGTGTCTTGTCCTTGGCTCCCTTGGCATCCCCTGGGGAGATGCTTATAGATGCGACATTCTAGAGGGACCTGGATTCTAGGCTGGACTTGGCCGCTGCTGAGCAGCCAGCCACTCTGCCTCCTCAGGAGCCAGTTTCCACACAAGCAGGAATTCCTTCCTGCCCACCTCACAAGTGCAGGTGGGGCCAGGCAGGTGGGAGAACCCCATCAACGGTCGCAAGGGATCATCATCACTTTTCTAGGGTGGGAAACGCTTCAGTCACAGGAAGGAAAGAACCCAGTGCTGCTGAAGCTCTCCTTGAGTTCACTGGGAGACCCTCTGGCCAGGACAGCGCTCTTACTAGGCCAGGGAGACACCTCCACCGGAGGCGAGAGGCCGGCCTTAGAGGCAGAGCGGAGAGGGAAGGGGCGGAGTGGGGAGAGATGACAGAGTCTGGAAAAGTCTGTGGGAGGGTAAGGCAGTCTCTTCTGAGGGCAGTGGCTGAACCCTTACTCCTTGGCCTTTCTCCCAGGACTGTGTTTGGCCGCCCCTAGGAAGGGCGTTCGATGGTGCACCATCTCACCAGCTGAGGCAAAAAAATGCACCTCATTCCAGCGGAATCTGAGAAAAGTGGGTGGGCCCTTTGTCTCCTGCGTAAAGAAAACCTCCTACACGGAATGTATCCAGGCCATTGCGGTAAGTCAGCACCATATGCTGGGTAAGACCAAATTGATGGGAGGGAAAGGGAGGGAAGAGGAGGGAAAAGCATGGAATAAAATGAAAAACTGTGCTCTCCCCTCTTCCCTCTGCTTTTCTTCCTGGGCGCTTGTCAATGGGGTGTGGGCCTCTCATAGGACACGACACTATTTTGAATGCAGAGATCAACATTCTAAAGTGGAGAGACCATGTGTGTGGGGTACCTGGGATCTCAACATAAATTGTTTTCATGTCTCTTTTTTTAATTAAAATTTATAAACCACTGTGAGGGGTGTGCTCACCTGGGTTCTGCAGGATGCGGCAAACGTAGGTTTATAGTTGTTCATATGGAAAAGAATCCAATAATTAATAAATAATAACACAAGAATAAACTCTGTGTCTCGCATCCTCACAACAGTAAACCTACATTTGCCCCATCCTGTACAGGTGGGTGGGCACCTGAGAAAGAGGCAGCGTGCCAGCCTCAAGGGTTAAAGCAGTTGGGCCGGTACCCGTGTGTCCCAAAAGAGGGCCCCTCGGCTCGTGCCGCCTGTCCCAGGACGTGAGTGGGCATGGTCAAAACTGACCCTTCGGAAGATCCTTCCAGCCCAGAACCTTCTGACGTCCTGCCACCCACTTGCCTGCGTTAGGGCGGGTTCGCTTCTGAAGCCGGCCTGGCCGCTTTGCTTTCAGGCAAACAAGGCGGATGCTGTGACCCTGGATGGCGGGCTGGTGTTTGAGGCTGGCCTGGAGCCCTACAAACTGCGGCCTGTAGCAGCCGAGGTCTACGGGACCCAAGAGAGTGAGTTCCCCCTGGAACCCAGAGCCGGGATGTCTGTGGCCTTGGCCCTGGGTCTGTGGAGTCAGAGCCGATGAGTTGCCTAGGTGGGGTCTTGGACGGCATCACACTTGAAGGCACAGCGTCCCCGGGTGCTTGGGGCCAGAGGTGACCCACTGCGGGAGGACACCGGTTGCTTCCTGGGGGTCAGGACAGGCTCTGGGCAGCTCTGCACCCGGAGAAACTGCAGCTCCAGGCCCCTCCCACCAGGGGCTCCTCTCCCTTGGGTCCTGGCCATGAGCATTCCATTCTCCCTGGCCCTTCGCAGAGCCCCAGACCCACTATTACGCCGTGGCCGTAGCGAAGAAGGGCAGCAACTTCCAGCTGAACCAGATGCGAGGCGTGAAGTCCTGCCACACCGGCCTGAACAGGTCCGCCGGCTGGAACATCCCCATGGGCACGCTTCGTCCGTTCCTGAACTGGACAGGGCCCCCCAAGCCCCTTCAGGAAGGTGAGGTGGCTGGGGGCTGGGGGCGATTGCAGGCAGGGGGGGGTCTCTATGCGGTTCACACACAGCCACTGTGGGACCACACGGGTGAGTGTGCAGGTGACTCCAAGGTTAACCTGGCCGGTTTGCTGCCCCAGCTGCCCTGGGGAGCTGTTGTCTGAACTTGAACCTCACAACAGAGGCGACAGGTCCGCGGGGGTGGAGGCAGGGGCCGCCCACGGGGGGCATGCAGGAGGGGAGGCTGGCTGTGGCCAGGGCTGCCTCACACACTGGTGCGTGTCTCTGTGTCCACAGCCGCGGCCAACTTCTTCTCGGCCAGCTGTGTGCCCTGCGCGGACGGGACGCAGTACCCCAACCTGTGTCGCCTGTGTGCGGGGACAGGGGAGAACAAATGTGCCTGCTCTTCCCAGGAGCCCTACTTTGGCTACTCGGGTGCCTTCAAGTGAGTGAGACGGTCCTCTTCTCCACAGGAGCCCTTTTCTGTGGCCCCTGGTAGAGCTCAGCCTGCCCGTGGGGACCAGAGAGGAGGTGTGGGACAGGCTGAAGGAGTGTTGTCATGAGACAGCAGCCAGTCCCAGGCTCCCGGCTGGGCAGGATGGCGGGCTGGCCAGGCTGATGTTAGTCTATCCTTCATGGCCCCCCCCCCCCCGCCCCCTCCTCCACAAGCTTGGAGACAGCGAGCACTGCCCAGTGGACCCTCTGTGCCTTTCTGCCCCCAGGCTGAGGCTGACATTCTCCCCCTCCCCTTGCCTCTGGGACTCAGGCAGTTTTGCAGAGGGAGGCCTCCCTGCCTCTCTACCGGCCAGGGCTCGCTTGCCCACTCAGTCTTGGGAGAGAGAACCACAGGGCCAAGGATACTGAGACTTGGTCCTCTGGTGGAGAGGCTTCAAACTTCTCTTGTATGTAGAAAGACAAGGTTTTGCCCTTTCAGTTCTTAAGCCAAATGGTGGAGGCCTCTGGCCAGCACCTGAGTCCTTCCTCCTCCGATTCTACCTGGAGGGGGCCCCCTGCTGCCTTCTCAGTTGGCGTGTCCCAAAGCCCCCGAGCCCTGCCCTCCGAGGAGCAGCACCCATGGAGAAAGCCCTGTCCCAGGGGCACGAGGAAAGAGCCGCTGCGGGCTGACCCTCCCACGCCTTCTCATTTCACAGGTGTCTGAAAGATGGGGTTGGAGACGTGGCTTTTGTCAAAGACAGTACACTGTTCGGTAAGAGCAGAGAGAGGGGCTACATGGCTGCCTCCTTTTCTTTTATCTTATCACCAGAGGCCCGGTGCATGAAATTTGTGCATGGGTAGGGTCCCTAGGCCTGGCCTGCGATCAAGGCTGATCAGATTCCCTGCCTCCCGCCCTCACCCCCTCACCTCTTCTTTCCTCGCTCCCTCAGTGCCCTGCAGCTGCTGGTTGCTTGCCGTGTTCTGTGTCACCCCCTGGTGGTCAGTGCACGTCATAGCGAGCAATTGAACTTGCGGCCTCGCGGTTGAACTCCTGAGGGGACACTTTGCATATTAGCCTTTTATATATAGAGATAATTCTAAACACTGAGCTAATTAGATTCCTCAATTCCTGGAACACTGTTTATATATATATTTCAGAGAGGAAGGGAGAGGGAGAAAGAGAAACATCAATGATGGGAGAGAATCATTGATCAGCTGCCTCCTGCACACCCCACACCAGGGATTGAGTCCACAATCTGGGCACATGCCCTGACTGGGAATTGACTGTGACTTCCTGGTTCATAGGTCCATGCTCAACCACTGAGCCACATTGGCCGGGCTCATGGCACACTCATATCAAGGTTCCCCACAGGGCACAGCTCTTATTTTATGTAATTTCATAGTTTATACAATCAGTTTTCTTTAGATTGGTGTCTACTGCCTTTCTCTTCCCCTCACAGACTTCATTCATGCCAAGGAGCTTGATAAGTGCCCTCCCAGATGTACGTGGTCTTGTAAATGTCCATTTGGGTTCCTGTGTTCTAAGATCATAGACGTTTTATTGAGCACAGGAACCCTCATTACTGAGCATTAGAAGTCATGCTGCTGCCAAGGTTTCCCACCTAGCACTTTGGTCTAGACATTTCTCTATGCTGCTGTACAAATGCCTAGTTTAGTGGTTCTAACTGCTGATGGATGCTCCATGGAACCCGTCCACCAGGGTTTCTTATCCTGGGTCATCCTGTCCTTCCCTTTACCACAGAGAGCTCCATGACTCATGCCTTTATGTGTGTCTTCTTACTGTGTTGTTAGAGAGTGTCCTGAGGGAGTACACACTGAAGCAAAGTAGCTGAGTATGCACAAATGACACATTTTACCCAGAAACACTGGGGACAGACCAATGACATTCTCTGCAAGATCTCCCAAGACAGACCCACCACACTCACTCAGGAACTCAGGAGACAGGCCCACCACACTCATCAGGACCTCAGGAGACAGGCCCACCACACTCACCCAGGACCTCATGAGAGAGGCCCACCACACTCACCCAGGACCTCATGAGAGAGGCCCACCACACTCACCCAGGACCTCCAGACACAGGCCCACCACACTCACCCAGGATCTCCAGAAACAGGCCCATCACACTCATCAGGACTTCAGGAGACAGGCCCACCACACTCATCAGAACCTCCAGACACAGACCTACCACACTCACCCAGGACCTCCCCAGACAGGCCCACCACATTCCATCCATTTTTATTCTTTTTAGAGATGTGGGTAAGGCAGTATACCCCCTGGCTGGTCCCTTGGTTTGTCTTCCTCACATGACCCTTTTATAGGTGGGGTTGCCATGGAAACAGATGATGTCTGGCTCTGCTTCCTTGGCTCACCAGCACCAGCACAGCCCATATGATCCACTCAGAGCATCACTGGGCCGGGCCCTAAGGCTCGCTCGGCACTGTCTTTACGTTTCTGAGTGTTCTAGACTCTAGAGTCTAGAGCAATCCACTGTCTTTCTTTCAGAATCCCTAATTTTGTCAACCGTGTAAGAGATTTCTTCCAGCTCAGATTCCATGGGGGGAGGGGGAGAGGAATTTGAGCTCATGATTCTGCCTGGAGTAGGCTCCTCTGGGTCCTCCAACCCCCTCCTCTCCTCTTTTCCCCAGAGAACCTGCCAGACCAGGCTGAGAGAGACCAGTATGAGCTGCTCTGCCTAGACAATACTCGCAAGTCAGTGGATGACTTCAAGGAGTGCTACCTGGCCCAGGTTCCTTCTCATGCTGTTGTGGCCCGAAGTGAGAATGGCAAGGAGGACTCGATCTGGGAGCTTCTCAGCAAGGCACAGGTATCCATACTCCTAGCCCTCCCACCTGCTGGGATTTGATGCCAGAGGCTCCTTCCTCCCCTAACTTCCTACCCTTCTAGAAGCTCTGTAGCCTCACTGGCCAGGCATGTCCTGATCCGGTGGGCTGCTTGCCTAGGCTGTCCTCTGGATAGCAGCAGCTACGAAGCCCCTCTAGCATTACTGACCAACAGTGTCTCATGGGCTGGGGCGAAGCTGGGAGGACAATGCAACATTCTCAGGACCCCAAGGTGCTTGGACCCCAGCAACACGCTAAAGAATAAGCCGTGTCTGAGCTATGTCTCAGAAATGACCTGAGCCCCTTACAGGAGGAAGGAAACCAAGCTTCCCGCTCTCAGAAGCACCCCTCAGTTCCAGATACTCTTTTTCACCGTTGTGGTTTTGTTTCTTTCTTACTTACCACGACATCATCATTCTATTTTGTCCTTAATTAGGAGAAGTTTAGAAAAGGCAAGCCGTCGGCATTCCAGCTCTTCAGCTCCCCTCCTGGGAAGAAGGACCTGCTGTTCAAAGATAACGCGCTAGGGTTTTTGAGGGTTCCCTCGAAGATAGATGCTGGGCTGTACCTCGGTTCCAACTACGTCACTGCCATCAAGGGCCTGAAGGAAAGTGAGTGAGGGCTGGCTGGTGCGGGTGGGGAGCCACAGCTGAGTCCCCGGGGAGAGCACCTGACACCCCCTGGAGTGTAGGCAGTGAGGCCCCGCCCTGGAGTGGCCACGTCCCCATGTCCCAGCCACTGGGGTCTCCGCCGTGGTAGGTTTGCTGCAGGTGCAAGTGCCTTCTGCCAACCAAGTGAGAGCATTTCCGTGTGTGGGAATGACTCCGACAGAACGTGTCAGCCCGTGATTAATGCTGCCACGAGTCCCTGTGCATGTCACCCTCTCCGCCCTGACAGAAAAGTCAGTCTGCCTCCTCTGGGGCGAGCACACTGAACGTGGGCCAAGAGAGCCAGGGCCCCCCTGGGGTGAGGCCGGAGGCCTGGTGCACACTGCCCAGTGCCTGGGCTCTGGGCCTGGCTAGGGAGACCACAGTGGGCCCGCTCAGCCATAGTTCTTCCTCCACTGGGGGGCTTGGCGTGGAGTCTGGGTGAACCCAGAGGTGACTGCCAACCCAGTCAGAGCTGGGTTCAGGATCCCCTAGGCCAGTGGTCGGCAAACTGCGGCTCGCGAGCCACATGCGGCTCTTTGGCCCCTTGAGTGTGGCTCTTCCACAAAATACCACGGCCTGGGCGAGTCTGTTTTGAAGAAGTGGCGTTAGAAAAAGTTTAAGTTAAAAAAATTTGGCTCTCAAAAGAAATTTCAATCGTTGTACTGTTGATATTTGGCTCTGTTGACTAATGAGTTTGCCGACCACTGCCCTAGGCCATCTCTGGGGAGCTGTCACTGTCTCTGAGTTCTGGAACTTTTATCATGTGGGACTGAGATAACAGGAAGTCTTTGCGCTAAGGTGTGAAGGGTGGCTTAGAGGCCAGGAGAGGAATGGGACTGAGAAACAAGGTGAGGAGGGTACCTGCCCCGGGAAGGGGCTGGGTGCTGACAGTGGAGGGGGCGAGGCAGATGCCCGAAGACTCTTCCATCTGGAAGTAGGACTGGTCCACAGGAAGGGTGCTCAGAGTGGAGCCGGGCCCCAGGGAGGCTGGCAGCATGGGGTGTCCTTGGCCAGGCTCAGTGCCCCCATTGATGCTGTGTCCCTCTGGGCAGCGGCCGCCGAGGTGGAGGCGCGGCGCTCACGGGTCGTGTGGTGTGCGGTGGGCCCCGAGGAGCAGCGCAAGTGCCAGCAGTGGAGCAGCCAGAGCACGGGGACAGTGGCCTGTGCCACCGCCGCCACCACCGAGGACTGCATCGCCCTGGTCCTGGTAGGGGCTGCCGCTGCAGGAGCCTGTGTGGCCTGTGGGTGGGGCAGCGGGCTCCGGGGGATTCCCCAGTCGTGGGCATCTGCTTAGAAGTGGTTGGGTGCTAAGAGGCACTGTGGTGAGGGTAGGCAGGGGGGCCCGGTGGGGGAGTCTCCTCGGCCCAGCGCACAGAGTGCAAACAGGCGCAGCTCCCTGTCAGAAAACTGTGTATTGTGGGGTTGCCACTCCTCTGATGATAAGAACAATGCACGATCATTGCAGGTCGTTTGGCAAAGATAGAAAGGTGTGATGTAAAATAATTAAAGGAAAACCAGCTATGACTCACACAGAGAGACACCACCGCTGAAGTTGGGGTGCTTTCCCACCCAGGACTTCCGGGGGCCTCGATGCCTCGGCTGGCCACAGCCCCGGCTCATACCTGTCAGGTGCTACTTGCGTCCTTTTCACTTAATGGTTATCACGGCCACAGCATGTGACTACAGAGTCTTTGAAAACACTTCTGAAAAATGATTTCAGGGTATCTCTTATGGGGATGTGGCTTGGTCGTGACCCTGTTCCTCTTTGTCCCCTTATTTTGTTACTACCAATAACCTCATGATGCCTTTCCTTGAATAGAAATCTTCATACACGTCTCCAGTTACTTTTAATATTGTCGTAAGCAAATTATTACTGGGCCGAAGAGAGCACTTGGGACCCTAATGACTCCCTGCTCCCGCGCACATTCCTCCTGCCGGGAGCCAATACGATTAGAAATTGCAGCTCAATTGTCCATCAACTTCGGTGCAGCCCGTGGAGTGTAGTCAGCTGGTCCCATCTGAATCCTGAGGGAGTGAGGCTGTGCAGGCGGGTGTCCCAAGGGGACTCCAGGGCCCAGAGGGTTTGTTCAGGGGACGGAGGGTGAGAGCGGCCTGTGCTGGCTCTTTCCAGTGGAAGTGACAGCAGGAAAGGCCCCGTGGCTGGCTGAGGGTTAGCAGAGCTCACCGCGATCCCTTTGGGTGCACGGTTCAAACACGCCCGCCTCTTCCTGCTGCTTTCCTGGGACAGCTGACATCAAGCCGTTCTCTCAGAGAGCGGTCAAGCCAGGCAGGACGCAAGTGGCCTCGCCCTGAGGCCGCGGAGTCGCTTGTCTTTGCAGAAAGGAGAAGCTGATGCCATGAGCTTGGACGGAGGATTCATCTACATCGCGGGCAAATGTGGTTTGGTGCCTGTGCTGGCAGAGAGCCAAAGTGAGTGTGTGTGGAGGGGTGTCCTCTCCGGTTTATTCCCCCTGGGCCATGGGCTGGGGGCATGGAGAAGCCACCCCACTCGGTGGGTCCAGGTGGAGACACTGAGAAGGATGGATACATTCAAACAGGAGAATGAGGAAAAGAGTAAACACCAGGGCTGTGTTCTCCACAGAGCCAAGGTTTCTGTTTGTAATTTAAAAAATTACGATGTGGCCCAGCAATTCCCCCGTGGGGTCAAAAGGTGCCTAAGTATAAGGTGAGTGTCAACCTATGAACCAGGAGGTCATGGTTCAATTCCCGGTCTGGGAACATACCTGGGTTTTGGGCTGGTTCCCCAGGAAGGGGGTGCAGGAGGCAGCCAATCCATGATTCTCTCATCATTAATGTTTCTGTCTCTCTCTCTCTCTCTCCCTTCCTCTCTGAAATACATTAAAAAAGTTAGTTTAATGTATTTTAATAGCAAACTTACAGGAACATCACAGAAAAGAGACAACATTAAGAGCATGTACTTGCATGTAGGGCAATCAGTCAGAAAGTATAGTGAATGGATGGGATCTACTGCGTGGATCCATTAGGTGCCATCAATAAGAAATGTACTTGTTTAAAAAATAAATCCAAATGCTGGCGTTGTCCAGAAAAACTTAACAGGTTTATTTATATTGTTATGAAGTTGAATTGCTGACACTTGTTTACTGAAGTGGTTTTACATGCATTAATGCTTTAAGAAATTTGCACACAGATAAAAATAGAAAAACTGCAATACCTAATTTTTGGCCCCTATTTTCCACTTGCTGTATTGTACCTAGGTACCTTTTGACCCCATGGGGGAATGGCAGAAAATGTAACAGAGAACTACCAATAATAGGAAAAAGAGAAAAAAAAATTTAAAGAATGAAATGTTTTTCATCATAGCATATTCTTTTGTTTTGTTAATCCTCACCCAAGGATATTTTTCCATTTACTTTTAGAGAGAGTGAAAAGGAGAGAGAGACAGAGAGAAACATCAATGTGAGAAAGACACATCGATTGGTTGTCTCCTGTACACTCCAGGGCCAGGGAACCTGCAACCAGGGTACTTGCCCTTGACTGGAATCAAACCCGGGACGCTTTAGTCTGCGAGCTGACACTCTATCCACTGAGCCACACCAGCTAGGGCCATAGCATATCCTCCTCGCATGTGGCGTGCTAGCTGGATGTCTTTTGGCACATAGATAGCACACAGGTTGGTGTCTTCAAAAAGCCCAACCAGGTAGACCTCCTGCCTCCTGCAGAGCACCAACAGCTGCACCCTGGGAGCACAGACCTGGTTTGAAGTCCTGAGCAATTTCTCACACCAGATGCTGGAAGGGAAGTTTGTGAATCAGAAGTTCAGTGGACTTCTGACAACGTCCAATTGCCCTCAGTGCTGGGGGGACCAGGCCTGTAACAATGCAGTTTCTTCACCACACCAGTAGAGGGAGCACTCTCACCAGCAGCTTTGGTAGCCAGTTGCCTCCTAGGTGCTTTACCATCCGTGGATTTGCAGGCAGCCTGCTTTTTACTGTATGAGCTGGGGTATAGAGACTTCTTTACTCACCCCCTTCTCCTTCGGCTGGAGCTGGCACTGGCCTTAGAGAGCGACATTGGTGCTGTGGTGGCTATGAACACAATTGCTCCTCTTCTTAATTTTTGGAAATATTTCAGGAACGTATAATATGCATACAGGAAAGAGCACAAAAGCATGCAACTCCATGGCATTTCACACTGGTGCATCCCCCCGGTGCTAGTGCTAGATCAAGACATAGCAAGTTTCACCAGTCCCTGTGTGTCCTCCAGTCACCAGCCCCCTTACCCCCGTAGGGTGTTGACTCCTGACCTTCAAGGGTGCGGATCAGTTCCGTTTATTTTTGAACTTTATGTAGAAGGAGCTGCACAACGCTTGCTGTTTTATCCCTTGCTCAGTGTTATACTTGTGCGATCCCTCCTTGAGGTGCGTGGTGTAGACTATTCAGCCTTGCATAGTAGTCTATTATGTGGCTCTCCTGCTGTTATTTATCCCTCTGGGTCATTCCCAGGTGGTGGCGCCTGTGAACAGCGCTGCTTGGGAACACCGAGTCTGTGTCGGTGGTGACACATGGGTGCAGCTCTGCTGCCTGGAGCTGCTGGGACAGTCTCTTCGCATTCGAGTCTGCACTGTTGAGATTTAAAAGTCTGCGACTTCTCAATAAATCAGAGCGTTTCACGATGTTTTGCTTGTCTTTCTTCTTTCAGAATCCGAAGAGAGCGGTGACTCGGATTGTGTGAATAGACCAGTGGAAGGTGAGTTGGAATTGCTCATTTTCAGGGTCAAGGGTAAGTTCTTGTTGCTGGAGGAAGAGGAGGCAGGAACTTTAAAAAACTCACAGAAAGAGATGCAGCCAAAGTTCTGGTGAAGGTGCAAGTAATTCGTAGACAGTTACAATGGATGTTAGATTGACCTTTGCACTTGGCGGAGAACTTGCAGTTTCTCTCATTGGGTCCTGGCCAGTGGAAGAGGTGTTCCATCCCCATCTCCTATGGATGAGGAAACAGTGGCTCAGAGAGTCTCCTGGTCTCACTCACAGGCCTAGACATTGATGCTGTGGCAGCTCCCGTCCCTTGTGCTAGTGCCCTGCTCTGCGCACCAGCCCCACCTGCCCGCCAGAGCTGGTGCTGGCTCAGCTTCAGAAGAGCTATGCGCTGCCCACAGTGGGAGTCTGTCAGGTGCACCCTGGCAGGAGGAGGACTGACAGCGCAAGACTCAGCACAGGGCGGTCCAGACAGCACTTAGCCTGGTGGCCGCCATTGCTCTGGCCCAGTGTGTACTGTAGTTGGTGATTTATGCACCATTGGGGTCACACTAGATATTCTGTGTTTATTGCTTTAGTAGCTCACATTTAAAGGTGAATTTCTGGTTTATAACTTGGGGACAGGGCGTGGCTGGTCTAGGATGGTCCCCAGCAATCACTGAAAGAACCAGCTTTTCTTACTATCTCATTTCATAGCCCAAAGGACAGCAGCGTAAGCCTTTGTGGTCCACCTAACAATGCGGTACCTGGGGGTGGAAGCATTGCTCATGATGCTTCTTGACCAGCTTTGGCCTGAAGTGCAGACAGCTGCACCAGCGTCCATCTGCCAGGCGCCTGGAGATTAAGACTTGCTCTCCTGTCATCCAAGGGTATCGAGCCGTGGCGGTTGTCAGGAAATCAAATACTGGCCTCACCTGGAATTCTCTGAAAGGCAAGAAGTCCTGCCACACCGCTGTGGGCAGGACCGCAGGCTGGAACATCCCCGTGGGTCTGCTCTTCAACCAGACCGGCTCCTGCAAATTTGGTAAGGAGTCCGGAGGGAGGAGGGCGGGCCACCCTAGGGTGGGCGTGGAAAGTTCCACAGGAACCTCAGGGAAGGAGGGGGTGGGGATTGGCAGGCCCACAGCCTCTATGTGTGGCAGCAAGTTCTCCGCGCGGCTGCCTCGCAGTTCTGATGTGTTGAATGGTTCTCTGCACATCTGCCCCCCACCCCCCACCCCACTCCGAGGTAACACACTGGCCTCTCAGTCTGTTTCTCTGCATATGGCCAAGTTCATCAGTGCGGTCCCCAGCTCGAGGCTGTGGCAATGGGACCCTCTGTGGGTCCCATCATAGACTCGTCCCCAGGCCCAGGCGGATTTCCTGCCAATGCCTGCAGTCTGAAGGCTTTCCTGATTCCTGGTGGGCCCCAGATTGGTGGTAACACGTCACTGCCTGTGACAGTGGCTGTGTCCTCTCTGTCCTGGGCAATGGAATGAGCCTGAGCCAGGCTGCACCCCCTGCTAGGTGAAGGTGTGGGCGTGAAGTCAGGTAGGAAGAGCTGACTTCCCATGTGCCTTCCCCACAGATGAATTCTTCAGTCAGAGCTGTGCCCCCGGGTCCGACCCGAACTCCAACCTCTGCGCGCTGTGTATTGGCAACGACAGGGGCCAGAACAAGTGTGCCCCCAATAGCAATGAGAGATACTACGGCTACACTGGGGCTTTCCGGTGAGTGCCCCCAGGAGAGGGCCCGTGCCTCGTCCTCCAGCGTCTTGGCACTGCATTCTAAGGGGCCAGACGTGACCTGTCACAGAAGAGCCAGGGGCTACCTTGGGGTCTGCTGATGGGCTTCCCCCCCACACTCACCACCCCGGAAGTGGAGGCTGGCACTGGGCTATGTGACCTCAGCTCTGCTGGGTTCCTCCCTGTGGCCTGGAGCCAAAGTCAACCTCAGTGGCCCTCAATGGCCTCATCCTCAAAGCCAAATGGGTAGAGCCCATGGGATCTTACGTCCTATCTACAGTTCGAATTTATGGGGAAGAATCATTTCTCATAGCCACCGCTCTCCCCGACGCTAGATCCTCATGTTTCCCATTTCACTTTTCTCTTTGATTTTGGGCTGAGAGATGGCAAAGAGAAAAAGCAGTGTTGCAGGGCTATTCTCCACTAGTGACGTGGGAAATAACAAAACATAGGTTTTCAGAACGATAGCCACCTAGTTATTTACAGTGATGATCCACAACCCACCGTTGTAATCCCATGCATGAGGATTCTCGGTGGCACTTACTACATTATGGGTTTGGAGGGCGCAGAGTCCTTCTCTCCATTCTCCAATAATACTTTCACCAGCAGGTGGCATCATGCATCTGCGAGCCACACGGGTCAAAAGGTGGACTTGGAACTTTGTAATATCAATTCAGTAGCCTTCTCTCTGGGGATGGGAGGATGTAAAAGTAGCGTTTACTATATTGTCTCCGTACCCTCCGGGTGTAATTGCATTGGTCTCCATATCTTCTGACATTTCTGCAAATTGGCAGTGCTCTCTGGCTGCTTGTCCATATTGAAGAGAGAAGCACCAGAGCTGACTGTTAGCTCTGCATCAGCTGCCACATCTTGGCGAGTATGGGCCTCACTGTAGGGCATTTCACTGTGGGACATCTAAGTATCAGATCCTATAGGCAGCTGATTAGATTTTCCTTGGGAGCCTGGGAGAGGTAAGCGGCTATGAATGAACCTTCCAAGATATAGTTGTCACTCCATTCCTTGATTTCAGCGTTGGGCCTCTGCCCTCAACTGGGTTTGGTTCTCTAGTCCACAGTGTTGTTCAGGTTCAGTCTTCCTGTGAAGAAACCTTCAGTCTCCTGCCATGGCGAGGAGGAGCTGCATGGGCTAGGAGGGCGCCTACCCTGCACCTATGTCAGCTCTCTCCACTCTTGTTCTCAGTTGCTTTCAGTGGTGTTTCTAGCTGATGAGCCTTTCTGGAGTTCGCCGTGCACATCAGTTTTTTTCTGGGCTTCCCCCACTTCCAGCTTATGTTACAGCTGTTTATTGCTCTGCTGGGTCAATTACTGCTCACCCACTTGCTCTCTAACTTCCAAATGTTCTCATTATATTCTCTCTTTCTCTCCTTGTGCTCCTGTCGGCTTAAAACTTTAAAAAACAAAATCTCACAAATATCATTTTATTAGAACTTTAGGAAGTGGGAAGCTATGCATGTGTTCAGTCTTCTGTTTTAAACCCAAAGTTCCTGGAAATATTTGTGTTTATCTTTTCTGTGTTTACTTCAGTGTTTCAGATTTTGAAATGTATATTGCAAATATTTATGAAAACTGATAGGCTCTCTTCTCCGGCAATGAGTTTCTTTTCTTGACCATGGTAGGTGCCTGGCGGAGAATGCTGGGGACGTTGCGTTTGTGAAAGATGCCACCGTCCTGGAGAACACTAATGGTAAGCCGAGTTTCCCTTTGCCCTTCGGAGCAGAGTCTCTGGCATCACAGCGCCTCCTACTGGTCATATTGCAGCTGGGAAGATGTACAGGTTTCCAGACTTGATTAAGTGAACTTTGAAATTTTTTACTTTACTTTGGTATGCAACATGGTAATGTCTATAGGTGTCACATTGATTTTTAACCGCCCACCCCTCTCTCTCTTTCTCTCTCTCTCTCGCTCTCTCTCTCTCTCTCTCTCTCACACACACACACACACACACACACACACACACCATCAATGCTCACTAGCAAATGTCTCCTGGCTTTGTCCAGATATCCACAGAAACACACCATCTGCCTGTTCCAGCCTTTGGGAGACTGAATGTGGATGAAACAACAACAACAAAAAATCCAACATATGCAAATAAAACTTCCCTCATACAAGGAAGCAGGGACTTTCATTTAACCCCATGTGAGTCACTGTCTGGAAATTCCTTGGGAGTAAATAGGGACAAAATCATAGGCAGATGCAGATGCCAGAAGATAATCTATCAGATGACGATGAATAATCACTCTCTCTTCTGATCTCTAGATGAAAAGCATAATGACCAAATGCCAGACTCCAAACTGCACCCCCTCTCTTCAGTCCCACGCATCTTCCCCACCCCGCCTGCTCAGCAGGTGCCTTGCCATTTCGTCCCCTGAGAAGGAACTGCCCCAGCTTTCTGCCCTCCTCATTCACAGACATCAACAGTCACAGCCGCTCCTTCCTCCTCACATCCCTTGAGAGAGAGGTCAAGGCCAGACATGTAAACTTGGAATGACCCAATATCAAATGGACCAAGACAAGAGAATGGATGCAGTGTTTTCTTGAGGGGGATGGCAAGAGAGTAGCAGAGGCCTGAACAATGAACCCACATTTGCATGGACACAGACATGCATGCGATTCTATTTAGAATTTATGAACCATTCATCTAAGTAGTCTCCAGGGACCAGATGTCAGATTTAATTTTAAACTGTAGGGTTTTACAACTGTATTTTATTGGAACTGACTAAATATATTTGAGAAACCCTTAGACGTTCCTTCTTTTCTTGGGCTACAGTAAGAGCATTTGAATATGAAAGGAAAAAGGAAACAATTTGTTCTTGAACATAAGCCAGCTATTCTTTTTCTGGAACTCTCTGGAAAATATGGCAAAGATAGAGGGTTTTCTTCTTAGAAACTAAATAATAATAATAATAATAATAAAATTAAATATTTAACAGCTTTGCCTGGCCAGCATGGCTCAGTGGTTGAGTGTTGACCTATGAACCAGCAGATCACAGTTTGATGCCCAGTTACAGGCTTGATCTCCAGTAGGGGACATGCAGGAGGCAGCCAATTGATAATTCTCTGTCATCATTGATATTTCTATCTCTCTCTCCCTTCCTCTCTGAAATCAATAAACAATATTTAAAAACATTTAACAGCTTTATTGACATACAATTCACATCCTATAAACCCACCCATGCAGAGTGGACAGTTCAGTGGTCTCCAGTGCAGTCACTTCCCCTCTCTCTCTCAGAGCTGGCAGCACCCATCCACGTTCTGTCTCCCTAGATTGGCCTATTCTGGACATTTCACATAAATCTCATCCTACAATATGTGGCCTTGTGTGACCGGCTACTTTCAAGGTTCATCCATGTTGTGATGTGTACCCGTACTTCACTCCTTTTCATGGCTGACTTCTATTGCATTGTATGGACGCAGCATTAATACATGTTTGACAACGCTTTCTTCTCTCCCCTTCATGTCACCGCAACCCCAGTGGGTGCATTTCAAGCGGCTAGTGAATGGTGACACCCACCCAGAAGGCCCCTTGGACTGATGCCACCTTCTTCTTTCCCCAGGAAAGGGCACTGAAGATTGGGCTAAAGATTTGAGGCTGGAGGACTTCGAGCTCTTATGTCTCGATGGCACCCGCAAGCCTGTGACTGAGGCTAAGAGCTGCTACCTGGCCAAGGCCCCAAATCACGCTGTGGTATCTCGGACAGATAAGGTGGAACACCTGGAGCAGGTGCTGTTCGACCAGCAGGTATGCACCACCAGGGCCCCCTGCCCTCTCCCAGCTGCATGGGCTCTGTCAGGTGGGGCAACCACAGAGCTGGGTCAACCAGCCCATGCCAAGTCTTTCTCTCCAGTCCCCCTGCCTGAAGCTGGTGGGGAGCGTATTTGCTTCAGGCCACGGGGCTGCCCAGAGTCTCAGTGAGAACTGTCCCGGGATTCCTGGGACCAACCTAACTTCTGCCCTCAGTCTCCTGCCCGTGGTCTTGAGCTCACTGCCCACCCGGCTCAGCCCCTTCTTTAGTTCTTCAAGCCAAGAGGGTGGCTACTCAGCCTTCCTCTCACAACTAGGTAGAGTGGCTTACTCAATGCTCCCTGAGTCTGGGCCAACTGAGCAATGTCTAGACCAGGCCGCTGCATTTGTCATCTCCAAAAACAGCTCACTCAGAACTTCGGTAGCTTTGAGGCCGTCCCTGAGAGTGGTGTGAAGGAAATCCTACCACTTCCTTACAGTCTGCCGTCTCTATTAGAACTCCTAGTTTTGTGTTAAAACATGGTGCCCAGTTGGTGTGGCTCAGTGGTTGAGTGTTGACCTATGAACCAGGAGGTCATGGTTTGATTCCAGGTCAGGGCACATGGCCAGGTTGCAGGCTCGATCCCCAGTGGGAGGTGTGCAGGAGGCAGCCAATCAATGATTCTCTCTCATCGTTGATGTTTCTATCTCTCCCTCTCCCTTTCTCTCTAAAATCAATAAAAATACAAAAACAAACAAACAGCAACAACAAAAAACCCATTGCATCTCCAGGTGCGCTTTAAAGATAGGGGCCCTGAAATGGTACCCATAGGCACAATAAGAGGCATTATGGAGCCCTCCTAGTGGCGCATGCACCGGTGCTGGTAAGAGGTCTGCTGTGGATGAGGTGCTCGGTGTCCCAGCTCTGCCCTGGGCATGGAGGAGGAACTGTGGCCCAGGGAGGCCAAGTGCCCTGCCAAAGCAATGACCTGTGTGGGGGCAGATGATGTCCAGTGCAGACTGCCTCTCTGGGAGAGCTGGCTGGTTAGAAGGCTGCTGGGGACCGACATTTGGGGCAGATCCCCCAAGCCCTCAGCTGTCCCTTAGTCACCCCTAACAAGTTCTAGGGAAAGAGGCCACAGATTAGGAAGGAAGGAGAGATGGTAGGAGGAGAGATCAGAGAGGTTGAAGGCCTGAGAGCTGCCGTGGGTGGGTCTGCCACCTGGGGCCTGGGCAGCAGGAGGACATCGGGCAGGGTACACTGTGGCCAAGGCAGTGGACGAGTCCAGAACTCGGCTCCTTTTGGCCATCTTTGTCCCAGGGCTGATCCTGGCGGGAAGGGTGTCCTCGGTCTCCCTAATGCATATACTTGCCCGCTGTCCTCGGCTCCTCACGTGCTGTCTGCCCTTTGACACAGGCTAGGTTTGGAAGAAATGGACGTGACTGCCCAGGCACGTTTTGCTTGTTCCAGTCGGAAACCAAAAACCTTCTGTTCAATGACAACACCCAGTGTCTGGCCAAACTCCAAGGCAAAACGACGTATGAGAAATATTTGGGAGCGGAGTACGTCACGGCCGTTGGGAATCTGAGACAATGCTCCACCTCCCGTAAGTGGGCCATCGGTGGCGTCTCCCAGAAACCACCAGGGGGGAAGGTCAAGGTTGGCAGGCCAAGCAGGATCCTCGGAGGGAAGATGGGTATACAAATGTTAAGGCAATGGAATGTCTCTATGCGTCAGGAAATTACATCTCGTTGATGAGGTGAAAGAAATGGAGACTAAAAATAAAGCAGGAGATAATATGCTAAATGTTATCATCCTGACAGTGACTGCCAGGCAGTTTTTAGAAACTGAGCATTGTATTCAGTAAAATGAAATGGGGGTGTGTGTATATAGGTATGTATATAGACACATATGTATTGAGAAAGGACAAATTCCGGTGTCTAGACAGTTACCACAAATACCAACTATAGAGAATACAAATGCTCAAAATAACATTTAGCCAGAAATATGTACTGACAATGATTCAATCCTTTAAAAATATTAAGAAGACACCGCAGAGCACTGTGAGGCTTCAGGGAATGATTCAGAGATTCTGTGGCCCCAGGTCATCCAGAATCAGAGGCATCTGATGCGGGTGGTGGTGGTGGTGGTCCATGGGTGGGGGTTGGACCAAGAATCTCTGGATCAGTGACTCTCAACTCGAGAGATTTTGCCCTTGAGGGGATACTTGGCTTGCCTGGAGGTATTTTTAATTCTCATAACTTAGGGGGCGCTGCTGGTACCTGTGGGTAGAAGCCAGGGATGCTACTACAGAGCATAGAACAACCCTCACAACAGAAGTTCTGGCTGCAAATCTGGTGCCAATGAGGAGACCCTGCTCTCTATCAGCCGAGGTCTCGGGGAACTGTGCTGCAGGTGTCTCTAGGCCACATTCGGAGAAATGCAGCAAGCGGGCCATTCATGCAAGCAGCCAGCTCATGGTGGCATAGACTGCACCCCCCGAGGGCAGGGCCTGTCTGTCCAGGCTGAACCCTCAGCACTTAGCACAGTGACTCATGTGTGAATGAATGAGTGAATGAGTCGTGCACACTATTGTGAACATCTGCATACAGAGGATGCACATCCTTGCAGTCAGGGAACCGTCAATGTTGGTTAGAGACAAGTTGGGTGGGGGTCATGTCACTCAGGCCAGAGCAGGGAATGGCCCAGGCTGGTGAGGCCACAGCTGCCATGGGCTGCCTTGGGCCATGAGGAAATGTGAGCAGAGCAAGCATGGCTGGGAAAAGGGCAGAAGAAAGCCTCTGTTTTAGTACCCGCCTTGATTGATGTCTTGCTTATAAAAGAAATCAGCGTCTGAATCGCCTGCTTTGTTGTGTCCACAGCACTCCTGGAAGCCTGTGCCTTCCTGAGGAGGTAAACCCCAAGAAGATGGCCCAGTCCTGCAGAGAGCCTAAGCCCTCGCTGCCCCCCGCCCATCCCCAGGCCCACGGGGCCTCTTCTCCCTTCCCCAGGGGCAGTGTGCTAGTCACACCTGTTTCCACAATTCACTGCTGTCATCTTCGCAAAAATAAAACCAGAAATGCTGTTGATTTCCATTCCTTATTAAGCATCGTTCATCTTTTTTAGAATTTTATGCTGAAATCTTGTGTCTGACCCAACACCTGCATGGTTCCACCTCTCCTTCCTAGCTGTTCAGGTCCTGAGCCTCCTCTCTCCTGCCGTTTTGGGTGTGATGCCAGATGGCCTGGAATCTCAGGACAGGCCAGCAGCTGTCCTCCCCACGGACGTGTGGCTGGACATTGACTCGGCCGTCTCAGTGTGTGTGTGCATGTGTGTGAGTGTGTGCATGTGTGTGCGCGCGTGTGAGTGGAGTGAGTACATGTGTGTGTTTCTAGGGCAGGGGAGAGAGTACAGAATAGGAATCCAGGGATCAGTGGAAGAAACTGGGTATCAAGAAGACTGGTGAGTATCTGGTATGTTAAGGAAATAGCAGCAGGTATAGGAAATGTACAAGTAGAGGCATCATGGGAAGAGTGAGCTACTTCTAACCCTTGGCCTTGCTGGCCCTCCTTCTCCGGTTAACCTCTAGTCACTAATCCTCCCACCCCTTCCCCCAACCAACCTCTTCAAACTGGTCTGAGCGGCCGGCGGCCTTCACTGTCTTCAGTGGGGTGGGTGGGCACTCCTGCCTTCTCTCTTCACCTCGCTGTGCTTCTATTTTAACCTGTTCACTCTGCGGCCTGGTTCTGGAAAAGGACTCCCCTGCCCCCCAGCCCAGCCTAGGAGCCTTTCCAACTCCCCTCTGAGTGCTTCTCTGTTTCTGATCCTGTTGACCATCCGCTCCTTCTTCTTTCTTTTTAAAGAATTTTTTTATTGATTTCAGAGAGGAAGGGAGAGGGGGAGAGAGAGAGAGAGAGAAACATCAATGATGAGAGAGAATTATTGATTGGCTGCTTTCTGCACACCCTACTGGGGATTGAGCCCGAAACCTGGGCATGTGCCCTGCTGGGAACTGAACTGTGATCTCATGGTTCATAAGTCAACAATCAACGCTGAGCCACGCCAGCTGGGCCGCCAGCTCCTTCTTGAAACCCTGTTCCCTCGGCTTCCATGCCTCCTCCTATGTCACCTCCTTTTCTGCATTTTGGGGGGTCCTGCAAGTGTGCCCTCTATGATTTTCTTCTCCAGAGTTTTGTTTCTGACCCACTGTCTTAATGCCACAGAAGGGAATTAGGGGAGAACCAAATGTTTGAGTTCTGGCTACAAATGCCCAGAGTCCCCTCACTGGGGGCGTGGGGTCCAGTGGGGTCCAGGAAGCTGCTCCCTCAGGTTAGTCACTAGGTCAGCCATCCTCAGACAGGCGCCCAGGGCAGCGTTTGCATGGCGGGAGGCGGATGGAGAGAGGAAGGAAAGGGAGGCAGTGGTCAGTTCAGGGCAGCAGCTAGGAGGTGGTTGTGAGCTGTCCTGGGGGAGGGGAGGCTGAGCCCATGGGATTCCAAGGAGGACCCGGAGCCTTGGGCAGCGTAGGAGATGGGTGCTGGGCGTGTTATTTGAATTTTAAAGGAGAAAGTTAGAGGACATGGGGACTCTTGGGTAAGGCAGGGAGAAATGGAGGAGAAGGGGAAAGTGCATTTCTTCAGCTTCAGCTTCCCTGGGGCAACAGTGGAAGCATTCCAGTGACTGGAGGGGCCAGCATGTGGGCTTGGTCTTAGCAGGAGAAGGGCCACTCCGAAAGGCTGCTGAGATCTATGTCATAGCCCCGGGGGGGAGGGGGGGTACTAGACAACACATCCACAGCGACATCTCTCAGTCAAGTTCACGCTCCTGTGAAGGTTGGAAATGTGGGTGCAGAGCCCTCAAGCCACTCAGATGCTTCTTTCTCCAGCCGCTCCCTGGCCAGGCCATGCAGGTTCCTTCGGCCCTGGAACCTTTCCTTCTCACGCTGAGCCGAGTGCAGGCTGCGCTCTCGCACCTGCAACCCCAAGTTCCTTACCGAGACTTCAAGGGGTGCTTGTGCCTGCGTCTCCTCTCCTTCTGTGCCCAGGCGGGGCCATAGGACGCAGCAGACCACCCACGCCTCCCCCTGCAACTCCTCTGCCGGGAGTGGTTCCGGGAGATTCGGCCTCCTCCCACTGTCCCCGCGGGATGGCGGGGGAAGGGGGAGGACCTCCGACAGACCCAGGAATGAATCTGACCTTCTGGTTGTAGGCCCTTTGGCCTCCGAATCCCAGAATGAAATGTGCCCCGGGCTGATGTTCTGCTCCAGGCCCTTTGTCTAAGACCGTGGTCGGCAAACTGCAGCTCATGAGCCACATGTGGCTCTTTGGCCCCTTGAGTATGGCTCTTCCACAAAATACCACGGCCTGGGCAAGTCTATGTTGAAGAAGTGGCGTTAGAAGAAGTTTAAGTTTAAACAATGTGGCTCTCAAAATTTCAACCGTTGTACTGTTGATATTTGGCTCTGTTGACTAATGAGTGTGCCGACCACTGGGCTAAGATGTTGAATTTTCTAGGGCCTGGTTGTGCTACTTTAACTGCAAAGCACAGAAACAAACAAAACCAAAATCCAATAAACAGCCTTACCTTTCTGTTTCCTCCTCATTGAGTCGGGAGAGAGCCGGAGGGGGCCATTTCCTGGTCACACCCCAGTGTTTTCTCCTCCATCCTCTGCTACTAGAGAGAGGGGGCCAGGAAGACCAGGCAAAGCCAATATGACCTGCAGGGCGAGACCACTCTTGTCCCAGCAGGCTTTGCTCCAAGGGACATGGACAAGCAGAAGCAAACACAGGGCAGGACCAGCCTCTCCCGTGCTGCCCTTCTCGCCACCTCCGCCTCCAGGGATGGTGGCCTAGCCCTGCTGTACAGAACCGAGAAGACAGCCTCAGATGGTAGAGTGGCACTTCCTCTTTCCTGAGACTGACCTGGTCAGAGGAAGTCACACCTTCCTCATCCTCCCTGAGGTGGAATTGACCTTCCATATAGGTCCAGAGTCTTCAGACAAACTGACCCACTGAGAATGCCACATAGGATGCCCATGCAGGACGGGGCAGGGCGGCGGAGCTGGGGAAAGGTATTAGGAGAAGTGGCTGCAAAGCCCTTTACGGTGGCTGGTCCGAGAGCAGTCAGAGGACAGCCCTGCCAGCCCATAGGGGGCCTCTGGGCAAAGTCCAAGGGAGGTGCCCCTTTCCCGGGGTATGTACAGCCCCTTCCAGGGATGGCGGCCTGGTGAGCCATGTGGGTTGGATTTCGGCCCCTGGGTGCCCCTCATCTGGATGCCGTAGGCAGGGCTCGACCTGCACAGCTGCACGGCCACCACAGAGACACACACTGACCAGCGACAGGGTAGCCCCGGCCTCTCCTTTCCTCTCCCAATGACTTCTGCATATTCACAACTTCTCTTGCATTGATGCCACTTCCCCATCCAGAGAACCATGCAGCAGCTGCTACCACAGGGCTCCCTGGGGAGTCATTCATGTTCATCTCAGACACCCTCCAGTCAGACCACAGCTTTATATTTAAAAGAGGAAGGGAGAGGGAGAGAGAAATGGAAACATCAATGAGAGAGAGAATCATTGATTGGCTACCTCCTGCACGCCCCGCAGTGGAAATCCAGCCCTCAGCCCAGGCATGTGTCATAGGTCAACACTCAACCACTGAGCCACACTGGCTGGGCCATGGCTTTACCTTGTATCACCAGTAACTCTCCCTGGCCCAGCAATGACTTCATGCCCCGGCTCCAGGCCATGTCTCTAGGGCTGGTTTGGGTACATGTTCTTATCATTTTTCTATCTGTCTAATGGCAACTCCAAGTGGTATGGGCATAACAATTCTGAAACCTCTGATGTGTGTGTAGGATTGAGAACATGAGTAAATGTGTTGATGTTTCTAGGACCCAGAGTCACTGAGAGAAGGAAGGAGGATGGAAGTATGTAATGGGGAAAGCAAGGCAGAACCTATGGGCTGAACTGCTGTGGGAAGTATTAGTGTGGACTCATGATCTGGGTACAATGTTTTTATTTTGTTTTGGTAATGCAGGTCAACTAATGAGAAGAATGAAATTCTTCTTTGGAGGGCGAAATTTTGCTTAATTGGGGTTCGGAATGAGTATTCTTTATTATTAAAATTGATTGCAAATGCCCATCGGTTAATACTGATCTGTGGTGAAATTGTACATATTTCATTCTTGAAGATGTCTTTTCTGATAGGTGCTGCCCAATACTGATATCAGTCTGCAAGCATATGATTTTAATTGTGCATATGATTTAATTTTAATCACCTGGAAAATTTACTGCACTGCATCAGACCCTTCTCTCCCGGTGTTTACCTTTAGCTGCCAGGCCATTTGATGGCACACAGCTTCCAAATGGAGACTAGATGGATGCGCTTCAGGTGCACAAACTGACTTTGAGTGATGGCAATCTCGACAGGCCTTGCACCGAGGTCTGCAAAACACCGGGCCAGCAGTTTGAGCTCTGAACTTTTATTGAACTGGAAGTGTGGCCTGACATTTCTTGTGATTCAAGCTTTAGTTGTCAACTCGCCTTAATGCCGCATCTGTTTCACACGTAAGTGCGATTTTGCCTTGTTATCCCGGGTTGAGTTGATTAAGAAACATAATCCATTTCTCAGAAAAATCTAATTTTCAGAGCCATTCAGTGTTCTGCAAGGTAGATAAAGACAGTCCTTGTTCAAAAAAAATGTTAATCCTGGCCCTGACCTCTAAATATCATAATAAAATGGCTTACCAGTGCTAAGCCACCAAACTGCTGTATAATGGTGTGAGTCAGGACATTAAATTTTTATTTCTGGAAAAAAATCCACAGAACTAATGGTGGTTAAGTCCATGAGAGCCAATGAAATTCATGTCGGTACTAGTGGTTTAATGCATACCAGGAACTGATATACTTTCCACAAAGTACCACTAATGAAAAATCACAGACTTTAAACACCTTCCATTTTCAAAAGTTTTGTCCACCTAAGCCTTTTTCTGCTTAACACATATTGTAACCACCATCAGTTGTAACAACATCTTTGCAGACGTCACTTCAGATTGTTCTGAATTAGTATTTTCTTAATTTCTTTGAAAATATTTTTGCCTCTAGTTACTGCATGCAGGCTGTTTATGGAGGACAATTCTTCACTCACTTCAAACTCACCATTGACTCAATTGACAGCATCTGTAACATCTGTCGACCCATCAAAACCCAAGGAAAACCCCTCAAAATCATTTGCATCATTTTTTTAAAAATGACTATTGGTATTGTTCCCAATGTCCTCAACTTTTCAAGCAGCTGTCATCAGTGGAAAGCTTAACAGACTTAAATGAGCTTTTCTTCTCTGGACACATTTTTAAAAATTGCTTCAGTCAAACATAATTCCATCAATTCAGCAGAGTTACATGGCTTTCCTTGCTTGGCCATTCAGAAACTTACTTTGCTTACAGCCTAGTGCCATGTAAAAGGAGCTGGTAACAGACGTACTTACCGTATGAGAATGAGGCTATTTATATAACCTTTAAAACCATCGAAAACAACACCATGAGTGCCTGTGGTGAAAAGAAAGCACCGTGTAGAGAGGGTATGAGCAGGTCGGTGAGGTGCTGGCTGCCTGGTTCTCCAGCCCAGAGACACAGCATGAAGGCCGCTCCTAAAGCCACTGCTGGGCTGGACCTTGCCCTCCCCGGGAGGGGCCAGCCCTCCCATCTGCAGCCATTTGGTGGGGTCTGAGGCGAAGAGGGCTCTGCCTTGCCAGCTGAAAACAAACAGCGTCTGATGGTCTTTACTGACAGGATTCGGGGGAAGAAAAAAAAAAAAAGTGAACTGCACACCAGGTTTACCTGAAACCACAGCTGAAACGGCCCTGCAGCTAAGTCCCCACCTGGTTAAGTTCACAGCGGCCCCTGGGCCTTCTCCAAGATCCACCCAGCTCTGCACAAACTAACTCAGCCGTTAGGATGGGGGTGCCCTCCTGCATCTTCCCAGCCCTTGCGGGAATTTCTCTGCACGTGCAGTCTTGTTTGATAGCATTTTGTCAGGAAGAGGCAGTGCCAGTGGCTTCCAGTTGGCCTTCCCCCCCATGGCTGCCCTCACTCCGCAGAGAATCAGTGCAGGGATTCTGTCCATTGCTGAGTGTTATTTCTGCAACTGGGGACATAGCTATTAGATGGGTGCAGGGGCCCTCTGGACCCACCGTGAGACAGACCTGAGCTAAAACTCCCACGACCACCCAATCGCCAGCAGCCTGGAGAGGGCAGGGCCTTACCCCAGTTGCCTGAGGCTCCGGGAGGCCAGATGGCTTATGTGAAGCCCCACAGGAAGACACCCACACCCTTCCTCAGCCCCTCCTGAGCATGGCCTCCAGGAAGCAGCAAAAGGCCAAATCCCAGGGCAACATCAAGGGGCTCAGAGCCTAAAATTTGGGTCAAAGATTTTCTTCTGTTAGATGTGCCAGAGATAGTTCTTTGGGAAGTTTGTTTTTCTCAGTGTCTATAAATGGGCAGCTGAGGGGAGCAGGGGCCAGAGGACCCGCCTTCCCCCAATCCTTTGGACTGTCATAAAAAATCCAGTGCAGCCCTAACCGGTTTGGCTCAGTGGATAGAGTGTCGGCCTGCGGACTGAGGGGTCCCAGGTTCGATTCCGGTCAAGGGCATGTACCTGGGTTGCGGGCACATCCCCAGTAAGGGGCGTGCAAGAGGCAGCTGATCGATGTTTCTCTCTCATCGATGTTTCTAACTCTCTATCCCTCTCTCTTCCTCTCTGTAAAAAATCAATAAAATATATTTTTAAAAAAATCCAGTGCGGTGACATTCAGGAACTCATGGGGCCCTGCAGATACTTGAGGAAGTCCTGGGTGGGGGCAATGGGCAGGAGCGGAAAGAGCAGTGATGTCAGAGAGTGACAAGCCCGGACTGTGACATGGCAGCTGTGCCATTTAAGCCTCAGTTTCCCCTTTTCTAAAATGAGGCCGATGGTGCCAGGAAAGGGTGAGCAGTTCCTAGGGTGGGAGATAGCGTGGGCTCATGTGACTGTGTCACATTTGGGGGGGAAAAGAAAAAAGGGAAAAAACAGGATTATTTGTTGTGCAATGAAAATTAGAATTTAGCTGGGCATCCTGTATTTTTTTTCCTGCTTTTTCGTTCACAATATTAATCCTGTTTCCTGTTTTCAAATGTGTTCCATTTGTGCCCACAAATAAATAGAATTGAGTTGAATAGAGGGCTGTTCATGAGATTTCGATTATCCTCCCAAATCAGAATGACCTGGACCTGGTAGGAACTTTTTTTGCATTAGGAAATACTTTATAGTCAGAACAGAAACACTGCTAGCTTATCCTGAATACATTAGCCACCTTCTCTTTTCACTGGTTGCTAGTTTTCTAATGTGGTAGCTTGTAGAGAAGCATGTGTTGCTGTTTTATTTTTATTCGTTTGGCTTAATCCTCACCCGAGGATATTTTTCCACTGATTTTTAGAGAGAGTGGAAGAGAGAGGGAAAGTCAGAGAGAAACATCGATGTGAGAGAAACACATCGGTTGATTGCCTCCTGCATCTGCCCTGACCAGGACTGGGGCCAGGGAGGAGCCTGCAACCAAAGTACATGCCCTGGACCAGCATCAAACCGGGGACCCTTTGGTCCCCAGTCCAACGCTCTATCCACTGAGCCAAACCGGCTAGGGCCCTGTGTTATTTTTACCTTTAGGATAACTGCCTGACATGGGAGGACGATCTCACTGAATTATTAACATTCTCACTACTTATGTGTGTGGGCTGTTGCAATTGAATCATCCATCACGAAGTTTTGATTTTTAGTAACCATTTCACCCTCAGTCACTGTAAGAGTGTAGATCCCCCCTTATTCTCTGTACACTCTATGTTTTCATTCTGGAAATTCCAACAGGATTTGTTGAGTTCATTGCTGCACCTGTAAACATCTGCAAATTATGTCATTTTCTCTGAAATCTGTCCGCATGTGGTAGCAGTGGGTGGAGAGGCCAGACCCATTTGTCTAAATTTGTGGAACTGTCTCTGTCCCTTTCCTTCTCCTCTTCTTCAGCATCATAACCCTCTTTTATATCTGCTGAGACACTTTCTTCCGAGGTCTCCCTTTTGACATCTTATGGTGTTTTTATTTGCGAGTTAATGTCATGCTGGAGGAACCTTGTTCTCGTCTGCTTGGGCTGCCATATAGAAAACTGTGGACTGGGTGTCTTAAACAATAGAAATTGATTTCTCACAGGCCTCAAGGCTGGGAAGTCCAAGGTCAGGGTGCCAGAATGGCCAGGTTCTGGTGCCAGTACTCTTCCTGGCTTGCAGATATCCACCTTCTCACTGTCACCTCACATGGTGGAGAGAGTATTAGGCAACTTTCTGGTGTCTCTTCCTATGAGGGCACTAATCCCATCTCGAGGGCCCCACCCTCATAAACTCATCTAACCCTAATGACCTCTTAAAGTCCCTATCCCAAATAACATCACATTGGGGGTTAGGGCTTTAACATATAAATGGGGGGGGGCAAAGTTCATCCATAGCCCCCCACTAAGATATGGAAGAGCCAGGGCTTGCTATCAATGGTGTTCCTATGGGGTCTCCCCAGTGTCACCTCCTCTTCGTCCCTCCTCAGTGATGGAGGTGAAAGGTTGTGGTCCATGGGCATCTGCCTTTCCTCTGTCATCTCTACTTGGGCCATGTAACAGAAACACAGGCACTGGATTTCCCCAGGCAAACACTTCTGATGTTTTAGTCACAGGCTGCTGAGGCCTGAGGTATATGTTTCACTGAAAAGGACAAAACACACACCGTGTTAAATATTTCTAACCCTAATCGTACACTTACTATTGTGAAAGTAGAAAGAAGCAATGGGTGCCGAAACCGGTTTGGCTCAGTGGATAGAGTGTCGGCCTGCGGACTGAAGGGTCCCGGGTTCGATTCCGGTCAAGGGCATGTACCTTGGTTGCGGGCACATCCCCAGTTGGGCGTGTGCAGGAGGCAGCTGATCGATGTTTCTCTCTCATCGATGTTTCTAGCTCTCTATCCCTCTTCCTTCCTCTCTGTAAAAAATCAATAAAATATATTAAAAAAAAAAAAAGAAGCAATGGGAACATGGGAGGCTCACAGGTTGCGAGGTCTGGGGGCCTGGTGGGGGCCCAGCCAAGGAACCTAGGGAATTCCCACAGAACATGTCCCTTCACCTCTATCCAGAGCCTCCAGCGAGCCATTCTTTCAAGATCTACAAGAAAACGTGTGTAAAACATGGCTTCTATATAAATGGGTTGCCTCTCATTTGAAATGCGGTCCAATTGGTTTTAAAAGTACATATTCATTTCATGTGTTTTCTTGCCCAGTAGTTGGAAGTTTGGCACGCTGGACACAGCACAGGCTCTGAAGCAAACGACACTGAGGGTTGTGTCCCAGCCCTGCTACTCTGTAGCTGTGTGATCTGAGAGATATTTCTGAGCCTCCATTTCCTCCTCAGAGAAATGAGACTAATTTCACCCACACCATGGCTGGGAAGTGAGGTGTGAAAATGTTTATAAAGAGCCTAGTCCAGCACCTGAGACAAATCCAATGCTCACTTCCTCCCCTTTCTCCTTGTATGGATTTCATAGATACACGTATAAAACAATGAGGAAACTCTCTGGTGTCTCTTCCTCTGAGGGCACTAATTCCATCTCGAGGGCCCCACCCTCATAACCTTATCTAACCCTAGTGATCTCCCAATGCCCCTATGCCCAGATAACAGAGTTAGGGCTTCAACATATAAATTGGGGTGGGGAGGTGGGGAGCGCACAGTTCATCCATAGCCAAAACATATACAGAACCAGGCATCCAGGAAACAAAAGCGATGTTTATTTGTCCAGCTTGATGGAAGCTGGTTTACAGTTGAGTGGAGTAGTCACACTCTTCCCATGGCGTATCTTGTGCAGGGTCCTCGGTGGGCGGAGGTGGACAGCAGCAAGGGCAGAGGCGCCTCTGACACGCCTTGTCGAGGAGCGCGTAGAGGAGCGGGTTCACACAGCAGTGGGTGCTGGCGATGATGCCCGTCACCTGGACGCTCCTGTCCAGGTGGTAGCGGCTCCCGCAGTCCCGCAGGGAGAAGGAGTCCTTGAACGTAGACAGGAACAGCGCCACATTGTAGGGTCCCCACATCAGAAGGAAAACAACCATGATGGCGAAAACCAGCTGGAAAAGGTCAGACTTCCTCAGTGTTTTTCCCAGTCGCACAAGGCAAACGATAAAAACCAGCAGTGGGACCAGAAGGCCCGCCATGTTCACCTTCAAGGTCAGAAAGGGCTCCCAGGCTGTCCCCTGGCCCGGCAGGAAGTGAGGCCTGCTGCAGGGGCACCCGGACCCCCGGCTATCCCCCGGAGCCGTGCACAACAGGACCTCGGGCAGCGCCAACAGAGCGGCCACCAGCCAGGCCAGGCCACTGGCGAGGACGCCGCAGGCCCCCCTCCTGGCCGCTGGGGACAAGCGTCTCACGTGGAAACACACCAGGTAGCTCTGCAGGGCCAGGAGGGCGGTGAACAACGCCTGGCTGTGCAGGCCCACGGAGGACAGTGTCACGAGAACTGTACACATGGGATGGCCCAGGGTCCCCCCGTGGGAGGCGGCGTGAGCCTGGATCGGCAAGGTGAGCAAGAAACACAGGTTAGACGCGGCCAAGTTCAGGAGGTAGATGTGTTCCACGTGTCGGAGTCTGTGGCATTTGACCAGGATAAACACCATCACGATGTTGTCCAGGAGGCCCAGCAGGGACGCGGCGGCGTAGAGCTGAGGCAGCAGCTGGGCCGAGAGGACGGCGGGGTCATACGGGGGGCATTGCCCGGCGCCGTCCTTGCCGAGGGTTTCATTGTCAGGCAGAGGGTCGTAGATGAGGACGTCATAATCATCATCGTCAGTGTAATTAGCCATCGCCGGGCTGCCCTGCACGGAGGAAGGAGAGATGAGGTTATTGCAGACAGCTGCACGGCCCGGAGGCACAGCCAGCAGGTGAGCGCCCACGCAGCCCGCTTTGAGCCAGAGGACGTCTGCAGCTCAGGAGAGTGAAAACAGACAGTTCTCCACCCCGTCCCTCCTTCCCGCGTGGGCTGGACGCTGACACCCTGGGCAAACGCAGGTAAGCGGGACACGTCTTCTAAGAACGTCATTCGTTCTCTGGGCAGAAACAGGGGGAGCTCCCATGCGGGAGAACCCAGACCCAGCGTCGCAGAATCCGTGTGGGTCATCATTTCTCCCCGTCTGAGAAGTTGGCTCACCCCCCCGGGCAGCTTCCTGTGACAGGCTGGGAGCTCCGAGTTCTTCTAAGGACAGGAGCAAATGTCTGCAAAAGCGAAAGCATCCTACGCCCCACATGGCCTCGCTGGTGACATACACAGATGACTTACCCTTGGCCGAGCCCCTGGGCCGGGCCTGGGACCGGAGACACTGGCTTCCTTCCAGCCCAGCAGGAGGTCCTGATCCCTAGGGGTGAGAGAAGCCACCGGGTGTCCCTGAGAGCTCTGCCTCCAGTTCCGGGGCTCCTGGATGAACTGAAGGAAAGCCCGGTGAAAGCTCCCCCAGACCCCCAGGCTGTGTCGCAGCCTCCGAGGGAAACCAGGAAGTTGTCGAGTCCTCCACCTCCCCCTGGACCCGCCTCTGATTCCCTGGGCCTCCTGGCTGCCCCAGATAAGGGAACTGGGTTTGGCTGCTCCTGGGCGATACGGAGGGAGGGCTAGGAAGGCCCGTCTGACATGTGTCACTGAGCAGGGACCAGCTGCAGCCAAGTTGTCACAGTGGCACCAGCAGACCCAGGGGCCGGACGCCCACCTGCAGCGGCTCCTTAGCATCTGCAGAGCCCACACCCAGCATCCATCCGGGGCTTCCAGAACTTGTAGTGAGAACTCCAGGGACCGTGCTGGGTGTTTCTTGTCACTTTTGACTGAGGGATGGGGTCTCAAGAGAGGATTTGCCCGGCAGTGGCAGCCACAGAGATATCCCTTGGGAAGGGGGTGCAGACGTGGGGTGTCAGTGCAGGGAGCGTGGGCTGCTGTGAGCACTGACAGCCCCACTCCATGGGAACCGAGGGGTTAGGTGAGCTGTTAGGAGCTGACCCTGCGCCTCGAAGGAGAACCCAGCGCAGGAACATTCCATGGTGAGGACAGGGAGGCAGAGAATGTGAGGGTGACAAGTTCAACCCCAGACAAGGCAGGGGCGAGGCGAGGTTTGAGGCCAGAGAGAGGAAGCTGAGACACATTTGGAGTGGTGGGCGAAGGTGGTGGGCAGTTGGGGTGGAGGGATGACAGGGCGGGTTGGTTTAGCATTTACGTTGCTGGTCAGATAGCATCCTGTTAATGCCACAGAGGTGTTCGGGGTAGCATTCCACCCAGAACGTGGACCTGTTAAAATGGAAATAAGGAAAGCATTAAAAGAAAGGAAAAGCAAACACAAGAAGGATCCAGACGAACATGTGATCGAGCCTTAAATTTAACTCAAAGGGCGACACAGGGTACTCCTCCCTAAGCAAGGATTGGTGCTGGTGGGAACCGGGGCTGTGGCTGTTTCCCAGCCAGTCCTCCTGCCACCCCCCTGCTCCCCCCCTCCTCCCTGGGCTCCTGTGAGTGAGGGTCACTATGCCCTGGGAAGCTCTGTCCAGTGGTGGCGGCTGTGGCCCTGGGACCAGCAGAGGTCACTCTTCCTTCAGGGGCTCTACCTCCTGTGGCCAGGCTATTTGGAGGCACACCAGCCCCCCACCTCCCCAGAACCTGGAGTGAGTAGGTGATGGCAGCTCTTGATACTCTATTGCCGGATGCCCACTGGTCGATGGCAGGCCAGGGGATGAGGGTCAAGTCCAATGTTGAGACTTGAAAAACCCCGTGAATACACACCCTGCACGTGATGTGGTTAAGTGGAGGGAAATTGCAGGCAGGCACCTCGAATGTGTCATGGGATTATGTGAAACTGGAAGTTTCCCAAGAAAAACCACTGTTGTGTACATTCAGGATCGCCCTGACTTCCTGGAATTAGCATGGCCTTCGCTTTCAGTATTATTTTATTTTGGCTTGATTTCTAGTATTCTGCTTATCCACTGGTCCATTCCCTAACCTCTCTGGAAGCCCCAGTAAAACCAACCCACCAACCCACTTCTCCCTTCCATTCTTTCTTTGAGTAAGTGTTTCTAAGACTAGCTAGTTAACACCATTTAGCCACATAGAGAAGATCCATCACTAACTTACGGTCTCCTGTCTCAACTAGCTTCCAAAAAACACCTACTGAGTAAAAACTCCCATATCCAGAAGGGTTTCTAGGACTTTTCATATTCTAACACAAAGTGCTGACTTAGGGCAATACGACAAACCCACAAGAATGGAATAGACTCTTGTCTACAATGAGTGGGTTCTGCTAATAATATTTTGCTCCCTTTTTTAAGGATCTTGATTCCTTATAAAATTTTTAATCAAATCGTGATTTAATCAAACCAGTCAGAGTTTAATTGTGGTTCGTGAAGCCTACCAACTGTCTCTTACGGTGATCCATTTCCTTGGATATTTGCAGTCTCCATGTGAGTTCAAATTTATTGGGGATTATTTTCTCTGCATCAGCTTTGTGTGGCCTGAAGGGGGAGCACTCCCTTCTGGGGGGAGTTTTGCATTTGTTTCAGTCCGGAAGTACTAGGGGCATCAATGGCCTGAGATGAGTTTTCTTGGTCTGCTGTTGTGGACTCCTGTGTTGAGGGTGTTAGAGAATGGAACCTCAGATTTGCATGAGGCACAGATTTTGGATTCCCAGAGGAGATTCTTCCCTCTACTGCTTAGAGCCTAGGCAAGGACTGGTCCGCTCTCTCATTGTCTTCTGCCTGTGGGTGCATTTCTTCAAGTCCACCTTTTCCTAGCTTTATGCCAGGACATCTCAGTTCCAGCTCCCCATCTCATGGAGCCCCAGGCTTTGCTGTCTGCCCCATGTTGGAGTCACAGTTAGTGGCCTTTTAATGCATGTGGCCTTTGATTTGTCTACACCAGTGGTGATCAACAGGATCAATATCCACTGAGTAGTGTTTCAATGAGCATCTGTTGAAAAGTGTCATTCGTTTATTCATTTCACAGGTATTTCGTGCTTACTGTCCTGTAAACCTTCCTTTCCCCCTCTCTGTCCACTCTCCTCCACCCTGCTTTATGTCCAGAGAGACTGATCTTATTACTAGTAACAGCAGACCCCCCTTAGCCTATGATTTTCCACTGTGTTTGGCCAATGGGGAGTTTCAGGTAGGAGATTGGAGGCTCTTTCCTGGTTGGGTCTCCTTCTTGGTGGGGCAGCTCTTGCCAGACAGCACCCTCCTCTTGGCCTGTGGTGGGAAAGGCGGACCACTCTCCCCAGCACTGAGTCCTGCACTATGTGCTGAGTTCCCCATCCCCTGTCTCAATCTTTGTCAAGAGCCCTCTCACCAGACTCCCCTCAGTTGCCCTACTGAAATGTGCCACGTGTTTCCTAGCAAGATTGTAGGACACATCTCCCGAGTGCCAGAAGCTTTGCCCTGGCAGAAAATGATGAGCAAACCAGACCCATTCCCTGCCCTCATGGCATTGCCATGACCATCTAAAGGGATATGGTCAAATACATAACTGATTATCACCCAGGGTGTCACGTGACAGGCTGGGAAGCATATGGGAGCTATGGGGCAGTCAGCAGGGGCACCTGTCCAGCCCAGAGGGCCCAGGGGAGGTGTCCCAGGATAGCTGTCATCTAAGCTGAAAGCCGGAGTGGGAGTTAGCCAGGCGAGGAGTGCATGGGCCTCTTCTCCTTCCTTTTCCTCCTTGTCTTCTTTTTTCAGTTCCTTGAGGGACCATTTACTTGTATCTCAGAGATGGGACAAGGGAAGTGAAAGGAACACAACCCAGGATGGAGAGATTTTGTTAGTCATTGGCGCCTGTGACTGAGTATTGGTGGAAGAGAAAGTTGGAGCCAAGAACTTGACTATTTGAGACCGCACTCCCAGGAATGCAGAGCTCTCAGCGAGGGCGTTGCAGGCAGAGGTCTTGTTGATCTAAAGGGCTCCCAGGAGACAACCTGGAAGGGACCCAACTGAGGCGGGACCCAGCAGAGGGAGAAGCTGACCGCAAGGGAGTTCCATCTGAGGCCTCAGCTGATGCCGTGAGGAGCTCTGGCGCTGGGCTGGCCTTGCAGCACTGTCCCACACTGAGGGAAGGGGGCCAGGCCTCAGCCCTCTTCCGGGAGGGGGCATAGCCTGGCAGGCAGGTCCCAGCAGCTGAGGGTGGTTCCCAGTGAGGTGTGCAGCTGCCCCAGTCCCAGCAGCTGGGAGAGTGGGTGCATTGACCCTGAAGAGGGCATCAGGGCAGAACCCACAGTGCCTACTGCACACGCTGAGGGTTCTGGGTTTCCTGCACATTTTATTTACCCTAAGATAAGAAACAGAAACTGAAGTGTACAAAACTACCATGTCATAAGACCATGCTGTGGTCGTGTAGGAGGAGTCACGTGCCCGTTGGCCACTTATCCCTCTTTTTTTTTATAAAAAATATTTTATTGATTTTTTTCAGAGAGGAAGAGAAGAGGGATAGAGTTAGAAACATTGATCAGCTGCCTCCTGCACACCTCCTACTGGGGATGTGCCTGCAACCAAGGTACATGCCCTTGACCGGAATCGAACCTGGGACCTTTCAGTCCACAGGCCGACGCGCTCCATCCGCTGAGCCAAACCGGTTAGGGCTCCACTTATCCCTCTTGATGACTCACTGTGATCATCAGGGCTCGCAGAGTGGGAGGAGAACTGAAACGTCCCTGCCCCCGCTCCACCCTCCAGTTTTCCTTTTTCCTCTTTCTCCTGCCTTATTTCATTGGCTACACTCTAGCCTTTGGAGCAAGCATGTCAAACTCAAAGGCTAACATGGGCCAAATAAACAAGGTTTAAGTTCACGTGGGCCACAAAAAAAGGCTTCCATTTTCATAGAAACATAGGTTTATTTCGATAGAGGCATACTGAATGCATGCCTGAAGTAAATTAGTAATCATTATCATGAAATAATAGAACATTTTAATAAAAATTAATATTTTTTCTTGAACATTAACTTACCAGACACTGAATAACTGCACAAATTAATAAGCATAACACAAATAAACCTATTTTTCTTGTTCTCCAAAAGCGAAATATTTCCTGTTGCGCACACCAAACAAATCAGTCTAAGACTAATGACGTGGCCATTGCTACTAAAATATTCGCTGCTAGTATTAGTGGAGAGAAATGGTACACCTGCGCGAAAGGCATGGAAGGGAAATGAATACAACACAATTATTGTAATCAGTCATTAGCAAACACTGCAGTTTGTTATTAATAACTATAGGCCCGGTGCATGAAATTCGTGCACGGGGCGGGGGGGGGGGGTGTCCCTCAGCCCAGCCTACACCCTCTCCAATCTGGGACCCCTCGAGGTATGTCCCACTGCCTGTTTAGGCCCAATCAGGTAGGCCCGATCAGTCGGACATCCCTCTCACAATCCAGGACTGCTGGCTCCCAACTGTTGGCCTGCCTGCCTTCCTGATTGCTCCTAACCGCTTCTGCCTGACAGCCTGGTCACCCCCTAACCACTCCCCTGCCAGCCTGTTTGCCCTAACTGTGCTCCCCTGCAGGCCTGGTCCCCCCAACTGCTCTCCCTTGCAGGCCTAGTTCACCCCCAACTTCCCTCCTCTGCCAGCCTGGTCACCCCTAACTTCCCTCCCCTGCAGGCTTGATCACCCCCAACTGCCCTCCCTTGTAGGTCTGGTCCCTCCCAACTGCCCTCCCCTGCTGGCCATCTTGTGGTGGCCATCTTGTGTCCACGTGGGGGCAGGATCTTTGACCACATGGGGGCAGCCATCTTGTGTGTTGGAGTGATGGTCAATCTGCATATTACACTTTTATTATATAGGATAGAGGCCTGGTGCATGGGTGGGGGCTGGCTGGTTTGCCCTGAAGGGTGTCCCGGATCAGGGTGGGGGTTCCCTTGGGGTGTGGGGCAGCCTGGGCGAGGGGCCTGTGGTGGTTTGCAGGCCAGCCACGCCCCCCAGCGACCCAAGTGGAGGCCCTGGTATCTGGGATTTATTTATCTTCTACAATTGAAACTTCGTAGCCTGGAGCAGAGCCAAGCCTTCTGCTCACTCTGTGGCAGCAGCCATTTCTGTTGGGATTTATTCATCTTCTATAGTTGAAACTTTGTAGCCTTAAGCAGAGGCCAAGGCAGGCCAGGGCTGCAGAAGCTTGGCTTCCTCCATCACCGGGGGCAACCCTAGCCTCCTGTTCTCTCCAGCTCCGTGGCTGCTGCTATTTTTGTTGGGATTTATTTATCTTCTATAATTAAAACTTTGTAGCCTGGAGTGGAGGCCTGGGCGGCCAGGGTGTGTGGAAAGCTTGGCTTCCTCCATCGCCAGGGAAACCCAAGCCTCCCTCCTGCTCTCTCGGTGGCCGCAGCCATCTTGGTTAGGTTAATTTGCATACTCGCTCCTGATTGGCTGGTTGGCATGGCTTGTGGGTGTAACAGAGTGATGGTTAATTTGCATATTACTCTTTTATTAGATAGGATTATGTATAATAGGGTATTGTAAAAATTAAGTTACAAAATGTTTTATTAAAACATTTCTTACATACTGTTATATTGGCTGGGCCACAAAAATACTCGTTGTGGGCCGCGTTCAGCCTGTGGGCCATGAGTTTGATAGTCTCTGGTTCAATATGAACTATATTGTGAAGAGATAAGAAATCTTTTCTTATAAACAGAGGTAAAAGGTAATCAACCAAGTAGCATCCTCACTTAAAAAATATTCCCTTTAACAAAATTAAATCATGACAGATTTTAACTGTGCAAGATGCGGCTGGGCCCTGGTTCTCAGCCTGGATGGGTACAATGGGTCCTCCCGGGGCCAAGGCCCAGGGGACTGAAAGCTGTGCTCTCTCCCTGCTCAGTGCTCCCCCAGACAAGGTTCCTGAGGCTCCCTGGAGCCTTTCCTATAGACTCCAAGGATGTGGTTAGAGATGGCTGCTATCTGTGCACTAGAGTCTGAGGTACCCACCTCTTTCACATCTCAAAAGATTCAGCCATACCCTCTGGAAAGAGTCCTTGGAAAGGGTCCCTCCTTCTCTCAGCAACCAGGGCCTTCGAAACACAAAGGCAGGTCCTGTCCCCTCCAGAGAGCTCAGAACTTTGGGACAAAGTCGTGCTTTTTTAGGGGCCATGGGGAAATACAGTTGTCTGTCCCTTTGCTGTGAGTCAGTGCAGGAGGAGACCAGGCAGGCGCTGGAAGGTTGTCTTGCTTTTCAGATTGCATCACAGGCGCCGTGGATGTTTTTTCCGCTCTTATCTTGTTTGGCGTCCGGGACATCATTGACACTTCCTCTTCCTCCCTGAACTCTTGCCTCAGCAGGGCTCTGCCTGTCCCACACACCTTCTTCTCCTCGGGGGTTCCTTCTTGTCTGCACTCCTTAGGGTTCTGTCCTGAATCATGTGTCCACTGCTGGGACCCCCAGATGTGCCTCTCCACCCATGTGCTCTGCTGGGTCCAAGGCCAGCACATCCAGCTTCTCCCGACACTGCCAGCTGCATGAGTTTCTAACTCAACTGTCCTGAACACTGAACCCATCATCTCATATCCAGGGCCCCAGCCTTCACCTCCCTCCCTCCCTAAATCCAAGTCCTGATGAGTCATTCCCCTGGTAGCTTTCTTTCTTTTTAAAAATACTATAGTATATATATATATTATTGCTTTCAAAGAGGAAAGGAGAGGGAGAGAGAGAGAGATAGAAATATCAATGATGAGAGAGTCTCATTGAGTAACTAACTCCTCCATGCCCCACACTGGGGATGGAGCCCGCAACCCAGGCATGTGCCTGACCAGGAATCAAACTATGACCTCCTGGTCCATACGTCGACAATCACTGAGCTATGCCAGCTGGGCTCCCCTGGAAGCTTTCAAATTTGTTAGCTGCTTGCCACTCAGAGCTCTTAACCTTGGCAGAGGCCTCCGTTGTGTCCCCAGAGGATCACTGCCAAAACTGCCTGGAGTCTCTGCTCCCTCCACTCTTGCCTCCTCCTGTACATTCTTCACATGCTGGGGTCGATCAGATGGCCAAGGTACACATTCCCTCCCCAGCCCCTCTCCACGCCCCTCGGGCCCACACTCCTTAGCACAATGAGCAAGGCCATCCCTAGTTGCCCTCTACTCACCAGCTTCCTGTCCCATCTGTTTCCACTCCCTTCTCACTCTCTCATGAAACTACTTACCATTTCCTGAAGTTGCCTCCTCCTGTGCCTGCTTGTTTCTGTTAGGGTCCCCGAAGAAGGTATGCATGAGGCCGACAGTGATAAAGAATTAAAATTTATTAGGTCATCTGGAAACCAGATGGGCTGAGCACCCAGGGACGGGGAATCAGAGATTTTAACAGACTCTGGGCAATGTTTTCGGTGTGGAATTCTCTGGGCGGGTCCGGATCCTGGGTAATTCCTGAAGGGAAAGTTAATGGTCTTTGCAAATACAAAGTGGTTTAAGCGAAAGGGAATGTCATTTGTGAAATGATCTAAATGTCAGTTTCCCAGGGGAGGGGGGACCGATTCGATTATTTGATCAGGTCTAACATTCCAGCCTTTTTGTTTTATGGAATAGGGACGGACATCATTTCTTTCATAGTTATTTCCTGCTGAGAGGGGATGTCGAGATAATAAGGGGGTGGACTTCGATTGTAGTCAGCTGGAACACTGTATAGATGCTTCCTGGTTGGAGTGAGGGATTGCAGCAGCATGATTTCCCCAAGAGACTGGTTGGTGAAGGCTTGAAGACAGTCCTGAAGGAAAGATGAAAAATGGTGCAGAATACATGGGCCAAAAATGAGGGTGAGGAATAGGAATGTTAATGGTCCTATGAAGGAAGGTAGATACCAATTTATATTTTTTAGCTAGCATTCCCATGAATTTGCAAAGTATGATGGAGCACTGGTTAAACCCCTTATGCCAGTCCTGACACCTGCTGAGATACTGAGGGTTATGAGGAGATGGATTATCTGGAGACAGGTAAAGTCTAGTTATTGGGTGGCTACATCTATGTTGGGTGAAAGAGAGTCTATAGTACAGGTTCCTGTCTAGTTGATCATCCCTGTTTTGAGTAGAACTCTGACTCCTGCTAAGAAGGGATATAGAAAAAAAAATTTTCTAGCACATGCCAAATCATTCATTTTAGTCAGTATTTGAGTAGGATGCCGGGTGGAGTTTTATGTGATACCCAAGGTTGAAGAAACCTGTTGAGTGACTTGGGAGGTAAAAGCTGGTCCTGAGGCAGCCTTGACTGAGGGAACAGGCATGGAGGAGATAAGGCATTTACGGGCTAAGGTAATGACTCAGCTGTGCAGAGTGAGAGTGAAACCAAGCTAGGTGACTGTGGCTCGGGACAACCGAGCTTTATGGGGGATGCGTGGTGGCCCCATTTTGACAGAGAGGTAGAATGAGAAAAGAGTGATAAAGGGGTGTGTAGATGCTACTAAGATGCTGTGTAGATGCTGTGTAGAGGTGAAGTGGCTAATGGCTGCGAGACTAATCCCTCAAGCCCCATAATAGAGACTTAGGAGGAGACAAGGGTCCCAGCAAATTTGGGGAGGGCAGAATAAGTGGCCTCGGTGTCAGTTAAAATGGCGATCAGCTTACCTGCCACCACAATCATTCCCTGAAGCTCTGTCCTGCTTATGTACCAGGCGTACCGGTTAAAAATGAGGATTTTGTAATCAAAGAAAACACGATAATTTCAAGAGGAACATCAAAAGAGCTTTATTCAAAGTAATGTCCATTGATAGCTACACATTTCCCCCATCTTCCAGGTAATTTGTGGGTACCGTCCCAATAGAACTTTTCTTGTTTTGAGGAAAACCATTCAGAGACCCAGTTGTCCACTTCTTCATGTGTTTTGAAGTGCTGCTCAGAAAGTGCGTGTGCCATCGATGGGAACAAGTGGTCATCTGAAGGAGCAAGGTCTGGTGAATACAGCAGGTGGGTAACACTTCCCAGGCAAGATCTTTTAATGTGTCTGTAACTGGTTTTGAAGTGTGTGATGGTGCGTCCTCCTGAAGCAAAATTACTTTGCCGTGTCTTCTGGCACATTCTGGTTGTTTCACGATCAAAGCGTGGTTCGAATTGATTATTTGTTGTCAGTAGCGATCAGTATTAATGTTTTCACCTGGTTTTAGAAGCTCATAATACACCACACCTTCCTGATCTCACCAAACGCAGAGCATTGTCTCCTTTCCGAAGCGATTTGGCCTTGCAGTCGATGTTGATGGTTGACCTGGATCAACCCATGATTTTGTGCGTTTGGGATTCTCAAAATAAATCCACTTTCATCGCCAGTCACAATCCGATGCAAAAAAGACTTCCCTTCATGCTGTTGAAGCAACATTTTACTGGTGACTTTTCAGTTTTCCATTTGTCTTTCGTTCAGTTGATGTGGCACCCATTTTCCTCCCTTTAAAATCTTTCCCATTGCTTGTAAACGATTGGAAATTGTTTGCTAAGCAACGTTTAATCTTTCTGCAAGTTGTTTTTGAGTTTGACATGCATCTTCATCCAGTAATGTTTGTAATTGTTGGTCTTCAAACTTTTTCGGTTGACCTGGATGTTCTTTGTCTTTCACATCGAAATCATCACTTTCAAAGCATTTAAACCAGCGTTCACAAGTATCTTGAGATGGAGCATGTTCACCATAAGCTTCCCGAAGTATATGGTAACTTTCAGCAGCACTTTTCTTCAAAATAAAGTAATGAATTAAAACTTCCCACAAATGCTCTTTTTTTGGCATGTAATTCAACATTTTTAAACGTAAAAATATCTTTGATGTTAACACCTTCAGCAAATTTGACATATGAAGTTTTGAAGCTTGTTGGCAATACAACAAAATAGCATACATATCAAATTGCATATATATCAACATATGTGTAATTCCATCTATTGAAAAAAATCCGCATTACTAACCGGTACACCTGGTAAGTCTGTGCGGCCTTGTCAGGGCCTGGGCAGCTCCAGTCCCAGGAGGTCTGGGAGCTGCACACTGGGTTCAGAGGGTGGCTTTGCTGGACTGGCTGAGGTCTGACCTGGAGGGGCCAGACTACAATCTGATTTCCAGTGGCCTTCCCTTCCGCACCTTGGGCAGGGCCCAGGAGGGGTCTCAGGTTTGGGCAGAACTTGGCCCAGTGTCCTTCCTTGTTGCATTTGAAGCACAGGCCCAGAGGAAGCTTAGCCCCTGACTTACCCTTGTTGGAGGACCGGCACTTCATTTGGGGTTCATGAGCGTGGTGGCTAGGAGCTGAAAGGCCTCCTTCTGGGCCTCAGCCTTGGCCTGATCTCACCTTCGTTCTTGGATTTGGGTCTTATTGTCTCTATTATTAAAGACCTTAAAGGCCAGGTTAACCAGGTCTTTTTGAGGGTGTGTGGACCTGTGTCTATTGTTCAAAGTTTGCAGTGTATGTTGGGGGCTGATTGGGCTATAACATGGATGTTCAGAAGAAGGGGTCCCTCTGGGAAGTTGGGGTCCAAGGTGGTAAATTTCTGTTAGGCCTCTGTGAGGCGGGAGAGGAAGGGAGCTGGGTTTTCTTCAGGGCCCTGAGTGATTTCATTGAGTTTGTCATAGTTGACTGCCTTATGGGCAGCCTTTCTGAGTTTGGCAATGAGACAGGTGATCATATGGCTATGGAGCCGGCGCCCTGGAGAATTAACCTGATAGTCCCATCTCAGGTCAGTTCAGGGGACTATGTCAGTGTCAACCAGGTTGGCTGCCACGTCCTGTCTATGGAGGGCACTGGCATGGTCCTGAGCTGCTAGCCAGACATGCTCCTTCTCCTCTGGGGTGGGAGAGGAGGACAGGATGATATAGATGTCATGCCAGGTCAGTCATAGGGTTGGGTCAGGTACTCAAATCCCTTAGTAAAGGTGGTGGGGTCGGTGGAAAAAGACCCAAGCACCTCTCAGTCTGTGTGAGGTAGGACATGGAAAATGGGGTGGTACCCAAACTATGCCCTTGGTTCCCACACCCTCTCTCAGAGGTAGAACGAACTTGGGAATAGAAGTGGCTATTGAGGAAGGCAGTCTTTGGTGGTCTGAGAGCAAGTGTTAGGTGGGAAAAGGCTGTATTGGAACTGGCGTTCTCAGGATTTGGCCTCCCAAGGGTCTGGGGAGAAGGTGGTTGCTTGTTAGGAGGGTCTGGGTTTTGGGACTCTACTGCAGGTGAGGGAGGGGGCACGTAAGGGGGTGGAGGTTGGTGGTCTGCTGGGTCAAAAGTAGATTCAGAATCCGAAGTTTTAGGGAGTGATGTTTTGTGGGAAGGAGAAGGATCTGATGGGAAGAACAGGACTGACAGAGGGTCAAAACCAAAGTGGTGGAGTGAGATGATGGGTGGATGATGATAGAGTGCCCGGGGACAGTCGCGTCTCTTGTGGCCATGCCAAGAATCCAGAACGTTCCATGAGCCTGGAGGAAGCTGCAGCAGTCTTGCCAGGGATCTCAAACAGCCGACCACAGGCCTGTGTCCTCCTGGATGAGGCTGGGGCAGGGTTTCTCAACCACAGCATTGCTGACTTGTGGACGGGACACGTTTTTCTTGTGGGGGAGTGCCCTGTGCGTTGAGGGTATTGAGCAGCATCCCTGGCCTCTTCCCCAAGTCGTGACATCCAAAATGTCTCCAGACGTGGCCAGGTGGCTCCCGGAGGAAAATCGTCCTCTGGTTGAGATCCACTACCCCAGAAGAATCAACTGTGGGCATGGGAGGAAAGGGAAAATATTTCAGCAAGGGCATGCCCAACAGAAAATGAATTCTATGCATCTTGAAATTGACTGAGCAGTCCCGGGGTAGCATTGAACAGGCGGGCACAGATGAAATGGGACCGGCTTCTAAGCAGATGCGGCTCCGAATGAGGAAGAGTGTGTTTGGTTATAACATGGTCTCATTTGTGCTTCTGAGTCGGGGCCTGATATAAACATGAGACGCCAGGAGGCTGCCCCTTGGTCTCAGGCTCCAGCCAAGCCTTTGTCCCTGCCAGGAAGCCCATCTCACTGCCCAGTGCTAACGCCCTCCATGGCGTTGGGAGTAGGCCTTACCCCACGCACGTTGTGGTTGTCTGTTTACCTCTGGGCTCTGTATTTAGACTCTTACATCATTCCCTGAACACAGGAACTGGGGCCTGTGGTAACCCTAGCACCAGCTCAGTAGCTTCTCAATAGGTATTGGGTGAATACGGATGTATTTAAAATGCAACTCCCCTGAATTCATGACACTTTCAACTGCACTCTGTTATTTACTCTGTCCTGGTGGAAGACAGGAGAGGAAGTTTGATTGGGGAGGAAGACAAGGGGGTGGGAGGCAAAACAACATTTTGTTTTGTTTTGTTGTTGTTGTAATTAATAGAAGGCCATTTCCGAAAGGATAGGCAAGCACATTGTAAAAGAAATACCTGGTGTCTCTGTCAGGTTGGTCTGCTATCACTAATTACGATAGACTGGGTGGCAAACAACAGGCATTTGTCTCTCTCAGTCCTGGAGCCTGGGAGTCCCAAGATCTAGGTGCCAGCAGATCTGGTGTCTGGTGAGAGCACACCTGCTGGTGTGCAGATGGCTGTCTTCTCTGTGTCCTCACATGTGAAGGGCAGAGAGAGAGAGAGAGAGCAAGCCCTGTGTCTCGTTCATAAGGGCGCTAATCTCACTGGTGGGGGCTCCACCCTTAGGACCGAATCACCTCTCAAAGGCTGGCCTCCTAATACCATCACCTTGGGAGGTTAAGGCTTCAACATAGGAATTTAGGGGTCACACACATGTAGTCCATAGCAGTTGGTGTGAGCAAAGACCTGCCTATCTGTGTGGGAAAACCTGTCCACTCAATGGACAAAGAAAGGGCTGTTAAAAGTGTAGGGTGGAGAAATGCTCCTTGCTGTGTGGGTGGGAGCAGTGGGGGCTTCTCTGTGCACTAGTGGAGGTGCTCTGGGTGCTGTGCAGAGAGGCACTCACCTAGCTCAGAAGGGGAGCGCTGGGGAATTCTTGCTGCTGGTCACAGGAGAGAAGGAATGGCCGAGCATCTGGTCTCAGGAAAGACATGACCCGGGACAGCGGCACATTGGGTCATCTCTCCCAGTTGGTCATGAGTCTTCTCTCCAGGGCACTGCAAGCCACTGTGGGCCTCGGTCATGGACATGATTTCTGGGAGCAAGAAGCTGACTGGCTTACTTGGATTTCATGGTAGGTAGGCAGGTGGCCTCTCTAATTTGTGTCACTGCAGTGGTCCTTGAATGATCATCAGGGGCTGATGGGGACTCTGTAACTGATCTGACCGACAGCCCTAGAACCCACTGATCAACGTTCCCATCACAGTAATGGTGACAGTGCGCCCCCCTGGACACCTCCCAGGTGATGTGGAGCAATGGAAGGTCCTCACCCACAAAGGGGTCTTGCCAAGGAATCATTCCTGCAGCTGATTAACTGCAAGTTCAGAGACAATACAGACACAGAGATTGTTCTCTGTATCTATGAGTTTGTTTCTATCTTGTTTGTTCGTTTGTTTTGTTTTTTGGATCCCATCTGTAAGTGAAATTATATGGTATTAGAGGCCTGATGCACGAAATTCATGCACGGGTAGGGCCCCTAGGCCTGGGTGGCGATCAGGACCGATCTGTGGGGCAACTGGTGGGGTGATTGGGGTCCCCCACTGGCACCTGCCTTGGCTGGCCCGGGGCCTGTGGGCTGGGGGCAGCTCCTGCATCAAGTGTCTGCTCCCTTGTGGTCAATGCACATCACAGTGACTGGTCATTCCACTGGTTGTTCTGCTGCTTGGTCAATTTGCATGTTAGGCTTTTATTATATAGGATGTGTCTCTCTCTTTCCAACCTAGTTCACTTAGCTCAATGCCTTCTTCATCCGCCCATATTGTCACAAATGGTAAGACTTCATTCTTTTTTTATGGCTGAGTAATATTCCATTTCGCATCTTCTTTATCCATTCAGGGGGGTTGGAAGGCTGGGTGAAAAAGGGCAAGGGATTAAGAAGTACAAATTGGCAATTACAAAATAGTCAAGGGGATATAAAATACAATTTAGGGAATATAATCAATAATATTGTAATAACCATGTGTGGTCTCAGAGGGGTACTATACTTAGAAGCAGGATCCATTCATACGTTATTTAAATGTCTAACCCTCTATGTTGTATACTTGAAACTCATATAATATCGCATATCAACTGTAAGTGAAAAGTTAACTGCAGAATTATCATTGCCTTCTCCAGGCTGACGCGGACTTCCGGAGTTTTGCAGCTCTGTAGGGACAATGTTTTACTGGAGAGCTAAAGGAATGGTTCCCAGGAGGGAGGGCAGGGGGAATTCTTTCACCAACATAAGTGAAATCTGTACTCACTTGTGGGACATCTCACACGGCAGGCCCCTTTCTGCACGAGAGACAGTCTCTCTGGAATTGGAAGCTGCAAGCTCAGCATGGGTGCCAGACATCCCACTCTGATGTACTTTTCACTTGGAAGGGATGAGTCAAAGCATAATCCCAAACCGGCAATGACCATGAAATACTCAGGGCCTCCTGGAGATATTTTATGTTGCCACTTAAGTCTAGATTCCTATGCTTTAAAAACCAGCTTGCTGAAGACAGTGCTTATGTTCTGTTATGAAAATCTGGAGCCGAATCCAGACTCTCCCTGGTCTTTGTGCCCCCCACTTGCAGCCGTGGGGGTGGGGGCTGGGGGTGTCTTCCTGGGACGGCAGCCCTGGCTCCAGCATGCTCAGCAGGACAGGCTTTAGACAGAGTTTTCAAACGTGGCCATATTTAGAATCACCACGAACTTCTAAAAGTCAAAAGACCACAGGCCGCATTGTAGATCCATCCAATCAGAGTCCCTGGGGGTGAGGTCAGCTGTCACTATTTGTAAAGCTCCCCACGTGACTACCACGTGCAGCCTTGATTAAGCACAGCCCCCCTGAATCCCAGACCCACCTCCCCTGCTCCTACCCGCTCTACTCAATGGCTCCCTGCTGGCTGCCCATGGGAGGAGCTATGGAAATGCGGGTTGGGGCAGTACCATGACTGAAAACACACCACTGTGCTGGCCCGCCCAGACCTGCTACGTCAGAATCTCTGGGGCTGGGGGTGAGCTCGGCTCTTCCTCCCTAAAGTGAGGGGGTTGGACTGGCTGATCTTCCCAACCTTTCTGGTTTCAAATTCTACGACATAGTAAGTGATCAAATTGAGGTGATATCAATAAGGGAGACAGGAGGGTGTGGATGTAAAAGAAACCCACCTACCAACACTTGGTACTTGCAAGAGAAATGTGGGAGGGGCTCGTGGCGTTTTATGGGCTGTGAGAAAGCTTTGTCACAAGACGTTTTTGGACCTTGTTGCAAGATCGTGAGTTCAGAGATCTGAAGAGATTGGCAGGGGCAGTTGGGACTTTTATCTCACCGCAGGCATCAACCTGCGTCGTCCATCCACACTCCTCTTGTTCTTCAGGAACAAGAGTGCCAGCAGACAAGCTTTAAACCGCTGAAGGGAAAAAGGCTGCGTCTTCATTCTCTGGCCCAGGTGGTTGGGGGATGCCCTTGTTGGTTGCTAAAATGGCCACACGGGGGCAGTATAGCACAGCGTTCTTAATGAAGGCCTTTCCCTTGAATCACGTTTGAAAAAGACTTCTTTCTACACTTATACTTAACAAACCTAGTTACCACCTTCAGAAAAAGAAACAAAAATAAACTTCTGAAACATGACAGAATTGCAATGACACAGGACTTATAATCAAATCAAAGAGTAAGAATATGGAGCCAAACGTAAATAAGAGTTGTCAAAATGCTTGAAGGAAATGATGAAGGAAAATCTGGCACAATTATGACCTATATAACTTAACATATTAACGTTTGGCGATGCTTCGGAAAAATACAAGCAAGATTTCTGCCGTGGATTTTATTCAAAAGCGAAGGAGCTATGGAAATGCATTTCGGTTTTGCCTTTTCTGTCCCTCCTGGCCAGGCTGGTTAGGGAAGCCGGTGCATTGCCACTGTAAGCCCACAGGTTAGACTAGCAGGGAGGGCAGTTAGCCCAGGATAGGCTCCGCTTTCATCTTCACTTCTAGCCTCTGGGGGAGCTGGTGGCAAGTCGAATCCCTTCATGAGAAAGGTTACCTCTTGGGAGTTGATGTTCATGTTTGGGAGTCTGTTGTTCCTTCGACAGAAAAGAAATGACTTGTAAATGTAATCGTAGCAGTGGAAATGCCAATGCATTTTACCTTGGAACTGTTTAAACTTGAGAACGCTTGGGATACAAATGTAAACAGAATTGTAATTTATGAATTTGTACCTTATTCCTTCCTGCTAAGGACTTTATGCATGGCATGTACGCTGTGCCCTCTTTGGCAGGAGCCCCTGGATGGAGGAGCAGGGTCCCTTCCGCCAGGGGATGGTGAATGCAGTCGGAACTCCCGAGAAGAGTAGGCAGTGCAGGGTCCAGGCCAAGGAGAAGTGAGGAAATGGGCAGAAGGAGCTCATGGGGGCGGGCCCTGGTAAGGCTGCAGACACCCCGGGCAGCTATTTCTTCATGTTCATTCTGGAGTCACTTATTAAGATGGAAAGGAGATAAATAGTGATGTATATCAGCCCTAAAAGTTGACACCTTCCAACCTGCCCGAACAGCTGCCTTCATCGTCTGGGACAGGTCTCCCTTGTCCCTGACCCCGTCCCTCTACGCTAACTTCAGCCCCCTGTCGGCCTTCCTGGGCTCATGCCTCCTCTAGGCCGAGGAGATGGAAGGCGGTCCTTCAATGCTGTTTGGGAAAAGTTGTCTTAAGAGCCAGCTTCCGCTGTCCTTGTCTTCTGTGCCTTTCACCCACATCCAAGTAGGATGGCTGCTGGCTCTGCTGCCGCCTGCTGGAAGGTGACAGCACAGCAGGCTGCAAACCTGGACACCAGCATGTTCCCAACCATGAATGCGTGCAGACGTCACCTCTACCTGGTGCACCTGTGCTCTGACGCATGCGCAGACATCCACACGGGCATCCTTGTCATCACCGCAGCCAGGCGTTTGAGAGAGATTGTAAATGAACAAAAAGCAACCTTTATAGCAACCAACCTCCTCCTCCCGCATCCCACTGCCTTCAGCTCAGGACTGTAGGCCCATGAGGCCATGGCGTTATCTATCGCCCTCATTGGCAAAGTGCTTCACACACATGGGGTGCTTTTTCAAAACAGCAACAGCAGCGTGTCAACTCTTTTGAGTCATAGAATTAAATTGGAAATTGAACGATTCCCAAGGCCTGTTGCTCAGAAAGTCCACCCTGGAGGCAGCATCTTGAAATACAAATTATTCTGGAAATTTGATCCAGGTACCAGGTCAACTTTTTAAACTATTCAAACTTATTCTTTTAAAAAACACAATTCTCAATACATGTGTGAAATTCTCCCAGTTACTTACAAAATGCTATCACAGCTTAAGTGCTAGTCTCTAAATGAACCCTTCACTGAAAGAACAAGAATATAATTTATTATTTTAGAGGATGGTTTTATTAGACACATATTTTCTTCCAAGCAAGTGGTAACTTTCTATATACATACGAAGACCATATATCTATATAGATATAGATAAATGATAGATGGATAGATACAAAGATATCAGAATCTCTGAATCAAGCCAGAGGCTGGGATCATATGCTACTTATGCCCCCTTAACCGCCTTAAGAGGGAAAGATCAGGTACTTCAGTCGCTTCCTGTCAACAACCACAGCCCACAAGGTTCAGGTTTCAGAGTTTGAGAAAAATCATTAACACCTCATATTCTTCTGACACCTTTATCTCCCAGGTGATTCTCACTCCTGTATGTTTCCTCACCTAATGTTTACTACCATGGTCCTAGCTACCTCAATTCAAAACATTCTCAGGCATATGTTAAGTAAGAAAAGTAGCAACTGCAGAGAGGAAGAAAAATCCACAGTTCTCCCTTCCAAATGGGTAACTTCCTTAGTGTTTGGGTAGGATTTGTTCGGAGGAGGCATCATTGAAGAGTATCTAAAGGCCCCACACTCAGCCCGAAACACAGAGGTTGGTCAATTGTACTTTTTGTGGCTTATAGAGCTGGGGGCAGTCTGTTTCCAAACGAGTGCGTGTCTTCTCCGCTCTGCCTATTGATAGGGTTAAATCCGGAAGATGATGCTTAGATGGTGGCGGGGAGGGGAGAGGGGAAAGTGAGGAGGCGGGGTGTGGCAGGCAGACTTAGTCATATGGGCTTCCCTCACTTCTTGGCTCAATAAAGCTCTGGGTTTTCATGAACTATGTAGGTCGCCTATCTGAGCTGGCAGTGTTCCTGGCCCTCAGGCACATGCATTCACACACCTGTTGCTTCAAAGCCTCCAGGAGATGCCTGGTGACTAAGCTGGGGCGGGAAGGGTGCTCTGAGAGCTGCGGCATCAATGAGAGACAGCCAGAGTCTGTCCTCACCAGGCTGCGTACAAGCTCACAACACCCACCCCTCCTCTCCCACCTCTGCCTCCTGCTTTTCACCTAAACCTCCCCAGAAGTCTCTTTTAGGGCATCTCCAGTCTGCATGTTGAAACCTAGGGTCTCTCTGTGCCCCTTACCCCCCACCCCAATCTGCCCAGCTCTGCTGACTCTTACCCTAAATGCTGTGCATATACTCCCCGCCACCCCATCCCTTCCTGTGCCCTGACCTAAGGGGAGGCCTCCTCGCCCTGACCTGCGTGTTGCTGGTCTCCCTGCCCTAAATGCTCACCTTCCCAGGTCCTCCTCAGGGCGCGGCACGAACCTCTGCAACGCTGGCCAAGGCCCCTGCTCTGCCGTCAGGTTCCTCACACTCCAGCCCACACCTTCCTCCCAACCAGTCGCACAGCCTCCCTCTCTCCCACCAGCAGTGGTCCCCTCCCTTCCTCTCAGCTCCACCAGGCCACGGGCTCTCACCTGGTCCGGAGTGCCCGGGGAACTTACGGCCCACCATGGAGGGGAGGTCATACAAGGAGACGGCCTTTTGTAACTGATCACGTCCTAGTCTCTCCTCCCCACGGCGAGACAAGGACTGTTCTACACACATTTACAACCTGTGCGTTGCCTTGTGCAGGCAAGAAACTATGTCTTGATTAGTTTTGTTGTTCCTGGTCAGGTAACCAAACTCAAGCATCAGCAATTCTCAGGGGACATTTTTTATAATGAACTTTTGCAGGGAAGGGAGCATTTCGTCGATTGCTGAGGTCCGTGGAGGGCAGATGCCAAGGTGGCTATTTCATCCACTTGTTTTGGTTCTAGAATGGAAGGGCAGATGCCAAATAGATGGGTGGATCTTTGGCCTTCCATCACAGCCACTTCCTTTCTGAAATAACTGCCCCACCCCCAGCCTGGGGCTGAAAACCCAGTGCAGGTCACAAGCCAACAGAGATGTCCTGCTCCCCTGTGGAGCGCGTGTAGACGGAGCCACTGCGCTCTGGGGCCTCTCGCTGGAAGATCGGGCAGCGTTTGCAGAGGCGGTGGGCGATGTGCTTTTGGAAGAAGGCCGACAGGTAATTTCTGAACTTCTCCCCGACGAAGGCGTAGATGATGGGGTTGATGCAGCAGTGCGTCATGCCCAGGGTCTCCGTCACCTGCATGGCTTGGTCCAGCCGATTGGAGCTACTGCAGTTGTTCAGGCCAAAGAACTCCTGGAAGGTGTTCAGGAGCAGGACGAGGTTGTAGGGAGTCCAGAAGAGGAAGTAGACGATCATGATCACGAAGATGAGCCTCACAGCCTTGTGCCTCTTCTTCTCGTTGCGACACCGAAGCAGGGTCTTCAGGATTCCCGAGTAGCAGACGATCATGACCAGCAGGGGCAGGACCAGGCCCAAGAGGACCATCTTCAAGGTCTGGAAATTCTTCCAGAAATGATACTGACTGGTGGGGTAGTGAGGGCTGCATGTGCAACGATCACCCTCTTTTTGGGATTTGGTGAAGATGATTCCTGGGAGAGAGGCGAACATGGCCACCACCCAGGTGACCCCACTTGTCACCACCCCAAACGTGACCGTCCTGGCTTTTATAGCAAACACAGCGTGGACGATCGCCAGGTACCTGTCAATGGTCAAGAGGATGATGAAGAAGATTCCGGAGAAGAAGCCAATAAAATAGAGGCCCGTCAGAAGCTGGCACATGGTGTTCCCAAACACCCACTGGCCGGTTGCGTAGTGAGCCCAGAAGGGGATGGTGAGAAGGAAGAGCAGGTCGGAGATGGCCAGGTTGAGCAGGTAGGTGTCAGTCATGCTCTTCAGCTTTTTATAGTTGATCAGGATGAGGACGACCAGCAGGTTGCCCACGAACCCGAAGATGAACACCAGCGAGTAGAGCGGAGGCAGCAGCCCGGCGGCCGCCTGCCTCACGTTGGCTTTCTGGCAGGGCTCTGACATACTGTAGTCGATGTAATCGGGTGTGGCTGACACCTGGTCCATCGCGCGCAGCCCTGTGAATGCAGAAGCAGCGATCCCTGATAAAGCCCGGGAGGCACCGAGGGGCCCACCATGACTGCAAACGTTTTTACACACGGATGGGTCCCTAAAATTGATACATAGATTTCTACATTTAATTGAGCTTCCCCCCCCCCCCCCCCCCCCCCAGAATGAACTCTTAAAGGGAAGGCTTGCTGCTAGCTTCCTTGCTTACTCGCTCTGTTGGGGAAACTCAGGAAAGGACCATCTTGCCCAATAAAATCTGATGGTTCCACAGCCATGTGGCGTGGGTGAAACTTGAGTAACGGTTTCAAGAAACGGAGTCAGGCACCATCAGTCCAACACCGCCTTGCAATCTGTGCCGAAGCTGCCATGCCCTGGAGTGGGCTTCCGTGAGCATCACCTCGGGCATGCTCTGATAATTACGTTTCCCAGGGTACCATGCATGCCAACCACTAAGCTTCACGTAGGCAACTAATCCTCAAAATGACCCAATGAGACAGATCACATTACTGCTCCCATGTTGCAGACGAGCATCTCATAGTCCAGAGAGGATGCATGACTTACCCAAAGACACACAGCTGGGGAGCAACGGATTCTGAACACAGGCAACCTACACTCACCCACCATGCCATCCTGTGTCTCACTCCTTGGTGAGAGAACCAACGGGCAGGGCCATCAGCCTGGTGCCCCTCTCTCTCTCTGGTCAGAACAAAATGGGCTTGCGGATGCCAGGTCCCCGAGAGGGTCCTACAGCCAACGACCAATTGTAGCATCCAGACAGACCATTGTCCTCTTTCCTCTGAAGTTTGTGTTTATAGTTCCTGAGCTGCCATGAGTAAGAGATCTCCACAGCCACAAGGAATGGCCAAGTGGACAATGTTCCATCTGCCACCATCCTTCCTGGGTTTGCTCAGTTCCTTCGCGACCCTCCAGCTTGCCCCCGCTACCCAAGTTCCACTCCTGGCCTGAGAATTCTCTCTAATCCTGGGCAGCTGGGGAAGACCATCTCCCCTTGAAGTTCGGAGCCAGAAAAAGGAGCACACACGAACATGTGCTGTGAGACTCATATGTTAAAGGGAGACTTTGATATTTGTGAGGATATTAATTTGGGCAGTTTTCAGCCTCCCTCTTTTCTGGGGGCAGAAAAACACACCGAAAGAACCACACTGAGATGCAACTTCTGGTGGGGCGCATGTTCGGAGGGCATCCTGTCAGAAGGTTTTGTCCTGATCAGAAGATAATTTCTACCCAGATTCTGCCAAGAATCCCCTCTCTGACAAAGCTTTCTTTTGAAAGGTCGGGGCTTTCAAAGAAAAAAATACTGTTTCCTTTTAGAATTTTTCATTCATAATCGCGTTGTGTATCTTCGATGTTATCACCGCCTGAAACTCATTCTAAATTCTAAGCCTTTCCTGATCGTTGAGATGATAGTTTAAGACAGCCCTTTGAGCACCTGGGGCTTGCCTAATGTCTCCTATGGGTTTCCTGTAAAGGCTTGTACTCATCACAGAAGCTGAGCTAACTCATAGGCAAAGTGACTGAGAGGTGACTTACCGGGAAGTTTCTGGTGGGGACGGATGTCTTAGCTCTTCTGACCAGCTGAGCTGGGTAAATCAAGCATAAAGCAGCAGACACGCAGGAAGCTGAAGCAGTTTCTACTTAAAGGGGGCGGAGTTGTGATGCATATGTATGTTGCAGGGCAAAAAAAAAATAAAAAAAAATCAGTAAACAGTTCTCCTTTTTCTTTTCCTTTTAAAACTGAGCTTTAAATAGGCTGGAGAGTAGATTTCGGGTCTGTCACATGGGCTTCCCTAGTTACACGATTTTCTTTAGGTTCTCTGCTCATCCAACTACACAGAGGCTGTTAGGAAGCAGAAAGAACGGGAGGATCTTGGAACTAGAATATTCACATGTATCTAGTGAAAAGCCCTCGCTTTACGGAAAAAGAAAAACAAAAACCCCTGCTGTCCAAGGGGCAAATGACGTGTGCAAGGCCTCAGGGCTTCTCAGCGTGAGGCCCAAAGGCCCAGCGATCCCCATCCTCTTCCTGTTTGTTGTCAATGAAGCCAACTCCAACGACTTGAAATTGAGAGGGGAATCCTGAAATTGAGAGGGGAATCCTTCGTAGGAAACCCCGTGCTCCCCTTCACCCATCCTTCTCCCCACCACCTGCCTACTGCAGCTGACACATTCACTCAGCACCCTACACGATTTTTCTCTGGAAATTAAAACAACTGCTTACCTAAAGCATCTGAGCTGTAGGCTCACCTGCGGGTGAACCACGCTGCCCGCCTTCCTCTTGGGAACCTAGCGGGGCACGGCAGTGCGCGTTTTCACTCTCCGTCTTCACCGTTTTGCAGCCCTCCAGCCCCGCGGGCATTGGTGGGTGCATGTACTGTGCCAGGTATAGCGGCGGCCGAGTTCCCACTCCCAGGACACGTTCTGTCCGGAGCTGTGAGAACTTTTCAACATGAAACGGGCAACAAATGCCAGAAGTATAGGGTCGGATTCAGGACTAGGTGACAATACTAGGCGGTCACGTCAAGCTTTCTTGGTGGAAGGTGAGTTATCTAAAAACCTCAGTTGTTGCCCGCCTGGCTTGGCTCAGTGATTGAGCATCGACTTATGAACCAGGAGATTACGGTTCGATTCCCAGTTATGCCGGGTTTCGGGCTCAGTGGCGGGGCGTGCAGGAGGCAGCCAATCGATGATTCTCTCTCATCATTGACGTTTCTGTCTCTCTCTCCCTCTTCCTTCCTCTCTGAAATCAATAAAGATAGATAGATGATAGATGGATAGATAGATAGGTAGATAGATAAGTGGTTCCCTGGGGTCCTTGTATAGAGCTGCTTAGTATCAGCAAATGAGAAACTAAGAGTGAAGCTGACCCTGCTGCCTGGAGACCAGGGGAAGACGGGAAAGCACAGGGATAGCCCCGCAATCCAGAACCGCCCCACGTGGGCACATATGTTTGTGTGACCACAGAGCCCAATGGCCGGTCACTCTAACCAGGACAGGGAGCCATGAAGAAAATGTCCCCGTTCATCCTGTGTGTCATTCAAGAGGCAACGACTCGGAACCGCACCCTGCAGGCATGTTGCTGGATGTCAGCCCCCGCGTCGCTATTTACTATGTGACCTGAGCAAGTTACGGAAACGCTCCAGGCCTCGGTTTTCTTATCTGGGAAATGGGGCAACACATCCAACACACAGACCTACTCGTTAGGTCTGTGGTCAAGATCGAGTGATACACAGGCCCATTGACACAGAGGAGGAGCTGCTGGCTGCCAAAGGGGCGGGGTGGGGGACGCGAATTTAAAAAGGGAGGGAAAATTCTACGCGATCTGTCGTTTTTCAGCAGGGCTTCGGAAGATAATGTTAATGTCTATGGCTTATATTGTGCTTATTCTGTGCCGGCGCCGGGTGGGGGCGGGGTATCAAATGATGTGATGAGTATATAGTAGATGCTTCCGCAGATGCCTGTCCTCTGTGGGTTAGCGAAGCAGTGAAATATAAAGCGCTTTAGAAAGAATTCACAAAACGGGTAGCAGATAAATGGATGTAAAATGTCACAGAGAGCAGGTGCGGCTTTGGTTCTGGTGTTTACTGGTAGTACATGGTGAGGAACTCTCAGATGCTGCTGGACAAACCTTACGTTTCTGTAGGAGACAGTGGTTGCTTCGAACTTTCCCACGTGGAGCTGGGGCTTTGCCCTGGGGTGGCTGAGCCCCTGACAGCGTGCTGACCCCCAGAGGGCAGCGTGGAGCAAGGAGCAGGCTCCCTCACCCGCACTGTGGTGCCCACTCACCCTGTGCTCTCGGCCAAGACACTTCCTCTCTGGGCTTCCATTTCCTCATCTGTCCAGTGATGGCTTAGGCCTGGGGGTCCGGAAGGCAGCTCCCCACTTACATAGTGAATGACTTCTGGCCACGCTGGTTTGGAAAATACACATTAGAAGGGAATAAGGCAGAGACAAGGAAACACAGCTTAGCAGGGTGCCTGACCGCCTCTTACTTCTGGGTCCAGAGGTGAGCTCAGGTCAGCTCCCGCGATAGGGGTCCGCCCCAAGGATGCACAAGGAAGTGAGAACCAGTGGGAAGGAATTTCTTCAGCATTTCATCAATGAAACACTGTTCTGGATACAACAGTGACAACAAATGAGCAGTGTATCCTGTGCCTTCGTTTCCCGGTCTCTGCTTCCCTTTTCACTCGGTCCCTCCCACTCTCCAGGGCTCCCATCCTCAGAGGCATGGCATTCAGACTTCCCACCAGAAACGGTCTTCTGACTGCTCTGGCACTCGCCTCGATGTCCGTGTTGGAGGGTGTCTCAGGCCAGTCCTTAAACAGCTGCTCTACATCTGGTCATTGCCCCCAAGTTCCAAGGGTTGCTTCACGCTCCGTACCCAGGCCATCTCTGGACCATGTCCTCAGAGCATCGTCCGCAGGTTGGGGAGAACATCCGGAAGGTCTTCTCCTGGGGTCCCGAGGGCCACCTGCTTGAGCACAGGGAGCTCAAACCTGCCACACAGCAGCTCACATGAACACACCTGGGGCTCGAATGGACTGTAGTCCATGTCAGTCAACCCTGAGATAGGCTGTAAAAATAGCGAACGCATCCTTTAGTCTTTTAAACCAGTGTCTAATTATAAAGCCAACACTTGCTCGTTGTATGAAGTTGGGAAAAGCAGAAAAATAGAAAGTGGGGGGAAATTAGGCATATTCTCACAATCTCAAAACAGTCCCTCTCAACATACGGTGTGTTTTAATCCAGACCTTTTCTCACGTGTGCTTTTTGGTTAATTGCCCTCCCATGTGTACCAGTTCCGGGGGCTGCTCTTTTTCTTATCAGACTAAAGACGACTTTGCAGGCATTTGCTCACGTTATTAAATGTCTCATGTAGTTCTTTAACTGTTATTTTTATTGAGGTGGAACTGACACGCGGCCTAGCACACTAGCCCTAGGTGGACAGCTTGGAGAGGCACCATACAACCACCACCCGGGTCGAGATGACAGGGAATGGCCCTGTCACCCCAAAGGTGCCCTTGTGCCCTGCCCGGAGACCAAGCCACTCTGACTTCTGTTGTCAGGGATCCGATGTGCCTGTCCTTTAACCTCCTGTAACTGGACTCTGGTGTCCTTCCTGTCGGCTTCTTTTGTCCAACAGAGCCCTGTAGTTAGACAGCTGGGTGCTTCCACTGGTCACTGGTACGGACAGCTTGTTTTGATGTTGCTGTCAGTCTCTGACCTCCCCACCAAGGAAGACGTTCCCGGGGTCCCCGAAGCCACCTTCACCAGGAGAGCCAGGGTCCCTATGGTCCTCAAAGAAAAAGGGAGAAACCTCCCCCCCCCAACACACACAGACACCCCCTCTCCCCCGGGCCGGGGCCACACTTTGTCACCCGTGTGCCTCAGCAATGATGCTGGCGTCCTGTGACTCCCATTGCCCTTCACCCTCTGCCTCAGACACCCATCCTGAAGCGGGGTTGGGAGGTCACCATGCCGTCCTCTATTCCCGCTGTCTCCGTCCTCTAGACCCTTCCCGGGATAACCCCGTCCTCCAGCCCACGCACCACATCCCCGATGCCCCGTTAAACCATTAAGCCACGTAGGCACGTGCAGACTGTCCACCTCACACCTTGGTTTAGACAAGGTGGAAACCCCTTAACTCCCCTGAAAAATGGGTTCTTGCATTTTGGGTTTGTTGTCTTTTTTTACAATCACTGCCCAGACATGGGGCGGATGCGACCTTAGGTGCAGTGACAGTAGTCTAATGTACCGATTAAGGAGCACAGTAGGCTCGCAGTGGGCTGCTCTATATTCAACTCTGTGCATAACAGGATATTAGGTGGGACTTTGCCCATTGCCCCAGAGCTGGCAGCTATACCCTGAGGCTGAGGGCGAGGAGGTGTTAAGTACCCTGCAGTTCTAAGAAAACCACCGACACCTGGTCACACACCTTCCCCAGGGCTGAGTGACAGAACCAGCCCTGGGCACCACCCCCCACCCCCACCATGTCTACCCTCTCCCTCCTGTCCCTGTAAGGAGAAAACTGGTGGCAGGAAAGGTGTTATTGAAGTGGGTGGGATTGATGGGGAGGCGCGGGGGGAACCAAGGAGGCGGCTCCCAGAGGATCGCATGAGGAATGGGGGTTGTCAGAAGGGGAGGCCAGCCCCACATTTTTATTTTTTTTGGAGTGACAAGAATGTTTATTAACTGGCTCCTACATAAAGCCCCCCGGTCCTGGAAGCCACCAACAGACTCCACAGCCTTCACTAACCTTAAGGCCACTGACCCTTTTTCTTCTATAGAAGCGATGGGCCCCCCATTCTTCACGGGGCATCCTCTAGGCAGCAGACCAGCTGAGCAAGGGAAGAGGGCGCTGGAGAGAGGTGGTGGGGAAGACAGGGCGTGGCACTGGGGCAGCAAGGACACCCCAAGGATGTGAGAGCACCCGGGTCAAGTTCAAACCTGCTGTCAACGCAGCAGCATCTGAAGAAGTTTCCAACCTCAGTCACTCACCACACCCGGGGCCATGCCCTGAGTTCCAGGCGGCCTTGCAGAAGTCCGGTACCGGCCCAGACCCTCTTCTCTCCCGCAAGGTGCCCCCTGGCGGCCTTTGCCGCTGGGGACGCTCCCCCGAGGCCACTGCAATGTGTCAGGGAAGTTTTAGTAATGGGAGGAAGCCAAGAGGAAAGATGGGGTCTGCATGGCTTCTCCCCAGGAGGCTGCAGGCCCTCCCCGAGGCGTGCTCAAATGCCTCCAACGGCCCACACCGGGAGGATGGCGTGGGGCGGGCGGGGTCAAGCCCCCGACGCCACTGAAAGTCTCAAGATGCCCATCCCGAGGAATGCTGACCTTCCCTGGCCATCCGCTGAACTCAAACAGCCCACTCACATGCTCCTCCCGGGAGACAGGAGCCTGGGGGCACCCACTCTTAGAAATGGCACTTTCCTTGGCGGTGATAAATCCCGCCGTAGCTGTTGCTACTGCGAGACACGTCTATCGTTGTCAGTCACTTTCTCCTCTGGACTTGCAAGAAAATGCTCACATCTACGTGTTTCTGTGCTTTGCAGCGAGCATTGTGATTTCTAAATCACCCCACTCTCTACCCCTCCCCCCATCAGCAGTGAGGTCAAAGGACACAGACATTGCCCGGCCAGTGTGGCTCAGTGGATTGAGTGTCGTCCTAGGCACCATTCCCAGTCGGGGAACATGCCAGGTTGTGGGCTCCATCCCCCGAGTGGGAGGCAGCCAATCGATGTTTCTGTCTCATCAATGTTTTTCTCTCTCTCTCTCCATCTCCCTTCCTCTCTTTCTAAAATCAATAAAAACCTATTTTAAAAAATAAAATCAAAAGGGCACGGGCATTAATATCCGACCTTGTCTGGCACCTCGTGGATCCTTGGGTGTGTTTGTCACATTGGATTTCACTTAGGAAGCCTCTATGTATCATACGTATTAATTAGCTTCTGTGCTGCTGAGCAAACAACCCCCACAACTCAGGGGCTTAACACAGACCTCTTGCTGCGGGGCCGTGTGGCCGCCGTGTGGCCGCCGTGTGGCCGCTGTGTGGCCAGGGACCAGGCTCTGCTCTCTGTGTCTTCTCGCTTGGTCCCCAGGATGCCTGGCTGGAAGGAGTCCTGGTCGGGGACGGCCTGTCAGTGGCTGAGCAGGGACAGCTGGAGGCTCAGCCCAATCACTGTTAATGGCCCGTGTCCCTTGGCTCACTTTCCACTGGCCGGGCCACCTGTGGGTGGGGTGGGGGTGTCCCGCCTGTGGGTCACACAGCAAGGACAGGCTTGTGTAATCACACAGGGAAGGAGGGAACCACTGCGATCATCACACCACAGTACAACAAGGCAGGCCGTTTAAAAAAAACACTTTTTTTTTTTTTATTGTGGTAAGAACCCTTAACACGAGACCTACCCTCTTAACAGACTTTTTAGTGTGCAACACGGTATTGTTATTTATAGGCACGATGTGGTAAAGCAGACATTTGGAACTTACGCATCTTGTATAACTGAAATTTTACACGCGTTGCTAAATGGATAAAGAAAATGTGATCTCTACAGAGTGGAAATTATTCAGCGTCAGAAAAGAAGAAAACGCTGTCACACGGGCGAACCGGAGGACATTATGTTAAGTGAAAGATGCCAGGCACAGAAGGACCAGTGCTGCCTGATGCCACTCACAGGAGATATTTCTCGCAGTCAAACTCCTGGGTGAAATGGAGGGAGCGGTGGTTGTCAGAATGGGGGCGAGGAGGAAATGGGGAGTTTTTAACCAACAGGTGCTTTTTTTTTTTAAACAATATAGAGCAATGACTCATTTTCAGAGTCATAACAAGACTTCCATTTCATCACCAAAACAGAATTGAATGCATTCATTGGGGTAATACAAATACCGGAGGGAGAAAGAAGCCCCCTCCCCGCCCCCCACCAGCCACCACTTCTTTGTGATCCTTCTCTAGCCATGAAACAAGAAAGTAAAACCACAGTAGCTTCCAGGTCCCGAGAGCCAGGTTCCGAAAGCCCGTGTTTCTTGCATCAGATCAGACGTGCACCGGGTACCGCGGATGCCCATTCTTAACCTGGCTCAGCCGAGACAAGGTCTTTGCTGACTTAGGTGAACTAAGCCCCTGCTTTACAAAGAAGGTTTCAAGCTTTGCCTCGGGGTCAGCTTGATTTAGGAATCCCCACTGTCCAAAGGGGACAATCCAAGCATCGATATGGACATTGACAGAGCCCGGAAGCATTCAAATGTGATTAAATCTACGCCTTCCTAGACTCACTGATGCAAAACAAGATGCCTGGCCGCATGTCAGAGAATGAAGACAGGGCTGGGCTGGGCTGGGCTGGGCTGGGCTGGGCTGGGCTGGGCTGCCGGCTGCCGGCTGCGGGGAGCGCCGGGATCCGCTGCTGCTATTTAGGTCGGATGCCGGAGATCGCAGACCGCCAACCCCCTGACTGTGTCTGCTGAGCTGCAGTCCAAGACTTTAAGCTCAAAGTCAGAATCGTCCCCATGACGAATACAGCACTTTCAGGCGTGGCACAATAACAATTCTTAAAATGTAGGTGAGCACATTCACAAGTTGCAGTTTTCATCTTTAACTTTTTTTTTTTTTTTAAATCTGAACTCTACCCCTGTATCCAGAAAGGAAGCTCTGGAAGGTAGTTTGGAAAACTTTTCTTTCTCTTGTTTTGTGGCAGTGTGGGGCCCCTTCTCCGTCCTGCGGACACAGCCCAGGGCTCCCAACCACTGTCTTCCCTCTTCCGGGCCCACTGAGGCGGGGGGGGGGGGGGGGGGCGGGGGCGGTCCCTGCTGCACAGTTGCCTTCAGACTCTCCCCAGGTTTACTCTCCTGGACCCTCCACAAACTGGTCGTTGGAGTAGGCTCACCCTACAGGCAGGGGGTGTGAGAAAGGCTTTGGGGAAACCGGGCCAGGGTGGCCGGAGGCCTGGAGAGGCAGAGGCTGCAGAAGCTGCACGGTCAGATCTGCGACGCGAGGCCTTGGGAGGTGCTGAGGGTCCTTCCTGGCCTCCCCCTCAGCTGATGCTGGAAACATCCCTGGGGTGGTCTCACTCTTGCTACGGCCCTGCACCCCTGATGGGGGAACTCACTGGTCCCCACCCTTTTTCCTAATCATTGCCTCCCACCCTCCCCTTTCCCTGGCAAGACCAAGCGAAGGCTTCATTTTTCATCTCATTAGAGAAGATGCATATTTCACAAATAAACATTTGTATACATTTTTATATAGGGCGATGTGGTCCGATGGGGGCAGTGGGACAATAGATTTAACAGATTTCAAAGGTAGGGTGCATGGTTGGTATAGGTAAAACAGAATAAAGTGAGGATGGGTCATGCACTTACGCAGAAGAGGATCATGGGACCCAAGCAAAGCTGTCAGAAAGTGAGTACGGTCCCCAGGCTCAGGACCTGGGAAGCCTTCAAAGTCAAACACAGGTGTGAGGTGAGGCTCAGGGCCACTCCTTGCCTGGTTGAACGAGCAAACCCCTTCCCTGCATCCCCACCCAGGCCCAGCCACTCTCACACCTCCCTCCCCCTGCACGTGGCCGAGCCCACTCACCCATTTCCTTCACCCACAGTTGTCTCACTGGGCACTTGATTAAATAGACTGATAGAATCAGAGCGAGTGAAGAAAATGGTGAAGGCGGGGGCAAGGAGGCATTTTCCAGGAACTGAGACAAGCTGACTGCAGTCAGTCTCTACCCACAGCGCTTCTGGAATATGTCCTGAGTACACACTGGCTGTTCAAGGAGTGACATAGGTCTTTCTCGATACATGCAACCCTGAGGGAGATTCCTGGGCACTGACTTTAGAGATCTGCAGGTCTGTATAGTTCAAAACCCTTGAGGCTTATTATCGTAGATAGATGGCTATCTCCCTTTAAAGTAACAAGCAAATTGCTGCTCATTTACAAACCCACTGAGACTTCCTGTTCTCCCGTGGAGGGGGTGTAGGCGGAGCTCACCCGATCGGTGGTCTCCCGGTAGAAAACTGGGCATTGTTTGCAGAGGTGCTTGGCGATGTGCTTTCGGAAGAACACGGAGAGGTACCGTCTGAACTTCTCCCCGACGAAGGCATAGATGATGGGGTTGATGCAGCAGTGTGTCATGCCCAGGGTCTCCGTCACCTGCATGGCTTGGTCCAGCTGGCTGGTGCTCTTGCAGGTACTCAGGTCAAAGAACTCCTGGAAGGTGTCCAGGAGCAGGACGACGTTGTAGGGAGCCCAGAAGAGGAAGTAGACGATCATGATCACGAAGATGAGCCTCACGGCCTTGTGCCTCTTCTTCTCATTGCGACACCGAAGCAGGGTCTTCAGGATTCCCGAGTAGCAGACGATCATGACCAGCAGGGGCAGGACCAGGCCCAAGAGGGTCCTCATGATCGTATGGAAATTCTTCCAGCCGACTGGGAAATAAGGACCGCAGGAGTAAACAGACTCGTCATCTTGGGATTTGGTGAAGACGATTCCTGGGAGAGAGGCGAACACGGCCACCACCCAGGTGACCCCACTGGTCACCACCCCAAACGTGACCGTCCTGGCTTTTAAAGCAAACACAGCGTGGACGATTGCCAGGTACCTGTCAATGGTCAAGAGGATGATGAAGAAGATGCCTCCAAAATAACCAACGTGGTACATCCCCGTGAAGACTTTGCACATCACGTTCCCCAGGGCCCACCAATTCGCAGCAGAATGAATCCACACTGGGAACGTCAGAAGGAAGAGCAGGTCGGAGATGGCCAGGTTGAGCAGGTAGATGTCAGTCATGCTCTTCAGCTTTTTGCAGTTGATCAGGATGAGGACGACCAGCAGGTTGCCCACGAACCCGAAGATGAACACCAGCGAGTAGAGCGGAGGCAGGAGCCTGCCTGCGATCTGTTTCACGTCGTCTTTTACGCAGGGTGCACTGTCCTCCCCGTAGTCAAAGACGGTGGTGGGGTCTGCACCGTCCACCCGGATGTTGGTTGTAAGCAGAGAGTGAGATGTGGACAGCATGTTGTGGCTCAACTGGATTAACGTGTCGTTGCCTCCCATCCTCCTCCGTCCTGCAAGCAGAGAACAAGATGATAACACACAGCGTAACTGCTCCAGTTCTCCGTCTTAAAAGTGTTCTTGCCCCTTAAAGCCACGTCCAGTCTTCGTCTTTGCTTCGAAGCCATCTCCTGGAAAGCATGCGTGCTAGTGCACCACTTCCCTTTATTCCCAGTACAGAAGCTAGTCATCTTCCCCAACCGCCCTTTGCCAGCTCCGTGGGCCACCCCAGAGAGCCCGACTCTCATTATAAGGTGAATGTGCTGCACACTTGCTTTCCCTCCCTCCTCTGCAGATGACCCATTCCTGGATCATGATCTGGGAGACTCTGTTTGAAGGCTCCTGCAAACACTCTTCTCTGATAAGAGAGGTGCCAGAGAAACCTCAGCCTGACCTTCCGCTCTTGTAGCTTGTGCTTGAGGCCAAGACTGAAGGACCCAGAGAATTGGAGCAAATCTAAGCAGAGTCCGCACATCCCCAAGTCCAAAACCACCCTCGTTATCTGAGAAAAGTGAGGTCCTGGGTGTAAGCCGTGATGGTTGCCTTATCTGTGACCTGCAGCCAACAGTATTCTAACTGATAATATTCTCAACTTTCTGCCTTCATCCTTTTGCCAAAATGACTCTTGCTAAGGTTGCCATGACAACCCGATATTTAAATGCCCTGGCTTCATTTCAGATTCATCCTCATTGAGCCATCCATCCTTCTGATAACTCCTTCCAAGTAAAACAGGTTAGCTCCTCTCTCACCACTTCTTATGAATTTTCTTCGTTGGTGTCTCCTGCCCCTGCCCACACTGTAAGAGTCCCCAGGCACCATTCTTGGCTCTCACCTCTCTACCTTTTTCCTCTTCATTCTCGCTCCAGAGTTCTTCCTGAATTGTGTCACCTAATCTCAGGGTTCTAAGTCCCCTGAAGGCTAATGCTTCCCGAAGCTCTGTCTTCCAGTCTCATCTTTCAACTTCTATACGTCAGAGTGGAAATTTTTACTGTCTACTGCGTATCTCCCCTTGGACTTATTCATTATCTATTGAGCACCTCTTAGGAGCCATGTTTTGTCTTAGGCATTAGAGCTACAATGGTGGGCAAAGTGGGTATCATACAGGCACCTCAAATTCCAGTTAGCCCACACTGCACAGCCCTGGAAACTTGCTTCAACCTGTGGATTCTTCTTTGGCTATTGTCCTTTACTACACTCCCCAAGAAGCAGAATTGGGCATTCTTAGGAACCAGGTCTTAAGAGTCAAACAGACCTAGATCAGAATTCTGCCTCCAATTAACAAGTTGTATAATTTGGGGCTAATTACTTCTTCAACTATCAGTTTCTTTATGTATAAAATATTAACTAGGCTGGGCTGCCATGGAGATGACTGGAGACAAGGACTTAGTGCAGCACGTGGTGTGGAGACATGCATGCTCCGTATTGTTATTATGGTGCTACATGACTTCTCCCTCATCAACACCTCTGAGATTCATCCCTCTGAGCCTCTTTCCACGGCCACTTCCTTGCCTCGGATGCTTCTCACTCTTGGTTTTGTTGTGGTCTCTCGTTTGCTCAAGGTTATTTATTCCTGGCCATGCTCCCTTCACCCTGTCTTCTCTCAGACTGAAACTGGATTGTGCCCTTCTCAGCTTAAAACCTCCAGTGGCCCCATGATGTGTGTGCGATGGGACTTCAAAGGTAATGCCCAGACTACTCATCACGCTTTTTCTAAACTCACTTCTCAGCGCCACCTCTAATCCCTCCTCAAATCCCAGGCCCTCTGCTCCAGACATAGCCCTCTTCTCTCCATTTCCCCAAACTCATCATTTCCTTCAGGCTCCCATGGTTTTGCACATTCTTGCCCTTCTGCCCCAAATGGCTGGTGAGCTCCCATTCATCCTCCACTACCTCCTGCTCAAATTCCCCTTCTCTGTGAAGCCTCCTCCTTTTTTTTTTTTTTTTTAATCATCTCATAACAGTGCACGCCTCTAACTAAGCACATATCGCCGTATCTTCTACACACTGTGAGCTCCTTGAGGTCAAGAACTACACCATGTTTCTATCTCCAGCTCTTATCATGGCACCTGGCTAATGGAGGCACCACTGAAAAGTATGACATTAAACATCATTAGGCTTGATTCTCAAGAATATTCTTTTTTTCCTGGCAGTGACTTTGAACTTGTTTGTATCTACAGACACATCTTTTTATATGTTTATGCATTCCTTAATTCTTCCTGTGATTGCTACATTTCACAGATCTTGCATTTCAGATCACTGAGCCAGATTCTTGAAATCTGCAGCACCTAACCGACATCTCTGATCACATGCATCCATCCAAAGAATTAAAACTGTAATCACTCACAGCCTGCTAGTCCTCTGTTAAGCTCCAGGTTCTATGCTAAATACTTTGCATGCATTAATTTACTCATTGCAACAACTGTGTGAGATAACTATGCATTTTACAAGTGAAGGAATGCAAGCATGGATGGATTAAATGACTTTCCCAAACCCACAAAGCAAGCAGTGGCTGAGCTGAAATTGGGACCCTCAAGGGGCTTTCACCTCATCTCCAGGCTCTGAGAGCAGAGATGGGTGTAGAAGAACAGGTAACAGATTTTCCAGGTGTTTTCCCATGCCTTAGAATCCACACTCACCCACACGAACATGTCCCACCCTTGCATGTACAAACATACCCTACCCTCTCACCCCGCACCCTCAAACACACTCCTACCAGAACACAAGCTCCATGGGGGTAGAGATCTTTGGCTTTACAATGAAGTATCGCAGTGTCCCAGAACCCAACCCAGCACATAGTTGCTTCTAAATAAATATCCGTGGAATAAGTGATTAACAGAACTAGCAGGCTGCAAGTGACTGAGAAACAGAAAGCTCCACTGAGGACAAGATGCCCAGGTAATCCAGTGCGAGACCTTATAAAAAGGCGTATACTGGGGAGCCAAGCCCCTATGTGCAGCAAGCTCTTGGGTGGTTCTGTATTTAATCAGGGTTTAGTTTCCTCTTTTGTATGGGAAAGTGTGGACTGAAGCAGTGGTACTCAATGCCAGGCTCCAGTATCACACAGGAAGTCTGGCAGTTAGAAATATCTAGCCCAGATCCTCGCTCTGATGATCCAGATCAGGGTGAGGGAATACGAGGGGGTGACTTGCCTCAACCCCTTCCACTGTGTGTTCTCTGCACTTTGCTGTTTACCTGCACTGGCCTCTCAAAGGCCAGCCGCCTGTCACCTTTCTCCTGTCACTCCAGCACACTTAGCTCCTACCGCAGCAGACACTTAGGGAGGTGGCTGAAATGCACTGGCCTAAGTGTCCCCATCAAGTGTCAGGACACGTCATCCAGAGCCAATGAAAAGCTGCCTTTCAGAAAAGTAAGCCCCTCACTTCGGCCTCTATGGGCCTCCTGGTTTAAGGCAAGAGGCACATTTTGGTTTGGAGCCTGGACTCGAGGGGGTGAAAATTCTGAGTGGAAAGTTCCAGCTCTTCAAAGCCCTTGGGAGTTGGGAGGGACCAAGTGAGAAGAGCAGTAGTTGAAATGCCTGACGGTCCTCACTTTCTTGATTGTTCTTTTTCAGCGTGCTCTCTGAATCACCTGGGCCCTGAGGGGTGGTCTCACCCTGCTTTGCACTTCCTCATTGTCACCATGGTCTCTCTCAACATTTCTGGGGCAGACACCGCTCTCCACCCACTCTTTCCACCTTTCTCACACCCAAGTTCCTGGGCTGTGCAGACCCTCAGGGTGCTCCCAGTCCCTGCCTCTCCAGAGCTGACACGCTCTGAGCCTATGATCCACAAAGCGATGGAAAATGCACGACTCACCAGGGGATAGCTTCTTCACGTGGCACTGGGTTGTCAGGTTTCTCAGCAACTGAGCCAAGCAGATCTGGAGGTAGGAACTTGGTGTGCAGAAGTAGGAAATAAAGTTTCCTGCAGAAGGAGAAGGCGGGGATACAAGAGTACGGGTAAAGATTTGAAGAAAAAAAGAAGAGTCATGAGGTTCTTCTTTGCCAGCCAGGAACACTGTCCACTAGGTTGAGGTCTCCAGAGTAGGATTGATTTTGAAATCTTGCTTATGCAACCTTGAGAGTAAGTCAGACACACCCTGTACATCTGCTCCTGTGTCTAACGACTCAGGGCTTCTTTATTTTGTGGGTCTCTATATCTAGAAATCTCTTACTCTCTCCTGCCAGTGGCAATTTGCATGAAACGAGCAAAAGAGAACTTCATGAGGGTACATGCTAGCCGGGGCTGTTGGTGATGGTGGAGGAAATATAATGAGGTTTTATGTGACAAAGTGCCCTGGTTTCAGTGGCATCATGGATTTAAGATCAGGCTAGAAATTTCATAAAGAGAGCCTTTTAATGAAAGGAAATACTCAATGGTCTTTTGTGTCAGAGATGTCCTTAGTAAGAAGGGACTCAGTGATAGGTCTTACTACTCAGAAGTTTTGTTAAAAGAAAACATCATTGAGATTCTGGGGAAATGGTGGAGGAGGTAGCACCAGGAATCGTTCTCCCCACCTAGACAACAATTTTCCTGGGAGAATCAGTCTGATGTAACTATGGGGGAACCTTTGAGTCTGTGGATAACTTTCAGGAGTACACTTGAATGGTCAATCCCAGTTAGCTTTGGTCAATTTCAGCTCCTAACACAATAGCAGCTACTCATCTCCTGCACACAGGCTCCAGGTGGCCTTGGCACGCAGTTGCAGGAGCCAGGGTGGGCAAAAATTGGACTCTTCTCTCCAGATATGAGGGAATCTGGGCTCAGATCACTGGCTGCTGATTCTGATCTCAGAGGTGCAAAGAGGCAGACAGTCATTGCCGTTGCATTTCCCCCCATTGCTGCAAGCCCATCCTCCTCTGGCTGAAGTGACTTTTAGGAGATTTAAAGGGCCAGTGCCCCTTATTTTTCTCTCCATTTTCTCTTTTTCCCCTTTTGGAAGGCAGACATTAAAGACCAGGACATTTAATAGCAACTGCATTTCTGGGGGAAATTAGAAAGTGACCATACATACCCAAGGAAAGGCACAGGATCAGAAAAGACCCAAGAAGACCTTAATTTCACACCTCAGGCTGATCCTTGGCACAGACACAACTTACAACAATTTAAAAATATAACAAAAACCATCAAACCCTGGAGAAGAGTTATCACATTATTAGAATCAAATGCCCAGTTTTCAACAACAATAGCAAAATCACAATGCATGCAAGAAACCTGAAAGTATGATCCATTCAAAGGAAAAAAATCAACAGAAACTATTCCTGAAAAAGATCTGATGGCAAATTTACTAGATAAAGACTTTAAAACAGTGTCTTAAAGATGCTCAAAGAACTAAAGGAAGATGTCTAGGAAGTCAAGAAAACTATGCATGAACAAAATGTAAATATAAAGAGAGAACCCCCCCCCTCCCCCAAAAGAACAAAAAATAATTTGGAGCTGAAAAATATAATAACTGAAATAAAAAATTAACTACAGGAATTCAAAAACAGATTTGAGCAGGCAGAAGAATCAACAAACTTGTAGATAGGACAATGGAAACAGAAAAAAATGTTGGAGAAAAGTGAACAGAGGTTAAGGAACCTGTGGGAGTTCCGGCGGGGTGGGGTGGGGGGGGGGAAGAGAGAGAGAAAGAGGCAGAGAGAATATTTGAATAAATAATGGCTGATATTTTCCCAAACTGAAGAAAAACATGAATATAAACATTCAAGAAGCTCATAAGCTCCAAATAAGACAAATTCAAAGAGACTCACACCATGACACATTATAATCAAACTTTTAAAGAGACAAAGACACACAGAAAATCTTGAAGCAGCAAGGAGAAACAACTCATCACCTACGGGGGATCCTCATTAAGATTAGCAGCAGATTCCTTATCAGAAATGTAGTGCTCTCTCGGGCAAAACTGTCCGAGAGTGAGGGAGAAATGAGGGCATTCCAAAATACATAAAAACCGATAGAACTTGTTACCAGTAGACCTGCCCTGCAAGAAATGCTTGGGGTAGTGAGGTGCCCGATGACTAGCGGCAGTGGAACTTTTAGGCCTCTGCTTGACGGGTTATAGAATAAACAATATTCTGGAGTGGAGTTGAAAGTCAAAGGATGCAGCCATTACTAGGACATTGGCAATTCAGGAGAAGAGCAGGAGCAGAAACTACCCTAACCTTTGGTTTCTACTCTAATCTCCTGCCAGTGCCTACCAGTGACTGAACCCACCAGGCAGAGGGATAAATGGGGAACCTAAGTGATGTAGCCCATACATGTTGCTTCCTGGGGCTCAGAGTGGACCTGGGGGAGAATGGTAAATCACCACACACCTATCAGGCCAAACGTTTTTTGTTTGTTTGTTTTTGTCCATTTGTTCTCACCTGGTCCATGTAGCTAGTCAGAAAATTGGGAGCCTGGGTAAGTATACCTTAGAATTCTTCATACACATGGAAGGAGTTAGGAACGATGCTTTTCCTTACATTTGAGACTCCCATACCTACCTGAGGCACATGGTTTCTGAAATTCTCAACCTGGAAGAGGAGGGCAGACCTTTGAACAGACGCTGGGGAAAGCATGTCACTAGCCTCCTGTTTCTGGTTTGCCTGCTAAACAAGCAGGATCACATGAAAGTCATAGCCGTGATCAACTCAGGATGCCCTGGGACAGGGATGAGGAGACACTCAATTCTTCCATAAACTAATGAAGTAAAAATAGTTCTTGCTTCTCCAAAGAAGAGGGAAGAACCAGACCTACACAGGCCATGGGAAGTTTAAAATTCTTATTTACTTGTAGCAGTTGAGTTGGGGGTTAGATCACTGAAGCTGGAAGTTAGGTTTGTTCTACGAATCTTCTGCCCTTCCATGAGTGATAGTACTCAATCAAATAAAAACATGGGAAAGAGCATGCTTGGAGAGAATTGCTGCCCCAGCAAGAAGACAGGCAAGGTTTACAATGGTCTGAGGGTACTTCTGTGCCCCCTTGTAACTTCTTTATTGTGATGGATTTGTTTGTTGACACCTTTACAAGATAAATTCTTACTTTTTTTTTCAATACAGATGCTTTTGATGACTGTGGTTTCTATGGTTTGCATGCTTCCTGTGACCTACTAAAATAGAAGTGAGTTCTAGGATTTTACATCTTCAAGTTTGGTTTAAAACAATGATCTGGACTAATATAATGCCCATAGAAAAAGCACAGTTATAAAACATAATACTACAAAATACTACAAAAATAATACAAATTGTCACCACTATTATTATTGCATGTGATAAAGTAATATAACAGGGCATATAGTCACAGCAAGAAAACCCAGAAAACGCAAACGATTTTTGAAAAGGAAGCGTTAAGTAACAGAGGTCAGGTATGAATGTCTCCAAGTTCATCACCATCTCCAAGTGAACCCCAAATAGACAAGAATATGTAATGAAAAATAAAAATAAAAATGTTATCAACAATGGTTATTTATATCTTTATTAACTTAGAGTGTAGTGGTAGCAGATTGGATGTTTCTATACTTTCAGGCCCAATGACATTTGGCGAAATAGAGGTGAGGTCAGGATTTTTAATACATTCACCTGCTGAAAAGCCTTCTTAAGTGACGGGATGCCACTGGAACCCTGTACTAGAAAGATAATGTTGTGTTCTTCTATAGCCCAGATGTTTGAAACTGTTCTGTAACTAGACTTAGATCTTAGTTTCGATGCCTCAGACATGACGAGTGGGCTGGGGCTGTTTTGGGGAATGAGAAGCTAGAATTCATTCTTACCACCATTACATACTATTCCTTTCCCTTCCCCCACCCAAGGCATGGTGGGTAGGAGGAGGATGGTGTGAGTGCCTGCAGGATGCGGTTTCATACATGGCATAGGGGCCATAGATACTGACATCATCTACCATCTGAGTGTGGTTTCTGAGGTGTCCCAGGAAGGAGCACAATGCTGTAGACAACTGCAAGCAACCCAAATAGTGCTCTTTATTTGGGTACCGCTGGCATGAGAAGAAATCCACAAAGCTAGATGTGGCAGAGATTGTAGTTGGAGGACATGACTGTGGCCTTGCACTTGGTGGGCAGTGGGTGATGGAAAATGGTGGAAGAGACCTTAACTAAGTGTGGCTAGTTGGAGATGTACCCAACTGCTGCTGGCTTTGCAGAAATCATAAATATTTGGTGGTGGGGAAAGGACAAATTTAGGAAGAACAATTCCCTTGTAATGCAATTGGGGTGGTGGGGGTGGGGGGAGAAAGGGTTTAGGAAGAACAATTCCTTTGTAATGTAACAGTCTTAATAAAAGGTTTATTATAACGCAAATTGATGTATATGTTCTAAAGTAGTATATGCTAAAAGCCAAAGATCGGTTTATTTATTTATTTTTTTTACAAAATCAAGGAAGTTGACAAACCTCTACCTACACTAAGAAAAAAGAAAAAATATAAGTAGCTAAACTCGGATATGAGTGGGGATATTACTACTGACCTTACAGAAATAAAGAAGATACGAGAATACTACAAACAATGTCTACCAACAAATTAAATAACATAAATGAAATGGCGAATTCCTAGAAACAAATAAATTACCAAAAGTTGACTCAAGAAGAAATAGAAAATCTGAAAAAAAATCTGTAAGCGATACAGAGATTGAATCAGGAATTAACAACTTCCCAACAGGAAAACACATCCAAGACTAGGTGGCTTTATTGGTGAGTTCTATCAAATATTTAAAGAAAATTTAATACCAGCCCTTCTCAAACTCATCCTAAAGACAGAAGAGAAGGGAAATTTTCTAACTCATTCTATGAAACCAGCATCACCATGATAGGAAATCCAGACAAAGACACCATAAGAGAATTGCAGACCAACATTCCTTATAAATACAGATGCAAAACTCTCAACAAAACGCTAGCCAACTGAACCGAACAGCATATTAAAAGGATTATACACTATGGCTAAGTGGAATTTATCTAAAGAATTCAAGGGTGGTTCAATATACGAAAACCAACCAATGTAATTATGCCACAGTAACAGAATGAAGGAAAAAATATGATCGTTTCAATTGACATAGAAGCATTTAACAAAATCCAACACCTTTTCATAACAAAACCACTTCAAAAAGCAGAAATGTGAGAAAACTTCCTCAAAATGATAAAGGACATTTGTGAAACCCCATAGGTAGCATCAGATTCAGTGGTAAAAGATGAAAACCTTTTCAGGATTCTAAGATCAGGAATGAGATAAAGATGCCCACTTTCACCACAGCTAGTCAGCACTGTACTGGAAGTTTTAGCCAGAGCAATCAGGCAAGGGAAGGAAATACAAGGCATCCAAATGGGAAAGGAAGAAGTAAAACCATTTCTATTCACAGATGATATGATCCTATATGTAGAAAAACCCAAGAATCCACAAAAACTTACTAAAACTAATAAATTCAGCAAAGTTGCAGATAACAAAAACAATACACAAAAATCAATTGTGGTTTTGTGCACAACTGATTGGAAACAATCGGAACAAACAACCGGAAAAGGAAATTAAGAAAATAATTCCATTCACAATAACATCTAAAAGAATTAAATTCTAGGACTAAATTTAATCAAGAAGGTGAAAGACTTGTATACTAAAACTATAAAACATTGCTGAAAGAATAGCACAAGTTCATATACTGGAAGACTTAAAATGGTTGAGATGGCAATATTGCCCAAACCTATCTAAAGATTTAATACAATCCCTATCAAAATTCCAATGATCTTTTGCAGAAATAGAAAAGCTGATCCTTGAATTCATATAAAGTTTCAAGGGACCTTGAACAGCCAAAACAGTCTTAAAAATAATAACAACAAAAAACAACTTCAGACTACTTGAACTTCCTGATTTCAAAACTTACTACAAATCTGCAGTAAGAATGGACATATAGATCAATGAAATAGAATTGAGAGGTCAGAAACAAGCTCATACATCTATTGCCAATTGATTTTCAATAAGGATGTCAAGACGCTTGAATGGGGAAAGAATATTCTCTTGAACAAATGGTTCTGGGACAACTGGATATCCGCATGCTGGACCCGTTATTCACATCATTTACAAAAATTAACTCAAAATGAATCAATGATGGAAATATAAGAGCTAAAACAATAAAATTCTTAGAAAAAAACATACAGGTAAATCTTTAAGACCTTGGATTTGAAATAAATTCTTAAGTATGACACCAAAAGCATGATTAATAAAAGGAAAAATAATAAATTGGACTGCACTAACATTAGAAACCTTTGTGCATCAAAAGATATTACCAATAAAGTGAGAAGAAAATATTTTTAATTTATTAAATATTTAGAAAATATTTTTAATTTAAGAAAATATCATGTAATTGCTAAGGGTTTAGTACCCAGACAATATAAAGAATATCCCAACAACAAAAGGGCAAACAACCCAATTTAAAAATGGGCAAAGCACTTGAAGACCCATTTCTCCACAGAAGATATACAAATGACCAACAAGCACATGAAAAGATACTCAACCTCACTAGTCATTAGGGGAAACACAAATCAAAACCACAATGAGATACTACTTCATACCTAGAATGTTTTAATAATAAGTGTTGACAAGGATGTGGAGAAATTGGAACTCTCTATGTTGCTGGTGGGGGTGTAAAATGGTGCATCAGATTTAGAAAACAGTTTGACAGTTCCTTAAAAAAAAAAAAAAAAGAAACATAGAATTATTATATGACTTTGAAATTCCAGTCCTAGATATGTAGCCCCCAAAACGGAAAACAATCAAATACGGCTACACCAATGTTCATAACAACACTATTTACAATAGCCCAAAGATGGAAACAACCAAAAGGTTCATCAGCAGATGAATGGATAAAGAAGTTTTGGTCTGTGCATACAGGTATCCATAAAATGAAATGTACTGGTACATGATGCAATGTGTGAGCCTCAAAAACATCATGCTAAGTGAAGGAAACCAGACATAAAGAGTTGCATATTGTGTGACTCTATTTCTATGGAGTATCCAGAATAGGTAGCGTCAGAAAGCAAATTGGTGGTTGCTGGGGCTGGGGGATGAGAGAAAGGGAGGTAACAGCTTACTGGATACAGGGTTTTATTCTGGGGTGATGAAAATGGTTTGAAAGTTGAGAGTGGTGCTTGCACAACATTGTGAATGCACATGTCGCCTCTGGTCTCTTGATTGATAGGTTTGTTTTTTGTTATTATTATTTATATGGCATTGAAGTCATATCCATAGTCTATATAACAAAAGGGTGATATGCAAATTGACCATCACTCCTGTCACAAAGATGGCTGCACCCACAGCTGAGGCCAAGTTCCCATAAGGAGCCTTAATGAGCAATCAGCAGGGACCTGAGGCTACGCCCTCCCCTGCCCCTGTGGGGCTTGACAGGGGATCTCAGGTCATGCTCCCCACCCAGCGTGGCTTGACAGGGGACCTCAAGGTGTGCTTCCCATCCTTGTGCTGGGCTAGGGGACCTCAGGCTGCTCCCCCACCCCAGCGCCAGGCCGGGGGCCTCAGGCTGCACCACCCCCCCACCAGGTGGGGCTTGACAGGGGACCTCAGGCTGCTCCCCCCACCCCAGCACCATGCCAGGGGACCTGAGGCTGCGTCCCCCTGCCTGGATGGCTTGACAGGGGACCTCACGCCGTGCCCCCCACCCAGTGGGGCTTGACAGGGGACCTCAAGGTGCACCCCCAGTGCTGGGTCGGGGGACCTCAGGCCATGCCCCCCACCCAGCGGGGCTTGACAGGGGATCTCAGGCCATGTCCCCTACCTGGCGGTGCTTGACGGAGGACCTCAAGGCATGCCCCCTGCCCTGGTCTGGGCTGGGGGACCTCAGGCCATGCCCCCGTCCTGGCACTGGGCCAGGGGACCTGAGGCTACGTGCCCTGCCCAGCAGGGCTTGACAAGGGTGGGACTGGCTGGGTCTGGATCTAGCCCAATTGGGGGCGGGGGGTGGCCGGGTCTGGGTCTCATGCGATTTTGAGGTGCATGTGGGTGGGCGGGGACTTGACTCTAGGTCCCGTGGTGAACCCCAGACTCTGACAGGAGGAAGGTTTTCATATATATTTTACTAATTTTCTTTCATCTCTGACACTTCTATTATAGAGAAAGGGCAAATAGCAATATTAAATTATTTCCTCTAATTAATCCCCTTTTAATGTGCACGAATTTCATGCACCGGGTCACTAGTATGTATATATTGTTTTGTACCTTTTAGTTTTTCCACTAAACAAGCCAAGTTTTTCCATGTTGCAAATTCTTTATAAACATAATTGTAATGGCTGCATACTGATAAAATGGTTTATATGTTTATTTATTCATTCATTCAACAAATGAATATTCAGAGTCTATACCAGTTTAGGCTGGACAATGGATATAAAAAATTAAAATATACCCATCCTTGGCCCTCAAGAAACTTCTGCATTCCAATGTAGTAGAAGGATGTTAAGCAACAACAACAAAAACACACATTAATATATAGCTACAAATTCGTATACATATAGGGACAAAAAAGGACAGGATCCTATGAAATCTAGCTTATATTGAAGAGCCAGGGTAGACTTAATTGAAAAGTAATATTTTAACTGATATTTAAAATATGAAGAACAAATAGGAGTTTAATATACAAGGTGATATAATAGTGATGGTGGTGGTGATGGAGATATTGATGTTGATGTTGATAGTGATAATGGTGTTGGTAGGGATACTGATGGTGATGATGGTGATGGTGGGGATACTGATGGTGATGATGGTGATGGTGGGGATACTGATGGTGATGATGGTTTGGCAGACATTTTGCTTATAGGCACTGTTTTGTGCTTCACATATAGTGGCCACATTTAATTCTTACAACAATTCTATAAGCTCAATATTATTATTATACTCAATTTTTGCAAGAGAAATTGAAGCACTAAGAGATTCAGAATCTCTCCTGAAGTCAACTCAGTGCTGAGACAATCTGTCTGGCTCTACACCTCCTCTCTTACCATGGCATACAGAATTCAGGCAGCCCTAACTGTTTTGGCTCAGTGGATAGAGTGTCGGCCTGCGGACTCAAGGGTCCCAGGTTCGATTCTAGTCAAGGGCATGTACCTAGGTTGCAGGTACATCCCCAGTAGGGGATGTGCAGGAGGCAGCTGATCGATGTTGCTCTCTCATCGATGTTTCTAACGCTCTATTCCTCTCTCTAAAAAAAAAAAAATCAATAAAATATATTTAAAAAAAAGAGAATCCAGGCAGAGGGAGACACAGGTGAAGGCCAGGAAGTAGAAAAGAGCTATTTAGAAAAAGTATGCATGTGTGGTTTTTATTTTTTAAATGGACTATTTGAATATACATAGATGTTCTAAGAATAATGACAGAATGCTTGTGTACCTACTGCCCAACTTTAACAATCTTATTTTGCCATATTCACTCTATTTTTAAGAAGTAAAAATTTAGAGCTACAACTGAAATTAATCTGTGCACCTTCCCCAAGCCCCCATTTATCTTTCTCAATCTTTTCCTTTCCAGTGTCAACTTCATCATTTTTATGCACGATTTATTTATTTTACTACATTTGTAGTATTGTTTTATTTATTTTAAATTTATGTGTTTGTTGATTGATTTCAGAGGGGGCTGGGGAGAGAGAAAGAAAGAGAAAGAGATAAAGAAATTGCTTTGTTGTTCCACTTATTTATGCCTTCATTGGCTGTTTCTAGAATGTGCCCTGACCGGGGATCAAACCCAAAACCTTGGCATATCAGGACAATGCTGTATAACCAACTTAGCTAGCCAGCCAGGGCCTGTCTTATGTGTTTTAAAATAAAAAGTGACATACAATCTGTAACTTCATGATTTTTAAGATTTATCTCACTCGTATTATTGCCTCTTTGGGGCAAATTGCTAAAAGTAGGAGTACCGTATTGAAGAGTATGTTCACCTTAAACTTTTATGCACAATAAAGTCCAGGAATCCGATCCTGGTTGTAATGGTTTTGGTGCACCAGGTTTCCATCTGGTGAAATGAAACCCCAACTACTTCATGAAAGTTTTCATTGTGTGAATAAACCACAATTTAAAAAAACGTTTTCTCCTGCTGATGGATACATTAATTGATTTCAGTTTTTCACTATTTAAATAATGCAACAACAAGCTCTCTTTAGATACTTAGCCGAATTTCTCTAGGCTATATGCCAAAGCCATTGTGGTTATTGGGGGTAAGGCTAAAAGGCTAGGTTGGGTCATGGAAGTCATGGATGACCTTGAGTGATAAGTTCAAGAGTCTTAGGCAATGAGGAGGAAAAGAAGGTTTTGAATCCCAAACCTGCCTTAAATGAATTGGTGCTTTGATAAGGTAAATCTGATGGAGAGGGCAGTATAGACTGAGACCAAAGAAACCTACTAGATGGATGAGATAGGAGGCCATTACAAGAATTACCTGGTGTCAGGTAACTTTAAGGAAGGCAATGGAGGGGAAGGATGGATGGGTATAGATGAGAGAGCCAAAGGGAAAATGAATGGGATTGTGTATGTTACTAATTAGGAGCAGAAGTGAAGACATTAGGTTCTTACTCCACATCAGCTTGAGCAGTCTTCAAATTAGGGATTTTAGAGCCTCACTACTCAAACACCCGGGAGCTTGTTAGAAAGCCATTGGTCGAGAGAAAAAGAGGTTTTCTGTAGTAGAAAGCGCACTAGATCTGCAGTGAACACTGAGTATGGGCTCAGTGCTGCCCCCTAATGATTGGATGACCAAGTACAATCCATGCAGCCGTCCTGGGTAGGCAGGCTCTGGAGACAGACAGCATACATTCTGATTGCAGTTCTTCCAGGCGACCTGGTGAGATCATACATAAGGCCTCAAAAAATGGGAGATCCTAGTATTATTTCCTTGTCTGCACAATGACACAATGGACCTAGCATTCCATGCTTCTAAGAATGCTCTCCAAGGTTGCCCTAGCTGACACTATTTTATCTGCAAGTGACAAGTGCTAAGTCTTATCTAGGAGTTCCTTGGGGTAACTGTGCTGATTTTCAAGGCAGAAGACTCAGTTGCAGTGCTGGCCCTTTCTCTCCAGACCTGCCATCCCAGCAATTGGTTACCCTCCTTGGACCTCATCTTGGAGGTCATAAAATAAGTGTATCAGTACCTGACTTTCTACTCTCAGCGATATTAAGAGAACTCTGCCCTGCCCTCACCAACAAAAAATGCAGAGTAAGAGCTCTTTTGTAAATCCTGATGTACATGTTCATCATTATTCTGCTAATATCATGCATACCAGGGATACTGTTGCATTAGCATGCCTCCAACCTCCGTGCATCAGAACTCTCCGGTATGCTTGTTAAGACTGGCCTCTGCTGCCTGTAGTTTCTGATTCCACAGGCCTGGGGTTGGGCGAAGAATGTGAATTTCTGACAAGTTCCCAGGTGCCACTGCTGCCTGAGGACCTCGCCCTGAGAACCACGGACTTGGATGTGAGCCTGGTACTGAGGAAACCTCAAAGGAGAGCTGCCAATTCAGTGCAATGAATACGTCAGGTTGATATGGGAGTCCACTGCAAAGAGCACAGGACAGATGCCAGGAAATGACTTTCTGGCCTGTCTCTGACCCTCGAGAGCTCTGTGACCCTGAGGGAGCTTCGGCGGCAGCTCAGCCTCAGTGTTCCTCTCTGAGGTGGGAGGGGTGGACTTTTCTGAGAAAAGCTCTTTTCAGCTTCAACCTACCTTTAGTCAAGAAACTGCCCAGCTCTTCAGATTGTTTGAATTCTCAGCTGTAACGGCGCAGACACTTATTTTTCTCAGAGCTGTTTCCCATTGACTTTTTCCCCTTTTTTGATGGAGTAGTCAGGGAAGAGGGGGAAGCTTCTGGACTTTCTTTGTAAAAAAATTCAATTTCCATTCCTCTTTTTTTCTGTAACTAAAATTTTATCTTCCTCTTTTTGTTTCTTGGTCCCGAGCCCTGCCTTTTCTGAAATGTTTCAGTTCCTTCTCTTATATTTTTAGACCAACTTTCCATCTTTCAACAGATGTGTTTTTTTGCATAGCTCTTTAGGGGCCAGGACCCCGGAGGAAGACCCTTTCTGGACGAGACATGTTGTGGGTCCTCACATTCTTTCTCCATTTCTTCAGGGCCTCTGGCTTTAAGTGTTTTTGGTTGTTTGCAGCTTGCACTCCAAGCTGGAGGGCTGGAGTCTTCCTGGGAAGTCACTCATGGGCGTAAAGGCAAAGCCAATTCATTCAGTGATGCTCAGTCGACTCCGATCAAGACTTTTTGCCTTTCCTAGCACCTTCTTTTTTCCTTCTTTGGTGATCTATTGAACACCTTTGGGAAAATAGAAGTATATGCAGCACAGTACATTTTGCTCACCAGATACTTCTCTCTCCCTCTTTTTCTTTTCTGATCTCTCAGTGTTATTGGCCATGAGGTTAATAAAATGGTCTCTTACTTAGCAAATTTGAGTTTCTTTAACCCCGAGAATAGATTAAAAAGTCTTTCAGACTATAAAAAAACTGAAGATTAGGAAAAGATAAGGGTGCCTGATTTTACTACTTCTATTCAACATAGTACTGGAAGTCATAGCCAGAGCAATTAGGCAAGGCAAGGAAAAAGAAGACATCAAAACCGGAAAGAAAGAAGTAAAATGATCTCTGTTGCAGATAAAATGATATTGTATGTAGAAAACCCTAAACATCCCACACACAAAAAAGCACCTGTTAGAACTACTAAATGAATTCAGCACAGGGGCAGAATGCAAAATAACACACCAAAATTAGTTAAATTTCTATGCAGTAAATAAGCAAACCAAAAAGAAAGTTAAGAAAACAATTTTATTTACAAAAGCACACAAAAAAGTAAAATACGTAGGAATAAACTTAACCACAGAGGCACACTGGTACTATAAAACACTTAAAGAGGACAAAATAAATGGAAACACAAACCATGTTCATGTATTGAAAGACTTAATATTGTGTTAAGATGCTAGTACTAACTAAAGTGATTTACAGATTCTATGCAATCCTCATAAAAATCTCAATAATCCTTTTTTGTAGAAATAGAAAAATCCACCCTAAAATTCATATGGAATTTCAAAGGACCCTAACTGGCCAAAATAAGCTTGACAGAGAACAAAATTGGAGGTCTCACATTTCCTAATTTTGCTTAGCATAATGCTCTCCAGTTCCATACATGCTGTTCAAATGGTAAGATTCTTTCTTTTATACTGCAGCATAGTATTCCACTGTGTAGATGTACCATAGTTTTCTAATCCACTCATCTACTGATGGGCACTTAGGCTATTTCCAAATCTTAGCTATGGTAAATTGTGCTGCTACGAACATAGGGGTGCATATGTCCTTTCTGATTGGTGTTTCTGGTTTCTTGGGATATTTTCCTAGAAGTGGGATCACTGGGTCAAATGGGAGTTCCATTTTTAGTTTTTTGAGGAAACTCCATACTGTTCTCCACAGTGGCTGCACCAGTCTGCATTCCCACCAGCAGTGCACGAGGGTTCCTTTTTCTCCGAATACTTGCCAGCACTTGTCATTTGTTGACTTGTTGATAATAGCCATTCTGACAGGTGTGAGATGGTACCGCATTTTTGTTTTAATTTGCATCTCTCAGATGATTAGTGACTTTGAGCATGTTTTCATATGTCTCTTGGCCTTCCTTCTGTCTTCTTTTGAAAAGTATCTATTTAGGTCCATTGGCCATTTTTTGATTGGGTTGTTTATCTTTCTTTTGTTAAGTTGTATGAATTCCCTGTAAATGTTGGAAATTATACCCTTATCGGTGATAACATTGGCAAATATGTTCTCCCATGCAGTGGGCTTTCTTGTTGTTTTGTTGATGGTTTCTTTTGTTGTACAGAAGCTTTTTATTTTGATGTAGTCCCATTTGTTTATTTTCTCTTTAGTTTCCATTGCCCTAGGAGTGGTATCGGTGAAGAAATTGCTTCAGCATATGTCTGAAATTTTGCTGCCTGTGAATTCCTCTAGTGTTTTTATGGTTTCCCATCTTATGTTTAAGTCCTTTATCCATTTTGAGTTTATTTTTGTGTATGGTGTAAGTTAGTGGTCTAGTTTTATTTTTTTTGCATGTGTCTAAGACCAGCACTTTTAACGTGGTGTTGGGGATATCCACATGTAAAAGAATAAAACTGAACCATTACTTCATATGACAAAAAATTTTAGTTCAAAATGAATCAAAGATCTAAATGCCAGAGCTAAAGCTTTAAAAATCTTTGCACTGGCTTGTTTGGCCCAGTGGATAGAGCGCCGGCCTATGGATCAAAGGATCCCGGGTTCGATTCTGGTCAAGGGCACGTACCCAGATTGCAGGCTCCTCCACAGCCCGGGCCTGGTAGGGGCACATGCAGGAGGCAATTGACGTGTTTCTCTCACATCGATGTTTCTCTCTGTCTTGCCCTCTCTCTTCCATTCTCTCTCTCTCTAAAATCAATGGAAAAATATCCTTGGGTGAGGATTTAAAAAAAATAAAGTATTAAACTATAAAAATCTAGAAGAAAACATAGGGGAAAAACTTTATGACATTGGATTGGGCAGTGACTTCTTGGATCTGACACCAATGCGCAGGCCACAAAAGAAAAAAAAATTTGATAAATTGTATTTCATCAAAATTAAAACTTTTGTTCATCAAAGGACACTATCAACAGAATGAAAAGGCAATCCACTGAATTGAAAAAAATTATAAATCATATATCAGATAATAAGTTAGTATCCAAAATCTATAAAGAACTCCTACAACTCAACAACAAAACTCCAAACAATCCAATTTAAAAATGAGCAAAGGACTTGAATAGCTCTATCTCCAAAGAAGAACATGCAAAGCCCATGCAAAGTTGTCTTACATCACTTATTTTTAGAGAAAAGCAAATCAAAATGCAGATGCCATTCCCCACCCATTTGAATGATATTGTTTTTAAAAACTCAGAAAATAACAAGTGTTGATGAAGTGTGGAGAAATTGGAAAACTTTGCTTTGCTAATGGGAATGTAAAGTGCTGTAGTCATTGTGGAAAACAGTCTGGCAGTTCCTCAAAGAGTTAAATATAAATTACCTTATGATCCAGCAATTCTACTTCAAGAATTGGAAGCAGGACTCCCTCCCTCCCAAACGGGTGTTTGTACATCTATGGTCAGAGCAGCGTTATTCACAATAGCCAAAGGCAGAAGTAACCCAAGTGCTCATCAGCAGATGGACAGATCAGCACAATGTGGTATATCCACACTGGAATATTACCCAGCCTTACAAAGGAAGGAAACTCTGACACCTGCTACACCATGGATGAACCTTAAAGACATGCTAAGTGAAAAAGCCAGTCACATAAGGACAAATATGTGATTCCACTTACACGAGGTTCCTAGAGTAGTCAAACTCATAGATACAGAAAGTGGCGTAATGGTTGCCAGGGGCCGGGGGGAGGGGGAATGGGGAGTTCGTGTTTAATGGATATAGAGTTTCAGCTGAGCAAGATAAAAACAGAGGTAGATGGTGGTGATGGTTGCACAACTGAAACGTACACTTAAAATGGTTAAAATGGTAAGTGTTCTGTTCTGTGTATTTTACCACAATAAAGAAAAACACACATCTCTTTGACTGAATTTCATCATATCATGGGCTTGTAGAGCTGGGAGTGCTTTTTCTGGTTATTGGGGCACACCGCCCATGTTACAGCTGCAGAGACTGAGCCCGGAGCAATGGCATGACTTGATCGAGGCTGCATAACCACTATTGGCACAGCCATGATGTGTCAGTCTTCTTTCTATTGCACTGCACTAAACTCCCACGTGGGTTCCCCAACTGGCCAGCTTGCCCTTGACTCTCCTGCCCCCAGTCCCACCCCCAACTTATCACACATCCCCTGCAAAACCTCCAGACTGCTCATTTGAGATTGAAATTCAGATGTGTATTCCCCTGATTAAAATCTTCCATGCCACTCCCCATGACCCGTGATGTCATGAAGATGAAATTCTCTGGTGGGGCATAGCAGACCTTCTGAGATCTGGCCCTCTGCCTCCCCACCCTTTCCTCCTGCTGCTACCCAACATGAGCTCCAATCACAGCAAATTCTCTCTAGTTCTCCGAAGGTATCACCCAGCTTCACACTGTCTCCTGCCTGAATGCCTTTCCTTCTCTCAGCTATCTGCAAGACACCATTTCAAGTGTCCTCTCCTCCAGGCAGCCTCATGGATGCCCTGTCCAGGATCAGCCCCACCCATGTTGATGGCAACATTGTACTGAGTAACACTGCTCCCACCTCCCACTATTATTGCCTTTGTACCCTGCATTGCTGGACCATGAGTATCTAGAGGACGGGGGCTAAGTCTCTGATCTTGTTCACAAGCAGTTCTCAGTCATGGCCATGTACCAGCCCCAGTCAAGGGACTTTACAGCAATGCAGATGTCCAGGCCTCTTTCTATACCTGCTGAATCAGATTCTAGCAGCAAAGTGTGTGGCACATCTGGGAGACAGTGAAGGACCAACCTCAGGTATTGGTGGGTTTATGTAGGAAAATGGGAGATAAGCCAGAAAATAAGAAGGTTGGCACCATGGCAGGATCTGGTCCCGAGGAGTGCCACGTGAAATGCGCATTCTAAGAAGGTGAGGTAATACGAATTGGGAGGAGAAGAGGCTGTGGGCAGAGGGCTGAGTGAGGATTGTAAGAACTGTTTCATATTTGTATTTCTGGTGCCTAATGTGGTGCCTGGTACAAAATAGATACTCCATAAATGAATAAGTGCATCAACGAACTAGGTAGCAGAACCAGAGCGGAAAACTTTGGCCTGGATTTCAGCTCAACCGCTGACGGTGAGCTCAAGGATCAGTGCAAAATTTTTCTTTGGCATCTTTTAGAATTTTAACGTGTGTGGGTTTTTTTTCTAATATCTGAGACCGTGCTCATTACACTCTGGCCCCGTGGTGCTGGCAGGAGCGGAACATGCGCTAGTCCACAGACACACACACACCCTGATCAGTGATTGTAGCTGAACTCAGCAGATTTCTGCCCCACTTCCTCTGCTTCTCTGAGTCATGCCTTTTCCTGGACACACACAGATATTCTGTAGGTCAGAGAGGAGTTGGCGTTTCAAGGTTAGGGGTGTTGAAACCAGTGCTTCTCAATCTTCGATGTGCACACGAGTCCTCTGGAGACCTTGTCAGGATGTGGATTCTGCTTCTGCAGGCCTGGAGAGGGCCTGAGATTGGCATTTATAAAAAGCTCTTGGTTGATGCTGACGCTGCAGGGCCCTAGACCACTGTGTGAGGATCAAGGTTCCGCAGATCTTTCCTAGTGGTGTTGCCAGTGAATGAAAGGATCTCAGGTGGGCCAACAGGTTGAATCCCCAGCTTCCAGTAACTTCATCTTATTTAGGCCAATATACTGAATGTGGCATTTTCTATGATGGTACAACATGAGAGTGATTGAGACGTACTGCACAAAAGCATTTGTTTTCTGGTCTGGGCAGGTATCTGAATCACCTGGAAAACTCGGTAAATCTACAAAGGGCCACACCCCATCCTACATCAAAAACCCAGGTCTTCTAGATGATTCTGATACACACCAAGGTTTGAAACCCACTGCACTAACAGATAACTTTAGATGCCCTAGTGGTAAGGTCTAGGCTGCAGAAGAACAAAGCAACTGATCTACTGGTCAGAAATAGAGACTTGCTTCCCCCTCTCCCGGTTCTATTGAGGTATGATTGACAAAAGTTAGGGAGGCTCATTTTTGTTCATGCATTCACTTACGTATCCGGTCACTCAACAAATGTATGGAGTTAGGCATGGTTTGATGCAGGGATCATGGGAGCACAGAGATAAGTCAGACATGAATTCTGCCCTCAAGAAGTTTACAGTTTAGTAGGGAGACAGATGCTAAATAGGTTACTGAAATACAGTTATCAGTACCTGGAGTTCATATTCTGGAAGAAATAGAGTAAAACATGCATTCATGACCCATAAAACAGCTATTCTGGGCCAGTTGCTAAGTTACAAAGATGAATAAAACAGAGTTATGTCCACTAGAAACTCTTTAGGCTAGTCACAAAGAAGGAATCTGAAAAGGTTAGTGTGTTGGGGTTCCTTGGAGTCCTGGATAATAACTCAGAGAAGACAAGGACTCTTCTGACTCACAGATTCTTGAAATTGATGCCTAGTGGTTCACCATGGAAATTGGATGGGTTCTCATTTGAGGAAGCTAACTCTCACAAATATTTTTAATTGCCTAATTGATAATATTTTCTTCTGCTCCATCCCAATTATGTCCCATCCATGATTATAATCCATAATACAGGAAACTAGAGGAAGGTAGGGTTTTTGATGTTTAATCTTTACAGGGTTTCATCCTTGTTTGACATTCCATGGCCAATGATACCACCACTGTTGTCTGCAAACAGCTCCAATGCTTGATGTTTCAAATCCATGTAGGAGACATGGACTTTGCACACCAGAGAAGCCTCTTGCTTTTCCTTATTAGAAGCCTGCAACTCACTTGGAACAGAAATGGGTCACTTTCTCTGGCCCCTCCCTGCTTTGATGTTAAGGTTCAGAAACTACGTGACTAAAGTCAGGATTGTGAGAAAAGTTTGGCTGGTAGGACTCATGTGTCTACAGCTGCAATTGTTCTTGTAACAAGCTCAGTAGTAAGGTCATGGACCTGAAGTAGAATGTGTTTGTCATGTTCACTATAAACTTACAAACATTAACTATTATCATCATTTGACATTTTTAAGATGTATTTTTATGCATATAAAAACAAGACCTTATATTTATTTCTATTAGATTTTATCATCTTAGTTTTAAGTAGTTATTTTAGGCCATCAAGATGATTTTTAAATCTGATTCTGTCACTAAACTTATTAGCTGTCACTCTCAAATTTTTTCCAGTTCACATAACAGCAAGGCATAGCTTTAGTGTTCTCATTTAAATTAGTGATAGAAAAGATACATGCCCTTGCCCTAGCTGGTTTGGCTCAGTGGATAGAGTGTTGGCCTGCAGACTGAAAGGTCCCAGGTTTGATTCCGGTCAAGGGCACATGCCTGGGTTCTGGGCTTGATCCCCAGGGGAGGGCATACAGGAGGCAGCCGATCAATGATTCTCTCTCATCATTGATGTTTCTATCTCTCTCTCCCTCTCCCTTCCTCTCTGAAATAAATGAAAATACATTAAAACTACATAAATTAGTGATAGAAAAGAGTTCAATGTGGTGCACGTTAGCTTTCTCCTAACATGAATCAATTATTGTTAGTACCATTGTTGAACCAGTCTTCATTCTCCCTTAACTATCATTCAGTCTAATGCAATCATATTTATTTCTCATTATTTGAGTTCCAAATGCCAAGATATATACTAGGCAGCAGAGAGTCTGCCAATTTCTTGTTGTTAATGAGCTTCATCAGTCATTCCTGGATTTACCAATTGGGTAACTTTGTTAAAAAAGGGAAATGTGGTTGGTATGGCATACATTGTCAACAGTGGACTTACGTTGTCCTATAGTGGAAGAGTTAGTTGCTCCGTGAGGGGAGTTGGGTGGCACAAGGCCAAGGGATTAAGCAACAACAAAACTGGGGGTTGACAAGAGAGGTGGAACTGAGAAGTTGCTTAAGCAGCATGAAAAGGAATAAACCAGAAGTTCCTAAGCGTAGTCGACTAATTGCAGGGAAATTTAGGTCAGAGATTGGGGGGTGGAAATAAAAGAGTGATATTCAATAAGTTCATGAACTTTAGACATTGAATATGCCAGAATTAATGAGTAAGCATTTGTTTCATAAATCCCGCACCACTTTCTATCCCTACCCTCCATCCTTATCATGTCTGAGGCCCACCTTACTACTTGCCCCTGGGCAGGGCTGACCCTTTATGATTATGTCTTTTTAAACAATATATATAGTTATTGATTTCAGAGAGGAAGGGAGAGGGAGAAAGAGATAGAAACATCAATGAGAGAGAATCACTGATTGGCTGACTCCTGCATGCTCCCCCCATTAGGGATCGAGCCCAAAACCCAGGCATGTGCCCTGACTGGGAATTGAACCTTGACCTCCTGGTTCATAGGTTGACGCTCAACCACTGAGCCATGCTGGCTGAGCTATGATTATGTCTTTTAATATTCATAAGCTAGCATTTCATTATTCTGCCCAGCCTTTGTGAAAGTTCAGTGCCAATTTCTAGCATAAGTTAATATGCCAGAACTGAACAAGGATATTTACCCAATTCCAGTCTTTCACCTTCTCTTATTCTCCAAATATTATTGGCAACAATTTTCCAGTCATACCTGCAAATTCTTCTATAACCCTAATATGATCTATTTGAATAAAGCTCTTTTGGGCCGTAGCCGATTTGGCTCAGTGGATAGAGCATCGGCCTGCGGATTGAAGGTTCCGGGGTTCAATTCCAGTCAAGGGCACATGCCAGGTTGCAGGCTTGATTCCTAGTAGGGGGTGCGCAGGAGGCAGCTGATCAATGATTCTCTCTCATCATTAATGTTTCAATCTCTCTCTCCCTTCCTCTCTGAAATCAATAAAAATATTTTTTAAATAGATAAATAAAAAGAATAAAGCTCTTTTTGGGGAAAAATGGGTGCTTTCAATATATTTCATCTATCTTGGGCTTTAATTTCTTCTATTAAAAAGTTTATTTCTTTCATTGTAAAGGTGATTCATTTTGGAAAAATTGATTACCATATAGAGAGGAGAGTATATCTATAGTTCTACCATCAAAAGTCTATGTGCACTATGGAGATTTAGTTTTATTTTTTTTCAGTATTTGTTTCTTCATGTGTTTATTACTGAATGCCCACAACCACCTGGGCATTGGACCAGTTCCTGAAATTGTTGTGATAAACAAATCAGATATGGCTCTTATATTCTAGTTGTGGAAAAATGGCATAAAAATAAACAAATAGAAACTTTCAGGAAGATGGAGTAGAAGTAGTGTTTTTTATTCCTCCTCCCACTGGCATGATTAAAACCCCTGATCATCATATGTAGAACAAGCATAAAAAAAACTACATATCCTGATGAAAGAAATCAAAGATCTTTGCAAATGAAGAGACTTATTGTGCTCCTGGATTAGAAAGTTCAACATACCAGGCATAGTAATGATATCATTTATCCCCCAACTGATATACAGGTTTAATGCAATTCCTTTCAAAAATCCCAGCAAGGGACTATATATATATATATATATTTGTAGATATAAACAAGATTACTGTATAATTTATATGAGAAGACAAAAGAACTAGATAGCTATAACAATTTTGGAAATGAAGAATAAAGTGAAAAAAACTACTCTACTATATTTCAAGACTTATTGTATAGCTATAGTAATCAATATTGTATGAAATTAGTGGAAATATGCTCACATGGATAAATAGAACAGAATAGAGAATCCAGAAACAGACCCAAACAAACATGGCCAACTAATTGTTGACAAAGGCACAAAAGCTATTCAATGGAGGAAGAATAAGCTTTTCAATAAATGGAAAGCAAAGCCCTAACTGGTTTGGCTCAGTGGATAGAGCACCGGCCTGTGGACTCAAGGGTCCCAGGTTCAATTCTGGTCAAGGGCATGTACCTTGGTTGCGGGCACATCCCCAGTAGGGGGTGTGCAGGAGGCAGCTGATTGATGTTTCTCTCTCATTGAAGTTTCTAACTCTCTCTCCCTCTCCCTTCCTCTCTGTAAAAAAAATCAATAAAATATATTTTTTTAAAAAGAAAGAAAGCAAATAGTCCTCCCAGGCAAACAAACAAACATATATATAAAAAAAACCCAAAACCAAACCAAAACCCCTCTTCATACCTTATACAAAACTCAGCTCAAAATGGATCATGAACTTCAATGTTAAATATAGACAATATAACTTTTATTTAAAAAAAAAAACAAAGAAAACCTTTGGGATCTAGGGTTAGGCAGAGAGAGTTCTTAGGTTTGACAATAAAAGCATTATTAATAAAAGGAAAAATTAATAAAACTTTTTCTAAATTAAAATTTTTTGGTCTGCAAAGGGTTCTCTCATGAGGGTGAAAAGACAAGCTACAGAGTGGAGAAAATACTTGCAATAATATTCAAACTTTTTTTCCCCTGATTTCTGAAGGTATAAATACTTGTAATAAAAAGGGCCTGTATGATTTCCTTATTAGCTATAAAAATGTATAAGGTAATATAAACTAATGACATGGTAGATCTTATCTTAAAACATTGTGTGTGATTGATTATTGTCATGTCATTATCTTACTTCTGGGCCTCTTGTTATATGATATGAGAGACCTGGTGCACAAATTTGTGCACAGATGGGGTCCATATGGCCTGCTCCAACTGAGGCCAATTGGGCTGGGCAGGCTGGAGGGAGGGGCCACGGGTGGTTGGCGGGCCAGCCCCGCCCCCCCACATTGAACTCCTAGTCAAGGGGACAATTTGCATATTAGCCTTTTACTATATAGGATAACTCTTATTGTTTTAGTCCATTATTAGTTGACTTTTCTGCTGGTTGTGTCTAAAATCATAATGATTCAAATTTACTCCAAGTGAAATTCAATATTAATTAATTGAAAAAAGTCTTTATGGTGCCCTAGCCAGTTGCTCAGTGGTTAGAGCATTGAGCCCCAGACTGAAGGGTCTTGGGTTTGATTTTGGTCAAGAGCACATAGCTCAGTTGCAGGCTTGATCCTTGGCTTCAGTCAGGATGCGTGGAGGAGGCAAACAATCAATGTGTCTCTCTCACATTGCTGTTTCTGTCTCTCCCCCTCCTTCCACTAATGGAAAAAATATCCTTGGGTGAGGATTAACAACAACAACAAAAAGGTCTTTATGGTAACTGTATTTAGTAATTCACAATAATACGTGTAAGCATATCTTAAATGGAGCCAAGATATATCTAAATATATATCTAAACTATAGCACATCAGTTATATAGACACTTCAAAATTGTCAGAGAGAAAAGATTAGTTTTATGCCAGATGACAAAGGAGTAATATCATCAAAGCATTTAAAGAAAATGACTGCCAACCTAGAGAATTTATACCCTGCTGATTTATTATTCAAGAGTGAAGACAAATTAGAGATCTCAAGACAGACACAGATTAGGGAATATTACTGTCTACTGGCACTCAATAATAGAATGATTAAAAAATGTGCCTCAACAAGAAGAAAAAGAAACCTAGAAGGAAATCACAGGATACAAAAAAGTAAACAGCTATAAGGATAAAACCTGATAAAAATGTCTTTTTTTAAAAAATGCCTCTTTTTAAAAAATATATATTTTATTGATTTTTTTACAGAGAGGAAGAGAGAGGGATAGAGAGTTAGAAACATCAATGAGAGAGAAACATCGATCAGCTGCCTCCTGCACACCTCCTACTGGGGATGTGCCTGCAACCAAGGGACATGCCCTTGACCAGAATCAAACCTGGGACCTTTCAGTCCATAGGCCGATGCTCTATCCACTGAGCCAAACCGGTTAAGGCTGATAAAATGTCTTGGTAAATTTAACTTCCAATGGAAGGAAACTTTGTTGTTGTTTAAAGTGTAAAAACAAAAACAAAACAAACTGCAAAGCAGTGATGACTAGATGGTAGAGAAGTGATATTCAATGGGTAAAATATGAAAAACATCAGTTTGTGTTTAGCAGGAAAATATAAATAGTAAGAAACTTCAGAATCTGTTAGAAAAATGTGTTATTAAATATGCTAAAAAGTAAGAATAACTGCAAAGAGAATTGACTGCAACCTATAGTTTCAAAAATAGCGGGGTGAGGGTTGGGAGGATCAAAGACAGGAAAAGAGATTTAAGAAAGAAAAAAGATGATAAACAGAAAAAAACCAAGATGGCTAAAGTAAGTCTGATTATATCAGTAATCACAAAAAAGGTAAAATGTAAATGGATTAACATCATCTGTTAAAAGACAAATTACCATTTACTGCTTTCACAAGAACTCCCATAAGAAAGCCACATAGATTGAAAATAAAGAGATGGAAAGAGGTATTCTAGAAAAAATATTAACCCAAAGAATGCTGAGTTATACAGTAATATCAAAATAGAATTTAAGGCAAAACCCTTAATTTAGGAATGAGAAAAATGACACAATAGTAAAGGAATGATCTATTAAGAAAGTGATTTTCATTTTGTTAATATTATAGTCAAAATAAGAAATGTAAAATTCACATAATAAAATATCACACACTGATATTTTCCCATTTTTTAAGATGATAAGTGAGGTTGCACCCACAGACATAAACCTTTATCGTATATAATGCTGGAAATTGCTGGATACATTTCAGATCAAGATTTTTAATGATAATAATTTCAAGTTTTTGATAATCACCACCAGTGAGAAACTTTAGTCACATAAATAGGTGGTAAAAATTAAAGCAAAATATGTGCAGCTGTACAAAATGTTGCAATAGTTGAAATTATACTGGAGAATTTAATAGTTCTTCATTCTCTTTCATTAACAAATGTGATGTTGACATTTCTTATATCAAAATACAAAAGTATATTGAAGGCAATCAAATGTTTTAGATTAAGTTTTAAAAATGATGCAGCTCTACTTTACAAATCACATATCATTGTTAGCACAGTCACCGCTGTAGCTGATTTGGATGCCACTAACAGGGCACATCAGCCACACGTGGACAGAAGTGGCTAAAATGTACAAAGCAGAGAGCGGGCGCTGCTGCCTGGGGCTATGTCTACCAGGAGCTCCCACTGAACCTCCCTGGCCTCCAACTTCTACCTGATGCCTTGGCCTTGCAGCATTCCGTGGGCACCTGGAGCATGAACGAAATCCTACAAGGCCACAGACCCCTTGTCCCTGACAGGCAGCGTGAGCTCTGCTGCTGGCTGGTGACATTGGTGTCCGCCAAGAGATGCCTCCTTGGCTGGGTTTAGCTCATTAGTACAGACACAAGGGCTGGATGCAGATCGAGTGGTCGCTGCCTATGGGGGCTACCAGGTGAGCTTCCTGAGTGAGGGGCCACCCTCTAGGAGCGCAGATGAGGTTGCTCATGATAAGGCCCTGCTGGGCCTGGCTGACCTGAGGGCTGAACAAATCAACCTGTTACCACACACCTCAACGCATTCATGGCTTGCCTGCCAACTGAGAAATTCTGAAACCAAGATTATACAGAGACCTTTGATAAAAGCTAACTGTGTCCAAGTTCATAATAGAGTTATTAGTAAATATGAAAGAAATGGTATCACACAGACCACATTCTCTGACCATAATTTATCAAATTAAAGGTAATTTTTGTTCCCATTAGAAAAAAAATGGTTTTGAGACTGAAAAGTAGATTTCTAAATGCCTATGAGTTAAAAGGAAAGCAGAACAAAAATCACAAAGCAATTGGAGGGAATGAAAGTGAAAACCGAGATCCATCACCCATAGTCCACAATTCTGAAACCCCAAAGGCTCTGAAAACGGAAACCTTTGTCCATAACTCCTTCAGTGGCAAAGCCTGAGGTGAGGCTACGTACAGTCTTCATTATTCCACCTCTAGCCAGACGGATGAAGGAAAAACAAGAGAAAAGGCACAAATAAGCACTCCTAGCAAACCAGCTGCATGACCCTGCCCGTTGGCCTTGTGAGGTTAGGAGCAGACCCCACCCTGGCTGGGCTCTGCTGGGCTGTGTGAGCTGCCACCAGGTGGATTGCAGACATCAAAGGTCACCTGCCCAGTGGGCAGGGGCAGCACCCTTGTTCAGGGCACGACCTGCACAACTGTCCTTGCCCACCTTCCTCCAATCCGCATGTTGGTAAAACCCAGAGCTAGGAGCAAAGATGGTTTTGTTTTGGTTCGGTCTGGTTCCTCTTTAAAATAAATCCATATTAACTTATTTTTTCCTGTCTGTTCACCTCTTTCTGCACCCCCCACAGGCCACATCCATCCACCCAGCTCAGCCTGGACTCGCCACTTCCTTTTCTTAAGACTGACAACATTAACCGCCATGAGCATCTTTTTTTTTTGTAATTCTACAAAGTTCAGGCACTTAACGTTCATGCTTTTCATAATTCTCTATGAAATGTTTTAGTGATTTCCCCCTGCTGGATACTTCCCAGATCCATTTAAATACTAGAGGCCCATTGCACGAAGATTTGTGCAATAGGCCTTCCTTCTCCTGGCTGCTGGCACCCGGGACCCAGGCCTTCGCTCTGGTCGCAATGGAGAAGCCAAGTCTCTTCAGTCTTCAGTCTTCACTCAGGCTGAGCCTTCATTCTTTGCTTCATGCCTTCATATGCAAATTAATCCTCCATCTTTGTTGGGTTAATTTGCATACTCACTCCTGATTGTCTGGTGGGCATCGTGGGGTACAGTCAATTTGCATATTTCTCTTTTCTTAGTGTAGATGAGAACTTAGGGGCTGTGGCTTTCTTTTGCTGGGGCTCTATAAAATGTCCTGTCTTCTTTCTCTTCTTTTCCTCCTTCCCTTTCTTAGTAGAGCTGTATGAATATGCTAATTGTAAAGTAGCGGTGGTTTTAGGCTTACCTGGTTTGGTACACATGAACAGCTCTTACTAATGATAATGGTGGGAAGTCAGGTTTGATGATTTGACTGGGGATTCAACAAAAAGACATTCCCTAACTTTACTTACTGGCTTGGTTCCGAGTTGGTCTTAATTACTCACACAGCTGTCACATGGCTTCATTTTGCTATACGTTCTCAGTCACTTTTCTCTTTGACCTACAAAAGTTCCATTTAAAAAAATATGTTTTTATTGATTTTTTAGAGAGAGAGGAAGAGAGACAGAAACATTTATGAGAGAGAAAAATCGATCAGCTGCTTCTTGCATGCCCGCCACTGGGGATTGAGCCATAAACCGAGCATATACCCTGAGTAGGAGTTGAACCAGTGACCTCTTGGTGCATGGGACGATGCTCATTCCTCTGAGCCACACCAGCTGGGCAAAAGTTCCATTTTTTTATCATGATAGCTTGACACTGAGAGGCCTCAGCTTCAATCTTGACTCTTCTAATGAATGGGAGACAATGGCCATGTCTTGTTACCCTTCAGGGCCTCAGTTTCCCCAAAAGTGAAGAGGGAGGATCGGACTCTCTCCCAGCTCCAACAGCCCATGGAATTGAGAAGTTGTCTCTTGCTATGTATCCTGCGTTAAAGAAAGAAAAGCAGACAGGAGCCACCACCCTGCATGCTTTTTCTTCTGACATCTCTTTTGCCTATTTCATTATGACTCGACGGAAGTGGAGTGAAAGACAGGCAGGGTGACAAAAATGACTGTCTCCCTTGTTAAATGGGGGGTTTTTGCACTGCTTCTGAGCCCTCCCGCAGGGTGGTCTCCAACTCGTCCTGGCTGACACCCAGATTGACAAGCCCACCTAGAGAGCTTCTGGCTCAGTAACTCTGGGTGGGTGGGGCCCAAGACAGCTTTTCTATCCACATGTCGCTGGTACTACTGGTCTGGGCATCATGCTTTGAGAACCAAGGCTGCATGGGACCAGGCTCAAAGCTTGTGACTCCTGAATGTCATACCCTCACCATGACCTCTTTCCTACGTGCCTGACTGGCTTTCCAAGCACAGGAGACCCCATTAAATCAGCACCTCACTTCCATCCACTTGGGATAGGGAAAGGGCACCTGTGATCAGACTGGGAGCCTCACCCCCCAAAGCACAATTAGTGGGTGCAGGTGTGGGCACCTGAAACTAGTGGGGCCAATGAGCCTCTTCCAGGGGAACCTGGAGTTGAAACTGCAAGAGTTCAGTGTCTAGGTCTGGCAGCTCTCTATGGCAGACACCCTCAGCCTGTGGAAGTAGAAACAAAGAAAGCTCATTTGCAGCCCAGGAAGAGAAAGGCAGAGGTGAGAGAGGAGAGGTGAGTGAAGGAGCACAGAGACTCCCATTTCCCTGGCACCCATCTCTGTCGGCTGCCCATCTTCCAGGCCCTGTGGCACCTCTGTCTTCAGATTCCCTGAAGAGCCTTGTGTCCTTGAAGTAAAGTCCTCTCTTGGCTTCCACCAGCAGCTTCCCCAGGAGGGGGTTGTGAAGATACATGGCTGGGTGCCGTTCAGAATTTCTGATTCGGCCTGTCTGCCTTTTTATCAAGTTCTCAGTTAATGGGATGCTGATGGGAACCTAACTTTGAGAACCACTGGCTCACCCATGTCTCTGTGTGTGTGCTAACAGCTAGAGAGTATTGGTTCAGCTTCGTGCTCTTCCAGGAGTTCTGTCGTGGCCTACAGAATTTAACTCCTCAATCCCACATGCCCCTTGGAGAGAGGGATGTATAATTACCAGTTTACAGATGAGAAAGCCTTGGTTGTGGGAAGTAGCATGCCTGATGTCCCTCTCTCAGAGGGGCCAGAGCTGGGAGTCGAGCCAGGCCCGTCTGACTTGGAAGCACATGTTCTTAACTAGTACTTCTATTTCACTTCCCATTCTGGCCAAACTGATCTATTGCCACCCTCTGGGCACGGCCCACACCCCAGCCTTCTGTGCCTTTGCTTACACTGGCCCTGTTTGGTGTGCTTCTCTGCTCCGTCATCCTCAGAGGCTATTTCAAAGGCTCCCTCTCCTGTGAAGCCCCTCCAGATTTCCTGCTGTCTCCCTGCTTCCAGTCCAGGCTGTTGATAACGCCTTCCTCCTTAGAGCATTCTTTGCACTTTGTCTTGCGTCTTAATCGCTTGTTTCCCCAGCTCCATTGCATGAGACTGTGAGCTCCTGAAAGCCTGGGACTGGTGCTGGTTTGGGTTTGCATTCACTCGCCCTCCTCCCAGCACCTGCCCAGGGCTCAGGCACACAGGCATTCAGCAGAAGTCTGTTAGGTTAAACTTGGTGCTGGCTGTGTCCCTGGGAAATGAGTCTGCAGTGATTATTGGGCGTGTTTAGGGAGAATGTTGGTGGGAGGGATGGCCAGGAAGTAGGACCAGGAGGTGGGAGGAACTGGGCAGCTCTGCAGTCTCAACAAAGTCCATGGGGAGCAATGGACGAAGGCTGTCCTGGAAAGGGGATGTGACTTTGGGCAAAGTGATTGTTTTTAGTCAAAGCGCTTCCAAAACTAAAAGGCTGACAGCTGAGGCTGTGTTGGCAGCACTCCCTGACCCACAGGGAATGGACCTGTCAGCTCTGAAGGGGACCTTGGGTGCAGCATAATGACCACTGCACCCTCTGAGATGCCTCTGTCCTGGTGCTTCCCTTGCAGTCCCTGCTGCTTGCTTTCTGCATCTTGTACTCAACTTAGGCATTTGGGGTGGTCCTGCCTGGCAGATCACACCAGCTGATCGCCCACACCCACACCCACACCCCTGCCTTTGTTATTAACTGTGATTATGTTGAGGACAGCCTCCCTTGCAGCTAGAGGTGGCCATGTGGCACCGTACTGGCCAATGAGACCGAAGTGAATATGTACTGGAGATTCCTGGGAAATTTTTCTTTCCTCATATTGTCACTGCTCCTTCCTCCTCCTCTTAGTTGATTTCTTCTTTTTTTTCTTCCTGCTTAGAATGCAAATAAGAAGCTGGCGGTGGACCAGCCATCTGGAGCTCATGTGGCAACCAGGGGGACAAAAGCTTTACTCTAGGATGGCAGAAAGAGAGCTGGATGAAGCAGCTGGGGCATCAGTGTGGGTGAGACAAAGTCATAATTAGTCAAGCCCCTCACCACCTGTGGCTGAGTTTCCGTTGTGTGCAGGTGGGGGAGACTCCACTGGAAGGCACTGGAATGGCTACTCCTGGTGCTATGGCCACTGTCTGTGCTGACGCCTCAGTGCATTGTTCTGGTACACGTGGTCATCTAGAAATACATGGGCTGGAGCTGGGTTTTTCTCTGCTGTGAAGAAGCCTCCTCATTATGGCTTCATGCCTGGCAAGCAGAGCCGTGTCCTGGGTTGGATCATCCCAGGGAAGTTTGATGGGCAGAGGACAGGCGGGATGGCTATGTCCTCCTGACTTCCTGTGTGTGAAGTATTTGAAATGGGCCTTGAGGGCTTTGCCTGTTCTTCCATCCCCACACTCCTAAATCCACTCCACATCTACATTCAAGATTTGTCCAAGACCCAGCTTGTCCATGAAGCTTCCAGTAGCAACCCGACTCCAGGCAGCGTCTCCCTTCTGCCCCATTGCCTTTACCAGTGTTCCTCAAACTGTAATGTGCCTCCATGTTTTCTGGGGATCTTGCTAAAAGTGCAGATTCTGATTCAGTCCGTCTGGGATGAGGCTTGATATCTGGCCTTTCTGATAAGTAACCAAGTGATGTGGATGTCGCTGGTCCACCAACCTCATGTTGACCAGTGGGGCCCACATCAGACCGGTTAGTGCTGTGGCTTCATGTGGAGACTAGGTCTGACATTTCTCCTGCACATCCCATAATGCTTTCTTTGCTCAGTGCGGCTTCCATGGCATTGCTTTCTAAATGTTCGGTGGGCACCATGGGAGTTATCAGAAAGCCACACACACACACAAAAATAAAACCCCCAAAAAACACAACCTAATTCCTCAGACCTTCATGGATTGGAGTCAAGATCCTGGGCACTTGGAGAGAAGAAAATGTCTTCACCCATCTCTCAGCCTCCCACCCCCACCTCAGTTTTGATTCCTGTGCTGAAATCCCCTCTCTTCACCTGTCCTTTTGCCTTTTCATCTCAGCTTCCGCAGAAGGACCGAAACTAGCAACCTTTGAGTTTAAGTCCTTAGAGTAATTCCCTTCTTGCAGGTTTTGAATTATCGGCATGACTCATCTCTCCCCTGCTTTTTGACAGTCTGCATTTCCTGGCCCCTTCTCAACCCGAGCCCACCCACTCCTGCGACGTGTCAGTTGCTTCATCAAGTTTCCCCGAGAGACTCCCCACCTTGCTCTGTCACATTGACCTTCTCTCTGGGGCAGAGAGACTGGTTGATGCCTCCCCGGTCCGCACCTTCCTAGCTGCTTCTTGGTGTTTCCATGCACAGCTGCAGCTGCCACTCTTGGGTTGCTGTGCTTTCTGCAGGGAACCCACACATACTCCAGGAGAAACGGGATGGCTCACGGGTCATGGAGGCTACACACACACGGGCTGGGACCATGACATAGCTCAGAAACTGGCGGACTCATCACTTTACGATGGTCTCACCTTACCCCACGTCCCCAGGCAATGTCCAAGCCATTGTAACAAACGCATGCAGATCGGCTGGCAACGGGAGAAACTGGGGATTGGCCTGGACTCGGGGCAGGAAAATGGCTAGGCTGTAGACTTGCACCTGGAGGAGTAGGTGCATATGTAGCATCTTACCCTGGGCCCAATGGCGTGTCCTGACCCAGGGTCCTGATTCCATTCAAACCGTTCAGTCCATGGGGTGAGAAAAGGACAGATACCATCTAAACTGGCTTCCAAAACCCAGCTGATCTGTCCTCCAGGGCCACACTGCAGATTGCGAAGGCTGAGGACAGCCAGGGCAGGGGGACAGCACCTTCCACAGCTCGGCAGGAGCTCAGGGCCCCACAGAGGTGAACTAGAATCCGTAGGGGCTACTATCAAACCTGAGTTGGAAATCACTGCCCCAGAGCCTAAGAGGGTGAGGAGTGGCTCTTTCCTCCCCACAAAGGCAGCCTGGCATGAGGTGCAGGCTAGACTCTGGGGTACATGTTCTTTTAGGTGGTGGGTTTGAAAGGAGGTACACATGCTTTCACCTTTATATGATTACTTTTGAACGTGTGCTGAAAGCAGCCTTGTAATCTGGTTGTTAATCTAGCAAAGCAAGCATGTGGAGGGGAAACCTGCTATCTGCGGTATGAAATCTATTCCTTATCTCATCAAGGTGTGCCTTTCAACATGTTATATTTGGTTTATTTTTTGTTCTGTAAAATTTTGAAGAAGTTATATAAGCCAATATGTTTGTCTTTTCTAGCCTCTGGATTCCTGTGTCCTTGTTGTTAGTCTAAGGAAAGCCATCAATATTTGTGTGTTCCAGAAGTTTCTTCCTCTTGGGGTTTCAAGACATAGGAACATGCAAAGTTGTACCGATGTTTTCCTTGTTGTACTCCCTGTGGCTATTAGACCCTCTAAGATGATATTAAGTTGTAATGGTGATGGCCAGCATCTATACATGGTTCCTGAAATGAATTGGCTTAGTTTTAATATTTTATCATTTGGGGTGATGCTTTTAGAGGATTTTCGCAATTTATCTCATTACATGTTGTTCTCCAACTGCCCATCTTTTAGAAATCATTGCTGCTATTTTATCAAATAATTTTCCAGTAGCTCTTAATGCAATCCTTTGACTTTTGTTCTTTAATCTGTTAATCTAATACAGAGATGTTCAACCTTTTTCATCTCATGGCACACACAAACTAATTACTATAATTCTGTGGCGTACCAAAAAATTTTATGTTTTTGCCCGTCTGACAAAAAAAAATTGGTATAATTTTGATTCATTTACATCTTATGACTATCGTTGTGTTGGCTGTTGTCATTTTTTAAATTTGACAAACTAAGGGAAAAGAGGTCAGTGCCCCTAACTAAAGTCAGGGATTGCATGTTTTAAAATTTCCATGGCACACTGGTTGAAAATCAGTAGTCTAGTAGTGGTCGGCAAACTGCGGCTCGCAAGCCACATGTTTGCCGCTCTGTTGACCAATGAGTTTGCCGACCACTGCTAAGGCATTACCCTTACCCAGAAGTTTTGACTTCAGCTTAAAGACATTAGTACATTATTAAAATGTTTTTTAAGTGTTTTTCCCTATGGCAGTGGTCGGCAAACTCAGTCAACAGAGCGGCAAACCACAGCTCGCGAGCCACATGTGGCTTGCGAGCCGCGATTTGCAGACCACTGTCTTAATGCATTAGACCAGTGGTCAGCTTCTGCAAACTGCGGCTCGCAAGCCACATGCAGCTCACGAGCTGCGGTTTGCCGCTCTGTTGACTGAGTTTGCCGACCACTGCATTAAGAGAACAGAGCTCCTAATTTGGGCCACTTTTCATATTCAGATGACATGAATTAACCATAGAATAGTATTCTTTTGCTATACTGTTGGATTTTATTCACTAATGCTTTGACTTTGACTTATGAACCCATAAGTAACGTTGATATTTAGTTGAGTTCTATCTTTAAAATAGACTGGCTTCACAAAATAAGATGGGAAGTTTTCCATCTTTTTCTATGAGCTGCAATAACTTACATATCATGGAAATTACCTATTCTTTAAACGTAAGGTGGAACTTAGCTTTGAAAACATTTGGTTCTGGTATCTTTTTTTAAAGGTAGAAACTAGTTTACCTTCCTAATTTTTCTATGTGAATTAATCTATTCGTAGTTCCACTTCTTCTTGGATGAATTTTGATCATTTAATATTTTCTAGGAGATCTTCCATTTCCTCAGGGTTTTCAAATGTGTCACCGTAGTGATGGATGTAGAATTCATCTATGCTTATTCACCCCTTCCACATTTGTGAATATGTCTCCTGTCTTACATTCCTAATGAATAGGCAGTTCACAGAAGAACAAATCTAAATGGTTACAAAAGTAATACAGACGTGTGCCAGCACACAAAGTCCACTAAAAGGGAACCGCACCCTGAGTGCATCACAGGAACCACATTGGAGGAGTGGAACGCCTGGCGTGATGAGTTGGTGCCGGGCAGGAGAAGCGAGAGCTTTCCTCAGACACTGTCTGTGAACAAGAAGTGGTTGGTGTTGTTTCAGAAGCTAAACCGGCAGAGTCTTTCAGATCCGAAGTATATGCCTTGCGCCCCACCAATGCCACTCCTGGGAATCAATGCCATTGAAATAGCAGTGCCGGAGAGAGGGGCAGTTATGTAAGAAGTCCGGCTGCCCGGTTGGAGACACCATGTGAGAAGCCCTGAGACCACCTGGGGAGAGAGATTTGGCCTCTCAGCCATGCCTACGAAGGGGCCAAACGGTGAGTGGAGCTGTCTGCGTTCTCTGTCTCGGCAGCCCTGGAATACAACACGCACCATTCAACACTTGTTCCTTAGGAAGTTTTAAATCTTGAACGAACTCTTGTCTGCAGCACACTTGACCAAATCCTGGTTGCCTATCTCAGAATAGTTCTTAACTAGCTTCTCTGAGTCTCCTTTCTCCAGTTCCATCCACGGGATCCTGTGCTACCAAATCAAACTCCCTAAAGGAGCCCTACGTTTATGTCCACATCAGTTAGTTTCTTCAGAAAGCTACTAAAACTGATGCTTAAGTTCTGAATGGATTTGTTGCAAGGATGCACAGGCAGCTTATGGGATGGAAGGATAAGCAGGACCCTTTGGTGTCTGGAAGAAAGGGACTGTGGAAAGTTGGGCACCTCAGCAGTGGGGCTCCCTGGACCTGCTCCCTAGAAACCTGCCTCAAGATAACTCAGTTCTGTTTACCTTTGGTTCCAGACCGTTTTCGTTGTGAGGGTCAAAACTATTTTATTGGAAATGTTTAAATCTGATCATGCAGTGTGGGTCAGCCCCAAAGCCAGGCAGCAGAGTGGGTGAGCATGGTCACTGTGGGAATTTCTGTGAGCTGATGGACAGCTCTCTGGGTGTTTATCACAGTCCACCCCTTGGCTACATGCAAACATACACTTGATCTTTTTTTCCTGATTATCCAACAGTGACCCAGGATACCAGGATAAATGTGAAAGCACTCAGACCCTCCATGGGGACCTGGGGGTGGTGGTGGTGGGTGGAGAGCAACTCAAAGTCAACATCCACTGCTGCACCTAGAAATGAGTTCTCGAGTTCACTGTCATCCAAGTCCATGTGCTCCCAGTGAGGTCAATTTCTATTGGACTTTCACTATGAGCTCATATTGATCATCTGCAGCCTATGAACCAATGTTAAAGTTAACTGCAACCAGCATAACTTATACACAATAACAGGTGGAGTAAAGGAGAAAGAGAATTACAGACAGTAATAATCATACTTATTTTGCAACCGGGATGTAAGACCCACCCTCTACTCCTGTTTCCTTTCTTTTGGCCACCACCTCCATGGGTGGAGTCCTTTGAGGTCGCCCAATCTTTCATTCCTCAATCATCTGAGACCTGCCTGCATAGGATGGTGGTGGTTTCTGTTAACTCCTACTTTGGGGTAGAATAGTACAAGGAGATGCCTAAAATGTTTTCCTGTATTTCACACATATGGTATACGCGCTTCTGAAATATGTATATATTTGATTTTCTTCCCGCCCCCCTTTTTGTTGCCATTTCTCTAAGTGAGTAAGGAAATGGCAGTTGGTCAGGTGGCATTCTCAGTTTCCAATTAAGGAGAGCTTTTGGGGGTACATTGGGCACTAAAACTTGAAAACAGTGGAACTTTGTGGTGTGAGGACAGGAACTAATATTGTGATCATTAGGTAAGAACGTGAGGTGTCACTACCTCCTGCCTCTCCCCACGCATCTCCACCTGCGGCCCAGGGACTTGCGCGCTCGGGCTTCGGTTCAGAGGTTAGATCATCCCCATCGTCCAGAATGTCTCCGTTGGTAGCTTAGCTAAATGTTTACATAATTTAAAATATTGATTGACTTTTCAGTCATTAAGAAAAAGAAAAGCATTCTACCAATGCATCTTTAGCCTTCTTCTAAGACTTCCTGAAACATCTATAGTTCTTGAAAGAACCACACTAATGTCGCTCTCTTCTTTTTTAACCCCTATGAGTCATGAGACTAAATAGCACTGGATATTTGACAAGCACCCAGTAGAGATATAACTCATGTAAGAATTCACTGCTATACAAAGTGGGGTTTGAGGTAATAGGAGACAGGAAAAAAATATGATTAAAAGAATCTAATGTTGGCCTTGGTCATCAGGAGGGCAAAAAAGCTAGATGCCTGCATCAAAGTCCTTTCGGGGATTTCTGAGCTTATGCATGATCAGTGGCCATGTGATCGTGTAGGTTTTCATCATTTCAGTGCATGTAACACAAGCACACGTTTATTGTAAATAACTGAATATTCAATTCCAAATGTAACTAAGCATTTGGATGTAACTTAGAGTGAAAAATCTCCTTATGTGTTTTATATGTTGAAATTCTGTCAACCGATTGAAACACAAATGTACATTAAATATTGTAAGAGTACGATGCTGCAAACGGATGACAATATAAGCTGTCAATATTATGTGCAAAAATTAAGATGCTTCAAATGATTAAATAAATAAAAAAGATAGAATGGAGTTAAAACAAGTAATAAGATGCCTGGCATGCATGGCTCAGTGGTTGAGTGTTGACCTGTGAGCCAGGAGGTCATGGTTCAATTCCTGGTCAGAGCACATGCCCGGGTTGCAGGCCGGTCCCCTGTGAGGGGCGTGCAGGAGGCAGCCAATCAATGGTTCTCTCTCATCATGGATGTTTCTATCTTGCTCTCCCTCTCCCTTCCTCTCAGAAATCTATAAAAATATATATATTTTTAAAAGGACAAGTAATAAGAGACAGTGCATGTTATCTGAATGCTATAGGAAGCTTATTGTGTCAGTGTTGGGCTGAGATGTGTTTATAAACATAAATAACATTAAAAGGTAGGATAGAGATTATGGAGGTTCAATTATATAATTTTCATATTTGCAGTTATTTGACTTGCTAGAATTATTCATAAAATCAAACAAAATGACCTTTAAGAACTGTAGTTAGTAGTTAGGTTAGTCAATTCAATTTCAACCAGAATCTTTCCAGGAGATTTTCTAAGTGAGAATTCTTCTCATCTTAAAAGCAGAATGACAAGAGTCCCACCTCAAAATTTCCCAAAAGGACTCCAAAAGAATGTACAAAAATATTCATGATAAACCTTCTTTGATCCAGGCATAAAGAGAATTTAAGGCATCAAGAAGAGAAAAAAAAATGTTGAGGAAAGAAAGAAACCACAAAACGTATTTTATTTCACTAATCAAACTTCAAAATAATCGACTTCACAAGAATATTTTACCTTTAAAGACACAGCCTTCGTCTTCAAAAGACAACTGAAAGCATAGAGGTTAAAATTTAAACAAAAAGCTTATCAAAATGATTGCTAGAGATGGCCAACCCTTTTCAGAAATAGAAAGATTTTGAGATTTGTCCAGGCTGTGAATTCTAGATGCAAAGATCCTTCTAGAAGACATTTGACTGTTGGGGTTCTGTGCACAGAAGGGTTCCTGACAATACTGGCCATGCTGGTCCTGCTGGTCTTGTGCCCCGTGCACCTGGTGTTGGGACATGCAGAGACAACCAGATATCCCTTACTAAAAATATGTTTCATTGATTTTTAGAGAGAGAGGAAGGGAGAGGGAAATGGGAGGCGGGGGGTGGGGGGGAGAGAGAGAGAAACATCCATGAGAGAGAAACATTGATTGACTGCCTCCTGTACGGCCCCTACTGGGGACTGAGCTGGCAACCCAGGCATGCGTCCTGACTGGGAAAAGAACCAGTGACCTCTTGGTGCATGGGATGAAGCTCACACTAGCTTGCCAGGTATCTCTTTTCGTAAAAGTTTGGGATCACAGAGGAATCACGCTGAAACACAATAGGCTTTTACTTATCTGCTTGTCAAGAGCTTTCTGGGTCTCAAACACAGTGAGTCTGAAAGAAAAAAAAATATGTATCGAATGGAAAATAAATAGAGCGAAAATGTTCTATAGTTGTCACTGAAAATGGAAAACGGATGGTGCAGCGATAAGTGACCTGTGGGTCACCAGCATGTGGTGTTTTGTTGGCACCTTCTAGTGGGGCTTTCTGAGAGTACCTGCAGCAGGGCATCGCGTCGCAGAAATGCTGGTCACGCGCAGAAAGGGTGGAAGGCCAGGGGTAGCACTCGGGCTTTAGCAGAAGGTAAACCGTGCGACACATGGAGATAGTGAAACTGCTCCCACACACACCTAACCCCGTGGCACAGCATCCATGCTGCGTTGGAAAGGCTGTTTGGCGAAAAGAAGGTGCAATGCACGTTACAGATGACAAGACTGGGTAGTAGAACTTGCTAACAACCCATAGTTGTGGGGAAAAAAAATAGCTGGTTTATGGGAACCCACTGAAGAAGTCATCTTGAAAGCACCATCCTGCTGACTCGGAGCTGCTGAGAGGACCGTGCCATCCTTCCTCTCCAGAGGCGGGTGCGTGACAGCTGAGCTGCAGCCTGGGACCATTTATTAAAACACCGAATCCCGGTCACATTGCTCCGCAGCCCGTTCTTAGATTCAAGGTTTAAGAACCAGCTTTTCTCAGGTGCTTGTATGGAACCCCAAGTGCATGGAAAACTTGGAGAGATGGATAAAAGGAAAGTGAAGACAGTAATCATGAGCTGTGTCTTGGCTTGCGGCCCCCAGAAGGCAGTCCCAGATCCAGGCTCACGTGGTGGAGTCCCATCTGGCAATGTGATCATCCCGTATTGTGATCTCAGGCTGCAGAGGTGAGGGACAGGGTAGAAAGCAGGGAAAGAGGAAGGACCAGGACAAGGATACCTGGCGGCCACTACCCCGGGTGCCGGCAGCTATGAGACACTTCTCCAGACTGTCCATCTTGGGGACAGAGCTGGACACATTTCCGCATCAGCGCCAGTCTCCCACTAGTCAAAGCTTTGCCCCAGTGGACATCAAGTCCCCTGCACGTCCAGTTTGCACATGTGGGTGCTGAGTGTCAATGGAGGAATCCTGAGACCAGTGAGAGGGTGACCCAGCCCAGACCAGATGCCATCAGGCTGCACCTGTGCAAGGCAACTGGCGCCCACGGCAGAAAAGGCCAGGGGGATGGGAAGTGGCTCCCAAGAGGTGTCCATACAGTCAGCTTCTGAGAACAGTCATAAGGTGTCTCCTTCAAGCAGCGCACAATGAAATCGCATTATCACCAGCAATGATATCTTTAGTTCCAAGAGTGGGGGAGGAGACCAACTGTCACCTTAGTGGATTACCATGAGAGATAAAGAAAGGAAAGCAGAGTAACTCAGTGCCAGCGTGGCTGTGAGCATTTTCCCACACTGGCAACGAAACCCCAAACCGCTCCTCCACCAACCTCGGTTGGAAGCCAGGGACTATATCGTATCTCACACGTGCTGCGTGGTGACCACAGGAGCCACTGAACGCTGACAGTCCTGAGAAGCGATGCCACACTTCAAAATGAGAGTGCTCACTTTTAATATTACATTGCAGTTATCATAGCATGTTGAAATGAGATCTCAGATTGTTCTTAAATCCCAGCTTCCCCCCCCCTCGCCCCCCCCCCCCCATGATGGTGACCAACAGTCTCGGCCTTAGATGTGGCCAGGTACTGAGTTTTAGCTAACACTGGGCCACTCAGCATTTACCTAAAACGTGCCGTTTGTTGGCCTCTAATTTAATGTTGTTCTAATCATTGTTTAGTGACTGTGTTAGACAGTGTTTGCTCTTTGTTTGGGTCACTAAGAAGTGCAGGGTCAAGTGCGTGTTTACTGCTTTCAATGGTCAGGGCCTTAGTGTATGCAACAGGAATTAATTATGTCATGGCTTCATCTGACTCTACTGTTCTTATTTTCTATTTGCTCTTATTTCCTTATCTAATAACATCACATTTTTAAAGTTACTTTTTATGACAGTTATCATAGAGCATAATAAGCAATTAGAAATAGCATCTCCGGTTCCATCCCTGTCCACTCATCCGAGGCAACCACTTTCATTTCTTTTGGCCATTTCTCCTGGTGCTGACCTCCAAGTTGTTAAGTAATATGCTTATACTGAAACCTCACGGTGTATCAGTTTTTGACATTATTTGTTGATTTCCTGTTCTTGTTTTCCTACTCATTGTTCTCTTTCAAACCTTGTGTTAACTTTTCTTTTAAAATTTCTGATATTATATTTTTAATTTCCAAGAGTGTTTTCCTCTTTTCTGATTGTTCCCATTGTGCCCTGACTGAATTCCTGACCCAGAAATTATATAGGACTGTAATGACTAGTTTCAGCAAGGAAACCAAATTTAGAAGAACACACACGATTGAATCACTCTCAGATTTAGTTCTCCAAGACCCATCCGTTTTTTATGTCAGTCAATGGGAGAATTAAAAGGAGATATGAGCCCTACCCAGTGTGGCTCAGTTGGTTTAGTGTCATCCTATGCACCAAGAGGGCACTGGTTCGATTCCCAGTGAGGGCGCATGCCGGGTTGTGGGCTTGATCTCCAGTACAGGAGGTTTCTCTCTCTCTCATTGATGTTTCTCTCTCTCTCTCCCTCTCCCTTCCTTCTCTCTAAAATCAATAGAAACATAGTTAAAAAGGAGGTTTGGTAGGAGCTTCTAGGTCTGCCTCTTTCTCACCTATGAGGGGGCACTAATCTGCTATTTTCCCTGGGGGATAGTGTGTTTGTTTTGATTGGCAGGACAAGAAGTCTCCAATGGCTTCTACATGGATGATCCTCTCAGAATAACTTTTTTCTACTGTCTGAAAGCCAGTGTGGGAATCCCACCCTTTGCTGACTCTGTCTATCCCTGCACTGCACTTGGGGAGTAAGGTGGGTTCAGGGCCTATTCAGTCCATAATGACACAAAGTCGCATCAAAACTCTATCACCTCGCTCTCATGAGCACCTACTCTGTGCTGACCTTAGTGATTTCCTGGGTTATTTATTTTTTAACATTATACTATTTGCAAAGATTCTCTCTCTCTTTCTCTCTCTTTTTAGAATTACTGTAATTTACAACTGGCATCCAATGATGCCTAACAAGTTTGAGTATCACTTTTCCCAGTACATGTGATTCCAGCAAAGTGGCTGCAGGCCCACTTGGGAAAGGCTAGAGTGAGGGTTCTCATGAGTAGTGATAGCATAAAGTTCTTCCTCAAAGATGTGTGGTTTCCTTGTCAGCAAGAAGCGTGGTTTGTGAAATGACCCATTTCCGAGAGTTTGGAGAGAGGCAACGTTCTCTTCAAATCAACTCAAGAAAATGTTAGGCCTGGTTTTGGCCAGGCCTAACATTTTCTTGAGTAAGTCGTGATAGAATTCCTGGGATCGCCATGGTGAATGAACACACTCAGGGGTTTCTGGATGCCTGATGACTCCTTGCGCCCTGATCGCCACCCTTTTTCTGTTGGCTTTTATAATGGCTGCACCTATGTTGTTTCTGGCAGGTCAAAACCACACTTAGTATATTCCCTAATATACTAAGGTCAAGGATTGTATTTGAATAACAGCTCCTCCCACCACCATTCCAGATGACCTTCCTCTCCAATCTTGTCTTAATGACAAAGGAGAGGAGGGTCTTCTCCACTACATGTAGAGAGAGTGAGGTAGACTGATCAGAGCTCACCTAGCATGGACCAGTATTTGGCCCAAATCTGTAGTAGCCCAATCAGAAATCTCTTAGACCTTAGTCATTGAGTTCAGTGTTTCTGGTGAGTGCACATACCAATCAATTCAGCCCAATCCAAAATTCTGCCCTGCCCTCTTTTATGAAGCACTCTCAAAATCCAAACTCAGCTTTTTGATACGACATAGGAAACAAGTCCGGTAATTCCTTAGGAGATCGTCTTCCCTGCTCTGATTCTGCATGTTATCTTCTGGGCCATGTTGAATTCGACTCCTATTTACTAAGTGAGCATGAAGAGTGGTACATGGGATGAGCTGCGAACTTTCTCATGTTCGGGAAAACGGCTTCGTTGGGAATGAGGGGTGTAGAAGACAGCGTGTCCGAGGGCACAGGAGGGTCAGGGCTTTCCAGGTCCTCTGCGTCCTTCCAGATATTCCCAGCCCCATGGATTCTTCCTCTATCTCAATGCTTTCCATTCATACATGGTTTTCTCTTGACTACACAGGGCCTGCTGTGGCTCGGCATTAGGGAGGGCCCCCTAGTGTTCCCTTTTCCCACTGCAATTGTAATTGCAGCTGGTGTTAGCAAGTAAGAGACCATTTGAGGCCAATTTGCCAGGACAAACTGAGCCAGGAAGAACCTTGTCCTACCTGAAAATTGAGAGGCTTTCCTCAGTTCAAAAAGTCTAGATTGTATCTGTTTATATCTCTCTGTATATTTGATATAATTGCTCCCTCCCCCTCCCCCGCCTTATATCTCAGCCAGGATCTGGGTCTCTCACGTCTTTTTAAAACCTGCAGCCTTGTCCTGAAAATTCATGTGAGCTCCATGTGCACACGAGAGGGCTGAAATTTTGGGGTTTTTCAATTTGCCACTAGTATGTTGAACCAACAGGACCCACGTGGTATAAACAGAAAGAATACTTATCATTGTGTCTCATGTTCCTTTAATTAGAATTAGATTGTGACTAATCAGATTTAATTAACTTGAATTAGAAAGTGAATTCTAGCCCCATGAAAAACTTGGGCAGTCCTATGACTTTTGTCATCACACTTAGGTCCTAAAAGTCCCCTAACCATTTGAGGTCACAGAAGGACAGAGTTTTAATTCAGAAATAGAAGAGTTGATCCCCATAGGGATATCAAAATTCAAATGGATTTGACATTTATATCTTACTCTCCATCCCTGCTCCAAGCTGTCTAAGGGAGGAACCCATTGCAGGAGAGAGAAATGGGGGTGCCATCCTTCGTTCCTCTCTCCCTCCCTGGTATTCCTCCCCTCCCCCAGCTTGCTAAGCATGGTTTCTAGACCTCCGACTGGGTGGGCACTGGGATGGGGAGGAAAGTCGGGGTTAGGAAAGTTTCTGGCCCCAGCAGAAGATGTGACCCCTAGGACAGGCAGGTGTTTAAAAGTTAATTCTTTCTCCCACAGACTACCTTGTAGTCATTGGACACACCCTTGGGAATATTTAACGTAAGGTCTGGGGTTTTAAAGAAATGCATTTTCCCTGGCTGACAGCGTCCCACTAGCTTCTGTTGTCTGGCGTCCCCTGTACACCCATTTGCTCATGGGGTCCCACAGACAAGCTCCATCCGGGCAGTCTTCAGGGGCAAGATTAGAAATCCTCCAGCCAGCACTCTCTCATTTGGTCCATGGAAAAGAAACCTCACAAAATCAACTCTGATGACCTGCCTTAGGTGACCCTAACTATCTGAAAGTAGATCCATCCTAAAGTAGTGGCAATTTTTCTCTACTTCACCCCCAAAGCAGCCAACTGGCCAGTCTCTTGTCCCCTGATTTCCGGGGTGAGAGTCAGATCCCAATGCACAATGCTTCCTTAACCATGGTGACCTGTCTTGGGCTTACATGACAACTATATCATCAGTGACATTGGCATCACTCTTACTAGGCTTGAGAGACTAGCACCCATCGTGCCTTCCCCTCCCCCGTCCAGGGTAGGTGGCACCAGCAGCCCTCAACAAAGAAATATCTCTCTAACTATCATCAGTCTAATCTCTTTGTCCCCAGTACAGGTGAGGGGTCTCAAGAGTCAGGACACCTATTTCTAGAATGCCTTTGTCAATTCTGCACATCCAAGATCTCTGGGCTCCCACTTGCACGGAAACTTCCAATATGCTACCTTGGCACAACATTATTTTATTTCACAATTTAACCCTATTTGCTTTGAACTGCACCCAAGGTCAAGGTAGAACTACCCAGGGATTTAAGCAGCTTGTCTACAGACCTCACATCCTGACTTTCCCCCACAACCTGGTCTCCCTGGTTAAAGTGTGGCTATCCAAGCCCCAGACCCTGGGAGAGGTGGATTGTCAGGGTCAAGAAACTTCTCTAAAGGACAAAAAGTGAATATTTTAGAATGTGTGGGCCATGCAATCTTTGTCATAATGACTCAAGTCTGTCATGGGGCAAAAACCACTCAGCCACGTTCCGGCAAATTCATGGTGCAGGCACGGGCCAGATGTGGCCTGTGGCTCACATTACACCCACCCCTGGATCAGATCAGTGCATAGAGAAAGAGAGTGGTGACCCTACCTGTACTGGGGTTTTACCCGGGGGCAGAAATGGAAGAAAACCCAGTGAAGTTATTGGTGGCGGACAGACTAGGAAAGAGAGGAACCTGCTTTGTTCAGGAGATTTCATGACTACAATTTTAGTTCTGGAATTCGAAGAAAACCCAGAAATTCAAACTGGGAAAGGATCATCTTTTTTTTTTTTTTTTTTTTTTTAATAGCAGAGTATGATGCTAACACAAAGGAGGAGGAACAGGAAGTCCACGCTGCCGTGTGTTCATGATCCCCTGCCGTCGTCAAGGTCAGATGGTTCCACCATGGTGTAGTGCCTCTTGGACCACTATGCCTTCCAACCAATGGGCCCCCCTGCCTGGGCACCACCCTCACTTCCACCCTTTGCTTCATGAACACATGGTTGACAAACCAGTTCGAATATGTTGCAGACGCTTTACCCTCCAGCCTTAACTGAGTGTTTCCAACACCCAGCTTCCTGGGAGCTTTCCCCAGACTAGGAAGAGGCCTGGGCCAGAGTGCTGGGAAAGCAACCACCCCAGGAGCAGCCCTCAGGAGTGCAAAGTAAATACCCCAACCCCCTTACCCTGGAGTGGGATAACTGAAGTGTGACCTACACTGTTTTCTTGGAGTTTTCTAGCAGCTTTGAGCTCCAGGCGCCGCTCTCGCCCCCCCCCCCGCCCCCCCCCCCCCGCCCCGGAAGGAGCTTTGTGATGTGCCCTTGGCTGGCATCTTCCTTTTCCTTCTTGTACTTTCCAAATAAACTCTTGGCTCTCCTATCCTTGCCCAGGCACTGCTCTTGGGGGAACCCAGCCTAAGCAGAATGTCACTCTCTCTGTGTCCTTTGTGAAATGTCTTCATTTTGCTTTCTGCAACAGGGTCTCTGGGTCATCTGTCACATTTCATTATGGTCATTTGAGTTAGATGGGTCTCTTCCACTGAACAATGAGGGAGTTTTCTAGAAATGGGTCTTGTTTGATTTTGTTTGCATCACCAGCATTTCCCCTGGTCTGTGGCACAGTGTTCAAGGCATGTGTGTGCTGACTACAGGAAGCTGGTTGTGTAGGTAGAGTAGAGGTGAAGGGTGGCGGGGGGGGGGGGTTTGAAGGGAATAGCTGCACTACTTAACACATGAAGCAGCCACTAGCTTCACGTGACTATTAAAATTGAATAGAAACTGCCGTGGCTGGTGTGGCTCAGTTGGTCAGGTGTTGTCCTGTGCACCAAAAGGTTGCCAGTTCTACTGCTGGTCAAGGCACATGCTTGCATTGTGGGCTCAATCCCCAGTGGGGATGTGCCGGAGGCAACTGATTGATGTTTCGCTCTCACACCGATGTTTTTCTCCCTCCCTCTCTCTCCCTATATCTCTCTCCCTTCCTCTGTCTAAAAAAATCCACTAAAATTGAATAAAAATTAAAATTTCAGTTCCTCAGTCACACTAGCCATATTTCAAGTACTCATAGCTGCACGTGCTGGTAATGAGCACACTGGATGGTGCAGATGTGCTGGGCTGGGGAGCACAGTGGAGCACCCTGAAGTCATGATGTGATTGTGGACAGTTTGTATGGGTCACAAAGCTCCTAAAAGCCTCCAGGGACCAGGGGAGCATATAAACAAGCACCTCTATCTGGCACTGTAATTACCTAAGGGCAGACACTACTTCTCAATGAAACTCTCTCCCTCTCGCTCTCTCTCTCTCTCACACACACACACACACACACATATGATCTTGGCCTTTGATTTTTTTCAGTCAACCATATATCACTTCTGGTGCTTTGACGTCATGCTGTCTCTTGGCCAACTTCTTCTCTGGGTGTTCCTGCCACCTCTTTTTCCAGCTATTGCTCTTTCATTGCCTCCACATTTGCACTTGTCCCCTGACTTATCTCCTGCATGGTTCTGGGGCCTCCCTCCATCTTTGGCGTGTGACCTGATTTATCTTCCTAAGGCACCATGTTGATAATTTGCTCAGAACCTTTTACTAGCTCCCCTTGCCTTGCCAACAAAGCCCAAGATGCTTTGCCTGAAATTCGTGACCCTTCCCGGCCCACCAGGCTCACCCTTCCATCCACACACATCCGTGCTCTCCCCTCTCATCTTTGTACTGGACATTTCATTGGCTTAAGGTGCCTCCCCAATCCTCTCCCTTTCCAATCCTCTTCGTCCTTCATAAAACTTGCTCAAAAGCCACTTCCTCCATGAAGTCTTCCTCTATCAGACACCCCCTTCCTGAACCGGGCATAGCATTGAGTGCATTCCTCTTTTCACTGGTGTTATTTGTTTCTGTCTTACACCCCTCCTCAATGAAAAGTTTCCCGGAGGCACAGATTGTGTTTGTCTTAGATATTTTGCATCCTGCCCTGAGCTGAAAGCTATGGTTGTGCATCCTGTCTATATCACCTCACACACAGTTGTTGAATGAGCGGTGAGCCAGGCATTTAGGAGTACAGTGTCTGTACATTTCAGGGCTAAGAAGTGTCTATGAGCAGGCTTTATTCTCTATCCTGAAAATGCCAAATTGCTCTTCTGTTGAGTCACTCATGGGAAATGTGGTCATTCGGTGCCAATAGAAAATCAACTCAATATTAAGAATGATCAGAGCAGGTGTGGCATACCATTATGTTGCTTGAAAGTACATAGCCATAAACTGTAAAAAAAACAAAAACAAAAACAAGCCCTAGCCAGTTTGGTTCAGTGGATAGAGCGGTGACCTGCAGACTGAAGCATCCCAGGTTCGATTCCGGTCAAGGGCATGTACTTTAGATGTGGGCACATCCCTAGTAGGGGGTGTGCAAGAGGCAGCTGATCAATGTTTCTAACTCTCTATCCCTCTCCCTTCCTCTCTGTAAAAAATCAATAAAATATATTAAAAACAAACAAACAGCCTTTTTATCAAGCAAGGAAAGAGCTAAGCACCTTAAGAAGTAACATAATTGATTTATTGTATTTTGTGAAATATGTTTCATTCATGTCAATAGCTGGCTGAAGTGAAGATTTAAAATATATAAAGCTTTGCCTGTCTGTAGCTGCATATACTAACTCTCTAACACATGCATTAAAATGTATGTTAACTCTTCACAAGCAAAGCTCTGCTTTGCAGGGTTGACAATAAGTAAATTGGCCAGCCATTGGCCTCTGGTAATGACTTCATGGTGCATAGATATACCGCAACCATTGTGTCTATATTTTTAATGTCTTCAAGAACTTTTTCCAGTGCTCAAAGCACTGATGTCATTGGCTAAATACATTTGCTTCATGTGCCCAGTGCATTTTCTGGAGGCAGCTTCCTGCATCTGACCTAAAATACAGCAGAGAGCTCCTGCTCCCCTGATGACCGGGACACAGAGCTGATTCTTTCCAGTTTCTCACTGGGAAGGAATAGGTGGCATTTGCCCAGGTGCACCACCACCTGCCTGTGGAAGAAGTGGCGCAGGTGCTGCCGGAACCTCTCCCCGATGAAGGCGTAGATGATGGGGTTGACGCAGCAGTGCGTGTAGGAGATCACCTCCGTCACCTGCAGGGCCATGTCCAGCTGGTTGCTCCGCGCACAGTTGATGTCAAAGATCTCTTGAAAAGCGGAGAGAAGGACCACCAGGTTGTAGGGTGCCCAGAAAATGAAAAAGACCACCATGATGACAAAAATGAGCCGGATGGCCTTGTGCTTTTTCCTGCTGGGGCATCTCATCAGCGTCTTGATGATTCCGGAGTAGCAGACAACCATAATGAGCAGGGGCAGAGCCAGGCTCAAGAGGTTCATTCTCACAGCATAAAACCGCTTCCAGGCGTCCTCCTCATCCTCGGGGTACAGGGAACTACAGAACAGCATTCCGGACTGCTCCTGGGCCTTATGGAAGAGAAATTCCGGGAGGGCCACCAGCCCCGCCAGGACCCATGTGAAGATACTGCTTACGATGCCAATAGTGACGGTCCGGGTTCGCAGGGCAAACACGGCGTGGACAATGGCCAGATACCGGTCTAAGGTCAGCAGGATGATGAAAAAGATCTCCCCGTACAAGCCGATGCAGTAAAGCCCCGAGAGCAACTTGCACATCCAGTGGCCAAAAACCCACTCATTCCACTTCAGGTAGTGGATCCAGAAGGGCAGAGTGAAGAGGAAGAGCAAGTCACAGATGGCCAGGTTGAGCAGGTAGATGTTGGTCAGGATGCAGAGGCGCCTGTATTTTGTGAGGATCACCACCACCATCATGTTGCCCAGCAGCCCCACCCCGAACACCAGGGCGTAGAGTGGGGGCAGCAGCTGGGTCCCAAACACTTGGACATCGACTTTGACACATGGTGTGGAGAGCCCATACTCATAGAAGGTGGTCTCTCCCTCCATCTCAGGCCAGACTATTGTGGTGGCCATGTCTCTGGTCCCTACGGTAGAAGAAGCAGAAACAACCCCACAATTACTAGTAGGCACGGCCACTGCTTCTGAATTCCAGCTGGTTTGTTACTTACCCAACAAAGCCACGTGTGACAAACAGCCTATATGTGCAAAGGTTTTTCAGTGTGCCCATCAGAGCTGCTGTGAGGGAGGAGTCAGAAATGCCAGATGGAAGATTGGAAAGTCAGCATGACCGCGATGAGAAAGGAGACAGAAGGGCTGTGGATGGCGGTGAAGACGGGGGGATGTTGATTTCTGAAAGTATTTGAAAGAAGTACAAAACAGGAAAACACAGGCTGGACAACAATGACAATAACAATAATATAATCGTTATTCCTATTACTGTAACTTTTAGGATAGTTGGCATTTTATGTTTTTATATATGACTTTCAAAATCATCTTACCTATTTAAAAACTAAATGCTTTTAATAATAATAGTGATATTATTATTACAAAAAATGACCTCTCTCCCTGGCCTCTTGATAATGTGCTGTTCACCAGAGCTAATGGAGAAATTGAACCTTGAAGAAATTTAATCATTTACCCCAAACTCTCTAACAAGTGAATACAAAAGTTCAGGTTAGCTCTGGCTGGTGTGGCTCAGTTAGTTGGAGTGTTGTCTCATTCAGGTTATGGGTTCGATTCCCAGACAGGGCACATACCCAGGTTTCCCCCTGTTGGGGTGCATACAAGAGGAAACCAGTTGATGTTTCTCTCTCACATGGGTGTTTCACGCCCCCTTCCTCTCACTCTAAAAATCAGTGAAAATGTGTCCTAGAGTGAGGATTAAAAAAAATATTTTTTTTTTGCCCAGCTGGTGTGTTCAGTGGTTGAGCGTTGACCTATGAACCAGGGAGTCACAGTTTGATTCCCAATCCAGGCACATGCCCCATTTTCGGGCTCAATTCCCAGTAGGGGGTGTGCAGGAGGCAGCAGATCAATGACTCTCATCATTGATGTGTCTTTCTCTCTCTCCCTCTCCCTACCTCTCTGAAATCAATAAAAATCTATTTAAAAAAATATATATATATATATTTTTTTAAGTTCAGGCTAGATCTTCAGTATCTAGGACCAATTTTCTCATCACTAGAGTCAAATGCAGTAATTTTTAAGTTTAACTTTTGATGATGTAGCTATTAGATTTATTACTAACAGTTACAGTTATAAACAGTATTAACCTAAGTTAATTTACCCCCTTTCTGCTCCTCATAATACTGAGACGAGCCTGTCATGCAGGCCAATGGGATGGATTCCTTATCAGATTTGACATTTTTAAGATCAGGATCCCCAGGGTCAGTGCCTGCTTTTCTTACAATTACACACTTCACCAGAGAAAAAGGAAAACTGGACAAGGAGGGAGTCCTAGGAAGGACAGTCAATCCCTGCACTACTGCCTCAGAAGAAATTCTTCTGACTTAATCCTCTCCATGCGGAGGATGGGGAAGGACATGAATGTTTAAGTCAATGCGTGTTTCTCAAGGCAAGTCCTAGAAAAGCAACAACTGGAGCCAATGGCCAGGACTTGTCTTTGCTCCCTAACAGAGCACTGAGCTCCCAAAGATCTTCCCTGCCAGGGTTCTGTGTGGGTGGGAGGCACAGCAGCCGGTCCTGGCCCTTCCTCTCACCAGCTGCAGGCCTGCGACAAGCCCTCACCTCTGAGCCTCATGAGCTTATCTCCAAAATAAGGATCACGATACTGCTTGAGGTTGTGGCAAGGACCAGCTGAGACAGTACACGACCGCATGTGAAACTCAGAACAGCTGTAACATGGGAAAGAAGCAGAAGTGAAAGAAAGGCAACGAGAAGCCATTGCAGATGAAACTAGGAAAATGGGGTCTCTGTGGATCTGTTTTCATGGCTCTGTCCCAGTGCATCAGTGACACAGGCAGGTTTTCCAGGTGGAACACGGAGGAATGGCTGATTGATCTGATCTTATCAACATTCTTATTCCTAATGGCATAATCCACAGCAGCTGAGAAAAAACCCACATTGTTCCATGTGTTATGCATTTACAACCACAGAGAGCGTCCCTCTCTGCTTTCATGTCAAAGGAGTAGAGCTGCCTGCTCCAGACAACAAAGGTGTAGTAGCCTCTATTCAGCATTAATCCTTTATATTTTCTTTCCTTCTCTCTCAGACTGATCTAAAAACAAGTCCATTTAAAATTTTTTCCTGAAGTTTTGTTCAACTTGACGACTGTGCCTTTAAATCATGTGTCACTTCCATAAAATCAACATGATCAGTGAGCTAACATTGGAAAACCTTTAGGGGGTGCTAGAGTGCAACGCATGGGGGAGCACACAAGCAGATTCTCCGCTGGGGAGCCAACTCCAGGATTACTAGTCACCTGGGGTCAGAAATATGAAAACTGGCCTCTTATAGTTAGATGTGCTTTTCATCTGTCTACACAGTCCTAAGGAAAATGAATACTTAAATCTGAAATAGTTAGAAGGCTTGTATTAGGCTTTTAAAAATGGCTTTTTACAGTTTGGAAAAATAAGACAATAATAGTAAAGAAACAAACATCAACAATAAAGAAAAGCAAAAAACGAAAGTTGAAAATCTTGCCATGCTGAGTTTAGCACTAATATTTACACTTCTCCCTACGATGTGTACACATGGGTATACACTATACCAAAAAAAAAAAGAGAGAGAGAGAGAGAGAGAGATGATACTCCTTTAGCTGGTTCACTAAAATTGCTCATCACAATTCCACTGTGCAATGCAAATGGAGACTTTTTAGTGTCCAAAACTATTTGGATCTCTGTTACCAGCTTTGCACCCGCTGCGGAGCCAAAAAAAGAATTCACAAATTTGAGTCAAAGTGGCTTAAATTTAGCCTGGCAACATATAGAGAAATTCGTAAAACCTAAAGTTGTTGCCAACTCATAATTTTAGTTTCTTGTCTTCTCTCATTGGTCCTTTGTAAAATGGCAGTGGTGCCCAGCTGGCATGTGGATGAGCATTGACCTATGAACCAGGAGGTCACAGTTCATTTCCCAGTCAGGGCACATGCCTGGTTTGCAGGCTTGATCCCCAGTGTGGGGTGTGCAGGAAGCAGCCAATCAATGATTCTGTCTCATCATCAATGTTCCTATCTCTCTCTCCCTCTTCTTTCCTCTCTGAAATCAATAAAAAATATATTTTTAAAATACAGGGTTGAGGCGACATAGTCCCAACCCTGAGTCTTTTGCTGTCATGTGCTGCAATGGTTTGTAGCTAATGGCACCATGATCCATGGATTCTTGGTCTTCCCTAGGCACTGTGACCTCTCCCAGGTGGAAGTGTTCCCTTAGCTCTGGCTGGAACCGAAACCCCTCTGTCAATGCCACATCCTATCAGGGTCCTGGCTCAGGACCTGTGCCCCTTCAGAATGGACAAACACCCAGGCCTCATACAAACCAGGAGCTCTCAAGAGGGCAGACTAGATTTTTTTGCCACCTGACCACCTACTTAACTGCTATCCCATGTGGGTAAAGAGGTGAGTTGCAGGGACACATCCTCTTAGGGTTCCCCCCAATTTATTAAAGAGTCCTCTGCACACACCAACTCCGGTCAAAGCCTGGATGGGAAAGATAGGGAACCACAGGTATGATGGCTTCCCCCCATGAAGAGGAGCCTCTTCCCCACATTCCTATCCAGCCAGGTCCAAAGAAATATATTTTAGGTCCGTGCCCACAGGAGCCAGGCGAAGAGGTCTCATTATCATGTTGGGGCCAAGCCGTGTTGCAGTAGAAAATGAGCCCTTTGGGTCTGATGTTAGCTGTGAAGTTAACATATTGCGGACGGATCACGAGAATTCTCTTGTTTTCTAGTCTAAGGCTTGTGGCCAATCATCCTTTAAAAAGATATTAGCTTGTAAGAACATGTAATAAATAACTTCAAAATGCAATGGGTATTTAATTTTAAAGTGTGCCTTTAACATTTATGTAAAATATTTTTTGTACTCGTTCAGTAGAAACTTATCTGGCCACTGGGTAAAGCTAGCAATAAAACTACTGGTCCGCCATGTGCTAAGATCCCATAAGAGGCAACCCAAAGGGTTGCTGGTTCCCCATAATGGGTTGGTGTGGTGGAGAAGGGGATAGGTGAGTAAGAAGTTTATCCCGGAGGTGAGAAGTCCAAAGGGAAGGCGTCCCAACCAGAGAGAAGAGGAAGGCTGACTGCTAGGTTAGGGCGTCCCACTAACACAGGGTAGCCAGGGATCTGGCCCTGGAAGAGTGGACCATCCTGCCTCACATTCGAGGACTTTGGTGAGGCAAAAGCTGGCAAATCAGAGCATCAAGGGAAGGGATGCTTATCAGAAATTTGAGTGGATGGTGTGGTCTGGAGAAGCCTGAAGTCAGGAGTGGGGGTTCCCACAGGCCCATGGTTTGGGCACCAAAATGTTAGGTCTGCAGGGACAGAAGCCAAGTAAGGAACGTTGTGAGAGTATTTTTGCATTCTCTCACAATAAACCATTGGGTGTTGATGTCAGCCCCAAGGGGGTAGTTAGGTTCTCTTATGTAGGGTAGAAGTATGCAATATAGGGTCAGGGTGTCAAGCAGAGGAAACGGAGGGGAGTGGAGGGCAGGAGTCATCCAGGAAGGCAAAGGAGGAAAGTGCACAGGTCAGTCAGGCAGAAAGGCGTTCTTATCTTGCAGACGCCAGCTGTCTGCCCCAAGCTACGGGAAAAGGCGTATAACAATGTATATTTCAGAAACATGTCAGAGCAGAAGAGATTAGGGATAGTTCATCCTAACAATATATAGGCAACCTCCCTTGTTAGTGTGGAATATTTAGCAAATATCTCTCCATATTGACAAGCATCTTCTTGTATTCATAGGTTTAAATTTTAATGAATTTTGCAAAGCTGAATTGAGTATAATCATCTAGGATTTGGAGACACTTCTTTAGAAAATATATTTAGGTTTAGAATGCCATTTTAATGATCACAAAAAAACAGATTTTAATGATGACACTCAATGCTGGTGAGGTTGCTCCCAGGAACCTGGAGCACCGAGACATTGTTTAATAAGTTTTAGAAATCTTATATATATCAAGAACCATCCAGAGACAACGGCTTTCTTTGATTAAGTAGTTCATCTCCTAGGAATTTACCCTAAGGAGGAAAACACAACTGTGCACAAAGGTGTCCACTGTGGCATCATTTTCATTATAGAAAGAGACGAAGACTGGAAGCAGTCTAAATGTTTGACACACGAAGGACATTCTGAACAAACTGTAGTCTATTTACACAAAAGGGTATTTATTATGCAGTCATGGTAAGCAGTTCTGGAGGCCAGGTAGAAACATAGACAAATGTTCATGGAAAATGGAGGGAAAGGACGGTGCCTAAATTGAGATCACAACATGAAACTATATGTACATATAAAAGGCAATGGACAAAAAGTAAAAATAGTGGTGGCAGGGAAGTGGATTATCATTTTTAAAGTTGTAAAATTTGAAATTTTTCTACATTTCCTTACAATTAAATTGTAACCGAAGGCAAGTGCTTAGAAGCAGTGACCACTGGAAGACTTAGCAAATACCTAAAAGGTAAGTGGGTTGAAAACCTAGGCAAATTACAAGACAAAGGGCTTTACTCATCAGAACTTGAAACCATGGCGGAAACCTAAGAAACCTGAGGTGGAGGGTATTTCTAAGCATTTGATTTTTGCTTAGAAATGTTAGTGGCTTGCTTCTCCTTCTTGATCTTGGGGGGAGCTGATGTACAACCACCCAGAATGGGGACTTACTTTTGACCAATTTAAGATGCTGTGTAAACGGTCACTTTCCATGATTGGCATACACTTCTGTTAATGTGATCCAAGTTCACATACAGGGATTTTTTTCACAAACCTCATCACAAGCTAACCTTATGGTCACCTAGAATTGCAGATGAGCATGTGATGGGGTTTTTAAAGTGGTCCAAGACTGTATCCAGAGCACTGTCCTAGGTCCCAGGCAAGACATTTAATGCAAACATTGACCAACTGAAACGTAATCAAGAGGAAACCCTAGCCAGTGAAGATTAGCGAAGGAGCCAGGGGCATCCACCCTGCAGAAATGACACTTGGGGAGGAGAGGGAGCAAGGTGCTGGCTGTGGCTGGGGGTGTTCAGCATGATCACAGGGTTCAGCTTCCCGGCCCCTGCTCCTTCCACCCCCACCTATGCCACGGAGAGAGAACCACTGTCTCTTTTCTAGGTAACATGTGTGTTATCATTGATAGCACCCTTGTGAATTATTTTATCTTCTGATAGTTTAAATTTTATATCCTATACCTAGTGCCATGTGGTTAAAAATTATCAGAAAATATAATTTGTAATGATTCTACCATATTGTATAGATATTTGGAATTATTTAATTATTGTCTTATTGATGAATAATTGTTTCCAATTTGCACTTTTATAAATAACTAGAGGCCCAGTGCATGAAATTCATGCATGGGGGGGGGGGGGTGTCCCTCAGCCCAGCCTGTACCCTCTCCAATCTGGGACCCCTTGAGGGATGTCCGACTGCCTGTTTAAATGGGCAGTCGGACATCCCTCTCACAATCTAGGACTGCTGGCTCCCAACTGCTCGCCTGCCTGCCTTCTTGATTGCCCCTAACTGCTTCTGCCTGCCAGCCTGATCACCCCCTAACCACTCCCCTGCCAGCCTGATTGATGCCTAACTGCTCCCCTGCCAGCCTGTTTGCCCCTAACTATGCTCCTCTGCAGGCCTGGTCACCCCTAACTGCCCTCCCCTACAGGCTTGATTGCCCCCAACTGCCCTCCCTTAATGAATTTTGCAAAGCTGAATTAAATATAATCATCTATGATTTGGAGACACTTTTGGACACTAGATGGCCACCACAAGATGGCCAGCAGGGGAGGGCAGTCCCTCCCACACGTGGACAGCCATCTTGTGTGTTGGAGTGATGGTCAATTTGCATATTACTCTTTTATTAGATAGGATGCCACAGTAAACATATTTGTCTGCATTTTTTGTTATTTCCTTAAAGTATATTTCCCAAAGCACCATTTCTACTTGCAGTCGTATGCTAAGGCTCTTGATGCATTTTGCCAAATTGCTCCCAGAAAGTGTGTAACCATATATTTACTCTAGGCCAGTTTGCCGCTCTGTTGACTAATGAGTTTGCCGACCACTGGGATAGGGGCTTAATCACAAGGAACAACAACAGCCTATAATTATTGGAATCGAGAGTCTAGGTCAGTGGTTGGCAAACTCATTAGTCAACAGAGTGGCAAACCGCGGCTCGCAAGGCGCAGTTTGCTGACCACTGCTCTAGGCACTAGTAGGTGACGATACCCTTCCAAGCAAGCATCCATCAACACAGAGAAGATTTAAAAGAACGTAATTTTTTTGCCAATTATATGGCCAAAGGGATGTCATTATTGTTGTAACTGACATTTATTGAATTTCTTTTTAAACTGTAATTTTATTAGTCATGCGTATTTCCTTTTCTATGAATTATCTGTTTGTGCCCTTTACCCTTTTTATTCTACTGGCTATGTCTGTTTTTTTTTTCTTATTGAGTCATACAGTGCTTTCTTTCCCCCAGCAGAAGTAACTCAGCCTGCATGGTTCAATGTTATTATCACCACCTTCTGACAAGAGCTACAAATGTGTTCTAACTCCTATTGCTTCCATATGCTAAGATCCCATATTCCCACCTTCCTCCCCCAAAACATTCATCAAATAACACCTCATTTCCATCACCAGCCAATCCAAGGTTTCCTAGATTAGAAAAGATTTCTATCCCTACCTACCCTCTAACACAGGTCCAGGCAAAGCAGTCAACCTTGTAGATCCAGACAAAAAGATACCAAATCAGTCCACTGATTCATCTAATAGTCTGGCTCAGAGTGGATTTTCAATGAAAACTTAAAACAAGTTTTCTTACAAGTCAGTATCAATAAACACAAAACTGCTAAGTGTAACCCTCATGGAGTGGTCATCTTCTCAATTAGTTGAGAATTTATGAAAGCCTTAGGGAAGGCAACATGGACACAGTTACGGGCTATTGACCGAACAGGCATAAAAGGCTGAGTTAGGATGAGTTGAAGAGGCAAACGTATCATGGTTTGAGTGGGAAAAAGACAGGGAAATGGGAGAAAGCAAGAAGACAATGGACATATTACACTACACACTCTCCCACTTGGGCCCCATGCTGCTTATTAATTGGGGTGGATCTCCCTCCCCTCTGCCTCCTTCATTTAAGAGCACTCCTGGGAGGTATTGCTTCCACCCATCAAAACCCCTTGCTCCATCTCCTCTTTCCTAGAAATATGACATTCTACCTGGAAGTCTCTTCTAAATAAACAGCTTCTTTTGCATTTAGTAAATCCTCCCCCAGCTGAAAATAAAAAGAAGACAAATGGTACCTGCTAATTTAGCAAAGTCCTTTAGGCGTCCAGTGACAGCTTAGGTCTCGCCACTGATGAAGTGCAGGTACATTAGAAAGGTAAGAGACAACCTGACTTCCTCTTCTGAACAAGCTACTGTCTCAGATTTTGCAAGTTTTCAGAAAGATATCAAGTTTAGTGCAGTTCTTGTTTTCAGTGATCAATATCGTACACTCCGTTGAGTAACCCTTGACAAGAATGCTGCTGATGTTGAGCAGTTCCTAAGGGGTTCTGCATTTGCTTGGCATTGCTCATTTTTGAGAAAGGAGTGATAATTCTTTTTATAAAAATATATATATATTTGTATTGATTTCAGAGAGGAAGGGAGAGGGGGAGAGAGAGAGAAACATCAATGATGACAGAGAATCATTAACCAGCTGCCCTCTGCATGCCCCACACTGGGGATCAAGCCTGCAACCCAGACATGCGCCCTAACTGGGAACCAAACTGTGACCTCCTGGTTCATAGGTTGATGCTCAACCACTGAGCCACACCGGCTAGGCAGGGGTGATGATTCTTGAATAATTATTGCTTTAACGCACGGAGAAGCAGGATAATGAAACAAGATTGGAATGTCCCTGTGCAGGAAGAATGTTGACTAGAGGATAACTTAATTGTTCTGTAGATCTCAATAGGATATTTCAGTGAGGCAGGTTGTAGCACAAGTTTACACAACCCAAGAAAACTAGAGTTTGAGTTTCAATTGTAGTAACTATAGCTGCATGACCTTGAGTTAATCATATAGTCTATGGACCTGGACCTCAGCTGTCTCGCCTGCAAACTGGGACTTAACACCATAGGGGTGGTATGGAACCAACTGGATACATGTGCAAAAGGGCTAAGCAAACATGATATGGGTTGAGTAACATATGGCATAAGCTTCACAGGGCAGAGCCAAGTGCCTGCTGCTGTGCTGATGTGCGCAGGGGACTTAGCATGGTGCTGGGCACAGAGCAGGTGCTCACCCTGCATTTGTGGGAAGAGCTCTGACCATGTTTGGTGCCATCTTTGATGAAATGGCTAAGTGAACAAGTCAATGAAATTCACCACGTGTTTATGGACATCTGCTATGTATGTAGGACTGTGCTATATGCTTCAAATGATGCAGAAAAGATAGGAAGAAAGGACAGACATTCTACCAGGAGGGCACTTGGGCATCCTGGGGACACAGCTGGAGGGAGCTTAACAGCCAGCACTCAGCCAGCTGGGTCAGCGGAACCCCTGTCAGAGAAGAGGTAGAGGAACTGGAAGCTTCTGGTCTGAAAAAGAGAAGCTAAGAAGTTCTTAGTTGTTTTATGTTATTAGAAAATTGTCCTTTGCCATGGGTTATGTGAGGCATCCCTGGGTGGAGAGGCTACAAGGGTCTGATTTCTAGCCCCTTGAACAAGAATGGTGTTAGGAGGGTCTCCCAGAAGGGGGGCCGTCCTGGGAGCCCACTTCACCCAGAAATTCAGCTTTAGAAAAAGTTAAAATGGGGGCTTAATTCACATGAGGATAAACACAGCCACGTACGATTCCTGATAGAAATATGACTCAGGAGTCTGTAGGCTCTGGCAGGCCATGAGGTGACTCTGGGGATCTTGTTCAAGTTCTTCCCATGTGGCCCGAAGCTCTCTCCAGGGCCATTTTTGGTATCAAGAGCCTCCGTGTCTTTCAGGTTGTGGCTCCTTTTTGGCTATCACTGGTTAAACCAGCTAATCTATCCAATGTATTTGATGTCTCTTATGATCCAAGCATTAACACGATAACTGTCAAGATGGTGCCTGTGTCCTCCACTGAAGGACTGTTGTGTTCTCTAATCTGCCATTGCTCAAAAGGGTGCTGTGTGGAACCTCCCAGTTTTCTACATAATGCTTCTCTCATACCCTGTTTGGAAAACACTCACAGAGATTCAGAGTACTCGCAAGTCTCTGACAAGTCCTGCAGTGAGGAACCGATTTATATTCTGTTAACCCAGGAGTTCCCAAACCTATTCTTAACATTGAAAAGAGTTCTTTTCCAAATAACACCCATTAACATCCCTCAGAACTAGGGTTCCTTAGGAGAACTCCGGGAGATGCTGGCCTCATGCGTGGCCATCACGACACAGTTGCCAACTGCTCTCTGGCCCATTCTCTCATTTTGACAGGGGTCTCCACAGCAGCCCCAGGAGGTCGGCAGGGATGCTCTTGCTACCTTTTGTTATAGATGAGGAAACGGAGATTCAGCCAGGACTTGGCAAAAGCCACCGAGAGAGTGACAGGCAGAGCTGGGCCAACCTCTCAAGTGCTCTTTTCCACCTGCATCGTACTGCCATCAGACGGACAGCTGGAAATGAGGATGACATCGTGACCAAATGTGAAGGCAGAACCCGTAGCGTTTTCTCTGAGGTCTACAGGGGCTTGTTCTGTCCTGGCCCTTCCCAAGATGGGCAAGATATTGTTGGTGCTTCTTTCAGGCTACTCATGGTCCTCGGCTCACAGGTATACTAAGTGATATGTAGCAACCTGACCCCAAAACTATTACCCTCCGATCTTCCAGATTCTCAATGTCGCATCAACAAAAGCAGAAATCTTTCAGGAGGAAACAACCAAAACCACAGCCACAACAAAGCAAGCCAGCAGTCAGCTTAGGACATAGGAGCATGTGAAAAACAAACAAACAAACAACCTGCAGAAGTTATGAAAGGCCAGAAGTTTCTTGCAGGAGAGCTCAGGTCAACCCCAGCCTTGAGTGTGTGGAAGGAAGTAATTGCCAGAGCAGCAGGGAGGAGTGCACAGCTTCCTTTCATTAGACCCATCCTGTCCCAGCTCCTGGGGGCAGAGTCGTGGGACCTACCTGGGACAGGAAGGTTGGGCTCAAGCCAACACCTCCTTCCACTAATCTTTCAGGAAGTTAATGCAAGGATAGTTGTAGCCAGCAGGGCCAGCCTCTCGCACATTGGTGGAGTGTCTGGGTAGGTAAAGGCATATATATCACTTGACCTACCACTACACAGTTTTCCAAGTGGTTGTACCAATTTATACTTCCACCAGCAGTGTGTGAGCATTCCAGTTGATCCATGTTAACTTGGCTTCACAGAAGAGGAATGAGACACTTAGGAGCTTAATTAGCGTGCCCACAGTCAGTAAAAGGTAGGCCCAGGCTGTAAATAAAGGACTGTCTCATTTCAGAGGCTCGTCACTGACGTGCACCCCTCCACCTACAGCCTGCTCTCTGCACAAAGGTGGCAAGTTCCAGGCCGATGGCCATCATTGTCAATCTGTTACCTTTTTACCTCTCTCTTCCACCATCTCTTTGTGGACAGGCTGTCAAAGAGGGGAGACCCAACCCAGCAGTCTCATGGGATGTTCCCAGAAAGGGGGCACTGGGGCACCTTGTCTAAAATCTTCATTTTTACAGATGGGGAACCTGAGCCTTGAAAAACTGAGCATTTCCAAAGCACGTTCAGGTTTATGATTTCTGCACGGCACTTGGCGGCAGACGGTGAGAAAGGCTAGCAGAGCCCCTGTTGTACAGGAAAACAGATGGAAACCAAAACTCAAGCACAGAGCAGGTGTTGGTAGTTGTGAGGAGAATCATAATAAGCATCACTTATCAGACATTTTCCCTTGTGCCAGGTGCTCATGACATTTTTCACACAGGAAGACCAGGTGCATCCTCCTATTGGCCTAAGCATTCAAAATTCTCATCTGATAGAGGGGGAACCAAGACTTAGAAAGGCTAGTGATCTGCCCATGTCTCAAGCGGAGAGCTGGGATTTGAACTTAGCCTGTGTTGGACCATTGCATGAAATAGGAGCCCGGACTCCGAAGAGCTGGCCAAATTCTATCCTACAGACCTGTATTCACTTCAGGCTGGAGGCTTCTCTAGGTAAAATCAACTCTGTGGGGTTTGGGGGTGGGGGTGGGGGAGGGGGCAAACTGGGGGAAAAAGAGGGACAGTGACCAATCAGAAGTGAAGAATGTAGGGGGCGCCAAAGAGACGCTGCTGCCTCTCTAGTTTATCAGCCAGGTCATTTTGAGGAACAAAGGACTCATTGTTCCCATTTAAATCCTCCCACTTGCAGTCTTTATTTAAAAAAAAAAAAAAAAAAAAAAAAAAAGCTACTCACTGACCACAAGAACTCCACGCCCTGCATCTGCCTATCCCTCCATTCCCAGCCCTCAATTGCTCCACAAGTTCTAGGAACATCTCATTGCCACCTCCCTCGCCCAACTCAACTCCACCCCACCCTACCCTATCCAATCCCCTTAAGACAGAGCTCCCCAGGGAGAAGTGCAGTCAAGTGACCAAAAAAAAAAAAATCCTTCGAGTGAACTAGGCTCCAGGAACTGGCCACCGGTGGGCATTGTGGCCATTCATGGACACCCAACTTGACAAAAAGAAGAATTTTTTTTCCCTTTCTTATTCTGAACACCTGACAACCTCCAGAGTCCTATCTCCATCATTACACAGGAAGCTGAGGACTTCCTACTCTATCAGAATCTTGAACCTTGCAAACAAAGACTCTGAAAGCTCTAGAAACAAAGACTTTGTGGACAAAATCCCTTGACGCCGGAGTAAGTGGCACCTGTCTTTTCTGTCTTGTCAGTTTCTGTGCAGGGCTATCTGGTTTGAATACATGTAGGTAGCTAGGCAGGACTGTGATCCTGCTCACGCTGCAGGGGGTCATTGCTTTATCTGTCTATCTCCTCAAATGGGAAGTGGGGGAGGGATTCTTCCAAGACCGGACAGATGTCTGAGTAGCCTGTTGATGCACTTGTAAGGCAGTGAACTGTGTAGCCATACCGAGAGTGGGTGGATTTGTAAGACTGGGTACTCATACATAAAATAGGTTTTCATTTTTTGCTAAATAAGGGAAGCTTTCTTGAATGATAGGTTGTTGGTTACTGATTTAAAAAGTCAGCCCAGTATTAAGGGACAAGAGGCACTTTCTGTGGAAGGCTATTCAAGAGGAAATCACTTGCCAAGTTTCCCCGTGTAAATGAAAGCCATACGTGTTGTATGAAGTCATTGTAGCAAGAAGGAGGTAGGAACTGGAAAAGCCCCCGCAGGTGCAAGGACGCTCTGGTACTGAACCAACTTCTTAAGAAGACTAGAACCAGGGATCCTCAAAGTCGACGGTGGGCTGGGTTTGAAGGAGGTAGAATTTCATTCCCCTGAAGGCAGGGAGTTGTCCAGATGACTTCTTGGGATGCATCTCTTCTGTTTTACTAACAAAGAGGCAGCAGAATTTTGTTCCGAAGATGGAGGGGCATGGAGGCTGCTTGGAGGTTATCTACTTCAACGGTTCCTCCGTATCTGGAGGGTCTCAGATTTCCAGAGTTAGAAGTTCCCAGAAGTTTACAAAACCTGCCCCCAGGCTGTGTGCCACTCATTGACTTGTTAGTCCCCGCTCTGACTAGCAGGACAGCTCTTAGGCTATTGAGACTGGGGCTGGGGGTTAGGGGAGGCATTGAGGTGCTGCTAAATATTTCATAATGGGTTGTCCTGAAAAGAGCCCTGATTTCTAGTCGTGCCAATTGCCGCATGTAAATATTCCCACTGTGGTTGATTTCAAGCTACCAAATGCTGAATGTGGAGTTGGGAGGACATGCAAACAGTTGGTTCTTATGAGCCAGGGTAAGCCAGCTGCACACCACCAGGCCCGGTGTCTTTACCCTCGCAGACTGCCCTTTCTCTGCTCAGTCTCATCAATTCCCAGGCGGGAGGATAATGGCATTGAAAGGTTCCTGGCTCCAGGGCCAGAACTGACCACTGTGTAATGAGCTGGGGGCAGATTTTGCAGCTAAGACTACAGCATGGCTGGCAGGTTGGATGGCAACGGGGTCCTTGGTTTCTCCTCCAAGGCCCCTCCACCCCCAGCCCATCTCCCTTTGGGAATGAAAGGTCCAGAGTGGGTCGGGATCGAGCACCTATGACATGAAGCCCTAATGTATCAACAGAGCTTTTATTTCAGACGTCTGGGTGCAGGTGGGCTGAATCTAAAAAAAGGAGTTAGCCTCCACTGAAGGAAGGGAAGGTTTTTGTCAGCTATTGCTGGCTGCAGGCAGTTTCTGCTGGCGTAAGGGTCCGGTCCTTCTATCTCCCATCACCAGGTGTCCTCTGCTTATCTAAGCTTTGTGGTGCTCAAGGCTGCAAGCTTTCTGCAAGATATCTGCTAAGCACAATAAGTTTCCTCTGCCCCGTTTTATTCTCTTTAACCCTTTCAAGGAGCAGTGTGTCCTGGAGTTGGAGGTCGGGGGTATGGAGATGACTCTGTTTAAATGGCATCTGACAATGCTGACTCAACATGCCTTCACCTTGGTCAAAATTCCCCCCAAAACTGGGCTCATGGGGTCAGTCTTACACTAGTTGCTCTTTGTGCTTCCGAAGTGCTTGTTGCTTCCACTATAAACCCACTGGGCCCCGAAATGCTGACTGTGGAGCTAATGTGCCAGCACTGGCAGTGGCAGCAGAAATCAGAAATTGTCGACACAGCTTTGTTAGTGACTGCCAGCCTGGGTTTCTCCAGAAAGAGGGCTAATTACTCAGTCAAGGGGCAGGTCCAAAGGTGGAGGAGTGAGCCAGAGCAGTGGTCGGCAAACTGCGGCTTGCAAGCCACATGTGGTTCTTTGGCCCCTTGAGTGCGGCTCTTCCACAAAATACCACGGCCTGGGCGAGTCTATTTTGAAGAAGTGGCGTTAGAAGAAGTTTAAGTTTAAAAAATTTAGCTCTCAAAAGAAATTTCAGTCGTTCTACTGTTGATATTTGGCTCTGTTGACTAATGAGTTTGCCGACCATTGAGCCAGAGGAATGGTTTTGGCAGGAAATAACAGCTCCTCCCCCCCAGCTGGGGTGCCCAACACCCACCCCCCCATGTGTGTTCATTTCCAATGGCCACTGCAGAAGTGTAAATTTCTAAGCAGGAAGTGTTCATTAAGCTGTGTAGAAGGAAGAGCACTAGAGACTCCAGATTGAAGAGGGGGATTCTGATACTGATTGCTAGGGTCACCAAAGGAGAAACGCATGAGGCCGAAAGTGGTAACGAATGGTAAATTTATTAGGCCATCTGGAAACCAGATGGGCTGAGCCCCCAAATGGTGTCCCTGACCCAGGGACAGGGAGTCAGAGATTTTAAAGGACTCTAGATGGGTTTTTTCAGTGTAGAATTCTCTGGGTGGGTCCGGATCCTGGGCAAGTCCGGAGGGGAAAATTACTGGTCTTAGCAAATAGAATGTGGTCTAAGTGAAAGGGAATGTCGGTTTTGAAATGATCTAAAGGTCGGTTTCGAAAAGATCTAAAGGTCAGGAGTATCAATTCGATTATTTGATCAGGCCTAACATTCTAGCCTTTTTGTTTTATGGAATAGGGATGGAGGTCATTTCTTCCATAGTTATTTCCTGCTAAGAGGGGACATCGAGATCAAAAGAGGATGGACTTTGATTGTAGTTGGCTGGAACACTGTATAGATGCCTCCTGGTTGGAGCGAGGGGTTGCAGCAGCATAATTTCCCTGAAAGACTGGTTGGCGAAGGCTCAAAGGGGGTCCTAAAGGAAAGATGAAACATGGCGCAGAATACAGGCCTCAAAAACAATGATGCGGAATAGGAATGTTAACGGTCCTGTGAAGGGAAGTAGCCAGGTATACCAATTTATATTTTTTAGCCAGAAGTCCCATGAAGTTGACTGAAAGAGCGTGGCCCTTTCTGTTAATTTTTGGATGGCATCCCTGACTAGGCCAGACTAATTGACATAAAAACAACATTCTTCTTCAAGAAAGAGGTGTAGTTAGGAGGTGTAGTCCTCTCTGATTTTGGAAGGTGATAGCTGCTAGTGAATCTATCTGAACTAAACTTTTGGCAATGTCATCTAAGCTTTCTTGTAAGTCCTGAGACAGAAGTTCAAAATATGATAGAGCAGTGGTTAAGTCCCTATGCCAGTTCCAGCACCTGCTGAGATACCAAGGGTTATGAGGAGAGGGATTATCTGGACTGCCCTTTTGTGTTGGATATGATGGGTTACGGGGACAGGTAAGACTACTTATTAGGGGCTACGTCTCATTGGGTGAGAGAAAGACTAGAGTACGGACCCCGTCCAGTTGCTCATCCCTGTTTTGAGTAGAACTCTGTCTCCTGTTAAGAAGGGATGTAGAAAAAAAAAATCTCTAACACATGCCAAATCATTAATTACAGTCAGTGTTTGATTAGGATGCCGGGTGGAGTTTATATGTGATACCCAAGGCTGAGGAAACCTGCTGAGTGACTTGGGAGGTAAAAGCTGGTCCTGAGACAGCCACAATGTCACTTGTCTGGTTTTGCTGCCTTTCTGGGCCTGGAGCTGAAACACAATTGAGGCCTAGATGTTATTTTTAGGGAGGAGAAGATCAGGAATCCAAACTGCCTGGCTAGTGACAGGAAAGAGGAGGATAGGTTACCCTGGGGGTGAGGTTCTTGTTTTCCCAGTTTTGCCCAGAGCTTTCTGCCCTGGTGAGTTTCTGTGCCTGGCCCATCATACTGCTCTGGGGGTCTCTCTGACATTGCCCTCCTCAAGGATTTTTTGGAACTGAAATTTTTTCCTTCAAAGCTCTCTGTCAAAGGAACGATGAGGCGGTTGTGATGGTGTCTAGGGGTGGGATTTCCTGAGTACAAATAGGGCTTGTAACCTGGTGGAGACAAACTGTGTTGTACATTTTACTATTATTGAGGCCAAAGCTGGAATGACAAGAATTATGACAAATGGTCTGGTGAAAGGAAAGAGACATTAGTTTGGAGCCAAATATTATAAAGTTTATATTTTTAGGTTCAGTGTAGAGTTTTAAATATATATAAAAGATAACCTGTTACCCCTGAGAATTTCCTGTTTGAACTCAGCTCTGAATCTTTGTAAGTTCCTTCCTAGAGCAGGCTGAATTTTCTAGAATATCATTTTAAAACATTATATGGCAGTGGTGCCATCGGGAGGCAGAAAACACATGTATACAGACAGACAAACACATGTATACAGACAGACAAATACATGATGACCATACACATGATTTAAATTATAAAATTTTCCTTTGCTTTTGATAACTTTTAAGAATGTTAGGAAAGGGGAGAGAAATTTCTAAATGCCAAGCAGGAAGACCTGTTGAGGCTTTCAATGATAGTGTCAAGGACTATGAACGAGCAGTGGAAATAAAGTCTAGGCTCCAATCTAAGAGCTTAAGCAACAGGAGAGAGCGTGGACGGGGTTGCTTTAGCTTACTAGCAAAAGCAAGTTTTTACTAGGGGTCTCTTCGGACATCATGGAAGATCAGTTCCTGACTCACTGGACAAACTCTTCTACAGCTTTCACAAACCTTTCTACAATGTGCACAAACAATTTTTCTCATTCAGAAATAACCATCACTGGAATAACTCCATTTCAATCCTTATATTAAACTCATACAATTTTTCCAACTTAATTAGAATTCTTAACTCTTAGAAAATCTAAGAGCAGGCAAATTTAAAACTTGTCTAGCAATCAATGTTTCAGTATTTTATGTTATTTTAAAATATTTAGATGTTTGTCATTTAACCCAGCAATGCTCCAAAGCTTTTAAGTTACCAAAATTTTTGGAAAATTACATATAGGCATAGATGGCTGTAGGAAAGGTGGGGGGAGAAGAGAGCAGGCTCCTACAGCCTGTTCTAGGACTGCAGTTTCCAGGCCTCCAGCCACTTGGATTTAAAACTGCCACATTTTTCCTTAGCGACAACATGCTAAGGTTTGGGTGGTAATGAGTTCAGTTTCTGATAGTAGCAGGACTGTTAAGTAATCGTTTGCAATTTTGCAGTAAAGAAAGTTGTTCTTTGGAAAGGAGGAGGTGAGAAGGCACTGAGGTGAGTGCAGTTTTCAGAGCATTAAAGGGGGTAAGGATGCTGACCTTGGGATCTAAAGGCTCAGTGAGGGGTCCCTTTACCATCATAGGGGGCTTTTTGAGAAGACTAAAGTTGGGAACCCAGAAGCAAAAGTGCCCAGTGAACCTGAGAAAGGAGAGTATTTCTTGTCCAGAGTAGGAGACAGTCATGGAGGAGATAAGGCATTTATGGTCTAAGGCAGTGGTTGGCAAACTGTGGCTTGCAAGCCACATGCGGCTCACGAGCCACGGTTGCCGCTCTGTTGACTAATGAGTTTGCCAACCACTGGGATAGGGGCTTAATCACGAGGAACAACAACAGCCTGTAATTATTGGAATGGGGTGAGAGTGAAACAAAGGTAGGTGATTGTGGTTCAGGACAACTGGACATTATGAGTGGATGCACAGTGGCCCCAGTCGGGCACTGAGGTAGGAGGAGAAAAGAATGGATTAAGGGGGTGTCTAGTAAGATGTGTAAGGTGGCTAATGACTGTGAGATTAATCCATCAACCCCCATAATAGAGACGAAGGATGGGACAAGGATCCTGGACTGTGAACAAGCAGTGAAAAAAAAGTCTAGGCTCCAATCTAAGAGCTTAAGCAATAGGAGAGAGCCTGGATGGGATTGCTTTAGCTTACTAGGAGTCACAGTTAGGATGAGGGTTCTGAACTCAAGGAGGGCAGGATAAGTGGCCCCAGTGTCAATTAAAAAGGAGATCGGCTTACCTGCCACCATAATTGTTCCCTGAGGTTCTGTCCTGGTGATGTAAGTCTGTGGGTCTTGTCAGGGCCTGGGCAGCTTCAGTCTTGTGTGGCCAGTCCCAGGAGGTCTGGGAGCTCCACACCAGGTCCAGAGGGTAGCCTTGCTGTACTGGCTGAGGTCTGACCTAGAGGGGCCAGACTACAGTCTGATTTCCAGTGGCCTTCCCTTCCATACCTTGGGCAGGGCCCAGGAGGGGTCTCAGGTTTGGGCAGGACTTGGCCCAGTGTCCTTCCTTGTTGCATTTGAAGGACAGGCCCGGAGGAGGCTTAGCCCCTGACTTACCCTTGTTGGAGGACCGGCACTTCATTTGGGGTATGTGAGAGTGGTGGCTAGGAGCTGAAATACCTCCTTCTGGGCCTCAGCCTTGGCCTGATCTCATCTTTGTTTTTTGGATTTGGGTCTTATTGTCTCTATTATTTAAGACCTTAAAGGCCAGGTTAACGACGTCTTTTTGAGAGGTTTGTGGGCCTGTGTCTATTTTTTGACGTTTATGGTGTATGTTGGGGGCTGATTGGGCTATAACATGGATGTTCAGAAGAAGGATTCTCTCAGGGAAGGTGGGGTCCAAGATGGTAAATTTCTGTTAGGCCTCTTTGAGGCAGGAGAGGAAGAGAGCTGGGTTTTCTTCAGGGCCCTGAGTGATTTCATTAAGTTTGTCATAGTTGACCACCTTATGGGCAGCCTTTTGAGTCTGGCAATGAGACAGGTGATTATATGGCTATGGGGCCGGCACCCTGGAGAATTAACCTGATAGTCCCATCTCAGGTCAGTTTGGGGACCATGCCAGAACCAATCGGGTTGGCCGTTGTGTCCTGTCTATGGAGAGCATGGGCATGGTCCTGAGCTGCTAGCCAGATGTGCTCCTTCTTCTCTGGGGTGAGAGAGGAGGGCAGGATGACATAGATGTCGTGTCAGGTCAGTCACAGGACTGGGTCAGGTACTCAAATTCCTTAATAAACATGGTCGGGTTGGTAGAAAAATAACCTAATCTTTTTTCAATCTGGGAAAGGTCAGACGTAGAGAATGGGATGTGTACCCAGACTATCCCCTTGGTTCCTGCTCCTTCCCTCAGGGGTAGAATGGGCGCAGGAATAGAAGTGACTGTTGAGGAAGGCAGTCTTTGGTGGCCCAAGAGCGAGGGTTAGGTGGAGAAAAGCTGTATTGAACTCGAGTTCTCAGGATTTGGGCTCTCAGGGGCCTGGGGAAAAGGTGGTTGCTGGTTAGGGGGGTCTGGGTTTGGGAAATCTAGTGCAGGTGAGAGAGGGGCACAGAAGGGGGTGGGGGTCGGTGGTCTGCCGTGTCAAAAGTAGATTCAGAATCAGAAGTGTTAGGGGTATGATGTTTTGTGTGAAGGAGAAGGATCTGATTAAGGGTAAAAAAGTCCTGGACATAGGGAATCTCTTTTCCATTGCAGCGACAGCAATGATCTAAATCGCACCATGTGTTAAAATCAGAAGTGCCCTTTTCAGGCCCATTAAGACTCATTGTCTAGTTTATATTGTGGACAAACAGTGTTACAAACGAAAATGAGGCTCTTGGACCTGATCTCCTCCATGAGTGTAAGGCGGTCAAGATTTTTAAGGGGACAGCCAAGAGAGGTCGTTTTAGGGGGTGCAGAGGGAGTGTTCCCCATGATAAGGAGAATAAGTGTGGCCCATGAGAAAGGAAGGGTGAGTGACAGACCACAAGTCCAAAGGTGACTGTTTAGGGCAGACATCCCTACCACTGTACAAATCACGAGGAGAAACGAGGGGTGATGCTCCAGACGGGGCGCCCCCAGTCTAGAAGAACCTGAGGCTGTACGGCCAAGGAGTCTTCTGGCCTAGCGCTAGTTCTTTTGAGAAGAGAGACTTTTGAGAAGCCAGTGAGAGTAAGTGGACAGAAGACTCGAGATGAGGGAAATCATCACTCATCTAGAGAAGATTAGCCGGTGTGCGGTGGAGGGTCAGCAATGGGAAGGAGAGGTTCCCGATCTGGTGTCCTCCTTGGCTGGTTCGGAAGGAGGCCTAATTGAGTCCTATGATCATGTCATTCCAATAGAACTTAGAAGTAAGCTCAGGACGAGCTGCCACTGCCTACCTCTCTCTGAGGAGCAAACTTGGGGTGACTGAAGCCGGGGCAATGGCTCCCATTCCCTGGGGAACCCTTCTGGCACCAAATGTTAGGGTCACTGAAGGAGGTACGCACAAGGCCTAAAGTGGTAAATAATTATAAATTTATTTGTTCATCTGGAAACCAGATGGGCTGAGCCCCCAGATGGCATCAGCACCTAGGGATGGGGAGTCAGAGATCTTAAAGGACTCTAGGCGGGCTTTTTTTGTCAGGAAATTTTCTGTGCAGGTCTGTATCCTGGGCAAGTCCAGAGGGGAAAGTTACTGGTCTTAGCAAATGGAATGTGGTCTAAGTGAAAGGGAATGTCAGTTTTGAAATGATTTAAAGGTCAGTTTCCCAGCGAGGGGATATCGATTCGATTATTTGATCAGACCTAACAAATATAGGAGCCACGTACTTTTTTTTTTTTAATATATTTTATTGATTTTTTTTACAGAGGAAGGAAGAGGGATAGAGAGCTAGAAACATTGATGAGAGAGAAACATCAATCAGCTGCCTCCTGCACACCTCCCACTGGGGATGTGCCCGCAACCAAGTACATGCCCTTGACCGGAATCAAACCCGGGACCCCTCAGTTCACAGGCCGACGCTCTATCCACTGAGCCAAACCGGTTTCGGCACACCTGCTTTATTGACTGGTGTTTATGTCAAAGCAATTCAGATTGGCAGCAACATACTGAAAATTTCAAAGCACAGTTCATATGGGAGGGGCTGTTGTGTTCATCATTTTCAGGCAGAATTCACTTTCTAGATTTACTTACATAGAGATGGGGGTTGGGCATGGAGGGACTTGGTGGACATCAGCCAGCATAGGATTGCAGCCTGGGACACTTCTGGTGGCAACAGGCCTCAGGGGAGGAAGCCCCCTAATACTTACTAAGGTCCTGGTCCTTTTCTCATACTTTACCTTACAGTAGCCCTTCAAGGTAACTGTTACTTTCCCACACTACAGATAAGGAACTGAGGCTCAGAGAGGTAAAGTAACTTCTTCAAGGTCACACAGCTGGTAGGTTACACCAAAGCCCATGCTCCCTTTGGGGTCTTCAATAAGTGGTCAGAAAGAATTGAAAAGGAAGGTTAAAAAGCCAAGGTTGAGGAGTCCTGTAATAGCAATCTATCATTTTGTTTGTGTTTGTTTTTGCTTGTCTCAAGGCAACCTTGGATGAAAATATTTAAAAGCTTATTTCAGCAGAATTTCAGTGTCTGTCCGTCTGGTTGTTGTGTAATACCTCGTGGCTTGAGGCTGTTCTGAGCTCTTCCTCCTCAGAAGCTCCTCTTCTTCTCACCAGGTTGCCCCACTCTACCCAGCCTGAGCTTTCCTCTGAATCCTTACAGCTCTCACAGGAGGCCTGCAGTTACTGTAGACCTGCCTGTGCCCCATCAGGGCCGTGTAATGTGGGCCAGGCTGAGCTCACCTTTGGTGTCCTTGATGCCTTCTATGAAGACATGGGGTTGGCCTCCTACAATTTCACTATGGCAGCACTACTGGGGTTTGGGTGGGATAATTTCTGCCCTGTAGCACATCCTTGGCCCTGCCTAACAAATGATAGGAGCATCCCTACCCTTTGTGACAACAACAACAAAAAAGATCAAAAGTCTACACATTTTTACATGCCCCCCACACCCTGTGTCACTCCAGCTGAGAAACTTTTTAGTCCCCCAAAGCCATGAAGACCCATTGGTTAGTTTTTGACTCTCAGCCAGGACTGTTTTCCTTCCCATGTCCTTCTCTGGACTCCAAAGTGCAAGGTCATTACTCTGTGATTGGAGGCAGTGGTTTCGGGGATGGGCACCAGGTTGGAGCTCCAGCTCTCATTCTCACCAGATATGTGCCCTAACCACTGGGAACTTCTGTGTCATCGCCTCTAAAGTAGAGAACAATAATGGTACCCCTCCAGGCTTGTTAAACACCAAGTCCAATGCCAAGTCCATAGGAAACATGAGGGAAGCATTGGTGATGAAGAATGTGGGGAGGTCTCCCTTTGTCTGGGTTCTCCATCCATCGGACTTTTCCTTCACAATGCTCATCGCCAAAGTCATTGAATTCATGACTTGTGCACTCAGTTGTTTACTGTCCCTGTCCCCTCCATTAAACTCTAGTTTCCGTGAGGGCAGAGAGGACCTGGGTCCCTTTTGCTCAACATTGGGTCCCAGGGTGTGGTGCCCAGGAGGCACTCAGCAAACAGTTGTCAAGTGGTTGAGGACATATAATCACTGCCTTGTCTTTGTTGTCCATAGACCACTGCCTTTGACAGCAAAGTAATACAGAAACCATCTTCCTGGACCCATGGGAGAAGCCAGCATGGAAACATCAACCACTCTGAAGGACTATGACGTGACCACAGAATATGACTATGGGGACTCAACCCCTTGCCAGAAAGGAGAGGTGAGGGCTTTAGGGTCTCAGCTGCTGCCCCCCTTGTACTCCCTGGTATTTGTCATTGGCCTGGTTGGCAACATCCTGGTGGTCCTGGTCCTCATGCAATATAAGAGGCTCAAGAGCATGACCAGCATCTACCTCCTCAACCTGGCCGTGTCTGACCTGCTCTTCCTCTTCACGCTGCCCTTCTGGGTTGACTACAATCTGAAGGATAACTGGAGGTTCAGCGAAGGCACGTGTAAGTTGCTGTCGGGGCTTTACTACATAGGCCTGTACAGTGAGATCTTTTTCATGATCCTGCTGACCATCGACAGGTACCTGGCCATTGTCCATGCCGTGTTTGCTCTGCGGGCCCGGACTGTCACCTTTGGTATCATCACCAGCCTCATCACCTGGGTCCTGGCCATCCTGGCTGCCATCCCAGGCTTTTACTTTTCTAAGATCCAGTGGGAATTCAGTCATTACACCTGCAGCCTTCATTTCCCTCACCAACACCTAAAACAGTGGCAACAGTTCCAGGCTCTGAAAATGAACATCTTGGGGCTGATTCTGCCCCTGGTGATCATGATCGTCTGCTACACCGGAATTATAAAGATTCTGCTCAGACGTCCCAATGAGAAGAAGGCCAGAGCCGTCCGCCTGATTTTTGTCATCATGGTCCTCTTCTTTCTCTTTTGGACCCCCTACAACCTGACTGTGTTTATTTCTGCTTTTCAAAACGTCTTTTTGGTTAATGAGTGTGAGCAGAGCAAAGAGCTGGACCTGGCCATCCAGGTGACAGAGGTGATCGCCTACACGCACTGCTGCATCAACCCCATCATCTATGTCTTTGTGGGCGAGAGGTTCCGCAAGTACCTGCGCCAGCTGTTCCACAGGCTCCTGGTCGTGCACCTGGCCAAATGGCTCCCCTTCCTCCGCACAGAGAGGCTGGAGAGGACCAGCTCCACGTCCCCCTCCACCGCAGAGCAGGAGCTCTCTAATGGGTTCTGACTAAGACCTCTGCAAGAGTGGCCTGGCCGGCCCGCTGGCGGAGAGGAGGCAGCTGGGCTGTCCCCGGCAGACCCGGACCATAGACACAGCGTGGAAAGACGGACACCCTCTAGGGCTGAGGTGGTCTAGACTAAATCACCTTTGGGGCTTGAGTCTTCTCCATGAACTTCTCCCTGGAAATGAATGAGTGAACTGGAGAACATTCCAGAAGACCCGACAAAGGGTGCCAGTGAAGGGCTTGGGCCCAAAAAGGGTTTCAGATTTGTGAACATTCGCATTTGTAAACAAAGCCACGGAGCATCCCCTCTCCTCTATCCCCACCACCAATGAACTTGCAAATAGTGATTTCCCACCCTTGACTTGGCTCAGAGCCTGGAGCCAATCAGGAGCCAGCAGTTGCCTCCACTGCAGCCCCCACCCCACTGCAGGGTTTGGGCTCCTGGAAACCCTGAGAAACATAGACCTCGTGATGGAAGAACTTGAGATCTAATGGGAAATAAGATTGGGAAACTGCTGCTGGCGGTGGAACTTCCCTTAAGGAGGATTTTGGTATCCACAAATAACAAACAGTTCATTCAGGCAGTGGTCTCCACACGGACCATGTGGGGAATGTGTGTACTTGTGGAAACAGCCATAGAAGGGAGGGAGTCATTGTTCCCATGACCATTCCTTTCTTTCTGAGTATTTCTGGAATCTCCCTTCCCTGTCAGTCAGGTGCTGGGGCAGGAGATTCTGATGGCTTTATGGCAGAAATTACTAACAGGCTAAAGGAGACAGGCTTGCTTTTCTTCCTCTGGATCTCTGGCTCCCACCTTGCGCCCATCATTAGAAAAACAACCAGTGTGTGAGCTGATGGCGTTGAGGCTGGAAGACAGGAGACTGTCTACAGGCAGCATGGGGTGGGGACTCTGACTTGATGTAGGACATTGAGAGGGACCTTAACTCAGAGAAACTTATTTACCCTAAATGTGTCTAACACTTCACCCCTCACCAGGCACCTCCCATTTATCATGCTATGTTCCCTTGTTCCTAAGACTTGTATTTCCTTAAAAACCATTTTCCAATAACAAAAATTGTTTCTAAAAAATGCTTTAAAACACAAAGGGGAAAAAACTCTGACATCAAAATCACCCACAAATCCCACTGCCTAAAGGCAACCGCTGTATGTTTTTTGTATACTTTCTTTTAGTTTGTTTTTTCTCTGGTGCGTGTTTATGATTATAATAAAGATGGGCTTTGGTACTCACCCTTCTGCTCTTGTTGTTTTTAAGTAGTAGTATGTTCGATTGCTCTTCCAGGTCAATAAGTTATTTCAAAACTTTGTTTTGGTGCCTGCACTGAATTCTATGGAACAGATACACTTGAACTTGCCCGTTTTCCTTTATTTTTGCTTGCACAAATCAATTCAATCCCACGTGGCAACTGAGGACCTGCTCCAGTCAAAGCCAACCTTGGGAAGCACAGGTACAGGATGGAGGTCTCCTCTCGAAGAGCCCTCTGCTCAGTGAGGTGGACAGACACAGGGACACCAACAGAGCCCAGGTGGGATGGGTGGGGCAGCCATGGAGCCCATGGTGCCAGGACAGCCAAGGAAAGGAAGGAATGCACCCTAAGGGACTGGGCACCCCACCTACAACACAGTGACACCACTGGGCTGGCCTCTCTCTTTTTAGACATGCTCTTACCAAGCCACCCTCCCATTCAGGTGGGGACCTACTATGTGTTTTTTAAGATATTTTTATTGATTTCAGAGAGAGGAAGGGAAAGGAAGTAAGGGATAGAAACATCAATGATGAGAGAGACAATCATTGATCAGCTGCCTCCTGCATGCCCCACACTGGGAATTGAGCCAGCAACCCGGGCACTGACTGGGAATTGAACCGTGACCTCCTGGTTCAAGGGTTGATGTTCAGTCACTGAGCCACACTGGCTGAGTGGGGACCTGCTATGTTTGCAGGTTATCTTTTTGCAAAGAAACTGGTACCACGACAGGTTAGCAAACTTTTGTCTTGGGAGAAGGAGGTAACACTGCCCTAGGGTTTTCTTGACCCAGCAATCCCACTTCCAGATATATATCCAAAGGGTCATGATCTCAAACAGAAATCTGTGTCCCCTTGTTTATTACCAAATTATCCACAATAGCCAAGGGATGGAAATAACCTGTTAGCAGATGAATGGGGGAAATGGAATGACCCGAAGCCGAAGTCCCATTCTGAGGTTTTTAATGTGTATCATTTTATTTTTTCTGTGTCTATTTTTTTTGTGTGGTAAGATACACATAAAATATACCATCTTAACCATTTTTTAAATGCACAGTTAAGTGGTAGTAAATACATTTATAATGTGCAACCATCACCACCATCCAACTCCAGAATTCTTTTCATCATGTAAAACTGAAAGTCCATACCCATTAAAAAATAACTTCTCACTTCCCACGCCACCCCCGGGCCCTCATGGAATTGTGGGATCACACAGTATTTGTCTTTTTTGGGAATGGCTATTTCACTGACTGTAATGTCCTTAAGGTTCATCCATGTTGTAGCCTACATCAGAATCACCTTCCTTTTTACAGATGAATAAGATTCCATGGTACGTATATACTACATTTTGCTTATCCACTTATTCATTGATGGATACTTGACTTGCTTTCATGTTTTAGCTATTGTGAATAATGCTGCTATGAATATGAAGGTACAAATATCTTTGAGACCCAGTTCTTGGACATCCCAGGAACTACGAGTTTGAGGTAATTTACAGTTTCAATATTAGACTGTAGTACATTCCTTTCAAAGTTGCTCTATCTTTGCAGAGCAGTTTCCAGTGGTTTGAGAAAAAGCCGTGGGGAGCAGGCACCGAGGGTGACAGTATCCAGGGGATTCCAAGATTCGAGAATGGGGCTGTGCCCAACAGGTGCACATATCTCACTGACACTGATTATTTAAAAATAAAATAAAATATTATGTTTTCTTCCAATTTGTATGCATTTTCAAACAGCTATACACAAAAGCACTTACGTTGTTTGGATCTAACCACTTAGTAAGTGGAACAGTTTGGGGTTTCCGTTGGCCTCAGGGCACTGAGGAGAAAGTACTGAGATGGGAGGGACTCTGCGAACTGAGAACCTGGAGCTCCTCTGGAATAAGGACTTGCTTAGAAGCGGGAGTCTATGTGATTGTGGGCGCTGGCACGAGTCTGGGTAGGCTATCGCCTGGCATCCAGTACGGGGAGGGAATCTCTGTGGATCAGCCGCACAGGCAGTCAGGGAGAAAAGCTAGGTGTGGACAACAGCGAGGACAAAGGGGAACGTGGCAGGACTAACCGCAATGCCTGTGGACCATTAGGCCTCATGAGGACAAAGCGTGTGCATAGTGACCTGCAGGGGAAGCTGCCCTTACCCATGAGGATGCCAGGCACCCAGCCCAGGACTCAGAGCAGCGGGGAAGCAGTGGGACCTGCAGTCGCTGTGAGGCCAGCTGCTGCCCAACTCCCGCAAGAGCAGCCAGCAGGTGGACTACGGTGCGTGGAAGCCACCATGGGCCCGGCGCCTGCTTGCCTCTTCAGAGCACGACATTGTTGCTCCACTCTGATAAATGGTTCACTAATTATCTCTCCTGGAGGACACTCACACGGACCCCTATCGGCCAGGGCTTCTGGGAAATGTCAGTCCAGCTTAACTAGACTGACTGGACAAAGCCACCAGGAAGGGTGATGTTCATTTTCATCTGTGCCCTCTTTCAGTGCTATCTTTTTAAAAAACAAAACAAAACACATCGTAAGAAGATCTATTCTTTGTGGGGAGAGGGATGAGGGGAGGGAAGAGCAAGGGGGAAAGTTGAGGAAAGAGACAGAGAAGAGAAGAACAGAAGTTGTTTCTGAAAAGAACAAGTTTGGGATGAGCATTTCAGAACGAGGGTGTGGTGTCAGTGGAGACCCTGAAACATGACACCCTCTGGGAACCAAAATGTTGGGTAGGATTTCCACAGTGTGCATGAGGAGCCACCCAGCACCCAGGGTGGGAGGGATGAGCCGGCAGATGGTCAAGAGCGAAAGTCCACCAACAAATATTGAAGTTGAGCCCGGCCGGCATGGCTCAGTGGTTGAGCATTGACCTATGAAGCAGGATGTCGTGGTTCAATTCCTGGTCAGGGCACCTGCCCGGGTTGGGAGCTCCATCTCTAGTGTGGGGTGTGCAAGAGGCAGCTGATCCATGATTCTCTCTCATCATTGATGTTTCTATCTCTCTTCCTCTCTCTGAAATCAATAAAAATATATTTAAAAAATATATTGAGTTTGAGTCTTCTATCCGGAAGTGACTCACACTTTGAGCACAGGCTTTCTAAGATGGTATTTATATGCCAGGAGACACTGGGTAACATCCCTCTGAATTTCACTTTTCATATTAATAGAAAAGTGTAGTTAAAATAGTGGGAGTTATAAAGACTTGAGATAAAGTCCTTGTCAGGTAGTACTAATTCCTCAGAACCCTCCTGTCCCCACAACTCCTACAGCTGAATCTCCTACTGCTCACCCCTCCTGGGTATCCCAGGCCTCTTTCCGCCTGGTAACAGAGTGGAGCAAACTGGGTGGATTGCTGCAGAGCTGCAAACAGGGATTTAATGATTTAACTGTCCATGAGGAGCTGCTGCCCCAGAGTGGTCCCCGTATTTTATTTTTACTTCTAACCAAGTTTTCTGAAAAGGAAGTTTGAGTGCCTTTTCTTGGAAACAGTGTCACACTTCAGTGATTTCCTTGTATTACTTTGATGCCCAAGACACCTTCAGGAAGCTGATGCTGTGGCCATTCGCACCAGACATCACTGGGGTCTCTCAGGACGACTGACTGCTGAGCCCTGCAGGGCTGCTTAATTCGCTACTTGGTTCCCAAGAAGGAGAGAAAAAGGAGAAGTCACCCATATAACTTCGATTCTGAATATGTGTCTTTGCAAAATTGCAGAAGTTCTAGCAGCTTTGTACTTCTGTTTTGTCAAAATTTGGTTTTCTTTATTTTCACCAGGAAGCAAGGCTGGGAGTTGTCCTGAAAGTAAATAGAATGGCATTACTAAATGTGACCACAGAAAGGCTGCAAGGATGTTGCCCACAGCTGTGCCTGTTCTGAGAGAAGGAGATACTTCCTGGAGGGCCAGCATTCATTTAAAGCAGTGAATAAAATAGACTGCTGCTTCCTGCTTTCTTGAACACCTTTTATACATTGACAGTAAGAGGGGGAACAAACAAGAAGCAAACAAAAGAACAGAAAACCCCAGGGGATTGGTCACATAGATCCAGTAATGATGTTCTGCAGCCAGCTTGTAGCAGTCACAAGAACCAATTGTGTCATCTTTTTCCCAACTCCTTAATAAATCATATAGCATTGGTATCTTGCAACTGGACATGGTTAGCATATTTACACCAGGGAAATTGGCAATGCTACAAATCAGGGTTGGGCTTTTTTATTTATTTTTTGTTCATTTTCTGTTCTGTTTTTTGCTTCTTTTGAGAGACAGTGATTAAACATGAGGACCCCACTGTTTGTAGTATATTCATGAAATGGAATATAAAGCTCTTATCAATATTAACATTACAGAAGAATGTTTCATGATAAAATAGTATGTGTATGGGAAAGATCAACTTAGACCCTCACCTTACACAACACACAAAGATGAACTCAACAAAAGACAGGCTTAGATGTAAGAGCTAAAACAAACCTTTAAAAGAAGACAAGAGAAAATCTTCAGACTCTGAGCTAGGCAAAGATTTGCCAAATGCAATACCAAGAGCATAGTTCATAAATGGGGGAAAAGTGAGAAAATGGACTTCATCAAAATTCAAAACTTTTGCACTTTCAAAGATACCATTAAGAAAATGAAAAGACAGGAAATAGACCAGGAGAAAATATTTGCCAAACACATATCTGATGAAAATACCTGTATCCAAAATTCACAACTCATACAACCTAAATGTAGTCACAAGTAAGGAAGAGGAAGGTAGAGGGAGATTTGGCTCCTGAAGAAGGAAAGGCAATGCAACAACAAAAGCAGAGATTAGAGTGAGGGGGGGTGGGGGGGGCGGTCACAAGTCAAGGAATATGTCAGCCAAGAGACATTGAAAAAGACAAAGAACAGATTTTCCCCTGGAGCCACGATGAGGAACAAGGCCTGCCAACACCTTGATTTTAGCCTCATAAGATTCATTTTAGACTTGTGGCCTCCACAACTGCAAAAAAATTAATTTGTGTTGTTTTAAGTCACTACATTTGTGTTAACTTGTTACAGCAACAATAAGAAACTAATACAGACATCCTGGTCACAATTTCCATCCTTCCTGGAGCTGGTCATCCAATCACCATCCATCACTTTACTCCTTCTCCATCCAGACACTTGATCCCAAGCTGTCCTCGTGGCATCTATTATTTTTAATATTTGAAGTTTTATATCAAGAATTTCTTGACAGCTATTGAATGTTGCAAGACTAGGGTCAAAACTCACTCATGACTTTCAGTTCCACATTTGACCCTTTTAGAGGTTGAAAGACACTTCAGATGGTCATTTCGATATGGCAATACCCCCTGCGATTGGCCAACCAAAAGCCATCCAGCCCCTTTTGCATTCTTCTAGTAACTGGGAACTTGCTTCTAAGAATTTACAAAGAGAGTTCAGGTCAGCCAATCGCTAACTAGCCTGAGACCCAAGAACCACAACGGATGTTGAGAACAGAGGAGCATCGAAAACAAAACAAAACAAAACAAAAAACAAACAAAAAAACAGGATCCGAACTGAGACCTCATTTCTAACCACTCACATCTAGAGCATTTGACCAGCTACTTGGTATGAAGGGGCTTCTGAGTTATATGTGTGGCCATTGTTGTATATGTGCCCCAACTGGTTATTATTTGAACCCAGAGGTAATTTATCCATCGTATTCTTTTGATTCTCCCCAAGTGCTGGGAGAGTAGGGAAAGAGGAGTAGAGTTCCTTTGTTTTCTAAGTCTAGAGATAGTTAGATCTTTACAATCAATTTTCCAGAAAAGTGTCACAGGGTTGGTTATTATTGATCTAGTTGTAAGGTGAGTCTTTTCCACTTTAGACGTAGTCACCAAATAGTTGTTTCCCCTGAACTGCTTTCCATCACAGATCTTACCATCTAGTTCTAGTGCATGACTAATGTTTTAAGTATGAGAGCCTGAATTTACTCTTTCCTATGAAATCTCATCTTGTTGGTTTCAGTTCAGCAGCCCAGTTTATCAAGATCCATTGGAATCTTCATCTTTGCTGTTCACTTTTGCATTGCAGTCATAACCCATGTTCTCCCTATCAAAATTGACAAGCTGTAAATGCTTCATGGAAGGTTATTGTGTCAACTGTTATAAAATCAGCTCTGTAAGAAAACTAAAAATTTGAGCTGTATTCACTTTCTCTCCCTTGAGAAAGTCAAAGTTCAAATCAGTAGAGATAGGAGTAGTACAAAGCTCACTGGGCACTGTGGCTTAGGAGCTGTGATTGCAGAACAGAGGATCCTGGCGTGTACTCACACATGTATACAAAGAGCAAAAAGAAGAGGACTTCTGTGAAAGAAGGGGATCTGGGAGGGTAGAACCAGCCCATTGAGAGGAAGACCAGGAAGAGTGGACACCAAGACTCCTTGAGGTGCCTTGTAACTACTTGCATGACATTAAAGTTGTTATCTGCTCTGTTTTCAGGTCCCATGGAGTGAAGGAGAGAAGGAACCTCAGCAATTTGAAGGCCCATTGCAGAGAGATCAACTCATGGAGAAGGGAAGCAGAGGCATAAAAGTGAGTGTGGGCAGAATGCAAGGCAGTTGAGGGAGGAAGGGGGTGCTTGGATCCCCAGCTCAGACCCTTAGGCAGAGCCATCCCTGTCCCCGCACAGGTGGGAAGCAGCAAGATAGGATGGAAAGCAAAGGTCTCTAAACTTCCTTAAAAATTTATTTTTTTAAATTGATTTCAGAGAGGCAGGGAGAGGGAGGGAGAGATAGAAACATCAATGATGAGAGAGAATCATTGAGCAGCTGCCTCCTGCATACCCCCTAATGAGAATCAAACCCCAACTTCTTGGTTCATAGGTCAACACTCAACCACTGAGCCATGCTGGTTGGTCAGGTCTCTAAACTTTTGATGACAGGCTGCTGTCAGTAAGTGCTGGGCAAGTATCTCCAATATGGGAATCCTCATTTATTTATTATGACATATGTGTTCCAGCTCCACTTCCAGCCTTGGTTTCCTCATCTGGGAGGTGGAGATTGACCTCAGTATTCACGACAAAGGATGCAGAGCCTCAGGGAGGGTTCAGAGATACGTGTACCGCACAAGGAGTGTGTGACATCTGGGCATCAGTCAACAAAAGCTCATGTCTCTAATTATGACCAAGGAGAAAGGAGGAGATTTTGGGAGTCCTGGTCCTCAGTCTAGTTCAGTCCTCCGTGGCCTGAGCAGGTCATTTTCCCTCCCCGGGCTCCAGTTCCTCCATTCACAACAGGAAGCCATTGGGCCCAGCACTGACATCGCAGAGGAAGCCGTAGACAGGGGTGTTAGGTCTGCGCCGAAAGACATTTCAAGAGTTAAAGAAATTGTATTGCACTCTCTCACAGCGGGCTGAGAGCAGTGTGTTGGTGTCAGCCCCAAGCGGGCGGTTAGGTTCTCTTTTCTGGGGTAGAACTATGTAACGTAGGGTCAGGGTGTAGGTGTGCCAGATGGTCAAGCGGAGGGAATGGAGGGGAGGGCACGAGTGGGTGAAGGGAGGCAAGGGAGGAGAGTGCACAGGTCAGTCAGGCGGAGAGGAGTTCTTATCTTGCAGACGCCAGCTGTCTGCCCCAAGCTAAGAGAAAAGGCGTATAACAATGTATATTTCAGAAACATGTCCAAGCAGGAGATGTTAGGGGTAGTTCATTCTAACAAGGGGAACAAGGATCAAGGATGTCCTCAGTCCTTGTGGGGTGAATAACCTAGTTCAAACTCAGTCAGATAAGCCTTAAGCAACGATCACAGGATCTAACCAATTAGACTTTATATTCCCTGTCTCATTCGCGTGACCAGCTTAGGATATGTGTTATCACTTGCTACATTAACAAAAGAAACACCTAAAGCTTGCTGTCCTAAAATAACAAAACTACTTATTATCTGGCATAATCCTGTAGGTGCTGAGGGGTTCTTCCAGGTCACGTGGCATTGGCTGGGTGCCAGGAAGGCTGGACAGTCCAGATGCACCCAGTGTTAATATTTGGCCCCCCTCTTGTGCTATCATTCTCCTCCCCCTCCGTGTGTAATATGCGCATTATTTTCCTGGACAATGAGGAGGAAGTGGTAGATATCATGTCCTGCATACGTTCTAAATACTTCAGGGTGTATTTCCTGAGAACAAGGACATTCTTTTGTGTAGCCACAGAACAAGGATGGAAATCAGGAAATTTAACATCCATAAGATCCACGGTCCATAGTCACATTTTGCCAGTTGCCCTGAAACAGCTCTTGGCAAGCTATCTCCCCACCATCCAGACCCAACCTGGAAGCCTGCTTTGTGGCAAGTTGCCACGTCTCTGTTTTCAGCCGATTTTCACCTGGAAGAGCCCTCGGCCTTTCTTGGTCCACACCTACTCTTTAAGCAAGTGGATTTCCGTGTGAAGGCTGGGGGTGCTTAGAGTCATCTCCTCTCTGCCACACCCGATGCCTGCCCCATTAGAGTCCATTAGTCTATTTGCTCTTTGTCCCTAATCCTTGGGGTGGGGAGGGGTGGGTTGTACACCAGGAAGCCCCACTGAGCAGCCTCGCCCTGGGGCTGAGAGAAGAGACAGGGAATGTAAAGTATTCCTCCTGTGTTCTTTTCTTGTGACTTCTTTCCAGCCAGGAAAATGTGATTCTGGTAACCCATGCTGGTTCCCTTTTCCTTTTAACCACATTTTGTTACAAAAACAATATGCTGGCCGTCATAAAGGGAACTTCCGACAAGGACTTTCCTCTCTGAACCTGTTTATTTTGACATGTGCCGGTCTAACGATGCGTTTTGGGTTTTTTAAATATATTTTTATTGATTTCAGAGAGGCAGGGAGAGGAAGAGAGAGATAGAAACATCAATGATGAGAGAGAATCATTGATCAGGTGCCTCCTGCACGCCCCCTGTTGGGGGTCGAGCCTACAACCTGGGCCTGTGCCCTGACCGGGAATGGAACCGTGACCTCCTGCTTTCATAGGTTGACGCTCAACCACTGAGCCACGAGCCACGCCGGCCGGGCTAGCAATGCATTTTATACACTTGAAGCCACTGTGCTAGGCTTGTGTCCTCTGCTTTTGCTTTTGCACATTTTCTAAAATCTGATTGTTCCCTGTCACTTCCCTCCACATAGGACACTCAGAATAAGGTGGGGACATGACCTCGAGTGGCTTGGGAGACCCCTGCCTGTCCTCATCCCAACATGTGGCTCCTGTGCTCCACACCAGACCACCAGGCTCTCTCTCAGCTGTGCCTTTCCCTGCCACTGATCCATGGTGCCCACTTGTTAAATGTCCCTCGGGGTGGCCTAAGCATCACCTCCTGCTCTCACCACCCCAGCCACAAGCCCAGACCAGACCAGTCACTCGCTCTGATTCCAAGTAGCTGTTAGCACTGTTTTGTAAATACAGTGCTCACATGCCTGCCTCCCCCACTGGACTGTCATTTCCTCGGGGTTTCAGTGTCCCCAGCACCAGGCTCACCACATGGAGGTACTCCCGAAACTCTGGGGGTGAATAAGGCAGATGTGAGGATCAGTATCAGAACCCTTTCACCCTGATTTCACTTCTAAGTTGTGCTCATACCACTCCTTTCTTTTGAGCATCATCACATCTGCTGTGCCTTCCCCCCACCCCTGCATCCCCACCAACTTCACCCCCTGGTCTGACAGATCCTTTTTGGATTCTAAGTCTGTCTAACAACGTTCTTTTCTTGATCAAACTTGAATCAGGCTCCTGAACCTTCTCCTAGGCCCATACATCAGGGCACGTCTTGGTAAAATTCGGTTTTTATCAAGAACCCTGCAGAGCGGTTGTAGTAAGAGCTTCCACCTTCGATATCTGAACACCCTTAGCCCTGGACTGGGTTCCTCAGGCTCCACCACCCCACGTGAGGTGCGGCCGCCCTGACCAGCCTCAGCAAGAACCCTGCTACCTTGCTTTCGCCAGAACAACGCCCGCACCCCCAGTGTTTCCTTGTAGTAATTTTCCATGCACTGCCCCCCACCCATTCTTGGCTTATAAATTCCCACTGTTGTCCTCACTGCAGTGGTCCCTGCACCCGTTGTGATGGTTTGAAGCAAGTGCTTTCACAGGTGTCAGCGAACTTGATTCCCTCTAACAATTCCATCTCCCCCCGGGGACCAGCTGTGTAAAAAGGGACACTACCCTTCCACCCTTGAGTTTCTTGACCTCAGATCCTTTGTCCTCCCCACGCTTCAGCCACCCACACTACAAACCTTGTCACCTCCAGAATCTGCCTTACCTAGAAATCTTTAACTTAGCATCTCCCATTCTGACCACAACTTCCTACCATTACCCCCTCTTACCCTCCCTCAGTACATCACTCCCTCCTGTTTGACACCCTGTCAAGATCTCTGGCAACTTGGACCTGCTGTTTTTATTATTATTATAATTACCAGAGGCCCGATGCATGAAATTCGTGGAAGGGGCTCGGCCCTTGCAGCCCTGGCTTTGTCCAGAAGGTCGTTTGGCTGTACGGTCTAATTAGCATATTACACTTTTATTATCATAGATAGTTATTATCAGCCCCATGCTGTCTTTTTGTTTTGTTTTGTTAATCCTCACCCAAGGATATTTTTTCCTTTGATGGTTAGAGATAGTGGAAGGGAGGGGTTGAGAGACAGAGAGAGAAAAACATCCATGTGAGAGAGATACATCGATTGGTTGCTTCCCTCAGGGTGGAGCCTGCAACTGAGGTATGTGCCCTTGACCAGAATTGAACCCATGACCCTTCAGTCCGTGGGCCAATACTCTAACCACTGAGACAAACCAGTCAGGGCCTAATACTGTCTTGACTTAATTCTTCCTCCAACCAGACACGTGGTCACTACCTCAGTCCATCTGGTCCCGATACAATCTACACACTACCCTTCTGGCACCTCTGCCTCGAGGAACCCTGGCTCTACCTAGCAATTCTACTTCTATATTTATGCTCAGCCTTCTAGAGAAATTCACCCAGGTGTGAAGACTCCACAGATTCATGGTCTCCAATGTCAAGTCCTGGCTCTGCCACTTCAGGCCATGAAATGCTTGTTACTCCATCTCTGCAAGGCTTGGCTTCCTCACCACCAAGTGGGAGTCAGGAGCACCTGGCTCTCTGCAGTGTGCAGGGCGGGGGTGGGGGGGGGGCGCAGGGATGCAGCACACTGCAGTAAATGTTAGCGACAGCAATTGCCATCATTGCTGATGGCCAACCCTCCACACGAGGGCAAGGGGAGGTTTCTCTGAAACCACTCACAGCTGGTCCAAGCCTCCATCTTCCTTCTCCAGCCCCTCATCCCGCCTCTTCCTTGATCGTTCACCACTCAGCTCCTCCTTCGTGGAGGAGATGAAGCCACTGGCGTAGGTCTGGGCATTCTGTCTCATTCTCATTTGTCTGCACCCTCTGCCAATGTTTAGGATGTGCTCTTACCCTGCCCCTGCCCAGGGCTGATTCCCCTCCTCGGCCTTAAGGTGCCAGCCTTGCCCTCGTGTCAGCATCCATCAGCAGGTTCCTCACTGTCTTGCACCTTCGACCTCTCCAGTGGCCCAGTCCTTCCAGCAACAAAAAGCAAGCACCTAAAGAGACATCCACTTTTGAGAAGATGGAGTCACTATCGTTTTCCCGTTCCCTTCTCTAAGTACAACTAAAAACCCAGGACGTTATATATAAGACAAACATAGGAAGACTGAAAGGTGGAGAGAGGAAGACAGACTGACTATGGATCCCAGGACTAGAGGAAGTACATGGTGGTGAGTTACCTGGGTTTTCTTTTTCCCTTATCAATCCCAAAATTGGAGCCAAAGAAGCCAGCAACCAGGAGACACCAAGAGGGAAGGAGGCAAAAAGCCCTGCTAGGGCTGCCGTAACGAAATACCCCAGATTGGATGGCTTTGGTATTGGGGTAATGCTTGTCTCATAGATGTGAGGTGGGTAGAAACTAGTCCTTCCTCTTCGATTTTTGAGAAGAGTTTAGGAAGGATTGGTGTTAAGTCTTCTTTATATGTTTGATAAAACTCACCACGTAAGCCACCGGGCCCAGAACTTGTCTCGGTTCAGAGATTTTTGATTACTCATTCAATCTCTGAACAAGCATTATCTGAATACCAAAGCCAGATGAAGAGACAAGAACACTATAGACCAATATCCCTTATGAGGATTCAAAAATCCTCAACAAAACACAAGGAAATCAAATTCAGCAGCATATTAAAAGGAGTATGTACCATGACCACATGGGGTTTACTCCTGGAACACAGCTATAGTTCAACACCTATAAAACTCAGTCAATATACCATTCAGGAACTGCCGCTACAGTGTTAATAAATCATTACAGGCTTTTCTGCTTGCTATGTGCTTCTTCCACATTTTGCATTCTCACCAGCGTGTGACCTCTTCTGACTAAACGGATCAGCTGAGATTGAATTGATTCATTTATTTCAGCAAAAGCATGAGGATGTGCGTGCGGACGGATGGACCTCTCATTCACAGCTGGCGGAGGTGTGTGGATGCTCACCCCCCTCTCTAGAGGGTGTCTTTCTCTAACTATATTTTAGATCTTAAAATTGTTTATACCTTTTGACCCAGGAACTTCATTTCTAGATATGACCCTAAAGAACTAATCAGGGATATGTGTGCAAGAATATTCAATGTTCTACCAGCATTCATACTGAAAAGTGAGAGAGAGCTTAACCGCCTAACAGTACATGTCTGGCTAAATCAATTAGGGGATACCCGTGTGACGAACTGTATGTGATTATTACAAATTATTTTAGAGAATTGGAATGATATAGGGAAATACAATGCCATGCTAAGTGAGAAAAATGGAAAACAATTTGATTTCAATTTCACCTAAATTGAAGCTCGAAGGAAATACTTCAAGTTATAAGTGGTTGTTGCTGAGCTGTCTTATTGATCGGGGGTGAAGTCTTGTTTTTATTTTTGTTGTATTCTCTAAGTTTTTGTTAGTAACTCTATATTTCCTTTCTAATAGTTTTCATTTATTATGATATATTTTAAACATTCAAAAATAGAAAGAAATGAGCAGATATACATTAGGTCTCTACCTCATACAATAAAAAAAAAATTTAATTCCAGATTGTGATACAAAAATATGAAAAGCGAAATGGAGAGACTTTGAAAAGAGAATATAGAAGAGCCTGTCTGATCTCCAGGTAAAGACCTCTCCCGCCGACCTCTTTAGCAAAGCTGTTTCAATATTCCCGTCTAATAAGCCAGCCCGAAACGCAGTGGCTTAAAGCAGCAACCAGCTTTCCCTGTTGACAATTCTGCGGTTGAGCAGTTTAGTCTGGGCTCAGTGGGGCAGTCCTTAAGGTCTTCCCTGGGCTCATTCATGTCACTGTGGCCGGCTGTCAGGTTAGCTGGGGACTGGCTGTTGGCTGGGTCACAGGGTGCCTGGGCCACACGTCCATCATCCAGGAGGCTAGCTTGAGCTCATGTCCCTGGCAGCTGGCGGAGTTCCAGGCCTCTGAGCTCAGAGCTCCCACAGCCTCACTCCCACTGCATTCCCTTGGCCAAAGCAGGTACTGAGAGTCCAGTAGGTAGCAATAGGTCCACCTCCTGTACAGACATTGCACGGACGCAGGAACACAGGGAGTAGAAAGATCGCACCATCTGTGCAATCGACCATAAGGAAGAATAAAATGCACAAACCAGGAAGGGAAAGATTGATAGTCTGAATACATAAAAGTTAAAACGTCTGTATGAAAAATGACACCATATACGTATTACTTTTATAATCATAAAACAAAGTTAAAATAAAGATTTCAGGAGACTGCACATTATTTTTTTTTAAAAAAGCACTGAAGAAAATATCTGTGTAAAAATCTGAACTTCCAAAGTGGGAAAACTATTGGATCAATAATTTCATTAGAGTTGGATGCTTTCTCCTCAGATAGGCGTATTACAAGACTCAGTCAAATAGTAAAGCCCACCTTCTGCATTTGAAAAGGAATTCCTTCCTCAGAGATTCTTATTACACATCTATTATAAGGTACATGATAAATTGTGTCTATTTAAAATTGTAAGTGCTGCCTTCACCGGTTTGGCCCAGTGGATAGAGCATTGGCCTGAGGACTAAAGGATCCTGGGTTCAATTCCGACCAAGGGCACATGCCCAGGTTGCTAGCCCGATCCCCAGTGTGGGGCATGCAGGAGGCAGCGGATCAATGATTCTCTCTCATCATTGGTATTTCTATCTCTCCCTCTCCCTCTGCCTCCCTCTCTGAAATCAAGAAAACATATATTTTAAAATAAGTAGTAAATAATAAATAAATACATCAATAAAAAATAAAATTATAAGTGCTTCTTCATCTTCATTCTTCTCATTCCAGGAAGATGATTGAATCAATCACCAGAATCTTGGAGGTCTCCTGTTAAAAATGCAGGAACAGTGAGGGGATTGAGCTTTCCTGTCTTCAGAGTGAGTAAGCACAGACTGAGGGACCTACACTTTTTTTTTTCCTTCTGAATCAGTGCTCAAAAATCCAACCTTTGCCTTTTGTATGACTCTGGAAGTGCCCAAAACACCAGCCCCTGTGCCCCCTCCAAGGCCACACATGAACAGTTTGCGTCAGATTACCTTAGTGGCTCGTGGCCCGTCACAGAGTGAAGAAAGGGGGTTGCGGTATCTCAAGGACGTGATCACAAATGCACCCCTGACTAGCCACAAGCCTGCTGGGTGCGTCAAATGCTCAGAAACCAAACTTTCGGCTGAGAGCAGCAGCCCTGGTTCCTTTCTGGCTTGTACCCACAGATGAGAAAAGAAAGGGAGTACCAGAGATCAAGTGAGCAGAGGGGCACAGAGTTCTCTGGGGGCCTCCATTCATCTGCCCGCCCTTCGTACCCACCGCACCAGCCAACATCCTGGAAAGAGCCCCATTTAGGCTCAGAGACCCTCATGTAAGAGCACCTGGGTAGTGAGTCACCTCTGTCTTCGAAGGACCAACCAAGGTGACAGCTGAGAGCTGATGTCATCTCTTCACCCAGCTTCCTGCCCAAGTGGCTAGAACACCAGTCACACCCCCTTGCTGTCTGCTGGCCCAGCTCCAAGAGGGAGAGGGGGCAGCCGCATGGTACCCCATCTACATACGTCAGGGCCCTCCTTACATCCCTGTGGCGTTGCTTGATGATAAATATGGCAATTTCGCCTTTACAAATATTTACCTGCACCTCCAGGGGCCACAGGGAGGACTCACAAACACTTGGTTTCTCACAGGAACGCTCTGCAAAGGGGAAGGGGCGGGTCTCTTTCCCTTGTAGCCACCAGGAAAGCTCAGCGTTGTCATCTACCTTCACGTGGGGGAGGACAAGGCTCTAGGACCTGGGAAGCATGGTCCCAGTTCTGCGGGAGATTCCAGCCGGCTACCCCAGGGACATGCAGAAGGAGGTGACGGAGGACCAGGGGCCAAGAGGAGGGCAATGTGTTCGTGACCTGGGAGATGAGAACTGTTCTCCTGGGGATGGAGGTGGGGTTGGGGGTAGGTTTGGGGTGGGGGGTGGGAGGGAGACAGATGCCTCTGGTTTGTGTCGAGCTGATGGTTTAGCAAGGAGCGTGTCAGAGGCAGTTTGGTGTCATTTCTGTGAACGCCTCCAGTTGTCCATGGCGTCCACAGGTGCTGAGATGCCCCTATGGGAGCTCAGTGCACAGGAAGTGCCTGACCATGTGTGAAACCGACCCTTGTCGCAGGTCTAGTCTTGGAAGGGCCGCTACATGGGCCCCGGGGGTCTCTTCCTGTGGGCTCAGACTCCCCTTGGGGGGCCCCCTTTTGACATATACGCCATCCCACCTCTGAGTGGAGTGCAGTCATTTCCCGCAACAGAAAATGTCCAGAGTTGCTTCTGCAAATTTCAGATGTTGTCTACAGTACCCCATCCCCTACCTCAAATCATGGGTGTCATGGAGACGGCGGTGACCTGAGCGGGAGGAAACATTATCTCTGGAAGAGTAGGGGAGCCCCCAAGGTGAGTGTGGAGATCAGTCTGTTGAACCCAGAAACCTCTCCCCCAAGAAAAATGATACTGACTCAGCTGCAGAGACTCCAAGAGGACTGGTACGCTAAAACTGAATAAAAGAGCATGGGGTCAGCCTTGGCCAGTTTGGCTCGGTGGATAAAGTGCTGGTCTGCGGACTGAAGGGTCCCAGGTTCAATTCTGACCAAGGGCACATGCCCAGGTTGCGGGTTTGATCCCCAGTAGGGGGTGTGCAGGCGGCAGCCAATCAATAATTCTCTCTGATCATTGATGTTTCTATCTCTCTCTCCCTCTCCCTTCCTCTCTGAAATCAATAATATATATATATATCATCACTAGGTCCTTGTTTTCTCTCCTTGTGAATTTTGTGTGGTTTCAAGGCCCCATGCGAATAGCCCTTGCATGAAGTCTGCCTGTGTTCCTCCATTCCCAGCGGCCTCTGATCTTGTCCATCTCCCACCACACCCCAGCCCAGAACCTGGGTTGGCTTCTTCTGTGGCACCCTCATCCCACCTGAAGAACTGAATGATTGCAACACTTTAAAATGTTCTGACTTCAGGAGCAAGAAGTGGTCATTATAGAACACCCAAAGAAAGCACAAAGAAGAAAATTTTTAACAAGAAGAATGAACCAGACTGGATGTATTTCCCTGCCTTCTAGAACACCCTTTTGGTGCTTCTGGACCATGGTTCACTTGAGGCAGCAGAGCACAGTGATGAAAAGTGTAGCTCCGGAGTTGGATTGCCTGAGTTGAAAGGCTGGGTGACCTTCAGCAAATCAGTTAACCTCTCTGAGCCTCAGTGTCCTTATCGGTAGAGTGGGGCTATCCCTCACTGGTTTGTTGTGAATACAAATGTATCTAAAGCACTTAAACAGTGTCTTGCCCGTGGAAGCACTATATTAGCATCCACCATGTTCTTGATTTGTTCAGTCTCCTGGAGCATATACTAGTAAAGGTCAAGGTTACTACTCTAAGTATCACTGCATTGACCATCATGGTTTGGTGTTTTTTTTAAGGATAAATGGGACTTCTGCACATTTTTAAGGTTTTTATGTGTATGTCAAGTTCTATTGACATGGAACCAGTTTTAAAATCACTAGTGCGTGTGACAGTGCCTGTCGACAAGGAATGATGGAGCATTTTGAGGCAGAGGAAGACCTATCAGGTCAGAGAAGGCTCAGCAGTGTCCTACTCATCCACCTATTACTACTCTAGATAGTGTTGGACTCTATGTCAAACCAAGACCCCATTCCGGCTAATACATTTGTGCAAAGAGCTAGCAAAAGCAAACAAAACCAACCAAATAAAGCCAAAGCAAAGGGCTCTGTTTTTTTCCATTGAAAGTGGGAAATGCATGGGAGTTGTCTATGCTTTTTAATATTAATTGTATTAGATGGAAGTCGAAACAGATGTCATATTCTCACTCGCCCACAAATCCAATGAACACCAGAGTTCTGTTGTTTTAAAACAGGCAAAATGCTCCAGCGGCTCTCAAACCAACAAAGGAACAAATGTCACAATACGTACTGCTTTGCAAAGTGCTGTCAAAAACAGAACTAGAACATTTCTGACATTGGGTGGCTGCCCCAGAAGCAAGTGATGGCACTGGGGCGGGGAGCAGGAGGAAGTGCACCGGAAGCTGAGTGGACAGAGTGTGTGCAAAGTGTGACTTAAATCCCCAATTTTAAGGAAGTAGATGGAGATGAGCAGTTTCTAGAATAGAAACCCTTCCTACTAACATGTCAGGGATAAAACAAAACTCACAACAAGTACAAAGAAGAAAATAAGCATTATTTGCTATCTCTTCCCTCACTGATAACACTAATTAATATGAATATGTGTTTTACATCATCGAAATTATGTGATACATACAATTTTATATCCTTTTTTCACTATTACATCAAAAAAGTTATCCCACATCATTAAAAATTGCCCACAAACATCACTTTTAAGAACTATAAAGTATTTGTAAATGATACCATAATTTTCTTATTTCTTTATTGGTAGATATTTTCCCCCATTTTTCTTTCTTTTTTTATTGATTTCAGAGAGAGGAAGGGGAGAGAGAGAGGGAGAGAAACATTAATGATGGGAATCATCCATCGATCAGCTACTTCCCGCACCCCCCCCCCACCCCAACTGAGGACTGAGCCCGCAACTCAGGCATGTGTCCCAACTGGGAATAGAACTGGTGACCTCCTTGTTCATGCATTGACTCTCAACTACTGAGCCACACCAGCCAGACCCAAATTTTCAATATTATAAATAATACATCAATAAAACCACTCTGTATCCTATCTGTTTTCCAGAGATATACTTCTCTCTTAACTTTTCCTTGTAAACACCCAGAAATAACTATGACAAATTTTGGAAAATAGAAAACACTCATATTGTTATGAAAATAGAGGTTAATGGGCTGGTAAAATGCAAAAATATTATATTATAACATATCACATTATTAGAATATAATTTCACCCACAAACTTGAGAATATTTGGATCATTTAATTATTTCCCAAATTATCTACAATGAATATATATTACTTAATAACCAAGAAAACGACAAAAAGAGGGTAATTTGTGGAAAAAAAATACAGAAAGTGTCAATTCAGGTTGGCCAACATATGTGTAATAGGAGTTTCAAAAAAGAAGAGGAGTGAAAATGGAGAAGAGAACATTATCAAAGAAGTACTAGAAAAAGATTCTCCCAGGACTGAAGAAAGGCAAAAGGATTAGTCTGAAAGATCCCGAGTACCTGGTACAATGAACAAAGAATAATTCATAGAAGCAACCTCATGGAATTTCAGAGTTCTGATCATAAAAAGAGATCCTAAAACACTCAGCGAGAGACAAGAAACAGATAACCAATGAAAGACTAAGTCATTCGTCTCATCAGCAACACTGAGGCTTGAAGACAATGGAGCAACTACCTTCAAAGTCCACAGAAATAATTTGTACCTAGAATTTGATATCTTGCCAAACGATGGATCCAGTGTCATGCAGGAACTTGGACTCCCATACAGTTTTTTGAAATAAAATTACTTGGTAATGTACTACCCAAGCAAGAAAAGACTATGAGAATTAAAACCAATTAAACCAGCCTCGAAAGGCAATTTAAAGAAACTCCAGTATAAATGTGCGGTTGTCCGAGCCGAAGGTCTGTATATTTGGAGCAAATAAATGATATAATTAAAGAGATGGAAGGTATTTGTAATATTATGTGGAAGATACATGCTTCTTTGTTAATCAAGAAAATAGTAAGTTATGAACACACACACACACACATCATGGCCCAAATATAAAACCAACCAAAACGTATGATTTTGTACAGTCGATGGAGTCTAAGAAAAGAAGACCCACTTGGCTTTGACATTGGAACACTCCCCTCTACAGATCCCAACATAATACCTGCTTCTGTAGGGACTAATATTGACAATATCTGTACTTTACATACAGCTTGTTCATTGGCTTTCAATGGTCAGACTTAACTGACAGAACATGGAGAACAAACTTACTAAACAGAAGGCATGTGCTATAAGCTTTGGCAACATTACAGAGGTGGTATAGCCGAGAGAGGGTGAGGAGTAGACAGGAGAGAAGCAGTGGACAGAAAAAAAGGGGTATTAATTTTCTATCTTACCTAGAGGGGAACCAAGAGTTACCACCAACAATGAATGGGTCAATAAACAGAAATTGAGTATTCTGTAAAATCATAAGGTTAACCATCAGAAGAAATAACAATACACAACTAACCATGATTTGCAGCTGGGAGAAGGGGATCTATAAGTGAATAAGTTTCTCACCTATTGTAGCTGAAAGTCTTTCGATAGAGCTTGGAGCTGATAATTGAAGACGTAGGTGTAGTATGCTACTTAGCACTATCAAGCTAAATACCAGAAGAAATAGAAACAGAAACAATCAAATGAAGAAACCTATTAGGAGGAAACTAGGAAAGGAATGGGAAAGAAGACTTACTTTTTATGGCGTTCTATGTGGTTTTAATGTTTATTTCCAGTCAATTATATTTTAATAATTAAAAAGCAAAATAAGAAAAATGCCAAAGGATTTTAAAGTAGTAGATATGCATCAGGTCAAAAAGATAGAGTAGGTGTTTTTCCCCTCTCTTTCCTAATTATACTGTATGTAATATGGTATTTGTTATTTCCATAATGGAAAAATTCATGAAGAAAAGAGAAACAATTAATGCATCAGTTTTATCACATCACGGGTAGAAGTGGTAGGAAATGGGGATGACGAGGCAAAGAAATGCATCTAAAATATCTGAGGGAGGATTCTACAATGGTCATGAAGGCCAGGCTAGCTGTGCGATCTTGGCTAAGTCACTTAGCTCCTCTGGCCTCAGTTTCCACCCCCGAAACACTGAGGAGTTGCCTTTAGAAGTTCTCCGGCCAAGTTCAGCTCCAAGAACGTATGAATCTCTGAATTTCCAGCAACTGTGAGCATTGCCATTGAGATGAGTGACCCAGGCAATCTTGACTACAAAATAACTGGCTTCTCTTTTCTGTTGTTGAGGGGCTGTTTCCTCTTGGAAGGTGAAGCTGTGAGGTGCTGCAAACCTCATGTTTTTCTAACAGAATTGCAGTTGTTCGCTCCAACAACAAGTACAAGGTCCACACAGAGTATTTGCCCTGGTGTGTTCTCAGAAAAAGGCCAAAGGCCTTACCGTGAGGACCAAGGATATAACCCAGGTCTGACTCAAACCCTCGAAGAAACCTGTCATCATTGGGGCTGTCGCTGTTTTACAAGAAACACAGGAAGTGTGTTGAAAGCCATAACCACAATAAAACTGCCACATCAATCCGGGAGGTATTTTTTAAACACGGGAAATCATGCACCATCAGGACCCGGCTAGAACCAGATCCCGCTGCCTCCGGGGTTCACCATCTCTCTAAGTCTTGGCATTTCATCCACATTGAAGTTCTGCCTCTAGTAGGTAATTAACAACAGCAACAAAACAGAAATGAAAATAGAAAGTTTGTGGTGAGATCAAGTAACAGATGGCAGTTCATTTGCTTTTTGTAATACAGTGTCTGAAATTGTCTGGTCAGGTTTTGAACACTGAGAGGCAGTATCTAAGGAGTATCCACAGGTCAGTGGTAGAGTCTATACTCTTGCCATAGGAAGCGTGGTCCCCAGAGCAGTGGCTTCCTAGGAAGCTTTCACATGTACAGAAGTTTAGGCCCCAAACAGATCTTCCCAATCAGACACGGCCTTTTACCAAAATCTCCAGGTGACACTTTTGGGCAGTAAAGTTTGAGAGATGCTGGTATATAAGACCTGTGATGTCCACACACCTACCCACATCAAAAACTGAGGATTTCACTGTACACAAGGTCAAGTACCTAAGTCCACAAAGCTCTCCAAGGAAGATGATTTTTGTTGTTGTTGTTCTTATTATTCCTCCCATGTACAGATGAGGAAACTCGGGTTAACTTCAGCAGGGCTGGGCTACCAGGAGCTTGCAGAGAAGGCTTAGAGAAGTTAGAAACTTGCCCAAGGTCATAGGTAGCAAAGGGCAGAACTGGGATTTGAAACAAGATCCCTTTAAATCCCAAACTCATGTTCTTAGCCATTTCTTTTAGTTGCCTCGCTAGAGTTGAATGTTTTCAAGGGACGCCAGCAGGCTGACATACAGGCTACCACCACTGAATCCAGTTGGTAGCATGTTAAGAACTGTTTTCCAGAAGATCAGCCTTAGGAGACATCCTCAGGGAGCTTCTTTCTCACCCCTCCCCCGACCATCAGGGGTAGATATGGATGTTCTGGGAGGGATCCTGCCCAGAGTTTTGTACCAGAGAGTGATCCTTCTAGGCAATTGAGTCTGAGTTAGCCGGCCCCAGAACAAAGCCTTAGAAACGCCTGTGTTTAAAAAAAAAGGCAAAGCTTCCGGGAAGGATGACCTATTTTATGATACCTTATGGTTTCAGAATGACTGTGGGCCCCTTCACCTACCTCCTGTGGGCTAAATGCCATCATCTACCCTTTGACACTCTTGGGTCTAGAGACAGAAGGATAGTGGGTGGAAGCAATTGCAGCTGACAGGAACCTTGATTTTCAAGAACCTAGGTTCCCGGCCAAGGTTCCCCGAGCCCCTCATGGTATGACTTGGGGACATAAGGGTTTTCTAGAAAGTCATGCATGCTTTTCCTAGGAGGGAAGTGGGAGGACCCAACAGCGACCTTCTCAGCAGTCCATTCTTCAGCCCCACTTACTTGGTGACACCATATGGGGTTCATTTTCTCTATTTGCCAGAACTAGATTCAACTACAAACAATAGAAATGATGATGATCAGGATGACTGTGATGATGGCTTAAATCAATGCTCTTCGAAGCATCATGTGCTCATGAATCACCTGTGAACCTTGTTGACGTACAGATTCTGATTCAAAAGGTCCAGGGCCGGCCCTGAAGTTCAGCATTCCTCACAAGCTCCTGGGGTGCCCGTGCTGCTGGACCACAAAACACACTGAGAAGTGAGGGCTTCAACAAGACAAAAGCTTATTCCTCACTTAGGTCCAGAGCACCTGGAGGCTGACCCTCCAGCTCTAGGGCACCATAACAGCATCAGAGGCTCTAACTCTGAGCTCTCTGCTCTTCCCTCTTCAGCACGTGGCTTCCATCCTTAAGATCACCTAGCGATCCAAGAAGGATCCTGGAGACTCAGCCCGCCCAGCCATGCTGCAAACCTGCAGAAGAGTTTCTATGAACCAAACCAGCTCCTCTGAAAGAAGGTATGCGGGCCTTATGCTTTGTCCCTTTGTTTGGCCATCCCTAACCCGAGGAGAGTCTGAAAATTGGGTTTCTTTTCCTAAAGGAGGGGAGAATGAGGGCTGATGGGCAATTAGGATGTCTGCCCATCTCTCCATTCCACCCATCTTTCCATCATTTTGAAACTTTAGAGGAATACGACCTTGGCAGGCCCTCTTTTCCAGAAATTACTCTGGGGAAGAAGAAGTTGGGCCGCACTGTGCATTGTCTGGATGACTGTGAGCCATGGGTAGGAGTCAGTGAGCATAAATAAAACATGCTGACAGCAGGGCAGCAGGAAAGATGAATCCAGCGGAGTGGTCTGAAATCTGCTAGAGTCAGGCAGAAAAGTGACAGACCATGCGCAGACCTTGAGCCCCACATTTGAAAACTGTCTCTGGTCTTGCTTCTGACACTTACATTCTACTTTGCACCCCCATGGACCTGACAGCCTCTTTCAGTCTCCTTGGAACACAAGTCCTTTCTGCCACGTTCCAGATGGACTCTTCCCAATCTCTCTCCATGCCCAGAAGTGCTCCAGCCAAAGCCTGGAGCCTCACTTTTGGCTCATGCCACTAGCACCTGGTCTTACCCATTCTGGAGCCCTTCTCATGCTTTGACTAGAACCTCCGGTGTTAAAACCTGCCAGAATCATCAAAAGTGGTTGCAGCCAATTCCTTAATGCTTTAGGTATTTTTTTCTATGCCCAATGCCTCTTTGACTGAAACTGCCTAGCATACAGCCTCCAACCCACCAACCCACCCACCTAGGGAAAGCAGTTATGGGATAACTTTTGGACAGGAGTGACCACAGAGGGGACCAGGAGTGGACACCCTACTATAGATTGCTAGTGACTTATGACATGGTCTGGTGCAAAGGGAACTGACAAAACTAAGGTGATAACATTAATTGAGCCAATCAGAGTCCCTCACCAGGGAATTTAACACAAAGTTACTGGATAGAAAGAGGCAGTTGAGGTTGCCACGGAGTCAGATTAAGGATGCCTCAAACTCCCATTGATGATGTCCCCAGCTCTCAACACCACTGAGCTCGGAATGTCCAACCTGGTGTTTTTCATCCTGCTTGTTATCTAGGAACTCCATAGATATTCAGATAAACATAGTTGACATCCTTTTCTATTCATCTAGTGAAAATGATCTGCGACATCTTGTGATGTAGACAGTTAATGCTGTGCGAGTTTCTGGTTTTGATGGCTACCCTGCCATAGTATATGGCCCTTCCTGGCTGACACTGCCCTTCCCACAGGTATTCTCTGTGCTAAGGTGGTCACTGATAGGGCCAAAGGAGCCAAATCATAGGCTTTCCAGTTGAGGCTGCTGACTAGTGTTTTCCTAAAAGTAACAGTGGCTCAGCTGCCATGGTCAAACCCCAATCACATGGTTAAAACAAATCTATGTTTCCTTTTTTCTCTTATGGAAGTCTACGCTAGTATGGCAGCTCTATTCTGCAAAGGTGTCAGGGACCCAGGCACTTTCTATCTTGTTGCTCTGCCAACTCTATAGTTTTGTCCTCACCTTCACTGTCCAAGATGGCTTGCAGCATCCACATTCCAGTAAGTAGGAAAGGAAAAAGGACCCCGGAGGACATGCCCCTTCCCTTTAAAAGCACAACCTGGAAGTTGCATAGATAACTTGCACTCGCATCCCATTGACCAAAACATGAGCATATGGCCTCACCCAGGTGCAAGGAAGCCTGGGAAATGTTAGCCCTATACTAGTCAGCTATGTGCCTTGTTAAAAATCAGGGTTCATATAAAGTACGGTTACAGTTGTGAGTATACAAAACACAGAGTTTATTATTTATTAATTATTGTGGTATTTTCCATACAAACAATCATAAACCTACTTTTGCCTCACCCTGTATTCTGTGCCTTGCTAAAAATTAGAAGTTCTATTATTTTGAAAGAGAATGAATAGGAGGGGGCATGTCCAGTCTCTGCTGGTCAGACCAGCTCCATCTGGACTCTGGGCCTGAAGAAACCAGAGATGTAAGAGGAGAGTAAGAGAAGATGGAAGGTGACAGGCAGAAAGAGTCACAGCCATGAGGCCCATGAAAGCATTCAAGAGCATGGCTACACCCCAAACCACCTGTGACACCAGACAGCTCCCACTCCTGCTCTCTGCTCTCCCAGAAGGTGTCCTCTTGGGAAAACTCCCTTCTCTTAAGGAACATGCAACACTCAGAAGTCTTTGCTGAAGGTCCAGGGCAGTCCTGTTGGAGGTGAGGTTCGAACAGTGTTTTAACCATGGTCCCATTCTCCAGAGGAGATAACTAAACCCTAGGTGCTTCATCATCTATCCTCAGGCAAAGGAGAAAACTGCATGAGAATCTGCTGCTTCAGCCTCTTGATCAGAGACGAAAACAAGCCATCGGTACACGTACGCGATGCTATCTGGCTTCCTCTGTGTGGAAAGTGCTGATAGAAATCGAGAGGGTCCTGTTTGCTGAGACCACAAGCTCCAGGTAAGTCAGCGTAGAAATACATCAATAGATGAGATGTGAAGCTGGGTAATGTAAATAAACACTGAACACCTGACACACAGGCCTCACTGAGGCTCCGAATGGGTGAGGCCTTTCTGGAGACCACTGAGCAGTTAGCCACAGTGCACACAGTAGGGCCTGAGGACAGGTGGGAAAGGAGAATGCGGTCAGGACCTGGGCCCCAGCTAGTGCCAAGGGGACAGGGTTAGTCTCAGGTCCTGGGGCAAAAGTCCTTCTCAGAAGGCATCCTCCTGAAGAGGATGGCCAGTGTGATACCTTGCCTGACAGTATAACTTTCAAAAGCAAGACACCCAAATCACTTCTCAGGCCTTAATTGCTTTGCAATGTGCCTGATCTGGCAGTGGGCAAGTCCAGAGGTCATAGGCAACCTGCAGCCCCAAGTTGGGGCGTCTGCCAGACACACTGGCCACAGGCCAACTGCACTGGAATTTTGAGGTCTCTGTTTGGGCCTGGGTGGTCCTCAGGTTTGGATTCAGACGCGCTGGGCAACATGGGGAGGACACAGTGAGTGACCACAGTCCGTATCAGCAAGCACCAGGGACTTCAGCAGCGCAGAGCTCCCACAAAGAGTGAAAGTTTGGTCCTGTTCAGCAACTACTGACTACTGTTGATGGTGAAAAAATTAATCAGATACTTAACTCTCACCAGCATGAGCAAAAAAGGGAATTTGTGGGCTGCATAACCAAACCGCACAAAGTACGGCAATACAGCTGGACCCAGGGGCGTCCAAATTCAGAGATTCAACTATTATCCAGACTTTCTCCCCAGTTTGGGCTGCTATAAAAAATACCACAGACTTGGTGGTTTAAACAGCAGGCATTTCTTTCTCGCAGCCCTGGAGGCCAGGAAGCCTAAGATGAAGAAACTAGCATGTTCAGTGTATGGGGAGAGCCAGCTGCCTGGCTTGTAGAAGCCGCCTTCTTGCTGTGTCCTCATCTGGTCTCTTCTCTGTGTGAGTGCACATGGGAAGAGAGCGTGAGCTCTGGTGTCTCTTCCTCTTCCTAGAAGTGTGCTAATCCCATCATGGGGGCCCCAGCCTCTGGACCTTATCCAAACCTAATTGCCTCCCAAAGGCCCCACCTCCTAATATAGTCACATTAGGGTTAGGACTTCAACATATGAATTTGGTGTGGCAGGGGTATGGGATATAACCATTCAGTCCATGACAACTTAAGTCTCTGATTTTCTTTGCATTTTGAATTCATTCTCACAATGTAGCTTTCCCCCCACAAGGTAAAAGTCATGAATGCATGCAGCTTTGGACCTAAATACTAGCGAGGAGAGAGAGTATCCTCGTCAACTCTGGGTTGAAAAATGCCTCCAGGAAGTCTCTTGATTGGCTTTGCAAGCCACTTGCCTATTCCTGGACAATCACTTTGACCAAAAGGATGCGGCTACTATGATTGGCCCAAGCAGGTCACTGATGGTTGGACTGGGAAGAAGCAGCTTGCCCCCCACATGAGGAGTGCTACTGGAGGCCTGCCCAGCAACAAATGCCCATTGCTAAGGAAGTTGAGGGTGAAAGGGATGAAGTGGAAGCTGTGCTGAGCTAGCGAGTGGCACTAATGGGGAATCTGTGAGAGATGCCTGGGGTGCCTAGAAACAATTCAGGAGATGTAGTTTGTAAGGGGCTGAACACCATGGAATAATGCCTTGTAAGGCAAAGAAATGCTGTTTATTACTATTAATATAGAGATTTGGGTGTTCTGGTGCTGTGATATCTACCATTGACTTTGATATTCTTCATCCCTGGAAGTGCGATCTATGGGTGAGTCGCTCCTTTTAATTCATGCCCTGGAGGACTCTTGTCACCCTAACCATGGCAACTCCAGCAGTGGTCACTAGAATGTAATCAGAAGGCCATTTGTGAGGCGCTCCCTCTTCTGCGTGTCTACCCCAAAATTTTGAAAACATTTATTCTTAGAGATATATGTACCCCTATGTTCATTTTAGCATTATTCATAGTGTTCAAGACATGGAAATAACCAAAGTGTCCTTCAATAGATGTTTGGATATATATATATATATATATATATATATATATATATATATATGTATATGTATATATATAACGGAATACTACTTAGCCATAGGAAAGATAAAATATTGCCTTTTGCAACAGCATGGATGGATCTTGAGAATATCATGCTAAGCAAGATAAATCAGACGGGGAAAGTCAAGAACCATATGATTTCACTCATATTTGGGATATAAAAGCAACAAATGAACAAACAAACAAACAAAAACTTACAGACACAGACAACAGTATGGTGATTACCAGAAAGTAAGAGGGAGGGTAGAAGAGGGTAAAGGTGGTCACATATATGGTGACAGAAGGAGAGTTGACATTGGGTGGTGGGCACACAATGCAATATACAGATGATGTATCATAGAATTGTACACTTGAAACCTATATAATCTTATTAACCATTGTTACCCTAATAAATTTAATAAAATTTTATTTTTAAAAATATTTTTATTGATTTCAAAGAGAAAGGGAGATGGAGGTAGAAACATCAATGATGAGAGAGAATCATTGATCAGTTACCTCCTGCAATCCCCTGGGGACTGAGCCCACAACCCAGGCATATGCCCTGACTGGGAATCGAACCTCCACCACCTGGTTCATAGGTCTACACTCAACCACTGAGCCACGCTGGCTGGGCTTAATAAAATTTTGAAAAGAATAAGGCCATAGGTCAGAGGTACTCCCACAAGTGCTTCAGCTGTCTTTATCTCTGATCAATACCAGAGGTCTTGTTAATTAGCATAATGCATGGAGAGATGGGATTTCATTGGTGAAATATGAAGAAACTCCACAATACAAAGAAACAGGGATTAGACTCTAGTGAGCCTTCCTCCTTCCCTCTTAGGAAAGCTGCCCATGGCCTATGTCCAGCTGCTGATTCTAGAGAATATGGGCCAGGCTGAGTCTGACCGGGTGGTGCGCCAATCCCACTATGAGTCTTGTCACATTTGCCCCAAGTGAGACTTTCTTTCATACGCAGAGCTCCCTACAGAAGAGAGAGTTTGAACTTTATCAAGCACACAAGGCGGAGTGTTTGATTTGTGCCTACTTGGTGTTGAACATCTGTTTGAGGGAAGAACTCAGCCTGAGACTTGCTTGTCTGGGGACCTGGAGCAAGGCTGCAGGGAGGAGCTGGCCCTTGACTCCTGTAACTAGTGGTGGCTGCTGATAGTAACCAAAAGAACCCCAGGGTTCTATGTGACCAAAGTGGGGAGTAGGAGGTGCCCTTGCAAGCCCAGTGGCTCGTCAGTTTTCCTCAGAAAGATCTGTCACGAATTAGGTCTTAGGGTTCCAGCTGGGGTAGGAGTCCAGCACCCAAAGATGGGGAAAAGCTGTTGGGTACAAGGCAGGACCTACTCAGAGTGAGACTGAGAAATGAACAGGTGTCCTTGAGGCAGAGAGGAGGCGACCCAAGAAATGAGGCAAAGGCCCAGTAGCCAGAACTGGAGGATGACCTTGGGACCCAAGGATGACCTTGGATGTGGGCCTCAGAGTGGGCCGCAGCCCCCTTAGAGACCTGGCAGAGGGGAGCTTGAAGGTAATGTTGGGTGGGGGGAGGGGAGGGGAAAGGAGGGCTGCAGAGACTGAAACCAGATGAAGGCTGGCAACTCTCTACCAATCCAGGGACACCCGGACCACCCCAAGGAACAGCAAAGAGATTGGAACTCCTGATGCCTCACTCTAGCGACAGCTTTGAATCATGAACCTTTCTCTGCACTGACCACCATGTTAAAGATAATTGCAAAGACTATGGAGAAACATCTCTGTAGCTGCTGGCATGAAAGTTTCTTTGAGAAGAAAGGGTCTTTGAGAAGTCTACTTTTCAAAGGATGGAAAGGGAGTTTCCAGCCTCGACTTTGAAACCCTCCTACGTTTTCTGCAGAAGGAAGGGGCTTTTCTGGAACACAAAGGAGGGAGGAGGAAGAGGAGGGCTGGTGTTGAGGTCAAAAAGACAAGGAAGAGAAGAGAGTTGCCTACACAGCCCAGAGGAAGGTCTCAACAAACCTGCTGGACACATATGTGTGAGGTTAACTTGCCCTGCTTCCCCCCACCCCCCACAAGCCCCTGAAATCTTTAGCAAATTCCCCACTGCTCATTAATGCATGTGTACCTCCTACCCTCCTCCTGCACCCCCCCCCCACACACACACTGCCCCTTAACCTCACTCCAGGTCACCAGAAGAGCAAGTCTCAGAATGAATTCTGCCCCCAAATACTGATATTTGTTAGCAAGCAGGAAATCCTCTGAAGTGCAAGGAAATCATTTGGGGCCATGGAGCGGTGGTGAGGATGAAAACACAGACCTCAAGCGAAGATGAACGTATCTTAGTGAGAACTGATGTAGATGGCTTTTTGTATATTTCTTGATACACACCTAGTACTTCATTCCAAATCTTATTGGAGGCAGGGACTACTTATTTTGCTTTCACAATCGCATGTGACCTCACTCCCCAAGCAACAGGGGAGTAATATGATAAAACATGAACAGCATACAAATGAGCCTTCTGCACTGTGAAACATGAATGACTCTGTTCTGTGAAGGTGTAGATATGGAAGGTGTAACTATGGGATGTTGTACCTCCCAAACTAAGCATGTCCCCCCAAAGTGTCCAACAGGAAGACCTACAAAGAGACACCCTGGAGGAGACACAAAAGGAGGGGCAGGCTTCATCTGTCCAGCTGCAGGGGAGGGAGGAGGTCCTGTCCAGCTGCAGGGGCAGAGTGTCTGGCATCTGCACGGTACAACACACGGAAACCAGGTGAGCATCCGGTGCTGGGGTCCGGCCAGCCATGCACCAAGAGGTGCAGAACTCAGAACTCAAGAAAGAGGACCCCAACAACAGAGCCTTCCAAATTCAGGAAGGTGGCAAGTGTGGGTAGAAGGGCATCTGGGACAACAGTAGGTTATAAGGCAGCAGCCACTGGAGTGAGATTTGGGAAGAGCAGAGGACTCCAGCCCTGAGAAGAAACAGAGGATAACGGGAGCAATAAGAGCGGGCTCTGGAGGGACCAAGCCCGTGACAGGTGGAGGTTAGGGACAGAGAGCAAGAGAAAATCCCAGTTACCAGAAACCATGTCAGGTCAGGGCACACTGGCCATTCCTGAGGCTTGGGCCTGGCATGTTGAGCTAAATCTCATTGAAGGCTCCTTCCTAAGGTCAGGGCTAATGCCAGAAATGGAAGGTTTTTATTTTTTTCATTTTTTAATAGATTTCAGAGAGGAAAGGAGAGGGAGAGAGAAATAGAAACATCAATGATGAGAGAGAATCATTGATCAGCTGCCTCCTGCACGCCCCACACTGGGGATCGAGCTCGAAACCCAGGCATGTGCCCTGACCAAGAACTGAACAGTGACCTGCTGGTTGGTAGGTTGATGCTCAACCACTGAGCCGTGCTGGCCAGGCAGAAAGAGTATTTTAATTAGGAGGCATTCAGCTGTAAGTAACCAGAAGTGAACTAACAGTGACTTTAACAAGAAGGAGATCATTGACTCACAAATGAAAGGACAGTAGAGCAGGCCTACGGCTGACCAATACAGTGGCTCCAACTCCACTTTTTGGTGACTTTTTTTTTTACTCTGCCTGTCATGGGACGGTGGCTTCATCTGCAGGCTTCACCCTGCCATGCTGGCCTTGGGTGTGGACAGAGCGACATTGCAGGGTCAGCTCCCTTTGGGGCTATGAACCATGTGGGCAGGATAGACACCTGCACAAAATTATTCTTCTGTTAGGAAGAAGGAAGGGAACGATGCTAAGGGCAGGATGAAGTGCAGGTGGGTGGCTGACTTGGGTTCTTCCTACTGATCCTCTGACCAGCTGTGTGAGCTGGGGGAAACCACTTCTGCTCCCGAGGTCTCATCGGATAACAAAGAGATTGATCCAGAGAATATTTAAGTGGTCTTGGACTCTATGCAATGAGATGTTCATGGATTACTCAAGACAGGCCTTCAAGTATGGGAAACGATTCTAGTCATTTGTGGAAGATGGTAATTCCCAGAGATGACCCCAGCAACTTCTCCATCCCACGCGTCCATCTGTAGTGGAACCTTGCCACACGGAGTCTAATTCTCAGCTCCTTGAATCTACGCTAGCCTGATGACTCGCCTGGAGCCAGTGGGCCACAGTAGCTTATACCTAATAAACTGTAGGACAAGTGACACTGAAAAGGCCATGCAGACTCCATTTGGTTCTCTCAGAACACCAGCTGCAGGAGAATCCAGCGCCATATAAGAAATCCAGCTACTCTGTGACGGCCTTGCTGGAGAAGCCCTGGGAAGGCATTCATGTGAACAGCTCAGCTGAGCTTCCAGCCCAGAGCCAGCATCAGCTACCCACAGTGAGTGTGCGCCACCTTGGACCTCCAGCCCAGGCTGACCTTCCGATGATTGAACCATCAGCTGACATCATATTGCAGCTCCATGAGACATCCCACAGGATAGTCCCGCTAAGCCTGTCCAGAATTCCTAACCCAGAATATCAAGAGCAAAAGAAGATGATTGCTGTTCTTCACTCTTATGTTTTGGAATGATTTGTTATGCATCAGTGGGAACCAGAATATCCTTAGAGTGGAGTGAGCATAAGTGAACCAGGAAAGATTTAGACTCAACTTTGAGAAGTTGTTTCTGATAGTTGCAAAGCATTGAGAATATTGTGATTCTTTTTTTATGGCTACTTATGAAACCAGGAGGAGAGATTCTTTGAGGAATGACCTGGGGGAGTCTTGCCAGGAGGTCATAACAATGACCTTCTCATTTAGGCAGCCCTTTGGAGTTTGGGAAGGGCAAATGAACTCATTTGAATGTCAGGGCGAAGTTGCTAGGGCACAATTCAAGCCCCATCTTTATTCAGTCCCCCTCCTGGAATTCCTGAGCCTTGCCCACCTGTTTTTCTTAGAGAGAGAAGACTAATGGATGAGCAAAACCTCCCTTCAGTGAGCACCCATATGTAATGGGCCAACTTCCTAATTGCCTCCACATTATACCTTCACATGGGGACAGCAAAGAGGGCTGGAGGCCTCTGACCTACCAAGTTGCCTTGTTGGCCCTCCTGTGCTCCTCTGATGGCCTCAGGGTCCAGCCCCAGCAGCCCCTAGTATAGCTGTTTTTAGCAGCTGCTGCCTTGACCCTTAGCAGAAGCACCTTTGATGAATGGTTTTCCTTGAAGTTATACAAAAAAAACTTATGATGGCTCTGGGAGGCGGGCAGAGCAGATGTTATTAACACTATCATGGTAGCCAGCCTTGGAGATGGCTCCCAATAGTTTGTACCTCGTGGTATTCACATCCTTCAACAGGTTGACTTGGGTAACAAATGGGATAGAGTTTAACTTTAGAGGCTATGTCATAATCAAGTGTGGCTTCTGTCTTGCTCTCTCAGATTGCTCACTCTGGGAAAGGCCAGCTACCATGTCAGGAGGACCCTCAAGCAGCCCCATGGAGAGACTCCTACCAATAGCCATGAGAGTGAGCTCTCAGTAAGCAGATCCTCCAGCCCCAGTCCAGCCTTCAGATGACTGGGGCCCCAGCAGACACTTTGACCCCATCTCATGAAAGATCATGAGCCAAAACCGCACAACTGAGTTGCTCCTAAATTCCTGACCTAAGAAAACTGTTTGAGATAATAAATGTTTATTATTTAAGTATTTATTAAATCTTTATTAAATATATTTATTAAATCATATATATATATGATTTCAGAGAGGAAAGGAGAGGGAGAGAGAGCTAGAAACATCAATGATGAGAGAAAATCATTGCTTAGCTGCCTCCTGTACACCCCCCACGGGGGATTGAGCCCACAGCCTGGGCATGTGCCCTGACCAGGAATCTAACTGTGATCTCCTGGTTCATAGGTTGATGCTCAACCACTGAGCTACACCGGCCAGGTTAAACTACTAAGTTTTAAGGAATTTGAAAAATAGTAATAAGTAATTACAAGTGAGAAGCTGAGGCTCAGAGACATACAGTGACTAGCCCAAAGTGGCACAGCTGGAACTGGGAAGAGCACCCTCATCTTGTGCTGCTGACTCCTACAGACAGGTTCTGTTAGCCCATGACTCAGCCGTTCTGTAATTCAGCCCCAGAAGAGGGAGAGATGAGGCTGCAGGCATAGAGCAGTGACGGCCCAAGCAACCCTGCCACACTCAGGCTCCAGACCCATACGGCTCCTCCTCAGGAATCCAGGGCTAGGGAGAGTGGCTGAGACCCTTGGCCCCCACTTGCATGGGGCCTCCATGACGAGGAAAAACAAGCCAGCATCCGGACCTTCTCACCTGGACAGATACCCACACACGTGTTCTGGGCCTCCGCCCTGACCACTAAGGACACAATTGCTGAGCCACGATGCTGCAATCCTGCTGGGCTGCGGCGCAGGTGTGTGTGTGGGGACTAGGGCCTAAGATCCCTGACGAGGACTCGGGGTCTGGCCTGGTCTCCAGTGCCCTCACTGCTGACTCATGTGTCCTCTTTAGAGAAGTCACTCCAGTGAGGGGTGCTTTCAGTTCCCGTGTGAATCACTGGTCACATGATGACCGGTCACCCTGCCGCAGGCTGTGCCTGTGGCCTACGTGAGCTCTCAGGGGTGACAGTGTGGGTTCGTCATGCGGTCAGCATGAGGCAAATCTATCTGGCTGTTTCTTCATCCTTGCACCTAAATGGGACTTATTCCAGCAAGAGCCACTATGCTCCCCCCACCCCCTGCATGGACCTGGGTTTGGGCAGGTCAAGAGGGTGGTTTAAGATAAAGGGTAAGCAGTTGCTGCTTGTCTTCAGGGTCTCAAGTCCAGCTGTCGGCGCTGTGGAGGGAGCACCAGATAGAGCCTAAAGCAGGGGCTGGGATTGGCAGCAGGAAGTAGAGAAATGCTAACGGGGTAGGCATAGGATGTGGCGGGGAGCAGCCCCTTGGCTGTGCAGACCTGTGGAAGGAAGCAGGGAGAGACCCGAGGTGACTTTTCTTGATAAAGGACCTCAACAGCCCAGCGGAGGGTCTTATGCCCATGACCTTGTGTGGCATTCAAGGACTTCCATGATAGAAGAGGAAAAATCCAGGTATAGGACACCTGGGTTCTAATCTAAACTCAAGATGCCATCACTTGGATAACCTTGGAAAAGTTGTTGGCCCATCTGGGCCTCAGTTTCTTCATGAGTCAGGTCAAGCAAATGGGATTCAGACTGGGTTCCCTGGAACCCTAGGGTTCTGCAGACCTACCTTAGAGTTTGCCATTGGGAGGGAGCCTCTAAACCAGTGCTGACCAATATAAAGTGAGTCATATGTACAATTTTAAAATTTTTTGGTAGCCACATTTTTTAAAATCTAAAAACAAAGAGGTGGAATTAATAGTATCTTTCAACATATAACCAATTTATTACGTTTATTAAGATATTTTAAATTCCATCCTTTGTACTGACTTTTCAATATTTGGTGTATAATTTGTGCTGAAGCACAGCTCAATGCGGACCAGCGCTCAATAGCTGACCTGTGCAAAGGAGGAATCAAGGCTTTAAGAGCAGAAGACTCCCCCTGGTGGACCAAACGGAAAGTACATGAGAGACCAAAGGATTTAAATGAGTCAAACACCTGAAAGCACAGAGAGAACTGATGAGTTGGGGGCGCCAGTGGCTCAATCCAGCCAGAGCGTAAAGGTATGGGAAGGAGTGTATCAGAGAGGTCATGAACTCATCTGGCTTCCTCCAGCATCATGGGTTTTCATGACATTGAGTCAAGGTCTCAGTTCCTTGATTGAATGATCATGTATAATGCGGGCATCTGTGAGGGCATCTGGGGAGAGCACGGGCCAATCAGAGACGCAAGTCACGGCCAAACTCCTGAGGGATTTGGGAGCGAGAACTGATGCAGACTCACTGCTGGGAAGCGAGGGAATGTGTCACAGGGGGATGGGGCACGGACAAGGGTGTTGTTGAGCAGGGAAGACCTATTTGGGCAATAATCCAGGCTGCAGAACAACTGTCGCCGTCAAGTCAAAGAAGCCAGAGGCATTCAAGAGTCAATATAGCAAAGGCGTTAGGAATAGACTCTGGAGCCAGCTTCACTGCTTGCTGGCTGTGTGACTTGGGATAACTTACCTTCCGGGCCTCAGTGTCCTCATCTGTATAATGGAGGTGATAATAGCACCTGCCCCTTGTGTCTGCAGTGTGATGAGTTGTGTTTGTGACAATAGCTTCTTTCTTTCCTAATAACATATGTCAAATGCTTAGACTAGAGATAAGAAAGTGCCATGGCTTGCCTATTATAACTGCAGGGATTTCTTTAGAAGGACAACGTTTTCTGTGCGTGCTCACACAGGAGCCTCGTCCCCAGTGAGTTGACATTCAAGTGCCATCATAGGACAAGTCTGTTCTCTACTTAGAAATGGCAATATTGTTTCAGCAGAGGGCAGTGGCCAGCCGCGTATTTCTCTAGCGTCTTCACATGGAATCTGCCAACAAGGCCAGCTTCCTGACCTGGTGGGGACTCAGGACCACGGAGGTTCAGCCCTTGTGTTAGGTTTCCCTCTTTCCCAGGGAAAATGTGGGTGTATCAGGATTCACAATTCTCTCTTCTAACTTTGATGAATTTGATGATCTTCTCATTAAAAATAATAATAGTAATGGCTGCGATTTGTGGAGCCACCTCTAAGTGGCAGTCAGTGACCAACATCCCATCTACGCCATTCCAGTCTGCAAGGCCTTTGTCTTCCATTCCAAAGCTGAGGCCCCTGAGGCTCAAGTGTCATCAGAATTTGCCTAAATGACAGGATTTCCTGGAGCAATTGTTTGACGTATAAAATCTGAGCCCTGGGCCGTGGTTGCTCAATCTTGCTGTACCTGTAATCATTGGGGTGAGAAGCGGGGTGGGGGGTGGGGGGGTAGGGGGTTGTGACTGTAAAATCTTAGCCATGCAGGCCCACCCTCCAGGTCAATCAAACTGAAACCTCTGGCTATGAGACCCAGACATCAGTGTTTTCAAACTGCCTGAGTGAGTTAATGTGGAGCCCAGATTGAAAGCCACCCATTTGGAAGAGGTTGTTCTGGTTCCCAAACCTGACCAATCAGTCCCCAGTATCATGCCTGGAACGTTTTTGCCAGTTGCCTAGATGCACTGAATTGAGTGGCATGTTCTCCTCACCATGGCCTGCTGCAATCACGGGCGGTCCATGCCAAGAGGAATACGTATTTATGTCCTTAAAAACGCCAGTGTGAGTGCATTTAGTTTACGTTAAGTGACACCGTGCCATCAAAAATCATTTGGGATGCTTTTTTTAATCCAGCATGATGTTGTTTTTAAATACATTTTTATTGATTTCAGAGAGGAAGGGAGAGGGGGAGAGAGAGAGAGAAATATCAATGATGAAAGAGAAACATTGATTGGTCCCCTACTGGGGATTGAGCCTGCAACCGGGCACGTGCCCTTGACCGGAATCAAACCCGGGACCCTTCAGTCTGCAGGCCGACGCTCTAGCCACTGAGCCAAGCCAGCCGGGGCAGCTTGATGTTTTTTTGAGCTAGACCCATGCAGCTGTAGTAAATGTATTTCTGATTTCTATTTTGTCTTCCTGCACGTCCACGTATCAACATTTTATGTGTCCGTTCCCCAGTGACAGACCCTCCAGACTTTGCCACCAACTACACTGCCCTGAGCGTCTTCCCTCTGTCTCCTGGTGATCCTAGCCACGTTTCTCTGGGTGCGCAGCCTAAGAGTGGAGCTGCCCAATCAGAGGGTATGTGCAGCCTTCAGTTGTCCCAGCTTGTCTTCAGGACGCTATACCAATTCGCAGTCCCACAGGCTTGCCTCGAGGGGCCCCTTTCCCCATCCTTGTCAGCCCTTGATATTACCTGTGGTCGGTCTTCAGAAAGCAGCCAGGCCAAGAGATGTTATGAGAGTTTTTAAGAAATTTTGTTGCGCTCTCTCACAGCGGGCTGAGACCAGTGTGTGGGTGTCAGCCCCGAGGGGATGGATGGTTGGGTTCTCTTATCTAGGGTAGAAGTATGCAACATAGGGTCAGGTTGTGAAGAGGGAATGGAAGGGAGGGCATGAGTGGGTCAAGGGAATTAAGGGAGGAGAGGTCACAGGTCAGTCAGGCAAAGGGGGATTCATCTTATCTTGCTTCTGCAGGCGCCAGCTGTCTGCCCCCAGCTATGGGAAAAGGCTTCTAACAAAATATATTCCAGAAAACATGTCCAAGTAGGAGAGATTAGGAGTGGTTCAATCTGATTTTCTAGTTTTTGCCAAACACATGGGTAAAAAAATGACATCTGACAGCTTTAATTTGTATACACTCGATCCTTCCAGACCTGAATTCACAGCTATTCCATGACTTGCCTCCTGCTACCTCTGTAGTCACACCTGCCCCCACCATCCCTAACCCCTGGCAACCACGCCTGCTTTCCATCTCTATGGTTTTGTCATTTCAAGAATGTTATATAAATGACATTGCACAGTACGTGACCTTTTGAGAGTGCTTTTTTTTTTTTTTTTTTTTTTTTTTTTACTAATCATAAAACATGAGTTGGGAAGTGTTCTCTCTTCTTTAAACATTTGGAGTAGTAGCCCATGATATGGAATTTAGCCATTCATTCATTAAGAGACATTTTGGTTGTTTCCAGGTTGGGGCTGTTAAGAATAAACCTTCTATAAACATCATGCATAGTTTTTTGTGAAAACATGAATTTTTGTTTCTTTGTCATAAATGCCTAACAGTGCAATTGTGGGATCATACAGTGTGTGTTCTGGTTTTTTTAGAGGACGGCCCAGAACAAGGCAAGGATGTCTCTTGTATGTTGACTCTGATGAATCTTCCCAACCCATGAAAATGGTATGTTTCTCCATTTATGTAGATGTCCTTTGGTTTATCAGCATTTTGTAGTTTCAGCATACCTGTTTTGTACACATTTTGGTGATTTGTGCATAAGTATTTCTTTCTTGGGAGAAATATTATACATTAATTGTACATTAATTTTGCTTTCCACACTTCTATTGCTACTGCATAGAAATGCAATTGATTTTTACATGTTGCTCTTGTATTCACAGCTTTGCTTATTATTCTAGAATCTTTTCAGTTTTTTGTTTTTGTTGTTTTTTTAATATTCTTTGGTATTTTCTATGTAGACCATCATGTCGTCTCCAAACAGGGACAGTTTTATTTCTTCCTTTCCAATCAGTATTCCTCCCCCACTTATTAAACTGTCTGGGACTTCCCGCACTAGATTGAATCAGAGTATTGACAGCTGACATCCTCGCCTTGTTCTCAGTCTTATGGGGAAACACTCAATCTTTCACCTTTAATATGAGGTTAGCTATAGGTTTTTAAATAGATATTCTTTATCAAGTTGAGAAATTTCCCCCATCCCTGTTATTTCTGAGAGTTTTATCATAAATGGCTGTTGAGTTTTGTCAAGGGTTTTTTTCTATATCAATTGATACGATCATGTGATTTTTTTTCTTTAGTCTTTCAATATAGGGGATTACATCGATTGACTTGAAGTGTTGAACCAGCCCTGCCTCTCTGGAATAAACCCCATATGCTTCTTGCTAATAATTTGTTAAGGGTTTTATTCATGTACATGTGTGAGGGATATTAGTCTGCAGTGATATTTATTTTTTGTACTGTCTCTGTCTAGTTTGGGTTTTCAGGCTGATACCGGTCTCACAACATGAGTTGGGAAGTATTCTCTCTTCTTTAAACATTTGGAAGAATTCTCTAGTCAAATTATCTGGATCTGGAGATTTTTTTTCTTGAGAGTTTTAAATTATGACGTCAGTTTCCTTAATTATTGTCAGGCTAATCAAGTTATTTCATATTGGTGAGTTGTGGTAGTTTGTGTTTGTTGAAGAATTAGTCCACTTCCCTAAACTGTAGAGCTGTTCATAGGATTTGATTATTACTTATTGATGGCTGCAGACTCTGTAGTGCTATCTTCTATTTCATTCCTGATATCAGTCATTTGTGTCTTTCTCCTTTTTGTCTTTCTTCTAGAGGGTTATTGATCTTTTTCAACCAGCATACATTTTTTTATTTCATTTCACTGTTGTTTTTGTTTTCAATTTTATTATGTCTGCTCTTATCTTTATTTTCCTTCTTTCTACTTAATTTGGATTTATTTTGCTTTATTTTCTATGTTTTTAAAGTAGGAGTTTAGATACTTATGTGAGACATAATGTAGGCTTCTAGTGCTATAAATTTCCCTCTGAGCACTGCTTTATCTGTTACCCACAAAGTGTGATGTGTTGTATTTTTATTTCATTCAATGTATTTTTTACTCCCCTAGAGACTTCTTTGATCCTTGGATTATTTAAAGGTATGTTATCTAGTTTCCAATAACTCACTTGGTGAAGATTTTCAGGCACAGTAACTTGGTTTACTATTTTATTTTATGTTTTTTCAGCTGATAATTTCATAGTGAGGATGGGCTACAAAGAGAACCACATCTTTTGTTATTGAAGGAGCCTGGAACTTGGTGAGCTAACTTCATTGATATGGAAACATATATAAAACCACACATACATTCATGCACATATATACACACACACATACATACATACATACATACATGGCATTCTTATACCTACACTTAACCAGCAGAGCTCAAACTCTCATTTAAAAACAAAAAAACAAGAAACAGGAAAAGGAAAAGGAAGAATAAAAATATCAGGTCAGCAATGCATCTCTAAAAAATTTAAGCCAAACCAGAAACCTCTGGCGGAAATATCAGCTTTGGGGGCAACCGTACACAAGCTGTATTTCTTGTAGATTAGCAGCACCCGCCTCTAAGCCAATGTCCTCCCCTCCTCCCTCATCACTGCCCCCTCATAGCAAGAGCAATCCACCCATTCTGCTTTGAAATTTTGAAAAAAATGAAGGGCACTCCATTTAACACAACAGTGGAATGGACATTTCAGGAACTAAAGATGTATCCCAGAGAAAGAAAGGTCTATCAGCATTTCCATGTCTGATAGATAATAATTCCCTTCTCCAATGGCATGTGCTGAGGAGCATGGACGTAGTCTATTTATGTGTAGTGTGTGTAAACATATAAGCATCTTTATAAGGCCTTTCCCTATCCATCTGATAACTATTTCTGCCTTCCTGGTTTTATGGTTTCATTTCTTACACTTAAACCATACAGAGCGTGGCTTCATGGTACATGACATATCTGGTAGTGTCTAGGGTCACTCAGAAGCTAAGCCAGGCAATGGGATCTTTGGACTCTACGCTCCAAGTGTAGAGTGAGGGAGGGAACACTACCTTCCCCACTTAAGCCAAGGGCACCCAATCAGTCTAGGCCAGGGCTTTGCAGCCTCGGCGCTATTGCCATGTCGGTAATTCTCTTTCACATGAGTTCGTCCTGTTTGGCTCCATCCTTGGTCTCTACCTGCTAGATGTCATGAGCTTCTCCCTAGTTGTAACAACCAAAAATTCACCCAGACGAGAGCCAGTCGTTGAGACAGAGGCCTCCTCACTTCCTGTTCAGGATGTTGCAGAAGCCACATTAGCTGGAGCCTTAGCAGCCATCTTGCCATCCTGAGGAGGGAAACCACAGAGATGCTGCGGCTGGGGTAAGAGAGAGAAAGGGCCCTGGCTCTTGGTGACACTGCCCAGCTGCTGCACCAGCCCTGGCATTTTCCTCCTAAGGGAAATCAGCAGCCTCCCACCATGTAAGCCATTGTAGCCACGTGCTCTGTCCCTTACAGCCAAGAGTATCCCAATGAACCCACTGGTCACCCTATTCCTCTGCTGAGACCGTCACTAGGTCTCCCTCTGCATGAATTTCCAACGCCTTAGGTTAACCCAAAGGCCTTTGCCTCCCTCTCCTCGTGTCCCACCGGTCCCTTCCTTTTGAGCCATAATTGGAGTCCTTCGAGCCAGCCCTGATTCTCACACTGGCTGATCTTCTCCACCCCACGTCCTTCCTCCTTTTGTTTTCCTGTTCATTTCTACTCGCCTTCCAAGAGTTAGCCCCTGTCATCTCCCCCTGGAAGTTTTCCCTGAATCTCCATGAGATGGTTTGGAAGCATGGACCCACCATTATTTAACACTTTTCTCATTGAGAGTGGTCATGTGTTTCTGTGTGTGTGTGGGCGGGGGGGGGGGGGGGGGGGCGGGAGTTGGGCCTCTGTGGCTTCTCGTACCAAGGCAGAGTGCTGGCTGACTGGTCCAGGGTGAGTGCTGTTGTTTGGCACACCAGGTGGCCTTCGTGGTAAGGATGTGCCATGTGTGAGATGAGCTGGCCAGAACCGAAGGCATCGGGGACTCAATTCAACCCAAAGAGGCTGCGCATCTTTCCAGCCTCAAACCCTGACCGTCCTGCTTCTCACGCTGCACATCTCATCTGCTCTGACTCAGTAGGCGGCCCAGAATGTGCACTACGGCATGTGTTCCCCAGCACCTGGCGTTCAGCCCCTGGATGACTCCTACTCCTCCTTCCTCTAGGAGGCCTTCCTTGCTCTCCAAGGCTGGTGTGCTCAGAGCCAGCCGCTCACATCGCACTTACTACCCTGCATCCCAATCGCCCATTCGCACACCTGTGAGCCTTGAGCATCTTAGGGGCAAGGAACATGATTTAGTCCTTCTTGAGCCCTCTGTACCTACGATAATGCCAGGCCTGACATGGCACAGTCAGTGAAGTAGGTGCTGTAATTCTCTGCAATTTGAGAAACTGAGGCACCAAAACTACACGAGCACTGAATCCTGAAGTCCAAGTTGAAACCCTAGCAGCCTACTTCCAGAGTCCCTGATGTTAAGTCCACTGCTTGGCTTCCTCCTCTTGAGCTGCCTAGACACTTGCTACAAAGGCAGAGGCCGGCCTGGGTCAGTTAGGGCCTGGGAAACCGCATTCATCATGAGCCCCAGACAGCACTGTGTCCACACCAGCTTCCTGCTGAGAAAGGATGGCTGTGACCAGGAGCAGAAGGAGAGTCCAAGGCTCTTCAAGGCCCCGCCTTCATGTGCTTGTCTCACTATATCACAAATACATCCTCCCTCTTCCCCACACTCTTGTTCTGCCAGGAACACTGTCACCTTCCCCCACCTACCCAAGCAATGGGGGAGTGAGAAAAGGCCCCCTCCCCTTACTCAGGAGGAGCTGGCACATGCCCCTAGTCCCAGGGACATCCCCAGGGGACCCTTCCAGAGGCCCCGGGGCAGGCCCAGAGGGCCTAAGCTTCTCGGGTGTCTGTTTAGTCATTAGTGCTACCAGAAACGTCCAGAATTCTCCACACTTTAGGAGCACAACCACCAGGGGTCAGTCCTCTAACTGCAAGCCATGGCTGCGCTCTGATGCCCCAATGGTTCCAGAGGCACTTTAAAGCGCTCAGCATGCATCCTGGGAAGCAAGGTGGTGTGTCCAGGGGCAGCCCCTCCAGCCGCCCACGTTTCTCCAGCTCCTGATGCCCCAATGGTTCCAGAGGCACTTTAAAGCGCTCAGCATGCATCCTGGGAAGCAAGGGGGTGTGTCCAGGGGCAGCCCCTCCAGCCGCCCACGTTTCCCCAGCTCCCGTGTGCACACGGACCCTGCGTGGTCTGGGGGGCAGAGCATGCTTCTAAGGAAAAGACCCGAGTCAGTGAGTTTGCTGCCACCAAGGTCGAAGGGGGTGCCATGTGAAGACTTGGCCCAGAGCAACTCAGCTGTCACTTGGGGGATTTCCCGGCTGTGCTGCAAATGGAAGCTGAGTAAGTGGGTACCTGCCTTCAAGCCACATTAAAGGGAAGTTGCTGGAGAGTTTACCAAACCCCAGGTGGTGATGTTTATCTGAGAGTGTGGGATGGCTGAAGGCAGGATGGAAAATAGGCTGGGATTTCCCCCTAAGCAATCTTACACCGTATGCTGTCTCATAAAGCACCCAAATAGGAGCTTAAAATGAGCACCATTTTATTATTTCTCATAATTTTGTGATTCAAGAACTTGAGCAGGACTCAGCTGGTGTGTGTGTGTGTGTGTGTGTGTGTGTGTGTGTGTGTGTGTGTGTTGTATCAATGGAAGTCCCTTGGTGCTACCAAGCTGGTGGATGGCTTTTGGCACAAGATACTGGTGAGCTGGGCCCAGACACTCCCAGGTGGTCTTACCAGCACGGCAGCCGCATGACAGTGGACTTCAAAAGTGGTGGTTCAGCCTCAGCCGGTTTGCTCAGTAGATAGAGCATCAGCCTACAGACTGAAGGGTCACAGGTTCAATTCAGGTCAAGGGCATACCCATCCCCAGCCAGGTAGGGGCAGTTCAGGAGGCAACCAATCAATGTATCTCTCTCATATCAATGTTTCTCCCACTCCCTTCCACTCTCTCTAAAAATCAATGAAAAAAAATATCCTCGGATGAGGATTAACAACAAAAATACCAAAAAAAGTGGTGGTTCAGGGACTCCCAACCAGAATGTCCTGAGACATTCTGAAGGCTGCAGACTTCTTATAACCTAGAAGTCCCAGAATGTCCCCTGCACGGGTTCTATTGGTCAAGCGAATCGCTAAGACCAGCTTACAGTCATGAAGAGTGGAATTAACAGTTAAAACTTCACACTAGAAAATACTTGCTAGTCTCGTTGTGGGGACTTTTTAACCCCACGTTTGCTGAACTCCTAGTGTGCGCCAGGCACTGTCCCAGACACTGGAAAGAGAGAGAGCAAAGAACAAGACACAACGTGGTCCCTGCCCTCATAGAGACGGTGCTCTAGACAACCGTCTAACAAATAGTTACCATGTCTGGCATCGGTGCTCAGCACACGGCTGCTGGCATTTTGATTGTTCAATAAATCATTATTGGATAAAAATGTCGTAAGAAGAGCCATGCTTTGAAGAATGACAGGGTGCAAAAAAAACACAATCAACACAGGAGCCTGACCTGTTCAGGAGGGGGAAGTTTAAGCCCAGGAGGAGGAGGAATGAACTAGGGGAGGGTGGCCAGGAGAGCCTTCAGGCAGAGGAGACAGCGTGGGTGGCGGAATGCCATGGGCAAGGGAAGCATGCACTGAATGGGGCAGGATGGGGATGGGCTCCCATAGCTCTGAACTGGTGTCTTACCTTCTCCACCCTGCCCCGTGCTCCCATGAATGGCAATATCAACAGGCCCCCTCGCCTCCTTGCTCGTGCCAGGGGAAGATACCAGCAGGAGTTGGGTGGGGTGGAATGGGGAGGAGAAAGAGGTTGGAGCATGTATTCCTCTGGGTCTCTTTCTGCTGGGCTAGGGTTGGAAGTGACTTGTTCCTCAGCCAAAGGCCAGGTCCCAGGTCAAGCAGCCTTCTCCGGGCTGTAGGTCTCACCAGCCTCTGCAGTGGCTTTCCTCTGCCCACTCTGCTAGGTCAGGGGCGCTTCACCGTTGTTCTTTGCCTTCCCCACACCCTCACCCATGGTCCCAGCTGCCTCCAGTGCACACTGAGGCTGCATGCCACTCCCCCCACACTCCCTGCTGCCCTAGCCAGTGACTGCATTTGGCAAGTAGTAGATCCCTTTCATTCCCACCCGAACCAGAATTCCCCTACACTCTGCTGGTCTTGAGGTCTTGGTTCCAAGGGAGGAATGCTTCCACCAGGAGACACAACAAAGATTCCAGTGAACTAGAAGTTAAGGCTGCTAGACACTTTGGGTCCTCTTACCTCTGAATCAACAGGTAAAGGAGGGATCCACTGCGCAGGCTGGCATGAAACTGACCTGCCACTACACAGTAGATGTAAGAAAGAATATGTCTGGCACATGGGTGACTCCTTGGGGTATCTCGTAGTCCTCCGTGCTGTAATGCTAATGGTCCAGGTTTTAGGAATGAAGGGTTGGATCAGCAAAGAACCATGACCAGCTAAAGTTCTTGCAGAGGGCAACAAGAGTATAGAATGGGTAATGAAAGAAGGTAGCTGTTAATACCAGCTATGACTATGTGGCCAGATGCAGAAATGTGAACCAGAACTGTTATAAGTATCTCTTCCTTCTTTTGTCATGAATATGTCTATATACGTATTAAAATTTATCTGTATTAAAGCAGATAAATTTGTCTTTTTTCTCTTATCCTCTAACGTAAGATATAACAAATAACAAATAACTGTACATTATGTATTCAAGTTACCAGATATCCAGGAAAAGAATGAATATCACCCAAGAACTTTGTAACCTGTCTAGGGAAAGGGTTAGCACATTCTCAGTTGTACTCAGATAGTGGTATCACATAAGAACAAGTATGACTTTGTTATTGTAACTGTGTGTATACTTGTTATTATAAATGTACCTATAAATATAGTATAAATATGTATATAATAACTGTATATATTTATAATTTGTATTATATATAAAGATATGATTTGATAGTATATATAAATACATATTTATAAATATATCTAAATATCATATATATGTATGTAGGTGTATATATACAGGATGTCCCAAAAATGTATACACACTTTGAATAATTATTAATCCCAATGGGTTAAATCTGAAAAGAAAGAAACATCAGTTGAGCTATCAGTTGTGAAGCGTGTATACATTTTTTGGGACATCATATATATATAGAGAGAGAGTGAAAGAGATTGCTTTTTCATCCTATTGATTCTCTTTTTCTGGTAGAACCCTGCCTAATACATACCTCAATAAAGTCGAACCAAAAAATAAATCTTGGAGGCTCCAGTGGTCATGGGTAGTTGGACCTTGATCAAGTGAAAGTGAAAAGTGAGCAGGCACCCTTTCCTCTTTTTTGCTAGAAATGGGAAATGCAAGCTGCATGTTCTGTAGAAGTAAAAGTGAGAGTCCTTTCCTCTCTGTACCCAAAACTGGGAATCAGGGAACTAAGATTTCCCCTCCGAAATCAACTCGCAAATGTGATGTGCACAGGCTGCGATCGGTGGGACTGGACCCAGACATTGTCTGGAAACAGCATGACTGAGAGCGTGGGTACCCATTGCTCTTCTCAAGTGAGTGAACAGCAGGTGCAGTGCTCCAAGGTCTGCCCATTGGGAGGATTTCCCCTCACCACTATCCTTCAGGGACATCCAGCAAGAAGCTGCAGTGCCTCTCCAGGGACCACTTTGGGGAGGTGTCTGCAGATCTCGCAGAACCATCTGTAAACCAGACATGAGTTTTTCTCCTCCTCATTCAACTGGACATAGGGAAGTCCTCATGAGGTCATAGGTGCATGGCTGGGCATAAGAAGGCATTGTAGCGAGAATAGGGGCCGTGGGCATTTGGGTCATTTCCTCCTGTAACTTACTTGTGCTTTCAGGGTCTGCTGGGTCCTGTCTCATGCATAACACCTCCATTCAATGATGGCTTGGTGGGTCATACAGAGGTGGAAGGGCTGCTTCTACTGGCAACGGAGGGGTTCTATACCCCAGCTTCCTTGGGATCTTCTGATGAGACAGAATCATCTATCCTCTGGCTCCTCCACACCCTCCACTGGGGATTGAGCCTGCAACCGGGCATGTGCCCTGGCTGGGAATTGAACGGTGACCTCCTGGTTCATAGGTCGATGCTCAACCACCGAGCAATACCAGCCAGGCAAGCTCCCCCCTTTCTTAATAGAGCATTCCACATGTTGAGTTTGAGGAGCTGTCATCTTTGGATTTGGGTTATGCCTCCCTGGCTAGAATAGTGATATTGTATCCTTCTCAGGACATCACATCTGGAGGCATGTGATGTCCAGCTGCACCCTCATTGGGGATGTTAAATTTGAACATTTTGTCAAAATGTTGTCCAATTTCTCTGCTATATAATTACTGTTGTTCAGTAAGTAGTCTGTGTGGAGACACTTTAAGACCATGAAAATATCCTGCTTCTCAGTAAAATTCCTCACGCTTAGACTTAGTGTCCACTGATGGCTCTTGCTTGAACCAACCTTCACTATGATGGCTACACAGTGATTTTCCAACTCCAGCTCTCCCTCCACTTTGATCTGCTGGCCTCCAGTCTTCTCCTGTATGCAGAGCCCTCCCCTCTCACCTATCTATTTTCTTAATTGCTTTCTTACTATCAATATGGAGTTGTTTCTCAATATGATTTTTATCAATGATTCACATTGACTCCTGTGACTGTATTACTGATGCAATGAGAATAATGTGCGGTGACCTTCATAGAGTCACATCTTTCTGTAACTCTTGAAGCTAAAGCTATTTCATGTCCTCCTGTAGATCTAACTCTGCCTTAGACTCTGACATTAATAGAAGGGCCCAAGCTCTCCAGCCTAACACTCAAATAGGTCACTCTGACCTCAAAATTCAGATTACATTGGCCCTCGCAAATACATAGCCCCCATGACAGGACTTCAGCACTGGTCTTCCTGGCTCTCATCTCCCAAAGCTTATTCAGTACATAATGAGGTACCTGACATGGTCTCATGTGTTGTCATCAACAAGGCTGCCGTATTCTTCCGTTCCATCCCTTCATGGTATCCTTGGTCTGCATGGCTACCCAAGGCTGCCCCTCATCACCGCCATGGTTGCATATGTTCCCTGTGAATGTACTGCTCACTGAAGCCAGGATGCTCTCCCCAAGGGCTCCCAACACTGACAGACCTTTGATGTGAATAGGCCTATGCCTGGTCTCATGTCCATGGGGCTGAGGCTCAAACAGAGCCATCCATATTGCTGGACTTGGTCCCATTAGATCATGAGACCGTGGAGACCTACAGTCAGCAGTTCATATATTAATAGCAATTCATTCCTGCCAAGGACTCCACTCTGATGCTGATGCCAAAGACCTCTGATGCTGTTCTCTGCCCTGGATCCTACTTTCCCACAGACGGGTCCAGACCTTAACAGTGTTAACCAGGTCGCTGTCCACACTGTGCTGTACCCAGGACTGGACTTCTCCTTTTGCATGTTGAGTTCGCATGAGGCTGGAACTCAGCCTCACCTCTGTGCAGCCTGACCAATGTTTTTGACTTTCTGTTCTAAAATGTATATACTGACCCTGGAAAGGAAGAAGTAAAACCATCTCACTATGATGATGGCATGATTTTACAGAAAATCCTAGATTTATAGAAACAAAACAAACAAAAAAACTTAAAAAACACACACTATCAAAGCTAGTAAAAGATGAAGAATATAAGATCAATATATAACAATCAGTTGTATCTTTATACCCTATTAATGAACAATCTGAAAATAAAAGTAAGGAAACAATTTCATTTACAACAGCATAAAATTAAATATTTAGGAATAAATTTAAGCAAGAACGCATGAAATCTATATATCAAAAACCACAAAACACCCTGGGAAAAAGTTAAAGAATACCTAAGTAAATGCAGTGTTCATAGATTGAAAAACTCAATATTGCTAAGATAGCAATACTCCCCAAATTGATCTACAGGTTCAATGCAATCCCTATTAAAATTTCTTTTCCATTTATTGATAGTGTCCTTTGACCCACAACAGTTTTATAGATTAGCTCTTACAATTGGGCCCTTAATCCATTTTGAGTTAATTTTTGTATCTCACATGAAGTAGGAGTCCAAATTTATTCTTTTGTATCTGGTTGTCCCTGCAACATTTGCTAAAAAGGCTTAATATTCTCCCATCGAGTGGTCACGGCACCCTTGTTGAAGCCACTTGCAATCATACTCCATTTATCTGTTTACAATCTTAAACAGAAGAATACAGTTGAAAGCCACATACTTCCTGATTTCAAAACTTACTACAAAGTTACAGTAATCAAAACAGTGGGATGCTGGCCTAAGACAATAATGGAATATAATTAAGAGTTCAAAGCGAAAACTGAACAACTCTGGGCAGGAAACAGGTACAAATCTTTGTGACTTTGGGTTAGACAATGGTTTTTTAAATATGACACCAAAGCGACAAGAAACAAAAACATCTTATAAATATACCTTTATCAAAGTTAAAAACTTTTGTGTGTGAAAGGACACCAGCAAATAATTAAAAAGGAAACCACAGGATGGATAAAGTTGTTTGCATATCATGTATCTGATAAGAGACTAGTGTCCAGAATCTATCTATCTATCTATCTATCTATCTATCTAAATATCTATATATCTATATCTATATCTATATCTATCTATCTATCTATCTATCTATCTATATAAAAGCCTAATATACAAAGTGTCCCCTCAGGAGTTCGACCACCCTGGAGTTCGATCACTCACTATGACGTGCGCTGACCACCAAGGGGTGGCGTGGAATGAAGGAAGGCCCCAGCTGGCAGCCAGCAGTCCCCACCTGTGCACAAATTTTGTGCGCTGGGCCTCCAGTATATAAATAACACTTTTAAAAGTAAAAAGCCAAATAACCCAAATTTTAGAATGGCAAATGTTCTGAATAGATACTTCCCTCCCCAAAATACCCAACAAAGTAAATTTCCAAATGACATGGAAAGATACTCAACATTGTTATTCATTAAAGAAATGTAAATAAAAATCATAATGAGTCATCATTACATACCCTATAATTTTTTTAAAGAAAGGAAACTAACAAGCATTGGTAAAGATGTGGAGAAATTGAAACTCTCATACAATATTGGTAGGAAAGTAAAATGGTGCAGCTTTGTGTAAAACAGTTTGGCATTTCCTCAAAGAGTTAAACATAAAGTTACCATACAATCTGGAAAGTTCACAACCCAAGAGAATTAAAAATATATGTCCACATAAAATGAATGTTCAGAGCAGCATTATTCATAATAGCCAAAAAGTGCAACCAACCTAAATGTTTGAATGGATAAATGAAATGTGGTTTAACCATACAATGGGATTATGCAACCATTACTTAGTCAGTTATTTAACCTTAAAAATTAAGGACATACTGACATGCCACAACACGGATGAACCTTCAAAATGTGCTAAGTGAAAGAAGCCAGACACAAGAGATCACATATTGTATGATTCCATTTACATGAAATGTCCAGAATAGACAAAACCATGGAGACAGAAAATAAATTAGTGGTTGCCAGGGGATGGAGAGAGGTGGGGAGTGGGATTGATTACTAACAAGCATGGCATTTCTTTCGTGGGGGGTGGTGATGGAGACATTCTGAAATTAGATAGTAATGATGATTGTACAATGTAAATATTCTAAAAACTTCTGGATTCCACAACTTCAAATCATAAATTTTTGCCTGGTCAGTGTTGCTCAGTGGTTGAGCATTAACCTATGAACCAGGAGGTCATGGTTCCAATCCCGGTCACGGCACATACCTGGGTTGCAGGCTCGATCCCCAGTAGGGAGCCTGCAGGAGGCAGCCAATCAATGATTCTCTCATCATTGATGTTTGTATATCCCCCCTCTCCCTTCCTCTCTGAAATCAATAAAAGTACATTTAAAAAATAACTAAAATAGTGAATTTTACGTTACATTTATTTTATCTTAATTTAAAACAATCATAATTATTTATAACTGGTACATTACTCAAATACAATATTTGATAAAATACAAATACAACTTAAAAAATACATTACCTTTAATATTCCTTCTAACTCCAAAATTACCCGAACCTACCCTTGATAGACTCCAGGGAGGAGGAGGGATTAGTGAAGACTCCATCTCCCACCTAGTGGGCAGGGCAGATGTTTTGGTTTCTCTGAGCGAAATATGAGAAGCACCATTTCTGCCTCAAGACGCATGGAAAGAGGTGCAGATACAGGTGAGTTCCTCTTAAAGTTATGTTTTCCTCTAATTTTAACAGGGATTCTTAGACTTTGGTGACCAGCAGAACCACCTCAAGAACTGATAAATGTGCAGATTCCTGAGCCCTCCCTCCAGAGGCTGATTCCATGGGTCGGTGGATGGTGCTTCAAGTAGAACTGTCATATATAACACTTTTCTTTTCCTTATGCTAAAGAAAGTAGAGGTGATTTAACTGGTTATAAGTTTTTATGTAAGGTGTGGTTGTTATTGGTAGTTGGATAATTTAGAACTGGGTTTCTCAATCCAAAATATGTTGCGGACCAGAAAGATAAGTTTACTCACTTAGGGTTGAGAGGGCCAAGGAGATGGGAGGGAGAGAAGTGACAGGCAAAAGGGAACCAAACTAGGATGTAACTCAGAGTGGTTTGGGCTCTGGTAACATTCTCCTTCACACCCCCAAAGCCTTCTAGGTCAGACCAGGAGTACCTCTCAATTTTTGAGTAAATGAATGAATAACCAACAAAGAAGTGGAGTGGTTTTTGTAGGTGCCCAATATCCCCTTTATTTTTAACTTGCTGAGAGTTTATGTCATGATTAGGTATTGAGTTGTGTCGGATGCTTTTCTGCATTTATCAAAAAGGATCATGTAGCCCTAACCAGTTTGGCTCAGTGGATAGAGCATCGGCCTATGGACTCAAGGGTCCCAGGTTCGATTCTGGTCAAGGGCATGTACCTTGGTTGCGGGCACATCCCCAGTGGGGGGTGTGCAGGAGGCAGCTGATTGACGTTTCTCATCGATGTTTCTAACTCTTTCTCCCTCTCCCTTCCTCTCTGTGAAAAATCAATAAAATATATGTATTTTTAAAAAGGATCATGTAATTTTGTCATTATTCTGTTAATATGGTGACTTGTATGGATTCTTTTTTAAAAGAACAATTCTTTTTTGAATCAATCATTATTGATTTCAGAGAGGAAGGGAAAGGCAGACAGAGATAGAAAAATCAATAATGAGAGAGAATCATTGATTGGATGCCTCCTGCACGCCCCACAATGGGGATGTGCCCTGACCTTCAGAATTGAACGGTGACCTCCTGGTTCATAGGTCGACACAACCCTGAACTATGGCTGCAGGGCAGATTAATTTTTCAAATATTGAACCAATCTCATATTTCTTGGATAAAGACCACTTGGTCATGGTATATTATCTCTTTTAAACATGTTGTTGGATTCGATTTGCTAATATTTGGTCAAGGGTTTTGCTTCTACGTTCATGAGGAAGTTTGGTCTGTCATTTTGGGCGGGGAGGGGAGTTGCAATATTTTTGTCTGATTTTGGTATCAGGATTGTGCTGGCCTCATAAAATGGTTTGGGAAGTATTCCATCTTACATTTCAGATAGTTTTGATAAGATTCGTATCATTTCTTCCATAAAGTGTCACAGAATTCACTAGAAAAGCATCTAGCATTTTCTTTGTGGGGGAAATTTTGTTATAGATAACTAAATTTCTATAATAAATGCAGAACCTTTCAGTTTGCCATATCATTTCATGTCCATTTTAGTAAGTTGAATTTTTAAAAAATTTTCCCCATTTCATTTAAGTTGTTGAATTTAAGATAAACTTAATATATTTGTTATTCTTTTAAAGTCTGTAAGATCGGTAGCAATAACCATTCTTTCATACCTGCTGTTGGCACTTTCTGTTCTCGTTTTGTTTTCAATCAATCTAGCTAGAGTTTTATTGCATTGACAAATATTTTTCAAATAACCAGATTTTGTTTTGTACATTTTCTCTCTTTTGTTTTCTATTTCTTTATTTCTTCTTTTATCTTTACTATTTCCTTCCTTCTACTTACTTTGGGTTTAATTTGTTCTCTATCCAGTTTCTGAGTCACCAATTTTAGATTATTGATTTTTAAACCTTACTTTTTTTCTAATTATAGCATTTAAAGCTATAAAATTTTCTCTAAGCACTGCATTACATTTAGTTACATTACAGTTAGTTACATTTCGTGAACTTTGATATGTGCTATTTTCATTATTATTCAGTTCAAAATATTTTACAATTTGCCTTGTGATTTGTTCTTTGACTCATAGATTCTTTAGAAGTATGTTGTTGTACTCCCAAGTTATTGAGGTTTTTCTAGGTGTCTTATTGTTATTCATTTCAGATACTCTCAATGTCTAGATGGAGCCCTCAGGCATCCCAGAGTCCACCACCCCTTATGATTATGATTCGCAGAGCCTTTTGTGTGAGACTCAGACCTTAACCTTTGCGACCTTCAACACCACCATCCTGTACTGCCTGGTGTTCTTCCTCAGCCTGGTGGGCAACAGTCTGGTGTTGTGGGTCCTGGTGAAGTATGAGAGCCTGGAGTCCCTCACCAATGTCTTCATCCTCAACCTGTGCCTCTCAGACCTGGTGTTCTCCTTCCTGTTGCCTCTGTGGGCCTTGGCGTACCACTGGGGCTGGGTGCTGGGAGACTTCTTCTGCAAGCTCTCCAACACGATCTTCTCCATCAGCCTCTCCAGCAGCATCTTCTTCCTGACCATCATGACCATCCATCGCTACCTGTCTGTGGTGAACCCCCTCTCATCCCTGAGAGTCTACACCCTCCAATGCCGCGTGTTGGTGACCACAGCTGTGTGGGCAGTCAGCATCCTGTCCTCCATCCCCGATGCCATCTCCCACAAAGTGTTTTATTATCCAGAATCTTCATCAGAACGTTCAGAATGTAATTATTCAGAACTCAAGTGGTACCTGGCCTCGGTCTACCAGCACATTGTCTTCTTTCTGTTCTCCATGGGGATTATCCTGTTCTGCTACGTGGAGATTCTCAGGACTCTGTTCCGCTCGCGGTCCAAACGGCACCACCGGACAGTCAGGCTCATCCTCACCATTGTGCTGGCACACTTCATCAGCTGGGCTCCCTACAACCTGGTCCTATTCCTACAGACACTGTTGAAACTTGAGATCATTCAGAGCTGCCAGGTCTACTGGAAGCTGGATTATGCCTTGCTCATCTGCCGTGATTTTGCCTTCTCCCACTGTTGCTTCAACCCAGTGCTCTATGTCTTTGTCGGGGTCAAGTTCCGCAGACACCTCAAAAGTCTGCTCCGACACTCTGGGCTATGCCGGTCACTGGCACACAGCTCTTCCCCATCACCTCACTCCCACAGTGCTTTCCACTATGATGGCGCCTCCTTCTATTGAAAGGGAGTTTGGTGCTGCAGGTTGAGATGGACAGAAGAGATGGAGTGGGAGCAAAGAGAAATGGTACAAGAAAGAGCCTTGCAGAAGGCACAACACTGGAGATGCTACGGCTGCAGGGGTGGGAGGTGAAAGAAATACATTACACCAGGAGGTCCTACTGTAGAAAAGGGACTCCCTGCCTGGAAATTTTACATTGCCATCAAGAAAAACATTTCTTGCATTCTGAGTTTATTATTCATTCCTTCATTTATTCATTCATTTAGACATGGATTTGTTATCATTGCTTAGTTCAGAAGGCTCTAAAACGTGAAAGAATTCCCAAGATGGTGCAGCCTTCAAGACTTGATGAGGGGCTGAAACTCATGTGTAATAATGGTGCAAATGTAGGCTGCTGGCAAGACAGTCTCTCCCATTCCTGACTGTTCGGTTGTCCCAGCTAATTTTGGAGAGCATTCCTCAGTGATGACTGGATGAGGACGAAAGCAACCACATCCTCAAATAAGCATAGTCAGCCGAAATCTGGATTCTAAAAACCTACAACTGGACTGGAGATGTGTTCTGTATCATAATTCCAATTTCTAGCATATGTAGTCCGTAGATCTTTTATTAAAAAAAAAAAAAAGAATGAATGCAATATGTGCTGCCGTTTGCATGAAGCAAGTACTTGGAGGATATAAAGATGAACAAGGTACAGTTGCTACCTTCCAGATGCCAGCGTCCAGCTCTGAAGACCCAGACTTGCACCCATCTTGGTGAAGGCAGTCAAGGGGAAGATGTCCTCCAACATCTCATTCTCTCCAGATAGCGGTTGAGCTGACACTTCAGATTCATCATGTTCCACCTGGAATGTTCTCCGGCTTGGTTGACGGCACCAGCTTCCCCCCCGTTGTTCACCCTCCAAACCTGAGTCATCTTCAAGCCCTGCATTTCCTTTCCCTCCACTCCCATGGCCAAATTCTATTGACTCTGCCTTCCCAGTGCCTCTCAGAGTTGTTCTCGCCATTGCATGCTCATGGATTCATCCCCAAATGGCCTCACTTCCTCAGCATCTTCCTGCTGCTCATCTCTTTCCCCATCAGCGTCCTCTGCACTGAAACCAAGCTGCTCAAAGTCCTTAGTGGCTCCTTATTTCACACAAACAAAACCCACACACCTTAGCAAGTCCTTCCAGACTCCTAAAACCCACTGCTAACTTGTGCATTCTATTCCACCCTAAGCCCCCATGCCACCAGCATGGGATCCAACCACGGAAGACCCAGTTTCCTCTTGGCCTCTGCCATGCTGTCACCTGGGCCTGGGACACTTGTCCTTCTGCTCCTTAATCAGCTGAAAGGCCAGCTTCTTCAGGAAGCCCTCCCCAATTTTTAAATCAGGAGAACACTCTCTGGTTGTTGTGGCACTTTGCTTGTCCCTGAAAAACATTATTTGTCACTTTCCACCACGAGTCATAGTTAAGTACATGCATGTCTTATCTCCCTGCCCCATCAGACTGCAAACTGCCTGAAGGCAGGAACCTGGTCCTGCACCCTGCCAAGCATGGACCCTGGTGCTCTATCATTGTGTACGAAGTGGGAGCAAAGAATGATAGCTGTCATTATTCTCCTATTTCATGCTTTTGGGGGATGTGTGCCATGGGGCACTTTCTACCTTCCTTGCCCCAAGCTACTTGTTTATAGATATTAACCTTTCTTTCCTAGTCTACACTCAGAGCACATTGCTTAATCTTCTATGTGGCAATGACTATATTTGACCTTGCCTTTTCATTCATGGTACGCATGTCTGCCTCTTCCATGGTCCCATAGCTTCACATCCGAGGACCACCCTCTAAATTTTCCCATACCATACAGACCTGGTCCCAATCTATGAACCTGATTCAGCTCTGGACTGGGGCCTTTGGAAAATCTCCCCAGCTGATTCTGACATATACCCTACTTAGAAACACTGGGTATAACTCCTTGAAAATGGGAATTCCATAATCTTCCACAGTTCATTGAGCAGGACTTTGCAGAGTCACTGTGGCACTCAATATATGTTTATTGAGTAAAGTAGCTGCTAATACAGCCCTCAGCTGGAGCCTGGAGAGCTTTAAAGCATTTTCCCCTTCAGTTCCAGCTATCATTTCAATAGTGTAGTTGCCATTGGGAGGCCAGCCTTGGAGGACATTGACCTTGCTGGGAAGAGGGAAGGTCTAATTTTAAGAATTGGTCAGTAACACCTGCTGGAGAAGGCTGGGTGGTGCACATGTGAAGGGACTAGCTAACCAATAGGTGGGGCCATCACCTACCACCTATAGAAGAAATAGCCCACCACCTAAGGAAGGAGATGATGAGATGGTTTCAGGATCTGAGCTAAGCCTATGGGCTTCTATCAGGCCAATAATTTGGCACCTCCTTAAACTGGTATTACTTACCTGCTGTTCAACTTTTATTTAGATGGCAGGCTGAGGCCAGGAAGCAGAAAAAGAGGATTCTAGATCATACACCCACTTGGCCAAACGAAAGCTTCTTAGAAGGTAGGCTTAAGGGGTCTTGTATCACCATAGAGCATGACATTTGAGAGGCTTGATACACTGTCTCCTTACCCCATCCCATTCCTTCAAATCCCAAGATGCATATCTAAGTATTTCTTTCAACACATACAGCCATATCCCTAGGAGCATTTCATGAAATACAATCATGTCCATCTCTTCACTTCTAGTGATGTTTTGGCACTCCCAATAGACTAGCTCTCAAAGTGATCTTTAATCACTAGTCTTCTCCTAATCCAGTTCCTTGGGAATCCAAGGAAAGAGGCTTGGAGACAGAAAGGTAAAAATTGGAAGGTAGAGGAACACCCTAGCAGAAAGGGAGTGTGGGTGAGGCTCAGGGACTGTACTCTACATTCTCTGACCACACCCTTCATCAGCTACAACCTCCTGCTTTCTCCTCCTTCCACCCACTAAAACCACTGTTCAACCTCAACCGGACTCTTGTGGGCCTATCCCTCCCCTAAGAGTTGAAATATGATGCCCTGGTCACAGGGCTGCAGACCTGCCATACCTGAAACATATAAAATTCCTACCGGTACCTAGGGAAGATCCTCTTCACAGCATTCCACCTCCGCACTCCCTCAAACAAAATCAAGAGGAGAGGAACCTTGCTGATCTCCATATAGAAACGTGCCTCCAAGCCCAGGGCAGCCCCAGACCTCAGATGACCCCAGCCAGAGCGGAACTTCCTTGACTGCACAATCTGTGTTGCCTATCTAGAACCTTCCTTGGTGCCCCACAATATGTGTGGTTGGTTGAGTAAGTGGATAAGGAGACTTTCTTTTTGGTGTGTGTGTTTTTTTTTCTCTACTTCCATTTTCTCTTCTGACTCTTGCTTATATTACATCTTCCAGTCAACTCCAGGTACCATTCATAGGCTTCCCATGGGTTCTTCTCCAGAACCCACCAGCTCAGGCATCACCTGGTTTGTTGAATTCCCATGGTTTTCATTTGGGAAAGCTGCCTCTGATGGGACAAAGAAACCCACAAGCATGGAAAGCCCAGTAGAAAAGACCCCCAAAGTAAACTGGCTGAGAAGTCTCTTGGGATTTGAACCCTGGACCCAAACCGCAAATCCAAGCTCTTGACTCATTCACTGTGACCTTGGATCCCTCAGAGCCTCAGTGTCCTCATTTGTAAAACTGTATATCAACCACACAAAGACAGATTCTACTCACACAATGGAGGTGCACATGAAGTTATGTGTGTAAAGTACTTGCTTTGTAAATCATTCGGCCCAGACTAATATGAATTACTATTGCAATCATCTAATAAAAACAGAAAAAAATCATTGTATCATATGCACAAATAAATCTCTACCCAAGATCATTACATAGGATTCCTAAAAGTTCTCTGCTTATTGGGGGGGGGGGGGGGGGGAAGGGGAGGACACGACTGGGTTAGGATTTTGGGTGAAGGGAGGGACACAGAAGAAGGGTTGGAGATAAAGTGTGAAATAAATACTGTGTGAATCAGGATAGTGGAAAATTGGCTCCATTTAGGCCTTAGGCAAAAATTGTCCGAGGCCAAGTCTGTCTTGAGTGTTCCCTGGCTCAGTTTTTTGTCCCTATCTCTCCTCTGACCTAATACCCAAGTCTCTGTCTCCAAGTCCAGGGCTTTTTCCTATCTCTTAATCCAACTGTGTCTGAACAAGGACCACAGAGGGAATGACACTGCTTTCCGCTCGGAATTTCTTTTTCACACTAAGTCTTTGGAACTCAAGTGTATTCTGAACTTACAACACATGCACAATTCAACTCAAACTAGCCACATTTCAAATTCTCAAAAGTCACACATGGACGGGGCTGCTTTCCAGAAAGATCCCAACACCATGGTTTGTGAAAAGGTTAACCTACAGCCAGATGCAAGTAGGAGTTGTCAACCTCAGCTCTGCGGAGCATGCTGGGAGTTGTAGTCTGAGCCCATATGCCCCTGGGTCCGATGGGCGTTGTAGGCCTCGGGCTTGTGGAGCATGCCGGGAGTTGTAGTCCGCACCCGCTTGTGGCGGGCTCTGCGCATCATGGCCGTCTACGCCGCGCTCCCGCAGTCTTCCGCTTGGCCCCAGAAAGTTTCGGTTCTGCCCAGCGGTGGACCCACTAGCTCGTAAGTGCCACCGGGGGGCCGGCCGGACTCTGGGGGCGCACTCTGGGGGCGCCCAGGCTGCTCTCGGCCCCGGAGCGGAAAACGTCAAGGCACCTGTTGCCCTTTTCGTTCCCACTCCTCTTGGGTGTCCCGCAGACCCCGAGCCCTTGTCCAGCGGGCCTGGGAAATGTCCACAGCGGGGTGAACTAGCCCTGGAGCCCAGGCTGTCTCTGGTGACCAGTTAGAAAGACAGATCCTCCCCTCCCCTCCCCCCCCCCCGCCCCCCCAGCTCCAAGACCTCCAACGGCCGAGGGGCCGCAGAGGAACCCACCTAGTGGGGGTCTCAGAACAAGCCTGGGATGTTTTAGGCGCAGCGGGAAGAGGTCCCCAGCTTTAAGCTTGCATTGTCAAAGGCAGTGACCTTAAGAAGCCAGTTCCAGACCCTTCACTTCCCGCTACTCCGCTGATGCCCTGGTCTCCCCTCCTCCCATAAGAGGTTGGTTTGTTCATCCCGGGACATCCATCCTCTGATCACGGCCCTTTGCCCTCTACTCACTGCCCCTTGTGCCCAAACACAGGCTTTCAGGTTGGCCCCAGGCCATCCTTGCTGAAACACCTGTGGGTTTGTAGTCTGAGCCCATTGTCTCTGGTGTGGCTGCTCCGCACTTGAGCAGAACCTTTGCTGGGGCATGGAGAAAGGGTGCTGAGTTTTATTATTATTTTTATAAGAAATCATGTGTGGTTGACACATTAACCACGTGGCTCCCTGTTAATGCATCTTCTGATGCCTTTTGTCACTCGTCACAGTTCCCATTGGCTGCCCTCCCCAGGGGGGGAAAAAAAAAAATAGAGCGCTTAGTGAAACCGCCCGTGTGGGCCACAGCCTCTCTGCCCCTCCGCTCGTCTTCCCACAGCAGTTTCCGTTTCCGACAGAGAAATGGGTCAGGGGCTCTGAGGGCAGAGGATCAGGCCTTCATCTGCTCACTGCCCTCCTGCCGCCGCGGGCCTTGCCGTCTCCGTCGCAAGCTTAACTTCCCTGCCATCTGCCTAATGCGGATGCCGGGGGCGCAGCCGGGGCTGCGCTGCCGCGCTGAGGTTTCCTGCCTTCAGGGCTCCCACCTTCAGAAGTGGGCCACACGCGACCCCTTCTCCCCTTTCTGTGACAAGAACTGCTTATAAATGATTGAATGCCCTGTACCGGTGGTGGGGCCATTATTATCTTCACCCCGGAAAGCAGAGTTCATTATCTCCGTGCTGGGCTGTGTGGACTTCTTTGATTAAATGATTCCTGTTTTAGGAACCGGGTTTTCTGCTTCAGTTAGTTTTATTTATTTATTTATTTATTTATTGTTTCCAGGATTTTGTTAGGAAAATAGTTCGACACACAGACTCTTTGAGAGACTTGCATAGTGAACACATACCCACCTGTTAGATTCTATGATTAATATTTGACGTCGGTGATTTTTGTGCTTCGGAGTCTGTCCTCTAGCAGCTCCTTGGATGGTCTTTGCTCCTTGTGGCTGGTTTCAGGGCACCCGTGAGGGTTTGGGAGCCACGCTGTTAGCCTGGACCTTTTGGGGCAGGATGGCGCCCACAGATGTTTGCGATGAGAGGAACCACTTAGAGCAGATGTTGGGGAGGAAAACTTATCCTCTACCCTTCAAGATTCTTCTGGTTGGACTAATAGTCAAATTCACACGAGGCAAATTAGCAGGAGAAAAGCAAATTAAAGTTTTAATCACACGTATCCAAGGGAGAGACCCAGTGGGAGAACTGTGTAACTCACCAAAATGGTGGAAGCCAACACCTTAAATACCACCTGCAGCTAAAGACAAAAGCTGATGTTGGGGGTGGAGGGTCCGTTCTGGGGAAAGCATGGTACCCCAGGGTGAGGTTGTTATGCAGATTTAAGCTCCTGCCTTCTCCAGTGCTGGCAAAAGCAGGCCTGGTCCCCTGAGGTGGGAACACCCTTACAAATGGAGATTGCCCTTACACATGTAAGTATCCTTTTACTAAGGGCAACCTCTAGGTATTCTGAGCTTCTGGCACCTCTGCTGTGTCTTAAAATTAACTGGCCTGCCGGGATCTGTATCCCAGAGAGGCCCATTTGGAGTGGTAAACCGCTTACCCTTCAACAGCCAAGCCAGAGCAGATGGTGAGGTTGACCCGTGTTGGTCACCGAGGCCGTGGGCGGCTGCCACCAGAACACACAGCCGCCCACCCCTCCTGGCAGTCCTCCTCTTCCCTCTTGGTTGACAGGTTTTCTGGTGATTCCAAGGACAACTTGGGTGAGTCAAGACTAGAATTAGCCTTTAAACGTGAGGCAGAGGAAATCTAGCTGTGGTCTCCTGGTGAAAATCACTGCTAGGAACTCAGGGTTTGGTGCCTCATTCACCGGAGCAGCCCCCGTCGGCAGAGCAGGTAAGGCTCGTGAACTGGTGTCTTGTAACGAGGCAGAAGCCGCCTGTGAGCAGAGATGAGTGGAGTGTGGCCTTGTCGACATCTGCTCACCTCGTGGCTGAAGGTCATTGTCTTGCTCAAAAGATAAACAACGTTCTCTGTTTGTAATCTCAGTGCCAGGTTTGTTGTGTTTTGTTTCGTTCTTAAGCTCTTGGTTGGCATGAGAGCCTCTGAGCAGCTGAATAAACGAGTGGAGTGGCTGTTGGAATGTTTCCATGGATCCATGTTTATCTCCTTGCTGTTCTTAGATGTGTCACTGTCCTGTCCCCATATTAAGAGGTTCACCCTCAGAGCGCATGGGCTCCATGGCTTTTAGAAGATGAAGATGGCAGAGATGTGCCGAGTGGTGCGGGAGGCACGTTCCCTTCTTCCTCACATTGAAGCCACTCTGCCTGGTGGTTGTAGTGGCCACCAGTGGTCCTTCCTGTTCGTGCAGTTCCGGGTGGCATTAGAAAGAAGACACCAAGCAGTTGTTTGTAGCTGGGCCAGAGCCCGTTTTCAGGGACGAGGTTGTGTACATCATCGTAGTTCTGAGGACAGATCTAAGGAGAACCTGAGGTCTGGTTACAGCTCTGTGGCCCTGCAGCTGGTTCAGGGACCCAGGGGCAGGTTTGACCAAACCGTGGGAGGATGTAGGTAGTGCTGAGGCAGAAAACTCTTAGGGACAAACTTGCAATGAAAAAAATAATAATAAAATGGAAACAGAAAAAGCATTCTAAGCAAGTCACTAGTATGCAGAGGGGTAGGGCAAGAGAATCCCTGTAAGAGGTCCAGGATGGATGGACAACTGAACCAGAGGTGGTATCCATTTAACCTAGAGCTGGAAGGAATTTCCTCAAGCTGAACCTGCAGCCTTGGTCAGGGAGGTGCAGCTCTTAGTAGGAGCCTCAGCCAAAGTTAGCCACTGAGAATATGTTCTCTTTCCCCAGCTCCATGAAGAAAGGTGAAGAATCACCTTCCCACATTGTACCAAGAAAACAAATTTAAAAAACCACCACACACACACACACACAAGGTAGGAGGGGGTCAAATAATGTCCCTAGGACAAATAGATTTGCTACAATTGCCTGAAAATAGTTTGGTGAGGGAAACGTACCATGGTTCTCACCCAATCGTGGTGTGATCTTGATTGCATTATTCGTCGCATGATAGGTAATGGAAATTTCACATGACTAGTCCGATTTCAAATTTGAAGAGCATCCAGATTGGCGATGCTCAGCTACAACTGATAAAAGAGAAGACCGTTTTCTTGCCCATTGCCACAACCCCCACAATCCTAGTTCTTGCTTGCCCTTCCTATGTGCCAGCATAGCCCACCCCTCCCCCACCTCCATAACCACGTTGCTGCTCTTGTCACCCAAGGAGCACAACCTAACTCAGATCCATCAATACCTTCCACACCCACCCCTGTAGTGTTCCTGCTGTTGATGGTTCCAGATCTAAACTTCCAGGTGTGGAGGAAAGAGAGGGCCTTGGGGAAGGCTGGGTGAATGGGGAGGTGGTGGTAGTGGCCATGGTTATTACTGTGCTGGGTGGGGGAATGGAGGCTTCTGGGTAAGGCTGCCTCCGGGTCAGACCTGTGGTACACGCTCTCCTGTAGGCACACTTAATCCATCCAATCCCTAAATTACATAATTCCATTCATTCTCAGAGTAATAACTATAGTATTGCCACAATAATGATGATATAATGTCTGCATTTAACAACTTGACTTTTTAAATGCATTATTTTAGTCACCATAAAAGTATTTTATGCTCAATAAAGGCAAATCGAAAAATTAGAGAAATAGATTTTTGGGGCAGATTTACCTGTTTCCCACCATTGAAGGATAATTATCATTATTTACATGTTGCTACATTTCTAGTACATTTCTATGCCTAAAGTTTAATTTGGTTTGTGGAGCAAGCGTCAGTGGTTTGTTTTGTTTTCATTCATTCATTCAACAGGTAATTGGTTGAGGGCCCTCCATGTGTCAGAACTGTGCTATGTGCCTGGGAAATGATGAATAAATAATGAATAGCGGTGGAGCTTACAGACAAGTGGGAAAGACAGATTAAACAAGAAATTACTGGTCTGGTAGATGGCCACCAGAGTGGGAAAGAGGCGAGTCCCCCTGCAGTAGGGGCTTAGAATCGTGAGCAATGTAGAGTTTGCTACATGGGTTCACCTGTTTTCATCACAGTGCTTCTGAGGCCTCTTATTTGTCTATAGGCTTGTGCAGGAGGCGTGACTGATCATGCTGTCTGCTTCTCCCTCATGGAGCATGAGTTCCTTGAAGGGCTGGGACTCCACCAGCCTGTTCACGCCTGTAGCCCCCCCCATCCTGGATCAGGCTTGCCTCTTAAAAGTGGTACCCAGCAAACCCAGTTGGTTGGCAGGAGGTTTGCTAGCACATATGGGTTGCCTGCTGTCTTCCTCAAGGCCGTGTTTAGTGGTACAGTATATTCTGCCAGAGACTTGGTCCGTAATTCAACATTGGCCAGCCTGGCTCCCCGGGTACAATTTGGGAGCATGCTGTTTTCCCACCTGCACGGGGTTTGTGCTGTTAGGGGTAGGTGCGCCAGCTTGTTCTCACTAGTTTGTGCAGCTGTCCCAGAAACTGCCCCGATTTTCACACGCACATGCCATTGTGGCCTCCCGGATGCTTTCTCTGGCCTTTGATGGCACTGCAGCCCCAAGTACCAGTACCGATGGGTAGCCCTTCCTCAGAGCAGCTGCCCACCTTCCTGGAAAAAAAAAAGAGACAGCTTCCCCCAGGCCCAGAAGCAACATCAGACTCCCCCCCCCCCCACCCCCCAAATCCACAGGTTTCTCTTTACCCTGTTCTCCTGGGTCAGTGGGCAGGAATTGGGGCCAGATTTGTGTGTCTTCCAGGACAAGTGACCAAGAAACCTGAAATGGTTGGTGGAGGATGGGCAAGAGAAGGTTCCAGAAGTGATGACAAAGTCTTAAGTCTTCATTCCCTTTAAGAAAAGGAGATTGCAAGCAAGAAGTTGTGCTTGGGAAAGATGACCCAGGCATACAATGGGTCAACATTTTAATTATAGGTCTAAAGGGTGGGGTTGCCTAAGGAGCCTTTGCTCACGTGTGCCGAAATGCCTGCTCTGAGCTGGCCTCTGACAGACTGCCGAGCACTCGCCCAGGCACCTTCTTGAAGCTGGTGAGGGCAGCCTGGCTGCCGACAACTGATTCAGCGCCGATCCAGCAGAACCGTGGGCATTCAAAGCCGCAGGTACCCCTTTCCATTGATGGCTGCACCAGGCCAAGGCAGTGGGCCCTTCCAGAAAGGCTTTCTGCTTTGACTGATCTGACCGTCGCAACATCCTTTCTTGGTCTGGGTGGAATTTACAACTGGTGTGTTCCGCCTTGTTTGAGAGTGAGAGGAGCCCCACTGGACGGTGTCCCCTCAGGGTCAGTTCGTAGTTATTGTGTTGTTATTATCAATACTTGTTATTGAACAAATAGGACAAATTTTGGGAGCAGGGCATGGTTGCCTTTCATGCCCCAAACCTCCTCCTCCCCCCCCCCCCCCCTTGGACCCTTCTGATTCTTCTTTCCTGACGTAGCTATTCAGACACTATATTGCCCCTGCCAGAACCCGTTTCTGGGCAATATAAATATTAGTCATTTGCACCATAGTATAAATAAGTTTATGTGAGTCAGTCTTTGTATCTTGATTTGGGACTAAACTGCTGTGTCCATTGTTCAAGCATTTAGGGCTTCTGGGCAGGAATCGGAGGCATTTTCGAGGTGGTGGAAGATCATTTACCTCTAAAATAATTTTTAAAAGTGGATATAGTCCCTTTTCCTCTTTCAGAAGATTGGATGTGTTCAGGCATTCTGGCTAAGCTTAAACATAATTTTTAGTTGTTGGCAAGAGAATCCAGTGTATCCCCAAATAGTTAGTGTCAGAAGTGGATTGAATTGTGGGACACGCAGTTGTTGTCAGAACTGGTTCCTGGTGTGGGGAAAAGCCAGAAATGGTGTGAGTTAAAAAAAAAAAAAGCATCCCTCAACCAAAGGGCAATGTTATCTAGAGACACAGGAAGTTGACCGTGGTTTGGAGAGAGACAGTGCCCCTGCCCCTTTCTGTGTCTTTCACTGGTTAATGACCTCAGACTAAGGAAGAGGGAAGGCAAAATGCTAAGTCCATGGAGCCAGCATCCCTATGGTAACCATGTCGTGTCTTCCAAGGAAGCTCTGGCTTCCCGAAACCGTGTGAGGTGGTGACCCGCAGCTTTGGTGGGAAGCCCACTGCGACCTACAGGCCCAGCAGCCGGTTCGTAGGGCTCACGAGCTTGGTGGTGACGGTGACGCAGGCTATTTGGAAAAGCAGCTCAGGAAGTTGGCAGCTGGCACAGCTCACCCCATGACCCGGGAACTTGGCTTCCACTGAGCACACTGCTGGGTCAGGCAGAGAAGGCCTGGGCTCGAGCCCACACAAGGGCAGCTTCCCCAAAGCGCCAAGAAGTCTTGAAGGAGCATGTCTCTCTCTCTGTCTGTGTGCAGGCTCGTCATGCCAAGGTGCCGGTTTGGTTTGCAGACGTTGTTTCCCTCCTGCCGGACTCCAGAGAGGGCTGGTTTCTAGGATATGCAGCTGGTGGTATAGCTCAAGCATTGTCCTGGCCTGAGCCTGCCAGCCCTACTCCACCTGCTGTTTTCACGCCCTTCCAAGCTCCGCCCTCTCCCAGGTGTGCCAGCCTTGCCTCTACTCTGAATAAACACCCAGGCCCAGTAGGCTTCCTTTGAGGACCCTTGGGGTATTAGTCATCTTCCGCTGAGATTGGTCCTCCTAGAAGCTGCAAGGCTCTGTGTTGACAGCATGCAAAAAAGAGGGACTTGGGTAGAGAAACAGGCTTCGCGGACCTCCTCCCTGGCGCCCTTTCCACCTTGTGTCTCTCTGAAGACCTGTTCATTTTCAGGCCTGGCCCGACACGGCTGCCGTCACAGTGTCCACCACCCTCCCCCTTCCCCAAGCAGAATGCACTTTCCCTTCCCCGGGTCCCATGGCAGCTCGTGCTTGTCAGATATTTACAGTCAGGTGACAACCGCCACAGTCAGGATAAAACAGAATTGCCCCCCAAATTTCTACACGATCTTGTAGTCAAAGCCTCCCTTCACCCCAGCCCCTGGCAACCACCGATCTGGTGTCTCCCCAGTGTTTTTGCCTTTGCAAGAACATGCACGTGGATCGGAAAGCATGTAGCCTTTTCAGTCCGGCTTCGTTCACTCAGCATAAAGCACTTGTTATGTGTATCTGTGGTTCATGCCTTTTCACTGCCGAGTACCCATAACATTTTACCCAGGTGTCTGCATGGACCTCTTCTGTCCTCTCCTGATATCTGGATGTTTTTCTGTCTGTCTCCTCGGTGCACAGCCAGCCCCGTCCAGGGCTGCCCTGTGCCTTGCCTGCCTCTGTGTCCCCAGCCCACACATAGTAGGCCCGTGACAGAGCCCGGGGCCAGGGCAGCTGGGCACTGCCTCGCCAGGGGGTCTGAAGTATCTGCCTGGGCAGCAGGGCCCCTGCAGAGGTCTGGCCCAGCCTGGGCTCCGGCTCTCTCCAGGCCCTGGCTGCTCCCTGCTCAGTCTCTGTTCAGCAGGCGACCTGGACAGATGGGGCTGGATGGTCTGGCCTTTTGTAAACTGCTCCCACCCTCAGTTTGGTGTCTGTGATGGGCAGGGTGCCAGCACTTGCTTGGGGGGGGGGTGGGCTTTGGCGGGTTCTCTCTGTATCCCCTGACTCTCTGGGGCTCCGTGTCATGAGTTACTGGGAGTGTGTAACTATGTGCCTGTCTAGTTCCTCCTAGGCCAGAGAAGCCCTCTCCGGGCCTTGTTTTCACTGAGTCACAGCTGCCCTAGCTTGTTAGTTAAAAATAGGCCTGGCATACCCGCCCTGTGACAGGCCCTCCCCACCTCAGGCTGACACTGGAATGCGTATGTAAATATTTGTAGGAGCTCAGGTTGGGATCATTTCTATTCCAGGATCTTCTTGCCTTGACTCCTAGAGCAATGAGGGGATGGTGTGGCGGGAGAGTGAGGGCCAGCACGCGTTAGAAACACTTGGGGTCGTGGCACAGTATTTGGGAGGTGGCTGGAGTCCAGGGTGGTTTTTAGAAGCCAGTGGAACTGGTTGGTCATTGGCTGCAGTGACAGGGGCTCAGCTGAAAGTCCAGTTTCAAGTCAGACTGACCGGGGTTGTTCAAACGCCATTTCCACTCCTTGCTGACCCGTGGTCTTAGACAGGTTACATGACTCCTGCATGCCAGTTTCTCCGTTGTGTGTTATCTACCCCACTCGGGCGGTTGTGGGAATTAAATGATCACATGTGTAAAGTGCCTGACAGGACCCAGCATCATTTAGTGTGGCTGCTACTACGGGCACCTCTAGTCTTGCCAGCTGCTGTGCCAGCAACCATTCCACCTTTGCATGGGACATCTAAGGGAAGAGCTAGAGGTTCTGAAAGAAGGACAGCGGAGTGTCCACATGCATGCCCAGGCCTCTTTCCAGTGCTGCTCAGATCTCATCATTGCTGGGTTCCGCCTCTACTACGGTGTCCTTAAATCACTTCAGCAACTGCCCAGTAGGGCTGGTAACTCAGGACTCACCAGCCGCAAGAGGACAGTAACCGAGCTTAAAATAGAAGTGTCCCTTGAGGGCTGCGCAGTCCCCTGGGGAAAGGCCCAGCAGTGTCTGCCCACCCAGGCAGAGCCGGACCCTGGGCATCCGGGCTGCAGACCTCCCCACCCCCGAGAGGCAAGCCAGGCTTCCTTGGTCCAGAAGTCCTGAGGGTATGTGTCCTGTCCCGCCCACCGCTCCTGGCCAGAGGTTACAGAGCCGCCCTCCGAGAAAGCAAGCTGGGGAGGATGTTGGGAGCTAGGGGTCTGGTGGTAGCCGGCACCGGAGGCCTGGCAGGCCAGTGAGCAGGGTGGGTTGGACTCGTTCTGGCCTTGGTTTCGGGGTGTGAGGGAGCCACTGGGAGGCATTTTTAAAGGTGGAAAGTGAAGCCGGGCTGTCTAAGAGGGCAGATTAGGAGAGGCTAGGCCGGGCTATTTGGCTGATGTTTTTTGTTTGGTTTGGTTGGTTTTTGGTTGTTGTTTTTTTTTGGTTAATCCTCACTCAAGGATATTTTTCCCGTTGATTTTTCTTTTTTAGGGAGAGTGGCAGATAGAGGGAAAGACAGAAATGTCGCTGTGAGAAAACTACATCGATGGTTGACTCCCACAGGAGCACTGACTAGGGCAGGCCGGGGAGGAGCCGGCAACCAGGCACGTGCCCTTGACTGGAATTCAACTCGGGACCCTTTGGTCCAAACTGGCTAGGCCTTGTTGTGTGTTTTTTTTAAGGCCCCAAACAGATCATTGTGTCGGAATATAAGTGTGTCAGAAGCCAACCAGGGGATGCCCACAGAGCAAGGCCCACACAGAAAGATCAAGCCCTCCTCATTGCAGGAAGATGCCCAGACGGGGCAACTTTGTGCTCAGAGCAGCATCCCTCTGCTGATCGGACATTGTGTCTGACTGCTGCTTCCTCCTCGTGCAGGTGCCACCATGGAGTCTGACTTCTGCTGACCGGACCCAGGCAGGAGAGACCACGGCCTGTAGCTAGTCGCCATGGCTTCCCCCAGTGCAGAGAGCCAGCTCCAGAGGATCATCCGTGATTTGCAAGGTACGGTCAGGCCGCCAGGCATGCGGGTTTGGTGTGGAGGGAGCTGTGACTGCTTTTGCTTTTGCGGTTGAAGTTCAGCCCTTTCATCTGTGTTCACACAGGGAAAGGGGGGGGGTATTGATTGGAGCGCTCAGGACACAACATATTGAAATATTCGGGCCTCAGCTGTCCATCCTGTAGGGCTGGGTAAGCCCACGGGCCCTCCTCTCTGGGCACTGTAAGGGCACTCTGTAAACAAAATCAAATACTCCTTTCCAGATCCGGGTCTGGTTTCTGAGTGTGTGTGTGTGTGTGTGTGTGTGTGTTGTTGGCTAAAGCACGCGTCTCTGGGCTCTCTCTGATGGAGAGGGGAAAGAATATTCTCCTTCCCTCTGAGCAGGAAGACCAGATACCGGTCTTTCTTGTTTTGCTGTCTCACCTGCTGGCAGTGGGCAGGTAGCCTATCCTGCACGAACTCCCGGAACTCCGAACTCCGGTTGTGGGCCTGCTGCTCCTAGGCATCGCCAGGAGCAGTAACTGAGCCTGAGGGTGCAGAAGGAAGGCCCTTGCCACCCCACCCCCACCCCAGGCGCTCAGTGCACAGCAGTGATCTGACCTCTCTGCCAGCTCCTCGTCTGTAATATTCTACGTTGTCCTTCCTCTTTTTCACGTTTTAACAGCTCTGACGCGGGGATCATCTTAAAATCAATTGCATCTCAGATTTGTTGAAATAAGGCACTTCCTGCCTCACGTGGCTACATTAAAGGGGAAAGACTTGCAAAGGCCTGGCCTCTAGCTGGGTCCCCGTTAACAGAAGCAGGTAGTGTTGTCATTCTTGCGATTGTCACATTCCTTTTTTGCACATTCTGGGTCTTCTTGAAGCCTGGACTTCGCTGTACTGAGCGGTGAGGTGATAGTGAAGAACCACAGGAACATGGCCAGAAGGAAGGACAAGGCTTTCTACACGGTGCAGATGTGGGCAGCCAGTGTCAGGGGACTGCTCAGTGATTCGTCCACACAGCAAACATTTGTTGACCAAGCAGTACGAGGCCTGAATGGTGGGCCTGCAGGGATGGCCCAGAAAAATGCCCACCCAGGGAGCTGTTGCAGGTGCCTGTGGGCTCTGGGGACACCTTAGTGCCTTCTGGCTTGGCCTTATGTCCCTGGATGTGGATACAGCACTTCACTTTTGTGAAGGGCTTTGCCATCACCGACCACTGCCGCCTCGTGCTTCCCGGTTATCCTGCTTGTCCCCTGGAGGTTGGCCTCCACCTGGTTATGTGTTCCTGTTTGTTGTCTTAAAGATGCTGTGACAGAACTAAGCAAAGAATTTAAGGAAGCAGGGGAACCCATCACAGATGACAGCACCAGCTTGCATAAGTTTTCTTACAAACTTGAGTACCTCCTTCAAGTAAGTGACTCTGTAAAGTGTTGATTTTTGCTCTGTTGTCTTGTTTCCTTGATGGGTGACTCATCAGCTTTGAGGATGTGGTCCAGAAAGCTCAGTGGAGCCATTAGGCCATCCTGGTTAGACCGAAGGTCAGAGCAGTCCCCATCGAGAGCTCGGGCCTCCAAGTGCCATCCTCTGGGAATTTAGCAAGTTGCCCCTTAGGATGATTTGGGAATCCTGAACATTCTTTAGAGACTTAGGTCAACTTAAGGCAGGTAGCGAGGTTCTTGTATAGCAGGGATCTTAATTTGGGGCAGTCACGTCCCCTTTTGAAAATCAGGTGAAAGCTACGGAATCTCTTCCCAAACAGACATGCATTATGTGTACCCCCCAATCACATTTTGCAGGAGCACGTGGGCCTCTGAAGGTTACCCAGTGGCCTGTGCTAGAGCCTTCCTGCCCAACGTGTTGTGGTCCATAGGCCAGCAGCACCAGCTCACCCAGGAGCAGGCTGGAAATGGATGCTTGGTCCCCACTCTGAGGTCAGCCCAGGGAGGTTTTTCCCCGCCCACTCGCAGCCTAATGCTGTGTCCGCTGGTTCAAGTGCACTAACCAGAGAACTCTGCAGAGGCAGAAAAGTCCATCAACTACAACAGGAAGGAAATGGACCGATATGTTAACAGAAGTTAATCTTAGGCATTATAATTTTTTCTATTTTTAAAAAATACTTTTTATTTTTATTGATTTCAGAGAAGAAGGGAGAGGGAGAGAGATAGAAACAAACATCAGTGATGAGAGAGAATCATTGATTGGCTGCCTCCTGCACACCCTCCTACTGGGGTTCGAGCCCACAACCCAGGCATGTGCCCTTGACCAGAATCGAACCCGGGACCCTTCAGTCCGCAGGCTGGCACTCTATCCACTGAGCCAAACCAGCTAGGGCATCTTTTCTGTTTTTTAAAATCCAGATTTCCTAACATATCTGCATGTCGTCTATAGTCAGAAAAACAAATGCTGTAAGATGTTGTGTTATAGAAAGATGTGCCAAACATTTTGAGCACCGTTAGTTTTCAGCGTCACATCCCACCAAGGTATACAGGATGAGAGCCCGCTGGAGGGGTGCCCCAGCCTGTTGAAGGACTCCTGCCCCGTGCCCTTTCAGCCTGTTCTCTGTTTTACATTGTGAAGGTATTTACGGACTTTTTCTCATGTAGCCGGTTTAGGTTTTGGATTTGAAATGATTCATAGCTGACAATTACTTGAATGTATTGTATGTGTATTAAAACATTGACACTTGGGTAACGTGATAAAATCCACTCATTTCCCTAAATTGAGACCTAGTTAACACTTCATGTTGCCCTTAAAACTGTTAACTTGTATTTCTTTGTCATAAGTTGTTACATATCTTTATCAAGGTTGTTACTAGCAAACTGTGGTGGTCGTCCACCTAACTCTATGCACAGAGATTTCTGCAAGAGATAAGTCTTTTTTGTGGATGGGAGGTGGACAGGCTTCTATTCCTGAATCTTAATAGTTGTATGACCTTGAACTAGTTGCTGAACCTCTCCCAGCCTCAGATCCCCTATCTCTAAATTGGGGATTAAAACACATTCATTTGACAATAAATAGAAATAACCTATAAAGGGCCTTGCGCAGTTCCAGGCAACGAAGAAGCTATTGTTATTTATCATTTAATGAGATGAACAGCAGTGGGTTTGGACCGCCTCTCTCTGTCCCTTTCCCTACCCAGTTCGATCAGAAGGAGAAGGCCACCCTCCTGGGCAACAAGAAGGACTACTGGGATTACTTCTGTGCCTGCCTGGCCAAGGTGAAGGGCGCCAACGATGGGATCCGATTCGTCAAGTCTATTTCGGAGGTAAGCAGAGCTCCAAGGATCCCACGTCTTCCTGTCACCGGTCTTCAGCATCTCTTTACAGAGACCTTTACTGCAGATAGTCAAGTGAGGAAGTGGGGTTACGAGTGGTGAAGTGAAAACATCAGCCCAGGTACACTCAGTGCCCATTGTCAGCACAGGGAAGCCGCCCACATGAGCCTTCACCCAGCCGGCCCTGTTACTAGACCGCAGCCCACACTTCACAGCGGGCTTTTCACACCATGGGCTGCCATGGGCCCCCGGAGGTGTACAGCACCTTCTGAAAGTATCGGTTTCTGAGATAAATTCCTCATGTTTGCTGGGCTGTTTGCCTGCAGGTTTTCCAGAAACCTTAGGTTTGAAATGAAGAGAGTGATGTGGGATCTTAAGAGACACTAAATGCCAGTGTGCTAAGCAGCTTCCCACGTTAAGTTCTGAGCCTCTGGAGCAGAATGCCGTGGCTCCTCTGTTTTGCAAAACTCCAGAACAATCTCTCTGTTTCTCTCTCTGTGTCTCTCTCTCTTCTGTCTCTCCCCCATCTCCCACTCCTGAGGAATCTCTTTTTCTCTCGTAAGCCTAGTCCACCTGTGAGTAAGAACTTTACAAGTGACCCCCTGGATTTAGAGAAGGAGGCCTAGAGGATTTGAACATTTCATCTTTTCAGTGTCTTGTCTGTAAGTTTAAAGATACTTTAAAGGCAGCACCATGCTCCTTGGCTGGCCTCCTGCAGAGACCACAGAGTCAGGTGCTCCTGGGAGAATTCCTTTCCAGCCCTGGAGCCAGGTGGTTTCTTCTTATAGAGAATGACAGATAGGCTGGCATGAGTGCTGGGCATTTTCCACCAGCTGCACCTCTGACATCTGAGATCATGAAAGATCCCTACGTGGAGGAGTTTGTTCTGCCAGTGTCTTTAATGTCCGTGTAGCGCAGGGTCTTGTGAGATCTTGCCTGGTGGGCCCCTTGGGTCTGTGATATAGAGCAGTGCTTGCTGCCCCCCAAATCTGGAGGGGGTGCTCAGTGTTGCCCTCCTCTCTATACGCCTAGGAGTTCCCTTGCACTCCATCTCCCACTCCTCACAGCAACTGCAGCCTGCGACCGCTGACCTCCAACAGCTCAAGTCTGGAAGTACATTTAGTTTAATCCTCATCGCCCAGGGTTATGAAACGCTTACATCTACCCTTTAGCTGGCTCTTATTCTTTACTCACAATGCAGTCAAACCTTTCAAGGCCAGTAAACAGTCTTCTAGAAAGAAGCAAAAGTGTTCCCTGCTTGCACAAACCTTGTTGGGTTTCTGGTGGCTGACATAGGCTCCTCCTCCCCGAGGGTGCAGTCCTCTCATCTGTTGAGGACTCTGGTCTCTGGGCACCACTGAGCTTGGGATGTCACTGGGCAGGATGGGCTGCTGGTACTTGGGTTAACTTTAATCAACAATCAAGTGCCATCCCGGCCAGTAAGCCAGAAGGTAAAAGTTCATGGGCAAGAGCATTGCTGGGCCCCTCTGGCCCCTTTGGGCGGAGGCAGCCATTTGGACTAAAGCAGTCAAGGGCTCTAATCCACCACTTCTAGGGGTTCAGGATGGGCTCACGCTGGGCTCTGCATTGCCCCACGATGGGCAGGAGCAGAACCTGCGTTCAGCTTGGTTGTCAGCTCCTGGCACATGGCCCCGTGTAAAGCGGAATCAGCTCTCGTGTACCTTGCAGACTTCCTGTCCTTCACTGCTGCTGTATCGCTTCCTGGTAGACTGCATATGAGTTCTGATTAATTGCTAACAAATTTCAGGAATTAGGCCATAAAAGCGGACCCAGGATCTAAAAAAAGTAGAAAATAGCTAGGCAGTATTTTCATTTGTAATACAAAGGAACTACTGTTCTCTTCCCTAAGATATGTTTAAAAAGACCTTAAAATAAATAGCTCCTTTTCTGTACATAAAATACACTCTGTTAATAGGCCTGGTGTTAAAAACAAGACTCACGTGTTTTCCATTAAAAAAATAAGTGTCCCAAATGCTGTGACAGTGGCTGTTTCACTCAGAAAGACAAGCCGCTCCCTGGGAGCTCACAGACACGGCTGTCCTGTGCAGTTGACGCGGTTCCACGGGGCCGGTGGGGGTGGGTGTGTATGTGGCCGGCACTCTTCGCTTCACCACACCAGGCTCAGCTGTTCTCGCTGCCGAGTTCCCTGCCATCACCACTGAACACTTGGTTCTGACTTCACTCTTCAGTGGCAAAAGTGTTTGGACATAGTGATGTCATCAAGATCAGGCATCCAGCCAAATGACTGTAGACAGGCCACAGCGGTCTTATAAAGCCAGGGGCCAGGCTGCCACCACCTCCCTCCAGGCATCCTGACTGTACCCCAAACCCACAAAGCTGACATGGATAAATGTCTTAACAGCCTTCGTGATTCTTGAGGTTTCACACCTTTTTGTTTTTTAAGACGACTTCATGTTGTGGTATCATCTCCTTAAGTCAACCGTAGGAAGTCAGATAGCTCTGACCTAAATGGTGCCCGGACTTCTGGGGCCCAACTATCGACAGTATGAATCCTAATTGGCAACTGGGCCCACGTGTCTTCTGTGGCTGTCCCCTAGGTCTCGTCCATCTTGGCTGCTGTGTGTCCTCAGCTGGCAGAGTCTGACCAGCACACCCCCTCTCCACAACAAGCTTCCAGAAGCCTTTAGAAACCACGTTTTGTTACAGTGGGGAGAGGTTTCGAAGACAGTCCCATACCCAGGCCCTCCATCCAGCTCCTACACCCTGAAATAGGACCACTCTCCTTTTTCATGACCCCCGCATAGCTGGGCCACCTAGACACACCCCTGCTTTCCCAACTCATACACCTGCTGACTAAATGAGAAACCCACCAGGAAAGCGTCGACGATAGGTGCACTTCACTGCTGGTTTCGTGAGGGTGCAGAGGAGGCAGTTATACAGTCATTAGAACTTCTTAAAAGTCCCCTTACACACCTCTGCCCTTTGCCCTCCTCTCCTCCCCTCCACAAGGGCTCCAGCCAAGCCCTGTAGGCCCCTTCTGCCAAACAGCCAGACATTAGCCACGCTGACCAGCTCTCGCTAAGGCTCACTTCTGCTGTGAGGAGTCCTTGATTGGCCTCCAAGTTTCATTCTGAATATTCCTAATTAATTCATACATTTCTTCTCCTACTCTAAACCCAGAGACTCTGATGGAGTAGAGGAGGGACAGTGGCACCCCAGTGGAACCCACAGGTGTTCAGAGCCTCGTGAACACAGCTTTCTGAACCTGTCTATAGGTTATTCTATAGGTTATTCTCGGATGGAGGCCTGGAAGAAGGCGACTCACTTCAGGCCTCGCTCTGGGGGATGATGTTATCAGATGTCTGTGTCCTTGGAGGGACATGAGTGAAGCCAGTGTATGGGGTAGAACTGGGTGACGTCTGTGCCGTTACTGTTTTCTGCAGGCCATCTATGGGTGCTCACAGACATGTGCCATTATGACTTAGGCTAACAGCTCTGCCTCCCCGTGTCATCTTTTTCCAGCTCCGAACATCTCTGGGGAAAGGAAGAGCATTTATCCGCTACTCGTTGGTGCACCAGAGACTGGCAGACACCCTGCAGCAGTGCTTCATGAACACCAAAGTGACCAGGTAAATGCCCACAGCTCTGGGTTGACCCTGGCCATTCCCCGGTGAACCAAAGTCCCTGGTGAATGTAATGACACCTGCGCTGCAGTGTCTGTCCTTGTGGCACAAGCAGAGCCCTCCCACATCTGTCATCCTCTTCACCCCTGCCCCGCCACAGTCCTTGACACGTGGGGGGGCAGGGAGCATCGAGTGTTGACAGGTGAGGAAGATGAGGCACAGGGAGATGCTAAATGCCCCCCCAGGCCCCCCGTGCTGAGTCTGAGTCCTAGAGCAGGAGCGTGGGTCCAGGTTGACCAGCAGTTTTCCCTGGGGGTGGCATGGCCTCGGTGCAGGCACCAATGAGTGGACGCGCACCGCATGGTCACCCTGGCCTGTCTGCAGAATCACCTGTGGGGCTTTGAGCCCCACTGAGCCTGGGCCTCACTGAGGTAACTGCACCTGCCAGGCACATCTGGGCTCCCTGCAGGTCGCAATGGGCGCCAGTGTGGGAACCTTTGTGCCACTAGTGATGATGCCTGGGGTGGGGGAGGGGTTGAGTATGTAAAGCAAGTGGAGTGAGTGTGTCAGACCAGGACCCCTCTTCCAGCTCTGCCTCCCTCTCCCTGGGGAATGTGCCTCCAGGTAATCAAAGCAATCATTGATGAATTTTAAAAAAAAGAACTGTTGGGGGAACATACTTTGTTTCATTTTGTCACCTTTAAGATGGATTTACCTAAAAGTCTATTTTTCACACATGTGACACGTGAGGGGCTTTGTGAATTCATGTGAGGTGAGAGAATCTTCTTCAGACATTTGATTTGCAGGCTGTTTTGTTCTAGTTTTTTGGTGAGAACAGCTTGGCTTCCAGTGTTTAGGAAGCCAAGTTCACAGCATCAGCCAAGTAGCTCTTTAAACTCAGCAGTGTGTCCTTTTCAATTCTTCCTGCTCCAGGAAGTGAACAGCGGACACCACACAGTGCAGATCTTTTGTTCTTTGTCTTTTAAATTGGTGTCAGGACAGAAATTAGCAGTGAGGTCGAAGTCCTGTAATGAAATCTCCAGGAGGACTCTCAGATGAGACAAAAAGGAAGTCTTCTGTCCCCTACAACTACCCTTTTGGGGCCAGTAATTGAGATTTAAGGTTTCTCATATCCTTTTCGGGAAAGAGATCTAACAAAAATAATAACTGTGTAAGTATCTAGTTCATCTCAGAAATTTCTGTGAAGAGCAGGCTTATAAGGAGTTGGGAGCTGCAGGGAAAATCACATGGGGTGGGGGAGCATGTGTCTGTTTACCTTAGTAGCCTGTGTTAGAATTGGATGGGGCAGCGCCATGCTGAGAGGACTGAATTCACCCTTTCCTTTCCTGCATTTCTTGTAACCTCACCTTGAATGTTTCCCTGCAGTGACTGGTACTATGCCCGAAGCCCCTTTCTGAAGCCAAGGCTGAGCTCTGACATTGTGGGCCAGCTCTACGAGCTCACCGACGTTCAGTTTGACCTGGTGTCCAGGGGCTACGACTTGGACGCGGCCTGGCCGACATTTGCCAGGTATTGTAAAGAATTGCTTGGTTTAAAAGAAGAGGGGCGGGGCGGGGGGGATCTTTGAAGTTTTAGAAATTGCCACCAGTCTACTCAAAGCACCTTTGTACTCAAAGCATCTTTGTATGCTCAGTAAATACGTAAAGCTTCGCCACTCTTATGCCTGTTAATTGTACAGACTTTGTTGAACTGTGACTCACTAAATGTCTGAAGGCTCCAACCTTAAGCTGACCTAATTGGCCAGGTGGCATGAGTGGAAATGCATATGCAAAAGCCAAGGTTTTTAAATGTTAAGGGACTGTGTGCCAGTCAGGAGGAGCCGGTGGGCCTTTTCCCGTTCGTGTTCTTAGGGGTTATGGAGGCCTTCCAGGCAGGAAGAGGGAGTGGAAGCTACAGCCCATCCATGGAAAGTTCCTGGGAATGTTGCCACGTTTTCACTTTTTACACCAAGATGGCGCTCAACACGTCATCCCACTGAATCCTGACAACCACACCAGGAGGGTGGGCTGAGGACAGGGGCTTAAAGAGGGGGGACTTTCCCAAAGTCACCCAGCTGGGGGGCAGCAGAGGCAGGTCCTGCACCTGACTCCCCAGAACAGCCACCTGACTCGAAGCAGGTCTGTGAAGCAGTGACCATGAGCCCCTAAGCACAGTGTGACCTTTATGTACCACGTTGACTGCTCCTTGTTCCTCACTAGCAGACAGACTGAGCAGGCACCAAGAGTTAAGGAAAATTTAAACCAAAAACTGGGAAAAACTATGCTCACTTTCCAGTGCCATCATGTTTAAACTTTAACAGCAGACCCATGTGAACGTGCCCTTTGGTGGAAACATTCTTACATTCTGTCTGGGTGGGCATTGGGCCTGCCCCCGCAACCTGGTGTCCGCACGTGCGTGCGCTTCCTGCTATGATACAGGTGTGTCTGCTCTATGCCCCGCAGGAGGACACTGGCCCCCGGCTCCTCTGCCTCCCTGTGGAAACCCCCCAGCCGGAGCTCCAGCATGAGCAGCTTGGTGAGCAGCTACCTGCAGGTAATGCCGCAGATGCCGGGGTTTCCCCGCCGCAGTGTCAGCCAGGGCGTGTCCTTGCACCTCGCAGCTCAGGGCGATGTTCTCAGATACCTTTGTTCCGGCCAGAGCAACGAACCCTCAGTTACACCCAATATTTCCTAGAGTCCAGGTTTTTTGACCAAATAGAGCTTAGGCCTCTTAAAAAGTAAATTCATTTACAAGCTTTAAGGTATTTGAAAAGAAGCAGGTTAACATTCTGGTTAAAAGTGGCTGAGTCAAATCCCGACTGTCACCTGCCAGCTGTGCCCCAGGAAGATGCCTGACCCTCTGGAAGCGTCAGCTCTCTCACTCGTACGAAGGGGATGGAAAAATCACCGTAGCTGAGCTGGTGGTGGTTGTGCGGGGGGGTGCGGGAGCACGTGTACTGTGCGTAAGGGCTTCACACAGCAAGTGCTCGATAAGTGCTAGTGGGTAGGTTAGTTTTGGTAGAAATGTGAATGTGTCAGAGTTGTATATAGTCTGTGGGAAAGGCTGCTGGAATTTTTCAACAAAACAAAGGGAATCAACATAAGCAGCATTAAGAGTAGAAAATCGACTGATCCTTTACCGTTTTGTGGTCTAATCGCCACAGGAACTGTGGGCATAGTGCAATGGTGGACAGTAGTTTAAGTTATGTAAGTTAAGTAAGTAACATTTTTATGTTATGAATGCCAGAAGTTGAATGGGAAGCAAGTTCTGAGTCTCGGGGCACTCACATGTGTGGCCCTTGGTCTTTAGGGTGTGCTGCTGTCAGGTGCTGTGAGCAAAAGGGTCCTCGTCCTTTGAATAGCTCGATGGACTAACCTGTGTAATTGCTGTATTTTTACTTCTGTTCTCATTGAACTCTAAAGCTTTTCCAAATAGCCACGTAGCTTCATCCCAAAGCCATGTTTTTGTTTCTCCCCACCCCCAGACTCAAGAAATGGCCACCAGCCTTGACCTGAACAGCCCCTTGAATAACGAGGCACTGGAGGGCTTCGATGAAATGCGGGTGGAGCTGGACCAGCTGGAGGTGCGGGAGAAGCAGCTGCAGGAGCGCATTCAGCAGCTGGACCGAGAGAACCAGGAGCTGCGGGCAGCCGTCACCTCACAGGGGGAGCAGCTCCAGGTGGAGAGGGAGAGGGCCCGCTCTGCAGCCGAGGACAACGTCCGCCTAACGCGCATGACGGCTGAGCTGCAGAAGCAGTGGGAGGTCACCCAGGCCACACAGAGCACCGTGCAGGAGCTGCAGAGGTGCCTGCAGGCCCTGGAGCCAGGCCCCGCGGAGAAGGAGGGGGATTCCCACTTGGCCCTGCGGCGGCTGGAGCCCATGCTGCAACGCCTGGCGCAGGAGCTCGAGGCCACACGGGACGCACTGGGCAGGAAGGACCAGCTTTCAGCTGATGTCCCAGGTCCGGGCATGGCTGAGCAGAAGGCAGATGTGGCACTGGACACAAAGGGGCAGCCAGAGCTCGACCCCAGTGCCTCGGCCCTGGCGATCCAGCAGCTGGGGGAGAAGCTTCACGCCCTAGAGCAGGAGAGCACCAAGGTCCAGGAGCTCAACAGGCAGCAGAGCACGCAGCTGGAGCAGCTGGCCAGGGAGCTGCAGCTGAAGGAGGAGTCCCGTGCTGGCCTGGAGCGCATCGTCAGGGAGATGGCTTCGCTGCAGGAAGAGCTGTCTGCGAAGAGGAAGGAGGCCACCCAGCTCCGGCGCCGGCTGCAGGAGTCGCTGGCCCACATGAGCACCATGGAGGAAGAGCTGGCAGAGGTGAGGCAGGTCGAGCGGCGGCAGCGCGAGGAGAAGGAGCTGCTGCAGCGCGAGGCCAGGTCCCTGACACGGCAGCTGCGGCTCTTGGAGACCCAGCTGGCACAGGTGAGCCAGCGCGTGAGTGACCTGGAGGAGCAGAGGAAGCAGCTCATCCAGGACAGAGACCGCCTCAGCGAGAAGGTGGGGACGTTGGAGCGGCTGGCTGCACAGCTAGGCACAGGCCTGCCCGTGGCGGCAGAGAGCAATCAGGTGCTGACCCCCCAGGATTCTGCCCTGCAGGAGGGACCGACGGATGGTACTACGGTGCAGGGGAGCAGCCGGGAGGAGGAGCTGCGGCAGGCCAACATGGAGTTGGAGAAGGAGCTGCAGAGCGTGATGGCCCGTAACCAGCGCCTGGAGGACAAGCTGCGGGCGCTGCAGGCCGATTACCAGGCCCTGCAGCAGCGGGAGGCAGCCATCCAGGGCTCCCTGGCCTCCCTGGAGTCCAAGCAAGCCAGCATCCGGCATATGGGTGACCAGATGGAGGCCAGCCTCCTGGCTGTTGTGAAGGCCAAGGAAACCATGAGGGCCCACATGGCTGAAAAGGAGGCTGCCCTGCAGAGCAAGGAGGCCAAGTGCCAGCAGCTGCGGGAGCAGATGGAGCAGTGCCGGCAGCTGGCAGAGACCCGGGAAGGTGAGCTCAGGGCTTTGGAGAGCCAGTGCCAGCAGCAGACCCAGCTGATCGAGACCCTCAGAGCCAAAAAAGACCAACAGGGGCTCGGCCCACCTCAAGAAAATGCATCCCAGGAGCTAGCTGCCCAGCTGGCCCTGTATCAGGCGCAGCTGGAGGTTCATCAGGGGGAGGCTCAGCGAGTGCAGGCTGAGGTGGTGGACCTCAAGGCCAAGCTCCAGGCAGCCCTGGGTGACCGAGAAAAGGTGCAGAGCCAGCTGAGCGTGACTGATGCGGCTCTGCAGGAGCACAAGGCCCTTGTGCAGCAACTGAAGGAGCAGAACGAGGCCCTCAACAGGGCCCATGTCCAGGAGCTGCTGCAGTGCTCAGAGCAGGAAGGGGCCCTGCAAGAGGAGCGGGCCCAGGAGGCCCATCTGAGGATGGAGGAACTCCAGGCCCTGCAGGAGGAGCTGTCTCAGGCCAAATGCAGCTCCCAGGAAGCCCAGCTGGAGCATGCCGAGCTGCAGGAGCAGCTGCACCGGGCCAACACCGACACCGCCGAGCTCGGCATCCAGGTCTGTGCACTGACCGCGGAGAGGGAGCGGATGGAGGGCGTGTTGGCCTGCACCGTCCAAGAGCTCCAGGACGCCAAAGAGGCGGCCGCCAAGGAGCTCAAGGTCTTGGAACACCAGGTGGTGGAGCTGCAGCGAGAGAAGGAGATCTTGCAGGAGAAGCTGAAGGCGGCCGAGGAGGCAGCTAACTCACTGCCTGGCCTGCAGGCCCAGCTGACCCGGGCCGAGCAGCGGGCCCAGGGCCTTCAGGAGACTGCACACCAGGAGCTTGACACCCTCAAGTTCCAGCTGAGCACCGAGATCATGGACTACCAGAGTAAACTGAAGGTAATCCTAGCCTTGGCCATGGGCTGCACCTGTCTCCTGCGGCAGGACCTGGTGGGTTCATGAGGGGATAGGACGCACCTTCAGCCACGGGCACATGAGGGCCCAGGTGTTCATAGTCCCATCCCGCCATCATAGCTCACCGCATCTTCTGCAGGAACATGCTAGGAGCCCAACATTGGGGAATGATGCCTTAGGCCAGAAATCTAAACTCAAGGCCACGGCACACAAGTTTGGCCCACAGAATTTACTTTTAATTAATAGTCAGCATTCAAAGAGCAGGATGTGTACACATTCATTTTGGGCGCACTTCTTTCAAAATCTGGAGAGATTTTTTTTTAATATTTTTTTATTGATTTTAGAGAGAAAGGGAGAGGAGAGAGAGATCGGAACATCAATGATGAGAGAGAATCATTGATCCGCTCTCTTCTGCATGCCCTCTACTGGGGATCGAGCCTGCAACCCTGGCATGTGACCTCCTGATTCATAAGTTGATGCTCAACCATGGAGCCACGCCAGCTGGGCTGAAATCTTGAGAGATCTTAAAGCCTATGCCGTCCTCCTCAGTGTGGCAGCGGCCAGCAGGAGCTGGGCGGGCACTGCCCACATTAAAGGGGCCTGCATCCTCTGGTATTTTCCTTGCAATCCTTTATGCAGTTACCCAGCCCTTTTGGGCATGTGAGTTTGAGACCCCTGCTCTAGCCTCTGTGACCTACTGCAGAATGCCAGCAGTCCTGGCTGCCTCGAGGCCTGTGTCCCTTCAGGTGCCATTCTGACAGCAGTTGCGGTCGGAGGGAACCCACTCAGTTATCACAGGGCCTTGGAATAGATGAGAACAGCGGTTACCACATGCCTTTCATGCTACACAAAGAAAAGGAGTGAAAAGTGAGGACAGGGATGACTGTTCTCATCTATTCCAAGGGCCCTGTGATAATCGCATTTGTTTCCACAGATGTGCCTCCTACCCTGTCGCCCCATCCCATGACGCTCCATGGGGCTCAGAGGCCACTTTTCCCTTGCAGAAATGAAATTCTAAGTTTGGGGACCAAGCTACGTCTCTCAGTAAACTTGAAAGAGTTTTATTGGCAATGAATCCTGATGCTTACTGCGTTTGGGGGGAAAGAGAAAGGTAGCTTGTTTTTACCCATTTGGGGAATGTGGCTGGGGAGTCTCAGAGCAAGAACCCACTTCTGCAATCACCTTCTCGTCCTCTCCAGACTGCCAGCGAAGAGTGCAAGAGCCTCCGCGGCCAGCTTGAGGTACGAGGCCAGCAGCTGCGGGCCGCCAAAGAGGCCGTGGGCAAGCTGGAGGTAGGCCTGGCCGGGGAGTGCCCCTCTAGGAGCCCTGATCAGAGGCTGGCACCCGGGAAGGGGAGACCGATGTGGTGGCCTCCACCTGGTCGTTTCCTCTCTCAGTTTGTGGACTCATCAGGGGTCAGGGGATCTGGTTTGGTTCTCACTGGACCATTGAGGGGCTCCCCATAGGACTTCCCATTCCCAAGCAGAAGGGGTCATCAGTCCACTTTTGCAGACGCCCTGAGTTTGTATCATGGTCCCTTTCACTCCCCGGACACCTGGCTGGAGCTGCCAGATGTGTTTTTCATGCGGCCTCTGGCAAGGAAAACATTGTCCTCTGGTCATCCCTGCAGATGTGCTCTGAGTCAGTCAGTCTGAACTGAGCAGGGACAGGGGTGTCGCTGGAACCGCAGTCTTCAGGGCAGTGACCCTTTGCACTGAATCCTGCTCCCTGCCGCCCACCCCCACCCCCACCCTGGAGATCCTGACACCTGCCTCCCCTCCAACCACCACAACCAGTTGCCATTGATGCTTAAGGGACATCATTACAAATCGGAGTGTGTCACACTCCACAAACATAGATCTAAGGTTCTTGGCCTCACTTTAAAACAAACAAACAAACCAAAGTCCCTCCAGTTGGACGGGACCAGCCAGATGGCGAGAGCGCAGCCTTCGCTGCGTGGCGACTGATACGTGCTTCTGTGCCTGATATCTCCTCCCTGCCGTCCTGTGCCAGGCTGCCCAGGCAGACATGGGAGAGAAGCTGAGCCGCACCAGCAGCCGCCTCTCCGAGTGCCAGGCCGCCATGCTGAAGAAGGACAAGGAGGGGGCCGCCCTGCGCCAGAACTTGGACAGGTTAGTTACGCGGCCCTCCCACGCAGCCAGTGGCAGTCTTCAGGGAGCGAGTGTTGGGTGCAGTCATTTAGAAAGTCAGCCACTCGTGAAGCTGAAGTCCTTTTTCAAGAAAAGCCACAGACCAGAAAGCGCTTGTGCCGGAAGCGTGCCACCGAGAGCCTGGCCATCGCCCCTCACAGCCCTGTGGACGGCTTGCCCTTCCGGTTCCACTTCCTTACCCCTGGCAGGCGTATTTCAGTCTGTAGCGTCGTGTTTTGGAAAAACGAACAGGAAGTAAAAGTTGGAATATAATAATGGCCATAAAAGCAGCAGACGCTTAAATAATGCCTGAAATGAAGCGGGCACCGTCTTAAATACTTTGCATCTAGCTGCCCATTTAATCCTCCAACAGTCCAATGAGGGTGGTATTATTTATTCCCATTTTATAGATGGGGAAAATGAGGCTCAGGAGAGTTCATTTGCCCTCCCAGGTCAGACAGGAGGTAAGCGATGGTAGGATAGGAACCCAGACACTTTGGGCTCCAGAGGTCTGTTCTCAACAGACATGTGTTCTGTTTTACTGTGGGACACTGGTGTTTGTGTGTGTGCGTGTTTCCCCCGCTACGGAGGTGCCTTGAGCTCTCCCTCGTTTCCCAAGCTCGTGCTGACAGGGAGCGAGTGTGCCAGGACCCTGGCCGGCTTGTCTTCCCACAGCTGCTCTGGTGCTGTGTCTGTGCAGAGCACATCACGCGCTCACGCTTTCCTCGTGGCTTTTTCACTGCAGAGTTGGGGCCTCCGTGTGGCCAGCCCCTGCGCCTCCCCGAGCCTCCTCGTCTTCAGGCTTAGGGACCACCTGGAGCACGAGCCCACCGCCTGGTGGTGGGGCCCAGCTCATCCTGCCAGGGGCTGGTGAAAACAGGTGTAGCAGGAGGAGATGCAGGGGCCCAATTGCATGTGTGCCCCCTCCACCCCCAAGGCAGGCACCCGAATTGTGCCAAGGGTTTTACTTTTCTACCCTCCCCTCCCCCCACCCTCCTCGGAGGCTGGGCCCACCAGTGGAAGACGCAGCGCATGTTGGATGTTCAGTGACTGACTCCTGGCTCCATTAGCCAGGTCACGCTCACCTGGCAGTGTAAATAGAACGTCTGCATTGGTGATGGGTTGTTGTTTTTAATGCTGTAACAGAGGTTGTTTGTGAGATCTCACAGCCATTGTTTTAACTGCTCCAGGTTGCATTTTCCATGTGCCCAGGAGTGGATTTTTTGTTATCCACTGTGGGAGCAGGCCGTGGTGGTCTGTGTGTACACTCATTTTGGTGGACGGGGTCTAGTGCACAACCTCCTGACAACGTTATGCTGGAGGTGAAAAGGCCGGAGGAGATGCAAATTACTTCATCTCTGCAGAGCTCTGTCTGCTGGAGCTTTTACAAACATCTTGTGGGCCTTGGGGTTTAGAGAGCATCCGTGGAAAACCACTGCCTTAGGGGATAGCCAGGCTGAATGTGGGGTAGGCAAGGGCTGGCCCAAGTGGCTCAGCCAGCATGCTCTGCTGGGCTGTCAGGTAGCACATCTGATCGTGCCCCTGGAGCACCAGCTGTGTGCCCGCCACCACGATCCATGTGTAGAGTCGCAAAGATACATGAAGGCTGTCCTCCTCCAGGTGGTCGCCTCCAGGAAGCTGTGCCCCTCTGTCCTTTCTGTCCTGAGTCCTTTTCCTCTTGCAAACAGTCCCCCTCCCCAGTACTAGCCCCTGAGCCTTGTCCTAGGTCTCCTCTTATAACCTCAGTTCAATTCATCCTGGGGTGCTCGAGTGCCTGAGGTTACCTGCTCTTCCAGAATGCCCCTTGTGTTTGGTGTGAAGAGTTTGGGTGCGTGAGGGGAGTCCTCGAGGCTAGGGGGAGTGCGCCATCTCTGAGCAGGCAAGTGCCGAGGGGCTCCTTCACTGAGGGGGGAGGCCGGGAGGGCTGCGGGACCCCTATTCGAGGCCCAGGGGAAGCTGAAGGAGTGGGGAATCAGAGAACGTACCCCTCCTCCCCCAGGACCCAGAAGGAACTTGAAAAAGCCACAGCAAAAATCCAGGAGTATTGCAGCAAACTCTGCCAGGAGACAAGAAGCCGGGAGAAGAATGACCAGAAGATGCTGGCGGACCTGGATGACCTGACTAGGACCAAGAAGAACCTGGAGGAACGGCTGATAGAGCTGCTCAGGTGAGTGTTGGTGTTTCTTTAAAGACTTGCAACTGCTCTTAACAGAACTCTCCATGGAAATGCGCCCCCTTCCCACCTGCTTGTGTTCTGCTAAGGTCCCCGCCCCCTTCCACACACACACACAGGCACTCCCGTACAGGTTCTGCTCAAGCCACGGCAACCTAGTGAGAGTGGGTTTCGGTTTCACAATTTTTTCAATTGCCTTATAATTTTCCTAAGCAGGATCTAAATTAGATCCATACATTGCATGGCGATATTTTTCTTTGATCTCTTTAGTCTGTGGGTTTCCCCACCATCTCTCTTCACTTTTTTTTTCTTTGCAATTTATTTTTGAGAAAGCCAGGTCATTTATCTGGTTGTTTCCCCGTAGCCCGGATTCTGCTGATTGTAGCCCCATGAGGTCATCTAACGTGTTCCCCCAGCCTTTGTACTTCCTATAAATTGGTGGTCAGAGCAGTGCTTCTCGGCCTTGACTGCCCATTAGCATCACTGGAGAGCTATTAAAAAAAATAAAATACTTAGGTCCAGGCCTCACCCAGACCCAGTGGGAGTGGGTTCCAGGCATCAGCGAGCCAGAGCCAGGATCTCTGCTCTGCTAGAGGCTTGCTCAGACTCAGGTTCACACTTGTGGCCAGGACGCTGCATGGAATTGGCTTATAGTTCTGAGGTGTTCAAGGGCCACATCAATCTGATTAGCCCTTTCTTTGAACGTTAGCAGCCATTAATAAGCAATACTAGACCTAATCCTATTTGGGGTTGTGAAATGGTGATACTAATTATAACTAAGGTGGACGTTTAAACACGTTGCCCACATATCATCAATTTGCAGACCTGAGACCTCTGAGCACAGACAGCTTCCCCCGATGGGTGGGGAGGAAGCTCAGATCCATGGCATTCCCACACTCCCAGGGTGTGGGTGCCTGGCCTCCTGGGACAGAGAGGACAAGCTGTGGAGCAGCCGGGAGAAATGCTGGTCCAAAGAATGAGTCTTCCTGCCCCTGACAATGTCTTGTGTGCTTGGAAAGCCAATCGATTCCGTGTTCTGGCTTTGGGGGTTATGGGGTTGCTGTGCGTTCCCTGGCTGGGCGGAGTCTGTTGCCCTCAGGGCTGAGGTGGCTCTGGTGTTGGCCATCAGGGCTGAGGTGCTGCTGGGCCATGTTAGGCCTTAGGATGGTGACTGGGGTTCCATTGGGAAAGAATTAAACTCTCCCGTGTCAGAAGCCGGAAGCCCCAAAAGTGACCAATGGCAGCAGTAAGGATGTCTCTGTATGCATCTTTCCTGGTGTGTCGGGCACATTCGGATACTGCCAGGCCTTTTTCAAAAGCCCCCCGCTTCTTTCAGACTTGCTTCCTGGGGTGACTGCTGTCTCTCGGGGGAACATGGGGTGACGGACATCACATCAGATTTTCAGGCTGGAAAAGCTTTGATCCCCTGCAGTGATTAGATGTTACTTGAACCATGAACCATAAAAGCGTAAATTTAAGATTTGAGAGGGCAGTGTGCTCGTGGTCCTTAGCTCACAGCACGGACTGTGGGGTAACCACAACAGCGCGCTGTAGCTTCAGCTCCCGTGGCCTCCTGCACTGTCATCTGGACGCCTGAGCTGTGTCACCCTTGTCCGTGCTGGCCGCTCTGCAAATGCCAGAGCCTTTTCTGCACGTCCCAGGTCACCTCTGTGCCTTCACGTGTGCGGTGCCAGTGAAGGGCCTGCACGTTGGAGGGGCCTACGGAGTCTGGGGCTGCTGTGGGTGACAGGAGACGTAGAGAGGGTGTGCTTCCAGGGTACAGGTGGAGTTTCCTTCTGTGTCTTGGGAATTTGGAGTCCGTTTTTTTAAAATGAATCAGGGATAATTCCATTGTTTTCATGGATTCCTTCTTCTTTTCTGATGTGGCTTTGTCCCAGGGACAAGGATGCTCTCTGGCAGAAGTCTGATGCCCTGGAATTCCAGCAGAAGCTCAGCGCTGAGGAGCGACTCGGGGACTTGGAGGTGAACCACTGCTTTGACTGCAAGCGGGAGTTCAGCTGGATGGTGCGGCGGCACCGCTGCAGGTTAGAAGCAGCACGCTGGCCAGCACCGCCCTTGGCCAGGCCCAGAACAGGGCAGGCAGCCGCCGGGCCGGCCTGAGGCTGTGCCCACAGGAGCACAGTGCTTTTTGGTCGTGAGGGACCTGGGCGAGGAGGGTGTCTTAGGCAGGGTAATAGCAGGACACCCAGGGGTCCTGAAGGGAAAGAGCCTTTCATACAGATGTGTGAGTGGAGTTAGGGGACCTGAGGGGATGTGGAGCACCCAGACCATCAGCCCTGACCCTCCCTCAGCCTGAGGGACCAGAAGGGGAGGGTGTTACTGGAACCCAGGCCAGTGGGGCTAAAGCTTCCCTGGAGGAGCTCAGAGAGCAAAGACCCCTGGGGCCCAAAAAAGGGCAGACAAAAGTGGTCTCCAGTGGTGGCAGAGGGGAACATCGCATGGCCTGGAGTCTTTCTCTCAGGGCCTCGACCACACCCGGATCCTGTGTCAGGGAAGGTAGTCTTGACTGCACACTTTATCCCCCGGCCTCCCACAACCTTAGGAAACAAAACATTTTCCCACTAAACCTACCAGGATGGCTGTATTGGAATCTTACCAGATGGGCCTTGTGGCCACATTCTAAAATGGGGGGCAGAGCTAGGTGTGACGAGAGCCATGTGGCGTCTAGAACCCAATCCAGAGCCCCTTCCTGGTGCTGAACAGATGGCACCAGCCCCACAGCACCATCCTCACAGCCCCTGCTTGCTTGGTCCCTAGGATATGTGGCCGCATCTTCTGTTACTACTGCTGCAACAACTACGTGGCGACAAAGCCGGGGGGCCGGAAGGAGCGCTGCTGCCGAGCCTGCTTCCAGAAGTTCAGCCCCGGCTCCCCGGACAGCACCAGCTCGGGCTCCAGCCAGAGCCAGCCCAGCCCCACTCTGTCGCCGGCCCAGGCTGGGCTGCAGGCCGCCAGAGGCCAAGGTCAGACTCCTGCTGCCGCCCTCGTTGTTCCCCAGGTGCCATCTCCACACCGCTGCCCCATCCTGGCTAGTTAGCTGCCACAAGCGCAGTTCAGTGTTTTCCAAACCTGGGCATTAAAGAGGTATAAAAATGTAGTCCACCAGTTTGAGACTTTCTTTATGATGTACTTGGGATTGAACAAGAATTGAAAAGGGAATAACTTTCTGCCGGTATGATTCAGCTTCGTGAACGTGAGGTCTGTGTCCCCGTTAGCTCACATACTACCAGTGACCGTACCCCACACATGAGAGATGCTGCTGTCTCCCACAGCCTGGGCCCCGACGTTCCACCCTCTCTCCCAGAGTGACTGACGGCCAGGAGCTGTGTCTGGAAATGACCGCCTCCTGCACTCCTTCCTGGGGCTCACGGTCTCTCAGTGGCTAAGGAGGATGTGTTCTCCTTCGTGTCCTTTCACTCGGTGCAGTAAAAGGAAGTGGGATTTGCTGCTCCTGCTCCCAGCATGGCCCAGCTGGCCAGCCCAGGCTGCTCTCGGGGGCTGGCCTGCGGGCATCCCAGGAGGCAGAGCCGGCATGGCCAGGGCCGAGGGAGTCTCATCTCTGCTCAGGCAGCGCTGCCTGCTGGGCTGCTCCCTGTGGACTCCTTGGCCTCTGCCTGGATCCAGGGCCGCCAGCATCTTTTGTTTAACTGGATCCTCAAGGAGGCTGGCAGGCCTTATTACCCACACTGGGTACAAAGAACCGCTCGGCAGCGGGGGTGGGGGGTGGGAGTGGGGGTGGTGCTTGGCACGGCTTTAGTATTTCTTCACATCTTTTGCTCATTTAAAACTTTTTAATTGTTGAATTTTGAGAGTCCTTTATATATTCTGGATACAAATTATTTACAGATATGTGTTTTGCAAATATTTTTTCCCAGTCTACATCCTGTCTTTTCACTTTCTTTCAAACAGCACAAGTTTATAATTTTGATGAAGGGCAGTCTATCCATTTTTTTTCCTCATGGATCAAATTTTTTTATTTTGTGTATCATATGTATCTTTGCTTAACCCAAAGACTCAAAGATTTTTTCAAGTTTTCCTAGAAGTTTTATAGTTTTAGGTTGCATATGTGGGTCTCTGACCTGTTTTGCATTCATTTATGGATATGGTGCAAACTCTTGGTAGAGATTCATTTTTTTTGGCATGTGGTTGTCTAATTGTTTCACTACCATTGGTTGGAAAGTGTATTCTCTTTCCTGTAGAACTGCCTTTGCATCCTTGTCAGAAATCAGTCTAGTCTTCCAATCTGTGAACATAGTACAGTTAATTACTGTCTTTTTATTTCTCTCAGTGGACATCAGTTTGGGTCCCTAATGCTCCTTGTGTCTGGGTCTATACCAATCTCTGGCCCCCCTTTTCAGCCGCTCCTCAGCCCTTTCATTATGTAGACTTCAGACAAGAGCAAGAACAGACGTTCCTTCTAAAGCACGGCCCGTCCCAATAGCCGTGTGGAGGGCCCGTCCCAGTAGCCGTGTGGAGGGCCCGTCCCAGTAGCCGTGTGGAGGGCCCATCCCAGTAGCCGTGTGGAGGGCCACCTGGGAAACTTTTTGCTCGTAGGAACTGGAACCTTCTTTATTTGCTCTGACTCAGTGGTGAGTGTTCTGGTGACCACAGAGGGTGGCCCTGTGCCAGTGCGCTGAGGTCACTTGTTTTGATTTCTGATATTTCCTGTCTCCTCTTGTCTCTCTGCCTTCCTCCCTCCCTGTCATTCTTTCTTTCACCTCAGACCTGCCATCACAGTTTCCATGACACATGCAAGAGGGTGCTTGTGGGTGGGGACAGGCACAGGAACACGCACAGGGCATCCTTCCTGCTGAGTGGCCCGCAAAGCTCAGCACCAGTCCCCTGGTCAGGGCCACAGTGGCCGCTGCAAGTCCTTGAGCAGAGGGAGGTCTCCCCCACCCCACTGGATTGGGATGAAAATGGAGGCCAGACAGAATTCAAAGGGGCGTGGAAGGTCATGTCTCACAGAGCGAGGACTCGGCAGTACAGAAGTGCCTTTACTTTTCCGTTTGGGTCTTTCCTGATAAGGTTTTGATACATGTTTTCCCTTCTAAACCAGGGGCTTCAGAGGCCATGTAAGCGTGTGAAACCTCTCCAAGCCCCTGACTGAAGGGCTGGAGAGAAATCTAAGTTGTGCATCCAGTTTCCTCTGTAGTCCCCACTCTGCTTTTCTGGCTCTTCCCAGTAGCCACGTCCCGACAGCCATTCCTCGCACATCTGGGCAGAGGAGCTATCATTGGGTGATTCCTCACTGTGTGTCCCAGTGGCTGCACCCCTCACCTCCCCGAGGCCCCCTTCCCCTCCTGTGCATGACCGTGTGTGTTTCTCCTCTCTCCTGATCTGCCTCTGTGGTCCAGGCACAAACCCAGACGTCAGGTCACCAGATGACACTGTGTTCGACATCATCACGGATGAGGAGCTGTGCCAGATACAGGAGTCCGGCTCCTCCCTGCCTGAAACGCCCACCGAAGCTGACTCTCTTGACCCCAGCGTGGCCGAACAGTGAGTAGAGGTCACTGCCATTTCCCGAGTGCTCATTCAATGCCTGGCCCTTGCGCTTGCTTATCAAAGGACCAGGAAATTCGGGAGGGAGGATCGCTGGCCTTGCTTAAGGGAAGGTGCCTCAGCACAGCGCTGGGGAGCAATGGCCCTCAGGGAGTTCAGGGCACGGGGATGGTCACTGTTGAGCTTTGTCAGAGACGTCCCAGGAAAGTCAGTGGTCCCCGGGTTTCAGCATTAAGGCCTTTCTTGGCGTGGGCAGCTACATTAGCCCGCTCAGGCTGCCATAACAGAACACCACGGACTCGGTGCTTACACACCAGACAGAGATCAGTTTTCTCACTGTGCTGTAGACTGGAAGTCCAGGTCAAGGAGGTGGCAGTTTGGTTTCTTCTGGGACCTTTCTCCTTGGCTTGCAGATCATGACCGTGCCTCCTTGCGTGGTGTCTGCACGTCACCTTGGTGTGTCCTACCTCCCCCTCGTGCAAGGACACCACTCAGGTTGGATGAGGGTCATTGTCCAAATGCAGTCACTTTCTGAAATCCGGGGGGTTAGGTCAGCAGTATGAGTCTTGCTCTTGCCAATCGTATTGATCTTTCTTCCTCCCCAACTTGAGAGGCGGCTGTCACCCAGGATTTCTGCTGCAAAGGAGGTGATGCATTTAATCGTCATGGGACTCTCGACAGGAGATTCTAGGCTTAAGGGGGCCTCTGTATCCAGTGTTCTCTTACTGAAGGAGTGACTGCACTTACCATAGTGTGGTCTCATGGATAAAGTCAACCTGTCAGCCAACCCAAGAGAGCCCCTGCTCATGTCGCTTCTCTGGCTATGGGCCTTTTCCTTCTGGAACCCCCAGAATTCTTCCCGGACTGCAGCAGCCTGCGCATTCTCCCCAACCCTCACAGCCCAGTGGTCCCCGGGATGTGTTCCGTCCCATTAGCACTAAGTCACTGTCTGCCATCCTCACCTGGCACCTCGCCTCCCAGCCAGGTGGTGGTCAGGTGAGCAGGACCAAGCTTCGGGCCTGGGAGGGCACCCTCGGCTGCAGCTGCATGAGAAAGTGAGCCCCCTGCAGCCCTGGCCCCTCACCTTCCCCTTTCCCAGTAGGAACAAAAAGAGAAGGTGTTCCGAGCGCTGACAGATTTGTGCGTTTCAGTCCCGGGAATCAGGAAGTGTCCCAGGGGAGGAAGCTGCCAGCGCTTCTTCTAGGCTTGCCTGCGTTGGCATGTGTAGGGCTGAGCTGGCATGTCTGCTGTGTGGCCATTACCGGGCACCCCCTGGCCCCCTTGTCTTCTCCAAGGAAAAGCCCTCCAGATGCCCAGATGATACTGAACTTAAGCTCACCCACACAGCATCGTGGCTGCTAACGCTTTAGAACTGATGCTTCGTGGTCATGTGCTTTGGGGAGCTGTGGTGGATTTGTCACCAACCAGGAGACTTGATGCCTGGTATCTCAGCAACAAAATGAGAACAGGATATGGTGATGCTGATTAAGGTTGGGAAGCCACGCTGTGCTTGGGTTAACCAACAGCTCTGCCTTCGGGTGAGTAGAGCGGGCAGGTACCTTGGGCCCGTCCGCTGCGTAAAACCTCACCAGCTTTTGGGGGAGGAGAAAGGCTCCTCACTGGGGTCCTAGCCCTCGTTCTGCTGTGTGAGCTTCGGCAGGTCTTAGTCTCTGAGTTAGCTTCCTCGCCTGCAAAACGGTGATGGCAGTTCCTATGAACCACAGACCGGGCACATGGAAGGGGTGCTGCCTTTGGAGGAGAAGGCTAGGGGGCACGCCCTGACCGCTCCTGGGCCGCGTGTTCTTTGCTCTGCCTCCACCCCTCTAGCGGGGGCAGCTTCAGGTTTCTCTCCCGCAGCACCCTTTCCTCAGTCCAGAGCGCTCACGGAGGTCACCCGGGTGGCTCCCAGGTAGCCTCTGCAGCAGGTTACCCTGTGTTCACATGGGACAGTGCGGCCATCTGTGGTCTCTACCAAGTGTTGCAAACATGGTCGGCGAGGAGCATTTTCTTTACCTTCAGACCCTGAGGCCACACCCCAGGCAGAGTGCCCACACCCAGCCTGCTCCCCTGCTCCCCGTCCTCCCTCTATCTCCCTTTCTTCCCCTGCCCCTTCACCAACCCCTCCCCGCCCCCCACACATACCCGCCCCTGTCTCTCAGGCCTTTTATATGACATCCTGGTGTGTGTGAGAATACGGGGCGGGGAAGAGCAGGTCTGAGGGTGGGAACTTAGACTTCTGGGCTATTGTGTGGATGGAATGAAATCAAGACACAAAAGCCCTGTGGTGTACGTGGGCTGTGCCAGGATCTGTGACCAGTAATGAATGGCGTGTACTCGGGAGGAGGTGGAAAGTCATCCCTACTCCCAGGTGTCTCAGATAAGGGCCCAGAGACTGTAGGACCAGTGAGTGATGAGGCAGGAAGGTGAAGGTTTCAGCTGCTGTGCGATTCCTGGGGACAGGTGGGTGGGTTTGCTAAGCTGTGGAAGGTCTGGGGGTGGGGTACGGATTGCCGGTGCCTGGTCAGGGAGAAGCCCGACAGTGGCCCTTGTGTTGCTGTGGCCAGGCAGCCCCCAGCTTGGCCCTCGGAGTGCACTGTCCGGGCCTCACTGTCACTAGCCAGGGGTGTGGGTGGTGACATGGGCCTGGGGGCCTGAGTGGCTTTCCCAAGGACTGCCACTGAGCCAGTGTTTGAGTGACCCAGGGCCCTGCTTTCCCATCACTACCGCCTCCCCCCACAGAAGCCTGTGGAGATGCTGCAGGGCCTCACCTCCTGTGCTGGGACACTGTCAGGAAAGTTGGGCAAGTGGCCCCGCTGTCAGAGGAGCTCCACACCTCTGGTGGAGGCACACAGGGAGATGACAGCAGTGCCCCACTACAGCCAATTTAAAGAAGATAGAAGTCGGCCTTGTCCCCAGGAAAAGAGCAGATCTTGTTTGGGACGAACTCAGTGATCATGAGGCCCAAGTATAGGAAAGTCACTCATGGATGCATTAGGCACGTTATGAATCAGCAGGTGGGATCACAAGGGCCCTGTGCCAGCTGGCAGTGCAGGTGGCATGCCACGCCCCTCTGAAGGCGCAAAGCAAACCCACCAAGCCTTGCCAACACTGCGGCTTCCATTCTGTATTGCTAGTTTTTGTTTTTTCAATTTATCAGGGTGACATTATTAATGAGGTTATATAGGTTTCAAGTGTACATCATCTGCATGTTGTATTGTGTGCTCATCACCCTATGTCTACCCTCCTCCGTCACATATTTGACCCCCCTGACCCTCTTTAACCTCCCCTCACCCCTCTTCCCTCTGGTAACCACCATACTGTTGTCTGTGTCAATGAACTTTTTATTAGTTTCTGTTGTTTGTTCATTTGCTGCCTTCTGTGTTATGTCCTGCACAACAAGTGAGAACATGATTCTTGCCCTTTCCCATCTGATTGATTTTGCTTAGCACGCGACTCTCAGGATCTATCCGTGCTGTCACTCATGGCAGTGTTTCATCCTTCTTTGCGGCTCAGTGGTATTGCTAGTTCTCGGGACAAAGAACAGTAACTCCTGCCATTGGGGAGCCCTCCTGCCCACGAATGCGAACTGTGCCCAGTGTTCTGTGTGCATGGTCTCCAGTCCGCACACCAGCCCAGGAGGTCGGCTGTGGTACAGTCCATGTCTCACTAAAACAAGAGAGGTGAAGAGATTACCATGTAGTGAGGGTCAGAGCTGGATTCAGCTCTGGTCCATCTAAACCTCAAAACCACACTATTCAGCCCATAATTCTGACTGCATAATAGCTGGTGTCAGCTGTCCTCCTTTTTCAGTGACTGACTTGTGACTCATGAACCAAGAGGCCACTTTAAGCCTATTGAGCAGATAGTTAGGATCTACTAGACACAACACGCATAGTGTCTGACATTTAAAACTCTGCCTCATTCTGTGACCACATTATGGCGATTAAACAAATACACCTCACATGTTGGACAGGAGATTGGAAACCACAGCGAAGGCGCTGGGTGGTTTTCACTGGTGTATTACACTGCCTTGGTAGAGCAGTGCCCTGAGAGTTTGCAATCCTAACTTCTTTCTTGTGCCTTGGGCCCGCAAATAAGCTCTTGATATATTCCAGGCATGCCATATGAAAGTAGAAAGTGCCCAAGGGGGAAAAGTAGTTCGGAGACTTTTAAAAGTTTTATTTCTTAGTCATGAAAATCATATGCTGTTTGACATATGTGTGGAAGAGAAGGAATTACATAATACATAAAGAATTTGTGCATATATGTGTGTGAAAGGCATAGGATAATTGTGTTGTTGGTTTTTTAAATATTTTTTTTATTGATTTCAGAGAGGAAGGGAGAGGAGGGGGAAAGAGGTGGAAACATCAATGATGAGATAGAATCATTGATTGACTGCCTCCTGCACACCCCCTACTGGGGACCACACCCACAACCCGGACATATGCCCCAACCTGGAATCGAACCAAGACCTCCTGGTTCCTGGGTAATGCTTAACCACTGAACCATATCGGCCAGGCAGATAAGTCAGTTTTAAAATGAGCAGACCCAACATAGACTCCACTTCAGAACGTTTTGTAGATTCACAGTGCTCTTACACTCAGCTATGCACAGTTTTCTAGCATTCTGTGACCTCTGGGATTCTCAGCCAACTAAATTGTTTTGGTCTGTTCATATTCCCTGGTGCAAGTCCTTCCAGGATTAATCACAGAGCAAGAGCATAAAAGTTAAACCAAAAGTGAGGCAGAACCTGACCTCCTTGGTGAGGTGCCTGGAGATTGAGGCTTGAGCCCAAAGGAAAAGGGTCAGCACATGTTTTCATGGCTGCTCTCATCCCTGCCTCCCAGAAACCGGAAGAATCTCCTGAACTTGGGAGCTCAACGTCACCTGCTATCAGCAGCTCTGTGGTCATGGTACCTCTTCAACCTTCAGTCTGTCTCAGTGAAGGAGAACCTGGGGTTTTTAGAGTCACATGCCATTCCCCCTGGTGTCAGAATTCTCGGAGATGGAGGAAGGAAACCCCTTACAGTGTTTAGCTTCCCCTGTGAGCTTTAGGCCTGGGTGTTCAAGGAGAGAACAGGTGTGTTCATGCTTGAGAAGAAGCATGCAGCGTTTGGTCACTTCTCCGCGAAAATGCACAAGCTATAAACAAAGCCTTCCCCGTCGCCACCAGAGGACACAGCGTTCTGTGCTCCTGAAGTTCTGGGCAGCTTCTCTGAGCCCCAAGGCCTACAGCTGGAACATGCTGGTGCCCTCCACTTGCTGGGAGGCGGAGCACGTCTTGGAAGTGTCCTCCGAAGACTTCAGCTGGCTGGAGCCTCCCACGTAAGGGAGGCAGCCAATGTCTTTCACAAGTTTCCAGAAATTCTTCCGAAACTTCAGGCCAACAAAAGCATAGAGCACAGGGTTGAGGCAGGCCCGCAGGTAGGCAATGGCCTCCGTCACAGCGAGGGCATAATTGTAGCTGGTCATGGTGTGGTACACCCAGCTCGTGCTGCCTATGAGCTTCACTAGGTTGAAAGGCGTCTGGGTCAGCAGGAACACAGCCACCACCAGGAAGATGATCTTGAGAGACTTGTGATTCTGGAAGCCTCGGGCACGAAGCAGGGTCTTGATTATGACTGAGTAGCAGACAATCATGGTGAGCAGTGGCAGGAAGAACCCCAGAGTCAACTGGGTGGAGAGAACCACAGTGGAAATCTCCTCGTTGTGACCACAGACCCACTTGTCATTCTCACGGACATCGCCATAGATTATCTGTGGCAAGGAAAGCAGCAGGGAGACCACCCAGATGGACCCGCAGATGGCCTTGCCCCAGCTCATCCGCTTCGCCTTCTGATTATAGGCCTTTGTGGCCCGGACCACCGCCATGAAGCGGTCCATGGTGATGCAGACGAGAATGAGCATGGACGTGTAGAAGTTGAAAGTATAGATGCCCAGCAGGATTTGGCACATCACCTTGCCAAAGACCCATTCGTGCATGCCTGCGTAGGCCCAGAAGGGCAGGGTGCAGACAAACACCAGGTCTGCCAGGGGCAGGTTCACCAGGAACATGTCCGTCAGGCTCTTCAGCTTCTGGTAGAAGATGTAGATGACCAGCACCAGCGAGTTCCCCACCAGGCCACAGAGGAACACGGCCACGTACATGCAGGGAAGAAAGAGCTTCTGGAACGCCAGGAAGTTATCGTGCTCTTGCTTGCTGGTGTTGGACACGTTGAACATGTAGCTTGCAAAGTAGTCATAGTCCCCCATAGTATCTGTTCTGACAAACACCTGTGAGTCAAAACATAGGAATCATGTTTGGGCTGAGGGTCCACACCCGTCTTCCCACTGTCCCCTTGCCCAGCTCTGCCCTGTGTAGTCTAGTACAGGAGTGGGACAGGGAATTCTTCATGAGCACAGTTCTCAGGACTCACCCGCCTGGGAGACCCTGCGCATCCTAGGAAACCTGTGCTCACTTCAGCCTCAAAGGGCACCTGTGGTGACATGGGGTCGGTGCCCTTTGGTAGAGCAGCACAGCAGGGCCTGCTGCACCTGCCCATGCCTCACAGCACGTGCCCGCCCATCCTGTGCTCCACCTGCTGTTACTTTGGACCCCTGAACTCATGAAAGCCACGGTGCGTATTCCCCAGAAGGTGTATGGGGGATGGCCCGTCCCTCCTGCCTTCACTCTCAACTACATAGATTTTAAAGGATGACCAATAGAAAAACAAGGCAAAGAAAAGCATGTGGCTGCCCAGCACTTTGGCTGAGCTGGCCCCTGACCAGGGATTGGGGAGTTCTCACAGCCCAGCCTCATCTTTCCCCTTTATCACCTGTCCCAGTGACAATGTGCCCCGTCAGAGCTTCATTTCCTGAAGGTATCTTGACCTTCAGGCATCTCTTAAGAGGTAGGTTTCTCCAGAAGAGGACATGGCTTTAGCTTTTATGACAAGCAGTTTAGGCTGAGGGGTCTCCTGTAACAAAGGGAAGGCCTGCTTGAAATGGCCAGCTGGGTGGGTGGCAGAGGCCGGTGGCAGGCCTTGTAGGGGGGCTCGTAGCTAAGCCCAAATAGCTGCCTTTTTGCCTGCTGCTCCCTGCCTTTCAAGGCCCACACTTCCCTTTGACCCTTCTCTTTGCCCTGTGACCCTGCTGAGGACCCAGGCAGGACATAACAGAGGTGATGTGACATAACAGAGGTGATGTGACCCATGGCGTGGGCACGGCACCTGCCTGCAGCAGCATCAAGTTTGGAGTGCCAGACCACTGGCCTGCAGCTTCTCCACACAGAGCGGCCCATTTCCAGGGACCCAGTGCTATACCTTGCCAGTACCTCAAGAAGATGGGTTTTTTTGTATTGTTATTTTTTAAACGAAACACAAGTATTCTTTATTGCAATTTCATAGTTGGAAGGAGGCAGGTATTTGGATTAGCAAAGTCAAAATATCCACCGGCAAAAAATAATACATGAACAGTCCAGACAAGGGCATGTACAAGGAGACATCATCTTTCCTCTGATCTCCTCGAAGACTTTTGTGACTGGAAGCGCCATCAGCCCTGGTGCTGTCCCCTCAGTCTTTCCTGGAAACAAAGCACCCTTCGCTGCAAGGAAGGGCCTTGCCTTCGGGTGAGACTCCTCAATAAAAAGTCCCTGCTCCTCGTCCAGCCGCAGTGGCTCAGTGGTTAAGCATTGACCTATGAACCAGGAGGTCATGGTTCGATTCCCGGTCAGGGCACATGCCTGGGTTGCATCCTCAATCCCCAGTAGGGGGCGTGCAGTAGGCAGCCAGCCAGTTATGCTCTCTCATCGTTGATGTTTCTAATTCCCGCTCTGAAATCAATAAATCATATTTTTTTCAAAACCTTAAAAAATTACTTTCCCTTCTAGAATGTGAAAACCATTTACTTCCATAACCAAAGTTAGAAATAAACACAGGTTTATTTCTGAAAATAAAAATAAAAAAGGTAATATATGCAACTTTGGAAATAGTGTAAATGTCTAATAAAATTAGCTAATTATAATTTAGACAAAATGGAATATAACTGATGTTTAGAAAGTGCTTTTAATATTTTAAAAACGGTAACACATTTGAATTGCTCAGAAGAGTATAAGCACAAACTTAGTATTGGCTGTTACTATTGCAATGGATAGGTGACAGGGCTATAGAATTGATCCTGGTTCTTAACCTTCAATCATAAACCCCTTTGAGCATCTCATCGAGGCCGCAGACCTTTTCCTCAGAAATATGTACAACACTTGCACTCGTGGGATCCGTGAGCCCTTTGACACTCTGCCACATACCCGACCACCCTGGCCTAAGAATCCACGATAAGCTATAGGGTTTTGACTATATTTTTTAAAAACAGAAAAATGACGAGATTTTATCAGCAGTTCGCTCTGGCTGGTGCAATTAGGGGTGACCTATTTACCTTATATTTTCCAAAAGTTGTATAGTGGTAAACCATATTCCGAGATAGGAGCCTGTCTTATTAAATGCAAAAGAAACAAAACAAAGGCTATTCAGTGAACAAACAGACAGTGAGTCTCCTTATCTCCCGGGAGCGTCTGACTCTGCTGTAGCTCCCCAGGACCATTCGCTTCCAAGCACTTCCAGTGCCCAGGAGCCATAAGTCATTTCTCTAACCCTCGGCAGCAAGCAGCAGAGATGGGATCGGAACCTGGAGCAGCTGAAGCCTGGGCATTTCAGGGCGGCTGCTCCAGGCAGGAATCGGAGCCCTGGCTTTTACCTATAGAGAGGAAGACAAATGACTCACCCACCAAGATGTCTTTTCTGTTTGTCCCAGAGATGAGCTGTGCCCCGCAGCAGGCCCTACCTCTGCCTCTCTGTGATGTGGTCCATGTTTCCGCTGAGTAGTTTTGAAGAACCCTCGGTTGCTGATTGGAAGAGGCCCAACCCATCTAGCAAATCAGAATCCACATGACCAGTCTGCACCCATGTAATTCGGGGTCAAAGATAGGAAGCTGTGGCTTCCTTACTGAGACCCCTCTGCCCCCGGGCTGGCGACTGACTCGCCCGCCAGGACCTGAGAGGGCTTTTATTTGTAAACCAATGGCATTCAAATCTTAAAATTCTTTCATTCACTAGTCACGCCTCTCTTTGGAATAGTTTGGGTCTGGAACAATGCAGAGTGCATGCTCTGGTCTCGTTCTGTGTATGCATGCAGCTCACATGTGATAGCCACGGGTTCTCAACCCTGCAGAACTGGTATCCCCATTTTATAGATGAGAACACCCAGGGCCATAGCGGAATTAGCCTCATGTGCACACAGCTAGTAATTGGCATTTCCAGGCTACAAACCCAGCTCTGTCACTGCCAGGCCAATGAACCAGATGGCTTCTAGGTGAATGTGGGTCTGACGTGGAATAAGCCAGCCATCATTTAGGACGAGTTCAAGAGCCAGAGTGTGAAGGACCTGAGCCTCGTCTCACACACACTCGGCCGTGCTCTTCTCGCTTAGTAATCACTTGTACTGCGTGGGGCAAACCAGGTCTTGACCTGCTGCCCTCCACCAAGTGCCTCTTGTGATCTGCCCATTTGCAGTGTTCCTTGTTTCAAGGGCATTCCTTTTCTTGGAAACAAAACTAAGCTGCTTAAGGGGAGGTAGCCAGTCATATGCCTTGGCTTTCCCCTGGAACACTGCAGCATTTTCTAAACAGGAGGGAAGAATCCAAGGGGCATGGCAGCTGCCTGCTGCATACTTATCGTGGAAGTCAGACTGCGCTGATCTCGCTCTTCCTCAGCACCTGACACTCTCGAGCCAGAATTCAGGTTAGGATGTCAGAACCCCAGGCTGAGGCCGTTACAGTTGCTGGCAGAAGAGGCTGCCTGCAAGACTTTGGTGGGTGACAGGCTGTGGAGGGTAGGTGAAAAGATCCTAACAACGGCAGCCTAACCAAAGGGCTTCGAGGGAGTTGGGTGTGGCTTGCTCAGCAGCGCCCCCAGGTGTTGGTTGTGAGAATGGGCCTGGCCTGCGGGTTTGTCGGTTGTGTCAGACCATAGTTACCAAGTAATCAGAAATCAAAATACCAGAAGTGTATGCTTGGTTTTGGGGCAAAAGGAAGTCAGTGACTAAAAGAACAACTACTAGGAATTTACTTTAATCGTAAAATAAAAGGATACCCCGATCCACAAAATGACTCACCCCAACCTTGTAGACTGAGCTGTTGACTAGAGTCTCCTGCAGTGTCTGGCATGTTCTGGATTCATGCTGTCCCACACAGTGGCCACTAGCCCATGTGGCTGCTGAGCACTTGATGTATGGCTAGTACAACTAAAGAGTCACATTTTGTGGCTTTAAAATAATTTGATGAATCTGAGTTTCAATAGCCATAGCTAATGGCTATCTATTGGGCAGTGCAATTGTAAACCAGAGACCTCTGCTGCTCACAGAGCCCTGCTCACATCACAGATACAGGCTGCCCAGGGGGACTGCAGGACTCTCTTCGGTCAGAGCACCACTCCTAACTGTGCTGGGCTCGGCCAGGCAAAGCCGTAGATGGAGCCCCTGAGGAAGATGGTCAGCCAGACCCTCGGGCCATAGGGGCCTTGCAGGCATCCTTTCCTGCCCAGCCAATCCAAACGAGCGAGCAGTCCGCTGTCCAGCAGCCTACAAAATTGACGTACAGCAATTCAGTAAAAAAGAGGCCAAGGCATTTTGATCTGTAGGAGGAAAATACTAGAAATTGCAGCTGCAGAAACCAAGCTGGAGGACCCCACCCGGGATCCCTCCTCCAGGCCGTCATGAACCCCTGGACTGCATTGCCAGGAACTTCTCAGCATCCACCTTGTCTGTGATCACCACTTCCTTCTTACTTAGTTCTAACTTGGAGCCTTGCCCAGCTGGTGTGGCTCGGTGGTTGAGTGTTGACCTATGAACCAGGAGGTCACAGTTTGATTCCCGGTCAAGGCACATGTCCAGGTTGCAGGCTTGCTCCCCAGTGTGGGGCATGCAGGAGGCAGCCAACTAGTGATTCTCATCATTGATGTTTCTATCTCCCCCTCCCTTCTTCTCTGAAATTATTAAAAATATATTTAAAAACAGATAAGTAAATTATGCCTCCCTTGGGGGCATTTGAGACAGAAAACTGCCTCAGCCTGAGGCACCTAACCTGGACACTTACTGAGCACAGGCTGTGTGCAGGGCAGGTGCCCAGGGATGCCAAGATGAGCACCCTCAGGGGGTGGAGCAAGTTGACATAGATGCCTGTGCATGAAGACAGGTTCAGTTGGACTGGCCGTAGGCTCGGGGAAGTGTGCCATGCCATCTTCCCCACAAGACTGCTGTGGCTAGCATTAAGCTCCCATGGCTGGAGCTGGGAGGAGGAAGGTCACTTGTGGGCAGTGAGTTTTTCTCACTCCTTTTCTCAGAAAAGCGCATCAATGACAACAGAAGGAAATGGGTCTGGGAGGAGATAGGCTGCCCCCTAGTGGCTTTGCTCTAGTTCCCTGTCATTCTCACAATTTCTAATCCTTGGATATCTTCTAACACAGCTGCTTGGACATTTCCTACTACCTCCCACAGGGAGAGTACATGTTACCTGACTCGCTGGGTGTGGAATGTGTAGACTTCAAATCAGAACAAGAGCCTCATAAAACAGTACTGAACCCTCCCCACATGCATTGGTCATTTCCAGTCCATTTTCCTAATGTTGGCCATAACTCATTCACAACCTCCTCTGTGGGTCGTGACCCACAGTTTGAAAATCTATTGAAAATTACTCACTACCTTTTCGACTTCATCTCCCACCCAGGCATACTCCCCCCTCCGCCCCTCCCCGCCTCTCTCAGCCCCCTTTTGCAAGGCCTCAGGCAGGACCGCCGAGGGTCTGAGGCACCTACTCTGGGAATCATCTCCTTGTGGGTTGCTGGGGGTTGTCTGTCATCATGATGGTCAGAGGAGGGGGAGACGCAGAAAGAGAGGGAACAATGGGTAAGGGCATCTTTTGTCCTAAATACAGGAAGATGGAGAGAACCAGCTGCAGTTTTCAGTTTGTTTCATCATATGTTATAGATCTTTCTCATTTACGGTGTTTCCACTTTGGACAAGGGTACAAGCAGATGAAATGAGGTCAGCCTGCGTGGCCTTGGGCCCATCTCTTCTCCCCTGGACCCCTATCTCTTGAGCTGCTTCTTGAGGGACATTCTGTGATTCTGTTTGTCCCAGGGTCAGAGGTGGGGGATCTGGCAGCCATGGTTAGAAGAGCAACGAGAAGGAAGGAGGTCAGAGGTGGGGCAGGGCCTGGGGGAAACAGAATGGCGAATGAAAGGGCTTGCCTTGATGGCACAGGCACTTTAGTAAGCACTTGGGGACAGGTTTTTGCTGCCCCTTCCCTAGGGAGAGCAGAGAAGGCCAAGCAGACTAAAGCACCTTCTCCTTTGAAACGTGCAGCTTTTTCAAGCCAGCAGAACCTGGAATGCATCTGGCTCCATCTCCTCAAACTTGGAGAAGAGAAAACAAGTCTCGGAGGAAAGGGCTTAGCCAGAGTCACGCAGTTAGTCGCAAAGCCAAGACCGGAACTGCCTTGAAGCGGTGATTCCCAGCACCCCGCCCCGAGCTATGCTACCTCTCTGCCCTCTGAGCCACAGTGGGCTCCAGTGGGGGGCTGACTGTCCTGCTTGTCATGGGCTGATGTGAGCAGTGCAGAGACAGCCCCAGCCGGGCACCTGGGCGCTCGTGGGTGTCTGTCTGGTGATCTAGACACCCCTAGGGGCTCCCAGTGCCAGCCCTCACCACCCCCACGTAGTTGCACCCGAGAGCACATTCCCACATCCTGCGGCCTCAGCAGTAGGTAGACAGGGGCAAGGTAGGGCAGTGGGAGCTCTGGTGGCGAGCAGGCAGGATATCCAGGCTGTCCAAAGGAAGCCAAGAGGTCAGAGCCCCTCTGTAACTCAGCTGATATGGGATGGGGGGTGGGGGGGTGGTCCATGTGTGTATGGTCATCCTGCCCCCACACCCGCGGGGAAGATGTTGGAGAGATCACTGCAACCCTGTTGTCCTCTCCCACCCAGTGCCTCTGCCCACAGGGTATGCGGGCCTGTCTCACACCTCCGGATTGAAGGGTTTCCATGGGTCTGATACTGGCTACATATCTCCGGCTGTGGGCCCCTGTGTGCTGATAGCTAAATGGCGGTACTCTCGTGACATTTCAGGGACAGCACATCAAACTCACTAACCCCCGAGGACACTGAAGACATGGCCCTGGGGCAGGATGCGGAAATCTGCTTGCTGAAGTCCGGAGAGCTGATGTAAGTGCCCATCCCCAAGTGGGCATCCCAGGGCAGTGGGTACAGGGCAGAGGAAAGTGCCCGTCCCTGAGGGGCATCCCAGGGCAGTGGGTACAGGGCAGAAGAAAGTGCCCGTCCCTGAGGGGCATCCCAGGGCAGTGGGTACAGGGCAGAGGAAAGTGCCCATCCCCAAGTGGGCATCCCAGGGCAGTGGGTACAGGGCAGAGGAAAGTGCCCATCCCTGAAGGGCATCCCAGGGCAGTGGGTACAGGCAGAAGGAAGTGCCCGTCCCTGAGGGGCATCCCAGGGCAGTGGGTACAGGGCAGAGGAAAGTGCCCATCCCCAAGTGGGCATCCCAGGGCAGTGGGTACAGGGCAGAGGAAAGTGCCCGTCCCTGAAGGGCATCCCAGGGCAGTGGGTACAGGGAAGAAGAAAGTGCCCGTCCCTGAGGGGCATCCCAGGGCAGAGGAGCCTGGCTTCCCAGTGCTGGAGCTGGGAAGCACCCACAGGCTGATGGGGCACTGGTGGTTGTGCCTTTTTTAGGTATAATTTATATACAGTAAGACCCCTTTGTAGTGTGTAATGCTTGGCCTTTGACAAATACTACAGTGTAATAGTCACCAATCATCCTGCCCAGACCACACCCAGCTCGGCCAGCAGCTCATATGATCTCAGGGACCTCAAAGCCCACCCAGCTCTGCTCCCCACTTGCTGCTCAGTCTTGGGCAAGTTACCTAACCTCTCTGAGTTTTAGTTTTAGCTTCCACTCCTGAGGCAGCATGTTTTTCCCAGGAAAGGCAGAGTTGAGGAGATGAGACTGGCTCCAGCCTAAAACATTCCTAAGTTGTAGCCCTGAGCTAACATGCTGCGAAAGAGGAAACCTAGGACTAGGCAAGAAAAATGGTACAGACCAGGTCCATCAACCCCAAAAGTTCCCTGTCCCCCTTAATATTCATCCCTCTCCCATAGCTATGCCCTATGTTCTTTCTTGAAAATAACTTCGTTGTTTCTTTTTTTATCATAAACACAGTACATTTTCATTGTAGAAAATTAGGAAAATAGATAAGTAAATCATCTTTTTTATACATATACATAATTTTTACTTAAATATTGTGCATGGTATTTTGCAGAATTTTTAAATTTAATATTGCATGCATATTTCCCCATAGCATTCTTGTTCTCTCTGGTGTTGTGTCCATTGGCTGCATAACTGCATAATAGTCATTGAACAGATTCAGTCACTCATTCACTGATGTTTATTCAGTACCTCCCATGTGCCAAGTACTATTCCAAGTCCTTAGAGTACATCAGTGAGCAACACAGAAAAAGATCCCTGCCCTATGTTCAGCATGTAGTCCAGGAGGGTTTGACAAACAATAAACATGAGTAAATAAGTAAATTATGTAATACTAGAGGCCTGGTGCATGAAATTCATGCACGGGGGGAGGAGGGGTTCTCAGCCCGGCCTGCACCCTCTCCAATCTGGGACCCCCTCAGGGGATGTCCAACTTCTGGTTTAGGCCCAATCCCTAAACCAGCAGTCAGACATCCCTCTTGCAATCCGGGACCACTGGCTCGCCTGCCTGCCTGCCTGCCTGATTGCCCCTAACCCGCCTGCCTGCCTTATCACCCCTAACTGCCCTCCCTGCCAGCCTGATCACTCTTAACTGCCTTCCCCTGCCAGCCTAATCACCCCAACTGCCCTACCCTGCCGGCCTGATCGCCCCTAACTGCCTCCCTGCCCCCACTATCCTGATCGCCCCCTTATTGCCCTCCCCTGCAGCCTGATCGCCCCTAACTGCTCCCCCCTGCTGGCCTGATTGCCCCTTACTGCTCCCCCTTGCATGCCTGATCACCCCTAACTGCTCTCCCCCACTGGCCTGATCACCCCTAACCGCCTCTACCTAAGCCCTGCCACCGTGGCTTTGTCTGGAAGGAAGGCAGGACGACTGGAAGATATCCAGTTAACTCAGTCTAATTAGCTTATTACCCTTTTATTAGTATAGATGTTGCAAGGTAGCTGGCTAGGGGAAAGAAACAGAGTTGGGTGAGAGGTCAGGGGAATTTGCAGCTTTAGATGGAGTGATGCTAAGAAGGTAAGACTTAAAGGAGTTGCCATTCAGATATGTGAGGGACCAGCATTCAAGCAGAGAAAACAGTCAGTGCAAAGGCCCTGAGACAGGATGGTACCAGCATGTTCAAGGAATAGGGTAAGGGCCAGGGTGGCTGAGGCAGAGAGAGCTGGTCAGAGAGGGAATGAGGGCTGGGAGGTCCACATCACATCAGACCTTGTTGGCCATTGTAAGGACTTTGGTTTTTAATCTGAGGGGGACATGGGAGCCCCCAAATTAGGTTTGGAATGGAAGAGTGGCTTACTCTAATTTATATCTGAAAAAGGTTGGCATGTGGAGTATGACTGTGGGGATCAAGGGCAGTGTAGGGAGACCAGTAGAATTTACATTTATGATGTGAGTCCTGTGGACAGTAGGCTTTTATTTAAGATTTTATTTGAGCAGAGATAGCAAACGCTTAATTTGTCTTCATTCGCATCTCCTTTGGGAAGACTGGGTATAGTTCTTTACTGAACATGTAATGTCTAGAAAGGTCAGAAACATAATTGAAGGCACAATCACAGTAACGATGCGGGACAGTTCTGGAACATAAATTGTAAGATAGCCCCAGCCTTGGCGGGGTATTCCATCAGGAAGTGACTACACACATGGTAATGTAGTAACACTTCATGTTACAAGAAAGACCTTTTCCCCACAATGAACCTCTCTGCCTACTCTCAGATTCTTTGGAAAATGTAAACATTGGAAAAGGCCTTTTATACCATAATTAGAAATAAAGCTTAGTACATGGAAACATGTTTAATGGAATTCAGTTTTCACAAAGATGAATGACTCAGATCAGAACTGTTCTTTTTAAAGCATTTGGGTTTTTAAATCATGGATTAGTCTTCTCATTAGCGTAGCTTTGGTGAGTGTTTCCATCCATCTCCACAGCTTTGGAGGCAGACAGAACTCTCAGCACCAACACTTGCTGCTCAGTCTTGGGCAAGTTACCTAACCTCTCTGAGCTTTAGTTTCCACCCCGGAGGCAACATATTTCCTTCAGGAAAGGCAGAGTTGAGGAGATGAGACTGGCCCAAGCCCACCACACTCCCAGGTGGTAGCCCTGAGCTACATGCTGCCTCTGGAGTTCCTTGGTGCAGGACAAGGTGCCCCTCAGTCAAGACAGGTAGCATCAAGGAGATTTCCCTATTTCTTCTTATTGTCATCTCCACACCAGGCAAGAGGCAGGTGGCTGTCTCTGTTTGCATGTGAGGAGACTGAGGCTTAAGAGAGTCAGCCGGCAGCAGTAAAAAGTGAAGCAGGCACCAGAATCCAGGCCCCTCTGGCTCCACACCTCATTCTTCACATGCAGAGGGCCTGCAAGCAAAGGCACTCCCTGTCACTAAACCCTTCAAACTTCTGGAAGATGCTCTTACCTACCTCATGAGAGGGAGAGCCAGGAGCACAGCCCCAAGAAGCCTTTTTCCCCGAGGCCATCCTACCAGCCCTGCATTAGAGAGTCAGGGGATGGGATCCAAGATGGCAGTGGAGTAGGTGGAAATTGTACTCACCTCCTCCCAGGACCAGACTGGCATTACAGCTGAAACAAAGCACACCGCACCTGAGTAATCAATTGAAGACTAGCTGAACAGAAATCTTAAAGCTCGGGATTTACGGAAGAAGCCACATTGACACTGGTAGGAAGGGCAGAGACTCCAGAAGGGCTGGCCCACCCCAATGGGTGCAACTGAAATTCCAGAAGGCTATCTCAGCTGCCAAGGTTCCCCTGAGGAGCGAGTGGTCTCAACCCTACACCAGGCTCCCCAGCCCAGAGTACCAGAGCTGGGAAAGAGGCACCACATAGCATCTGGCTGTGAAAATCAGGGGATTCTGTCCTTGGGTTCCTGCTAGAAACTAAGGTGTCCTCTTTAAGGTCCAGCACACAAAGTCTCGTTGGCAGATACTCACCCTGGGCTCCAAAGGAGGGAGGGCGGAGGGACTAGAGTTCTGTGAGGAGAGACTGGGGTTTGTGGCTCCAGGGAGAGAGCTGAAGGAATGGCCTCTAGGGTCCTCCCCTGTTTCTCTCTTATATTGTAGATGCTATCTTTCTTGGGTGGAACACTCTTCTCCTTCCAGCATCAGCCTGGGGGAAATGCAAGAGTCCCACCCTCCCGACTCCCTGTGGTCCTACGCAGCAAAGATCACGTCCCGCAGAGGAGTCAGCTGCCTGGGCCCTGAGTGGAGAGGTCCAGGCAGGTTCAGTGAGTGTTAGTGACTGAGTTGTGTGGCTCTGGGGTGGGGGCCTCACCCCTCACTTTCCCCCAAGACTGAACATTGCCTCCCTGTCACAGGAGAGGCAGAATCTGGGACAGACAGGGTTGTGTGGCTCTTACACGGTGTCAGTTTTTCCCCTCACACACCCAACCAGTACAGAGCCCTTCACACAGCCAAGTCTTAGTCTGTTTGTGCCTGATAAACTCTGCTGCCTCCCCCTGACGACTCCCTGAAACCCTGCCCCACCACGAAGGTCTGCAGGCACCAGCAGCTGGCGGCTAGCCTTAGTTACCCCGGGACTTTAGTGAGTGGCCTCAGACCCAGCACTGAACCCAAGTTTGAGCCTGTGTCAATGATAAACACCACTCACCCCTCCCTGGTGACTCACTACGAACCTACATCAACCTGAGTACTGCCGGAAGCTCTCTTAGTGACTGAGCCTAACAGGCAGCCAGAAGGCAGAGGCAAATCTCAGAGTGCCTTGTACCTTTTACTAACCTGCCCCCAGGCTCAGTGCTACTGAATGCCAGCCTTGGTGCACAACTTGGTCCTACATGCCCAGGCCCTGCAGAGGCAGCCACAAACTGTGGGTTGTTTTAAAACTCCAAACAGGTTGCCTAGGGCCAGTCACAGGCAGCATCTGACATTGACCTGCACCAGAGTCCCTCCCAAGAGCCACCAGAACCAACTAGTGGCAAGCGTCAAACAACTCCAGAGCAGGATCCAATTACCTTCACAAGGGGCACCAGACCCTGCTGAGGTGAATTCTGCTTCGTGTGTGTGGTCAACTCCTGCACAGCAGCTCATTCACTGGTCGGGGTCAGTCCTCACAGTGAGCCAACCTGAGGGTCAGCCCCACACATGAACAGGCAAATCGGAATTAAGACTCAGTTACAATAGGAGGGCTCATATAACCCACACAAGGGGCATTCCTGGAGCACCCAGTCCAGTGGTCAAAGAGACGGTGCCGTTGGGTCACACCTACTACGTAAGACCACCCTGTGAAGACTGGGAGACATAGCAGATCTACCTAATGCACAGAGAGGCACACTAAGAGATAGCCAGAATGGGGAGACAAAGAAACATGCCCCAAATGAAAGAACAGGAGAAATATCCAGAAAAAAAAGACAAATGAAATCGAAGCAAACAATCCACCAGATACAGAGTCCAAAACAGTGGTTATAAAGATGCTCAAGCGGCACCTGTCTTGCCCAGCTAGCCGGCCAGCCTCCCCTCCCCAGCTGCCCTGAGGAGGCAGAGGGCAGTGCGGGCCGGCCTGCGGGCAGGCAATGCTGCCAAACTTCTGCGCAGCCCCCAACTGCACATCGAAGAGCACGCGGTTGGATTTGGCCTTCTTCAGGTTCCCAAGAGATCCGGCCAGATGCCAGAAGTGGGTGGAAAATTGTAGGAGAGCAGAATTAGAAGATAAAACACCTGATCAACTAAATAAACATTATCGATTATGTGCCACACACTTTGAGACTACTATGGTCTGTAGAACTAGTCCTTATACCAGCAATACCTTTAACCCTTGAAGAGAAGGAAAACAAAGAATACTTAAAATCTTCATTTGAAATTTTGATTCTTCCGGGAAAACAAAACATACCTCTAGATGGACATGAAGCTGATGAAATCCCAGAAGGTCTCTTTACTCCTGATCACTTTCAGGCACTGTTGGAGTGCGGGATAAATTCTGGGGAAGAGGTTCTGAGAAAGCGCTTTGAGCCAATAGCAGTCAACACACTGTTCTGTTCAAAAGCACAGCAGAAGCAGGTGCTAGAGATCTGTGAGAGCTGCATTCGGGAAGAAATGCTCAGGGAAGTGAGACACTCTCACTTCTTTTCGATTATCACTGGCGACATAGTGGACATACCAGGGGAAGAGCACCTGCCCGTGTTAGTGAGGTTTGTTGACGAAGCTCATATGCTGAGAGAGCAATTTGTGGGTTTCCTGCCTTATGAAGCTGAGACTGAAATTTTGGCTGTGAAATTTCACACTACAATAACATAGAAGGGGGGATTCAACATGGAATATTGTCGTGGCCTGGCTTACATTGTGTCCAGTGGATTTTCTTCCAAAATGAAAGTTGTTGCTTCTAGACTTTTGGAGAAATATCCCCAAGCTGTCTACACACTCTGCTCTTCCTGTGCCTTAAATATGTGGTTGGCAAAACCGGTGCCTGTTACGGGAGTGTCTGTTGCGTTAGGAACAATTAAGGATGTTTGTTCTTTTTCCCATCAGTCGCCACAACTGCTTCTAGAGCTTGACAATGTAATTCCTGTCCTCTTTCAGAACAATGAAGAAGGGAGTAACGAACTGAAGGAAATTTGCCATTCTCAGTGGACAGGCAGGCATGATGCTTTTGAAATTTTAGTGGACCTCCTACAAGCACTGGTTTTACGTTTAGATGGTATGAATCATGACACAAATATTGGTGGAATAACTGTATAGCAGGCTGAGCATTTGCACTCTGTAGCGTAGTAACAGATTTTGATTTCGTTGTTACCATTGTCGTTCTTAAAAATGTTCTATCTTTTACAAGAGCCTTTGGGGGAAATCTCCAGGGGCAGACTTCTGATGTCTTCTTTGCAGCCAGTAGCTTGACTGCGGTGCTGCATTCACTGAACGAAGTGATGGAAAATATTGAAGTTTATCATGAATTTTGGTTTGAGGAAGCCACCAACTTGGCACCCAAACCTGATATGCAGATGAAGCTCCCTGGGAAATTCCGCAGAGCTCAGCAAGGGAACCCGGAATCTCAGCTGACCTCTGAGGGTTACTAGAAAGAAGCTCTAAGTGTTCCATCAGTGGAACACATTATCCAGGAACTGAAAGATATAGTCTCAGAGCAGCACCTCAAAGCTCTTAAATGCTGATCTCTGATCCCCTCTGTCATGGGACAGCTCAAATTCAATATGTCAGAGGAGCACCATGCTGACGTGTACAGACACGACTTACCCAGTCCTGATACACTCTGCTGAGGCATTGTGGGAGAATCAAGTGGAAACACAGAGGAGAAGAGAGAGAGCTTCCACCTGCCAGACATCAAGTTTTTCCCTAACGTCTATTAGGAAAAGGACATTGCTAAAGGTCCTATGTTCATTAGGCATTGCTAACGGTCCTATGTATTCTTCTTGTGATGAAGGTGGAGAATGAATGCTATGAAAATGGGCGAAAGCATCTCAAAGCGTACCTGAGGAACACTTTGACAGACCAAAGGTCCAGTAACTTAGCTTTATTTAACATAAACTTTGATATAAAACATGATTTGGATTTAATGGTGGACACATACATCAAATTCTATACAACTAAGTCAGAGCTACCTACAGATAATTCCAAAACTATTGAAAATACCTGAGACACTATTGAAATAGGTTTTCTTTTATATTTGATACTGAGAAAGAATCTAAGAAGTTTGAAAACATAGAAAAGCTATAGGGTATATGTAGGCCACTTAATCACTGGATATCTTGAGTACATTAGCCATTGGTAATCTGACAGTTTAAATGGTCCGTTTGAACTCTTGTGCTTGGAGAACTAACTGTTCTTCCAGAGGGTGGCGTTAAAAGTGCCACATGGCACTTCTGCATGATCTCTGCTAAAGTCATTTTAGACCTAACGTTTATTATCACTGTGGATCCAGTTGTCGGGTGTGAGTAATCAGTTCTTCGAAAAAATAAATTTTAAGGAGGTGTGGGAGAAATATGTTTCATAATAAAACCTTACAGTAAAGCTCATGACTAACCTTTGAATAGCAGGAGTTTTAAGTATACTATTAGAAATCTGTAATGGACAATTAAGGGAATTATCAGCGAGTGAAAGAAACGGGAGCTTGCCAAACAAGAATTTCAGGGTAGATTTTGTTTTTATTTGATGATCTTAAAGGAACAAGTTACTGTTAAACATTGAAGGAAGAACCTGCCATTGTTCTACATCTGGGTGTTGGTGTTTACATTCCTTTGTTGAGCCTATATCTTCATAAGCTTTTTAGCAAGTAGATGTCAAACACTTCCGTTTCATGGTCAAGACAGGATCAGAGGTCATGGATACTGACAACAGATTGGTCTGTTTTATTCTGTCTTTTTCCATGACTGTATCTACTGCCTCGTCTTTATTTATAAGCAAAACCTACAAAAAATGTGTTTTGTCGTTTATCTAGGAATAATACAGAAAATACTGCTGTTATTTTTGGTGAAGAAAGTCAATTTAGTACAGTTTATTTCGACATAAATAAAATGTGAATTTGTTTTTAAAAAAAGATGCTCAAGAAACTTAGTGAGAACTTCAAAAGCACGAAAAAGGACATAGAAACCATAAAAAAGGACCAGTCAGAAATGATTAATACAAAAATGTGAAATGAAGAATATAGTATAAGAAATAAACAGGAGGTTAGATTAAATAGAGGTTTGAATCAGCAATTTGGAAAACAAAGTAGCAGAAAATATCCAATTAGTGCAGCAAAAAGAAAAAGACTTTTTTTTTAAAAATGAGTATACTTTAAGGAAACTTTGGGACAACATGAAATATAATAACACCTGCATCATAAAGGTACCTAAAGGTGAAGTGAAAGAGCAAGGGTTTGAGAAACCTGTTTGAAAAAATAATAAGTGAAAACTTTCCTAATCTGGGAAAGGTAAAAGGAACACAAGTCCAGGAAGTGTAGAGAGTCCCAAACAAGATGAATCTGAAAAGGCCCACACCAAGACACATTATAATTAATATGGCAAAGGTTAGAGACAGAGAATATTAAAAACTGCAAGATAAAATCAGTTACCTACAAGGGAGCTCCCATAAGATTGTCAGTTGATTTCTCAACAGAAACATTTCAAGCCAGAATGAATTGGTATGAGATAGTCAAAGTGATAAAAAGCAAGGATCTACAACCAAGACTATATTACTCAGCAAGGCTATCATTTAAAATTGAAGGAAAAATAAATAGCTTCCCAGACAACAGAATGCTGAAGGACTTTATTACCATTAAATCCATTTGCCCATGTTGATCAGGTCCCCTCTGCATTTGTTTTTTGTTTTTTTAGGGTAAAATTGCCCTTCACAGTGGATGAGATTGCCAGCTTTGGGGAAGGTAACAGGGAGCTGTTTGTGAGGTCCAGTACCTACAGCCTCATCTCCATCACTGTGGCCGAGGCAGGTCTCACCATCAGCTGGGTCTTCTCCTCCGACCCCAAAAGTATCTCCTTCAGCGTTGTCTTCAGGGAGGCAGAGGACACTCCGCTGGATCAGTGCAAGGTAAGGCCAGCTCCCTTCCAGCAGGCCCGGGCTCACATCAGGACGCCTGGCCAGGCCCTCCCTAAGCAGGGCCGTGACCAATTCTGCCTTCTGCTGGGCAGGCCTTTCTTGAAAAGTTCTGGGTCCCAGCTGTGAGAGGGACACCAAGAGAACCCAGGGTGGGAGAGCCCTCTGGGCTGCATCACAGAGCAGGCTTGTCCGGCTTAGGAAAGGAGAGACCTAGAAGCTCAGGAGAGCGGTCTTCAAATGTCTGAAGGTCATTCCTTTGTCAGACAGCTTCAGTCTGACCTTCAGCTAGATCAGGAGTTGAAACTGAGGAATGCAGACAGATGGTTCAACGTAAGGATTATTTTTTAACAGTCATGCCGAGCAATAAGTATCACTGTGAGAAATCACCATCTTCTGAGATCCCTGCTTCTAGTCATTAGCTTTAGGTGTTCAACATCTCACCAAAAAACAAACAAACAAACAAAAAACATAGCTACTGTGTCACTTGGGTTGGTTGGGCTTGAAATCTTCATGCCAGATACTAGTTCATACACTCCTAAGACATCCTAAGCTTACAGTATTGACGGTGGCCTGGACCACAGTTCTCAACCTGGGCCTCGCGTTAGAAACACCTGGGGAGTGTCTTTAGACCCACTGTCAAGGCCACTCCCCAGACCACGAAATGAGATCCACGTGTGGCAGGGACACAGACATCCCTAGGTGACTGCAGTGAGCAGCCAGGTTGAGGGCCACTGGGCTGGATCAAGGGGAGGAAGTCAAGAGTGCAGAGGTTGCGGTGAAATTTGGGACACGAGCAGGTGAACAGGACCCATGGTGGCTGATGGAATGTGGGGTGAGGAAGAGGGTCAGAATCCATGCCTGTACCTCTGCAGGGACAATGGATGAGAGTTGGTTTAGGTAAAAACCCCAGTTCCATTCGAATCACTGAGTGGAGGGAATGGTGAGGACAGTCAGCCACGCTGGACGAGGGTTAGGGGTGGATCCCAGGCCTTAATTTGCTTGTCCAAATCTCCATTTTCCAAAATTGCAAGAATCAGGATAGAGAAGAGCAATTTGGGGTGCCCTGGGGGGCTCAGAGTAGGGATGGGAAGGCCCCCGAGCTGAAGACAGTCTCATTCATTCTTACTTGAATACTGCTCTGCCCTCTCATCATTTTGGGGGCTGACAACCATGCCACCTACCTAGCTTTGGGGCACTTCCTTCCTGAGAGGTGGCGATCCCCCAGCCCGGAGGTCCTGGAGCATGTGATCTGAGAGAGGACGCAGGGTCACCTGCCAGTGGGGCACCGAGAGGGTGGTGTCTCACTCTATGGGCAGGATTTCATCCGGTTTGCAGATAAGGAAGCTGAGGTGCATAGTGACTTGCCTGTGTGGTTGGTTGAGCAGCAGTAATACCGATGCACTTACCAGCTCCGCGCTGACCCTGCCGCACAGCCAGGAGCTTATACCAGCACCTTTGCTATTCACCCTCCCGGTGAACAGCAGGCCCACCAAGCGCCTAGCACTGTGACCACCAGGATTAACACTGTGGGTGTTTGTGGCCGGGAGGGAGGAGGTGACTAAACCAGGTGTCCAGGCCTTTGCCATTCCACCTGCCCACACGTGGCTGAGCCCTGGGTCTCTCCCCTTCCCAGTCACTCACCTGCCACACCTGTGTGTTCGAACCAGGAATCACGACCTTGGGGGCCTGGAGGAGCTATCCTCCTGTCTGGCTTCCAGGTGCCTTCCCAGGGTTATGACCACCATTGCCTTTCCCACAGTGGACGCCAGGGGGCAGAAGAAGCCCATCTACTGGGGGAGTGAGCTGGGTGCTCAGTTGCTCCTCTGCCTTCACAGGCCCACGGTCCCCAGCCAGCTGTAGGTAGAGGTTGTTATTTCTGCCTGAGGTCCCCAAACGTTGTCACCCTGGGGAAGGTCCAGCACACATCCTCAGCTTCGGTCCTGGGGACCCCCCTATGTGGCCCCCTGACAGCCTGGATCTTATGAGAAACAACGGGATGCAGTGTGATTGTGAAGGCGCAGACACAGGAAGTGTGCTTGGGCTTGCAGTCTGTTCATAACCATTTATTGAGCTTCTGCTCTGTATTAGGCTCTGTAGGGCCTGTGGGATCTGCCCTTATAGAGCTCACAATAGAATCAGAGCCCCTAGTAAATAGGCAGCCATGATTCATGGGGTGAGTGTCATAATCAGAGTGAGTGGGCACTCTGGTCACCTAACCCAGCCTGGGGGCCAGCGATTGGGGCAGGAGACCCTGGGCCAGACCAAGAGAAGCATATGGGGCCATGGGTTAGAGAAGAAGTGTCCAGGCAGGAGCAGCAGAGCAGAAGGCCGGCCCCATCTCTGGTGGCACCGGTCAGACACTCCCCACCCTGCCGCACTTTCTCCAGGGTTACTTCCTCCATGCCTGGACACTGAGCTTAGAGACTGAATTTGGGAAGGCACTTGTTAAAGAACAGTACACCAGGAACTAGAGTCTACCCTTGTGAGGACATAGGCCTGCACTCCGGGTAAAGGACCCAGGCTTGTCCAGAGAAGCTCGATGGCCACCTGGGGCCACAGAGGGAGTCAGGGGAGGAACCGGGACTGGGAACAGGACCTTTAACTTCTTACTTTTTAAAAAAAAAATTTTTTTTTAATTGATTTCAGAGAGGAAGGGAGAAGGAGAGTTAGAAACATCAATGATGAGAGAGAATCATTGATCGCCTGCTTCCTGTACCTCCCCATCCCCCCACCCCACCCCCTCCACACACACAAAATGGGGATTGAGCCTGCAACCCAGGCATGTGTCCTGACTGGGAATCGAACCGTGACCTCCTGGTTCATAGGTCTATGCTCAACCACTGAGCCATGCCAGTGAGGCTAACGTGTTACTTATCGAGATACCATTCATCCATTTAATATGTACAAGTCATTGGGTTGTTGTTGTTTTTTAAGTATATTCACAGAGTTTTGCAACTACTTTTATATCATTTTCATCACATCCCCCCAAAATATGGACCCACTAGCAGTCCTCTCTAACCTCTACCCAGGAACCACCAGCTTACTCTCACTATGGACTTGCCTATACTGGACATTTCATGTGAATGGAATCAGCCAGTATGTGGCCTTTTTAACTGGCTTTTTCCATTTAGCATAGAACCCTTGCTTTGTACCAGGACCCCAGTCCACTGGAGCCCATAGAAAGATCAGCTAAACCAACGTGGACTGTTTTACAGACACATCACCTACATCAGGGCATGGCCACTCAGGCATGGAGGCCAACAGGAGATGTCCCCAAACATCACAGTGGAGCCCTATCTCAGGTTTATGTCATTATCATCCCATCACCGCAACTGTATGAGCTCTGACAGCAAAGCCGTTACGAATCTCCACTAGACATCTTGATGTATTTATTTAAAACTAGAGGTCCTGTGCACGAAATTCGTGCACAGGTGTGTGGGTGTATGTGTGTGTGTCCCTCAGCCCAGCCTGCACCCATCAGGATCAGGCCTAAACAGGCAGTCGGACATCCCTCTCACAATCCAGGACTGCTGGCTCCCAACCGCTTGCCTGCCTACCTGCCTTATTGCCCCTAACCGCTTCTGCCTGCCAGCCTGATCACCCCCTAACCACTCCCCTGCCAGCCTGGTCGCCCCTAACTGCCCTCCCCTGCTGGCCTGGTCCCCCCAACTGCCCTCCCTTGCAGGCCTGGTCCCCCCCAACTGCCCTCCCTTGCAGGCCTGGTCCCCCCCCAACTGCTCTCCCCTGCTGGCCATCTTGTGTCCACATGGGGGCAGCCATCTTGTGTGTTGGAGTAATGGTCAATTTGCATATTACTCTTTTATTAGATAGAATAATGAAGAGTCTTATTTTAAATGTATCCTCTTCAGAGGACCTGCCTTAACAAGCCCTTGGTTGTTGCTTTGTAGTCAAGGCTGTGACTGTGTAGGTAGGAGATGCAGGGCGCACAGGTGTCCCTGTAGAAATGGCAGCCTTTCTGCCCAGCAGCTCCTTCCTGCTGTGCTTGCAGGAGTGTTTCAGGCCAGGCTCAGAAGTTTTAGGTCATGGACCACAGAAACAAACCCACCACTTGGCTCCTCAGGGATCTCAGACCCCAGTGGAATTAGAATATTATCAAACATTATTGAAACTTAACGAGATAATGTGCAGCAGTAGCTGCCACAGAGCCCTCACATAGTAGGTCCTCATGTATCTCTGTCCCCTCCAGACTTGTCCTCCTCCCTCACCACCAGCAGCTTCCAGCCAGAGCGAATGTACTGTGGTGTCAGGAACACCCCCGTGCACTCTCTCCCATGGCTTTGGGATCTCCCTTTTGATTTCTCTTTCACTCGTGTGTTATTTAGAAGTGTGTGATGTAGTTTCCAAGTGTTTGGGGATTTTGCAGAGATCTATTCATTTTTAATTTAATCCCATTGTCAGAAAACAAACTTTGCATAACTTGAACCCATTTAGATGTAAGTTGTTTTTTTTAACAGCCTAATAGAATACCTGTGATTGTTCCACGTGCACTTGGGAAGAATGTGTATTCTGCTGTTGTTGGGTGGAGTGTTCTATGATAATCAGTTGGAACAAATTGTTGATAGTGTTGTTCAAGTCTTCTATTTCCTTTCTTTTTTTTTAAGTTTGCATTTTTTATTGATTTTTAGAGAGAGGGGAAAGGAGAGACATCATTGTGAGAGAGAAGCATTGATTGGTTGCCTCCTATCCATGCCCCGACCAGGAATCGAACCCACAACCTTTCCGTGTTCAGGATGTTGGTCCAACCCACTGAGCCACACTGGCCAGGGCCTATTTTCTTATTGAGTTTCTGTCTACTTATCCCCTCAATTATTGAGAGATATTGAACTATCCAACTATAATTGTGAATTTATTTCTCCTTGTAATTCTACCTTTTTTTTTTGGCTTTGTGTGTTTTGAAGCTCTGTCATTAGGAGCATAAATGTGTAGGAATATGTCCTCTTGATGATTTGACATCTTTATTGTTATGAAATTATCCCTGGTCATATTCTTTGAGATAATACTCACTTTGATATTAATATAGTCAATCCAGCTTTCTTTTGACTAGTGTAGCATGGTACATCTTTTTACATCCTTGTACTTTTAACTTATTTGTATCTTTACATTTATTTATTTATTCTTAAATATATTTTATTGATTTTTTACAGAGAGGAAGGGAGAGGGATAGAGAGCTAGAAACATCGATGGGAGAGAAACATCGATCAGCTGCCTCCTGCACACCCCTCAGTAGGGATGTGCCCGCAACCCAGGTACATGCCCTTGACCGGAATAAAACTTGGGACCTTTCAGTCCGCAAGCTGATGCTCTATCCACTGAGCCAAACCAGCTAGGGCTGTATCTTTACATTTAAATTGCATTTCTTATAAGGCATGATGGGGTTGGGTCTTGCTTTTATCCAACCTGATAATCTCTGCCTTTTCATTGGGATGTTTAGACTATTTACATTTAATGTGATTATTGATGAGGTTAGGTTTTTGTATACATCTTCCTGTTTATTTTCTGTTTGTCCTGTCTGGTGGTTGTTTCCTTTTCCTCTCAAAGCAGTGAGCTAAGGCTCGTCTTGTTCTCTCAGAGATCCCTGTCCTTCATTGCCTAGTGTCCAGTCTCTTGAAAACTGCTGCTTGGTATAAAAGTGGGGCCAACAGGAAACAGCCAGACAGACGGATTTCACCTGGAATGAGCCCCAGCTTCCTAAAGCCAGGAAGGGACTGCTTCTGCAGATGGTGGGCGTTCTGGGACTGGCCATGGTCAGAGGGGGCTGGGGTCTACTCCTTTGGGGTGTTGACCAGTTCATGATCTGGATGAAACTCATGCCTACCCCTGCTACAAGTTATCAACAAGCCATGGCTTATAGAAGTTACCCCACTACCCCTGGGGGCTGATCCTAGCCCAACCCAGCTCAGCTCTGACCTCAGACAGGACACTCAGTCTCCCTGGGTCTCAGTTTCCTCCCCCCAAATAAAGGGTCTTCCCAGAGGGTCCATGGGGCCCTTTCAGCCTCTGATGGTTTTCCTTATCTGCTTTCCTCTCAGGTCCTCATTCCCACCACCCGATGCAATTCCCACAAGGAGAACATCCAGGGCCAGCTCAAGGTTCGCATACCAGGCATCTACATGCTCATCTTCGACAACTCCTTCTCCAGGTAGGGGCTCCTCATTCATCAGCATCCAGACCAGCCACCTGCCCCTGGTCTTAAGAACAGAGGTGGACATTAAAAATAGATTAATTATCATTCATTTATTATTAAGAGCTCTGATTTTAGACCCCTATACTACAGTGTTCTGGTGCGTTACCAGTTTTATAAACACACAAGCTGATACTTATAGTCTTCCTACATGTCGGGTATGTTCTCAGTCCTCCACACTTACAGACTCACTTCAGCCCCACAGCGTCCCCAGGTAGTAGGCACCATCTCTCTCCTAATGTTACTGCCAAGGGACTGAGGACCAGAGGTAAACGAGTGACATTCCCAAGTCACACAGCTAGTGATGGAGCCAGATGGCCAACTCCAGACTCTGGACTCAACTGGCATGCTCTCCTGCCTCTCTCTGATGTCCAGGTTCCCAATGTCCAGGTCACAGAAAGGCTCAGTATATACAGTGGAAGAATTCAATGGGTGGCTGGGTGGATGGGTGAAGTGACAGATTGTTGAAAGAGAGAGGAATAAAAGAATGACGGCTAAAGCTAGGGATAAACAGCACTAGAACTGTGAGGTGAAGTCCCTGGCCCGCTAGTCAGTGAGCAGGGGCATCGTGTGCCGTCTCTGGGAAGCCCTGTACCAAAGCAGCATATCCAGGTCCAGGAGTGGAGGGCCTGGGGCGGGAGATGGCAGTAGAGGGAGATACGGCTTGAAGGGCAGCCAAGGAAGGATGTGGGAGAGGACCAGCAGTGGATGAGCATCGACCATAAGCCAGGGCTCACAGAGACATGAGACAGGGGAGCTACGGTTATGGTCACCTGTCCCTTTGATGTCCTCTGGCTCCAGCATAAGCCCTTAATTGGGGCTGGCTTTTAGGAGATCTGCCTAATCAGCACGCAGCCACGTCTCTTCTGTGTGGTGCCCACGCTAGTGGCCGCATCCCCCCACCTGGGCCCCCATCCCAATCCACTTGGGTTTTTAGCAGAATAACTGGATAGAGCATTCCAAAAGTCCATGGTGATGTCCCAGGGCCCCTGATTCTTTGCAGAAAGAGAATTCAGCTGGACAGATAGGAAATGGGGTGCTGCCCAGGCCTCTGAGCAGAGGTCCCCTCAAAGGGCTCTCTGTGCCAACCGGCACCTTCACCCACCAGGCCCCTGCAGCCTTGGCCTCTCGGCTCTCAGGGTAACACTCTCCATGTCCATCTCTGTTTCCTCAGGTTTGTCTCCAAAAAAGTATTTTATCACTTGACGGTCGACCGGCCCGTGATCTACGATGGAAGTGATTTCCTGTAGCCTCCACACCTGGATTTCAGCAGTTTCACTTCACCCACAGGAAACACTACTCTCTCACCTGCCACATAAAACACTAAAACAAAAACAACCCAGCCACTCCAAGCTGATCAGCTGTACGACTCAGTGACACTCTGGCTGTTCTCCCGGCTGCATGGTCCCGGCAGCATGCGCTCAGCTCTGTGCTTCACACTCAGCCCGCAGCTCAGCTCCCGAGGGCTCACGCAGCCTTTCCCTGGCTGTCTCACCCCCGAAGGGGCACTGCCAGAGGGCTCACCACTCCTGGGGAGTTTCACAGGCAAGAGGTGGTACCTGCTTCTGCCCATGGAAAGAGTTGCCCTGTTCTGCCAGCCTGGCCCGGCATCCTGAGAGACCACGAGCCAGATGCTCTTGCCAGACCCAGTGAGGCCTTGGGTCGCAGGGTCATCATGAGAGTCAGGGAGGGTGCTGGGGGCCCTCACGAGACCTCAGCCAGCCTCCAGCCATGTTCCTGTTCCTTTCCGCCCCAGTAAGTTAGGCGTCGCGCCCACACTCAGCAATTCCAGAGGCGCCTCCAACTGCCCCTTCCTCCCGGGCCTTCTGCTGGGCAATTCTGTCCGCGAGCAAAGCCCTTCATCACCAGGCCTCTCAGATCTCCCCTAAGAATCAACTGGAAATAATCGTGTGTTCAGGGAACAGAACCCACCTAACACCAGTGTGTGACCAGAAAGCAGGCTCATGCTTGGCCTGCAGGTCTCACTTCTCAGCTGTTGGCCTTCGTTTATACAAATGGGAGCTGCCTCGTGTGCACATACGGTTACTAATGATCATATTCAGGCCTTCTTAAGTCTTAGGTAACTCATGTGTAAACAGGCACAGCTCATGAATCTGCTCTTCGTTCACCGTTTGGTCCCTGCTCCCCACCTGCCAGATTCCCTGGCACCACTTGCCCACTTCCTGCTGCTCAGCCCGAACCCGATGCCCAGGAGCCACCTCCCCTGAGGAGCCACCTCCCCTGGGGCAGATGTTTCCTTTTCCTGGTCTCTGGCCCTTTGCTTCGCCCACCGCAGCAGCTCCCCTTCGATGGCCTCTGTGCCTGTTCAGGGGGGCCAGCCACCTGTAGCCAGGGCCTCAGTCCTTCCAGCTGAGCAGAGCGGCTGATCAGGCAGCCCACGCTGACCGGGGCTGAGGGAGAGAGCGCTGGGCCCAGGCAGCCTGCTGGCCAAGTCACGTCACAGCACCTCAGGCTGCGCTGTCATCCATGAGCCTGGCCTGACCGGTTCCGAGAGCTTGAGGCTGGGTCAGGGCCCCCGGCTAAGAGCAGCACCGACCCCGCGGGCACTGTGCCCCAGCAGAGCACTCCTGGGGGCGGGGGTAGGAGGAAATGGCTTCTGTGATGGGCTCAGACTCATTCAAATGGAGACTTGGGCACTTGGGTTCGTGGGGTGTGGGGAACGGTAAACTGAACCTTCAGGAGAAAAGCTGGGCCTTGTGCTCTTCCCTTGGAGCCCCCAGAGCCTCTAGCATCTATGGCCAGGGGCCTGGCAGTGCCCTGCGTCAAAACCACATGGCAGGGCCCGGAGACCTCACAGCATGTGCTTGTCTTCAGGTGTGCCACAGCCCGAGATTGAAGGTTTCAGAGCTCATGGTTCTGCCTTTGCAACCCCCTCCCCCTTCCAGGAAAGCATAATAGGAAGTAGCTGGCTCACGTGAAAGAATCTAACAGTTAAAGGAGAACGCAGGGCAGTCTGGGATCTGGTGAGAGCTTTAGCTTTCGCAGGATCCCGGGGAGACGGGCCCAGCTAATGGCCTCCCGCTGCCACTGCCATCTGCAGCTGGAACCAGCATCTAATCAGTAGCTGAAGGTTCCTGTGAAAGGCCTGGGACATTCTATTTGCACGGTCCTGCTGCAGCTTTAAGACCACTTGGCCCCTCAACCCAGAGCCCCTCCTGAGGAGCAGGGACCCTTCATGGTGAGCACCCCTGGAGCGTTGACTGCAGTCACAAACGTGCCTTCGTTGGTGGGAGGACTGTCTGATCCCCGAGTCACGGCCGGCCCCTGTAGCATATTTTTTGTGTTGGATGCACTCCTGTAGTTAATTTGTGTGTGAGCTCGCGTTTGCTTTGCACCCTGCAGCTGGAGACCGCCTTGGCCTCCTGAACTGCGGCCTGTGGCAACAGCTTTATTATTCTAAGCAGGGTCCCCGCTTTACTGAGGCTTTGGGGTTGGGGTACTTTTTAAAAATGCAAATGACAATGAAGACCTAAGCGAAGATGGTAGCCCAGCCAATAGACAAAATGGCACTAGAAATCAATAAGGAGGAAACACCTTGGGGTCCCAGGTAATGAAAAAGGAGAAACAGCTGGCCCAGCTCTCTGAGGAAGTCACTTATTTTTTAATATTGAGGCTGCCTGGCTTGTTCCCTACAGCCTCAGCAGCCACCACTAATCCAGCACCCTGAGCACGTGGCCTCGGTCAGGAAGCAGGTTTGGGTGAAGTGTGGCCTCTACAGAGCCCACCTCACTCTGGCCGACTGGAACGGGAAAACCCCCACGGGGTTTGGGAAGTGGAAAGAAGCCTCATACTGTAACTCAAAACATGTCTGTCGTCACCAACCTACCTTGGTGAAGCCATTCCACTCACATGAAGTCCCCGGCTGAGGATGAAACCTGTCTGTGGCTTATGGTACCAGTTAGATGTCCACTGCTACACTCATAGGACTGTCATTTCTTAGACTCCATGTGAGAATCCCAGCCATGCACAGGGGTTGAGAATTCTAGCAGAGAAGCTGTGGTGCTCAGAGCCCAAGGTTGCCCTTCACAGCCACTGCTGTCAGCTGTCCACCTTACAAAACTCCCAAAAGGCGCTTTTTAGCAGAACTTTGGTTAAGTTTTTCTTATTTCATTGTGATTCAAGGAAATGGGGAAGACTGCATAAAGCCTTTCCCCTCTTAATCACTTTTAAAATAATGAAATATATCTAAATATCGGGAGGCATTTTGATAAAAAGGCTTCCGTGGGACCTGGTTATCCAGACGTTCTTGCCTGGTGGCTGCAGAACAACACCAGGGCCTCAGGTGCATGACTTCCGAGCGGAATTGCACTTTTCATCGACTAACCCTCAGTCCTTGTGGACTTATGGGATAGTGGACCTGGGAACCTGGTTCATTCTTACCTGCCAAAGAATTACCCAGAAGCACATCAAATGCCAACACCCTACCTGCACAATGGGGGTGAGAACCTTTTGTATCCCCAAACATTTCTTTACAGCACCTGCTGCACTGTTTGGAAGTGTATTTTTAACCTCAGGATTTAAATAAACACTATGACATTGAGAATGGTGTCATCTTTAATTCCATTGGGACATAAGGCACACGATGAGGTTACCCAGGCCAGTCAAGTTAAGCTGCCTTGCTGGGAGATTGGTTCTGAGAAGTCGCAGCATGGCCTAATCTCTTGATATTTCCCAGTCCATTTGGCCGGGTGTTCAGACCTGCCTGGGCCAGTCCCTGTTCCAGCCCACCGCGCTCCGCCAGGCAAGCTGCCCTCAGCTCACGTGTCCCAGCCCTTCCACCGGTACAGCACTGGGAGCAAAGGGCGGACGTCTGATTTACCAGAACAGTGGGGGTGGGAAGGTCATGGATGGCTTAAAACCACAATTAGTCCACCTGTGGTACAAGGCTGGGCAGCTGGCAGAGGGAGGAGCACAGGCTCCCAACTTACACGGCTCTAGCAGGGTCAGGCCCAGAGCGGTGTCCCAGTCGCTCCTGGACTGGTCAGATTGAGGTCAGGCTGGGCTGTCCGCACCATACATGCCACATCTGGGGATGCCAGAGCTCCTTCCCTTGGCTTCCCTGTGCCTCAAAGAACACCTCCCAGCCCCCCTTCCCTGCAACCCTCCCCTTCCCCCCAGATTCTCGCGTGGCCTTCCCTTTCATCGGCTATTTCAGAGTAACTGCATCCGTGTACTCCCTGCTCCATTCATCTTCACCTTCCTCCTTTCCCGCACCCTCTCGGCATTGAGCACTACCAGAGTGATCCAATGACTGAATCTTCAGGGATGCTGGTCGGTCCAAATGCCTTAGTCAGCTGTATGCCCTCAGCAATCCCAATGGCCAACTTGGTGAGGGACAGAAGCTCCTGGAACTCCCTCGGCCTTTGAGAAGTCTGGAGAGGGTGCAGGTGAGGTGAGCAATCAATGGCTCCTCCCCCTGTACTCCCTCTTAATTATGTCCTCAATCCAAGCCTCACACTGTCCAGCGACAGCCTGAAGTAAGGGAAGATTGATTGATCTGAGCACCCAAAACAGCACAGAGAAGGGGTCTCTGTAGATGGAACAGTCCCTCCAGAGGCTTGGTGGCTTTGCGGGGTGGGGGCTGGAATGAGAGCCGAGACACAGATGTACGTGCTGCGTCTGGGGCTGGGTTCTGGGGGCCTCCAGGTCAGAATCCCCTTCACACCTCTCCCACCGGCTAAAGTACCAAGCAGCCCAAGATGACCTAAGTCTGTTCCAGGCTTTCCAAGGCCCATGCTTGATCCCAGGCTCCTGGCCAGCTCAGCGCCACCAGCTCCGTGGCCTGTGGAGGGACCACGCCTCTTCAGGCCACATGCGTCCCTTGATGCTGGCGGATGTGGCGATCCCCAGGTGACTCAGAGGGACACTGGGCAGGGTCAGCCCTCTTGGTTTGAAGATGCGTGGGAAAAATCTGGCGAGAGGAGCCGCCCACACACATCTGAAAAGCCCAATAGATAGTGAAACCTGTCGCCCCAGGTGAGAAAACGAACTTCTTTTGAGGGAGCAGTTGAAGCTGAAGCCATGGAAAGGCAGGCTGGGGGAAGGGGGGAGCCAGCTGTTCTGAAAGCCGTTTGCAGTGGGTGAGGGTTGAAAGAAAGGTCAGCCTTTTACTTTTCCCACGCCCCGGGCTTCTGGAGGAAGATGGTAAAGCCGAGCACAAGTGTGATGGCCAACCTCGGCCTCTGATGTGTGTCTCCTCCCTCCCCGCCGCCGAGCCCCGTGGGAGGACCGAAAGTGTGTGGTTTCCTCACACCTTCTGGCCCGTGCGCACTGAGGTTATCTTCGAGTTCGCAGCCCCAGTGGAGCCTGGAATGAATGGTTTTTCTTGGCCAAAAAGGGAGCAAAGTGAGACAGGCCTCACGAGACCTGTCCTGACCACGTTTGGCTTTGGGCCCGTGGCTCCATGGACTCACCCAAGAAAAGGTGGGTTCAGGAGGCCCTCCCCAGCTTTCTGCTCCCAAGGAGCCCGACCGAGCCACGAAAGAAGGTGCCCATTCCTGGGAGCCTAAAGCTGTCTGCCAGGTCAGTGGGCGGCACTGTCTTCTCCCTGGAGGCTGTGGGAGGAGGAGGGGCTCTAAGGATGGGAGAGCAAAGAAGGGGTGAGGAGAGGGAAAAGTGGGAAGGGCCGGACTGCAGGCAGGTTAGCAGGAGTTGCCTTTCTCATCGGAGGAAAAGAGCGGTGGGGAAAGGGCAGCGTTGGTGTGGCCAGAGCCAGCTACCCCGTCCAGTGGAGGCAGCGTGTTAGTGGAATGGAGACCTGGACCGTCTACCAAACAGACACCAAAGGCAGTGACAGCAGACGTGGAAGAGGCCATCCGCTTCTTCCTTTGACTCCGGCTGCCTTCGGGGCCCTGCGTGCATCCACAGAAAGGCACTGGGGGGTGCAGGCACCACCGTGCTTCCAAGAGGCCTTGGCATAGGAGACGGGGTCCATGCGTGGAACCGGGAGCCTTTGTAAAGACAGCCCTGGCCATCAATCAGCAGGGACGCCCACTGAACGGTTGGGTGTTCTCTTACCCTGGTGGTGGAAGAGGGATGGGGAACCAGGACTCATCTCAGATCAGGCCCAGAGCCGCCTGGGTTGCCAAGGATTCAGACATCAGGAAAAGCCCAAGACTGACTCAGGGCTCTGTTTTACTTGGTGTAGTGTCAGTAAAGCGAAAGCAAGTACCAAGAGTTTCTTAGAAGAAAGTTCTCTTATTTTGGTTCCCTGGTGGCCTGTTAAAATGCAGATTCATGGGCACCACCCAGTCATCTCTGGTCCACCTGAGCTGGCTCATTCACAAGTCTGCCCGGTGATTGAGGCAGAGGTGATCTGGGAGCCACATGGAGAAGGTCCTTGAGGGTGGCCGCTGTGTCACCACTTTGGTTAGGGCTTGAGGAAAGGGGGTAAGATGAGCTAATGGATCTACCTCTTAATTTAACTCCAACAGCAACCCTTCAATCTTGGAACCGGGACTTCTCCCTCAATGTGTTGGCCGAGCCAGATGCAGTGATGGAAATTTCATTCTCGGAGAGGAAGGCATTTCTAAACAAATCCCCTCGTATGAAAATATTCCACAGGTAAAATCTTTTTACACCCACATTTTTTTATGGCTTGTATTTATATTCAACGGGCATGTTGCTAACTGGCAGATTGATTGTAAATGGAAAAAAAAACCTCTTCCCCCAAATCCAAAAGAGTTCCCTTCATGTCCAAAATGTAAGAATCAGAGGAAGAAATGTGAGTTTGGTACCAAGGGGTATGGGTTGGTGGCGATCAGGTTAAACAAGGGCTCCCCGCCCTCCCCCCGCCCCCCCAGAAAAAATAAATAAACAATAAACATGGCTCCCAAGCTGGTCCATACACTGGTTTCAGAAGCTCTGAACTTGGGTTGGGGGGAAATGGCATGTCTCCCCTAACTTCTAACTAAAATGTGGGCCTCCCCGCAGTTAGAAATGTAGATAACCTGCCACACTAGTATGAATTAGCAAGACCTGTGACTTTGTCACCAGTGGAAATGACAGATATTTTCATGTCATGTGACAGCTGTTGCAGACTCTTAAAATATCATGGGTGCTCATCTCCAGCCAGAAACAAAGGCTGTCCTTAGACCTGCTGTAGATTTTATTTAATGCACCAACAGAGAGGCACACGTGTTACTAGCTCATGAATCGTTTTCATATTTGGAGAATTATATATCAATAGAATTGGTTTCCTTTGTAATCCTATATGTTTGATTCATTTAAAACACTGAGCAGGGGGCTATAGGTCTTGTCGGATTGCCAAAGGTGCATGAGACCAAAAAAAAGAAGGTCCGTTGGTCTTCATGAAAGAGAAGTCAAGAGAAAGATCAGCTCAGTGCAGCACCGTTCACTGATGGCAATAGTGGCATTTCTAACTTAATAGGCTCTTGCCATAGTCAGCCAGCTGTTGCACATGAGGGAGCCAGGGCCCAGGGAACATCTGGGCTATTTAAAGAAGATGCTGTTCCCAGTGCTCATGCTAAGATGGCTGTGGGCGTGGTTTTCTCTAAACCATTCTCATTTCACTGGAGCATAGACTATGAGATGATTTGTTAAAAGTCCTCCATAAACCAGGAATTTCAAGGCCAGGTTGGGGCAGAAGATGCCTTTGCCCAGACTCTGACCTCCTTTCCTTGCGAAGCTCCAACGTCGGAGGCCAACTCAGATTTGGAAAAGCAAGCTCACCCACTCAAAAATTGCAAACACAGAATGCATGTGACAGCTTTTCATTTATTGAATCAGAAAGTTACCAGAAGTGTCCAAAGGTCTCATCCTCCATGGCCGGCGTTGCTGGGTTCGTAAGCCTATCATGGAAAGACCATGTGTAAGCACCACCCTGCCATGGCAAAGGCCTCCAGGGAAGAGTGACCAGGTCAGAATGGCAGGCGCTCACGGGGCTGCTTGCTTCTTCATGCAGGACTGTTTGTAACAGCCACCATGGGCCAATGCAAGAGATCATACACACACACCTTTCTCGGGAGTGGGCCGATGGCAGTCTGAGCCACTCACCAGGCTGTGGGGAGCACTGGGTCCAGCCCACTCTAGCCAGCCCTCCCTGGACCACCCGCTCCACTTGCTGCATTACTCCCCAAAGGACACAATGTGCCATTGCTCCAGGTTGTCCATCTTTACTTTTCCAAAGTTTCCTGGCAGCTGACTTCTGATACCTGCAGTGCAAATGGGACAAATGACTAATTTTAAATTTTAACCAATTTATTAGTTCAACATACTGTGTCTACTACATATAAGGCACATATACCAGATCAGAAACACACACAAAGCTGCTTGTCTGAGGGCTCACCCAAGGAGGCTGCCATGTGAGTTGCATGTCCCGGGAACTGTCTGCAAACCAGTTGGTCAGCCATACAAAGTCCAGCCTCGTGATTCTCAGCCAAGGGCTATCACCTGACAGAGCATGCCATAGCATTCTCTCAAATCTGAGTCCACATAGCACTTGGCCTCTCCCTGCTGCTGGGATGTAAGGACCTTGTATTCCCACTATAACCTCAGTGAGTAGAAAGGTTCATGGTACCTATATGAATGTTTGCTGAATGAATGCATGAGTATTCTGTAGGCCTGAATGACAATTTCAAAAGACCAGATTTCAAACTGACTACTTCAAAACAATGACTCCCACTTGAATATACATGTTGTGATGTGTCAGCTTAAAATTAGTTGTTTTTGTTTTTTTTAATTTGTGGTTGAAAAGCCATATTTGGTAATGGAAACATCATATTTTATTCACTTTCTTCATTTTTCTGATGCATATAGTTCTAGTAAAATCCTCCTTTATTTCAAAAAGGACTCACATGTTTTTCTGGAAATGTTGGATGATCACAACTTCCTCCTGGATTTTCCCGTGTGGACTCTTCCAACTTTTTATCTTAAGATGAGTCTGTTCCTGAAACCTAGTTTAATTTGAATGTAAAATGGTCATATTTATGCAATCACTTAAAAACTAAGGCAATTTGCCAACAACGAATCTTAAAGCATAACACAGTCACAGCATGTCTTCCATCCTACAGTGTAGCTGTTAGGACCGGACAGTCCATAGTGACAGTGGGATCCTAAAGGAAGCCCTTGGAACTGGACGTGATGACGTGTGTTAGGGCGCAACACAGGGTTCATAGTCTTTGTGCTGTTCCCACACGTTTTTCTTCAAAATCAGAGGGGAGGGTGGGCCTCCTGGCACTGTTTTGCCAACCAGCCTACACTGGCCAACGTCTTATTTACCTCTAGACTCCTACCGAGTCACCATCACAGTGTAGACTCTAGACTGAGAGGAGATTCAGTGACCTCAATCCTGGCTCACCCTCCCCCACCCTCCATCCCCCCTCCTCAGCTCCACAGGGCCTATGACATGTCACACGAGAACCACAGTATCGAGAGGACCCAGAACGGAAAAGTTGTGTTCCTCTCGCCCACCTGCACACTGTTATCTAGGTTTGGCCCGTGCTTACTCCTTCTTCTTCCAAGTTCCTCAAACGACATCTGGGTCTCCCGGGAGTGGTGGCCATCCCAAAGGCTCTGCCCATAGACTGACCTTGGAGAAGTCACCCTCCCCTTGACTGTGAGCAGAGCTTGTGGGACTGGGGCCCTTGTTGATGTGCTGGTCTGAGGCCCAGGCTTATTTGCCACCAACTGCCCCACATGGGATGGGTTAGCGAGGTCTTTGTAGGACCCCCAGTGCTCCCTTGTTGCTGCCTGTGTTCTGTGCACTTTCCCACTAACCCGCGTTTAGAAGCGGGCAGGAGATGAAGGGGGATGTGTCAGGGTCCAGTCTTCCGTGCCCCCTTTGGAAGGGATGGCCTGGCCTTGAAACCACAGTAAGTCCCAGCACACGGAGAATCAGATGCTTCCTCTAGACACCTGGCCAAGCTGCCGGGTTAGGCAAAGCTGCTCTAACAGTCCTTGGCGTTGGCAGTTCCCCTGGACTAACTGGGGGAACCTGGTAAGTAAGTTTGACCAGAGGAGAGAGAAATGGGTCAGCCAACATGGTGTCCAGGTCTTTTGGAGATTCCTTTTCCTTATCCCAGTCTCTTCCTCATCACACTCTGCCGATGGCTCTTTTCTCTGAACTTGTACATATTTAAAATATAGGGACAGAGTGAAGAAAATGACCAGTAATAGATATTATTAAAATGGATACTAAAAACTATTTCTAGTTTACCTAAAACTAACATAATATTGTGTATCAACTGTAATTTAAAAGTAAATTTTAAAAAAAAATTAAGCATTTTTCTAATATATGAAATATTTTCAAATGTGATCAAATTGCCAAAGAGCTAAAAGAAAGACACACACACACAAAAGATATTCTATTACTTTTTTTCCAGTCTAATGTGTAAGTTGCAAGCTTTTAAACATGTTAGCTCTATAAGCAAGGAGAAGCATGGAGGCAGATATCCTCCCAGCAGCCTCAGCAACAAGAGGGCCGATGGACCAACCCATTTATAGGGAGCCAAGGGGACCCTCACAAAAGCCACTCAGCCGAGCGAGCCCACAGGGACCCGGAGCTGGTCCTCCCTGCACGGGCTGAGGAGACCGTTTCCACAACCCCGGTGGGCAAGCCGACTCCTCGCCACATCAGCCCTGAGGCAGGGCCTCCGGCAGGACACAGAAATGGGATGGAAGCCAACCGAACCCAGACGACTTGCTGGGATGGTCAGCGGCCTAGGGGCTCAGTGGCCAGTCCTGCAGATCATTTCTAAACAGGCACAAGGACCCTCTCTGGCCCAGAGCAGATCAAGGAGACCCGGGGGACTGGATCTGAGGTTGTCTGGAAAGATTCTTGATTATGACTCTGTAAGACCTGGCATAGGCATCAGCCTCAAAACCAGGGTAGAAACTCCCCAAAGATGGAAGTTTCCGTGAAATCTCATGCTTTTGTGGACTATGTGCAGTGGCCAATGCTTCTGTGTCTGCTTTGGAGGGGGTGGCTGCAGAACTGAAACCACGGCAACTCTTAGATGCCTCCTGAGGTCAGATGCGTGAATGCTTGGGCCAGGGGGAGCCGGGGTAGTCTGCATGCTGTCCATCAGTTCTCTGAAGTCCAGCGAGTCTCCTGGGATGGCTAAGCAGTTTTGAAAACTCTGGCTTGGCGAATTCTGACTCAAACTAATAATGTTCCAATTATTCCTTTCTGAGTTGTCTCTCTCTCACTTCCTTTTTCTTCTGTGGTGTCCCTCTGATCCCATCAGTGGGGGAGTGGATCTGTATTTATTCTCACTTCCAAAGGGACCATTGCGAGAAGGTCTCTCAGAAGGAGAGAGCCCCCGAGGTTGTCTCCAACAGCACTGAGGAAATCTTCAAGCTACCCTCTCTTCTGGCAAAGGAGGCCCACTGAGCCTGGCTGATGCAGCCCAGGTTCTTCAGGGTCTTCACAAGATCCCGTCGGAATCTCTCACCCACAAACACATAGAGGACTGGGTTCAGGCAACTGTGGAAGAAGGCAATGGTCTGCGTGACCTGGAAGCAGATGTCAAGGTTGATGGAAGTGGCACAGCTCGAGATGAACCTGGCGTAGGCGTCGATGGCCTGCACCAACAGGATGCAGTTGTAAGGGAACTGAGATAAGACAAAGACAGTGAGGACGGTGATGGTCACCTTCAGGGCTTTGTGCTTGGAAGACTTCTTGGCTTGGGTCAGAGTATGAATGATGATGGTGTAGCAGCAAGCCATGACCACAAAGGGAAGGAAGAACCCCAGGATCACCTTCAGGGTCAAGACGACCGACTTCGGCTTGGTACTCTCATCACGAGGGTACACCATGGTGCAGATGGTGATGTTAGAATCCCTCTTGAGTTGGCTGTACAGGATTTCTGGGATGCAGAGAGCGGCCGCCATTACCCAGATGACAATGCAAACCATTTTGCTGTATAGAAGCCTTTTCTGCCTCCAGGTCTGCGCGCGCATGGCCTGGGCAATGGCGATATACCTGTCCACGCTGATGCACATGATCAGCAGCCCACAGCTGTAGAAGTTCATCTTGTACATGCTGTTGACCGCTTTGCACATGAAGGTCTGGAATTTCCACTGGTCAGCAGCGGCGATGGCCCAGAAGGGAAGAGTGGCCAGAAAGAGCAGATCAGCGATGGCCAGATTCAGCAGGAACATGTCAGTCATGGTCTTCACCCTGGTGCAGTACCAGTAGACAAGGATGACCAGACTGTTGCCCACGGCGCCCACGATGAACACCAGCCAGTACAAGGGTGGGAGGAAGTGGCTCGCAAACTGCCTGACATTGCTTTTCTTACAGTAGAAGTCCAACAAGTTGAAGTTCTCGTAGTCATCCATGGAAGACGTGGAGTCATAGCTGAAGTCATCAGACAGATTGGGGACAGGACTCTGCAAAAAGACGCAGGACGGCATTAGGCCAAGGACACTCTTTTGGAGGCTCTGTCTGATGGCAGAGGCATGGAGCACCTGACCCTTCCCAGCCCAAAAGCCTTTGATAAGACAAAAGAAATGTACGTGTGGGAAATAGGGATTCTGAGAGCATCTGCTTGGATTTATTTATTCAACAAATGTTTGTTGAGCACCTATGGTATGTCAGATCCTCTGTGTGCGCTGAAGATACAGAGGTGGATAAGTCCGACACGGTTCCTGCTCTCCTGGAACTCACCTTCCCATGGAGGGCACACACAAGAAGTGAGCAAATGCAGGACACGTGCCAGGTCTCTGATGGGGTAATGCCCCTGGGGACCACTGATGGCCACAAACTGTTAGCACACTCTGCGAATCATGTGACTGCCCCTTCTCTTCTCTGGTCTATCCTCCCCAAAAAGGTCCTCAGAGGCTCTTCAACTTTTCTGGGTCCAGATCCCTCTGAGTCTTCTGAGAGCTATGGGTCCTCTGCTCCAGCAGCACCAGCCGTATCCACACATATGAGCGCACATGTACAGGCATGTGCATGCATACACCTTCACACACTCACACCCATGCACATACACAAGCCCCAGGACAGGTTGTGCCATTTTCAGGGTCCCTTTTTCAAAATTTGTTAAGAATTTAAACACAGTAGAGCATTAAATCACACATGTGGCACCTCTAAGTACAGGGCCCTGTGCAGTGTACAGGGCAGACTCCCATGACGCAGGCCCTCACAAGCACACACACATGCAAACACATACAATTCATGCATAGATTTGCACACGCACACTCACATATGCACAAACATGCCTACCCTCTTGCTCACATGCACACATGCACATATACACATATTATTACACACACTGTTCAGACACAAGTACACACATGCACGCTCACATATCACCCCTCATTATAGTTTGGATGGGGTCCTGGCCCAGAGCCGGTCCAGAACCTCTGCTAGGGGAAGTGGAGATAAGGGCTGGTGATCAGAACCCTGAGCCATGAGCCCTTGAGGAAGGGAGGGAGGGTGGAAGGGAGCAAAAATCTAAAATTGCATTTTCCTCTGTCTTCACAACATACCCCCAAGGGCTTCAGGGTCTCCACATTTGTAAAGCCCTCTGCACTGTGCATCGACTGCCTCTATGGGGTGCTGCTCAGCAGGGATCTTACTCCGGAAAACCTCCCAGAGCAATCCCTCTCCCACCCAGGATTCTTCCCCACACCCCTAAAAAAGGCAGGACAGGAGTGCATTTCAGGAGCTGTACTCACTGTGAATTCGAGGGGTGTCATGGTGCGTCAGAGGCAAGCTCGCTTCTAGAAAGAGAGGGCAAGGATAAAGAAGAGGGCTTGTCAGGGAGCAGTGATACGCACCTAAAGATGGAGGTTCAATGTGAAATCTGTTTTTCTCATGAAAAAGATCGCAAGCAAGGTTGGGGTGCACGCTGTGCGATGTCAGTCAGATAGTCTACATTCCAGAATCATCTTGGTTGTTCACTTAGACGTGAGCGAAACCTTCCTCCGAGAGCCCTGGGCCAGGCCTTCCCGTTCCAGCCGTCCCGTCCATCAGCTCGGCTTCTCTTGACTCAGCTTCTCCGTCGGAGTCTGTTTACCTGAATCCCCCTCTTCCCCATTTTATCAGCCTGCCAACCGCAGGACAGCGGGTGACCTGGGAATGCTCAGGCCCAGACTCCGCAGGGGCAGGGCCTCTGGGTGGCCAGGTGGCAAGAACATGGCATCTGCCAGCATCGGAGCCCCTCTTCTGGGGGGCCCCAGCGCCCCAGCACCTGCCTGCACACTGGTCTACCAGCTCAGAGAAGGGTAACGGGCCCTTTTTTCCCTGGATCCTGACTCCAGCCCGAAAAGGAAGTCCTAGGTTTGTTTACCAAAGAAAAGGCAGTGGCCTCACGTACAAGCTGCGGCTGACCGCAGTCCGGCTCCGCTGCTGCTTCGGGACCAAGGGAGCCACAGCCGGACTCCCTCAGGGCAGGGCCTGCGCCTGAGCGGGGGGGGGGGGGGGGGGGGGGGGGGGAACCCTCTCTCTGTGGTGTCCAGCGCCATCCCCAAGGCTCTAGAAGGAAACCTTCTTCATCAATCCCACTCAAACCTGTTGGTTTCCTTTTTGTAACAGCACCGAGACTCGTCCTGCTTTTCTGAAAGCGCACACCGTGTGAGGCCACCGCTTTGGAAAACCGTTTGTCGGTTTCTTAAAAAATGAAACATGCCTACCCTCACCGAGTGCTTAGCCATCCCACTCGTCAGTGTTTGCCTAAGAAAAACGCAAGACCGTATCCACACAAACCCTAAAGTACCAGTGTTCGTAGCAGCTTTATCTGTAACAGCCCCCACGTCCCTCAGGCGTCGTGGATGGATAAGTAAAACATGAGCCCTTGCTACAGAGGAGAGGTGAATGGCTGGTACACGGGCGGGGGGAGTAGCTACTTGTCTTTGATTGTCGTGGGGCCTTGGTTATGGTTGGTTATCGCTGGTTTCGGGTTGTACACAGGGATCGCTGAGAATGGTGCTGGTGAGCGTTCCGGAACGGGCCTCGGCGCGGCTGTGGGGAGTGTAAGCGTAGGTGATCTTTTGGAGGGTTAAGCCGTGTCTGTCGAAATTACAAAGCACAACGGCTCTGACTCAGCAGCTCATCTGCTGGGAACACACCTACTGGCATTATCTCAAAAGAGCACAGAGCCATGCACAGGGCCGTGTGCCAGCATTTCCCCCGGGACAAAAAACAAAACCCAAAAAACTAGGGGAAAAAACCTAACTATCCAGAAATCGGTCATATTCCGATGCATCTGTTTAATAAACCACCCGGAGCCAATAAATAGAGTAAGGTAGACCTCGCAGTGTACCAAGAGCTCAGCAAGCTGATTCAGTACAAGTGCCCGGTGTAGAAGACGACGTTGCATGATCTTTTCAAATCTATACGAAAGGTTACACACCTCACAGATGCTTCCCACTGACACATTTTCTGGAAGGAGCTTGGACAATGAGGGCCAGTGGAAAATGAGACTTTCATTTTTTTTCCTTTACTTGGTGCATGAAATTGGAAGAGCTATCATAAAAATAACCTGTCAGCTTTACTTAAAGGGAACAAAAAGAGGCCTCGTTGCTCTTCCGCTCTGTGGACCTGTTTGCAAAGCTCGGCCAAAGGAGGAACTCAGAGCCGCCCAGCTGGCGGCGCCGCTACCCGAGCGCACGTCTCCCATGCAGTTCCCCGAGCCGCTCTGCGTCTTTGAACCCCTGCACTGGCTTTTTATAAAGGGTTATCTCTCTTCCGTGACAAAGGTGTCTCTGGCTCAGAGAAAACTGGGAGAGAGCCAAAGAGCAAAAACGAACCATTTTCCTCCCCAGACCTAAAGGCACCCCCGTCGGCCTTTCTCTCCATTCCCCTCCATCTTAGTCAGAATACTTGTTGAGTATTTTATTCGTAAACTGCGAAGCCTCAGAGCGCCCTGTCGTTTTCCTCTTGCCCCTGAGAAGGAGGGAAAAACAGAGAGGGAAACCCCACATATGACAAAAGGCACACAGACTGCCGGGAGTGGCCTGGCGCCTGACTCAGTGATGCCCGGATCTCTGGCCCTGCTGCTCAGGGCGGCCCCGTCCTGGCCTCTGCCGCCTAAACTGGAAAGCCTGCCTGTTCTTGCAGCCCGGTGAGCTGAGGCGGGGGAAGCACATGGGCCAGAAGTGAAAGACCCCATCTGCCCCTGGGCATCCCTTTCTGCCTGGGGACCCTGGCCAGGAGTGACAGATCCTCACTGAGCCTGGGTTTCCTCGTCTATAAAAGGGAGGTGAGCCCAGCCAGTGTTGCTCAGTGGTTGAGCATCGACCTGTGAACCAGGAGGTCAGGGTTCGATTCCCAGTCAGGGCACATGCCCGGGCTACAGCCTCGATCCCCAGGAGGGGGCATGCAGGAGGCAGTCAATCAATGATTCTCTCTCATCATTGATGTTTCTCGCTCTATCTCTCCCTCTCCCTTCCTCTCTGAAATTAATAAAAACATATATTTATAAAAGGGAGATAATAGCCAACCCTCTCTAAGGGCTTGTTGGGAGGGTCAAGAGCAACGCCGTGCATGAATGCTCTTTGCAGAATGCAGAGAGCTCTGTGAGAACAAGGGGACGGCCTTCATCCCACAGCTCACTTGCCGAGTGTGCCTCGATGCCTGATACACTTGCTTAGCTTAAACAGTGTATAAGACATGACCTGTGTCCTCACAGCTCACATTCAAGTGACACGTCATGGCCACAAATACCAACAATGGTGAATGCTATTTTGGGAATTAGGAGAAAGAAATCATGTTCTCCAGCGCTGGGAGAAATCCAGGAGGGCTTCACTGAGGAGGTGGTGTTTTTGCTGGACCTTGAAGCCTGGAGATCACGGAGGCATACAATGAAGCGAGAGAACATTGCTCCAGGGCAAAGAAACATATCAACAAACACATGAAAGCCAGAAAGCATGATTTGTGTGCCCCTCGCATCTACCTTGGAGGTAGAGGAAAGCGAGAGAGCTGTTGAGTATCCAAAAGTGGAACGTGCCTCTTAGACAACTTAGCCTGGAATCAGTTATTTTTTTTTTCTGTTCTCTACTGTCCTCAAGTAACCAACATGAAAGTGAGCAAGAGCAGCTGTGGGCGCAGTAACGCCCCCCGTCCATTGACTTCATGGCTCACAGTAGTGACCCAGTGGATCGGACACTGATGTGAGTCAGGAATGTGGACCCTTCCTTTGATCTTTGTCCAGTTTGCTACAGGGTCAGCGCCACTCCCTCTCCCCCCGCCCAGTCCCCATAGGCACTGACCTGGCCCCCGGGGGCTCCCAGTGGGAGCCTGTGAGTGGGGTTCCTGAGTAGACAGACAGATCCTGGAAGAAAGAGGCTTCCCTTAGCTCTGGTTTGTCCCATCCTGAGGAGATGGGCGTGGGGACTGCTGGCTGCACCCCACCCCAGGCCAGCACTCAGCACAGTTCACCGGCCCTGCCAGTGGCGGGGAGCAGCAGCTGAGGAAGAACTCAAGAGGGCTATGTTTGAAAGGCAAAACAGTATTCATTGATGAGTCATTTGAAAGAAAGTAGCTTGGCTGATTTCTGATTATAAAGGAGTCTTTTCACACGGTACCAGGAAAATCCCCCCAAAGCGAGCACGCATCATGAAGGAAATGAAAACACAAACGCCTCTTGTCGAGTTTAGCCGCTGTTAACTTTCCCAGACACCGCCTGTTAGACGATTCTCTGTAACACGTGTGTGCGCGCGCACACATACACACACACACACACACACACACACGCGCGCGCGCGCGCGCGCGCGCGCTTAATGGTGAGGAAATCTGACTGCACACACAATGCTCTATCTTGCTTTCTAGTGAACAGTGCCTCATGGTCCACTTTTAACGCCCATTTAACATGGAGCTACAACATCTGAGTGGGTGGCCACTGGGTGTTTCGTTGTCTGGATGGGCTACAATCTATTCAACCCATCACCTCTTGGGCAGGTCATTGCTCACCCTGGAAGCCTGGTACTCATGACCACTGAACAATACACCAAAGCCTGGGTCTCAGCAGCTATTATGACTGCACACAGCTGAGGGCACAGGTGGCCCTGGGGAGGGGAGGAGGAGGTAGGGGGGTACTCACCTCGAAGGGCAGCACGTGAGAGAGGCTCGGGGAGAAGGGGCCGCCAGCCGTGCCTGGGAGGGGCTGGCTTGCTGTCTGCCTGGGACCAGAGGCAAGCCTTCTGAGCAGGCAGCCACCCGGTGAAAACAGCACAAAGGAAGCCAGGCCACCCCTGTCTGTGCTGTCACTGGTGGGGTGGGCCCAGAGGGTGGGGAGTGGGGTGTCACCAGCTGCAGCTTTCAGCAATTCGCAGCATCGATGGTTTGCAACCAGAAACAAAAAGCCAGGGGAAGCGGGGCTAAGCTAAAACCATCTCTGAAGACGCACGCACAGGCTGATCATGCAAGAATAGCGTTTTTTTCCTGGACTGTGCGGCTGCTTACAGGAAAAGGGAAGTGGAGAGTCCCAGTGAGGACCAGGCTGTCAGCTGGTGAAGGTGCATCTGTAAGGTCTCTTCAGGTGCTGGTGTCTGAGCAGGGCTGGGAGATCGTGGCCCAGCTGTCCATCACCTTGGGACCCTTTGGCCTTGACCTAAACCCATCGAGCCGTGCCATCCAATACAGTAACTGGTAGCCCCGTGTGCCTCTTTAATTTAAAATTAATTCAAATGTAACTAGTTCCTTAGTCACACTAGCCACACGGCAAGTGTGAGGTAGCCGCACGTAGCCAGGGACAGCGTGCCCGTCCTCTCTGGCATTCTGTCGAATGGCACTACGTTAGCCAACGTGTGACGCATATCTAGGAACACAGGGAATGCTGGAGGACCACAAGCACCTTAAAATTGGGGTCAAATAGAGTAAGATTTTATTTGGACATGACCACTATACAGCAGAGACATTAACACTGATAATATGTTTAACTTTATTAATTAGGGGTGTTTAGATGAAATTTTGGAAAAGCCTAAACATACAAAATGTGTTTTTAAGAATACATTTTTATTGATTTCAGAGAGGAAGGGAGAGGGAGAGAGAGAGAGACACATCAATGATGAGAGAGAATTATTGATCGGCTGCCGCCTACATTGGGGATTGAGCCTGCAACATGGGCATGTGCCCTGACCAGAAGTCAAACTGTGACCTCCTGGTTCATAAGTTGATGCTCAACCACTGAGCCACGCCAGCCGGGCCAAAATGTTATGTTTTTAATGAGGCTCGCAGCGGAGTCTTCCCAGCCACGTCTATGGCGGGCCTTGGATCACGACGCAATTGCACCCCTTCTGGGCTCAGAGAAAAGCCCCAAGTGGGTCCCTTGTGATTATGGCAGATGCTTTTATACTTTTTCTGAGGACAATCACAACCACAACCCCATAAATACAATTCCCCTTGTCAGTGTCCCCCCGCCCTGTGGACCCAGGGGCGCCCTCCCAGCAGAGGGGCCTCCCAGACCGGGGGGCCCCTCAGTCACCATCAATCTGGACAGAAAAAAACAAAGGGTGAGATGCAGTTCGAAAGATGATCTACATAGGAAAGGCCAACACTCAGCCCCTCAGAAGGGTGCAGACGTGAGCAGTAAGAATGAAAGCAGCGGTTGATGCAGCTGCCTCAGCGGAGCCCTGAGTTCCCTTCCCCCGTCCCACGTTCACGGAGCGTCGTGTCTAAAACGGTGCATGGCTGAGAAGCAGCCTCTCACGTCTCCCTCTGCACTGGCCACTGTGACAGAGAGGGCAGGGGCAGCAGAGGGAAGACAACGCGCTGTGAGCTGCCTCTCCTGCTGTCTGCGCAGAGAGCCGCGTACCTGCTTCTCCCTTGGTCTGATGGGGCCAGGAAGGCTTTGGGGAGGCTGGGCAGGCATGCACCGTGGTGCAGGAAGAGGCTGGGCTCTCCACCTTCTCGGGGCTCAGGCTGTTTGTTCCCCAGGTAAGGGCATCCCACTACTTGCTCACTGGCTGCCTGGGTGAGACGGTGGAGGGAGGGAAGTGGGGCAGGCAGTGGGGGAGAAAAGGATGAAGCCAGCATAGGGAACCCTGGGGTCCCCGGTAGCCTCCAGGCCTGGAAGAGCTCCCTTAGAACTCCCAGGTCCCCTCCCCCGGGGGCAGAGAGGAGCCTGGGGAGGGACGAGGCTGCCGGGAAGCGGGAGAGAGGACCCACTCATTTCTCAGAGGAGCCTGAGACTGATGTGATCGTGTTAGCCATCGTGGGTTTAGGTTCGTTCCTCGGAGGGAAAGCCCCGTTCTTTTGTTTTCTTGGCTGCGTTTTTCTCTTTGCAGGTAGAATCCAGAGCTGGGCGGTTCTGAGAGGTCGCAGGTTCCCCTTTGCCATGGGCATTCCTCTCTGCATTTTCACCCCGCGAAGGGGCGTTCCCGGAGGGCAGGGCCGAGTGCATCCCCTCCAAGACCGTGCTGGGGCTCACACCCTGGCATGCCCGCGTTCTGAGCGTCTAACACGGTCTGCCTGCCAGGGCCTCCCCGTTTAAACCAGGCTCGTGGTCTTGTCCTCCTTCTGAGGCTCCCACACAGTACGGAGAGGGTGACATTCCAAAGGCACCATGGGCCTTCCGGAGAGGATGATGTGAGGTTTCTACTCTTCATTGACCAAGGCCTTCTCTGAACTTGGGGAGTGCAGAGTGTCTGCAAGGGGTTCACAGGAGCCCCCTGGGGAGGGTCTGAAGGGGGCAGTAGCCCAGGGCCCCCGTGGCAAACATCTGAGGGACAAATCTGTAAGGACTCTCCTTCTGCCCACTGGCCCCATGAGGCTGGGGACCCTGGGGGCTTGGCCATGGTTGTAGCCCAGCAGCAATTTATCTCTCTCTCTCTCTCTCTCAGCAATTGATCTCTCTCCCTCTCTTTCCTTTTCCCTCTGAAATCAATAAAAATATGTTTAATATTTTTTATTAAAATTGGTTTAAACTTAAATATAAACAGCAACCTATGGCTAGTGGCCACCATGGTGGACAGTTCAGGTCTAGACTGACCACCTTTCAGCAGCTGATATCTCTTCCTAAGCTAGCACCTTGGGACGGTTCAGTCTGTGATACAAGCCGAGGGCCTCTGGCGCTATGGGGGCCACTCTCCTCTCACCAGGGGCAGAGGGGCTGGAAGGGGAGCCTCTCCCTTCCTTTTTGCCAGATTCAGTCACCAGGACTAGCCATTGAAAGTCGGGAGGCCGGATAGGAGGCAGTTGTCAGAGGCAGAGAGAGAGAGAGAATGAATGAATGAGTGATGGCCCCCATCCTGGGCCAGCAGGAATGAAAGGGATGAAGAGACACAGCCACGCGGCCCACAGGAGCGCAAGGTCACGTGGAAGCTTCAGAGAGACTTGGGTGCCTTCACAGAGAGGGGACATGGGAGGAAAAGTTGGTTTGAGCCGACAATGACGCACTTAGCATTGGATGTGATGTGGTCCAGGGATTGGAGTGGACGTATCTGGAGCTCAGAGGGAGGTCAAGAGTTCATCTTGCCACCTCCAAGCTCTTGCAGAACCTGAGCTATTGATAAGGGAGATGAATGTCCTCCCTGCCTCCTCCGCTGTCTGTGCCTGCAGCACGTGAAACGTGAGGCCAGTTGCAGGATTTATCTCATGTGCCTCAGCCCTTAACGATAAAGCTCATCCCTTCTGCCTGGACACACTCACTCACTGGAAGAGCTCAGCTGAGGCCTTCATTCAGCATCTCTATGTCAAGTTCCTACCCTGTGCCTGCTCTGATCTATGAGACAGGGATGAAGCAGTAAACAAGACAGGTCATATGAAACTAAATGACAGAATTAGAGCAGACAGATGACAGTGTGGCTGAGGGGCTTCGGGAGGGCTCACTAAAGAGGTGACACCGAGGAAGAGAAGTTCCCATAAAGGTGAAGACCGGGGAGACCATTCCCAGCAGAGGGGACCGGTGGCAGGAGGAGCTGGCCATGCCCCGGGGTGTCAAGAACATATGCTGGGGACAGAGAGGGCTGGGGGGCAGCCAGGGTCGTTGTTTTGATCTGATGCCAGGCGTGAGGTTTATGTAAACATAAGAGGTTTACACAGACAGTGACCTGACCCGACTTCCACGTCTAACAGCTCACGGTCTGCTGCGTGGGAGACTTCAAGGAAAACAGCAGGAGCTCGCGGTTTCTCCGCAGGCTCTCCGCGTGAGGCCCACCTGCCAGAGCAGCTGGCGGGTGGGCGTGTCCCTGAGCTCGGCCCGCAGGAGCCAGACCCTGGTCTGCCGGCCCCTGTCCCTGCTCCCTCTCTGACTCTGGGGAGGCCTGGGTGTGAGTCGGAACATCCGTGTCCCTCCCTCTCTGACACCCAGGCTGAGGGCGGGCACCCTGCTGACAGCAGATAAGTTTTGCAGCGCTGGTGACAACCAGACCATGAGATGTGCTGATGGCTTTCGTAAAAATAAGCTTTGCATTTTTGAAAGCAGTTTTGGGTTCACAGCAAATCTGAGCAGAAGGTACAGAGAGTTCCCACCCTCAGGCATCCCCACCAGAGTGATTCATCTGTTACCACCGATGAACCTCCATTGACGTCAGAGCCACCCAGAGTCCACATGTTACCCGAGGGCTCACGCTTGGTGTTATACCTCCTTGGGGTTGGGACAAATGTCTAATGATGTATCCACCCGGAGAGTATCACACAGAGTAGTCCCGCGGCCTTAGAAATCCTCTGCTTCTTCACTCCTCTCCCCCGGCCCCTGCCAACCACTGATCTTTTTACCGCCTCCGTCATTTTGCCTTTTCCAGCATGTCTTACAGCTGGAATCCCGCAGGATGTAGCCTTTTCAGACTGGCTTCTTTCACTTAGTCATAGGCATTTAAGGTTCCTCGACGTCTTTTCATGACATGATAGCTCGTTTCTTTTTATCACTGAGTAATATTCCATTGTCTGGATGGACCACTTTCTCCTTATCCATTCACCTACTGAAGGACATCTTGGCTGCTTCCAAGTTTGGGCGATTGTGAATACAGCTGCTGTAAGCATCTATGAGCAGGTTTTTTGTGTGGGCATATGTTTGGAACACAGTTGGGAGAATTCCAAGGAGCATGCTTGCTGAATCATAGGGTAAGAGGAAGTTTGTTTTGTAAGAAACGACCCAACTGTCTTCCACGGTGGGCGCACCATTTAGCATCCCCACCAGCAATGAGTGGGAGTGTTGGATGCTATCGTGTTCTGGATGTTGGCCATTCAAATAGGTGTGTAGTGGCATCTCATTGTTTTACCTTGCATCTCCCTGACTGCATATGACATGGAGCATAGGTTCATATACTTACGTGCCATCTGTGTACCTTTTCTGGTGAGGTGCCTGTTAAGATCTTCGGCCCATTTTAAATTCAGGTTGTTTATTTTCTTACTGATGAGTTTTAAGAGTTCTTTGTATATCTTGGAGAACAGTCCTTCATCAGATGTATCGTCTGCAAATATTTTCGCCCCAGCCTGTGGCTTATTTTCTCAGCCTCCTGACATTATCTTTTGCAGAGCAGATGTTTTCCATTTTAACGAAGTCCAGCTTCTCAATTCGTTCTGATGGATTGTGCCTTTTGCGTTGTATCTAAAAAGCCATCACCACACCCAGGGCTACTTAGGTGTATCCCCGTGCTATCTTCCAAAAGTTTTCTAGTTTTGCACTTTACATTGAGATCTGTGATCCATTTGAGTTAATTTGTGGAGGAGGTGTGAGGTCGGTGTGGAGACTCACTCTCTGCACGTGGATGGCCAGTGGTTCCAGCACCATTTGTTGGAGAGACTGTCTGTGCTCCGTTGAATCGCCTTTGCTCCTTTGTCAGAGATCAGTTGACTATATTCATGGGGGTCTATTTCTGGGCTCTCTATTCTGCTTCATTGATCTATTTGCCTTTTTTTTTCACCAATACCACACTGTCTTGATTGCCGGAAGGGTGTTTAACTTGGGGGAGTTTTGTGAACCTAAAATTTAGACCATTAAATTTTTAACTCTTCTTTTCCCACAGGAAATGCAAATTACAAAAGGACCCCCATCCCAGAGCCTCATCCTGCCCCCAGTTTTGCCTGGGATTTTGACCCCCCACCCTGTCTTTGACCCCCCGGTGACGCTGGTACTTGATAACTTTTTCCAAAAGCTGAAAGTTCAATGGCTGGTGTTGTTTAAAAGTCAGAAATGTTCCATGACATTAATATAGCTGTGTCAAAACGTTCTGTTTCAAAATGGCCACATCAGAACCACCACATCAAATGTCAGGGCCCTACGCGCAGCTCAGAGACTTCCTGACGGGCAGCAGCTGGTCCGAGGCTCTGTTTCCTCCTCTCGCCACACACCTGAGCTTCTGCCTGCTAGACGGGAGGGGGGTAGGGGGGGGCCGAATTCAGACCCCAGCGCAGGCTTCAGATTCCTCACCCCAGGCTTCAGATTCCTCACAGGGCTCCACCTGAGAAGCGACTGCTCATTTTCCAATAATTACCATGTTAGTTTTTTTAAAAAATACACTGGCAAAGGTCATACAGCAGCCTCCCCAGACAGTCCTACGGCCCAGACAGAGTTAATACACCTCCAGCTGTGGGAGTTGGACCCCCATAGTTTCTTGCTCTGACAAGCCTTGATGAAGCCTCTCCCCCTACATCCGGGATCACGTAGGAGGGTCACCTGCAGTCTCGGCTTCCACCTGTGCTGTCTTGTATTCAGGGGAGAGAAGGGGCCTGGGGGAAGGGGGCCTCTGAGCAAGTGTGGGGGACAGTTCCCCTTCCTCTCCCCAGTCTTGTCAGCACCACAGAAATGACCTGCCCTTGCTTTCTGTTGGCCTCAAGGATTTAGCTCATTTCTCTTTCTGTTTTAAGGCTCCTGTTAGCTACCTGATTTCTTGAACTTCCCCCCAGCCCACCCCACCCCACCGCTGGGAATGGCCAAGGAAGAGAGTCGAAAGGTCCATACTCAGGCGAACGGTGCTGGGATAGCTGCCACTTACTGTGGGACCCCGGGCAAGAGCCTTCCTTACCTGTCTGTGGGGTCAGTGCCCCTCCAAGGGTTGCCGTGAGGGCAAAAGGGCTAAAGTGGGGAAGAGCCGAACCAAGGCCTGGTCCTCAGCATAGGCCCAGCGAGCTGTACTTTCTCTGGAAGGTGTCATCGCGCTGTCATGGTTATACCTGGGCTCTGCCCAGTCTGCAGGTGCTTGCAGGATGGCCTTGTCTCAGAGCCTCAGTTCCTCCTCTGTAAAGCAGAGCGTCAGTAGCTATGCCCCAGGGTGCTGTCGGGGTTGCTATCTGAGAGAGTGGCCTGCAGAAGGCACCAGAGCAGCCATATTGATCCTGTTGTTGTTTAAAGATTTTATTTCTAGACACTAGGGAGAAAGTCAATAAGCGGCCAGGGTAGCCCTAGCTGGTTTGGCTCAGTGGATATAGCGTTGGCCTGCAGACTAAAGGGTCTCAGGTTCGATTCCGGTCAAGGGCACATGCCCGGGGTTGCTGGCTTAATCTCCAGTGGGGGGCGTCCAGGAGGCAGCCAATGATTCTCTCTCATCCTTGATGTTTCTATCGCTCTCTCCCTCTCCCTTCCTCTCTGAAATCAATAAAAATATATTAAAAATATAAAATGTATAAATGGCCAGGGTAGGAAGATTACTTAAATTCAACCCAATAAGCAGGCTAGCCTCGTGATCGCACCCTGGATTCCCCTTTCTAACAACCTTTTTTCTTTTTAATTTAATGCAATTTAATTATTTTAAAACTTTATTGTTCCAAGTATTACAAATGTCCCTCTTTTCCCCCATTGACCCCTTCTACCACACTCCCGGCCCCTCCCCCGGCCTTCCCCCACTAATGTTTTTCCATGGGCGATGCATGTATGTATATAATTCGTTGTTTAGTCTCTTCCCGTTCTTCCCCTTCTGAAATGCGTCAGTCTGTTGCATGTTCCTATGCCTCTGGGTCTGTTTTGTTCTGCAGTTTATTTTGTTCTTTAGATTCCACTTATAAGTGAGATCATGTGATACTTGTCTTTCTCTGACTGGCTTATTTCACTTAGCATGATACTCTCCAGGTCCCTCCACGCTGTCTCAAAGGGTGAGAGATGCTTCCTTCGTACAGCTGCATAAAAGCCTATTTTCTTATCGCTTCCAAAGCCACTCGGAGATTTCCCAGGGTCTCCTCTCCGGTCCCTGGGGAAGAGCAGTGCAGGCTTCCTCTTGGCTGGGACTCCCAGTCTTCTCCAGGGAAAGGAAAAGAAAAGAAATGTCCTGCGCACCTAGCTTGTGCCAGGAGCTTTACAAGCACCACCTCATTTAAACCCACAATGACTCTATAAGACAGAGAGTGTGTCGTTTTTAAAGATAAGGAAGCGGAGTCTTTGAGCAGCTAGCTGCATTTCTGGAGAAGTGCTCTAAAGGAAGTAAGCAAGGTATACCAGTTGGCTACTGCTGCGTAACAAACCAATCCACAGTTTAGTGGATTAACACAATGATTATTATTTAGCTCATGATTCTGTAAGTTGTGATCTCTTTAAAGACACCGCAGCCCCGCAGCGGGTACCAGCCAGGACTTCAGCCTCCCCCACGTCTAGAAGCTCCTCGGGCAGACGTGACCCCTCACCTGCCACCTTCCAATAGGAGGTGTGGGCAGCCCGTAGGCCATCACATCCCATGGGATCTTGTAAAAAATGCAGAGTCAGCCCTGCCCCAGACTCACTGAGTCAAATCTGCATTTTACAAGATCCCAGGGGATTCGGGTATGCAGTATAGTTTGAGAAGTGCCAAGAAGTTGGTTTTGGGAATAGGGCTGGGACTGGGGGAAAAAGAACAAGGATAAGGGTGTTTTTGTCATCATCTTTCAGAGAATTACTTGACCTTTATTTAGCCAAGTGCATGTTATTTATTACTTTAATTTTACCTGTTTTCAATGGTTAAAAAAATAAACACCTGGGGAGAATGTGGTTCCTTTCTAATATGTATTCTTTGTCAGTTGAAGCTCATCCTGGCCCTGGCCTGGCCCTGGCTTTGTAGGGAGATCTTTTTAAAGACACTGCAGCCCCGCAGCAGGCATCAGCCAGGACTTCAGCCTCGCCTGCCGTTGAGAACCACTAGCAGGGTCGCCTAAGACCATTGGAAAACACAGATATTTACATGACGATTCATAACAGTAGCAAAATTACAGTTATGAAGTGGCAACGAAAATTATTTTATGGTTGGGGGGGTCTCCACAACATGAGGAATTGTATCAAAGGGCCGCGGCATTAGAAAGGTTGAGAACCACAGGTCTAGAAGCTCCTTGGGCAGACATGACCCCTCATCGGCCACCTGCAGACTTTGCCATTAGAGCATGTCTGAGTTTTTTCCGACTCTCCGCCTCTGCTCCCCAGCAGCTGAGAGGAGACCACAGCCACAAACCGTCTACACAACCTCTCAGCATCTGTTTTGTTTTCTCCCCGGGCCCAGGTTTTTCTGGGACTTACCTGAGCCCTGGGGTTCTAAGTGTGTTCCCGGGTCACCAGCAGCCCTGCGTGCTTGTTAGAACTGTGGGTGCTGCAGAGCCACTGCCTCAGAAACGGGGCTGCCCAGCAGCCTGCACTTGAACAAGCCCCCAGGTCCTGCTGCTGCCACACCAGCCTGTTCCTTCCTGGGTCTGTTTGTCGCAGATCTCCCCTGGGCTCCCAGGAGCACCTGATCCCTGATAACTCCAGCTTCCTAGCCGCTTTGTCTTTTTAATTTATTTTTTATTGTTGCCTAGCTGCTTTTCACAAAGGATAGAACCACAGCCTCCCTGAGTCTGTTTTCAAAAAATGGCTGGAGCCTCTCTTTATAGAATCTTTTTATTTAATTTAATTTTTATGAGTCTGTTTTCTATTTTCTTTGTTAGTTTATTTTGTTCACATATGAGTGAAATCATATGGTGCATGTCTTCCTCTGACTGGCTTATTTCAATTAGCATAATACTCTTCAGGTCTATCTGTGCTGTCTCAAAAGAAGGTCTATCTCCTTCTTTTTAATGGCTGAGTAGTATTCCATTTTGTAAATGTACCACAGCGTTTAAAAAATATATTTTTATTGATTTCAGAGATGAAGGGGGGGGGGTGGAAAGAGAAACATTAATGATGAGAGAATCATTGATTGGCTAACTCCTGCACGCCCCACACTGGCGATGGAGCCCACAACCAGGAATTGAACTGTGACCTCCTGGTTCATAGGCTGACACTCAACCTATGAACCACTCATCTACCAATGGGCACTTGGGCTGCTTCCAGATCTTGGCTATTATAAATAATGCTGCAATGAACATAGGGGTACATATATTTTTTTCTGATTGGTGTTTGGGTTTCTTCTTACATATTCCCTGAAGTGGAATCGTTAGGTCATGAGGCAGTTTCATGTTTAATTTTTTGAGAAAATTCCATACTGTTCTCCACAGTGGCTGCACCAGTCTGCATTCCCACCAGCAGTGCACGAGGGTTCCTTTTTCTCTGCATCCTCGCCAGCACTCGTTGTTTATTGCTTTATCGATAGCCATCTGGCAGGTGTGAGATGATATCTCATTGTGGTTTTAATTTCCGCTTCTCTGATGATTAGTGACGTTGAGTCTATGGAATGCTTTTTAATGATCCATTAAAACAGAGGGTGAAAGGGATCATGTCACAGCTCCTTACTCCACACCACACCTCACACCTTTGGCGTCTATGCTTGTATCTGCTCCCTGGCCTCATCCGCGCACATCAGAACGAACTGCAGAGAGCCTGGGTCTCCTGCCCCTGCCCCTCTGGCCCCGCTGCACCCCCTTCGTGCCCGTTCCCTCGAGCCCCCAGACTTCAGCTGTCAGCCAGGAAGATGCCCGTGCAGATAAGCTCCCCTGTGGTTGAGGGTGAGTCAGTGAGCCTGGGCCTGCCACTCGTTGCTGCCACCTGCTTGCTCCTCTGTCTGTCACTGTGATGAGCCCCTCAGATAACCCCAGACGAGGGCCACAGACTTACATCACTTCCTTAGATGAACAACTGACAAGCCAGGGCCCAAATCCTAAGCTCCTGCTGCAGGGAAGATTCCCACTGGGAAGAGCTGGCCCTGGGTGGCTAAGGCAGCCTTCCACGGGCCAGGAAGCCGGATCCGGGCTTGGCTGGGAAGGGCCTCTCTTGTTACTATCCTGTTCTTTGTCTGTCTTCTTTGCTGTTGCAATCTTAGGGGCTTCACTCCGTTTTCTACGGGTGCGTGGGTGTTAAAGTCACGCTATGGAAAAAGATGCGCACACATATACCGCAGGCTTTTTTTTCTCTACACAAGCAGATGTTTTCATGACTTTCTGAAATAAAGAAAGCTGTTACTTTTTTGTAATTTCTCTTAGAAAAGAAATTCTGTCCCTACAAACTCAAAAGACAAAGACAAATAACTCGGATTTAAAAATATATGGAAAGGTGAAGAGGCCGCCATTCCCAGAGGAGGGGAGAGAAACACTGGGAAAGATGCTCTATCTAACTAGAACCAGGGAGAGGCTCATTAATGATATTTGCACTCTGCGTGGTTGAGCGTTGACCTATGAACCAGAAGATCACAATTCAATTCCCGGTCAGGGCATATGCCTGGGTTGCAGGCTTAATCCCCAGCGGGGGTGGGGGATGCAGGAGGCAGCCGATCAATGATTCTCTCTCATGATTGATGTTTCTATCTCTCTCTCCCTCTCCCTTCTCTCTGAAATCAATGGAATATGTTTTAACAAATATTTGCACCCTGCCAATAGGCAAATCTTTGTGAGCTGACTATTGAGCACTGGTGTGGGAACGAGGTGCTCCTGCACTCCTGAACGTGTGCAGGTTGGGAGGGGATGATGGCAGGATTGCGTCCCTGTGTCCCAATGGTGTCCCCTTTGGAGAAGATTCATGCAAGCTCACAAGATTGTTGTGGTGAAAATGGAAAATAACCTACGTGTCCATCCATAAGACAGTGATTTCATAAAGGATGGTACACCCATTCTATGGAGTACTGTGCAGCAGCTAAAAAGGACGAGGTGGATCTATATGTACTAACATTGAAAGATCTGCTGGGTATGTTTCTGAATGAACAAAGTAAATTGTAGATTTGTTCAACTGAGTGGTATTTCTGATGGAAACAAAATAAAACACCAAGATGACATTGTCTGTATATCTAGGAAACTATTCACATTTATAATCGCAGAGAAAGGACTTTGGAAGGAGTCATGCCCAGGTGGCCACACTGCTTACCTCCAAGAAGAAGTTGGGGGTTGGTGGGAGGTGATCAAGAGGGAGTTTACCTTGTCTGTAATCACTGCCTGTTTTACCATGAGAGTGTATTCAGGAATAAATTGCATAATTGTGTAACTAACCTTAAACATTTTAGAATTCTAAGTGTTTTTCTATCTGTTGAAAAGAACAAAAATCCTGTAACTTGTCTTCAGCATTAAGTAGACTTTGTGCTTGGGCAAATATATGATTACCTCTCATTAGAAAGTTATTATAAAATCATCCCATTTGTCAAAATCACTCATTGTTCATCGGAGAGTTAAGAGAAAGATAGGTTCTCTGTTCAACCACATACACACACACACACACACACACACACACACACACACCATCACTCATCCCGGGCATAGCATTTCCACCCTGTGCCACAGTGTGCTCACTTTCTGGATGTCTAAACCACATCCAAGCAGGCCATCTGATGGACTGATAACTTTGTTTCCAGGCTTCCGTGCCACCTGATTGTCAACTCATAATTTCAGAGCTGCCAAACGCCACAAGACACCTGGCTTGGTGGTGGTGCCTGGGTCTGTGGGTGTAGCCTGGCAGCCAGGAGCCTGGTTTCCTGACCCCAAACCACACGGCTCCCCGTGTGGCCTTGTGAGCACCCTTGTAACATGCTGCCCTGTCCCTCCCACCAGCCTGAGCTTCAGAGCAGGCACCGGGGAGACAGTGACAGGCCTAGAAGTCATCTCAGGAGCATCTTTATTACAACTTTCTAATCCATACCCCCGCTTACTGAGGCGGTGCTGTATAACGGAAAGACATGGAGATTTGAAGGAAAATGTAAGAGCAGATGTCATGGGGACGTGAGTACTTTTGTTGGCATAACCACTCCATGGCGGACTCACTGAAGAAGCCAAGTACAGGCCTAGTGTGAATGGTTTTAAACAAGAGGTTAGAAGATGATGTAAATGTCATCTTGGATTCTCCCAGACTTTGGGGTGACCTCCCCTTTCTGGATCAGACATACTTAATTATTTTTATTTCAATGAGACGGGGGTGGTAGGACACAAAAATCAGAGCTTTCTTTGGATTTTCATTCCTTACCAACGCCATGCCAAGCCATCTGCAGACACTACCCACACTGCTTCCAGCACCTTCCACAGGAGAGGGCTCCTCAGTGATACAAGCAATTATGGGCTCAGAGTTGGCTGTATTGCCTTCAAAATTAGGAAGGAATGCCCCGTCTTTGTCCTGTCTTCTAGGAATATCCTCATGAGTCTTGAACCATAAAAACGGGTTACAATCTGCCTCCTAAGGGTCTCCTGGGACAAACGTGCAGGGTCAGCAGGCTTGGGTGACTGATGCATTCCTCACACAGCAGGACTGACCTTGCCAATGGCCTTGAGCCAGAACCCTCCGTCCATGAGCAATGCTGGGATTGCCTGTCAGGGGAAGCCTCCACAGCACTCCTTTGTCTGTTCCGCCCTGCCTGATCAGCCTGTTCAGTGCAGACATGCTGGCCTGGGGGAAGGGGGAGGGGCACTCCCTCTGTTTCTTCCTAATGACTCTGCGTATCTCTGATCTGGCCATGATGTGTACATTTGATGGCTGACAGAGTCCTTTCAAACTTTAATCTGCCAATAAGTCACCTGGAGGTTTTGTTGAAATACTGATTCTGGCAGATCTGGATGGAGCCTGAGAGTCTGCATTTCTAACAAGCTTCTGGGTGATGCCCGTGCAGCTGGGCCAGAATCGCACTTCGGGTAGCAGATATCAAGTTTGGGAGACGTGGGGAGAATCCCTGCCTCGGAGTAGCAACCTGAACAGAGAAGGGTTGTCAGGGCCTGAAGGACCTTGTAAACGCTCGTGTGCAGGGAAAACGCTGGCTGATATGATTACTTTATAGTATATAAATTACATGCTTGCTTTGGGTTTAGAGGGAGCTGGAGTTGTTCCTCTCACCACTTACCAAGTGAAGGGTTGAGCAAGTTACCAATCTCGGTTTCCTTGGGTATAAAAGGGGGTGGTTATTATTTAAGTAAAGACATAGTTGCAGACATTCTGAGTCTATATGTATATTCTATACATATATATGTTCATCTTCTCTTTGCTAAGGTGAATGAACAAAAGGGGTGTGTGTGTGTGTGTGTGTGTGTGTGTGTGTGTGTGTGTGTGTAACTCACTGACTGTTTCTGCTAAATGCTGAGACTTGAGAACCAGGACTTGGCTAAAAATCCCCTTCAAAACAGTTCAATCAAACAGCTCAGTTGAGAGTCATCTGGCTTCCTATGGTTTACAGAGCTTCTTCGGGAACCTAGAATGATTTATGGTTTGCTACCGCAACTCTACGAAGCTAGCTGTTTCAACCAAATTACTTAACCCTGAAATTCAGCAGAAAGCTGTAGCAAGTCCACTCAAAAGAAAATTTCCCCCCTGAATCTTCAGGTCCCGGGAGCTATCCAGGGCCAGAACTTGGAATCCATTCCATTGGGGCCAATATTTATCTCTGGCCGAGATGAGTTTTCTAAAGAGGTGCTAAACAGCGGTGCTGTAACTTGCAGACCTTATTATTTCATTCCAACCCATTCCAAAGATTCTTTAAGCCAGGCTGAGAGGTGTGTTCAGATGGACAGATTCCAAGAACAACTTTTTGAGCTGAGGGAACTTACATGGAAACATGGATAATTCTGGCATACATATGGCTCCAAAGTGCCCGTCATCACAATTTTCTTTGTGCCCAGCCTTGTCATAAGCTCTGCATATGCACCATCTCCTTTTATTCTCCCACCCACCTTGAGAGGGGGACACTATTATTACTTTCATTTTACAAAAGAGGAAACTCAGGGAGAGAGAAGGTAATTAACAAATGAATTTTAAATATGGAAAATTTAACTATGTTATTCTTATCTGCACAACGTGAAATTAAATTATTAACCTGCTTAATTGGATCTTTGGAACTCCCCATGATATAATCGGCTTCTACTGCACATGGGCCCTGCAGAGGATTTCCCCCCTCAATGTTTATCCCTCTCTCCCCCGAAATCTGTTTTCTGGGAGGATTGAAAAGCCGGTCTTTCCTGCCTGCTCTGGGATTAATGTCCCTTTGGCCCAGGATGTGGCTGTCCCCTGTATCTCCTAGTTAATTCGGCTTAATTAGATGTCTGGCTCTCTTCTCTTTCATTATTACCTAACTAGAGGCCCGATGCATGAAATTCATGCAAGGGGCTCGGACCTCACAGCTCTGGCTTCGTCTGGAAGGTCGTCAGGAAGGTCGTCTGGCCGGCCGGTCTAATTAGCATATTACACTTTTATTGTTATAAACTAGCTGCCTGTGCTAACAGTACTATTGACTAGTGTCCAATGGCATAGCTATAACACACAGTCTGTTGTCCATTCACTGGGAAGGGACATTGTGGTTGCTTCCAGTTTCTGGCTGTTACAAATACTGCTACCATAAACATTCATGCCTTCATGCATGCATACACGTTTCTTTTTCACCTTGGAGTGAAATGGCTGGGTCACATGGTAACTCTATGTTTAACTTTTGAGGAACTGCCAAACTGTTTTCAAGTGACTGTACCATTTTTACATTTCTACTAAGAGTGGATGAGTTCATCTTCCTTCTTTTTAAAAATTATATTAGAATTAAGTGAATATCTGCTATTGTAAAAAGAAAATTTCAGAAATATATAGAGTATAAGAAGTTTAAGTTCCCTTTTATACTGTTTCTTTTCTAGTTCATGTTATCATTATTATTAAAAGTTTGGTGCATGTTTATCCAAAGCTTTTTCTTTGCATATGCATGGCTGTGTACATATATGTGTTTGCATGTGCATGCATGTGTGTGCATGTACACATTTGCATATATATAGATGTGTTTCCATGTGCATGCCTTATGTGTTTTGCTTGTGTGTGCACATGCGTGTGTTTGCATGTGTGTACATGCACACGGGTGTAAGTGTGGTTCTATGATACCTGTTACTCTGGCTTCACTCTCTGCACAGTGAGGCCTGGAGGTCTTTCCTTGCCAGTGCTCCGGGCTCTGCCGCAGTCTTTTGAACTGTTGCTGAGTACCCTACTCCAGTCATCGGGGGAATGTGTTTTTTACCATGGTTAGAATTTTACTTGCCCGGCCCATGAAAGAGGCAGGTCTCTTCACCATTTTAAATCCATGTGACACTTGATGAAGATCCTTTCCCTTCTCACGACTGAGGAAAGGCTGCCCGTGAGGATGGACTGCATGTCTCGGGTTGACCCTGGTCTCCTGGTTACACACAGGTTGGCTGCCCTTCCCGAGAGTGAGAGAATGTTCCATGAAAATGCCCTGGAGGACCACAGGTTTAGGCTCTGACACTCGGCGTGGGCTCCTCTGCTTGTCCCAGCAGAATCGCCCGGTCCTGTGCTTGGTGGTGAGGAGGCTCACTTCAGGTGACTCATCCTGAGAAGGGCAAAAGGGCTTCACCTCTTCAACTCTCAGTTTTGCAGATGAGTAAAATTAGGTTTCTCTTTATCGTGTCAGAAATTTACCACATCTGCCCAATGTGGTGAGAACCTACTCTCTTCTTTAAAATAGACTGCATCAAAGGGTCCTCTTTGCCTCTCCCTCAGCAATTATCTGGAGCTCAATCATTTCACCTACATAAAATTGGGACTATATGGTGATATAGTTGTATACCCTGTCATAAACATGTTTGCATGTTATTAAATATTTAATCCAAAAGTTAAGTTAAATCCAAATCTTAATGGCTGATGACTTCACAATATTTCAGATAGGGACATACCATAATTTATCTAACCATTCCCATGGCTCATCTATTTTTACTAATAGATGAAGATTTTGAGTAGCACTGAGGAAAGAAAAGTTATAAAAATCATTAATTGTGATTATCTAGGAATAATACAAAAAATATTGCTGTTATTTTTGGTGAAGAAGGTCAATTTGTATAGTTTATTTCAACATAAATAAAATGTGGATGTGTTGGGAAAAAATCTTTAATTGAGAACATACTGAAATTAAGTCAGTTCCCAGGTTTTCATAAATTTTTTAAATTTATCTTTTCATGATAATGCCTTCCTCATTATTTTGAACTGAACATTTAATGCTATCCTTTTTCACTTTACTCCCCAGCAAGACATCAATCTTTAGAAGATGGTGTATAAAATTTGTGCTCATTATTTGGTAGCAACTTGTAATCACACGTTACTTGCTAGTGTGGTTGTCTCTGATACGTGTGGCTGGTACAAAGTCTGCGTGTGCTCAGCCATTCCAGAGGGGAACCTGCACTTCAGTCTGTTTCATATGCAATGTCTCACTGTGTGTCATCCGTGAAGAACAGAGACCATGACATAATCCCCTACATATCTCAAGATGCATTTCTAAAAAGTAAGAATACTTTCCTACATAGCAAGCAATAATGCTACCACAGCTAAAATTAATCATCTAATATCCTGTATATATTCAAATTCCCTCAAAATGTCGTTTGTAGCTTATTTGTTCAAACCAGGAACCACACCCAGACCATGCATTGGGACCAGTTGTTAACGTCCCATGGGTGTCTTAGTGTAGTCTCTTGTCTTTTCTTCGTGGAATCTCCTTGTTTCAGCCACTGGGCCTTAGAGGACCCCTTGCTTACCTGTGGTGTCATTTAACTTGTTGCTCTCTCCCCTGTGTTTTTTTATTATTATTATTATTGATTTCAGAGAAGGATAGAAACATCATTGATGAGAGAGAATCATTGATTGGCCGCCTCCTGCATACCTCCTATTGGGGATCGAGCCCACAAACTGGGCATGTGCCCTTGACAGGAATCAAACTCGGGACCCTTCAGTCCACAGTCCGACACTCTATCCACTGAGCCAAACTGGCTAGGGCTCCCCTGTATTTCTTTGAAGTTATATCTATGGGGCTTGCTTCCAGGCTGCTCCACACATCCCTACTGGTTCCCAGTGGAGGATGCAGAGGCTACAGTTAATCTGCAAGTTTCTCCCAAGGAAGAGTGATGTTCACAACCAATTCGCTCAGCTTTATGACTCACTTGACCTCACAACAGCAGTGACCTCAGAGCCTCAGGTGGTGATCAACAGATCTATCAGATCCAAAATACATTCCATGAACAAGAAAATGAACTTGATTTGCAAAAGTCCATAGCTGGCCATATACAGGATGGGGCAAAGGTAGTTTCACAGTTGTTCATATGGAAAATAATATAATCCTATATAATAAAGAGGTAATTATGCAAATTGACCATCACTCCAACACACAAGATAGCCATCCCCATGTGGTCAAAGATGGCTGCCCCCATGTGGACACAAGATGGCTGCCACAAGATGGCCTGCAGGGGAGGGCAGTTGGAGGTGACCAGGCCTGCAGGGGAGAGCAGTTAGGAGCGACCAGGCCTGCAGGGGAGGACAGTTGGGGGGAACCCAGGCCAGCAGGGGAGAGCAGATGTGGGTGACCAGGCCAGCAAGGGAGGGCAGTTAAAGGTGACCAGGCCAGCAGGGGAGGGCAGTTGGGAGCACCGAGGCTTGCAGAGGAGGACAGTTAGGGGCAACCAGGCCGTCAAGGGAGGGAAGTTAGGGGTGACTGGGCAAGCAGGGGAGGGCAGTTAGGGGCAATTGGGCCAGCAGGCGTCTATCAGCAGTTAGGTGTTTATCAGGCTGGCAGGCAGAAGTGGTTAGGGGCAATCAGGCAGGCAGGCAGGTGAGCAGTTGGGAGCCAGCAGTCCTGGATTGTGAGAGGGATGTCTGACTGCAGTCAGACATCCCTCGAGGGCACCCAGATTGGAGAGCGTTCAGGCTGGGCTGAGACACACACACACACACACACACACACACACACACACACACACGCATGAATTTCATGCACCAGGCCTCTAGTAATTAATAACAATACAAGAATTAACCTGTGTTTCTCGTACTCACAACTGTACATCTACTTTTGCCCCATCCTGTGTAATTTTTATTTGCTCAGGAAAAATGACCTCCACATCGATAATAATGATAATAACCACCAGGCAGGCAATAAACGCTTTGACAGTGACTTGGTACCCTAGGTAAGCCATGTGGCTGCTTGGGACCTCAGTTATCGCCAAGGCAAGTTTGTAATAAATGATATGAATGTCCCTCATGGCTTTTAGCTTCAATAAATAGATTTCCCTTTTAGTGAAGTCTTCCAGTTAGTTACCTAGAGATTTGTAACTGGTGAAACCTCCTAAGAAAAGGGTTAGACCTCACATCAGTTGTGCTTGAGCTTGTAATAACATGCCCATAGGGCCAGGCTAGGGTCTCATCTGTAATTTTGCCCCTTGTATCTGCAAATACTAGTAAGCAGGCACGACAACACACCATACACCACACCACACACAAACACACGTATCCTCCCCCCCCACACACACACACACCTTTGCAGATATCATTCATTCATCAGTAGGGGCAACCCATGCATGGGACTTTTTTTTAAACACTCACACCTTCCCCCACCCCCCCACCCCCGCTCTGCACACATTGAAGCTGTATGTAGTAAATGATTCTCATCTGAGATTAGCAGCCAGTTAGAAAAACCTTTTAGGAACAAGGAAGATGTGTTTGATAGCTTCTGGCTCAGAAAAAAAACACACACGCAGCCAACCAAACAGCACTTCTGGGCGTTCTGAGCTATCAAGTTTTAATCAGCGTTCTCGGTTTTACTCACCATCCATCTTCCCTTTTACCATTAAAAGTAAACCCTCCCTTGAACTTTTGCCCTCGGAGGGGCGTTTTTTGCTGTTGTTGTTTTGCTTCTTTGCATTCTTTCAACAGAACTAGAATGCCCACAAGGGGTACCTGAGATTTGGAATAAGTGCCACTCCCAGTGTCTCTGATTTCCCAGAAATGATGCCTCTTGGGCTAAGCTCATTCCTACAAGGCCAGTGTGCTTGGACCCTGTGTATGTTTTCTTATCTTTTCTCTAAAAACTAGTGGCCCGGTGCACAAAATTCATGAACAGGGTGTATCCCTCAGCCCAGCCTGCACCCTCTCACAATCCAGGACTGCTGGCTCCTAACCACTCACCTGCCTGCCTGCCTGATCACCCCTAACCACTCTGCCTGCCAGCCTGATCACCCCCAACTGCCCCCTTTCCAGCCTGATCACCCCCAACTGCCACCCCCCACTGGCCTGCTCACCCCCAACTGCCCTCCCTAGCCGGCCTGATCGCCCCTAACCACCTCTGTCTCAGCCCTGCCACCATGGCTTTGTCCAGAAGGACGTCCAGAAGGTCTCCCGGTCTAATTAGCATATTACCCTTTTATTAGTATAGATAATCCCAAAGAAATATGCCCAAATGAGAGTCAAGCAGGAAAATGTGGGCCATGAACTGGACCAGAATCAGTTGGGAAACCTAAGCTGAACATCTCTCCTCCTCGCAGAAAAAAGAGCGACTTTTAAACTAAGGGGTGAGGGGTATGTAACTGGCTCACAGACTGTAACTAGCTCCACTCCTCCGTGTTTATTACGTAAACCCCTTGAGCCCCGTTTCCTTGTTGTGCCGGGGCTTATGAGACCAGGTGAGGACACAGCCTGCACCTTCACTCCCAAGCCTCCCGGGAGCTCCCTCTGGACTCTTGTGATCCAATTTCAAAATGACTTGTCTGTTCCACCTGCTCTGAAAGTCTCATGGTGGCCTCTTACTGAAACATTTGAGTCTGGCCTAAGTATTTGAACAAAATCTAAAATAAGGAAAGATTCCTTTCAGGCAAAGAAAATCTCACACAATGCTAGTATTAGAGAATTCGGTTATTCCCTTTTGTTCATTTTCATCACCTACAAAAAGCATTTATTAAGATAAACTCGTCATAAATGCCCATCCAGCATCTAAATTAGCTCAGGATTCCAAAGTCCTTTCCTGTTCATTTCTGCTCTTCCCCACTAACACACACACACACACACACACACACACACACACACACACACACACATTCATGCACATCATATATACACATGCGCACCCCTACATGCATCTCATACGTTCATACACATGTTAACACACCCATACACAACACATGCACATGTATATGCACACACACACACACACATGCTCATGGACACACACTCTTTTTACATTCTCTTGGCATAATTTCTTTTTTTGTTTAAATATATATTTGATTGATTTCAGAGAGGAAGGGATTTAGGGAGAGAGAGAGAAATATCAGTGATGACAGAGAATCATTGATTGGCTGCCTCCTGCACGCCCCTTACTGGGGATTGAGCCCACAAACCAGGCATGTGCCCTGACTGGGAATCGAACCGTGACCTCCTGGTTCATAGGTCGACATTCAACAACTGAGCCACACCGGCCGGGCTCTGCATAGCAAATTTTTTAAAAATACAGGTTAGTTTTATTAACTAATGTCACCCCAATAAATTTAAATAAAATAAAAATCCAGGGAGAGATCAGTTCCCATGTCTGCCCCACGAGCTGTATTACCCACTCACACTCCAGGAAAGCGACTTCCTGCACTTTGTTTTTAAATTCAACTGTCAGAGCTGTTTTCTTTCAGCTGTAAATAATTTTTTCAAGGAGCAATCCCTCCAAATGCCTCTTTCTCCGAGAGCATCTTAGAGCAAGCATGTCAAACTCAAAGGCTAACACAGGCTAAATAAACGAGGCATGCGGCCCACGGGGCGCGAATTTGACATGCTTGTTCTGAGTTCAGTCTGTGGGTTCCTCACAAGGATGAGGAAGTAAACAAACCTCCTCCAACAACCACAGCCTACAACGTTGAGTGAACAAACACCAATTTCTATAGTAAAAATCCCATAACAAATTTTGCGGCCTCAAGGTTCAGATCAACAATTCGTAGAATTATTGTTTTAATGATGACATTACAGGAAAACTATTGGCTCTTTGGGTAAAGACAATGAGGTAAAATAGTAGTCCAGACTTAGCCAAGTTCACGATCCTTTTTATTTGGAGCAAACAAAGGCACTCTCACAGCAGACGTGTCTACAGCTTCTCATTCTCTCAAGATCTCTCTTTTTGAAAAAAAAAAAAAATTTAAGGTTTTTTTTTTTTGTTCTACTTTTTGTTTTTATAATATATGTAGCATTTAAGCATTTGCAAAATACAACATGTGGTTTTAAGTTTGACAAAGAATAGAAAAGATTTTAGGGATGTTAATAGCTAATCTCCATGGCATTAGGTGAAAACGTAGGCGTGTGTGTTAGTTCACCCGTCACTTTGAATGCTTCTCTGTCACCACGTTTACCCAGAGGCGCTGTGCTCCAGCGTCTCCCTTGACTTTGGAGGAAATGTTGAAGGGGTCATCATATTTGGGCTGAAGTCCTTGTAAATTGTAAGTATTCATGGAATCTTTCCGAATAAAGAAGATCAGCACAAGATGATTTTGTTAAGTCAGGTGGTGTTTCTTTCTTGACACCACATTCTGACAGTTGTTAAAAGAGAAAAATACAGTAGCATTGATTTTTCATCTACTATTCATATCTTTGTTCACTGTTCTTGGGAATGGATGTAAATTAGCCAGGTTTTTTTTTTTTTCTTCTGAAAATCAAGTGTGTGAAAGGCTTTTATATATATATATATATATATATATATATATCCCATTGATTTAATCCATTTCACAAGAAAAAATGCAAAATTAAAAGGCATTAAAACCAGCACTTCTTTAATAAAATGATCATTATGATTAACTGATTTGAAAAATTACAAAACACTGTTTTTTATACATTAGAAATAAAAACTAAACACAGTGGTCTTTATTTGCCCAATAAAATTTCTAGGGGGTTTAAAATTATTTTTTACTTAAAATACTTAAGTATGATTCTTAGCCCATTGGGCAATTTTGTTGATGTGGTTAACTTATAGGTTGGTGTAACTAATGTACCCCTCAGTCCATGTCAGGCATGCGAAAACCATCACTTTGATTTTCCAAGATCCGATTAAATGTTTATTTTTCCTATTTCATGGGGAAGGAGGAGACTATGCATCATTTTTTTCACCATACTCCAATTTCTTTATGGATTAAGTTATTACATATGTGTCCTTATCCCCCTATCCCTCCCACTCATGCCTAACCAATTGTCTGTGTCCATTGGTTAGGCTTACATGCATGCATACAAGTCCTTTGGTTGATCTCTCCCCCTTACTCCCACCCTCCCCTACCTTCCCTCTGAGGTTTGATGGTCTGATCGATGTTCCTCTGTCTCTAGATCTGTTTTTGTTCATCAGTTTATGTTGTTTATTATATTCCATAAATGAGTGAGATCATGTAATATTTATCTTTCTCTGACTGGCTTATTTCACTTAGCATAATGCTCTCCAGTTCCATCCATGCTGTTGCAAATGGTAAGAACTCCTTCCTTTTTTTACTGCAGCGTAGTATTCCATTGTGTAGATGTACCACAGTTTTTTAATCCACTCATCTGCTGATGGGCACTTAGGCTGTTTCCAGATCTTAGCTATGGTGAATTATGCCACTATGAACATAGGGGTGCATATATCCTTTCTGATTGGTGTTTCTAGTTTCTTGGGAAAAATTCTTAGAAGTGGGATCACTGGGTCAAATGGGAGTTCCATTTTTAGTTTTTTGAGGAAACTCCATACTGTTCTCCACAGTGGCTGCACCAGTCTGCATTCCCACCAGCTGTGCACGAAGGTTCCTTTTTCTCTGCATCCTTGCCAGCACTTGTCATTTGTTGATTTGTTGATGATAGCCATTCTGACAGGTGTGAGATGGTACTGCGTTGTCATTTTGATTTGCATCTCTCGGATGATTAGTGACTTTGAGCATGTTTTCATATGTCTCTTGGCCTTCCTTCTGTCTTCTTTTGAAAAGTATCTATTTAGGTCCATTGACCATTTTTTGATTGGGTTGTTTATCTTCCTTTTGTTAAGTTGTATGAGTTCCCTGTAAATGTTGGAGATTAAACCCTTATTGCTGATAATATTGGCAAATATGTTCTCCTATGCAGTGGGCTTTCTTGTTGTTTTGTTGATGGTGGTTTTTTTTTTTTTTCTGTGCAAAAGCTTTTTATTTTGATGTAGTCCCATTTGTTTATTTTCTCTTTAGTTTCCATTGCCCTAGGAGCAGTATCAGTGAAGAAACTGCTTCAGCATATGTCTGAAATTTTGCTGCCTGTGGATTCCTCTAGTATTTTCATGGTTTCCCGTCTTAAGTTTAAGTCCTTTATCCATTTTGAGTTTATTTTTGTGTATGGTATAAGTTGGTGGCCTAGTTTCATTTTTTTGCATGTATCTGTCCAATTTTCCCAACACCATTTATTGAAGAGGCTGTCTTAACTCCATTGTATGTTCATGCTTCCTTTGTTGAATATTAATTGAGCATAGTGGTTTGGGTCGATTTCTGGGTTCTCTATAATATGCATCATTTTGTACCCCACTCACCCAACCTCCCGCATGTTTTCCATGAAGCTGATCTAAATTCCAGTAGGAGAAAGCTCTGTACATTGACGATTGCTGTAGACATATCAGATTTATATTTGGTTATTGTATTGCTTTTTTATTAGTATTCCAGTTTAAGAGGAATGGGACCAGGGGAGTAGCTGTCAGAACAAAGAAGAGGGTAGTGGCGATTTGGAAAGTCATTTCAGGAGATAACATTGCTGGATACGCTGGGAGCAGCAGGAGGGAAAGAAGAACTCATAGATGAATCGTCTCATGTGTGGATGGTGATAAAATGATTGGTGATGCAATGGGGTCAAGACAGACTGGGGGACTCTCTTTGGGTGCACTGAATTTCGGTAGACTTTGGGACACCCCATTGGAGAAAACTTGTAAGCTAAACAGAAGTTGGGTGTGCAAGTGAGAAGCATGGCTTGAAGGTGCAGATTTGATGGCCATCCTCAGACATGACAGGTGAAACCCCGGGAATGAATGGAGTCGCACAGACAAGGAGGGAACAGCACTAAGACAGAGCAGCTGAGCAGAGACTTGCAAGGGACATCAACTTTCAGAGGTGAGCAGGAGCAGAGCCAGTGCTGGGGAGTGAGGAGCAGGAAGGACAAGGCAGAGCAGCAAACACCAAGGAAAGGGTGAAGAAGGAGGAGGTCCTTGCTGCAATGCTGACTGCGATGAGGCACTGGATTTGGCACCCACCAGGCCAGCTGGTGGCTTTCGAGGCGTCTGTTTCAATAGGGAGGAGAAGAAAACAGCCAGGCTTCGGGGTGACGGACAGGTGGCGTGGGAGCTGTCGTGAGAGAGTGCTCTCTCAAGGAGTTGAGCAAAAAGAGAGAAGGAAAAGGTTTGGGCAAAGGACATGTCCGTTTGGGGTTAATGTTTGTCATTGTTTTGTTACATTTTAAATCTGGGGGAGACTTGAACATGATTTTAACCCGAGGAGGGATCAAAGAAAGAGGAAGAGAATGAAGATAGAGGAGCTAAAACCAATGAAGAAGAGCCCTGGCCAGTGGCTCAGTTGTTTGGAGTATTATCCTCTTACACACACACACATACAAAAGGTTGCAGGTTCTATTCCTGGTCAGGGCACATACCCACATAGTTCAATGCCCTGTTGGCTTGTGCATGGGAGGCAACCAGTCGATGTTTCTCACATTGATCTCTCTCTCTCTCCCCCACTCCCTCCTTTCCTCTCCCTCTCAAATAAATGAAAACAAATTCTTGGTGAGGATTAAAAAAAGAAAGAAAAGCAAAGAAAGGGCATCCAGCTTTCTTGGTGACCTGCAGTTTCTGCCTCATTTCTTCTTTAAAGAGAACAGAAATGAGGCCTGACCATTGGGAGGAAGGTGCCTTCATTGTGGTGAGCACATAAAATAATGGCAAATGAAACCAAAGGTGCTTTTGTATCAGCTTTTATTTTCTCTTTATATCATTAAATAAAAGTAAAGTCCACTTAATAATGAAATTCGAATTACAAGCCTGTATAGAGATCAACCACCCCCCCACATCTATCACCTTCTCTTATCCCAGCCCAGATTTGGGGCTAAGGAGTTTATTGCTCTGCCTTTCCGAATTTATTGTATGTGCATTTGTATCTAACCAGCTGGGATCTTACTAGGACGCCTATTCTCCAACTTGATTTTTCATTGTATTACGCATCTTTCCGTGTCAGTGCACATGAATTCTTCCTTGTTCTGACAGCTGCAGAAAATTCCACTTTCTTGCAGCATAATTTAGTTAACATTCCCCCAAAACAGGAACATTTAACCGATCTCAAGATTTTTACCACGTCAAAACCTCAGTAAACATCTCTGTACACACGTCTTGGTGCTCTTGTTTTCTCTTCAATAAATTCTTAGAAGTGAAGGCAAATCACTGGGTCAAAGGGTGTGTGCATTTTCAGTTTTGATACTAATTTTTAGTTTGCTTTAAAAAAAAAAAAAGCCATACTGCTCTGTCTACCAAAGTTTTGAAGAACGTCTTTTTGCTCATGCCCAAGGCAATAATGAGTGGTAATCATCTTTAAGTACTTCCTGGCTTGTTGATGGCTCACTTTGAGCAGAAATGCAGGGCTATCAGGGAGCTAACTTTTCTAGAAAAGCAGAAGAGGGGTCATCCGTTGGATTTGAAGAGGAGGAAGGGGATGAATGTGTGAGGACTAGGACCACTTTAGGAGACAGCTCCTTAGGTGAGGTGGAGCAGCAACTGACCCAGAAGGTCTAAGCAGCTGGAAAGCCCAGAGGAAGTTGGGGGTCTTGCGGGGGAAAGTCCAAACATTTTTATAACGCCAATACAGTTAATTATGTGACTTTTCTGGTTTGGCAGCAAGAACCAAAAAGTGGGCAGCTGGATAGGTTTATGGCTGGAATGGATCGAGTTGATGGTGTAACAGAGTCACTTGGTGAGAAATAGACACTTCTCATGGTTGAGTGATGACGTGGAGGTCTGCACTTGGGAGTATGAGAGGTGAGTCGAGGAGAAGGGCTGATAGGGCAGAGGGACACAGAAGGTCCAACAGACGACAGTTCGGTGACAGTCAGGTCAGGGGCGAGGCTGAAGGAGAGTGAAGGAGTTGGTGGGGTGCGCAGGGAGCTGGTGATGACCAGAGAGGCCTTTCCTGAGTTCCAGATGTCCGCGCCGCAATGGCCACTGCGGACCATGGGGAGGTGTGGGGAGCGGAGCAGGTGCTACAGGGAAACAGAGCTAAAGGTGGCTAGCCAGCAGCAGGAAGAGCCAGGACAGAGCGGGGCCGGGTGGGTCCTCACGGGGATGGCAAGACAGGGTGGAGTCCGATGCTGCAAACCTCGGGGTGTGCCTGAACAAGTGGAGAGTCAGAGGTTTTTCTACTCGTGACTTATTCACCGATATTTTTAGCAAAGCAGTGATATTTTGGCAACATTAACTCCTAAAACTAGATGCTAATCTAATATTTAAACCCTTGGGGTTTGTTAGGGAACTCACAAGTCAGGCCGTTTCAGGTTTATGCTCTCTCTGCCCTTTCTACCTCGCTTCCCCAAGCTCACTCTTTCCAGGCCCTCAAGAGTCCACTCAGGGATCTTCCTCGATGCTTGCCTTGGAGCCCTAGATTGAGCTAAGTGCCCCTTACCTGGCTTCCCAAAAGATGACCACGTAAAGTGGACATGACCTTCTAATGGGTCGCTCTCTCCTATCACACAGGAGCCTGGAGCGGGGACCTCGTTCCTATCATCTTTGAGCTTATTATCTTCCTCAGTGCTTGCCTGGGAGCCCTCCTTGCGGGAGGGTTCAGGTTGATCATATAATAAAGATTCCTTCCTTCAAGGAGCTTGAAATGCAGTCGTGGGAAGGACAACCGGGCATAAACTAAGAACGGCATGTCCTTCATTGAATTTACCCATCTCATTGAGAAAACCTCCATTCTTGAACATACTTGCACGGGGCCAATTCAGACCTTCCAAAGCATCCTTCCTTTGTAGGCAACACTTCCTGAGCAAACGGAAGTCTGTTTTTTTACCTTCTACGATGGAATGCAATTGGTGAACTCCTTTACACTGACAGTGGCCCAGTCAACATTTAGCGAAGGTCACATCTGGGAGTGCCCACCTTCCTAAGTAAGACCTGGTACAGGCTCTCCAATATTATGTATCTCTTTCTGCAATTTGAAATATGAAATGGAAATATACATCTCTGAATGCTTCTACTGCTTCACCTGATGCAGAGTCTGGTTCCTTGCTCAGGACAACCTTCTCTCCCTCAGAATCCTCACGCCCACCTACAACTATTCCACACACCCTCTTCAAGCTGAGCCCAAATTCCACTACCCTCTGAACCTCCCTCCACTTTCAACAGAGGGGACCATGCCCTTCTCTGATGCATGCCACTTATTGTCGGCTTTGAGATTGTTTTGCAAGCCTGCTTTCCCCCTTAACTTGTTTATTTTCTTAAAATTTTTAAAAATATATTTTATTGATTTTTTTACAGAGAGGAAGAAGAGGGATTGAGAGCTAGAAACATTGATGAGAGAGAAACATCGATCAGCTGCCTCCTGCACACCCCCTACTGGGGATGTGCCCGCAACCAAGGTACATGCCCTTGACCGGAATCGAACCTGGGACCCTTCAGTCCGCAGGCCAGCGCTCTATCCACTGAGCCAAGCCGGTGTCGGCCCCCTTGACTTGTTTATAAGGCCATGGGGGAAGGGGACAAATCCCACCTTGCCCACTGTCGCCTTCCCTATAATGTCTTTCCTGTGTCCAGTTTTCCATGAGCAATCGCTGAACACAAGAACTGAGCTTGCTGGTCTGACTCGGACACATTGGTGTACAATGGGGTGAAGGATGAGGATTTGGCGCGCGTCACCATATTCACAGGACATTTTTCTTGTACTTCCCCAGAAGGGATTCCTCACAACCCATGCCTGGCTTGCTTGTAGGTAGGCTTACCTTTTTTTTGATGATTTTGTTGTTTGTTTCCTCTGGGGGTTTTTAATGTGTGGAGAGTTATCAGTGAAACTAATCTTTCATTTTGGCTAAGAAATTAGCTTCATCCACACACTCTTAAAGGGAGTTGTAGTGTTTCATGGTAAACCACTTCCTTGCCTGACCTTCTTTAAGGCCTACGATAGGGATTTTACTAATCTAATTTGTCAGCACCCTCCAATACTCTGCCGGCCACTAGAGCATTTTGAAACCAACTACCGAAGGAGCAAACAGCGGAAGAACTGAAAATAACCTCTTACACTGGAGACCCACTCAAATGCCCGAGCTCCTGTACAGGCTGTTTCAACCCGGGGCTCTTCCCTTCTTGAAAGTCTTGGATATGTTCTCAGATATAGCTGGGCAGGGTTGGAGAAGGGGATGGCCAGCATCCATGACATGCAGGATGCCATATCCCCAAAGCTCTGCCTTCTTCAAGATAATCCCCCACACGATTTCCCCTTAAACATTTCCCACCTACTACCAGTCCAGTGTTTCTCGAACCTTCCTCTTTCCCATATGACCTTCAAGATTTTTGCATTTTCTGCATGCCACCTCTATTAATTGTTTAGAAAATGATTTTCTGCCCGGCCGGCATGGCTCAGTGATTGAGTGTCGGCCCGTGAACCAGGAGGTCATGGTTTGATTCCCAGTCAGGACACATTCCCATGTTGCAGGCTTGATCCCTGGTGTAGAGCATGCAGAAGGCAGCCAATCAATGATACTTTCTCTCATCATTAATGTTTCTACCTCTCTCCCTCTCCCTTCCTCTCCGAAATCAATAAAAATATTTTTTAAATGATTTCCTCTTTTTACTCAGGTAAAACCTCATCTTAGTCCCCCCAAGCTCACGCAAAGATCTATACACTTGATCTTAGCCAAAAGGCCGAGAAGCGATCACGCAAAGATCTATAGAGTAGGGGGACCTACGGCTTCGTGAATCCCTCCACTGCTCCCCTCAGGTTCCCACTACCACGGCCACAGAAACTTGCACACAAGGGGGCTCTGTAAATAGTGGCTGAATGAGTGACACTGTCAACACAGCCCAGAAGACCATGATCACCTTCCCATTCCTCCTTTGTCTAGTCTAGCTTGTAAGCGCCTTGAAATGGGTGGTCCCAGTGGTACCACCAGTTTCTGGCAGCCATTTATAAACTCCCAAGAGCCTCATTTAGTAATAATCTAAAAAGAGTTGATCTCAGGGAACTCATACAACTTAACAAAAGGAAGATAAACAACCCAATCAAAAAATGGTCAATGGACCTAAATAGATACTTTTCAATAGAAGACAGAAGGAAGGCCAAGAGACATATGAAAACATGCTCAAAGTCACTAATCATCCGAGAGATGCAAATCAAAATGACAACGCAGTACCATCTCACACCTGTCAGAATGGCTATCATCAACAAATCAACAAACGACAAGTGCTAGCAAGGATGCGGAGAAAAAGGAACCCTCGTGCACTGCTGGTGGGAATGCAGACTGGTGCAGCCACTGTGGAGAACAGTATGGAGTTTCCTCAGAAAACTAAAAATGGAACTCCCCTTTGACTCAGTAATCCCACTTCTAGGAATTTTTCCCAAGAAACTAGAAACACCAATCAGAAAGGATATATGTACCCTTATGTTCATAGCAGCACAATTCACCATAGCTAAGATTTGGAAATAGCCTAAGTGCCCAAGAGCAGATGAGTGGATTAAAAAACTGTGGTACATCTACACAATGGAATACTATGCTGCAGTAAAAAAAGGAGTTCTTACCATTTGCAACAGCATGGATGGAACTGGAGAGCATTATGCTAAGTGAAATAAGACAGTCAGAGAAAGATAAATATTACATGATCTCACTCATTTATGGAATAAAATGAACAACATAAACTGATGAACAAAAACAGATCTAGAGACAGAGAAGCATCAATCAGACCATCAAACCTCAGAGGGAAGGTAGGGGAGGGTGGGAGTAAGGGGGAGAGATCAACCAAAGGACTTGTATGCATGCATATAAGCCTAACCAATGGACACAGACACCAGGGGGCTGAGGGCATGAGTGGGGGGGATAGGGGAATAAGGACACATATGAAATACCTTAATCAAAAAATAAAGAAATTTTTTAAAAAACTTGTTCCAGAAATGAAACAGAAGCAAAAACAAATAAATAATAGTTGATCTTCATTTTATTTATGTTGAACTATGCTAATAGGTATTTGTGGTCTGGTTTGTATGCCTCCCATCCAATCCTTCAGAACTGATACATACATGCGCGCGCGCTTTTAAAAATTGTCACAACAACTTAAAAAAATAGAGTGAGACTAAGAAGCTCCCTCTTAAAGTAGGATGGGAATGTTCTGCTTCACAGCTCGAAGTGTTTGCTTTAGTGATCAACCCAAGCTAGTAAACAACCCAAAGCACAAGTTCAGCCTTTTCATGAGCCAAATTCATCAATTTAAGACCAAAATATGTGTTCATATTTGCTGACACTATTTAGACAGCTTATGTAACAACCCTCCACTCAGCTGGATAGATTGGCTAAAAGTGATACGACATCCTTGGTACAGAAGATTTTAGGTTAAAATAGGATTTGAAATAAGAACAATGAGCGACTTTGTATAACAACTTACAAAATTCCCAAGCCACAAATATAGTCACAAATAAAATATTTGGCCACTGCGTTAGTCCCCCTACATTAATAACACTTAGCAAGCACAGGAGTTTGCCTGTTAAGAAAATACACTTACGTTTCCTTCGAATACAAACTGACAACTCTATTTTCTTAAATGTCATAAAAGTGTTTATGAAATTCTTTGTCTTGTATCCACACCTATTCAAGTGAATTCAATGAATATCTATTGTAGAACAGAAGACAGTGAAGATCAACTATTGGAATGGACTATGTCTAGCCCATAGTAGGCACTAAATAATGGCAACTATTATTATCAAATTCAGCACTCACTCACTGAACAGAAATGTGAGAAGTGCATGGTAGAGCAGACATTTCACTGAGCTGGGAGGGGTCCTGATGGAGTGGGGGCTTGAGAACCGGCCCTTTTGGACCTTGCAGGGAGCCAGAAATTCTGCCCAGAAGCCATTGGAAGGCCAAAGTGAAGTTGGACAGGAAATGAAAAGAAAAATGAAATTCTTTTTATCAGAATGTAATTAACACCCACTGTCCCAGAATAGTTCACATCTGCTTTCTGGTTTTGCTCTTGAAAACATTTATATTAGTTTCGTCCCAAACTCAAACCTCAGATGTCCCCACCCAACCCTCTGAGGTCTGGAACATGTGACCTTGGTGCTGGGTCTCTTCTTCCATAACGTAAACAGGTGGAACCAGATCTCTAAAATCCTTTCTAGACTTTTAGGTCCCAGTTGTGATCCATTTTAAGTTGCAAAATGGAGTGGCCAAAATCAACATAAACCCAAAAAGCATTACCTAAGCTACTGTATCTACTCATGAGTCAGGGCTAATGCCAAATACCTCTCCTCAAGTTTCAGTCCCCCAGATTCCTCCCCTCTCGACTAGTATGCTCCTTATTCGATGTGTTGAGCTCACTTCTTCGATTACTCATTGCCTCCCCCGTGACGGCATCTGGATCACATTTCGGCCTTCAGAGCCTACAGAAATGCCTACCTAATGGCCAATGCCCCCTCAATGGCTTTCACCGCCCAGCCCCAACCCCGTGGTCTCTGCAGTATGTTTGCTCTCCTACACGGTTGCTCTTCTAGGACGGCGTTAAAGAGTGGGCCCCATCGCTCCTGGGGTGTCGGAAGGGACCCAGGCCTCACGATGCGTTGGACTTGCTGGCGGCGGAGGCTACGGAAGCCTTCTTTCAACAAGCTTGCAGGGTGATTTTAGGCATAATGGTTTGAAATTCGCTGCTCTTTCAACGACTAAGTTCGCGATTATTTTTTAAGGAAGAATGGTGTTTTATTAGAGATTTTTTAAAAACCAGGAATATAAAAGAAAAGGTAGGCGGGGTGGGAAGCGTGTCTTTCAAAGCTCTAAGGTCCAGGAACCGGGCACTGGTGCTGTCGGCCTATCTCAGCCAAGTGGGAACTCCTGGAGAGAAGAGAAAGTCTGGAGGGGGGGGCACCCGACGCCCCGGGAATCCGTCGAAAGGTCAAGAGTCAGTTGGGTGGCCAAAGCCCTCTGGGTCGCCAGGCTGCTAGCCGTGAGGGATGAGCCCTGCGCAGCCTCAGATTCCAGGCTCCAGCGTGGAGGCCCCAAGCAGCCCCGCCCCTTCTGTTACCTTGGCAACAGAGGCCCGCCCGCAGACAGCGTGGCGCGAAAAGGTGGGACTTCTGGCTCTGGGAACCAGTGCGCATGCGGAGACCGGCCAGTCACAGGGCGCTTCCTGTCACGTGATCTCAAAGACCAATAAAATAGTCTAACTCTAGGGTCACGTGCCTCCGTTGCCGTTAGCAACCAGAGGCTTCTAAACAGCCAGCCCGTCCCCCGCAGCCGCTGCGGCCCAACCTCCTTGGTGGTCCCAGTTTTGGCAGGGCTGCGCCTGGCCTCTCCCGCTCCTTGAGGCCGCTCACTCCCACCTGCCGCCATGGTGAGTAGCGACCCGCTGGCACCGTGCCGGGAGTGGGCAGTGGCCGGGGCTGGAGACGCGGAGCGGGGCCCCGCAGTGATGGCGTGGCCTGCGGCGGGTTTGAGCCCGCTTCTGGGCCTCCTTGAGGGGAGGCCGCACCGGGTCCGAGGGCACAGTTAACCTCGCCGTAGCCTATCCGGGATAGTCCTGGCTGAAGAAGCCCTGCCCAGGCGGCCTCGCTCCGCCGCGTGGCGTGGCGTTACTCCTCGCCAGGTCACGCCGCGCAGGCGGATGGTGAAGAGAGCTGGCGGGACTCGCTGCTCTTAGGATTCTCATTCGCTTCCAAAAACTCCAAGTGTTTACACACACACACACACACACACACACACACACCCTTTTACAGCATAAACAATTATGTGTTAAGGAGCCGAGGGAGAACGTGGTTGAATCCAGCTTTCTGATGTGAGAATGACTTTAAGGGTCCAAGCCTCCCGTTTTACAGCTGAGGAAACTTGGTTGACATTTCATTTCGTTTTGACCTGTTGAAAAGAGGCCCCGTTTTCCTGTATGCCAAAACAGTGTAACTATAAAATGAAAAAGAATTTCATTCATCTTGAGCTCATAGTTGTCAAGCTGTCATCTGGTTTAAATTCAAGACCAATTAATGGCTATGTCAAAACCAAATCTAATGTTTAAAACTGTATGAGAGGAGGTAAAGTTGAGTTGCTGTAATAGACAGCTAAAAAACAGTGACTTAAAGAATACAGAGGTTAGTTTCGGCTCTCGCTTAACCGCCATCTCTCTGCTCATCTCAGGTGTGTGAGTCAGTGCTGCTCCATTAAGTCATTCAAAGATACAGGTCCCTTCCATCTTGCGGCTCCCCCAACCCCTAGGCCCTAGGGCATAGTTACTGTCTGCGGGTTCAGCCTAGTCACACCTCCTCCAAGGCTCAGAGAACGGGTGTGGCAAAGCCTCTCCCCGCGCCCCCTCCCCATCTTAAGGCCCAGGCTTTAGAAGTAGCCCTCATCTCTTCTTCTGCCATCCATTACCGAGAAGTAGTCGTGTGGTCACACCTGACTGCAGGGGGCTGGGAAGTGTCCCCTGGTCGGGCAGCCATGCACCTGAGAAGAAGGGGAACAGGATTTAATGGCCATCTGGCGCCTCCACCACAAGATAGCCTGCGTTGTCATTGTTGGTTCCTTTGTTACAGTTTTAAGACTAACAAATTACTTCTCTCTCTTTCAGGCAGAGTTGGGCCTAAATGAGCACCATCAAAATGAAGTTATTAATTATATGCGTTTTGCTCGTTCAAAAAGGGGCTTGAGACTCAAAACTGTAGATTCCTGCTTTCAAGACCTCAAGGAGAGCAGGTATCCCGGTGGGAACACGGGTCCTTCCGGCAGCCAATGTGGGGAGGCTGTGGCAGAGGCCAGGCAAACCATTGCCAGGGTTATCACGGTCAGTTATCACTGAGAGCAGCTACATAGCCCATGGGTGTGTGAGACTCACATTAAATTGTGGTGGGAGCAATCTGTTCTCAAACCTGCACGCATAAGGGGTTGCAGTGGGACCATGGGCCTGTCACCTCCACCTCCTGAGTCTGTATTTCCATCTGCAGAGTTGAGGGGATTGAAGAAGTCGGCCCCAAAATTCCCTCCCAACTCAAACACTGTCTGTGGGAGATGGATTTTTAATGCTGTTGTTGATGATGATGTTCACCTTTATGGAATAGTCAGTGGTCCATGGCGTTTTAACTGAGAGAAGTTAGATTTTTTGTTTTATTTTATTTTCGAGTCTCAAGAATGCTAGGAGAAGCAACATATAATTATCATTGGTTTGTTCGTAGGCATGTACTACCTTATGAATAGTTTCTACAATTACTGAAATGCTAGATAGATAATAGAAAGGAGAAATTGCAGAGTGCGCCTGGGAAAGCACCTGAGCTGGTTGTCGGCTGAGTGCAGTGACGTTGGCAGAGTCAGGTGTGTCATCAGCCTGACCCTTACTTAGCTCAAGCGCCAGGGGGTGGGTTGCATTATCTAAGTTCAGCCAGGCGCAAGGAACAAACCAATTATCCGGGCTCAGCCAGAAGTGACAATTACAAAGAAGCCAGAAGAATGAAGAATTGCAGCTTGATCCATAACCATGATCTCACATAATTTCCTTTGGCTTAAACTGTAGTAAAACTTCCTGGAATCATGTCGTATATAATAAAGGCGATGCACCAGCTCTGGGTCACTGTCTCTCCATCGGAGGGCAGCTGTCCCACCCGGTCCCAGCTTTCCCTACTGTCTCTGTGTCTGTCTCTTTTTCTCAATCCCCTGTCGCCCCTACTCGGGACTCGTCCACTCTAGCCATGCTGGTTGCAGCAAAGAGAGACTACTTATAAGAAATTATTTCTTCCAGGTGACTTTTGAAATTACTGTGACAAAACAAATTTCAGTGAAGAATAAAAAGATTTTTAAACTGAAAACTTAAAGAAAAAAGTAAATAATTTGGGGGAATGTCTCCGAGCATGTACTTGTATTAAAGGATGTCCACATTTGAAGAATGAGCCACAATTTAATTGCTTAAATAGGCATCAAAATTGAATGCAGCTGAAGTTATTAATAAAGGGGATAGCTCCCAGAAAGATTGTCACAATAACCCGTCATCCCCTCCGTGTCACAGTCGGGTTTCTTTTATTTTGTAATTGGTTTTTGTTGTTCATGCGGAAGTTTGGGTTGTTGCATTGCAGGCTGGTGGACGAGACCTTCACCATAGATGAAGTCTCTGAGGTTCTGAGCGGGTTGCAGGCTGTGGTTCACAGTGAGGTGGAGTCGGAGCTCATCAACACGGCTTACACCAACGTGTTACTCCTGCGGCAGCTTTTCTCGCAAGCTGAGAAGTGGTACCTCAAGCTGCAAACAGATATCTCTGAACTTGAAAACAGGTAATAAAATTTGTACCTGCAGATATGACAATAGCAGCCCAAGCATGTTCTTAAAAGTTAGTGAATGTCTTCTCAGGGCATGTCCGCAAGAAAATTCAGACTGGGCAGCGGCAAAGCACGGGTCCTGAGTGACCTCTTGGGTGCCACTTGACGTCCTCTTCAAAATTCTCTGCTTCTACTGTTCCTGGGCATTAGAAACATATGAAATTGCCTTTTAGGCTATTACTAACTATTCCTTACAGTATATTTAGTAGCCCGATCAGCATTACAATAAATCTTTAGAGATAGGTCAACTAGACCTATCTTTTAAATAGGAAATGTAAAAATTTTTTTATAATCTAAACATCATCAAAAAGCTCATTAATTTTTTAAAAACCGGCAAGCTTGAAACTCCTCCTCAGAAAAGTCCTGCAGAAATCAGGAAAGACTGACCTCTGACCCTGGGGGCTGTTATCTAAGCACAGCTGCAGCTTGTGGGCCATGTTGAGTGTTGACCACACGGGTAGGGCCTGTGGTAGGGAAGGAAAACCATGAGCAGGTTGCTGGTGAGTAAATGAGAAGCCGGCTGGGAAGGAGCTTGGACGAGCAGGGACTGCATTCCTGCCGAGGCTCTTGTAGCATCGGCTCTCGCTCACCTTTTCAAAGGAGCGGAAGTAGTCAGGCAGCTCACCGGAACCACTGTCCCTGGGACTGTCATACTTCTTCAGGTGGCTCTCACTACTGTGATCCCATCTTTGTGAGGCTTCTCTATTAAAATCAGTTTGTCTTTCTTGAACATCTACTAGCTAGTGATGTATATTATATGATAATCTCCCTATAGCACCTCAGAAATACAGAGCTGCCTACAAATTTCAGACATATTTGTCTAACGTAGTTCTAGCAGTTACACTGCACTCAGTGGGTGGCAAGTCCTAGGTGCTGTGGCAGACTCAGAGTTGAGGCCTGTGTTCAGACGTTGACCGCTGGTAACTGGATAGTACCCTGACGTGGGGAGGTGCGCATCTTGCTCTGTTCTCCCAGCATGTGTGAGACTGGTTCCGGCGATTGTGTTCTTGTGCGCGTGATTTTACTTTAAATTCATTTAAAATAAATGTTTTTCAAATTTGCTTTTTACTCTCTAGGGAATTACTAGAACAAGTTGCAGAATTTGAAAAGGCAGAATTTACATCTTCCACTAAAAAGGTAATTTGTGGTCATTTTAAGTCCGTGCTGTAATAGCCAGTATTTAAAGTTCCCAAGTTACTCTGGCACTCAGAGGTGAAAGTGTGAGCCCTCAAGGTAAAGGATTCGATTTAAGAGCAGGATTGAAAAACTGTCTCAGATTTTCAGGCAGAAGAGGAAAAGTCTTGTAAATAACTGTGAAAGCCTGTTTTTGTCCACTGTCTCTCACACAACACACACACACACACACACACACACACACTCTCCCTGCTGTCCACCTGACTCCAGCCATATAAACTCTCTGCTCCCATGATGCAGAGTACAGGCATGTCAGCCACAGCAGCGAGCACATCCTTGCTCTGACACTCCAGAGCTGCGTGACCTTGAGCAGTTTACCTGAAATGGCTGAGCCTCGTTTTCCTGTCTGTCATGTGGAGACCGTACTAACAGGAGCTACTTCTTCTTTTAATCCTTCTCGTCATTTGCAGTGACTACTTGTTGCCCCATAAAAACCCCCGAAATGCTGCTGAGAGGAACCCGTGAATATACACATACGAACAATTTCCCAGGTATTCCTGTGGAACACGTTTCTGGATCAGAGGGAAGGGAGTCTTTTGGTTTTTGCACACATTGCTACACTGCCAAGTAATTCTTCATCTGTAGTGTGGTTGCCTAAACCCTCATCACTATTACTTTTCCCAGAGTCTGGGTTCATGCAGAAATCTGTTTCCGCTCCCACACGTTAAATGAAAGGGTAATTTTGGGTCATTTTCAATCCCAGTCCTGAGACGCTAGGGTTTTGTCCCTGCTCTGGCTTTAAACACCTTCCCTCCTTTCCTTCCATCTGTATTTTTTACAAAAGATATGGGAGGATGGGTTTCATGTTTTCCTCCCATTTGTATTGGGCCCTGGGATGTAGCAGAGAACCAAACCCAAGTGAATACCCTAGTCCGAGGAGCTGACTTTCCGTGGATGTGCTTACACAGTAGCTCCATTTAGAAAGTGCAAGTGTTCCATGATCACACGCGACTTATTCTGTGCTGCTTTCAGCTCGGTTTCGGTATTTCATTTCAGCCCATCATAGACATCATAAAGCCAAAACTTGCTCCACTTAACGAGGGTGGCACAGCAGAGCTCCTGAACAAGGTAATGTTGCCATCATTTTGGGGGGCGCAGATCCTCTATTCCATCCTCTCCTTGCCTCACAGCTCTAGAATGGAGACACTGAGGAGGAGGAGGCTGGGTCAGGGTTTGGTCCACGGAGGGTAATTAGTCTCTTGTTGTTTACTTAATGGTACCGGTGGGCCAGAAGAGGGCATACTTACCTTCTAGCAAGTCTGAAACAGCTCTTTAAAAAAAAAAGTTTTCAATTACAGTTGACATTCAATATAATTTTATATTAGTTTCAGGGGTACAGCATAGTGGTTAGACATTTATGTAATATACAAAGTGATCCCCCTGACAATTCTAGTACTCACCTGGCCTCACAGTTATTCCAGTATCTGAACATATTCCTGCGCTATGCTGTACATCTCCACTGAGCAGCTCTCGTTGCATTTTCTCATGGGGAAGTGAAGAGCATAGAATTCTGGACATTATTTATTGATGGGCATTTGAAATTTATAATCTGTGATAACAAAGGGAATTTTACTAAGATGTTTATAAAAATTACCAATATACAAATAAATACTTTTCATGATTCCTGTATTGTCAATATTATGCTAGATCTTGGCAGACAAAAAGCAGTCTAATACCTGGCCTTTGCCCTCAAACACCTCCCGGTCTCGTGGGAAGGGGGAGCTGGTATTCTGGAAGCAGAGATAGGGAAACGCTAGTTGTTGCCACAGGTGCCACCGGGCGGCAGCAAAGATGCAGGGCTGTGTGTAAGAGGAGCACAGACTTAGGGAAGGCAGTGCTGGACGGGGCTGAAGAGGAAAGACAGGTTAGGTTGTCAGAGGGAAGAGAAGGGCATGGCAGGCAGCACAGGGAGGAGGCTGGCAGGATGGGACCAGGCAGCACTCTGATGCAGTGGTGTAGTGTAGGCCGAGAATAGACAGGAGTCACAGGATCAGGTGGGTGAGAGACGGCAGGGAGGGGCTAGGCAAAGGCTGAGGGGGAGGCTGAGAGAGTCTGAGACATGAGAGAAGCAACTAGGGGTCTTAGAGCCAATGGAGACTCCAGATGCCACGGCCGGTACGCTGGGGAAGATGGGATGTTACCCATAACCAGGGCATGCAGGTTTTTATTATCTACTAGAGGCCCAGTGCATGAAATTCATGCATGGGAGGGAGGTCCCCTCAGCCCAGCCTGCACCCTCTGCAATCTGGGACATCCCTCTCACAATCCTGGACTGCTGGCTCCTAATCGCTCACCTGCCTGCTTGCCTGGTCGCCCCTAACTGCCCGCCCCTGCCAGCCTGATCACCCCTCACTGCCTCTGCGTGCCGGCCTTATCGCCCCTAACTGCCCCCCTGCCAGCCTGGTCGTTCCTAACTGCCCCCTGCTGCTGGCTAGGTCACCCCCAACTGCCCCCTCCCTGCTGACCTGGTTGCTCCTAACTGCCCCCCTCCCTGCCAGCCTGGTCACCCCTTACTGCCCCCCTGCTGGCCTGGTCACCCCCAACTGCCCCCCCATGCCAGCCTGGTCACCCCATGCAGCCTGCTGTTCAGTTGTTTGGTTGTCCCTCACTAACCCCCCTGCCAGCCTGGTCGTAGGCAGCCATCTTGTGAGGGCATGAGGGTCAATTTGCATATTATCTCTTACAGTATAGAATTTTAAAATGAAACAAGTAACGTCAACTATTAAAAATTCTTTGGCTGAAATAATAAAACTTTAATTTATTCACAAAGGAAATTTTAAGGCTTCAAGAAGAGAATGAGAAACTGAAGTCCAGGCTGAAGACCATCGAAATGCAGGTACCTGAGAAACACGCTAATGAACCCTGAGAGTTACTTACAGGCTCATCCTGACCGTGTTGTGTTCAAACTTGACTGCAGGCTATGAACGCGCTAGATGAGAAGTCAGAGCTAGAGAGGGCGCTGCGTGACTTACAGCTGGACCAAGGCAACCAGAAGGTGAACTAAGGCAGCTCTTTCACATTGGCTAAACAGAGTTATGAACTGAACATTAAGTCCTCGTTACTGTTCCTCCCCCACTACTCCCCTCACTCCCCGCCACTGTTGTGCTGCAGGGGGGCCTCCTGGTCCGGGAAAAGCCAGTGAGAATGGCACCCATCACTCTGCCCTCCAGGGCCGAGGACACGTACCCAGCTCACGTACCCAGCTCATGTGCCCCAAGAGCTCATTGGCATACAAGAGATACTTATATATATATATTTTTTTTTTTTAAATACATATTTTTGTTGATTTCAGAGAGGAAGGAAGAGGGAGAGAGAGAGAGAAACATCAATGAATCATTGACTGGCTGCCTCCTGCATGCCCCACACTGGGGATTGAGCCAACAACCCAGGCATATGCCCTGACTAAAAATGGAACCAGTGACCACTTGATTTATGGGTTGCTGCTCAATCAACTGAGCCACACAGGCTGGTCATAAACAATTTTATTATTCTTCCATGTGTATCATTTAAACTTCTTCACCAGGATTTCTTAAACTTCAAAATATAAAACCTGTTTGCCATCTGAGCACTGAGATGCACAACCGTCATATATAGAAATCTCACCTCTGTCCTGCTTCTCTTCGAAATCCTCGCAGTTCATAGATCATATTTTACGTGTTTGGAAGTCAGTGAGCTTGCACTCTGTCATGTGCAGGACACCATGCACTGAGGGTTGAGAGCGAATGAGGGGGTGAGGGCTGGCAGTGCCGGGAGCCAGGGTGCAGGCTGGGGAGGAAGGCTGGCATGCACCTGCAGCATCACCTGCCTTCACCTCCTGTGCAGGTGAATCACCATCTAACACAGTCACTGTTTAGGACGTCAGCATGAACTTATGATCACGTGTGTATTTTCATAGGATTTTATAAAGGCCCAAGACTTGAGTGACTTGGAAAACACAGTTGCCGCTTTAAAGAGTGAGTTTCAGAAGACACTCAGCGACAAGACAGAAAACCAGAAGTGTCTGGAGGAGAGTCTAGCGATAGCCAAGCACGATCTGCTCAGGGTTCAGGAGCAGCTGAGCATGGCTGAAAAGGTCTGAATTGTCAGTGAATGTCCATGGAGTGGTGGGTGCCGTAGAGGGAGAGTACTGGGCGAGCACTGGACAGCTGCGCATTCACATTTTCCTCCAGCTGTTGACCAGTGTGTGTTGTAAAGATTTATCATTTCTGGGCACTGAAATTCTTCCATCTTTGGCCCTAAAATATCTGTGGTGATAAAAATCTCCACTCCTTCTGCCGTGTGGTAGAATATTCCACAGTGGCTTGCCCTTCCTGCCAGTTACTCCTACAGCCTGTCAGAGGGATGGGTGACTTTTTTTTAAGGATTCTGTACCTTTAATTTGTAAGAATTTGGAAGCAAAAATTTAAGTAATTTAAAAATTCTGAAATATGACTCTACTTTGGGATTTGGAAAGAGATCGTGCTTATTTTGCCTGAAATTAGTTTACTGTTTCAAATACCTTTCCCATGTCCCAGACACAGTATGCTTGAGTCATTTGCTAACATTATGTTTGGAGAGACATTACTATTTTATCAGCTTGTCATTTGAAAGAATATTTTTAAAGTTTGGATACTCATAATTTTATATGAGTATGTTTTTTAAAGAAATCAGAAAATAATATAAGCAGAATATTAGTAAAATTAGAGCAAAAAATATACACTTTCATCAGATTTGTTCATTCCTTCCTTAACTACTACTTAGTAATGAGCGGGCATGTTTCACTGTGCAGGAATTAGAGAAGAAATTCCAGCAAACAGCAGCCTACCGGAACATGAAAGAGATTCTAACCAAGAAGAACGACCAAATCAAAGACCTGAGGAAAAGACTGGCAAAGTAAGCCGTGCCCATGTGCCTCTCGGATTTGTCTCCCCGCTGGGTCAATGTCTGTTCTTCATTAAACCTAAGCTTATGTCCAGAGAGGTCAGGCCAGTGGGCATTGCTCTACCATTTAGTCCGAAGCCTGCATCTGAGACAGCGGTGGAGCTTTGGCCTGGGCTTGTCTGTAATGCCCACCCAGGCTTTTCGGTAGAGCGAGTCCTGTAGACTCGCCCATGACTGCTCTAGGCTACGCTTGGCAGTGGATTCAGGTAGCAGGATATCGGGTGGGAAACAGCCAGCTGGCAGGGCAGCATTGGCATTTCTCCTTCACAGTGTCCTTGCAGCATCTAAGACCTGGTCGTACTGTGCCCTCAGGTGACAACTTAGGTGCAAGAGAATGAGATTCATGCAGATGGATGCCATGGCCAGCATGGCTGAGAAGTCCATGCCCACATAGACCCCAGGTGGGGACAGTGCAGTTACAGGAACTCACCGTGCAGAGGGAGGTCTCAAGCGGTGGCGCCCACCACGTACTTGGCGTTTGCTCACAGTCCTGGTCCAGATGCAGTCTACTAATCAGGGCCACTTTTGTCATCAGCAGTTTTGTCTGCAAACTCAGCTGACATTATCTTTATCAGGGTTTCAGGGGAACAGAGCTAGGAGGTGAATCTGGGCTCATTAACCCTTTACTCACTTAGCCATACCAGCTGGTGGTGTGGATCTGAATTGAGATAATGACTGAATTTCTCCCCTGCCGTCATGGATCTGTCAAATACAGAGGCCTGAGTCTGAAGGCATCTCAGCAGTTAGCTGGTCCCTTCTGCCTGCTGCAGGAAGCCCCTCTGAGTCCCCTCACAGTCCTGAGTGCCTGACTCTGCCTCAGCCGTGAATTAAAGCAAGAAATGCGGTGTCACTGCTGCAGTCACTGGAGATGTTTCACGCCAGCTCACCTGGTAACAGTGACAACAAGAGGGTATCATGATGTTATGCTCTTAAGTTAATTGCTATCTCTTTCCAGATACGAACCCGAAGATTAAAAACTGAAGGTCTCACCTGGAAGCTGCCGTAGAGTGAACACAAGCTGTTCTCACCTCAGGCATGTATTTTGAAGAAGTCTGTTGTAGTCCCTCTTTACTTTTCTAATGTTTAGACTTTGCTCCAACTGTTTAAACTGGAGTCCTGTTTTCAGTTGCCTAAGGACAGCCTGGCTCTGGCCATTGTCCCAAACCCCTCTCTGCCGAGTGCTCCAAGGTCTTGCTCACATGCACTGAGTCCCTCACAGTAAAGAAGAGATGTTTAGTGGGAAGAAGGGTCTCAACCTTTGCATTCCTCTGAGGAGAACCCCTTTTTAGCAAATGTTAAAGTGAGCAATCTCCCTACCTATGCATTCCCCAGGGTAAATGCAGAAACAGAGTTATTGAAGACATTACAAATAAACCTTATTTTTAAAAATGAAACCTAATTCATTTTCTCTATTTGATCATCAAGAAATATAAGAATTAATTGGAAATGTAAATACCACCTATTATAGGCAACATTTCACCAATTATAAGGAAAATTAACAGTGAACGTGAGGCTTTAACTTCTGCGGTCACCTCCATCCCGTGCTTATCGACGGAGGTTCGGACATTTTTTGCAGCACAGCTTACCAAGAAAACTGAAGGCCAGGTGCACCCTGTCCTTCCACAGCTGAGGAAGCGTCTGGGCTCAAAATAAATGGGCAGTAGTCCCCCCTTATCACGGTTTCACGTTCCATGGTTTCCGTTACCTGCAGTCAACCTCAGTCAGAAAATATTAAGTGGAAAATTCCAGAAATAAACAATTCATAAGTTTAAAATTACACACACAGTTATGTCCCAGCATCTCCTATTGTCAGCTCTGAACAATGGGACAGCCACCACTGAGCTCAGGAAAGCTGGTATTACCTCCCTCAGGGTTTCAGTGAAGGGCGTATCCCCTGCCCGAGGCGGGTTCTCCTGTCATAGCCATTCCAGCACACCATCCCTCGGAGCCTTCTGACCCTCAGTGCTCTGCAAGGCAGTTGTGGAACCCGCCTCATTTTGGGGATGCCATCATCTTGGAGCAGTGTCTTGGAACTGGCCTCACGTGTCCTTGCCACTTGCCAAACCCTAAAGCAGAAGAGAACCCCCACATCAGTAAACTCAGCCAGCTTCTGTTCTCGCTCCCACTGGGCCAACATCCTCACGACCCACGCCCACACATGTTTGCCAGTTCCCGCCAGCCCGTGTGAGCTAGCCAGGTCTGCAGCTCTCCTGGAGGGTGACTCATTGCCTCCCCGGCAGGGCACCGCTCCTCCACACATGCCGTGCTGCTGCTCACCCATGTACTGGTTTAGGAGGAACGAGGGGAAGTGGGCAGATCTTGGGGAAGACAAAGGTTATCCTTCCAGTCTTTTCTCCCTAGAGAGGCCTTTGAATGACTGTCAGGTTGGAGAGGCTGCCCTTCTCTAGCACAGGGGTGTGAGCCACCTGCTAGACCCAAGAGTTCAGGGAAACTTGGGGTGTCAGGGTTCTGGAGGGCATCTGTCCAAATGGGCTCACTCATATCTGAGTCTCATTCCTTCCCAATCAGAGCCCTCGCTTAAAGGAGACTTTCTAGGGGTGTGAATTTTGTTCCCTTTGTAACATATTACCCTAATGATCCCATCTGGGCCTATTTCTCAGCATGTTCTGTTCTCTGCAATTAGGTAGTAGGGGTCTCTTTAAATGTCGCCATGTGGCATTCTAGTTGTCACAGCATCTCCTGAGGTGACAGTTGGCTAGTCAGAACCTGCCCCTCTCTTCCTTCATCCCAGTCCATCCCAGGTGAGCGTTCTCACCATCAGGCTTACCACCAGCAGTGAGGTCCTGCTGTCATCTGGCTGCACCCCGTGTCTCATCCTGAGGGCCTGCTTTCTTGGGCCACTTCTGGCATCACCTCTTTTAACTGGGCTCACCTGAAAGCAGGCTCTGATACAAGGATTTCTGTTCAAGTAGTTTACTATTTGGGGGTGTTCCAGGAAGCACTATGAGTGTATGGGGGCATGAGACAGGAAAGAAGGAAGTCAGTACAGCAGGTGACCGCTGCGGACTGCCACCCTTAATCCCTCTCCGGAGTGTGGGGGCTAGAGCATGGTCCAGCTCCTCAGTTACCAGGGTGATGTTACCTCCGGCACGCCTGTGCCTGGCTGCGCAAGCTCCCACGGCCAAGCGAGGCCCCCAGGGGCAGAGACACCAAGAGCCTCCTACTGGCCACCTGCAGGCTAGGGTAAGCACGTGGTTCCACGATGAACTTGGAAGACAGGAGAGTAAATGCAGTGGACAATCTGACATGCTGGCCATACTAACCAAAGGATGAACTACATGCGAAGAAATCACAAACCCCGTTGAGCCTTTTCAGCCCACTGTGCTCAGGTGGCCAGGCCACAGGTGCCTTTACCTAGTTACAGCCCTGAAAATGCATATCCCTGGACTGGGAACCCAGACCAGACCCTGTCTTAGTGCCTCAGGCCTGTCGTGGGTGCTCAATCCAAATGTTTGTGAAACTGAACTTCTCCCTGCGCAAGCACAGCTTAAGCCGCGAAAAACCGTGGTAGCTTGACCAAAATTAGGTATTACCTATGAGTTAATTTTCTAGTTCTAAGGTTTCTCCATATAAATGATCAAAACTTTAAAATCAGCCATTAGAAAAATGGGACATAATTTCCTGTCTCGAGCGGTGAGTCATAAGCATGATTTTATCTTTTCCTGATGACTCCAAGTTGCTCCTACACTACTACATTGATGTCTGTATCAGTGACCTGTACTGCAGTGGCCTCACAGCTCCTGAGGTGTGGCGAGAGCTTTGCCCCTATAATAAATGGTTTGCAAGCACTATGATTTTTGAGCTGTTGCATCTGATTTTTATGGTTTGCGCACATCCACCCGTGTCCTTTCCTATCGGACTAGCAGCTAACACTCTGGTTTTGATCAGTGTGCCGATCTCTGTTGCCATTTCTTCTGGGCTTGGGAAAGAGTGGCTTATTAGAATTCCTCAGTGAGGGCTTGGAAACGCCTCCTCTGTGAGTGAAGTGCATAGACGTTGTGGCATCTTGGCAGCTCTATTTTAGATTGATTTATAGGAGAATGTTAGGTTGATTTCAGATCATTGCAGTTTCGGGGTAAATGATTTCTTTCTCTTGCCTTATTGTACTGGCTATGACCTCTAGTGCAGTGCTGAACAGAAGTGGTGATAGAAGGCGTCCTTGCCTCACTGTTATCCATTAAAGGATAATGTTTGCAATCTTCTGTAGTAAGTTAAGGAGGTGCTTTTCCATTCCCAGTTTGCTATGAGCATTTATAAAAATTACGAATGGGTGTTGAATTTTGCTAAATGCCTTCTCTGTATCTATGGAGATAATGATGCAATTTTTTCTTTTTTTCTGTTCATGTTCTGAGCCACAACACTTAATTTTCTGATGTTAAACTGACTTAGGATGCTGAAACGTACTCCACTGGGTCGTTGTGGGTGGCTGCTGTCGTCACCCTGGCACATGCAGGCAAGAGTGGACCCACAGCTCCTCTGTCTTGGCAGAATGCCTGTGGTTTTCCAGAAGACGAGGGGCGGGAGGCCCGAGAGGACCTGCTCCCAGGCCATCTCCCACCCGCCTGCTTGTCTTCCCGGGAGGCTGCTGATGAAGTTCCGGTGAGCTCAGAAAGACCTCCCGGAGGTAAAACTGCCACCTAGTGCAGTCTAGACGCGGCCCCTCAGCAGCATGGCCTCCCACCGCGCACGCTGCAGTCACCCGCCCCTGGCGTTTCCGTGCTGTCCTTCCTGGTGTGTGAGAGGAGGGCTAGGGAGCGGCACCGTTGGCTTACTCTCGGCCTTTGATTGTCTGCGTAAGTCATAAGCTGCCTGAGTTTACAAGTGGCACATTCTATCGTTACCATCGGACCCAGCAGTCTCGGCTGCTGCTCTGTGCTTGGTAATCCCCTTCAGGAATAAAGGATTGTGGCCCAGCTACTGAGGGGTCGCTGGCCATAGGCCCTTAGCTGTTCCTTTGCAACTGCCCAGCCTAAGAGAATCACCTCCCCCAAGTTTACACTCCCCGTCAGAGTGACTTTCTCCAACAGCAGTCCGTGGGGAAGACTAAAGCCCGGCCCTTCCCCCAGTGTGGGGCTGTCCTGAAGTGTGTCTTACCTTCAGAACTGCCCACGGGGTCGAGAGCCACTCATGGGATCTGCCCAGTCCTGCCCCCTTCCCTCCCCATGACATAACTGTCCTTTTATATCCTGCTGGGTCCTATTAGCTGATGCATTATTTAGGATTTTCACCTCAATATTCCTGTGAGGGATTGCTCTGGAATTTTCCTTCCTTGTAAAGCAGCTGAAAGCCACCAACAGCGTTTTCTGAATCAATAACTGACTAATATTCGACGCAACCTACGCATTCTTTAACCCGCGTTGACTCTCAGGCTCCGTAAGTGAAAACAATGCATTATCAGAGTCAAGCCCGTCTTTGAGGAAAGACTGCGGGAGGGCGAGGTGGTGAGGATAAATGAGCAACTACCCGCATCCCCAGCACAGTGGCCGTTAACCCAGCCAGGGTTCCTTGCATGACCGAGGCCGCCCGTTGGCGCCCGGGGACTGGCTGTGGCAGGCAGCCGCTGGGCCGCTGGTCTACAGCGTGGGCTGTGCACAGTGCTGTGTGGTGCGCGTCCTCAGGCTCCCAGGACTCAGAGCTCCCTGCTGTCTGTCACCTCGGTTTTATGTTTTCTGCTTCCTTAGACTGTACATTTTTGCCACATATTTTTGTCTTTAGACCTGCTCCAGGGTCTAAATTGACTGTCAATCAAATTGGCTGTCCACAGCAGCAAAAATGCATGCATTACAGCTACACACACTGTGGGCCTGTCCCACAAGTCGGACACTAAAAGTAAAATGCAAAAAAGACAGACATTATGATTCCGCCTGTAGAAAGTGCAAAACCAAGCTATGTTTGTCAGGGTGTGTGGACAGATAGGAAAGCCATAAACAAAGGGGTGGCCGTGGGGTCAGGGAGGGAGGGAGCTGCCAGTGGCTGTGGCTGTGATAGCGGCAGGGACCCTGGGTGCCACAGAGAAGGTTTGAAAACAGACTTCCTTTTCCCCAGGGGCGGGAGGGGGGAGCACAACTCTGGACCCTCGGCGGGAAAAGTGGGGCTAGGAAGAGGGATGTGGAAGCTAAACTGAAAATAAAGGGAAGGGGAGAACCATGCATCCACCACCACCACCAACAACAACAAAAAAACAATCTTTGAACTTAAAAAAAAAAACTACCCTAGAGGAAGGCTAAGAAACAGCCAGCATAAAAGTTAGGGGCGCGGTCATCTCTGGGTCGGAGCAGTTTGAAGACACGGAAAGGGTAGGGTGGAGATACTTGGCGTCTTCACTTGGGTGGCGGCTGCGTGGGCACCAGCATTGTAACCGTTTGTCACACTACACACGTGTATTTTGCTGCGTGCCGTGCTCTGCAAAGTACTGAACACGTGCATGGCAGATCATGACACTGTGCAGCTCGAGGTGGCTGCAGCTGAGCCATGGGCACCGCAGAGTCGGAAGCGCCCCTTCAGCAGCATGATGTGACCCGGCGGGCATCAGCCTAGCACAGCCGCTCTGAGCTCTGGAGCTCTTCCCGGGCAGCGTGGCACCTGGGCAAGCAGGGGACAGGCTCTGGGCTCCTCAAGGTCATGGGAAGGTTCTTTTCTGTGGACTATATGTGTTTTAGAGAAGAAATTGAAGAGGTGGGAAAGCAGAAGTGGGCTATTCACAGGGGCTTTGGGGACCATGGGACAGGAGGGGGGATTCTGTAGACGTTAATAAACACACGAAGAGCGCTGATGGCAGCGTCCTTCCTCTCCTGGGAATAGGCAGCCTTGCCAGCCGCCATGCAACGTCTCACACTTTCAAGAGACTGGCAAATACGTGGTTCTCAGGCCCCCGCATCTGTGTTTTAACAGCTGGATAGATCCTGACGTGCAGCCAGGATGGAGAGCCCAGCGAGCCCGACACTTCAGCGTGCGCGCAAACCCCTGGGGGTCTTGTTAAAACCAGGTTCTGACTCCAGAGGCCTGGGAGGGCCTGAGAATCCGCATCCTCGCCAGCTCCCTGGTGGGGTCCCTGCTCGGCCATGGACCTCCTGTTCAGCACCGAGAGATGGAAGAAATCCAATCTAATTTGAAGCGTTGCGCTTGTGCAATGAAGCCGTGTGTTTCCTGGCAGAGCGGGATTCCTAGGGCTCCCCTCCCATGGTGAAAGGAAAGAACAACTCAGAACAGCACAGCCGGACACGGGCAGCGTCCTGGGGGGTCGCTGATTGAGACCCCGCGGCCCCAGGGACACGCTGTCCCTGGAAAATATTTTCACAGAGCTCCGTCTGTTCTCCACCAGGTTTCGCCTTCTAGTTGGTCTCAATTGCTTGTTCCCAGCAAAAACATCGGAGGGGAAGAAACAAATTCAGCCAACAGCAACAAGGAGTACGGGAGGGTTCGTGGCTGCTCTCGGCCCGGGCTTTTCAAGCACGCGGCTGCGTCTGCCTAAGGCGGGCGGTCAGCTGAGTGGTCGTGGGGAGAGGCCACCGTGTTTTCCAGGTCAGCTCATTTCTGCATCTGTCCCCTCTGACCTGGAAAAGATGCCTGTGTGTTCCGTTCGGGCCTTCTGAGCGGTGCCCCCTCGGTGGTGTTTTCCCAAACTAGGGACTTTGGACAACACAAGTGTCCATCTCCAGAAAAGCCTTTCGCGCTGCTCTGTGGAAACAGTTGTCCTCTGGAGGCGGGCGTATGAACAAAAGAACACAGTCTGCTTTCTTTTCTTTAATGTTACTCCAGGTCTCAGGAAGCCCTGAGTCGTTACGCATACGTGCTGGCGAAATATGTCAATGCAAATGTATTGAAGCATTTGCCTCCGTTATTTTAGGTTAAATCTTCTTGCTTTCAAGCCTTAGACTTCTCGTTTTCTTTTCTCTCATTTTTACAGCTGCCATTAAAGTCATCTGTGTCCCAGCTGTTTTCTAATAATCTCACAGCAGAGCCAGAAACAGAGTCAGAGCCAGCACTGCACCCAGCCCCCTCTGTGCAGCCCCCTTGCCTGTGGGCCTGGCCAGCAGTTCCACGCCATCTTGGGGGCCTCTCTGCCTCCTGTTAGATTTGCCAGATAGTCTGAATCGCCTGGGATACTGTCTCCATTTTGCAAATGTAAGATGTAGATTCTGAAAGGTTAAACACTCATTTTCCCCCAAGTTCATCAGCAACACTGTTCGTTGCCTAAGTGAATGCACAATGCTCCATATCAAGACTAAATTGCCCTGACCGGTTTGGCTCAGGGGATAGAGCGTCGGCCTACAGACTGAAAGGTCCCAGGTTCAATTCCGGTCAAGGGCATGTACCTGGGTTGCAGGCACATCCCCAGTATGTGTAGGAAGCAGCTGATCGATGTTTCTCTCTCATCAATGTTTCTCTCTATCCTTCTCCCTTCCTCTCTGTAAAAAAATCAATAAAAATATATTTTTAAAAAAATAAAGACTAAATTGAGTACATTCTCTGCACGTTAGAGAAGGAAAGACAGTTAAATGACCCCTTATGAAATAATCAAACAAATTCTGAATGTTAGACATTCTGTAATTTAAACAATTAGCCTAATCTCATCAGCAAGTTAATAAGGTGGAAAAATGAAAGGTAGGGAAAGGACCCTAAAAACACCTCTGTTCATAACAACCAAATGCAATGTAGGAACCCTGTTTGGACCCTGGAGAGCTATACAAAGCATTGGGAGCCCTGGCCAGGTGATTCAGATGGTTGGCGCGTCGACACGTGCACCAAAAAGTTCAGTCTCCCATTGGGGTAAGTATGGAAGGCAACTGGTCAGTGTTTCTCTCTCTAGTCCTTACCCTCTCTCTAAAATAAAAAACATATCCTCAGTGAGGATTTTTAAAAAAACAAACATCGGGGGACAGCTCCTGGACATTTTTACTTTGCATACTTTCACAGAGTCTGCAGTTATCCACCAGCTTAGAGCATTTCAACTCATATTGCTTTTATTAGAGTGGAAGAGAGAGGGAAAGACAGAAATATCGATGTGAAATTGATGGGTGGCCTCCTGCATGCACCCTGATCAGGGCCCAGGCCGGGGAGGAGCCTGCAACCGAGGCACGTGCCCTTGACCGGAATCAAACCCAGGACCCTTCAGGCTGCAGGCCAGCGCTCTATCCACTGAGCCATACTGGCTGGGGTGGGACATGTTTCTTAAGATGCCTCTGCCCAACATTGCTCTGCCCCTCTTGTCCCAGGACTCTGCAGAGCTGGGCACTCACCCTGGGCTGGCCTTTCTCCCCGCTACTGGGCACCCTCTGCTGGGTGGCAGCACCCTTACTCCCATCTGTCCCCAGCTCAGATGCCTCTGCAGGCTCCCAAGGACTCGCACCTGGAGCCGGCCCTTCTCCCCTGGCGGCCTCTCCCTGGGTGTGGCTGGGCTGTTTTGATCCTGCCCAGAGCAGCTGGTCAGCTCTTATCTGCTCCTGTGAGATCTGGTGCTGCTGAGCAGGTCACAGGGAGGTCACCCCTACCGCCCTTGGTTCTCGCCAGCCCTCCACCCAATTCAGGGGAAAGCTCTCCTGGGCCAGGTGGGTCAGTGGTTGTGTTTTGAAGGGTTTATTTCAATCTGCCATCCATCCCAGTTGCATGTGTACACGCTTCTCCCTACGTTACCTGCTGTTCTACCTGTCCAAGATTTAAGTTCTACCTAATTATCTAAAAATCCCACAAATTAAACTCTCCATTGCAGTGAGAACTTCGACGTGGATTGACAGCTCACCGTGATGTTCTAGAGCATCACGATGATGATGATGATGATGATGATGACGACGTATCTCGAGGTATATTTCTTTCCTCTCTTTAAATCCTACTTGGGATTCATTAGGTTGCATGAATCTGTGGTGGGAAATGCTGAGCTCTTAGCACTTGAATTATCGCTCTGTCCCACTTTCCCTCTTCTCCCAGAATTCTAGGTAAGCATATATGAGACCTTAGTGCCCTGTGTATCTTATGTATATGTCTTTGCTTGTTCATATGTTTGTCCCTTTATCTCTCTCTGCAATGTTCCAGAAACATTTCTTCTGGCATATCTTTGAGTTCATTGAATCCTCAGTTGTGTCTAATCCAGCTTTAAACCCACCCACTGAACTTTTAATTTCAATTACTGAATTTTTCATTTCTAGAAGTTCCATTTGGTTCTTATTGTAACAATCTATATTATTTTTCTTTCTTGTTCTTTTATTTTCTGCTTTTGTCTGTCAATAATGGATATAGGAGAACAGAGATTATCATGATGGCAAATGTGTCCATTTCTTGGTGTAATCCTATCAGTATTTGCTCCTTATCTTTTGAAGCTGTTTTATTAGTTGTATTCAACTGTGAGACTATTCTTTCTGCTGATAGATAATATTCCTTTTCATCACTAATAACACTTTCGGTCTAAAGTCTATTTTGTCTGGTATAATACAGCTCCTTTTGGCTTTCTGTTAGATAACGTTTTCCTGGTACATCCTTTTCATCATTTTACTATAAATTTTTCTGGGATCTTATATTTGGTATGTCTCTTATAAATTTCCTGTAACTGGATGAATTTTTTATTCCAGTTGTACGGTCTTTGCCTTTCACCTGCTCTATTTAATCCATTTATGTTTACCATAATTACTGATATATTGAACTTATTTTCCCTCTCTTACTATTTGCTTTTAATTTGTTTTGAATTTTTAATAGCTCCTTTTTTTTTTTTTTTGCTTTCATCAGACTATGCAATATTAAGTATTTAGAACTCTCAGGCTGCTGTGGGGGTATTAATACATATACATGCATTGATGCAACCACTTTAGGGATCCTCTAGCAAAATTGAAAATACACACACACTATGTTCCAGCAATTCTAACCATAGAAATGCTTGCTTATATGCACCAGGACAGAATGTCCCTAGCAGCATTCTTCATAATAGCCTGAACTCATAAATAATCCCAATGTCCATCATTAGGAAAATTGATAAATGAAAAAAAAAGAAAAATTGATAAATGATCTGTGGTTGTACCCATATAGGAAATACAGTAGAGGGGAAAAAAATCAACTATAGGTACACATACCAACTTGAATGAAATTTTAAAAAAATGAAACACCACATAATGTGAGGCAAGAAATGTTAGACACCAAAGAATAACCACTACATTGTTCCACAATATAAAGCTCAAACACAGATAAAACTAAAGGGTAGTGTTCAGGGACTCATGCTTCGATGGTAAAACCTCACTGAACAGCAAGGATGGACTGTCAGTATGGAGACTACTGGACAGATTGCATTTGTCATCACTGAGGTCTAGATACCACATGACTCCCTTAGAAGAGATGAAGGAGTGAACAGAGTGATGAGGGATGGAGGCAGGGAATGTGGACCACACACATGCAGGAAGAGTGGGGATGAGGTGGGAGAGACGCCATGGCCCGGGAGGGAGCAGGTGCTCGCCCAGGAAGGCTGGCAGAGGCGCCAGCCTGGAGGGGGTGCCCTCCAGCTGTCCAACCGTCCGTAGGGTTCTCAGGATCTTTGTTAAGTCATCAGTGGGATGAGGGGATGGAAAGAGGTTTGAGGCACACAGAGCAGAGGTGGAAACCTGGGCCAGGGCCCCGGGACCTCAACCAGCACGATCTCGAAGGACGGGCAGCACCGTGGCCCTGCTGAGGCCTCAGCACCCGGTTTGCAGCAGACCCACCCACAGCTCTGGGACACTCTTCAGAAGCTATCACCGCAGTCTGGGAGCCTGGAGATCCTCAGGTTTGGGTGGTGCAAGGCTGAGAGACAGTGAAAGGACTGGGGACAGAGGTGGGTAGGAGGGAAATATTTGGAAATGGCCGACCCTGAGGTCCAGGCCAGAGAGAGGCACTGAGGACGCAGGAGGGCCAGACACAGGAGGTCCCAGGAGAAGAGAAAGGCTGCAGGAGGGGTTGGGGATGGGGGTGCAGGAGAGGGTGTTGGGGTTTCCAGTGGTGCAGCTGGAGTGGCTTCAAGGAGTTGCTGTGGGAGGTGAGGAGCAGGTAGAAGGAAGCTCCCATCTTTCCTCTTCCCGGGACCTGGGACAGGAAGGATGGAGGGAGTGGGGGAACAGCATTCGGACAAGGCCTTGTCCAAGCAGCAGCCCACAGTCCAGGCTCAGAGGAGGTGAAGTCCGTGCGGGAATTCCCACTGAGTCCCCCACACCCAAGTCGGACTGTCCTGCATGATGGAATATTCTAGGTCCACGCCATCCAGCTCCGCAGCCACGCACACAAGGGCCACCAAGCTCGTGAAATGTGGCAGGTGTGACTGAGGACCGGGATTTTCATTTTATTTCATTTTAACAAAAGCGAAGCAGTCCCATGTGGCCAGCGGCGACCACGTGGGCCAGCACGAGCCCAGGCCTCCTCCAGAACAACGGGGTGCGCTCAGCTGGGGGTTCTGGTCCTGTTTGGGGACCTTAACTCTTTCGTTAGGGTCCTGAGCTGGGCCAGTGCTCCCAGCAGCCCCAGGCTTCCCCCGCGGATTCTCCCCCCGGAGGTTTGCACGCTGCCCTTCGCTGTGTGGGTCTCTGCAGCAGCCTCTTCACTTATCAACTACCTTCTATTGAGACTCCACCACGAGCCCGCACGACGGGGGAAGATGAAGAAGGCTCGCTGCCAGCACAGACCAGAGGGGACACACCGTGCCCCGGGGTGCCAGGGCAGCACCAACAGCCTTAGAAACATGTGCACCTGGGCTTGGGGGCATCGGCTGCCAGGAGGGTGCTGGGCTCCTTAAAAAGGGTGCATTTCACCTGGGGCAGGAAGAACAGGTGTTTCCTGGGTGAAGGAGAGGCGTTCCTGGCTGAGGACGTATTAAAATGCACATTTTCCAGAAGATGAAAAGTCTAGCTTCTCCTAGAACCTAGGTGAGCAAGGGTCAGATTCCTCACGGCTTTACAGACCTCGCTGAGGACTTTGGACTTGATCTCATGGGGAACTGGGAGCCACTGAGGGGGGTTAAGCCACAGCGGCTCACCAGAGCTGCTATTGAAAGCTTCGTGGCCATGACTGGTCAGGTAAGAACCTGGCATTCTGGCACCAGGCCATGACCACACCCGGGCAACTGAGTCACACGCACTGAGTTATGGCCATCCCCTTTCCGGAAATCAGATAACTCCTGGCATCCTTCCGGAAACTGTGTCCTGAGTGACGGCTCTGCCACTCAGCCGGCTTCCCAGCTGTACCAACAGGGACTCGTGAGCTGATTGTTAAACATGACCATTATGAAACAAACAAACACAGAGGTTATAAATGCTCCATACCCACCACTTCCTAATCACTTATTACACTATCATGTATGCTCTTGAGGTTATGGATGGCCATTGCATATGTGTCGTGGGAACTGAATACAGTGGTGTGCCCCTGCCAGCCTCTCCCCAACTCCACGGTCAGGGGCATCACGTTGGTAGCTTGGAGCTGGCCACCAGGGGAGTATTTACACCACAGAAATTGGCAGATGCTGCCCATCAGAGCTGCGGCTGCAGAGAGCTGGTCCTTAAACACTTTCCAGCCGCCACCACTAATCTCCATGCCCTGCTCTGCCGGTCCTGGTGAAAGCGCACTCACCCTTCCCAGGCCTGTTCTTCCCACTTCTGGCAGCCGCAGCAGCACAGCTGGTCTGGTCAGATTAGAGCTATCGGATGGGTTTCAGGAAGGTGTGGGGAGCCTCTGAGGACTTAGCCCTCTGTGGGGCTCTCTGGAGACGTCTCTCTGTGCTGCCTCTGCCCCCACTGAGGCCTGCAAACCCTGGACAGGCTCCAGGGAGCCTGGCCATATGGATGGAGGGAGGGGCTGGCCTCATCCTGACTGGGGTAGGGAATTGAAAAGGGGCCTTGCCTATGTCAAACCAACAAAGTCCTAGCAGCCTCCTGTTCCAGGTGACAGACAGCTGTGGGTGACATCTCTCCAAGGTGTCCAATTCCTCAATGGCACCTCTTAGCCAGGTACCCTCAAGGGAAAACTCATTTGTGAGAATAAGAACGCCAAGCAGATAGCTGGAGACAGCAACACGCCTTGTCCAGTGCCTTTGTGGCTTTGTAATGTAAAGGCAACAACATTACAAAGGAGGCCTATCACCCTAGCTGCTTTGGCTCAGTGGATAGAGTGTCAGCCCGCAGACTGAAGGGTCCTGGGTTTGATTCCAGTCAAGGGAACATTCCTAGGTTGCAGGCTCGATCCCCAGGAGGGGAGCATGCAGGAGGCAGCCGATCAATGATTCTCTCTCATCATTGATGTTTCTCTCTCTCTTGGAGAAATTTCTTCATGAGGACTTTTCTATTTTTTAACGAAAGGAGAACACTAGAGGAAAAGATTGGTAAATTGGACTTTGTTCAAATTAAGAACATCTGTTTATCAGAAGACACCACTGACAATAAAAAGGCAACTCACAGGCTGAGAGAAGTGTGCAGTTCATGAAACTGACAAAGCTCGTGTTTCCAGCATACAGAAAGAACTGTCGGTAGAAAAAGACAGACAAGCCCATTAACAACGGGCAAGAGGCTTGAACAGACACTTCCTGAAAGACGACATCCAAATGACCCAGTTAGCCTGCAGAGAGGTGTGCAGGGAAGTTCACGTTCAAAGCCACAGTGAGTGATCATGACACACCCATGAGCCTGTGTAGAACAGAATGACAAGTCAGTAAGGATGCAAAGCAACCGAAACTCGTGGGAGTGTGAACTGGTGCAACCTCTCTAGAAACAGGTGGGCCATATACACTCCAGCTGACACCCACCCACACTGTGGCCCAGGAGTGCCCAGCCGCAAGTGCCTGCGTGGACCCGACGGCCCGTACTAGAATGTCATTACCGCTTCATCCAGGAGAGCCCCAAATTGGAGACAACACACACGTCCATGGGTCCTCGACCAGTGTATTCACACAGAGCACTATGCCGCTGTGAGAAGGAACAACCTACAACTCACACCAGGGCATGAATGGGCCCCACACAGGAAGCCAGGCACGAAAGCGCGCGTACCTGAGCCCGCTTATGTACAGCTCAAAGCAGCACCAAAAGCCCGGATGGCGGGTTCCTTCGGGAAGGAGACTGGCAATAGGAAAAACGCTGTCTAGACTCCAAATTTGAAAAGTAAAAAATAATTTCTCCTGCTGGATTGCCGGATTTTTTTTTTTTTTTTTTTTTTTTTTTTTTTGCGTTGCTGGATTTTCCTGCGGGATTATCCAGCTGGATTGCTGGTTTTCCTGCTTGGCTGGATTTTTCTGCTTTGCGTTTCGGAGGTAGAAAGTTCAAGAACAGGCCATGTGCCTGAGGTGCCTCCACCTTCCTCACCACACCCTGTATTCTCCTCTTCCACCAGCCAAGCAGGAACTCCAGGGAAAGTCCAACTGGGGACTGACCCAAAGTGGTGATATCATTTTGGCTTCAAGTAAGAGTTCCTCTAGCAACTTGGCTTTTCGTTTATTTGTAATGGTACCTATGGAGGTGTTTGCTCATCAAGCATATGCTTAGCTCCTACTGGGTGCCAGGCCCTGTTCAACATGTGTCCTCAATATTAACTTCTTTAGTTAATATTGAAGGACATGTGCACATGTCCTTCAGCCTGCTGGGGATGTCTCATATTACTATGAGACTTATTACTATGGACCAAGTAGTCAGCTAAGTTATCAGTTCATTCTCACATGGGCCCCTGGGAGGTGGGGGAGATGTTTGTTCCCATCACAGACGAGGAAACGGAACTCAGTGAAGTCAGTGGCACAGCTGAGATTCAAAGCCAGAGAGATCCTGCATTTCTACCAACTACCGGGCTTAGCCTGTCTGGTGACCGCCTTGCACCATGTCACCTTGCAAGACTGGTGGAAACAGGAGGTTTCTGAGGCCCCACCCCCAGCCTAATGATCAGAATCTCTGGCCCTTACACTGGCCGAGAAGCAGAGTCCCCCATGGCAGTTATTCAAAACCCAGTTTGGGGGTGCACAGGGCCCTACAGAGCCACACCCCAGGCCCTGCACACAGTAGGCACACAGGGCTGGTCTGTTGAGTGGATGCACAGAAGTGGGGCTGCCTGTATGGCTCTTTCTCTGGAAGGGGGAGGAGGTCCCTCGCTTCCTTCATGTCTCCTCCTCTGGGAAGCCCTCCCTGACCATACCAGCTGAGCTTGGGAACGGCTAACGTTACCCTTTGCTTTGTCTCAGTTGCCTTCCTTGCATCTCACCCTGTTACATGTGGACTACGATGAACCCTATAAAAGTGTCCGTTCTGTGGGTCAAAAATGAAGAACGGGACATTTTATTCAGTTCAGTTCTTAAGTGTGTCCTTCTACCAGAATGTCAGCTGCAGGAAGGTTCACAGCCCTGTCCCCAGACAAAGCACACAGTAGGCACTCAGTAAGTGCCGGGAAGGTGGTTGACTACTCTAAGGAGCTCCACAGCCCACTCACCCGCCAGCCCACCCGACCTCCAGCCCCAGTGACGGGGCAACGCAATCTCCGGCTCCTTCCCGGCCGCGGGGGCCAGGCGGGGTGGGGCCGCCGTCATCCATTTACCAGCCTCGCCCCTCCGACGGGCGCGCCGTTAATGAGATTAGCAATTAAAAGGCGGGCGTGCGACGGGGCCGCGGGGCCACCCCCAGGCCGGGGCGGGACGCGCGCCTGGCGGCCGGACACCTAAACAGCCGAGCAGGCGCCGGAGCGGGAGGCCAGAGCGCGGACCCGCGACCATGGAGAAAGCGCGGCCGCTGTGGGCCAACCCGCTGCAGTTCGTGTTCGCCTGCATCTCGTACGCCGTGGGCCTGGGCAACGTGTGGCGCTTCCCCTACCTGTGCCAGATGTACGGCGGAGGTGAGTGCGCCTCCGGGCGGCCGGCCCCCGCGGGACTGTCGCCGGCGCTCCCCGTGCAGAGTGCCACTAAGTCCCCACACCTGGAGGTGCGCGCTGGGACTGGCCCCATATTCCAACGGAGGCTCGGAGCGTGTTAGTGTGATTGCCCCGATGTGCAGAGCTGGGAAGGGGACCCAGGGGCAGCCAAGGCGCCCCCCATGCCCTCTGCAGCCCCAGCCCCATTCCAGGGGCGGCCAAGCTCCCTACCTTACCCTGATGGCCAGGCTCTAGGAGGCTCGGGGGACACTATTTTGAGAGGTGACAATAGTCTGAATTCTAATGAGTGTCAGAAGGGAGCAGGAAATTGCCTTGTTCAACAGAAACTCGTTACACTGGAGCTCGGAAACTTATGTTCCCGCAGTGTGATTAGAGACTCAGGATAGAGGATCTTGAGCTATTTCTTTAGATTTCTTATAAAAAGATTGGTTTGGGTTTGGAACCACAGAGGGCAGGAAGGCATTTCCTTCCTTCCTCCCTTCCTCCCTTCCTTCCTTCCTTCCTTCCTTCCTTCCTTCCTTCCTTCCTTCCTTCCTTCCTTTTTTACAATTTATTTCTCTGAAGCATCCCAGCATACTCACTAGGTAGACAGCACCATACACCACATTCTCTTAACGCCCAGAGAGCTGGGACACCTGTGCCAGGCCCCGGAACTTCCGAGGAGGCCAAGGGCCTTTGGAAGGCAATGTGACGGCAGGGATTGAAGTTCAGCGTTTTTTAAAAAAAGTTTCTCTTAGTTGTTCCATTTCTAAAATTCTACCTGAAGGAAATATGAGAGTTCTGACAGAAGGTGGATGATACAGGGTGGTCTCCATCTTTCAATAAAAGCAAAGCACTGGACACTGCCCAGCCCCGCACTGAACGGGCGCCTGGCTCGGGAAACGTGCGCCGTCCGTGCGGGGTGCTCCACAGCCGTGAGCCGGCATTCCAGAAACTGTTATGCGTTTCCTCATTTCATGCGTTAGATGGAGGGAGGGCAGTCAGGCTGCATAAAATGCATGGTCTCAGTTTAAAATATGCAGAGAAAAGAGAATGAAAAAAGATACCAGCACGTTCACAGTAGTTAGTTGTCTGTGGGTGGTGGTGGTTTATCTTAGAGGGGGTGTGTGTGTGTGTGTGTGTGTGTGTGTGTATAATGTCTTCTATAATCTGCATGGATTTTTTTTTTCACCATAAAGGACAATGAAGGATGTCAGGCCAAAGTATTTACAAAATTTAACCCATTTAAGAAGACTAAGACCTGACACAGTGCTCCCCCTCTCTTGCCACCACCACTCACAAAAACAAAACCTCAACCAAAAGGTTAATCCACAGAGGGTTTTTTTAAAATAGTGCATTCTTAATTCTGACTTGTTGTTGTTTTTTTTTAATGTTAAGGGCATAAATACATCCTAATTATGTAAAGGGCATGTGTGGCCAGATGCCGTAACAGGACCCTAACTGCCTTTTGAAATAATTATTTGTCAGGATGGGATTTCCCTGCCGTTCTGTGTCAGCACACCTACCCGTGCTACCTTTGTCCTTTCCCAAACATCGGCCAGGTGAGCCTTGCTGTCACATGACTATTCCATTCCTTGTTTCTAACAACACCATCACCCGGGTAGTCTGCAGGTGGCCACAATAACGCTGAAGTAGAATAGATCTGAGGAGTTGCTGGGGGAAACCGAGAGACCTTGAGGACTCGGGAAAAGGAAAGAAAAAAAACTTGTGCCTGGGACAGAGTATGTTAAGTTGGTAGGTAGCTAGAAAGATGGATGGATGATGGTTGACGAAGGGGTGGACCCTGGAGAGGGGATGGAAGGACGGAAGGATGGCTGGGTTGGGGGATGGACGGATATTGGTTGGGTGCATGGCACCCTCTCAGGCTTTAGCGTCTATAGAAAAATGACTAAGTAGTTTATCCTAGCACAGTGAACACCTAATTTGAACACCCAACACCTGCCCCGATTTCCACTTCATTCCCTGCCCCCCATCTTCCAGCCCTTCCCCCAACTAGACCGAACCCCTCTCCCTCGGGCACAGCTGCTCTGCATGCACACTGCATGGGTATTTCCTCCTCGAGCTGCAGTTAGCCTGGGTCATTCCCAGGCCTCCCTGAGGCCAGGCCTCTCCCTGGCTGTCCCCCCGAAGGACAGCACCTTGTTCTAGAGTTTCTCTGTCTCCTACTGGCCCGTCTCTACGAGGTGGTGGGGGGTCCGAGGAGGCGCCAATAAATATTTGTTGGGTGAATGAGCAGGTTCGTTATGAAAAAGCACAGGGTCTGTGAGGTGGGGAGGCCAGTGGTTTTTCTGAGCCTTTTGCTGACAATCGTGTCCCCTATTAATTAATAAGTGATTTATGTCCCGGCCCCTCCCCCCCCCCCCTCCGCAAACCCAGGCAGCTTACAGATCCATCCTTCACCTAAAGCTAAAGGGTAAACCAACCACCCTATAAAAGGCTCCGAGTGTAACTTCCTTCCAAACAGAGCTGGGACCTCCCACCCCCAGTCAACAAAGAACTTGTTGACCAGCCGCAGGGCCTCGCTGTGCCAAATGCTTCCCAGAATAAAACGGATTAGGGGTTTGTGCCCCTACCCCGGGCTCTGCCTGCGACCAGGGAGGCTCTGCAGCCTGGCCCAGCACAAGGAATGTTAATGCTGCAGACTGCACGCCGGGTACCAACCACCTCTGTACAGCAGGCTGGCCCCGGGGGCGGGCGGGGGAGGGGGTGCAGCTGTAGGAACCCCACACAGTCTCCTTCTGGGAAAAGCCGGCAGGTCTTGGCGATCCTGTCAAAGTCTAAGTTGTTCAGGAAGCAAACGAGATGCAAATGCGCTGCGTGCTAAGGCGCAGGGGAAAGTGCGCCAGCGGCTGGTGTGTACAGAAGCATGTGCTCCAACCGGGAAGAAACGCGGGGCCAGGAGAACGGTGGTGTGGCTGGTGGAAATCCGGATTTTTTTTTTTCCTCCTGAATTTTCTCTGTGGGCTCTTTGAACCATAAAGAGAGGGAATCAGAGGCTACCTGACCATGCAGTAGGACAGCAACACTCTAAGCCTGGGTGTCCCTCTCCCGTACATAGGATCTTGGTAAACTGCTGCACCCCACGCCCAGAGATTCTGTCTCCGGTATCCGCCGGAGGGCAGGATTCTGCATTCCCGACAAGCTCCCAGGCGGTGCCCCTCAAAGCTGCTGGTCCACGGACCACACTTTAGAGGAAGCCCCCCTCCTAGGCACCAGCTGCTGGGAACCAGGCAGTGGGGGGGCTGGTAGGTGTTGGACCACTGGCTTTGGTAGCGCAGGACCTAGTTCGTAGCGCTTGCTGATTACCGTGGTGTAAATGCTCCCACCATGGCCGACTGCAGACCAGCAAAGTCACACCCGGGATGCGGGGTTGGGAAGAGATGGGTACAGCCAGCTCTTGTGAGACAGGGTGAGCCGGCCCCGGCACACCATGGGAGCCACAGCCTTTCAAGCCAGCACCCAGCCCGGAACTGAGCCACAACAGGTGCGCTTTGCAGAGGAGGCGTTTGGGAGCCTGAGGAATCTTTGCCCTGAGAGTGGTAGACTCTGATTTGTCTCTTCGTGGGTCTCAAGGAGACAGAGCAAGACGCCAGGGCTTGTGGAGGCCCGTCTCTTACAGAAGGAATTTCTCTTCTTTCCTAATTGCCCCACACAGGTCAGGTACTGTGTGGGGCAATTAGGAAAAGAAGTAGCAACACGCTCTTGAATAACGAATTTCTGTGTTTTGGAGTTACACATGTACTACATGGCCTGGTATAACATTTAGAGAAATAGAAAAATACAAATAAAATACAACACAGACATAAAATACAAAATCACCAAAAGTCAAATCTTCCATCCCCATTTATTATGCCCCCTTATGTGCAGTTTTTACCTCAAAAAATGTGTGAGCTCTATGTCTAGGTGTTAAATATGTTTTCATCACTTTACCTGGGACCGGTGAGCCCGCCAGTGACGCACGCAGAGAGATGTCCCGTGGGACGTGCACGCGTTCCGGCCGCTGCGTGGGCGCGTCCTGTCTCCCCCGGTCCTCATTCCCGGTGGCAGATCCGTGGGCCTGCGGTCGGTGCCTCAGCTCTCCTTGTCTCAGTTCCCCGTCTCTGCCCTTTTCCTCTGGGCTGCAGGATCATGGCTCCAGGCTGTCTTCCTATTGTTCATCGTCATGTAATCCTGTTTCTTCTTTATTTGTCCTTCCTCCTTCATTGCCTGATGCTGTTCTAGAAACAGTGTCCCCTTGACTCTTAGAGACCACGTTCTAGACATTTTCTACACGGTTCTTCTCTTCCTCCCTTTCTGAGGGCGGGGACACAAAGGAAAGTCAAAGTTCAAAGGTTGGTAGATAAAATAATAGTCCTCTATCAGCGTTAACTTTTTTACTGATTTTAGAGACAGACAGACAGACAGACAGAGACATCGATTTGTTGTTCCACTTATCTATGCATTTATTGGTTGCTTCTTGTTTGTGCCCTGACTGGGCATGGAACCTGCAACCTTGACATATCGAGATGATGCTCTAACAACTGATCTACCCGGCCAGGCCTCAGCGTTAATTTTTTTATTTTGCTGAGTGCCCTGGGATTATGTGAGAGAATGTCCTTGTTTGCAGGAAATACGCGCTGACGTATGAAGAAGAAGGAAAAAAGCCCAGCTTGTGTGGCCCAGTGGTTGAGCGTCGACCTATGAACCAGGAGGTCACGGTTCGACTCCTGTCGGGGCACATGCCAGGGTGGCCAGCTCAATCCCCAGTAGGAGGCGTGCAGGAGGCAGCCAATCAATGCTTCTCTTCATTATTGATGTTTCTTCCTTCCTCTCTGAAATCAATTTAAATAAATTTTAAAAAGAAGAAAAAAAATAGTGGCTGAAAGCACAATTAGTTGTTTCTCACAGTTTTTGGGTGGGCTGCATGTTTCTCTGCTGGTCTGGTCGGGCCCCTCACACGTTGGAAATTGGTGCCAAGTGGGCGGGGCCTCGGTCTTCCTCGGGTTGCCTGACAGGGTGGTCTCAGGCCGAGTCCCAGGAGGATGAAGGATCCTTCTCCCCACCTCCCGTTCGACCAAGCAGGTCCAAGGCCAGCCAGATTCACAGGTGGACCGTGGACTCCACTCTTCGAGGGAGCAGCTGCACAGAATGTGGCTGCGTGTAACCTACCACGCTATGTGCCCCAGCTCACGTGGGAGCAAAGGCGCCTTCTCGGGCCTCTGTCCGCCTCTCCCTGACGCCAGGGTCCCGCAGAGCAGAGCCCGTGTCCGGACTTTCACATGCGGGAGCCCGGGGAACAGTCCCATGAGAAGACGGTGGGTTCGTGGACTTGTTTTCAAACGGACTGCAAAACCAATTTCTCTTTTATCGACATATATTTATTTATTAAATATATTTTATTGGTTTTTTACAGAGAGGAAGGGAGAGGGATAGAGAGTCAGAAACATCGATGAGAAACATCCATCAGCTGCCTCCTGCACACCTCCTACTGGGGATGTGCCCGCAACCAAGGTACATGGCCTTGACCGGAATCAAACCTGGGACCCTTGAGTCCGCAGGCCGACGCTCTATCCACTGAGCCAAACCGGTTAGGGCGACACATATTTATATGCAGAACATTTTGGGGTTTTCTGGTGTCCAGTTCTGTAAGTGATGACACATGCAATGGGTGTGTTACCGTTGCCACAGTCATGCCCTTCAAGTCAATCCCACCCCACTCCCTGCCTCCTGCCCCCCGCCCCAACCTCAGATCTGTTTTCTGTCCCTATAGGGTTGCTTTCTCCAGCATGTCATAGATGTGGAATCCCACGGTGCGGAGCCTGGATTCTGGCGGCTTTCCCTTAGCATAATGCTTCCCTGAGATGCCCCCGGGCTGTCGGGAGCTGCAGTAGTTTGTTCCGTGTCGTCGCTGAGTAGTGAGGTCTCCCGGGTGTGGATGTGCCGGTGTTTATTACCTGTTCACCCATAGAAGGGTAATTAGGCTGTTTCCAGTTTTCCACAGCTGTGACTAGAGCTGCTGTCAACATCGTGTATAGGGGTTTGTGGGAATGTGAGTGTTCATCTCTCTAGGACTGTCATTGTGGGGTCCGTAGTGTATGCTATGTTATAAGAAACGGCCACAACCACTTCTCAGACAGGCTGCCGCATTTTCCGTTTCCCTGGCAACTGTGGGAGTTCTCAGATCCTCCCAGGCACTTGGCATTGGCTTTATTAAGTGGCTAGTGATCCGACAGCATCCCATCCAGCACGGGACGGGGGCTCCCGGCATCTGCGAGTTGAGCCATTCTAATGGGTGTGCAGTGGCATCTCATTGGGGTTTGAATTTGCATCATCTTAGTGAACGCTAATGTTGAGCATCTTTTCATGTGCTAATTGGCCATTGATATATTTTCTTTGGTAAAATGCCTGCTCAGTTTCTTTTGTACAGGGTTCCTTTTTTCTCTCATTATTGAGTTTTGAGAGTCCCTTATATGTTCTAGATACAGAGTCTTTATCAGATATGTGTTTTGCAAATATTTTCTCCCAGTTTGTGGCTTGTCTTTATTCTCCTATCGCTGTCTTTCATGGAGCAGAATTAAAAGGACGTCCCGTTTGTCAATATTTTCTTTCACAGGTAATATTTTCTTTCGGTGTTGTCTCTAGGACACATTTTGATGTGGACTAACCTAAGGTCAGAAAGATTTTCTACTGTTTTCTTCTAGAAATTTTATAAAAGTCTTGAGTTATACATACAGGCCTACTAGAGGCCCAGTGCACAAAATTCGTGCACAGGTAGGGTCCCTAGGGCTGGCCAGCGATCAGGGCCCATCTGGGCCTTCCAGCTGCAGGCTGGGGCCTTCCTTCGGTCTGCGTGGTCAGCGTGTGTCATAGAAAGCAATTGAACTCCCGAGGGGACACTTTGCATATTAGGCTTTTATATATAAAGATGATGCATTTTGAGGGATGGGGTTTTTTGGTATAAAGTCTGAAATATTGAAGTTCGTTTTCTCTGCATATTGTTCTAGTTGTGTGTTTGGATATTTGTGAGGCAGGATGATGGAGTCCCATGCTCCCACCTGGGCACCAGGCCTGGGACTGCCCACCTCCACAGGCAGGAGGCCATGGGGCCGGCCCTGTGGCAGGGATGAGCTTTCCTGCACCTTGCAGTGACTGTTTAACACCTTGAGCTTTTCTTGGAACCACTGAGAGTCTGGATGCTGCTCCAAGCAGGTGTGTCAACACCACCTTATTGTCGGGATGCCCTGGGTGGGACCCCTGTTGGACTCCTTGCTGGCGAGAGGAGCCTGAGGCGGTGCTGAGACACCTTTCTGCAGGGCAGGAGGGGGAGTGGCTGGCGCCATCCTCAGGGCCCAGATATGAGAGGGCAGGGTTTATTCTAGGCACCAAAGGAACAGGAGAACCCCGAGGCCTCATGGCGCGGGCCCTGCGCTCCCCCTTCTCTCTGTGGTGAGAGAGCCATCTCTCTGGCTCTGCCTGGTCGTGTTCACTGCCCTCTATTTCTGGGATTTATACCCAAGGACATAACCACACACGTGCGCCAGGCTCTGTGCCGCAGCTGGGATTGGGATGGCAGAAAACTGGCCACAGGCCAAGTGTCCAAGGACGATGAAATGAATTCTGGACCCGTTTTCCTAGTGGAATGTTGCATCTACTAACAGGGTGACGCAGAGGTGCATGGTGGAGGGCCTGGCAGACCCAGGGGTTATAGGGCAGCACGCACCCACAGTGGAGGCGTTTTTGTGTTAGCTGCTTATGTAAGCAGGTGTGAATTTCATTGTTTACCTTGAGCTTTCAGAGCCTGTTCCTCTGTAACCAGACCTTAAGCCCTGCACTGTAGCGTCAGGGTTTTTATTATTCGGATCCTGCCCTCTTTCCCACTAGACCTTTTTCTCAGGTTCACAGCCACAGACCTGGGGGAGGAATGGCCATGGCTGAAGGGCTGGGGAGAAGGAGGGGCAGGACCAACAGGAGAAGCAGTGGGTCAGGCATCTGCCTGGAAGGAGGATGGTGTCAGATGTGGTGACCCACACACACAGGCTGCCTGCCGCTGTCCATGTGTGGGGCAGGTGTGTGTGGGGGGGGCGTCCGTAATTCCGTTCGCTGGCTCCCCACTATCACCAAGAGTACTTGTCTACAGATGGCTCCTTAGGAATCAGTGGGTATAAAATTTATTATTAGTCAGTTTCATTAAAATGAAATTTTAGGCCCAGCTGGTATGCCTCAGGGGTTGAGCATTGACCAGTGAACCAAGAGGTCACCAGTTCGATTCCTGGTCAGGGCACATGCCCAGGTTGCAGGCTCAATCTCCAGTGTGAGGTGTGCAGGAGGCAGCTGATGGATGTTTCTATCTATCCTTCTCCCCTCCAATCAATAAAAACATTTTTTAATTAAATTTTAGGCTGAAGATATAAAATATACACATAGAGGTGCTCTAAAAGGAGGTGGTAGCCTAGGCTCTGTCTGTTGGGGACCCCCTGTCCTCCCCACACAGACACCACAGCCCCTGCCTTATCTCTGAAATGTGAGGCTGGAGGACTAGCTTATGAGCTGGACCATTAAGAGGCAGCTGACCTTCCTCTGTCCAGGTGATGCCTCCAGGGCAGGGAGCAGGGCGGCTAATCTCCCATCCATCCCACACCCAGCTCCAGGGCTGGCCTGGAGAAAGTGAAACAGTTGTTCCGCACACCCTTCCTGGTGGGCACCTCAGGGCTGCAAAACGCCGAAAGCGCATTTTTGAAGGTGGGCAGCTGGGTGGGAGGACACAGGGGATGATGTGCTAAATATTTAGGAACTCTGTGTGGCCGGCCCTGACTAACCATGAGTCACTACAGTAGAGGACGGAATAGGGATTTCATTCTTTGTAAGCGACTGTATTTATAGCCACAATACCATAGATGTGAGTAAAGGCCGTTCTTTAACACACTGCAGACCAGTCGTTTTATTGCTAACTTTACCCACTGGCCAGATAAGTGATCGGCCACAAGCCTTAGAACAGAAAACACGAGAATTCTCGTGATCCGTCCACAATGTGTACAAGACAAGACTCCATGATGCGTAGTTTACAGGCCCCTTAAGCGGTGTTCTCTGTAAGAGTCTGGATGGTCAAGATTCAACAGTCAAATAAATCTTGGCAAGTCTCTTTTCACACAAACACGTGGTTAGGTGATTTAGCCGCCTTAGGGATACAACATATTTATACTCTCACTGGAAGTGGAGCCAGCACGACATGAAAGTTGGGGACCTATCAAATTCGAGAGTAATAACTACTACACTTCTTAGCAGTGGGAACTGTTGTCCCGTGCTGGTGGTGAGAGTGGCACCAGGCGTTAGACCCTCGGGGTCAGACCGGACCTGGGCTCAGCAACCTCAGTACTTGAGTTCTGGCTAGGAAAGAATTCAGAGCCAAGACTCAAACTCTAAGAGAAAGTGTATTTAAAAGGTCACAGATGTAGAAGAAGTGAATGGTAGAAGAAATGGGCTCAGGAAACAAGTCAGAGAAGCAAAAGGGTCCTTGGGGCTTAGGAGAGAGGAAGGCAAAGGTGATGCGCCAGGGAGGCGGGGAGGTGGGAGGTGGGAGGTGGGGAGGCGGGGAGGTGGGAGGTGGGAGGTGGGGAGGCGGGGAGGTAGGGAGGTGGGGAGGCGGGGAGGTGGGGAGGTGGGAGGTGGGGAGGCGGGGAGGTAGGGAGGTGGGGAGGCGGGGAGGTAGGGAGGTGGGGAGGCGGGGAGGTAGGGAGGTAGGGAGGTGGGGAAGTAGGAAGGTGGGGAGGTGGGGAGGTAGGGAGGTAGGGAGGTGGGAGGCGGGGAAGTAGGAAGGTGGGAGGTGGGAGGCGGGGAGGTAGGGAGGTGGGGAGGCGGGGAGGTGGGAGGCGGGGAAGTAGGAAGGTGGGAGGTGGGGAAGTAGGGAGGTGGGGAGGTAGGGAGGTAGGGAGGTGGGAGGCGGGGAAGTAGGAAGGTGGGAGGTGGGAGGCGGGGAGGTAGGGAGGTGGGGAGGCGGGGAGGTAGGGAGGTAGGGAGGTAGGGAGGTGGGAGGTGGGGAGGTGGGAGGTGGGGAGGCGGGGAGGTGGGGAGGTAGGGAGGTAGGGAGGTGGGAGGTGGGGAGGTAGGGAGGTAGGGAGGTGGGAGGTAGGGAGGTAGGGAGGTGGGAGGCGGGGAGGTAGGGAGGTAGGAAGGTGGAAGGTGGGGAGGCGGGGAGGTAGGGAGGTGGGGAGGCGGGGAGGTAGGGAGGTGGGGAGGTAGGGAGGTGGGAGGTGGGGAGGTGGGAGGTGGGGAGGCGGGGAGGTAGGGAGGCGGGGAGGTAGGGAGGTGGGGAGGTAGGGAGGTGGGAGGTAGGGAGGTGGGGAGGCGGGGAGGTGGGAGGCGGGGAAGTAGGAAGGTGGGAGGTGGGAGGCGGGGAGGTAGGGAGGTAGGGAGGTGGGGAGGCGGGGAGGTAGGGAGGTAGGGAGGTGGGAGGTGGGGAGGTGGGAGGTGGGGAGGCGGGGAGGTGGGAGGCGGGGAGGTGGGAGGCGGGGAAGTAGGAAGGTGGGAGGTGGGGAGGCAGGGAGGTAGGGAGGTGGGAGGCGGGGAGGTAGGGAGGTGGGAGGCGGGGAAGTAGAAAGGTGGGAGGTGGGGAGGCAGGGAGGTAGGGAGGTGGGAGGCGGGGAGGTAGGGAGGTAGGGAGGTGGGAGGTGGGGAAGTAGGAAGGTGGGAGGTGGGGAGATGGGGAGGTGGGGAGGTGGGAGGTGGGGAGGTGGGAGGTGGGGAGGCGGGGAGGTAGGGAGGTGGGAGGCGCTGGGGTGCGCTGGGAAGGGAGAGCTCTCTGGGTCCTCCATCCTAAGCACCTTTAAGGGTGGAGATTTTAGGGGAGGTCCCAGAGGTGGACCTCAATAGAATATTCATCAGCTTTCCAGGCATGTCCTTTAAGGTCTCTGGGTCTCAGCTGATGGGTCAGCTCAGGGGGAGGGAGTCCTTAGTCATTGCAGCTGGGCCTCTGGGCCTGGAGCAGAAGTACAACTGAGCCCTAGATGTTATCTCTGGGGAGGAAAGGTCAGGAGGTCGAAACCATGCTAGCCAGCTATCTGCTAGGAGAGGAGAGTTTACCTGGGGGCGAGATTCCTGTGTTCCCAGTTTCACCCATTGCTAGGCACCGGGGCTTTCCACCCTCGTGACCTCTGCATCTGACGCCTGACCTCTGCATCTGACCCCTGCACCTGACCCATTGTCCTTGCTCTGCTCAGGTCTGTCTAACTGCCTCCCACGTCATACTTGGATTTCAAACATTTTATCTTCTTTCAGATAAGAACACACACACACACACACACACACACACACACACCAACTCCCCTCGCCCCCCGTAAAAACATATACTTTTCTTAAAGAGTATTTGCATTCCTCATTTGAAATATAATCAAACTGATGAAACTCTACATTTTCACCTTAAAGACCAGTTAGTAAAATAACTCCAAGCACTGTTAATATGGGCTACAACGTTAGCCCAGCCACTTTAATGATGACGATTTCAGATGTGCCCGGCGCGACAGCGCTGCACTGAGCTGTCACTACCAAGGCGAGAGAAAAAAGCCGCCAGCAAACACATGAGGTGGAGCCTTTGTTGTGATTTTTTAAAGAATCTTTAGATAAACCCTATTGATTAGAAGAGGTGGGTAGGAAAACCAACGTTTGCGTCGCACCCTCCCTGCCGTGAACTGCCTCGCAGACACAGAGTTCCAACGTTTTCGGTAAAATAGGCCACAAAGACTTTCACTGGCATGGCTGGGTGTCATCACCCAAGGATAGATGGCTGAAGAGATAGACGGATGGATGGATGGGTGGATAGATGATGGATGGATGAGAGGAATGACAGGTGGAAGAGTGTGACGGCAGAAGGTGGAGGATGAATGGAAAGACAGAAGGATGAATGGGCAAGTGGAGAGATGGAAGGAGGGAGGGAGGGAGGGAGGAAGAAAAGGAGGGAGGGACAGAGGGAGGGAGGGAGGGAGGAAGGAGGGAAGGCTGTTGGCAGGGAGGTTGGTGAGTGCGGAGTACAGCCCACTGGTGACCTGGCTGTTGGCTCTGGACGCCCACAGGGAGCTTCCTGGTGCCCTACCTCATCATGCTCATCGTGGAGGGGATGCCGCTCCTGTACCTGGAGCTGGCGGTTGGACAGCGCATGCGCCAGGGCAGCATCGGCGCCTGGAGGACCATCAGCCCCTACCTGAGCGGTGTTGGTAGGTGTGCTCTCCAGCCCTCCCCCACCGGGAGACCCCCTCCCTGTGTCCTGGACAGCCCTGGTGGGGGTGGGAGCAAAGGGTAATAAGCACAAGGCCCAAAAGAGAGCCCTTGCGTGGGGTGGGCAGACGGCCCAGGGGGGACTGACGGCCGTAGAACAGGAGTGAGGAAGAGAGGAGGCACAGGTGGGGAAGGGAGACCACACTGCTCCTCTGGACCGCAGGTTGCTAGTCTGTAAAGAGGGAACAGCTGCCCGCTGGAGCTGTGCCTCCGTGTCCTCCGGGCACTGCCCCCTGCTGGCTGTGAATGGCACCTCCTCTCAGTGAGCGCTGCTGTGTGCCAGGTGCTGGCCTGTAGAGCACAGGCTCCTTTAATCTTCCTCCCACCACTGGGAGGCTGCAGGGCTGTCATCAATATCTCCGGTGGACGGAAGCTGGGCACACGCCGCCCGACTGCCTGCCCGCCCTGAGCCACCTGAGCCCGGGTCCTGGGCACCCTGGGGAGATGGCTAACCTGCCTTCACACCCTCCGGCTCCTGGGCTGCCTCTGCCAGCAGGAGGAACTTTGACCAGCGATGCCCCTGTTCTGTTCTGCCAACGATCCCGCCCCAGACAGGATGCCAGAGTGACATCCCAGGGGCAAGGAGGGCGTAAACTTGTAGGTGACTTTCTCAGGCGCGGGAGAAATGTGCCCAGTGCCCTCACAAATCATCCTCAAACCCGAACTGCCTCCCCATCGTGCGTGGCTGTTAATGTTTAGCACGGAGGTGTGCGGTTTGACAGTCCGCCCGAGCGAGCCATCCCAGAGGGCTTCTCCGAGGCATCATCTGCTGTGTACTAGAAAAGAGGCCAGATGTTTGTGCCAAACGGCGGGGGGGGGGGGGGGGGGGGGGGCTGGTGAATGTTTAACCACCAGCTCTCCAGGTGGGGTGCGGCAAGGCCTGCTGCAGCGTTTGCTGACACGTGGTGTGAATACAACACCACGGCCAGTTTCAAGCTCCTAATGAGATGTCCCGGAGCGAGGGGCTGGGCAGAGACGCACCATCCCTCTGCTCTGCTCTCCCCTCACTCTCCCACTCCCACCCCGGGACCCCTGCAGACCTGACGGTGTGGGACAGCCTCCCTCCTGTCCCGTGCACCTGACACACCTCCTCACACCCCTGCTCCCTGCCACCTCAGGGTGGGGATTGGCCCAGGTGACCTGACTCAGGTGAGCCAGGAGGGGGCAACCACAATGTCTGCCTCTTTCCAGCCTGGGTCTCAGGCGAGCTCTGTGCCTGGGTTTTCCCTTCTGTGAGGGGATAATGACGCCCACGGCACATACAGTTCTTAGCACAGCAGCTGGCACTCGGGGCTCCAAGAAATGTCACACCTCCTGTCCCAGGAGCGGGGAGAGAGAAGACGGAAGAGGCTAACCCTTAGCAGTGCTCACAGGCCCCTGGTCACGGGGAGCCCCACACACCTGCTGCAGAGGTTCTGCCAGCCCAGGGCAGTCACTGTAGGGGTGTCCTGGGCGCACGTTGGGAGGGGGAGGGGGGGGCCAGGGCTGTGGGTCAGGTGGGCAGGGACAGCCCCTCAGCGCCCTCTGCTTCCGACAGGCGTCGCCAGCGTGGTGGTGTCCTTCTTCCTGTCCATGTACTACAATGTCATCAACGCCTGGGCCTTCTGGTACCTCTTCCACTCCTTCCAGGTGAGGGGGAGGAGCCAGAGCACGGGGCGGAGCCAGGGGCGGACCAGGACAGGGAGGGGCAGATGGCCACCGGGACAAGGTGGGAGGTTGTGGGTCAGAGTTCTTTCTTTTTTTTTTTTAATATATTTTTATTGCTTTCAGAGGAAGGGAGAGGGGAGAGAGGTAGAAACATCGATGATGAGAGAGGATCATTGATCAGCTGCTTCCTGCACACCCCATACTGGGATCGAGCTTGAAACCTGGGCGTGTGCCCTGACCCAAGAATCGAACTGTGACCTTGTGGTTCATAGGTTGATGCTCAACCACTGAGCCACGCCAGCTGGGCTGCGGGGTCATAGGGGGTCTGGCCCTTGTCCGTTTGTGCACTCAGTCTCTCTGGCTCACAGTAGAGTTAGGTGATCCTCAAAAAACACCATTAGGACTGTAAGGCGTGTGGAGCCCCTCATGTACCCCCTCCCTTCCCTGCCTCCCCCTACTCCCCACCTCAACTGTGCCCTCCACAAATCCTCTGACTCCCTGGCTGCCTTTGGGGGCTCCCACCGCCTGCCCTTAGGGATCAGCTCCCTTCTCCTCCAAGAGCCCTGTGTGAGGGCCACCTCCCTCCCTCCCCCGACCTTCGCCTCAACCCTCACCTCTCTGTGTGATGCTGTGTTGGCCCCAGGACCCCCTGCCGTGGTCCGTCTGCCCACTGAACGCCAACCGCACAGGCTTTGACGCGGAGTGTGAGCAGGCCTCCTCCACCAAGTACTTCTGGTACCGGAAGACCCTCAACATCTCACCATCCATCCAGGACAGTGGCAGCCTGCAGTGGGAGCCCGCGCTCTGCCTCCTCCTGGCCTGGCTCGTGGTCTACCTGTGCATCCTGCGGGGCACCGAGTCCACCGGCAAGGTGGGGGCAAGGCGGGGAGGGGGGAGGGTGTGTGGAGGGTGCTGGGGGGCCCAGGCTGTCTCCTGCCGGCAAGGGGCAGAGCTGGCCGGGGGAGGCGGGCGGTGCACTGCACAAACCACCTGCCAGGTAACTATGAAGGTGGTCAGAGGCGCAGCCCTCAATCTCAAAAGCAGGCCTTTCCCTCCCCTGAAAAGACGGGCATTTCTGGCCAGCCAGCCCCACAGCCACCCTGCCCAGTAGCAGCAAGCAACCAGACAGGGAGTTTTTCCTCCTTTAAAACCTTAGGTGGTTGAAGATTTCCCGGAGACACCTGCCCTGCTCTCAGGCCTCGCTGCCCATGGGCACCGCCTAAGAGCTTTTGCCCCTCCGCCGTCTCAGTCCTCTCCCCCCCTCCCCAGAAGGTTCTGGTGACCAGCAAGGGGCAGCCTGAGCGCTGGGTTTTGAAATGCACACCCGTTCATGTGATGGATATGTTTGAGGGCGGTCCCAATCCTTCCCGGAATGAGGTCAGGTTGAAGGGACATGGAGGGCTGGGCCTCCGCTCTGGGTTCCTCTTCTCTATGGAACCAGGGATTTCCTGGCACTTACAGGCCTGGCGACCATATCCCACCACCCGTCTCCCAGCCCAGACGCAGGACCTGACCGAGACCCCATGCTTTTCCCACTGTCCGCAGGCTGAGGCCGGACAGCGTGGTGTTTGCCGGGACAGCGGGCCTGCTGTAGGCAAACAGGGCCCTCTGGCCACATCTCCCCGAGGCTGACTCAGCCCTCTGGTGCCCACAGGTGGTGTATTTCACTGCGTCGCTGCCCTACTGCGTGCTCATCATCTACCTGATCAGGGGCCTCACGCTCCACGGGGCCACCAACGGCCTGCTGTACATGTTCACCCCCAAGGTACGAGCTGGAGGGATGGGGCCTGAGGTGCCCCATCTTCCTGCCCCTTCCAGAGGGCGGAGAGGGCAAGACGGAGGGTGGTGAACCCAGGAGGCTGGTGGGAGCCCCCAGGCCGTGGGCAGGGATGGATAACCTGCGGATGCTGAGTCACCCTCAGCCAGGCAGTGCCCAAGCCCTGTGACTTCTGGGGCATTGCGTTTTCTGTCCACTCCCTTCCTCATCCTCACTGCCCCCTACCGACTGCTGCCCCACGTCTGGCCTCCTGGCCCCAGCCTCACCCCAGCCTCGCCTTCCAGCCTGTGAGCTAAGTTATCTGTCGTGAGCATCATCTCAGTTTCCCTTTGGGGCAAATCCACTCACGGCAGAGGTTTCGGGGTCCCTCCCCAGGCTCCCCACAGCCAGTCTTCGTCACGGTTGCCTTGGGGGCAGGACAGATTCTTTGTTTAGCAAATCTGGCCCCTGGAAACAAATGGCTGTGGTAGCAGCGTGCCCAAGAGCCCCCCCCCCCCACCCGCCACATTACCGGGGTTCAACCCAGACCTCAGCCTCACCACCAGGCCCCACCACCTCCATCTCGGGAGGCCCAAGCCCATACAGTGCCCAGCTCATGCACTGGCGGCCCGGTTCCTTTTTAAGTGATTTCACCCTACACTTTCCACTGCATACCTCCCCTGGGGAAGGAGCTGGAGGGATGTTTCATCTGCTAAGGAGTGGGCGGGGCACCGGCCTGAGCCAGGAAAGCCGGTCTCCAGCCCCAGGCCCGGCTGTGCCAGGCAGGGTCCTCCAGGGCCTCCCTCCCTCCCCTGCCCAAGAGGTTGGGATCCCCCTCCCCTCCCCTCCCCCACTGCCCCCTCAGGCTCACAGACCTGTTCCCACTGGCTTCCAGTTGGAGCAGCTGGCCAACCCCAAGGCCTGGATCAACGCAGCCACCCAGATCTTCTTCTCGCTCGGCTTGGGGTTCGGCAGCCTGATCGCCTTCGCCAGCTACAACGAGCCCTCCAACAACTGCCAGAAGCATGCCATCATTGTGTCCCTCATCAACAGCTCCACCTCCATATTCGCCAGCGTCGTGACCTTCTCCATCTACGGCTTCAAGGCCACCTTCAACTACGAGAGCTGCTTGAACAAGTAAGCCGGGCCGCCAGGGGAGCCGGGCCGTGAGGGGCAGGTGAGTCAAAGCTCCAGCTGAAGGGGCACTGGGAAGAGGAGGCGGATGCCAGGCACCAAGGTGTAGAGAGGGCCTGGGAAGGCACATGAGCATTTCTTTAATTATTGTCAGCTGAGTCCAGTGGCATTGGCAGAGCCACGTCCTGGAAACACACCTTGCCAGAGGCAGGAGTGTTGTCAGCTTGACCTTCAGCTCAGGCCCCAGGGGGTGGGCTTTATTATCTAAATCCAGCCAAGCACCGGGAATGCATAGGACTCGGAACCCATCCAAGAATGCACATAACCTCCTTTGTCTTGACCTTTAGTAAAACTTCCTGGGTTTTGCTGTATAAAGTAAACACACTGTATTGGCTCTGGGTCCCTGTCCCTCCATCAGAGGACAGTGGTCCCACCCCGCCCCAGTTTTTTCCTTCCATCTCTGTGGTGTCTGTCTCTTTCTTTCATTTTCTTAATCCCCAGTAGCCCCTACTCAGGAACCGGACCGCTCTCTAGCCGCGCTGGATGCGGAAAAGAGAGAAATATTTACACCAAGGGGTGTGGGGCACCAGGCACCCGCCTTGCAGTCCTCAATCCAGGGTTGAATGCAGGCTCCGCCCACCACCAGCAGCAGCTGGAGGCCTGTGGCGAGTCAGTGTGTGCCAGAGGGAGGGGCACCATGTACTCAGAGCCCTCAGCACGCAGGGCATCCACACACAGCCTTCATTTCTTCAGCCTGTCTCCCCCAGAAGCAGCCGAGAGCTCCCTGGCTGAGCCGTGGAGATTCCTGAAGCTGCTCTCTGTGATCTTTCCCAAATGCGAGAAACACCCGCAGGCACGCTGTCCGACAGTGGTTCACTAGCCACGAGGGGCTCCTGACGACGTTAAATGTCAACTTAACGCTTCCTTAAACGGACTTAGATTTTGATTTAAATCAGTTCCTTGGGGCTGCCTGTGGTTTCTGGGGGCCACAGCGGATGGCAGAGACCTGGGACATTTCCCATCACAGACGTCCTGCCAGCCAGAGCCGGCCAGCGCTCACAGAGCCCGCTGTGCGGTTGGTTCCTCTTGTCACCACTGTTCCTGTGCGAGGCTTCTTCAGAGCCACTCTAAATACCTTGCCCTTTAAAAGGTCAGCAATTGCCCTGCGGGCATGGCTCAGTGGTTGAGCGTCCACCTATGAACCAGGAGGTCAGGGTTCGATTCCCAAATTGTGGGCTCGAGAGTGCAGGGGGTAGCCGATCAATGATTTTTCTCTCACCGCTGACGTTTCTATCTCTCTCCCTCTCTCTTCCTCTCTGAAATCAAGAAAAGTATATTTTTTAAAATAAATAAAAGGTTGGCAATCAACAGATTCCACTGGTGAGGACCTCACCTAATCAGAGAAGAGGAGGCGGGGGGACAGTGTGAGCCCGAGCCCCCCGCAGGCGGGGCCAGCGGCCTTTCCCATCGCGGAGGTCAGTCTTGTGCTCTGCCCGCAGGGTGATTCTGCTGCTGACCAATTCTTTCGACCTGGAAGATGGCTTTTTGACAGCCAGCAACCTGGAGCAGGTGAAGGGCTACCTGGCCTCTACCTACCCCGGCCAGTACAGCAAGGTGTTCCCGCTGATTAAAAACTGCAGCTTGGAGGCAGAGCTGGACACGGTAAGGCGCTTGCAAGAGTTCTCCTCCCTCCGCCTCTTCCAGGAGAAGGGAGAACGGACCCCCCCCCCCCCTTCCCCGGCTGCTGCCCGGGGACACTGGTCCCTTTGGGTGCTCCCTGCCCTTTTTTCCTTTTCCTTTTAAATGTTAAAAAGGCAGGAAGGACAAAGAATCCTATAACCGGCACCCATGTGTCTAGCAGCCTGAAAGAACAGTTGTAAACATTTGTCATTTGGGGCTCAGATGGGGGGGGGCTGGTCTGCAGGTGGGAGGTCCCCCACCGCTTAGCGTCGGGTGTGTCCGAGGAGCTGTGTGTCCCCTGGTGTGTGACTGGGGTCTCGTCCCCGGGGGCAGGCCGTCCAGGGCACCGGCCTGGCTTTCATCGTCTACACCGAGGCCATAAAGAACATGGAGGTGTCCCAGCTGTGGTCGGTGCTGTACTTCTTCATGCTGCTGATGCTGGGGATCGGGAGCATGCTGGGCAACACGGCCGCCATCCTCACGCCCCTGACCGACAGCAAGGCCATTTCCCGCCACCTGCCCAAGGAGGCCATCTCCGGTAAGCGGCGGGCGGGGAGGAGGCGGGACTCGGGAGGGCAGATGGGGCGGACCAGCAGGTGGATGGGCTCCTCGGGGGCCATGTGCCTGTTGAGGTGGCCACAGGGCTGCAGCAACCTCACAGCAGTCCTGCCTTCACCGTCTGCTCCCTCTGGGCAGGCAGATGCCAGGAACCAAGGGGCACATGTCAGTCACCCCAGGTGTCTGGCTCTCCACCCCAGGAGGACAGAAAGTGGCCAACCCCCACTTTGGAAAAAGGCCAAGCTCCCCAACCTGGCACCCAGAGCTCCCAGGCCAGGAGAGACGCTGCTTCTGTCCTTGTTTAATTGAGGCATACCCGCTGGGGCGTGTACATTCCTTAAGCACAAACTCAATGAACTTGACGTATGTATCCATCCACCCGAGTAACCACCGCCGACCGAGGCCAAGTCCCCTCTGGTCTCACTGCCACCGTTTTATGCTTGTTCCCCACTTTGTTGGGCTCCATGTACATGAAATCACACGTGTGTGCTCCGTGTGTGCAATCTACACCCAAACTCTAGGAGACGCACCCACACTGTCACAATTAGCAATCGGCTGTCCCTCTCCTGCCTGCCTGTGTGATAAGCCATTGTTAGAGCAGACACCCCATCTCTCTACCATCCTGCCCTTAGCGGACAGCAGGGTTTTAAGGAAAGAACCTGCTCTTCCAGTCACTCCACCTCCCCTCTGCTCCACTCCAGCCCTGAGCACCCACCCCTTCCCTTGATGACACCGTCCACAACATCCCTCCTCCCAGCCCAGGTGTGTGAAGGCCTGCCCACGCTTGGTCAGCGCCCTCCCCGCTGAGCAGCCGCCTCACCCCTGCAGCCGCATCAGCGGACTGTTAGCTGCTGGCCACACTAACCCCCTCTCCTGTGTGACCCCCTCAGGCTGGGGCTGGTGGGATGTGGGGTAGCAGTGGATGGCAAGAGGGAGCTTTCGGTCCAATACTTCGTGGGGTGCCCAAGAGAGGCAGCCGAAGGAGACCTGGACCAGAACCCAGATTCTGGAGGCAGAGGGGCCTTGGCTTCCCCATGTCTGAGCCTTGGCTTCCCCGCCTGTACACGGGGCTCCTGATACCTGCCTCAGAAGCTTAAGGGCTCAATGCGTGGCAAGTGCCTGGACCGCGGTGGGAGCTGTGTACACGTTCGATTCTTCCCTTCTCCCCACACCCCTCTGGTCAGACACCACTCCTCTCTAGGAAGTCCCCAGAGGGTCGCCCCGCAGCTCACATCTCCAGCCCCAATTCACAGCCTGGGCGAGATCCCCTGGGGATGCCACAACGTCCTCTTTTCCATTGAGCTGGTGCCCCCTGCAGGACGGCTCTGTGAATTACCATCGATGCTGCCTGCTGACGCTCTTTGGGCCAGCTTCCCCCCACCTCCAAACACACGCGCGCGCGCGCGCGCGCGCGCACACACACTCACACTCACACTCACACTCACACTCACACTCACACTCACACTCACACTCAGAGAGACCAACCCGTGTGGTTGAGCCCATCAGCCAGAGTCCCCCGGGCGCCCACGGCCCTGCTGGCGCAGGTGTGGTGCAGGCAGGTGAGCCGTGTCTTGGCGCAGGTCTGGTGTGCCTCATCAACTGCGCGGTGGGCCTGGTGTTCACCTTGGAGGCCGGCAACTACTGGTTCGACATCTTCAACGACTACGCAGCCACGCTGTCCCTGCTGCTCATCGTGCTGGTGGAGACGGTGGCCGTGTGCTACGTGTACGGGCTGAGGAGGTGAGACCCGCCCCACCAACTGCTGGGCCAGCTCACCCCCAGGAAACAGCCCGCTCGGCGCACTGTGCGCGCTCCTTTAAGCTTGGCATCTTTCAGGGTCTCGTCTTCCCCCAGAACTCAGCTAAGTCTCTGCCTCACTTCCCCTCAGCTGGCCTTCAACCTTCATCTTCCCTATTTCCTGTGCTTCTACTTTCTCTTAAAGGACATTGGCCCCTTGGCCCTGCTGAACCCCAATGGCTCCGGGGGCAGGCAATCCTGCCTCTGGGCACTGGCTGTTCTGACCCTTGGCCGACACCAGTAATGTGTGTATGTGTGTGTGTGTGTGTGTATAATTTCAGAGAGGAAGAGATAGAAACATCAATGATGAGAGAGAATCATTGATCGGCTGCCTCCTGCACGCCCCCTACTGGGGATTGAGCCCGCAACCCGGGCATGTGCCCTTTACTGGACTCGAACCCGGGATCTTTCAGTCCGCAGGCTGACGCTCTATCCACTGAGCAAAACCAGCTAAGGCTGAAACCAGCATTTTTCAAGCTCACTGACCAAAATCCAGTTGATAACTCAGACCTTGAAGTCTGGCAGATTCAGGATGTATGGTCCTCAGCCCTGGCACAGCGCAGCACTGGTGCTGGGATGTGGCCGGGCTGAGAACCATGGGTCTAGAGCAGTTTTCAGAACTGGGCGTGCACCGGAGCCCCTGGGGACCCCCCACCCCCGCCTTCATCCCCAGGGCACTAATTAGGTGGGTCCAGGTGGGGTTCTAGCTGCAGGTGAGTCTGGTCCCAGAGCGGCAGCATTAGGGAGCTTGTGAGAATGCAGGGTCTCGCCCTAGCAGGTTTGGCTCAGTGGATAGAGCGTCAGCCTGTGGACTGAAGGGTCCCAGGTTTGATTCCGGTCAAGGGCACATGCCTGGGTTGTGGGCTAGATCCCTGGTAGGGGGTGTGCAGGAGGCAGCCGATCAATGACTCTCATCATTGATGTTTCTATCTCTCTTTCTCCCTTTCTCTCTGAAAGCAATACAAATGTATTTTTTAACAAAAAGAATGCAGGGTCTCAGGCCCCCAACCCCCTGAATCAGATCCATATTTTGGCACATCCAGGGGGTCGAGGCCCATTACGTTTTGGGAACTGCTGCTCGAATGAGAGCCTGCTCAGAAGGGCTGTACCAAGTTGTCCCCACCCCAGTCTTCTATCATCTTCCCAACTGATCTGGAGGCGGGTCAGGGGACCAGCTGGGACAGTCTAGGAGAGCAGGCCCCTGGTGCCGAGTGTCCCTCTGTGCTCTTGGAAGCCTTTCCGGAGGGGTTTTCACGATCAAATACGTCCAGGACATAAATTAAAGCCAGATTTTTTGCCGTAGGATTTCTCAGACCCTTGAAAACAATTATGAATCTCAAAGAGGGGGTTGTAATTCGAGTATTTCCCAACTTTTGTGGTCAAGGAATGCCTTTTTATCGGCCCGTACTCCTCCCCCACAGCTAGTAGCATTGTGAGGACTTTAGTGTTAGACTCACCCCGTTTTCCCAGGAAAGAAGGGTTTTCTGGGACACCGGGGCTTTTTCAGTGCTAAACCCAGGCAAGTCCTGGGTAAACTGGGACAAATTGGTCATCTAGGAAATGCCCGGAGGAACAGAACCGAGGGCCCACTGGAGGCGCTGGAGAGGGATACAAGTCCATCCAAAGCGGGTGTTGGTAAATGGCCGGAAGGAGGGAGAAACCAAAGGTGCCCTGTGGATTTGATAAGCAGCCAGATCTGGGAATGACCAGCAGAGGGCAGTCTTTCTGCTTGCACGGGGTGGGGTGGGGGGACTGCGCCATCTAGTGGCCACTTTGCAATAGTGCCATGCGGCCTTTCTGCCCCTCTTCCCATGTTTCTCTAACCAGGAAAGTGGAGGGCCAGGGAAGTAAAGGGACAAGAGACCCCAACACTTTCTGCCATGTATGGTATGGAAAATCCCAGTGTTCACATTATGCACATGAGTCTTCGTGGCCTAGAGCCTAAGGTCTGGCAAGGTCAGCGGCCACACGGGCAGGTAGAAGCTCATGGGACAGGCCAGGGGTGGAAGAGAGGCAGTGGCTGTGGTTGCACCAGGTGACAGTCTCACTCTGCCCCAACCCCGCCCCTCCTTCAAGGCTGCCTCTCCCGTCGTGGGAAGCGGTTTTAAAGCCCTTGGACTAGGTCTGGCACAACCTGGAGCCCTCCAAGTCACAGGTGTCTTCCCCTGTGAAATGAGGAGATGGCTGGGTCAGCATTTCCCGAAGTGCTGAAGACCCTTTTCGTACTTATTTGTGTGTGTATTCAAAATATACGATTAGCCTATCAAACCCACAAAAGAATGGATGTTGTTATGCTATTGCTAAACTTAGCCAAAAGAGTCCATTTCAAGGAAAGGAAAGAAAGAGTCTGCAGACACGATTGAACACAGTGATGGCCTTTGGGCAACTACCCCTGGGCGGCTCCAACCGCCGGCCCATCACCCTCTAGTCCCAAGTCTGGCTCTCTGTCCGCCCCAGAAAACCTGCTGTGGTTTCAGGGGACAAACGAGGTTCTCCTCTGGGGTGTTTGTAATGGGGAGTAGAGTCGCTGGCAGACCCCAAGCCAGGAGGGGCGGGACAGAGCTGCCCTGGGGGTCCCCTGGCATTGGGGCCGGCTAAAACCATGTCCCAGGCTCTCTGTTCCCACCGTTGCTGGGAGCTGCCCTCTGGTCTACGCCAGCCTCCATCTGAAGGTCAGCACCAGAAAGATGTCTCCTGACGCCCAGTTCTCTGTGGGTGATCGCTTTGCACCCCGCTCTTGTCAGCCTCAGCCCTTCTCCCCATTCCACCCCCAGAAGGAATCAGGGAGGGAGGCCCCGTGTTTGTGTTCAAATCTCAGTGGAGCCAGAACAGAATTTCCCTAAGGGAACAGGGATGTGCAAGCTGGGCTCCCCTTGCTCCAACAGCGTGACTAATCCAGACGTTCTCTCCCGTTTTCCAACAGATTTGAAAGTGACCTTCAGGCAATGACTGGCCGCACTCTGAGCTGGTACTGGAAGATCATGTGGGCTGGCGTGAGCCCTCTGCTCATCATCAGCCTCCTGCTCTTCTACCTGAGCGACTACATCCTCACAGGGACCCTGCAGTACCAAGCCTGGGACGCCTCCCAGGTACCTTGACCTGCTGGGGCCCCAAGCTGCCTCGAGAGCACAGGCCTTAGTTTTCTGAAACCAAGGATTTCCTGCATGGCATGGGCAGGTCATTGGTCACAACAGGGCAACATCACCCAGGTACTTCAGAGCTCAGCACACAGCCTCACTGGCCCCCCTTCAAGTGCTCAGCAACCACTTGTGTCTGGTATCCGGACGTGGCTCATTTCTATCAGCCCAGAAAGTTCTATTGGACTGTGCTGGGCTAAGGGCTAACCCCCACGTCCAGCTGCCCTGCCCGGCGTCTCAAACATAACCACATGCCGTTATTCTTTTTCTTCTAAATATATATTTTTATTGATTTCAAAGAGGAAGGGAGAGAGAGAGAGAGAGAGAAACATCCATGATGAGAGAGAATCTATTGGCTGCCTCCTGTATGCCCCACACTGGGGATCAACCTCACAACCCACGGATGCTAACGCTGTCACACCAGCCAAAGGATGATTAGTCTTTAGGGGTTACTCTTTAGCAAATGCTCCAAACAATGGCTATGTAGGCACTGAAGTACAGGGAAGAGAAAGAGGAGGAGGGGAGTTAGTCTGCCCAGCACCCTCGCTGGTGAGCCACCGGGGCGAGCGGGAGGGCGGGGCGAGCGGGAGGGCGGGGCGAGCGGGAGGGCGGGGCGAGCGGGAGGGCGGGGCGAGCGGGAGGGCGGGGCGAGCGGGAGGGCGGGGCGAGCGGGGGGGCGGGGCGAGCGGGGGGGCGGGGCGAGCGGGAGGGCGGGTTCTGGAAGGGTTCCACGTGGGCAGGTTCTTTCAGCTGAGCTCTGCTTCTTTCTTCAGGGCCAGCTTGTGACCAAGGACTACCCCACCTACGCGCTGGCCGTCATCGGGCTGCTCGTGGCCTCCTCCACCATGTGCATTCCACTGGTGGCCCTGGGGACTTTCGTCTTGCGCCGCCTCAGGCGGGGAGACCCAGCGCCCGTGGCCTGAGAACCGGCTCCCGAGGCCGCCGCCCACTTTCACGCTATTAGTTCCAGGTGGAGCCTCCGTGGCCGCTTTGCAAGTATTTATTCCGGAAGCACTGAGCACGTTGTCTTCCGGCGCCTAGAAAGAGCTAGAAGGTGTGGAGGAGGAAGACCCCTCGGGCACCGAGCGCACCTCTGCCCCAAGGTCGCAGCTGTCTCCCTGTCGCCAGAGGGGCAGGTGTTCAGGGCCAGTCTCGAGGCCAGCGGCCTCCTTGATTCTCGGGAAGGCCTAGAATTAGCGCACGCTGTGAGCTGACTTTTGACTACCGTTTTTATGGAATAAAAATTAAGCCATTTTTTTTTTTCTAACGAGATTCCAAAATATTAGAGGGCCATCGTTTGAAAACGGGCTCTTTTAAGTGGCGGAGAGGACACACCTGAGCGTCCCGTGCAGCCTGAGTCCTCTCTGCAGAGCGAGGATGCATCCGCCGTGTTCTCTTTCGCCAACAGGGTGAGTGGCCGGAAAGAAGGCCTTTATTCGGGACCCACGAGCCGGGATTGGGGGGAAGAGCACTTTCCTCTAATTTGAAGTCTCTCACAGTAGGTCCAGACCTGTCCTCTCCACAGAAATTGCCCCAACCACAGTTTGCAATCCCAGGCCGCCTTGGGCGTGGTTTTTTGAGGGGGGTCCACGCCGACAGCCCTCTTGCCCCGTCTTAATGCGTTAAAAACGCGCCAGAGCCACGGCGAGGGGGAAAGTGCTGACTTTCCCGTCGACTTCCTGTTCAATTGGGGCATGACGGGCAACTCTTTATAGGAAAGAGCAGGAACACTACTCACAGTCCACTTTAAATTATTTATCTGTACATACGTTTTCTAAAGTGTATATACCTCCAGTCGAGAGTCTTGTAAGCGAAACCACTGTATTTATGATAGAGCTTTCGTCCACCACGGTTATTGTCTCCTGTCGTGTTTTTTACTGCGCAAGGTTGTCCCTCAAGTGAGAGGGTCCCTTCCTGCTCTCGCGTCCTGTGCGCCGCTGAGACCCTGCGGTTCAGGGTAGTTCCTGGGTCGATTTGTGCAAACACCTTTGCAGACACGTAAGCGCTCACGTGGGACACCAGGTGAAGATGGTCGTTTCTTAATTAGTTTCATGCCACTCCCTCTCGTGGGGCCTTAGGACGGCTTCCTCCGTCTGGAGCCGCCCGCTTATCAGTACTTCCGGTCTCACCGGTCTCACCCGTTGGCCGGTGATAAAAAGATCACTTGCCTTTAAAATGGAGGATACCCCGCATAGTCCTCTGATTTCTCATCAGAGGGTTTTTAGTGTTAAGAATCCTCGGCTATCGGGTGTGAAGAGTGAGCGTACTCGATGGCGAATACACAGCGCAGGGTCTGGGCCTCACAGCTCAGTCCCTTCTGCAGCCCCCAGTCCTCAGTCTGACGATAAATACAGGCCACCCTTCCTGGGGTCAGGCCACCTCCCGGAACCAGCCAAACCTGAGAACCAGCACCCATTTACGAAAGAAGGAACCGTAGCGGATTTGGCTCAGTGGATAGAGCATCGGCCTGTGAACTGAAAGGTCCCAGGTTCGATTCCGTCAAGGGCATATGCGGGGGTTGTGGGCTCTATCCTTAGTGGGGGACTTGGAAGAGGCAGCCAATTCATGATTCTCATCATGGATGTTTCTTCTATCTCTCTCTTCCTCTCTGAAATCAATTTTTAAAATACATTAAAAAAAGAAAAAAGACAGAAAATGGCCCTGCCTGGCACCTGTGTAGGTTGTGGTCGGCGCAAAAACAAAAAGTGTTTTGTTTTGTTTTTAAAAGAACCCAGCCGGTGTGGCTCTGTTGGTTGAGCATTGTCCCATGTACCAGGAGGTCGCCAATTTGATTCCCAGTCAGGGTATATTGCCCAGTGATAAAATCAATCGGGAGCCGAAAACCAGGATCACAGGCTTTATTAGGGGAAAGAGACCTGCCGGCTGTCTTGCAAGGGGAGAAAAGCAACACATGCAGAGGTGAACACGCCTTTTGGGGGAGGAATGGGAAGGAATGGGGGCTTAGTGTATTCGGCACGTGCTGATTGGTGGCTTAATGTATGGTCATGTAGGGACAAGGGCTTAGGGTATTTGGCAGGTGCTGATTGGTGGTTCAATGTATAGTCCATATAAGGTGCCTGGTTAGGTACTCAGGTATGTCCAGGCTGCAGGTTATGTCATACTCTGCCCACCAGTTGGGGGAAGGGAGGAGCTGTCATTCCAGGCTTTTGGTAATAGTAAAAAATTGAGAGTCCGGGCAAGGTCAGGGGGCAAAGGTCCGTCTTCCATAGCTACTTCCTGCTGAGAGGGGGCATGGTCAGGGGCATCTACCCAAGGTCTCAAGGATTCTGGTGACATAGGTGTCTCTAGGTTCTGAATTCAAGGCCAGATAGATCTCTCCCACCTTCTGGTTGGCGAACGCCAACCAGTGACCTTGCCCGGACTCTCAACATTCTGTTCTGCAAAAAACTGAGCTTCTTCCGGAGTAAAAATCTTGCCAGGTAAGATCACCTGAGTGTAAATCTTCTAGGGAAGCAGATCGCGGTTGCCACCAGGATCTGTCCTCCAGGGTACACTGCAGGAAATAGTAGAATTTAGCCTGTGAGGAATGATGGGTCATCAGGTCCTGGATGGTGCCTCCGAGTCTTCTTCGGGGATGGTGGGGAGACATTTGGTGAGCCTGAGAGAGGTAGGTCCTGTGGGGGTAGAAGTGTAGGAAGGTAGTGTTTTGTGTAGAGGTTTGTATGGCTTACTGTGTGAGAGGTGATACCAGTGGTGGATTCCTTGTACCTTTGCTGCAGTAGGGGTAGACAGTATGACTGGGAAGGGTCCCTCCCATGTGGGTGTTAAGGATGCCTTTCCTTTTTCCTTGACACAGACCAAGTCCTCAGGGAGGACTGAGAGAGGAGTAGAAGTTGTAGGAAAGGGACGGGGGAGAAGATTATCAGCGTGTTGTTGTAAGAATGCCCTCATATGGGCAAAAGCAGGGAAGTAGTCTCCCAGGGAAGGGGAATTGTCCTCCGGGGTTTGGAGGACAAAAGGCTGTCCATACATGATCTTGAAGGGGCTTCGAAGTAGTGGTTGTCATGGCATGGCCCTCAGTCTCATTAGTGCGAGGGGGAGTCAGTCCAAGGCATATGGAGCTCTAAGGATAGCTTGGTTAGATGTGTTTTTAAGAGATGATTGGCCTTTTCTACTTTACCCGAAGACTGAGGGTGGTCGGGGATGTGGAGGTTCCATTTGATGTTTAGCGTGTGAGAGACGAGCTGCATTATCTGAGAGACGAAAGCGGGGCCATTATCAGATTGAAGAGACATCAGAAAGCCAAAGCAGGGAATGATGTCATTGGTGAGAGATAGAGGAGAGTACAGGTTCCTGTCCAGCTGATGGAGAGACAGATGTATGTGTTTTCCCCACAGAGGAAGAAAAATCCCTGATCATGGAGACAAGCTGAACGGTGTAAGGAGAAGAGGTGGACTAAAGGGTATGAGATTCTTTTTTCTAGTTCCGCACTCCAAGCTCAGAGGGTAGTCGCCATGGCGCTACCAATAAGGGGTGACAGATGAGTGTTTGAGATTGTATTGCCGTGAAAGTGGGAGGGAATGTTAGAATGGGCTGTTATCCAAGGGAAAAGAGAAAGGGAAGGAAAGGAGCAGTGGAAGATGAGGCTGGAGAAAAGGCAGGGGGAGGAGAGAGCAGGCCCCACAGCCTGTTCCCAGGCCTCTAGCCACTCGGATTTTAAACTGCCACATTTTTCCTAGAGATCATGATCTCAGTTTCTGATAATAGCCAGACTGTTAAGTAAGACTTTGCAGTCAAGATGGTTGTTCTTTGGGAAGGGTGGAGTGGGGGAGGGTGGCGGGGTGAGAAGGCGCTGAGGTCAGAGCAGTTTTCAGAGCATTAAAGGGGTGAGAATGTTGGCCTTGGGATCTAAAGGCTCCGTGAGGGGGGCCCTTCGCCATGTCATGTCATAGAGGGGCTTTGCAAGAAGACTAAAGTTGTGAACCCAGAGGCGAGAGTACCCAGTGAGCCTGAGAAAGGAGAAAATTTCTTGTTCAGAGGAGGGGACAGTCTTAGAGGAGATAAGGCGTTTACAGTCCAAGGAATGGCTCGGCCTTGTGGGGTGAAAGCGTGAAACTGAGGTAGGTGACTGTGGTTTGGGACAACTGGGCTTTATGAGGGGATGCATGGTAGCCCTGGCTGGGCACCGAGGTAGAACGAGAAAAGAGTGAATGGGGGAATTTAGTAAGATGCAGTGTAGAGGTGAGGTGGCTAATGACTGTGAGACTAATCCGTCAACCCCCGTAATAGAGACTGAGGAGTGGACAAGGGTCCCAGCGAATTCGGAGGGCAGAATAAGTGGCCCCAGTGTCAATTAAAAGGAGATCAGCTTACCTGCCACCACAGTCGTTCCCCGAGGCTCTGTCCTGGTGATGTAAGTCTGTGGGGCCCTGTCAGGGCCTGGGCAGCTTCTTCGGTGGCCAGTCCCAGGAGGTCTGGGAACTCCAAACTGGATCCAGAGGGTGGCCATGCTGGACTGACTGAGGCCCTACCCGGAGGGCCAGACTACAGTCTGATTTCCAGTGGCCTTCCCTTCCGCACCTTGGGCAGGGCCCAGGCTGGGGTCTCAGATTTGAGCAGGACTTGGCTCAGTGTCTTTCCTTGCTGCATTTGAAGCATGGGCCCGGAGGAGGCTTAGCCCCTGACTTACCCGCGGTTGGAGGACTGGCACTTCGTTTGGGGTTCATGAGAGCGGTGGCTAGGAGCTGGAAGGCCTTCTGGGCCTCAGCCTTGGCCTGCTCTTGCTTTTGATTTTGGATTTGGGTCTCCTTGTCTCTATTATTAAAGACCTTAAAGGTCAGGTTAATGAGGTCTTTTTGAAGGGTTTGTGGACCTGCATCTATTTTTTGAAGTTTGTGGCGTATGTCGGGGAGTAAAGGTGGTCAGGTCAGTGGAAAAAGAAACCTGAGATGCCTCTCAATCTGTGAGGCTGGACACAGAGAATGGGACGTGGACTCAGACTCTGCCCTCAGTTCCTGCTGCCTCCCTCAGGGGTAGAATGGATGCGGGAATAGAAGCTGTTGAGGAAGGCAGTCTTTGGGTGGCCTGAGAATGAGTGTTAGATGGGAAAGGCTGTTTGGGAGCTCACGTTCTCAGGATTTGGGCTCTCAGGGGCTGGGGAGAAGGCGGCTGCTGCTGGCTAAGAGGGTCTGAAGAGAAAGAGCCGAGGCGTTTTTCGATTTGAGAAAGATCAGAAAATGAGAAGGGAATGGCCAGCCACCTGTGAATTAGGTTGCTGGCCGTCACGGGAGCAGAGGGTGCACAGGGGAAGGCGGGTTCTCAGAGGGTAGAGCGTGGGCAGCGGATTCTGGGGAACGGATTCTGCGGCAGGGTTGTAAGGGGGCCGCGGAAGCGGGAGAGGTGGAGATGACTGATCAGCTGGGTCAAAAGAATCAGAAGACAGAGAAAGGGGCTGAGGACCGGTTTGAGAGGGTGAAGAGGACTTTGCGAGCAGGATCTGATGGGTGGAACATGAGGAGCAAAGCGAGGAGTGAGAGTGGGGCGGGGGGTTGGGGGTGGGGAAGAAAGCCTGTTCGTAGGGATCTCTGAGGCCTCCCTGTCCGGTGGCAAAAATTACCTAGGTCTTGGAGGATATTGGAATCGAAAGGGCCGTTTTCGGGCCACTGAGAGCCATTGTCGAGTTTATATTGTGGCCAGGTAGAGCTTCTTTGGTTTGATCTATCCAGAAAGACCAAAGGTCGAGAGAGTGGCGAGGAGACACCCTAAGGGTGTGTTTCAAGGGGGTTTGGATTGAGAGGTCCCCATGACTGGAAGGAATGGCCACCGAAAAGTTGGGGAAGGAACAGGGAGTGTCCTCCTTTTCCCTCAGCCAACCTGTAGAGAGAGAAAGACGAGAAAAGGTTTGAGGTCGTCACCCCAAGATCTTTCCCGGGGAGTAGAGCAGAGTTCCCGGCCTCGCGCACCTGGGCTTTCGTAGAAGGTAGAATGGGGAGCCGGGAGACTCTGAGGCCCTGAGGCCCCTCCAGGTCATAGGGAGCGAGAAAAAAGTAGGGGGGTTGGGAAAGTCCCTGAAGCCTACGGTGGGGGTGGGAGGGAAGCAACGAGATCCCCACGTGTCCTGGTCTGGCAGTGTTCGAGAGAGGGTCCGGGCAGGCCGATCAACTCAGAACCGTACCACCGAGCGAAGTCAGGAAGTTAGCCCGGGTACTGCTTTCCTGAAATGCTCAGGATGTGGTCCGAGGATCGTCCACGCTCCGGTGCACCTCTCCCGGGTTGTGGGCTCCATCACCACGTGCAAGAGATAGCCCCATTGATGTTTCCATCTCTCCCTCCCTCTCTCTCAAAGCAATTTTAAAAAAATAAGGAAAATGTGTCCTACATTTAGGAATATTTACCTCAAAACGACCTTTAAAAGTTTGGAAATATTTTTGAGATTTCCAATCGTATGGAAATGTCATTTCCACGGAATAATTTTGCTCAAGAAAGTCAAATCAGTGAAATCCCATTATTTATGGAACAGTGGGTTCCCGGCAAAGCTGTCCTGAATTTCAGTTTACTTTTTTACTTTGTTTCTGCAAACTTCATGAAGAGCAGAATATTTCTCATTACTTCTCTTGAGCCAGTAGTAAGATTCTCTCAAAAAGCTCTTTGTTGACTGTTTTCTAGGTACTTTACAAAAGCGGTCATTTTGACAATTGTTCACCCCCTCTGCAATAAGCTGGAGAGAAAAAGGGACATTCCATTCCTTGTAACAGCTTCATAGTAACCATGGTGATCTGGCCAGATCACCAGTGCCGCAAAGCTATTTATACTAGAAACATAAGCACCCTGTCTTAGTTCTTAAAACAACAACAACAAAACACGCACACAACGAACACTTTATTGTTGAGAGTATCACAGATGTCCCTCTTTTTCCTCCCATTGCTCCCCGCCCCAGGCCTTCACCACCCTATTGTCTGTGTCCATAGGTAATGCATATACTAATATGACCTTTGGTTACTCTCTCCCCACCCCCTCACCCTTTCCCTGTGAGATTCGTCAGTTTGTTCCATCTTTCCATGCCTTTGATTCTATTTTATTCATCCGTTTATTCATTAGATTTCTTATTACTTTATTTTTATTTTTATATTCAATTGTTGATAGATACGTATTTATTGCCATTTTATTCACATTTTTTATCTTTTCTTCTTCCTTCTCCTTCTTCTCCTCCTCTTTCTCTTATTCTTCTTAAAAAATATCCTTCAACATTTCATGTTTTGAACTATGTACCCAGTAGTTTGCTTGCTTCCTTTTCTTTCATTTGTGACCTGTTTCTTTGTCGCCACATTTTGGCTGCTTCCCTGTGTTTGTTTCTGTGTATTAGGTGAGCTACTATGTCTCCTGGAACTGGTAGAGTGGCCTTGTGTAGTAGGTGTCCTGTAGGGCCCAGTGGCTCAGCCTCCCCAGTCACCTGAGCTGGGCCCTCTAGGTGCGGCCCTGTGTGGGCTGTGTGCATCTCTGGGAGGAGTTGACCTCCAGGCCAGTTGGCTGTGAGGCCCAGCTGCGACTACAGTGGGAGAGCTGCTGTGCAGGGGACACTCCTATGGAGCAGGACTTGACTCAGTGGGGCATTGGTGCTCATTGAGTGTGTCACTGTGGATGTGTAGAGTTGTAATCTGGTGTGGTTTGAAGCTGTCCACCGGGTGCACTGCCTCTGGGGCCTCACGTGAGGTGCAGAGTCAGCCACTGCCTGGGGCCACGCAGCAGGAACCACAGAGAGATTAAAGATGCCTTCTATTTGTATTGAGTTTGGAAGTGCCCAGGAGAGGCTCAGCTGTGAAGCAAGGCAGGCTGGTGCTAGTGCCAGGTCTTGGGCCTCTTATTGATAGGTTTGAGGCTGCTGCTGCTTGTTGAGAGATTTTAGAAAAATCTGAAGCCTGAGCCAGCACAGGCCATTCATATGGAAAAGCTGCTGCAAACAGCTTGGGTGAAGCTGCAAATTGGATGGGGCAGAGTGAACAGCATTGGCCATGTTGATGGAAACAGATGTGGCTGCCAGTCAGCCTGCGACCAAGGAGGTCCCAGCACAGGAAATATGACCCCTATGAGCACCTGCACCTGGGAGAAAGCCGCCCCCCAAATTCCTGCCCAGACAATCCAGTTCCTCCCTGTACGTCCCTGGGTCCCCGGCGCTGGAGGCAGAGGAAGCAGGACCATGTAAGTCCATGGCCGGCCCTTGAACAGGAACACCTGGGAACTTCAGTGGCCTCCGTGTCATTGAGCCACAACCCCCTCTGGTTTTTCCAGCCCAAGTTACGGGGGCTTCTCAGCTCTGGAACCCTGTGCTGAGGGTCTGTTGTGGGACTGGGATCCCTTGCTTCTCAGGGAAGGCCTCTGCAGCTGAGCTATCCCTCCCGGTTGAAAAACAACGCACGTGGGTTTTGGACCAGCCTGTTATGTGCCTCCACCATTCCTGTAAGTCTTGATATACTTTTGTCTATAGTTGTAGGACTTCCATTCAGCCAGATTTCAGGTGGTTCTGAATGACAGTTCTGTTTTAGTTGTAATTTTGATGTGGTTGTGGGAGGCAGGGAGTACTGGCATTTACCTACGCCACCATCTTGGTTCTCCCAAGGAATCAGGTGGGGGAAGTATTTGGTTTTTAGCATTTGTCATCATAAAGCCCTAAACAAGTACTGGTATATCTATAGGTCTTTTTGTCATTTACTGGCTGAGGTTTTAAAGACTCTTCTTACTGGTTGTGGTAGCAGACATCTAAGATGGTGCCCAGAGACCCCCACCTCCTGGCATTCATGCCCCCCTGAATCCCTCTCCCCTTGGGTGAGCTGGATGGAGCACCGGGCAGAGAAGGTGGTAAGAATGATGGACATCTCCGAGATGAGGTTATAAAAGACTGTGACTTCCATCTTGCTGGCTTGGGTGAACCAAGCTGCCATGTTGGAGGCCTATGTGGCAAGAAATACAGTGTTTTAATTATGTGTCATCATTTATTTGTATTGAGAGAACTCAATTTCTTCTGGCATCAGGGCTCTTAGGCAAGCGGGAGGAAGACACTCCAAACCCCCACCTGTTTAGGCCACTCCCCCAACCCCCTCCCCGCCATACGCACCCGTCATTTCTCCTTCTCTGACCCCCACACAAAAAGTAAGTTCTGTGCCATCAGGACTGATGAATCTGTATCATGTGACTCTGGGGATTCTCTCCCAGTGTCTCCCACCCTGTCACTAAACCCTGAATGGGACAAAGCTTTCATATTGGCGCTAGAACGAAAGACTTAGAGCACAAATAGATGGCTTAGATAACACACCAAATCTCTCATATAAATCCCCTGGAAAGACACAGACCACCAGGCAGGCCCCTACTAGTGTATTTCAGGGAAGGGAAGGACACGGGAGGGCCCGGTGGCAGAGAATTACTGAAGGCCCTCTGCAGGAAGACAGCAAAGGAAGCAGGGGACAGCCACTGCAGAGCCACAAGAGGGAGGGGCAGGACACAGTCCATGGCAGTTGCACATGGTTCACAAGGGATGTATATCCCAGAGGCCATTGCACAGAACCATCTCACTCCCCTCTGCGTTCGAGGGCCTCCTCGTGTTCAATCAGCATCCCCTGGCTCTCACTGACCCTGTGGCCTGAGAGACCATTTTCTAAAAAGCAATGTTCCACTTCTCAGGTGGAACCTGTATCATTTTGAAAAGTAAATTGCAATCTGGAGGTGGGGGGACAGAGGACTTCTTTTGTATGGACATTATACTTCCCTAAATATTTCCCTGGTTTTATCTGTAACTAGGAAATAATTAGAAGGATGATGAACACAATTTCTTAAGTGATCATAACTAGAAAGTAGGATTTCTGGTTCCCTAACATTGTCTAATTTTTCTGTAATGACCGTGCATTGCTTTGCAAGATTTTAAACGTAATAAAAAAGAACAATCCTTTCAAGACAAGCATAGGAACGACACCAAGAGTAGTTAGAAAATATGACATTTTATTTTCACTCAGGATGTACAGTACGTGAATTTGGAAGTGAAATCATTGTAGGGTTCTGCAGTGTAGAACCTTATGATCGACCCACCATTAATTAGTCCACTCATCACAAAGCAGCCGCACCAGGGTCAGCTCTATTTGTGCTGTAGATGAAATGAGCTCTCAACGTGAAACACCCAGTAGCATTCGAGTAATAGGATACAGTAGACATGAACTAAGTTTCAACATTTCATCTTTGGAACAAATTCTGCTTATTTACATGTTAAGAATAGGTAGTTCTAATTACTTTCCCTATTGTGAGTTTTAATGACTGATTTTATGCTACAGAAGGTTTGCCAGCTGTTACTTTCTTTAGTTTCTAAAAGCAGTAACTTCACTAATGTTTATAAAAGGTGATGTTGAAAAAGGCGCTTTTAGAGATATTTAAGGAGAACAAGATTACTATTGAAAGAACTGCGCGTTTTCAAGCATAACACACACGGCGCATATTTACTGAGCTGTTTTAAGAAGGTGGCAATTGTACTACCTTACATACTTTCCTACCGTTTAAACCTCATAATTACAGTTTGAATAGAGAGTCTGACTTAGACCTCCCTGCACAGCTTCTAAAGCACGGTTTTCAGGTTTGTTTTTATACATAAATTAGAGCTGAAATTGGTCCTTGATTTGAAGAACTGTGCTACCTGGAAGCACTTACATCTTATATACACTATTCTATTGATGGCTAACAGAAGCTTTAAAGGGGAAACATCCCAACAGTACCTCCGACACCACTGACCCCGGACAAGAGCCTCTCGGAGGCCCACGTTGCCTTGAAGGGTCCGGGAGGAAGCAGCCAAGGGCAGTCCTAAAAACAGAGGTGGCTTTGGACCATTAGCATGAGAGAGAGACTTTACAATCTTTGATTTCATTTATACCCTTTAAAAAAGGTACAGCGTACCTGAACTTTCCATCACACGTAAAGCTGAGCTCCTAAGGCAGCCCCACAGAGACACCTAGTTACACGGCCTCTTCTCTTCCCACCGTGAAGTCATGGCTGTGTTGTCAAGCTCCTTGATGAATGGAAAAGACTTACACTTTATATGCAGAGCAGAGTTAGTGTACATTCAACTTTAAGAAGAGTCCGAAGTTGTGTAGGAAAGTATGCTTGCCAACAGTAATGCTTCCATAGTGACGATAATGAAACTGAGCTAGACGAACAATGTCTGTTTTACACAATGAAAGAAGCTAGATTTTTGATATATATTAGTTATTCTCCAATAGTTGATTAAACGGACAATGGACAGATTCCTTCCATCCGTGAGCTGAATCCAGGTTATGTTTGAATTACAGAACAGCTTCAGATTATAAACACAGCGTCTGACAGTAGGATCGTCAGGCAGATCACCAATGGTAAGTCAGCGCCCCGCACAGACAGATGTGCTCTGGGGTAAAGGTTTCCTAAGACCTCGGCTCCTGTGGAAAGCGGGTCAGTAAAGACTCCAGTTCTGCAGGATGGAGTCTTCCAGGCCAAGCCGCTTTCCACAGACACAAACTCAGTCTATCTTTTCTTTCTGGACCAATCTGGGAGCATCGACAAAATCTTTACCATTGTAAAGAATAATAAAAAATGTTCCAACGCTTGCAACTCCCCAGAAGAGAACATAGGCCAGTGTTTCTGTCCAAGTGTCACCTGTTGAAAAAAAAAAAAAAAAAAAGAGTTGATAAGTAAAAGTCATTTACTGAGACCAGAGCCAACTTTCAGCCGTTCAGCACATCTTGATTTTTAAAAGTTTACAAAATACAGAACCTCTCCCTTGAGCTTTAGGCCAGCAGTTCTCAAACTCTGGCCGGGCTTGGTAGCCTCTTTGAATAACATGTAACAACTCTGCTGATAGCACTTCTCAGCCCTGTAGCTCACGAAGGTCGGAGCAGGCTGGGCGAGCTGGACTTTCCTGCAGTGATCACACTGGCCTCCTTGGTCGAGAGAAAAGCAAGGTGGGGACCCACTCCTGAGGGCTGTCGGACAGCACGCTGCATACACTACTGTATGTAAACACCACAAGGCTCACTGTTTTATAGCAAGCAACTGACATGAGATGTTACCTTCCACAGCATTCACTCTCTTTCTACTTAAAAACATAACAAAATCTGTGTGATTGCTCATCTTCACAGCTCTTAAGTCTCAAAGTTCTTCCTGGACAAAGGAGAAAGGCTGCTCCTCACAAGCCCCCTGCCTGCCCGCTCCTGCCGTTCCCCAGAGCAGCCGTCCAGGTACTTAGGCCATGCCCGGCCCTGGCTCTCCTGCTTCTCTGGGGGCTCTACAGAGAAATGCAAGTCCACAGTCAAAAAAAAAAAGGATCAAAATAGCACAACTAGCTCAACAGTGGAGGGGCTCCCAGGAAATGGCATCAGGCGGTGTTGTGAAGAAAGCAGTCAGAGGATTTGGGAGTAAACAGCCTGCAGGCCTGAGGGACCAGGACGCACATGCTGGCTGGCCCTGTCCCCTTCCTTCTGCCTACACCTGATGCAGGACCCGTTGTGCCACACAGTGATCCCTGTGCCCTCTAGCCCTGGGCCTGTTATTATACTATGAGCTACAGTGCACAACAGAGATCACAGATAGTTTGCACAGTGTAACTATTGATTATCTGGCTCTTGATAGAAAAAATTTGCCAAGTAAACTTAGCAAAAGACAAAAGTAAGCCCTGTGCTAGAACTACCACAGGCCGCCTCCTTCCCCACTGTGGCTGCTGCAATGCTGACCACTGAGGGGATGTGGATGAGAGGGACTGGCTCCCCTTCAGGAGCGGGCAGAACCTGTGTGGTGGGGGCGAAACAGGAGTCCTTGATTCAGCAAACTGAGCTGGGGACTTCCTATACCCTGGATGCAGGCAATAACCAAGGAGAGAGACCATCTCTGTCCTCAGGAAGGTGCTGATCTAGTGAGAAAGGGGTGTGCAGATCAGTACCACCGAGACACACACTAAGCCTGTCAGGGACAACAAAGAGGCACACCCAAAAAAGAAATCCTAGGTGCTTAGGAAGTTAAAGGGGGGCTTACAAGTGCCCTGGAAATCAGAGGAGGAGAGGGTCTGGTGGGAGAACCAGGGAACACTGTGTTTGGGGGGCGCATGGGGGTGGCATCTGAATAGTGTCCCGGCTGAGAAATGTTAGCCCAAGGAATTCTGGGTGGGGGTGGAGACTGGAGGCTGACGTCAGTACAAGAGCACAACACAGCCCAGGCAGACGCCAATTCCCAGAGACAGAAGAGTACTTAATGGAGACGCGTGAGTCTTAGGTGCCTAGTAACTTAGTAACAAAATATTGAGAGAAAAAAGAAAACCAGTAAAGACCATGCCAGCTCAGTCCATAGGCAATTTTGCTCTCAATCTATTAAAATTCAATAAGTACTATATTAACCTACTAACATTTGCCCAATAGGTGATTGGTTAAATAAACTATACATACATAAATGGAATACTTTGAGTCTTTAAAAATAAAGAATATGGAAAATGTTTATATTGCTCAGTGGAAAAACCAAGATTTTTAAAAAATGTATATTTCACTTTTGGAAAAAAAAAATCACACTTATAAAGATTAAAACATCAAAATATTAAGAGTAGTTAGCTTATCTCTAGAAGGCAGGGTGATAACAGGAAAAAAAACATTTATGAAGCTACCAAGTATATTTTTTCCTCTGGTCACATCTAAGGACTAATCGGCTCACTCTACTCACTGAATTTATTTGGGGAACATCAAGTGTTGAGTAGACTCTAAAACTCAAGATGCTGTACGAGGAAAGTTCAACATTCTAAACAACGAGTGTAAGACGTTGAAATAGGAGCAGACTTACCAGCCATAAGGAGGCAGATAATGCACATTGAAAACGCCACAACCATGATAATAGGCAACTGGGAGAAGAGAGAGAGCAAACATCAGTAAGAATGTCACTAGTGGTTGCACGATCAGTTTGCTTTCCCTGAAAAAGAATAAACCGTCCGCCATCTGATACACAAATTCTTTTTTCAAAAAGCATCACCACTTAGGGGTTAGTCACAGCTGCCTAGACCTGCAGATGGTTAAGAAATCAAACGTGAGAAGCATGACTTGGCTCCAAACCAAGTACCACATGGAGGGCAGCTGCCCAGATGTGAGCCCAAGACACCAGGCCCCCTTCCTTCCAGGACTCTGCCCACTAGAATGGGACCCCGGAGTGGCTCCTGCAAGTCTGGTGAAAGGAGTAAGAAAGGAGAGAAGTACCAGAACCGCATAGGCACACCTTGTTTTACTGTACTTCTTACTGCGCTTTGCCTTTTTTATTTTTACAAATTGAAGGTTTGTGGCAACTCTGTGTCAAGCAAGCCCGCCAGGGCCATTTTCCTACAGGCTCAGATGATGGTTAGCATTTTTTAGCAATAAAGTGTTTTTTGATTAAGATATGTACATAGCTTTTTTAGACATAATGCTACTGCCCACTTCACAGACTACAGCACAGTGCAAACTTTTACATGCACTGGGAAACCAGTAATTCCCGTGACTCACTGTGTGGCAATACCCGCTGCATTGCGGTATCTGGAACTGACCCTGCAGTATCTCTGAGGTATATGCCTGTATTTTGCCTTCTGAGACACGAGGTTGCCTCCAACAATCCCTGCACGTAAGGGGCGTGGAGTCATCCTGAAATGAAAAGCTTTTTACGTTCCCCTTGCTATGGTTCTTGCATTAAAAGGATGTGCAAGACGGAGTGAAATCTGAAAGCAAAATGCTCTGAAGTTTCTTTACTCCTCTCCCAGTACACTCCTAGGGGAAACTGGAGCATTTGTATTCCGTTTAGAATACGTAATCAAGGGGAATTGGCACCATGTATACCCTCAGAGACAATGCTTTTAACAACGTGAATAAATGAAGGTTTCTTACAGCCAGAAATTTCAAATCCCGTGGAACACTTAGAGGACTATGAGATTCCAATTCGTCCACTGAGTAGTTCCCCAGAAACAAGTCTATGGCGTCCTAGAACAGAACGAAGAAAACCATTAGCTCCCAAAGTAGGCGTGAGCACGTTACCGAGGAATAGCACAAAGATGCAGCCACCAACGACCAACAATCAGCATCAAATACAAACTCACTTGTCTGAATCCATCGGAAAAGTTGTTCTTGTAATACCGAATCAGTGAGTTCCAGCCGTCCTTTACAAGTCCCAGCTGAGTTCTCTTCCCAGTTCTGGTTGAAAGGTCAATTTTGAGTTATATATTTGCATATTAAATTCCCACAGTTTTACAGTGTGAGAAAAAGTGACCAGTAAGTGTGTGTTACAGAGATAAGGGAGTTACAACAGCTTTAAAAATCAACCCTGAATCTATAGAGATACCTCACAAATGACCAGCAGTGGAGTCCAAGAAATATGTACTCTCTTTCTAAAACACTACCAAAGTAGCATAAAGAGGAAAAGCATTCAGTTCCCGTTGCAAAGACCAGAAATAAGAGGAGAAACACTAAGTCCAGGTTAAGTGGTATGAAACGGCAGAAAGGCTAAGAAATCTCACTTTGCTCCCAGGGGATCCACACAGCGGAAAAGGCCCACCCCTATCTGTAACAAATTCAGTGGTCCCACCTCTCGCTATCGGCGTGGTCCCAGGAGCAGTCGAAATCCCGGGTGCTGTCTTAGAGGTGCAGAATCTCAGGCCCGCCCCAGAACTGCTGGCCCTAACCAGGGACTCGGGCCCAGTACATCTGAGAACTGCAGAGCTGCTGTTCTCAACCCTCGCTGTGCATGTGAATCACCCAGGGAGGCGAAGCGCCCACGAGCGAGCCTGGGCCTCACCTGACCTGACTAGTCTAATGGGGCCCGGGTGCTGCTGTTTGCTCTTATTGCTGCTGTCTGAAGCTGTCCAGGTAGCCCAGACCTGTGAACGCCATAGCGAATGTTACTTAAAAAGCATGGCTTGCCTGGTAAAGTCGGTCTTCAAGGCACCGGTTCCTGCATACTGTTTGGCACAAGCATTTGCGTTGTCAGCCCAGGCTGTGAAAAAAAGTAAAAAGCAGCTGATGATGATAACGACAACCAGAGTTCTAAATCTAAAATATTTATTTCAAAATTTGAGTAACTTTGCCTCTATTAAAGAAAATACCTACCATTTTTGTAAATCTTCTCAAATTCATCTTGTTCTTCAAGCTTTTGTCCCACATGCAAAACACCTAGTCTCTGAAATAAGAAGGACCCCATGTTTACATCTACTAGATTTCAGCGCCCAGGATTTAAAAGAAAAAGCAGACCGTCCTGCCCTGGCTGGTTTGGCTCAGTAGATAAGAGTGTTGGCCTGCAGACAGAAGGGTCCCGGGTTCAATTCCGGTCAAGGGCACGCACGAACCTTGGTTGCAGGTTCCCCGGCCCTTGTCTGGATGCATGCAGGAAGCAACCAATCGTGTTTCTTCTCCGTCTCTCCCACTCCCTTCCACTCACTCTCAAAATCAATGGAAAAATATCTTTGGGTGACGATTAACTAAAAAAAAGGGCAAGAAACAGCAGACCATCCTCAAATCACTTCACATGGTTCCTGATGCCGGCTGCAGGCAGGAGGTGCGTTCCTTGTTGAGGTCTCAATGGACCCAGGCCCTCTGCCCAGCCAGGGGGCAAAGCCTCTCTGAGGGCTCCCCCACAGCCCCAGCACCAAGGGAACAGGCAGGGCTGTCTGTACTTGGAGGAGCAGAGGGAAAGAAAAGAAGAAAGTGAAAGCTCCTGTGAGATTCCTGCCATCGCTTCCTCCTTCCACTGCCTTTACCCCCCGCCCTCCCCACAATTCCTCACCCCAAACTTACCCCTAACCAGCGAGAAATGGATGAACTCTACCTGCCCACAAACTGCATACCCGTGCAGCCCTTCGCATATCATCTCCGCGATTGCTGGGCATCCCGAGTCCCCCGTGGCTCTCCTTTGGGTTCACTGGCCACTGATTAGAAAGCCCTGCCTCAGGCTTGGTCATGGACCTCAACCTTCTCAGAACCACTGTCTTCTCTGTGTCTACCTCAGACACAGCACAGGCGTGGCGACCTCAGCGGGGTAGAAGCTCTGCCCTCACTGGAAGTGGAAAGAGGCACCCCTGGCTTCCCCACCCCAGCCGGCCCTGAGACGCCAGAGAGGTTCCTGCCCAGAGTGTCTAAAATCGGTCAGGTTTATAGCACCATATTCAGCAATAGATCAGTTCACTGTAGCTTACAGAACCTGGTTAAGTAGGTTTTTGTTCATCAGCCTTGGAAACACCATTCCTAATGTTGCCGCTACTGAAAAAAACACTCTGAAGTCAACCCAACAGACTGACAAGCACCCAATTCAACAGGAACCAGGAAACTGGAGAACCTCCAATAGGGAGCCCACGCCCTGGGCACACGCTACTTTAGGGTTTGGGGACAGTTCATCCGGGGGAGGTGCTCAACTGCCACAATTCCTCCCTGGGTGCCACAAAACCGCCGTGAACAAAGCTGAATGCTTCCTAATTATTTCAGCAGGGAACCACGTGGGATGCATTTTTGTTTGCCCCTCACAACAAATGCCAGTGCGATCTAGAAAGTTGGATGCTACATGTTTTTAAGTCCAAACATAAATAGAAGAAAATATTCACATCTATTTTCCGGAACAGCATGATCTCAATGATGAAGCAAAGCTGTGTGAGAGCATTTTACCTGGGAGTCAATATCCTTGGCCAGCAGTAAGAGATGCAAATGAAAACAACCTGGAGGTACTACTGTGTATTATTAAAATAGAAAAAAAGTTTTAAGTGAAAATATCTAATGCTGGCAAGAGTTCCATGAAATGGATCACTTACTGCTGGCTGATGTCAGTGTAAGTGATCGAAAATGGCTTGATCCTTTTGAAAAGTAATATATATATTAATCCCTTTAACCCAGTAATTGAACTTCCAGGAATTAACCCAAAGAAAATAATCTAAGTAACAATAATATATGCAGATATCCTATCTACAGTGTTATTAATAAGCCAACAATGTAGCAATCTAAATGACTTAGTAAATGATAATACAATTGATGACATTGTATTATCATTATGACATATATGATGCTAGAGGAAAAGGCAAGACTGAAACTTGCGCATGCACATAGTGACCACGGAAAATGCACAGCCACAGATGGCAAGACATAGAAACATGAGCTGGGTTAGGATGAGGGCAACATGAATGTTTTTTGTTACTGACTTTTAAAGATGAAGTATCTTTAATTTTTTGCTATACTGTTTAATAAAAGAAGAGAAGGCCCTAGCTGGTTTGGCTCAATGGATAGAGCCTTGGCCTGTGGACTGAAGGGTCCCGGGTTCAATTCCAGTCAAAGGCACATGCCCAAGTTGTGGACTCCATTGTAAGTAGGGGACATGCAGGAGGCAGCTGATCAATGATTCTCTCTCATCACTGACATTTCTCTCTCCTCTCCCTTCCTCTCTGAAATCAACAGACATAGACATTAAAAAAGAAAGAAAAGAATCTGCACCTGCAGCTGGGCCTGAAGCGAGCGCCGAGCTAACAGACTCTGGATCACGTTGGTTCTATCCAGACAGTCCATGCAGTTGCTGCGGAACACGCCCTCCTGGTTCGTCACCACCTTGCCAGTAGAGTCCACTAGAAAATAACTAAAACATATTTGTATAAACACTCTCATAAAAGTCAGTTAAATCTACTAAAGACATACCTCTTATAACACAGGACTCTGATCAGTAACATTATTAAAACCAGTAAATTGAAATGTCAGACAGGAAATGCGTGATCCAGGGATACTTGGTTACCGCAGACCAGAAAGCCATTTGAAGGGCGGAGGCAAGTGAGCTCCCCATCCAAACAACAACTGTAGCATCACAGGTCGTTTCACCTAAGACAGTGGTTGGCAAACCGCGGCTCGCGAGCCACATGCAGCTCTTTGGCCCCTTGAGTGTGGCTCTTCCACAAAATACCATGGCCTGGGCGAGTCTATTTTGAAGAAGTGGCATTAGAAGTTTAAGTTTAAAAAATTTGGCTCTCAAAAGAAATTTCAATCGTTGTACTGTTGATATTTGGCTCTGCTGACCAATGAGTTTGCCAACCACTGACTTAAGAGATGTGAAGAAGCTCAGCTGGCGATTATAAAGGTTGCCATGGCATCAACCATGCTTCCCTAAGGCCAGAGGAGGCTTCACCTGTCATAATCATCCCACCTCCGTCCCATGTGGCAGGATGTCTTGAAGCACAGTCCCTGTACTAGCCATGTCAGAATTCCCTGAGCTGTTTGTTCAAAGCGAAGATGGCTGGCCTTGGGGTTAAATTAAGAATTTCTGAAGCAAGAGTTGGATGTTATGCATTAAAAACATTTTTAAATCCTTTCTTAAGCAATACAAAATTTATAAGGTGTAATGGGGTATTATTTGAAGAATCAGTCTCCCTTTCTCCCCTTAACCACCGGATGTCTGCACTGGAGCCAACCTGGTCTCCAGTCCCGAGTCTCCTGCATTGTTAACCATCTGCTCAGAGAATGCTCTGCACTCAAAAATTCGACCACACACATGGAGGCAAAGAGCATGAACTCTGACAGCAAGCAACTGATTTGCTAGCCTTACTCCTTAGGCATCTTACTGTGTGACTTTATATGATTAACCTAATCTCTCCAAGCCTAAATTTTTTCATCTACAAAATGGAGGTGACAGCACCACCCTGGGCTGCTTGAAGGTGTCACATAGAAGTCAAAGTGCTTGGCAGACTGCATAGAACAACATGCGATGAATACTGGATAATACTAATTAAGGCAGACAGAATGGTTTCCATTCCTTCTTCTGGCTTTAAAATAAGTAAAATACGCACCGAGTACAGTAAACCTGTGAACAACACAGTAAATAACATGGTAAACACACACAAAAATGCCATGAGGATATTCAGACCCTTTGATCCATTAATTTCTACTCTCAAGAATTTATTTTAGGAAATAATGTAACAGAAGTAACAATATATATACTCAGAGTGATTCACTGCATCACCACCTTTCATGGCAGGAAGAGAAAAGGAAACAAACCAAATACTCAACCAAGGAAAGCATTTAACTGAAACTCTTTGACACAAGGGAACACAGAATGCCATTAAACACTATCCTTACAAGGACAAGAAAGGCGAATGACACAAATCTGTAACAGAATGTTTAGTGAAAACAACTGAACATTAAACAGTATAAACTTCAATTATGTAAAAAATTATAAATGTGTGAAAGATAATTCATAAAAACACAAAAAATACCCTGTTATGGATCATTTTTAAGAATTTAAAAATATTTCTAAATTATAAAGTCTCATCTTTTCAATATAAAAAAGTCTAGCCCAGTCGGTATGGCTCAGTGGTTGAGCATCAACCTATGAACCAGGAGGTCACAGTTCGATTCCTGGTCAGGGCACATGCCTGGGTTGCAGGCTCCATCCTCAGTGTGGGGAGTGCAGAAGACAGCCAATCAATGATTCTCTCTCATCATTGATATTTCTCTCTCCCCCTCCCTTCCTCTCTTAAATCAATAAAAATATATTTTAAAAAACCAAAAGAAAATTCTAAAAATAATAGTATGGAGAAGTATTGTCAACCCAGGGAAGTGTATTTGTAAGTTTGCTAGACAATGAATAAATATGATTAATATCTACACAGACCTCTTCCCAAGACCTCCACAGGGAAATAAGATAGCTTACCTTAATTCATCCTGCATTTCTGCTACCCGATCCAATAAAATACTTAGTCGATCCCATCTCATATTTTTACATTCCTTATGGAAGTCAAAGGCAATATATCTACCAAAACAAAAGATATTCAAAACTGACCAAAGGTTATTCACTTTCCCTCTAACAACAATACCTTTCTAGCTGACTGTCCTCTACATGACAGCACAGAGCTATCCTGGGACAGCAGGCCCCCTTCCCTCCAGGTTTACACTGCGCACACACCCACCTCCTCTTGCTCGTAACCTACAGAGGGAGAATGTACCCACTCCTGCCTTCACATGCTCTTCTAGAGGCCCTCAGAGAACAGAGCACCCTGGCTCAGTGTGGGAGGAGTGAGCTCAGGTGCAGCAACCAGATGTGCAACAGAAAGGAGCCCTCTCCAATTGAGTATCTGGCACATGTTTATTCTTTACCCCCATGAGCAAAGGACAGGGTCCCACTGTATTGTTTTTCAAAGTGATTAAAATGTTCAAAATGGTTAGATGATGGTGTGTACCAGGGAAGAACAGAGGCAGAATGGCCCCCACTCTGGTTAGTTACCGAGCATAGTAACAAGAAATTCCCCTTTGCCAATATCTATGCATCACACACACACGGCAGAGAAAATTTTCCTGTTTGTTACTATGATGGACTGTATTCAGTTATCAGATACTTAAGAGACACACACCTTTTCAATGTTAAAACACATTAATCAGTGAAGGCAGCCTATTATGAGCTGAAAAATGCCCCTTGAGAGGGGAAAATCATGAACCAATTCCTGAAGGTCAAGGGGAGAAGAGTGGACAGAGGACCTGAGCACCACGAACACATGAAGATCCTCACATGTCTCATTTTGCCTAACTTCCCTCTCAGGCTCAAGCTGAGTCACAAGGCAGGACTGGAAGGACACTGCACTCATCTACAGAGTACAATTTAGAGGAGGTGTCTGCTCTCGGGTGACACCTTTGGCTCCGAGAAACTGACGGGGCATCACCAGACTGTGGGCTTGTTCTAAGCAGGTCAAGAAAGAGTTTCGTATCACTTCTGTTATTGCAGGTGAGAAGTTAGAAACAAAACTAGAAGTAAGTATGAAAATAGAGGTTAACCAACTGAGAGGTTTGACACTGGCAAGACGGGAGGGAGGGAAGCATTTTCAGTGACAGCTCCAATAAAAGTGACACTGTGACAGTTATTTTTGGAGTGCTCTGACCAGAAGGAATAGCTCTAGACTTGTTCAAAGAATTTAAGTAGTTCAGTGGCACCTAGATCACATTTATATCTTCTAAGAAGGAGTTACATAGTTTTATTTTGATAATATAAAAGAATAGTAGAAAATATAATTTAAGTATATTAGTTTACTGCTGAACCCTAAACAACCCAGTACTATTTCTTTGGAAAGTTTTCCCCATGTCTGTGACTCCTTCCTATCAGAGCACAGCCCCCCTCCGCCCCAATTCCTGCCACAGAAAGCTCCAGATGGGCTGACTCATTACCTTGCACCTCTCCATAGGCAACTGATCTTAGAATCGCTCTCTGTTGACATGGCTACACAGGGTTTGCAACTGCTGCCTGGTGACTTACAGGAGAGGCCAAGCTGCTGCTCCAGACAAGGCCACCACGCCAGAGTAAAGTGCTCCAGCTCATGAGGGGGCTGCGACCACAGAGACCTCATAAAGCTATCACGAGGAAATGTAATTCGTGGTCTAATAACCATAGTGATGCAAAGCTTCTAGAAGGGGATTTTAGTCAGGGACTAAATTTTTACAAAATTCAAATTAAACTCAACTGCTAAGAAGTTATTCTGCAATAGAAATTATGCCAGAAATTTTCAAGCTAACAAAATCATGACCCAACCGAATTCGGGCACTGGTAGGGTCCCTTGGCCTGGCCTGCGGGGATCAGCCCAGAACTGGCTCTCGACATCCCCCGAGGGACCCCACCAGTGCACGACTGGGGCCAGGGAGGGGACCGTGGGAGGGCTCCAGGGCGTGTCGGGCCCGTCTCTCCCAGTCCTGATCAGCCGGACCCCAGCAGCAAGCTAACCTTACCGGTCGGAGCATCTGCCCACTGGTGGTCAGTGTGCGTCATAGTGACTGGTTGAACGGTCAGACACTTAGCATATTAGGCTTTTATTATATAGGATGTGTGATCTATATACTTGTGTATATGTCCAAGTATACATCTAGTCCAAAAAGACCTGCAACAAATTTATAGTGAGGTACCTGATCATTCCATTTCCCAAGGAGGACACCATTGTTGCAAATGCCTGTTCAAGTGGCTTCTCTGAGCCCTTCTGGTTAACCTGTAAAAAATTTAAAAACACTATAGCTTTAAGTTTATTTAAAAAGAGAGTGATGGCCTGGCCAGCTAGCTTAGTTGGCTAGAGCATTGTCCCAAAGTTGCAGGTTTGATCCCCGTCAGGACACATACAAGAACCAACCAATGAATGCATAAATAAGTGGAACAACAAATCAAATGTTTTTTTTCCCCTCTCTCCTTTCCTCCCCCTCTCTCAAATCAATAAATACAAATACAATTAAAAAAAAATAAAAGGAGAGAGTGACATCAGCAAAATGGAGGACCAGGAATCTCGAAGCTCTTGTTCCCTTATAAAAACACAGAAAACCAGAAGCTGTTTGAACCAGCTTTTTAGGAGCTCTGGAAAACAAAGGTTTACAGCAACCAACAAAACGTCCATTCAAGAAAAAGCCACTCCTGGGTACATAGCTAAAGGAATTGAGAGCGGGAATTCTTACACCCCTGTTCAAAACAGTCCAATGTCCATCAATGAATAAATGGATAAGCAAACTGTGGTACACACATACAATGGAGTATTATTCAGTCTTAAAAAGGAATGAAATTTTGATACATGCTGTGACATGAGTGGACCTTAACAAATTTATGCTAGGTGAAATAAGCAAGACACAAAGGAACAAGTATTATTTGAACAGGCAACTTTATAGATACAGAAAGTAGATCAGAGTTACTTGGGGCTGAGGAGAGACAGATAATAGGAAGCTAAGTTTAATGGATACTGAGGTTCTGTTTAGCATGAGGAAAAGTTGGAAATGGTCAGTAGTGATGGATGCACAACATTCTTAATGTCACTAAACTGCACAATTAAAAATGGTAATGATGCATTTTATGTTAGGTTAAAACATAAGTTTGTTCTGCTCCCCCAGAAACAAGAAAGAAACATACCAGATTGAGTATGACTTGTTTTCCATAAATAATTAATTGTGAATCAAAATGCCTTTGGAAACCATCCATCTAGAGAAGAAAAGAAGAGTTATTCACTTTACCAGAGGACACTGTAAGAATACTTATAAGATGATGAAAAGTATCTCCTTAAATATCCTCGATAGTAAAATGTCTTTTAGATATTCTAAATACCAAGTAGTTAATAGCAATTATAAACCCTTCTACTCCAAGATGCAATATTGCTACTTTAACTCCAAGCACAGTATCAAATAGAATATATTAAAATAAATACTCTACCATATAGTTGCAGATCTTACTGAAATCTCTAAAATCTAAATTTGTAATAGCATTCAACTACAGCTTGTTCTTCCACATTTCTAACATGCATCTATACAACCATTTGGTTTAGGTTCACTATGTGCCAGGACCAAGGAGAAAGGCCTCAAAGATGATGAATTCTGCCTTACGAGGAATAAATACGTGCTCTATATGTAAATTACAATGCCAATAAGCTATTTTTAGCCAGTAAGGAAAGCATGGAAGATACACACATGATTTGCTACTTTGTTGATCTGTGGCCGTGGTTTGTACTTGAGGTTTGGTCTTTGAGACCAGAAAACTGGTATTGATCCTCGAGTCTAAAAGAAAAGAGAGATGTGAAAACAAGCAAACAAACAAAGAAACCAATAACAAACATACACGCAAACTTGTTTTTCTCAGCTTACATGTTGTCAGGGGTATATACATATCAATGACTACAAAGGCAAAATATATATATACAACCTACCAACTATGAAAGAAGTCCATGCGTGCCTGCTCCTAACCTAAAGTTCATATACTGTGGGAATACATTTGAAAAGCCCTTTTCTGCTTCTGATTTTATATGCGTGGTGCTAGGGTAGTACACAGTTTAGTGTTTCCCTAAATTCTAAAATCAACTTATCTGAGTAGAAATTAACAAGTTATGCCTGTTAAATAATTTGGCATTGTAATAAAACTGGAAAATGGCTGTATTCATTCTCAGATGAACATATGTTTAGCTACTAACGCTCTGGAGCAGCAAGTGATCCACAACTCCTTACGGAGGCAACGAGAAAAGGAGATTATCTCACAATGAAGTCGGGCAGGTAGAGTCCACTGTCCCATCATCACTGCCCTGAGAAAGTCTAAAGAATGAGGCTGAAAGGTGGCTCCGTTTCCATAACCCCTGCACCTCCTATTCCTACCCCTCTCCTTTAGGGACCTAATTCAAGGGCAGGAAATGCCAGAAAGCTAAGTGTCAGGTTAATGGAATACCTTTGTTTTGGGTGAACTTGTTCCACATTGTAGACAAAGATATTACTTTTAAAAGGAGGGGAGCAGAGAGAAATTCCAATGTGACAAAATTATGACCCAAGCAGAAAGGCCAGCTCAGCTGGCTGGCTGCCCACAGACATGTTAACTTGCCTGGACAAATGAAGCTTTGCTTCCATTGTAGTGCACAATTTGTTCTGTTTCTACAAAGTTAGCTGCGTGGCCTTCAGAATCAATCCCTAAATTGAAAAAAATTAAATTAACTATATTTATCACGTAAGAAACACACCAGAAACTCACTAATTCAGTTTAACTTGGAGAGAATTAAGTCAGTTCAAATTAGTGGAAAAGTACTTATAAAAACAAATGCATTAACACATGACCAGAAAGCTAACAGATGCTCATTTTAAACAGGCTTAAAGGGGAGTATTAAGGACCTATTAACAAAGTTAGTTGTTATTTAATATATCAACTGTTTATACATATACAATCCTATAATTCCTCAAAAACAGTGTTTCTCAAACTTGAGATATATTGTAAAGGAAAAACAATTACAAATTCTCAAGGACTCCTGAAAGTTTGTCCATAAATCCCAGGATGTTTTGTTGTTTTTTTGGTTAATCCTCACCCGAGGATATTTTTTCCATGGATTTTTAGAGGGTGGGAGGTTCTGTGATCTTAGCCACCTCACTTACTAAGTGTCTCTCTTCCTCTGCTGTATTACCTACAATAAGGGAGAGTAACCAAATAACTCCCTGGCCCAAAACTTCTACGATTTAGCTAAAGGTCCACAGGATTTTACTCTGATAGTCTGGCAAAAAAAAAAGAGAAACTCCTTTTCATAATGACAGTAACTTTTAATACAGATTTTAAAGGCTTGGTTTAAGGAAATTAGCATTTGCTAGTATAAAGCCTAGAGAACAAATGTCCATCTTTAAAGTTGAAGGCATAAAGTCACATGTGTAGCTTTACGCATGCAAAGAAACCAAGAATAATAAGAGAAAATACTTTCTGCTATGATTTCAGATTACTGAAACTACATAAGGAGTTCAGCTTGCTGTCACACATCCAGCAAATAACATGATCGGTGCCTCTTAGAGCAGGAAGAAGCAGTGTAGAGGGTCTCTTAACGTTTGCAATGTAATACAGTGGCTGGAGTAAGGCACAGAAGACCTATCTAATTATTATAATGAAGCAGCAGATAAATATCTATTGAGGCTTTCAAATGATAAAGAAGACAAATAAAATACAAAAGATTACAGTCATATCACTGTTAAAACAAAACATTCAGTAATGACAGACATAACCCAGAACGGCAGCATGCAAACAAAATTAATCCTACCTCTCACATAATAGCGCACACCAGCTCTGAAGCAACTCCTCCTCGAGATGAGAATCCAATCAAAGTACTTTCCATTAATAGAACACGAGTGCATAGTAATAACTTAACTACATTAAGTAAATGTAACATACAGAGAGATCACGTGTATGAAAGAGAGGAGTTTGGTATGACTAAACCTACCTGGATGTCTATAGAAATCTCAAGCTTCACATGTCTGAATGGAACCCTGAATACTCTTCAGCCTCCCTCCCACCTCTAGGCTCTTCCCCACCTCAGTGGATGGCTTCCTTCCATGTACTCTGGTCAAAAAAGTACATTTGCAGAAACCTTCTCTCTTCCATATCCCAAGTACAATTTGTCAGAAAATCCCATTATTCTACCTGCAAAATATATCTAGAACCTGCTCATTTTCACCACCATAACTTCTATCCTCTAAGTCCTAGGCAACGTTGCTCCTCACCTGGATTCCTGAGGCTGCCTCCTAATCATTCCTTGCATCCTCCCTTACTCTCCTTTGGCCTGTCTTATCATGCCAACCCTCTGTTCAGATCCCAACAGTTTCTCATCACAGCTGAAGTAAAAGCATGGCCTATTTGGCCCTGCATAATCTGGGCACAGCTACTTCTCTGATCACACCGCCTCTCTCTCTGCTCCAGGCATGAGCCTGCCTTGGGGCCTTGGATCTTGTTGATCTCTCTGTGTGTGTGCAAAACATGTGACTATACCTCTAATCAAGAAACTACATCTATTTAACGCTTTAGATTAAGCTTGTGACGATATTATTTCCTTATGAATAAGCTATTTCAAAATCGCCTAGACAGGAAAATCACCTCGGTCTCCTCAGGGTACCGTCCTGATTCTAGGCACTCCTTAGCATGTAGTGCTTGTCCTTCAACAGCCAGCTCACGTTCCTTCCCTCTTTTTATTACAATCTCTATGATAAAGATTAGTTTTTACAGTAAACTTACAATTAGATAATTATAGAATTAGAAATTGCTTTTGATTTGATTCTGCAATATTTGAGACTCTCCTCATGCAATATTTGAGGCTGTCACTAAACCTGCCTTGTAACAGTATTCAAACAAAGACTGCTAGAACTAGAGTAGTATCATGTAAGGATACAGCCGTGTAATACTGGGAGAGCAAACCGATGGACCTGAAATGAAGACATACATTACATTTGGGAATATAGTTTAAAAGTAAACAAACAGCACTATATAAAAAGTATTCACATATGAGGAGGTAACATACGAGTATAAACAAGGTAGTAATCTTACAGGTAACTTAATTTTCAAGAAATTTCTCTAATGTCACATTATCTTTTCAATGAGAAAATTCAAGCATGTGCTGTAATCGTTTGGGCTTCACTACGCAGACTTTGGAACACTTCATGAAACCACCGCAGCTGCACAACATTTACATCCCTCCTTTTCAGTCTTTGTCTCCAACAGCTCCACTCCTCCAGGCAAAGGATGTGCCCACACTAGCTGTCCGCAGCTCCAACTACTTGTCCCCAAAAAGAGCACGTGATAAAAAATAAAGCCATTAGGCAAATCTGTTTAACCAGAATGACTATATTATGCGTCCTAGTTGGGCCTCCTTGTTTGTACTTCATTTGTATAAACTAAGGACAGAGGAAGGTGACATCTATGGAATCACATCCCCACAGGAAGACAAATGCAAAGCTCTCCACTTGCCTGGGTCTTGGCTCTGGACCCTCATTTCTCCATTACTCGTCCACTAAAACCCATCATCTCCCTCTTACTTATAAAAACAGTGTATTTTTACTTAAGGCTCCTACAGGAGATACAATGTGAGATGGCAGACCTGACCCAAGTTTAATAGTCATAAACAGAGTTAAATTAGAATTATTTACCCAAATCTTTGGTGATTAGGGAGCCATTTATACTATGTATGCAATTAAAACTTGGACTGTAACAAATAAGCAGGTTTTATTTAGTGTACATTACCTCTGGCTGCGCAGAAAGTTCTCTCAGAAGATGACAATTCCACACAAACCGCTGATCTGCCTACGAGAGAAGTTTTACGATTAATAAAACATCTCTTGGCAAGGTGAGTTTCTACAGAAAGAAAACTATGACAATCAGTGTTTCCACCTGGTGGCTTTGACAGGCTCCAAACAAAACTCTCCCCCTCAAATCGGGTCCTTTTCCTCTGGGTTTCCTTCCTCACTGCTTCAAGCCAGTGCTGCTGGCCCAGAAGCCCAGGAGTCCTCTCAGGATCTTTCTTTCTCATATATTTAGTCAATTTAGTCCTAAGTCTTCTTCCAAATCCCCTCTCTTCCACATCCCTACTCCCACCACCTCAGCAGCACTTGACTCCAGCCTAACTAATGAAGTCAAGTCTTGGCCTTGCCCCTCCCTCTGGTCCCTTCACACACTGCCAGCAATTCTCTAATGGTACAGGTAGGTCAGGTCTCCTGTCTGCTGAGAAGTCTTCGCTGGCTCTCTGTCATCTAAAGAGCCAAAGCTTCGCATGGCCTCACCAGGCCTGGGATCTGGCAGCCCCACTTAACTCTCTGGTCTCATCTCTGGCCATTCTGATGTTCAAACTGTAAATACAGAAGAAGCTCCTTCAACAACTCAGTAGATTAACCAATTCTCTCCATTCTCTTTATAAAACACTGACACGCTACTCCCGCCCCCACCCCCACCCCCACGACCACAAGCTGAGAGTTGCAGGGAGTGGCTCTTGCACTTGGCTATAACCAAGTGGATGGTACACTTCCCGAGATTCAGGTGTGTGTTCCGCTTTGGTCTGTGCCAGCTGAACTTGTTATCGTTACACAACGAAATATTTTACAAATCAATGAAATGTGATTTAAAAACAGGCTGCTGTTTCTATAAAGCTGAATGTTTTGGAATTTAACTTGATAAAAGGCAAACTGCTGAAACAAAGGTGCTGCTGAATTAGAAGTGGGAATGGCACCGTGAAAATCTATAGGATTCTGCAAACAGATTGCTCTGTGTCAAAATCTTTAGACATTCAAACTGGGAAGTGTTATGGATGTAATTTATCCAGAGAAGACAATTAGGAATCAAGGAACCCAAAACAAAGAAAAGCCTATGGTCCTACATAAAAAAACTGACCAGTCCATGTAAAATTTCACGTGAAGCTGAAACAGTTAAAGCATAGGTGGTGCCTTTATCACTTTTGTGATTCCCTATGTTAACTTGAACAACTCTTTTGATTAGCTGACAAAATATTCCTTCCCCATCCCCAGATGTGACAGCTTCTTTTTCAGTTTAGCCTAATATTGTCACCATCTCTGCCCGGAACCCCCCCTCACCCCCCCCCCCCCCGCTCCCGTTGTCACTTGACCACTAAGACCTATTCATCATTCAATTTCAGCTCAAAAGTTGTATTTGTAAAGCTGTCCTTAACTTCCACAGACAAGGGTGAGACCCACCTTCCTTCAGGACCCCGCTACACTTGGCACAAATTGCCACGGCAGCAAGGGCCCCTGGTTTTGTGATTGCCTGGACTTTGCTTCCTCAGGAGACTGCAGGCTCCCACAATGCAGGGCCATGCCAGTTCATTCTGTGTCCCTAAGTGGCTAATACAGTGCCTGGTCCACAACAGGCATCTGAGAGACATTTGACAAATGCAGAATCAGAATGTAGCAACTGCTTTAAAAAGCAACAGTTACTTTGTAGTTAAAAGCCAAACTTCTTGATTGCTTAGTTTACATCTGAATTTACAGCCAAACTTACATAAATTGTACTAGAGTATGAAATCTTAATAATGCCAATCAACTTAAACACTGATTTAAGTTGAACTAAATGAAATTATCACTTTTATTGGTCAAACTGGTCAATTACTGGCAATTTCTTATGGTTCAATCTAATTCATAGCTGACAGCAACCTTTTAAATTCTCTCTGCCGCCTATACACAACTAAAGTTTGTTAATAAAAAATCAAGGCAGCAATCATCCAGGTTCCTGAACAGCAGCACTTTTAGGTTGAAATAATTTGAGGTCCAGTTTTAAAGATATACTCATCTTTAAAAAAATAATAATAATAACCCATCTTAAATGAAAAAAAGCAAGTTCTTAAGTCAGTAAGTTGTTACTTTTCCAGCTGCAAAAACTATAAATAACTCCACTGCAGAAAGAATACTCACTACCTGTTAGAACATCTATTTTATAAGCATAATTATGTTACTAATATCTGTAAGACTGTAGAAAAATTACCAATGTGTGTATTTATACTGCATTTCTGACTACCTACATCATGGTTCTCAATCCTGTCTGTGTAACATACAGACTGGGGTCCGAAATTGGGAATTGACATGTATCTGAAACATGGTAAGTTGTCAAAGCCCCATACATAATCCTGACACACTGACATGTATCTGAAACATGGTAAGTTGTCAAAGCCCCATACATAATCCTGACACACCGACATGTATCTGAAACATGGTAAGTTGTCAAAGCCCCATACATAATCCTGACACAGCCAGGATTCAGAAAAATCAATATATATTTTTACGGAAGAAATAGATATGCCCCTTAAAAAAAACCAAAACAAATAAGTAAAAATACCTGACAATTAAGCTTACCCTTTCCAAGAGACTCATTTCTTGAAATTCTGGGCTAGTGTTGGACAGACGCTGCAAAGTATGGGTCAAGTCATATGTGGTTGAGAAGTAAAACCCATCCACACTCAAGACATGGTTTATCATTGCTAGGAAGGTTTTATTATCTTGTAACTGTGAACAAAGGAGATTAAAAAAAAAATCAATCTACCTCATATTTGAAAGGAATCTGTCAGCATGAAGCATGAAGGATGAAAATAAAAACCTGTTAGTCTGGCCCTATTAAATATCACTGGACAAGGATATTTTGGGGGGAGAGAGAGGGATGGATGCTCACCATTTTCCCAGGACCGAGGACAGTTCCTGACTCACAGACGATATTCAATAACTAGTGTAACATATGACTATATTAATTGATGAGGCAGAACTCCATCCCTTTGATGTCCTTCACAATTTTTACTCTATAGGCAGAAGAGTTTTTAATGAAACGTCACCAACTCAGGTTATGACCTACTGTGTCCCAGATATTTTACATAGTTTTCTTTTACCTTCAAAAACAACCCTGCTAGATTAGTATTATCCTCATTTGTCAAATGAAAAACAAATTCACGAAGGGTCCAGTAACCCAGTAAATAACAAGAGAATAACAACATCCCTGTTCTTAAGAAACTTTACTGGTTGGGGTAGAATTATTTTTCTTTTTATATTAAAAAGAAAAGTGCTGTAAAAGTAATATCTATCTTTATTTTCTGATAATCATTTTAGCTGGCTTTCCCAATGAATACCAAGATTGACATTTATTTTCATCTTTGTTTTGAAAAATAACTGTTGTCCTGGCCAGGGCACATACAAGAATCAATCAATGAATGCATAAATAAGTGGAACAGCAAATGGATGTTTCTCTCTCTCTCTCTAAAACCAATCAATAAATAAAGATTTTAAAAATAATTGTTGATGTTTGGTAATTATGAGACATAAGCACTTCATTAATATTAACAAGTTCACCTTCACTGAAACCTCTGGCTGTGTATCTAGAGTCTCTGGAACAGCGACAGTATCAGCATTCGCACAGTCAGCTATTTCTTCTACACTCTGTTTATGTTCAATTTGAATTTCACTCCTAGAGTTGTCACTTTTTGTCTGCACTTTCATCTTTAGTGGGATAATCTTTAGTTAGTATACCAGGATAACTGAAATATAAACCATGTTGTCGGAGGACTGATATTAACTAACCATGCTAACTGAAATCTGTGCATACAGGAATCGTGCAAAAAGAGGACGGAACACATATAAGAGTACACACATATTTATAGTCACATATGGAAAAAGTGAAGAAAACTTTTTCTATGGGGAAAGAGGGAACGCAATAGGATGAGTGGAATTTCAAAGGTATCTACCATTTTATTTCTTTTACAAAAAAAAAATATGAAGTTAAAATTGGGTGTTGAGAACATGCATTTTCTGTTTGTCCTTTTCTCTCCATATGAAATTTCACAAGAATTGAGTTAGTTTAAAAATATAAACCAAGAGAAATTAAATAGATGAAGAATTTTTTAATATATTTTATGGCTAGGTGTAAAAGTATATAAAGCGACCTTGCTTTATGGTTAAATAATTAGGCTTAAAAATTCTGCAAACATTCTTTGTATTCCACCTCCCTCTCACTCCCATGGCACTACTTTGGATTTTACAATTAGTAAGCGCTTCCATTTCTTACCTGAATATCAGTTAAGTGCAACATGGTCTTCTTATAAGAAAGAATATCAAAATCTGTTGCTTTCCAGATTACATGATTAAAAAATTCACCTATTTTTATCTTTTTGGTAATGACAATTAGATAATTTCCTGCAAAAAAGCAAAGCCAAACTCAGATAAATATAAATAAGGCAACGCTAATGCCACAAGTAGTAAATGGTCCTTGTTGTTTAAACTCCAAAGGCTTGCGAATGAGACTGTATTGTGCTATACAGAGAAAAGGCCCATACTTTTTAAAAGCAATCTTATAATTTATAAATAGTAAGACCAGCATATTATTTAGAAAAATTCCTATTGAAAGTCCAAATTATTTTCCTCAAAAAGATAAACACAAATGCTTGTGGTAGCTAAAGCAGTGATCTTAGCAGATCAAAGTAGAGACAGAAGACATTTCTTTCTCTGTCTCTCTCTCTGTCCCTCCCTCCCTCCCTTTCCCTCTCCTGTCATCCCCAAGGCAGACAGGCTTCTGCTAATACATTTCCCAGTGTGTAGTCTAAATCAACATAGTTATCAGATCTGGCCACTGTAGGACAATGTCCCATCACTCCTATGTCCTTCCTGTCAGTCATTCTATAATGGTAGAGAAAAGTGCTGGGGCAGTAGTATAACTGGTTAATGCAATGTTACAGATGGCCCCCAATTTATGATAGTTTGACTTAGGATTTTTCTCCTTTACGATGGTGCTAAAGCGATATGCATTCAATAGCAACCACACTTACATTTTTGATTTGGATCTTTTCCGGGCTAGCAATATGCGGTAGGAGACCCTCCCATGATGCTGGGCAGTGGCCGAGGGCCACAGCTCCCAGTCAGGCACACGATCATAAGGGTAAACTGGTGTGTTCATGTATCAGAGATGCTGCCCAGCTGTAGGCTAATGTGAGTGCTCTGAGCACATTTAAGGTAGGCCAGGCTAAGCTATGAAGTTCGGTAAGTTGGGTGCGTTATATGCATTTCTGACTTAGGATATTTTCAACCTATATATGATGTGTTTATTGGGATGTAAGTCTGGAGCATCAGTACAAAGTCAGGCATCAATGAGCCGGCATGGCACCACACACAATGCACCAACCCTGACCCTGGCCACCGCCTCCCCCCACAAATAAAACAGGGTAAGCCTTTCCCACTAATTAATTCTTAAGCTCTGTTCAAGGCTCTACCCACAAGTGCCCTCCCTGGCAGTTTTCCTATGTACATCTCTCCCCTAGACCTTGTCACACTGTACTGCACTAATTTACTACTGACATCCCTCTCACTAGACTAAAGTGAGGACAAAAGGGATGTACATCTTTTTTTTTTTTAAGTATTGCATATTTTCTTTTTTAAAAAATTATCTTTATTGATTTCAGAGGAAGGGAGAGGGAGAGAAACATCAATGATGAGGGAGAATCATTGATCGGTTGCCTCCTGCACGCCCCCTACTGGGGATTAAGCCTGCAACCCAGGCATGTGCCCTTGACCAGAATTGAACTCGGGACCCTTCAGTCCGCAGGCTGACATTCTATCCACTGAGCCAAACCGTCAAGGGCAGGACATGTATCTTTTATAACTTAGCACAGTACCTGACACAACATGAATATTTTAAAAGTTCAATGAAATGAAATTTTGACTAATAAAACCACTTTCTAATTACTCAGAAATCAGGTAACATTCTCTAACATGCACTATGTCATATTCAACTCAGTCCAGAGTTGAAAGTAGAATACTCTGATCCATCAATGCATTAAATTATTTAAACCCTCTTAGAATTTATGAAAAAATATTTTTTAATAGAACCTCAGGCTCATAAATTTAACCATTTTGGGTATATTACTTTTAGAAATGAATGACAAATATTTAAATCTACAGATCATTGCCTAAAGCATGATATGAAGTGTTCCTTTATCTTATACTCCAAGTGTCAATTTAATTACCTTATTTGTCCATCTTAGCTTATTTCTTATTTCTTCCTTACCTGCTACCAGATGGATTGTGCCGAGGATACCAAATATTGGTCTTGTGACAGCTGAAGGAGGAATATCTTTCTTGACTTTAAAAGGAAGAAAAAAAAAATCACAGAACACACTCACCAAAAGAATGGGAAATTTAGTTTGAGTTCAAGAATTACTTCTACTAAGTAAACATGACTTGTTAGAAAGCAATACTCCTTCATTAGACCTCCATTTGGGCAGAATTTGAAATAAGGATGTCCACATTACTAAGGTCTCTGCCTGTCCTGAATATGGTATCAAATGTAACATGCTTCAGCATTCCTATCAGGTAAATTGTGGGTTATTTCTAATGTCAATTTTCAACTAAGTTTATTCAACCTCTTGCCAGAAGGTCTTTATCCCTTTAAGAGAATTAGAAAGTAAGTGGGAGGAGTGTTGAGACATGATTTTAATCTACATGCAACTAATGGAATGCAACAAAGCCTTGCCTAGCTATGCCTCAGAATGTGGGAAGTGCAGGCGAAGGTTCTAGGGAGACAGAGGAAGGAAAAGCCTCCTCCAGTGTCTAATAGTAATCTGTACAGGTAGGGAGGCATCACCATGAACGGTGACTTCATCAATGCCCTTATTAATAAATTAATCTATTAATCTTAGACTACAGGGTTCATTTCGTAACTGTTAAACTTTCAGCCAACGTGTTTACAAAACATATTTTGTAGAACTCCAGTTTAGGGAATAATGCCCCATTAAATAAGCTTATTTTACTTCACCACATCACCCCTAGTCCCTCTCCCAGGAAGAATCAGAATGCACAGGAGAATAAGAGCTCTGAGAAGGCCTAAGGTAAAACAAAACTGTCCCACTGTGTAATTCATGGTTTTCCAAACTTAGGTGGCTATAAATCTTTTCTTTCAGTCACAGTTCAATTATCACTGAAACTGTTGTAAATCCCAGTTATTTTTTCTAAAGGCAGTCCTATTATTCTGAAGAAAATAATTCTCAATAAGGTCTAAAATTCACTTGCTTTACCTAGTAATTCAATTTACTTAGCAATGTTGTCCCACAATTAACAACATGAAAAATAGGAATATGAGTGCAATGAAAAGCACAAAGAAAATCCTGAGTATATTGAGGTCACCTGATGAACTTAAATAGAGCTGTAAGTTATATTAACTGGAGTGGAATAGCAATAAAACTATGATGATTTATAATAGGTTAGTTTTTCACAGAAGAAAGAGAATCATTCTTTCCGTGGCAATGGTCTGCATTTCCAACTGGCAGAGAACTGAGCAAGTCACCCCTCATCATCACGGGCTTTACGTCAAAGTATCTCTTCTTGTATCTACTGATGAGTGTGTGGTATCTTCTTTACATCCAAACTATTCATGACCCATTCAAATGGGTCTGCAATCTCTACCCACAAATTAAATGTCAATGAAAAGTAAAAGACAATTGAAAATACATCCATACTAATAGCTTTTATAAGACACTAGGTTCTATCAAAAGGGGAGATAGTAGTAGTGTCATTAAACTTCAGGAGAAGGACACTGACTGGTTAAAACCAATCAGCTATATTGAGAGAGCATTCACTAAGAAATGTCAAATCATCAAACTGAAACAGAGATCTAATTCCATTTGGTCTAATGAAAACTCTATTTATGGTCCTTACCAGACTAACTACATAACCAAGGAAATGGAAATGTAGAGTCATGCCTTTCTTGCACTTTACTGTCCTATGCAATATTTTCCTATTTCACTTTATCTATTCAAAGAATAGTTACTGTGTCTTCAATGACTATACCATGGTCACTCAAATGTTGTACTTAAGAAAAAATAGAGATTCGGTCTAGAGGTGAATTTTTAAAAAAATAAAATTCTAAATGTGACAATGGTACATTAATTTAGTCAGAAATCAGTGTTCTACACAACTGGGGGGTGGGGGTGGGGGATAAACTGGTAACCAAAACCAAAATATAACTGGATAGATGGATAAGATAAAGCTTAGAAATATCATTTGCCTAAAACAGAAATTGTAGTCAGTGATGTTTATATTATTTTTCATTCATTAAATTACCCTCACAGTCATGAATATTTTTAAAAAGCTATTAAAATTCCACACACTTAATGCTAAAACAATCTCCTCACACTCAAAATACCTTAAATATTACAGCTAGAAGGAACTTGGACATCAACAAAACCAATCCTAAAAGAGTATAGATCAGTGGTTCTCAACCTTTTTAATGCCGCGACCCTTTGATACAGTTCCTCATGTTGTGGTGACCCCCAACCATAACATTATTTTCGTTGCTACATCATAACTGTAATTTTGCTACCGTTATGAATCGTAATGTAAATATCTGTGTTTTCCGATGGTCTTAGGCTCTACAGCAGCAGTTCTCAACCTGTGGGTCGCGACAGGATGAGAACCGCTAGCAGGATTGCCTAAGACCATCAGAAAACACAGATATTTATATTACGATTCATTAACAGTAGCAAAATTACAGTTATGAAGTAGCAACGAAAATAATTTTATGGTTGGGGGGTCACCACAACATGAGGAACTGTATCAAAGGGTCGCGGCATTAAAAAGGTTGAGAACCACTAGTATAAAGGAATAATTATGTTTTTAAGTCCTTACAGATTGCAAAATTTTCAAAATCATTTCTCCTTTCCGGAAAAAGGAGAAAGCATAAAAATTAATGCATAGAAATCAAATGAGGTAGCAAGAATTAAAACTTCATAAGACACTCAGAGATCCACACACTGGCACACCTCTGATTAGTTTAATTACTGCTTATGTATAAAATCTTTGACACTTATAAACCTGGCTGTACAATACCTGAGAGGGTAACCTCTGTGGACACACGGTCGATGATAAGCACATCATCCACTCCATCATCACAAGCTTCCACATAAAATTTTTCAGTTGTGATATGCCTAGGAGAAATTTAAAACCATAAATAACTAAACCAAATGAAACAGACTCCTAAAGAACTACTTATTATAACAATTTCAGCCGGGTTTAAATTTTACATCATTGTCCCAGTTTCTGAATTGATGAAGCTGTTACGCAGTCCTTGTGTGTTCAGTGCCACTCTTTTCACTTGTACATATAATTTTGACACGATTTTCATTTGCTGTAAAACCACCAATTTGACTCACACAAGAAAATCATAAGTTCTAATTTGCTGTCTTCAACAAGATGCAGAAGGTGAGTAACGTAGCAGTTAGCAGCCCAATCTAGAGAACCAGATTACCTGTGCTGTGTGACCTTGAGCAAGTTATTCATCCTGTCTGTTCTTCAGTTCTGATACCCATCAAATAAGGTTCTAATCCTGACGTTGCTGTTACTGGCTATGTAATGCTGGCCAAGTTACAAGTGCCTACCCCATCCCAGGCCCTGTTCTAGGTACTACTGTACAAAGTCCTGGATCACAGAGCTTACATTGTAATAGGAAAGACAACCAACATACTAGAAAGTAACCCAGTGATTTCAGGCAGTGGCAAATGCTGTTAAGAAAATAAAGGTATGTAGGAGAGTCTGGGTGTGGGGGTGCTCAATCTTGGGGATTAAATGAAACAACGTGTAAAAGCTCCTGACACAACTGTGATCAAGGAGAAGGGGGGAGGAGAAACCAAGATGGCGGCATAGGTAAACACCTAAACTGCTGCCTCGCACAATTTCAAAACTACAACTAAAAGAACGGACATCATCCAGAACCACAGGAAGGCTGGCTGAGTGGAAATTCTACAACTAGAAGGAAAGAGAAAAGCTCACGGAGAATCAGAGGAGCGGCAAAGGGCTGAGGTACGGAGACACGCGTGCAGAGAGGAAGAGCGGCTGAGTGCTTGGCTGACTTTGTCTGGCGGGAGAGGGAAGGAAGCCCCCGACTGCACTGAACCCCAGTTCTGGGCGAAATCCCGTGGACCCAGGCTCATACAGGGGGAGTCTGGACTGTCAGGTAGAGAGAGAGGCACATGGAGACTTGGAGACTCAGGGGAGCCGCAGAGGGCAGGGGTCTGGAGGCGCACGCGCAAGTGCTCCCAGAGAAGACTGAATGTGGAGGTTGCCGCAGGCTTTCCCTAGCGGAAAGGAGTCGGAAACTCCTGACTGCACTGAACCCCAGTTCCAGGCCAGCCCCTGGAGACCCATGCTCTTACGGCGGGGGGACGGGGGGAGAACCTGGACTGTCAGGCGGAAACTCAGGGGAGCCACGGAAGGCAGAGGTCTGGAGGCACGCACGCAAGGGCAGGGCTGACAGGAAGCCAAGACTGTCTGCTCCACCCTGAGACTCCGCCCCATCCAAGCTGAGCACAGAGGCTTTTGCAGTTTTGCAAGTCTGATCCTATAAGGCTGTCTCCAGCACTGAACTTCTCCCAGCGTAGACACAGCTGATCCTCACAGCCAACTGGCCTGGAGGTCAATTCCTCCCAGTGATACCAACAACAATCAAGACTTAACTACAACAAGGCTGTACACACAGTCCACAGAGGGGTGCACCAAGAGTGTCCACCTCAGGTTAACTGGGGAGGCCGACCCACTGGGCCATATAGGAAACCTAGCACACAAAGCTACCCTACCAACTCAGGGAAGCAGCGAAAATGTGGAGACAAAGAAACAGTTCACAAACGAAAGAAATGGAGGAAAACAAACGACAGGATATAGAATTCAAAACCACCGTTATAAGGCTTTTCATGAATATCCTAGAAAAGGCCGATAAATATGAGACCCTCAAAGATATGAAAAAGGACCAACTAGAAATTAAACATACACTGACTGAAATAAAAAATATTATACAGAGACCCAACAGCAGACTAGAGGAACCCAAGAATCAAGTCAAAGATTTGAAATACAAAGAAGCAAAAAACACTCAACCGAAAAAGCAAAAAGAAAAAAGAATCCAAAAAGTTGAAGATAGTGTAAGAAGCCTCTGGGACAACTTCAAGTGTACCAACATCCGAATTATGGGGGTGCCAAAAGAAGAGAGAGCAAGATACTGAAAACCTATTTGAAGAAATAATGACTGAAAACTTCCCCCACCTGGTGAAAGAAATAGACTTACAAGTCCAGGAAGCGCACAGAACCCCAAACAAAAGGAATCCAAAGAGGACCACACCAAGACACATTACATCATAATTAAAAAGCCAAGAGCAAAAGACAAAGAGAGACTATTAAAAGCAGCAAGAGAAAAACAGTTAATTACCTACAAGGAGCACCCATACGACTGTCAGCTGATTTCTCAACAGAAACTATGCAGGCCAGACGGGAGTGGCAAGAAATATTCAAAGTGATGAATAGCAAGAACCTACACCAAGATTATCCAGCAAAGTTATTCAGAATGGAAGGTCAGATAAAGAGCTTCACAGATAAGAAAAAGCTAAAGGAGTTCATCACCACCAAACCAGTATTATATGAAATGCTGAAAGGTATTCTTTAAGAAGAGGAAGAAGAAAAAAAGGTAAAGATAAAAATTATAAACAACAAATACATATCTATCAACAAGTGAACCTAAAAATCAAGTGAATTAAAAACCTGATGAACAGGATAAACTGGTGAATATAATAGAATCAGGGGCATAGAAAGGGAGTGGACTGATAATTCTCAGAAGGAAAGGAGTGTGGGGGATGCAGGAAGAGACTGGACAAAAATCGTACACCTATGGACGAGGACAGTGGGTGGGAGGTAAGGGCAGAGGGTGGGGTGGGAACCGGGAGGAGGGGAGCTATGGGGGGAAAAAGGAGAAACAATTGTAATAATCTGAACAATAAAGATTTATTAAATTTTAAAAAAAGGAGAAGGGGGATGGGGGGAACAAGAAAAAGAAGCACTGAAATATTCAACAGCCACACTATTGAACTATTCAATAGCAAGGTCTTCAAATTGAGAAGGATAATAATTTCTAAGTGAGAATTCTATACATAGCCATACCATCAAAAAAGTGTGACAACAGAATAAAAACATTTCCAGGTGTGCTATATTTTAAAAGACACTTCTTGCTCTCTTTCTTAGAAAGAAGGAAAAGTTAGTTTCACAAAAATAGAGTAAACTGAGAGTTAGCCTTGGAATCCCACACAGGAGACGTGAAAGAAATGACGGCGCAGAGAGGTTCCAGGACAGCTCTGTGACCGTAAGGACAGCCCGGCCAGATCACAGCAGGGGGCAGAGACTCCCAGAGTGAGCCTCAGAGAAGAAAATGAATTGAGTTTCCTGATATGTTTGAAAGGAGTTTTACTGCTGAAACTGAAGGTTAATTAGTGAGAATGACGCTGAAAATTAATAAAAAGTTAATAAAAACAGCCACTTTCCAATTTCAGAAAAAAACAACACATTTTTATAAGACTATGTAATTATACTATACTCCTGACTTCATTTGAACCACATCTACATAACCTATGACTACTGAATATCTTAATATAACTACACTGAAAGGAGAGGAAAAGAATGTGGTATAAAAGCTTAATTCTCATCTTCTAAAGCAGGAAGTCATCAGAAGACTAAAAGTGAAAAAATCAGGAAACAGCAGTATAGACATGGTGTTCTGGAGTGAAATACCAGAAGCAATGGCTTAAAGAGTTGAAAGTGGATGTCTCTGGGGTAGAGGGGATTGGGAGTGCAGAAGCGCAGTAGGGTGGTCTCTTTCATGATAAGCCCTGCGTACTGTTTACTTTTAAACCATATACATGTATAACATTAAAATAAAATTAGGAGTAATTGTGGATCAAGGCAGAGAGTTCTAGTCCAAGGGCTCTGACTTCTGCTGGATGTCACCTCTCTGGGAGATAGGGCGGGATTCTAAGTTGCTGGTGCTGCCATCAGGCTAGTCTGATAATGTTATTGAAAATGGCTTAAGAATTTGATAAGAACAATGACTGCCGGCTAAGAAGAGTGAAGACAAGTAATGACTCAGAATCCCACTAGTCAAAATAGCAGGCGTCATCCCAGCTCACAGTCACCTGGGAGTCCCTTTGCGGTCTTCCTCTCCTTTCCCTCCTTCCACTTCCCACCATCTTTAGTTGGCCTTAGTAGATTTTTTTCTCTACACTTTACGCTTCCCAGGTTTCATTTCAAAAGCTCCTGGAAACTAACTTTAACTGTCCAGCACTTACTGAGTCAGAAAGACTTAAGTAAACACCCGGTGTTTGCTGCTGAGTATGGTTTTACTATTTTTATCTTTCATCTTCACCAAACAGGCTACCAAGCCTCTGTAGACAAGGACTCTTAAGCTTATCCATTCCCCTTGGTATTTTTCACACAAAATGATAGAAATTCCAATCAATTTTCTTAGAGACTGTAACAAACACCTACATTAAGTGTTTTGTTCTGTTTTTCTCTTTTAAACCTCACCAGGAGATATGTCTATTGATTCTAGAGAGATGAAGGGTGGGGGGAGAGAGAGAGAGGGAAAGAAAGAAGGGGGAGGGGGACAGAGCATCGATCTGAGAGGGAAACATTGAAGTGAGAGAGAAACCCTGATCCTTCGCTTCTCCTAAATGCCCCAACTGGGGACAAACCCACAACCTAGGCATGTGCCCTGACCAGGAATCAAACCCGAGATCTCTTGGTGTATGGGATAAAGCTCCAACCAACAGAGCCACACCGGCTAGCGCTAAGTTGGTTTTTATATGTTGCCTTTAACTGATGTCTTCTTTGGCTCAGTGACAGAACAAACAGAATTTTAAAGATTGTTTTCCTTACTCCTAGCTAAGAAAAGATCTTGACAGGTCAGATTTTAACTGGATTTGATGTTATAATGTAACTAATAAAGAGGAGAAAGAGGGAGTGGTTTGTTTTCTCTGATTAGAACGTCTACAATGTGTCACAGAAGCCAAGTTTGCCAGTTTTTCAAAATGAACTAGTCAACAGGCCATACTGAGTCTTTGATGTAATAAATACACAGAAACCAAGACAAAAGACTCAATCATAACCAAAAATCTAGAAGCAAATCCTCTCCCTACTGCAAAAAGAAAGGTCCTCAATTGCTGTGGTGTCTCTCATTTCTATAAAACTATCTCATATTGCTTATTTTATGAAATAGATTTTAGAAGTTAAGACAAGGGGAACCCTTTCAAGAACATGATTTGCTCCTTAACTATGCTGTGATAACAAATCTCTAAAGTTCAAAGTGATACTGTATGTATACTGAAAAGAACTCTGGTCCTATATAAACCTCTGGTGAAGTTATCAGAATCCAATGGGTATTTCAACCTCTAACTGAACAAGAATATACTACCTTGTTTCTTTCAAGACAGGGGATTCAACATCAACCCAGAGTTCTAGTTTCTGTTAAAATGACAAATATTTTGGGAGATAGCTAAAAAATAACTGAATATAATATACTGAAACAATAATTACTTCCTATTGTCAACTTTCATTTGGTTGATTATTTTCCTTTTATGGATTACTGCCCAAATATGGGACAAAAAAAGAAAAATAAATCACAGGCAACTAAAAATTAAATTCAGGGCGGGCTGTAGGGGGTTAATGGGGGGGGGGGGAGAGGGACATACGTAATACAATAATAAAGAACTATTATAAAATAAAATTAGAAAATAAAAATTAAATTTAACAAGGGCAATTCTATTATCTATACTAATAAAAAGGTAATATGCTAATTAGACCAAACAACTTCCGGATGACTTTCCAGACAAAGCCATGGTGGCGATCCCCCACTGGGGGATCAGGCCTAAACTGGCAGTTGGACATCCCCCAAGGGGTCCCCGATTGGAGAGGGTGCAGGCTGAGCTGAGGGGACCTCCCCACCGCCATGCATGAATTTCGTGCACCGGGCCACTAGTATTTAATATAAACGCACCTAACCTTATAGTCACCTGGGATTCAATAGCTTTTAAAAATATATATTTTATTGATTTCAGAGAGTAAGGAAGAGGGACAGAGAGATAGAAACATCAATGATGAGAATCATTGACCGCCTGCCTCCTGCAAGCCCCCCAGTGGGGATCGAGCCCACAGCCCGGGCATGTGCCCTTGACCGGAATCGAACCTGGGACCTTTCAGTTCGCAAGCTGACTGACACTCTATCCACTGAGCCAAACTGGCTAGGGCGGGATTCAATAGCTTTTAAGAGTGCTTTTAAAAAATTACCCTTGTTAAATTTTAAGAAAGGCAATATACTTAATTATAATATAAAAACATCAGATGTCATTTTTATTTTCTTTCAGCATTGGCAATATGATTTTCTAGTATCTGAAAACATACTTTTCCCCCATGTAACATTTATACATTTCAGGAAACAACTGACCTTTTCAAAATCCTGTCCAACTACAATGAGTAAAATTAACCTACTTAAAAAATATGACTATTTGCTGACCTCACACCCATTAGAATGGCTATTATCAAGAGCAAAACAAAATAGAATAACAAATGTTGATGAGGCTGTGGAGAATCAGAATCCTTATGCACTGTTGTTGGGAATATAAAATGATGCAGCTGCTATCTGAAAGCAGTAAGAAGGTGGTTCCTCAAATAATTCCTGTGAGCCTACTACACCCATAGCAAGAAGGTGCTCCCACCCATCCTCATCCTTCCTCCCTTTGGGTCCCAGCAGTATCTCCCTCATTGAGTGACTCCTTGGACCCTCTGCTATAAGCCCAGGTTCATCCCAGACCACCCAGAAGCCCAACCTATCCCCAATCCAAGCTGATATTTTTAGGAAGCCGATTCATTATAATTCCATCTTCATCCTCAAATCTTTGAGATCCTATTTACTTCCTATTTTGTCCATCCTAAAACCTATTCTCTCCAAAAACCAGTCTCCTTCATAAGACCAGATCTAAATGCCACCGAATATGAAGCTTTAACCCACAGCAAAATCTTGCAGAGCTCCAGGCCCTCCAAAGAGTGCTCTTCTATCAGCTCAGCCCAGCCCCAACATACCTGTTAGAGTGCATAAGAACTGCCAGGACAGCTGGCTGAACCTGCAGGTTGCCAGGCCTCAGCAGGCCTAAATGTGGGGCTTGGGAATACGCATTTAAAACAAGCACAGCAAGTGATCCAATGCAGCCTAGCCCTAACCTAGACTCTCTAGCCTGAACCTCCACCCAACCAAGGCCTTGGAAACAAACTTCAGATCATTCGTGCCTAAATTTATGAGCATAATTTTAGCTTCCCTCCATCCTTCCTTGCAGAGAGATGTGTGAATAACCCTAAAACCACATATGCCAATGCAGCTTAGTTTACATCTGTTCTCAGGGTAGCATGTATCTGCCCTGACTGACCTCACAGCTATGACAATCTTTTAAGAAGAAAGGCAACTTCCTAAGGGAGGAAACAATGTTTCTTCAGAGGTCAGCCTGCCTGATTCACTTTCTAAAGGATTTCTTGCCTTACACCTACTTCAGGTGACCTTTTAAAAGAATTTTCTAAAAAATGCTTTGAATGTTTCCACGAATGGATTTGTTGTAATTATTTTGTAATTTCAAATTTTTATCAGACATTATCCATTAATACACAACTCACTTAAGAGGAAAAAGGAGTCGGAAAATATTAAGAACTGTCTGGATGTTTAAAAAGTATGAATTGTAAATTCTGAACAAATCAATATTCTGTTTCCTATATTAAAAAACCCATATGGACATAACTATTTTCAATTATAAGTGACCCATTTCTATCCCAGACATGTCTGCGGACTAAGAGAAGAGCAATCTGATAGGGGGAAAAGGTCACTTGAATAATGCAGTGCAATGGAAAGATCACTAGACTCTGGGCTGCTGTTCCAAGACCAGTTCTGCCACGGCTGGGCTGTGACCTGACGGGGGCAAGGGCAACTATCTCGCTGTCATTAGCCACGATGACCTCACAGAACCACCGGAAATACATTTACATGAAATGACTGAAGTTGCTGCTACTGCAAAAGACGACATTCCAAATTACTCCAGACTATTCCACTTTTGCAGTGCTGGGAGGTGTTCTACACTGAAAGTTCCTTTCCTCGGGTGATTCACAGAGGATCTGCTCTACACAAGGGTTTGTGCTAGGTACTGAGGAGGAGGAGAGAGAAATCAAGGTTAAGAGGTTCCACGTATTTGCAACCTAGTTGGAGAAACAAAGTATTTATAGTGACTTCATCATTTCTAGGTGGCAAAGCGAGTGGTGCACCCAATGATCACTGTAACTCGCGGTCCTCTTGTCCATGAGACAGTAAATACACTGTTAGTCAATCCTGAGACAGAATGTGCAAACAATGTAGACGTTTTTAGTGTCTCATGCTTGTGATAGTAGACTGGTCTGGCAACTCAGTGAAGGGAATGACGTGGAAAAAGGCTTCTCAGAGAAAGTGAGCGTCTGTTAAGTACCTGGGTATTTCATCCTTATAATAATCCCATGAAATAGTAACGTTCTCATTTTGTGGATGAAAACCCATTTTAGAAAAAGAAGTGATATGGCCAGGACACAAAGCAAGTAACAAGATCAGGATTTGAATCTAAGTCTGTTCTGACTAATAAAGTCTGATATCTCTCAGCTCTACCATGGATATGCTCAGTAGGTAAAGGGGGAGAGAAGAAGAAGGCATTCTGGGTACAAGGATAAAAATAAGCCCAAGCTTAACGCTAAAAAAAAATTTTAAAAAAATTGCCAAGTCTAGGGGTGTGGGGGGAGAAGGCATTGGGCAGTTTTGGGAAATAAAGTTAGAGCACAGATTGTGAAGAGGCTAAAAGTAAAGATGGCTTAGAAATGGGGACTTAATCCTAAAGATCCATAAAATGGAAATGGAGATTGTAAGCAAGGGAGTAGAGGGTGAAACCAGAGCACTTAGAAAGGTGAACTTCATAGCAGGACAGAGATGGACTCGAGAAAGTGTATGGCATGATACATAACAAATTATTTAGAATTCCAAGCACCTTAACATTTAAATAAACCCAGTAGCAATACTTCTGTAATAAAATATTATCAAACTACTTCTTGTATGCATCATTCTTAAAACACATCTCAAGCGCTGGCTGGTGTGGTTCAGTTGTAGAGTGTCATCCCATGCACCAAAGGGTCGCTGGTTGGATTCCTTGTCAGGGCACATGTTTCTCTCTCACCCTCTCCCTTACCTCTCTCTAAAATCAATTAAAACATATTTTTTAAAAATCTTGAGACACATTTTTTTAAAACAGCTATTGTGTCCTACTAATTCTAATATAGGTTGGAAACTACTTCCACCTCCAAATGCATCTAAGAAAGAATATTCCTTAGATCAGGCCACATTTAAAAACCTTGGCCAGCGTGCCCACAGCAGAAAGGGCCACAAAGGAGTAAGAGGGGAGATTTCAACTCACAAACTCCTTAAAGAAAAACAAAGTTGCAAAAAGGCTGTATCTTTATATTTACAGAAACACTCAAAAACTTTTAGTCAGGGAAACCAGTTAAGGACTGACAAATTAGAGAATGCCTTTCACATAACCCCGGATTTACTTTTCGCCCACATTTATAATTTCCACTTCCCACACAAAATCAATACAAAAGCATCGGTCTCATCACTTCAGGGCCCAATTTCCTTTCTCTTATGGATGCAGAGTTTTCTTTAGGTCTAAACTGGTGCACTTAGTGCCTCCTTGGCAGCTCAAGTCCCCCATCCCGTTCAATCTTGACCACAGGAAAATTCAGCTGCATTCCGTAACCCAACTCTGAGCTGCATCAAGCCTAGGCTCCGTGGGGCTTAAACACACTTGAGACCTGGCGCAGGATCATATTAAGCCCTTTAGTAACTATCAGATGGACAGCAATAACCTAATTAGCCAGCAGAGCACATGTGACACAGGCCCAGTCAGCACCCCTGGTCAAAGACACAGCTGGACTCATTCACCAACAAGGTGATCATCACCTTAAAGGGGAACTGGGAGAGAATAAGGAAACTTGGCCAGGAAAATCTGGAGGGAAGGGTGCAGCTGCGGTTTTCAAAGAGAATTACAGCAGTAAAGAGAGGCGGCAAAAGGAATGGGCTGAGGGAAGAGTAATCTTCATCTTTTCTACAAGACGCCTGATGTTGAAATGACCTCACTCCCAATTTTGCATCCCTAACTTTAAGTTTGAACCTTCAAGAACGTTAAGTGAGCTTGAGGTGCTGGGGAGCATAGAAAGTGCCCACCCCACATTTTGATGTCTTCCTATCCCTGCAAAGGAAATGAGATACCTATGCTTAAGTACCAAGACATTTTAATTTATGGAGGGATGGATTACATCTTGCTTCTACTGCCAAAGACCTTCTCGGACTACAGCCACTGGATTTCCAGTCTGGGGCTAAAGCATTAAACAAAAAGTGAGCAGAACAAAGTTATTCGCAGACAAGAAAAGCGTAGGAGCCAGCCAGTAATGCTAAGGGAAACACGTTTTTATTTTCCCGGGACAAGCCAGAATAACCTTACAAAGACCTAATTTATAACCCCAACAACCAGAGCCTATTCTAAAAAGCCTCAAGGACGTGGCTTGACCGAAAAGTCGGTCTGCAGCGCCAAAATTCCCAGGATTAGCCTCTGCCTGTCAACGTGGACTTCAGACCCTGCTTTATGCTGGAGTTGTATAATATTCAGGGCTAAGTAAATCCTTCAGGACCTTAGGACTACTGACAGCACTTTAATTTTACCCACCCCCCCTGCATCCTAAACACTGGTCAGGGAGGCTTCGATGCCCAAAGGTTTGTCGATTTGCATGTGGACTCCAACAAGCTGCTATGGGTCCATTAAATTAAAAAAAAAACAAAAAAACTTTCTCTGCTGAGTAATAAGGACACAATCAGCCACCACCTCTGCAAAAAAACAAAACAAACAAACAAAAAACAAAACAAAGGGAAAAAAACACACCCACACACAAAAAAGTGAGGACCCTGAAGGGCTGCATCCCAACGCCGAGCGCGGCTTGCGGACGCCGGCCTGCAGCTGCGCTCTCCGGCCGTGGGCGTAGAGGCCGCGCGGGACGGAGAAAGGCGGGCGAGACTGCCGCCCCCGGGCCTGTGGGGACTCGGCCAGGGGTTTGGGGAAGCCGCGCCGGGAGACGAAGGCCGAGCCGGGAGACGAGGGGCCCCCACGCCGGCCCGCCGCCCAGGGACCCAGGAGTCTTCCCCGGGGCCAGCGGCCCGCACCTGCCGCCCGCCCGCCGCCCCTTTCGGTCAACAACCTCCCGCCCGCGGACTCACAGTTTCAGCCGCTCGTAAGTTGTCGCCGCCATCCCGCAACACCACCTCCTTCCTCCTCTTTCCGCCCGCCCCGCCCCGCGTCGCCACCTCGGCTACGGCGCTACCGGTCACCCTGGCGCGGCGGCTGCAGCGCCCTGGTCCCACCCCTTCCCCACGCCCCGCCAGGCCAGCGAGCGAACGGGAGGCGGCCGTGGACAAACTTAGAGCTTACACTAGCGCTCGCCGGAGACGCGTCGCACGTAAAGGGTTGGAGCGCAATGACGTCGACGCTGCGGATTGGCGGAGCAGGTTTGCAGGGGAAAGGAGGAGCCTAAGGAGCCCTAGGCTGGCTCTGCGGCAGAATTGCGGCGCTGTGTCGGCAAGCCTGTTGAAACTGCGTAAGCAGTAATCTACATTACAGCAAGGCTGTACCCATGTACCGGGCCAGTGGCGCAATGGATAACGCGTCTGACTACGGATCAGAAGATTCTAGGTTCGACTCCTGGCTGGCTCGAGCTGTACACTTTTGTCCCATCTGGGTTAGGTGTTCCAGGCCTTTCTTGGGAAGGACTTATGATTAAAGTGTAAAGGCTAATTATCTGGAGTTTTAACGTTATTTTGCCCGAAATGTCATCTTTTAAGCTCTATTTTCTATTTGGAACTCGGAGTTGTACGGGATGGTTTGTAAATTGCAAAGCTCCCTATTAATGATCCACTTGAAGAGTCTGTAAAATGGGGCACATTTAGGAAGACACAGCTGGAAAGGTAGCAGTTTGGAGTGCGGTGGGCAGGGCAGGGGGAGCGTACTATGGCCGGAGGTTAGCCACCGGATGACGCAAAGGCGCATTGAGGGCTGCAGTTCTGGCCTTTTCCCCGTGGAAGAGAAGCCGGGCGGTGGTTTGGAGAGCGGTGCACTGTCAGGTTACAGGGATGGGGTGGGCTCCAGCTCTGACCCGCTTTGGGGAAGGAACTGCTGCATTGCGGCTGCGCGCCTTTGAGCGGCTCCGCGGTGCAAGGAGTCTGCAACCTTGTCCTTTGAGATCTCCAGGTCCCAAGGTAACCTGGCCCCCCAATGCCATCGGGAAACCTTAAGACATGGGTGTTTTTACGGTTAGAAGACCCAGACAATCTCGTCTAGTCCCCTCATTTTATAGGTGCCTGGCTCAAAGACCTGGGAAGGCCCGAAACGTCTGCGGTGGAGAGGGGACTCGAAGCCCAGGAGTGGCTGAGACTTCCAACACTGTCCATTAACCAGTCACACTCATCGATTGATTAATCTGTCCAATATAACGTGTTTTCCTCATGAGGAAATATAGAAAATTTGTAAACTATTGAAAATTATTGGGAATAAAAACAATGCCAGTTCTCATCGCGAGATCATTACTATTAACATCATGATTTTCCCCTTTAGAGGCCTTTTTTTCTTCACATTTTAATATGGATCTACCCACACGTATTTTTTCCAAATTTCCGCTTGTACCAGAAATGGCTTCGTTTTCTTTTTGTCCCTTTACCTTTTGCCTGAGATTTAAGGTCATTAAATATTCTCCGAAGATATCTCATTAGAGAATATTTTAAGCATTACTCTTTTGTTGGGAATTTGGGTTGTCAGTTTTACACTTTTTAAAAATAAGTCTGTGTTGAATTATTTCATATGTCATAAATTTATAGATGTGAAATGATCAGGTGGACATTTTTAAGGTCCATTTTATGGACATTTTTACCCCATGGTACATATTTTAAAATTGCCCTCCAAAAAAAAACCCAATAAACTCTTCTATCAATAACATGTTTCCTTGCATTCTAATCAGCACTGTTTTACAAGTTTCATTATGTCTTTGCAATTTTCATAATTGAAAAACAAAAGTTCCTTTTACTTGATGTATATATTTTCTCTTGGTGTAGGCATTCAATGTTTTCTTGCAGATTTGTTAGACTTTTTGTAATACAAAGGATATGAATAATTTTTTACTATCAATGACTGCATTGCAATCTTTTCCAGATTATTGTTTACCTTTTCTTTATATTTTTGCACCTAGAATAATTTTCACTTTCATATATTCCAATGTACCAATATTTTTTATTTTATGGTTTCCTCTAATTGCATATGTGCTCTTTTCAAGTTGTTTTGTGTTTGTATTATTTTTTTTCCATTTACTTTTACACCATTTGTAATTTATTTTGTTGGTCATTCCAATGGAAAAATCAAGTAAGCTTAAAGCCTGTCACTCCTATTGAGCAATTAAGGCTGTAAACTCTTTACTTGGACTAATTCAATACTACCACAATTGCTAAGGTAAGTTCTGCTGTAATCCCCATTTTTAAATATCAGGAAACTAAATTTGCTTAAGGTCATTGCGCAATTAGGTAGTGGAGCCTGAGTTAGGCCTTGAATCTGGGCTCTGGACCCCAAAGCCATTCTGCCAGTGGGTTTATTGTACACTAGAAGGTGACCACATGAGTGGACACAGGGCCAGTCCCTCTCTGGGCAGGAATGGTGATCCCACATGCTCCTCCCTCCCATACCCCTTGCTAGTTAGCAATCAGAAGACCTCATCTCTAGTACATTGCAGGAGGATGTTGACGGCTACATAACTAGACAATATAAAATTTTCAGCTCCATTATAACCTATGGGACCACTGTGTATATGCAATCCATCATTGACTGAAACATGGTCATCTCAGGACAAAATCTCAGTCCCTTCCCTGTTCTGACACCCATATGTTCCTTTAAGAATCCAGAGCTCTAGAGTCCTGGGTTCAATTCCGGTCCAGGGCACATGCCCAGATTGCTGGCTCCATCCCCAGTAGGGGGCGTGCAGGAGGCAGCCGATCAATGATTTTCATTATTGATGTTTCTCTCTCTCTCTCCCCCTCTCCTTTCCTCTCTGAAATCAATAAAAATATATTTTTTTAAAAATCCAGAGCTCTAAAAGGAGACCAAATCCACTTTACAATGAGCACCATCTTCTTACTCAACACACAAAAGACCCAGTCAACATTATCAGGTTGGAGAGCACTTTAATGGGCTACAAATTGATGCAGTTTTATTGTTATGACATGTTAAATCATTTTATACTAACAGTGAAACTTCAGATAATTTTATAGGAACAACATTGTGCATAACTTTATAGGAACAGTAAATTTTTGAATAAATTTGTAGAAAAGAAGAGACACCGAGGAAAATAATTTTCGCTGCACAGTTAACATTTTCATACTCTTGATGGAAATTTCCCACATCTGTCCCGTTCTGGCTCAGAACAACAGATAGCCAATATATGCTGTTCATTTTTTATCTGTTAACTTCAAACAGTTACTTCAAATAGTAACTGGGAAATTAGGACTATCCGTGGCACAAAGGAGAGTACAAAGAATTTGGTTTCCTGGCAGACAGGGTCTTATTAACAACGGCACCAAGCAACCATGGTTTGGAGGGCAAGTCTCGCATACATTCTTTGCAAGCGTATCAGCAGCCCTCACGGTTCTCACACTTTCACACACACGGGAAGCGGCACACAAAGACGGCCTGCAAAGGATTGTGGAAAATTCTCAAGTCTAACCTTTCTGTTTTCCCTTTTGTAAGTGTGACCCAAACCCAAGGAAACAAGGTGATGGCAGCCCTTGAAGGTGATGGAACTCCGTGACAATCCCTCCCACCACCCAGGACTCAACAGCATAACCTCAGAACTCAGCTGAAAGAGGCTGTCACTCCAGCACTAACCACGGAGCAAGGGAAGTCCTGTGGGGGCAGGGCAGGGGACAGTAGGCAGTGACAGGGACAGGACTAAAGGCCCTCCCATGGTGAGAGATGAATAAATCACTCTTTCCTCAGTGACAGATGGGAAACATGAGAGGCAGAGACTCCTGATAGAGCGGGCCAACCTAGGTTACAGGGCCTTTAGACCACCCAGGCAGTTTTTGAAAGGCCCTACCTGAGGGGGTGGGGGAGAGGCAGTGGGAAGCAAAAAAAATTTAAAAAGGGCAATGAGGCAAGGGAGAAGGCTGGCGCTGGGGTCTGGAATCAGGCCCTAATTCTCTCCTCATTTAGCTAAAGTCAACACGTTGTCTAGGGAACTTGGGAAGGGCTATTTGCTCTAACTTTTACAACCAACATATTCCTCCCGGTCTACCAGGCACTGTTTTCTCTCTAAGTACAACCTCATTACAGCTCCACTTGGCTAATAACGTGCAGGATGTTTAACATAACCAGGGAGGCGAACACCTCCTGGTGGCTTACGTGCAAAGGCCTGAGCAGGAGAGAGAAAAATGAGAGCCCTGCCTGGTGCCCTCTCCGGGCACGCGGATCACAAGAGAGGTTGCTGCTCGGGTTTCGTCCGGGAATTCTCATTGTTCTTCAGCAACAAAAAAAATGCCGTATTGACAGCGAGATCTGAATCACCCCAACAAAGTCTATTTTAAAAATCTCACTTGAAAAAAACGGAGTCACAGATTTAACTAACTAGTTACCCAATTTGCAAACAAACGCCTCCTGCTTCTATCAGTGGCTCACTCACTGGACTTGAAAGTGGAACAAAGGTGAGTCCGCGAGGCCAGAAACACTCATGGGTTGGCAAAGACAGGCTGAGACGCGTTGGCTGGCTTCCTCTGCCCACAGCCTTGCCCAGGCTAAACTGGATGACTGGATGGGAAGAGGGGTGTGACCCCCGGGGTCCCTTCCCCAGCCCCACTCATTCACGGGCTTTCAGGAGGCTCAGCCTGTGAAAAGGAACCAATGAGAGCATACAGCCTGGAACTGGCATCTGGCCAAAGGACCCAAGTAGAATACATTTCATAAAAATGTGCAACAAGGCATGGTGTCAATTCTTGTGTCTTACAGGCAACTACGATCGAATGAGTCAAAAACGTGGTGGGCGAGGGAAGCTGGGCCAGGGGGAAAGTCTGGGATTTTCAGGATGGCCCCAGTCCCCCAGTCCCCCAGACCCTCGGCTGGGGGTGCCAGGTGAGGAGGCAGAGAGCAGACGCCAGCTGCCGTGCCTGGCCGTGGTGAGATGGTCCCAGTGCTCCAGTAACAAGGCTCCGGGGCCCTCTCCACAGGCGGAGAGGGCAAATGCCAGCCCACCTTTTACAAATATGAATGTATGTATCTCCCTATTGAAATGCCAAGGGATCCTGACCTCGGGCCTCAGGACTGTGACACGCAAGGCCAGTTCTGCCTCCTCAGTTCAGAAGTGGCCTTGGAAACTTGCCAGGGTGTGGCCCTCCAGGCCTTGCCACCCCGGGGAGCCAGCACGATGAAATAGGTAAGGCAGTAGCACCCAGTTTTCCATCTATTCCCTGCTGGCCTTTGGTTGGGGTCCCAGGGCCCTGACCCACTGGAGTGTGGCTGGCCTGAAGCTAGATGTTCCTAAGGCACCAAAGAAGGTATCTGAGCCCACGGCGACGGTCCACTTCCTCCTTTACCTGCGATTTGGTGATGCTCGTATCTGTGAGGTATTTTGTGTGTGTGGAAGACTGAAAGTGGAGGGAAACAGTTAAAAAAGAAAAATAAAAGACAAAAGCACTGTACCTAATACCGGTTTCTTCCAATGTAATAATGCCGGTGCCAAGAGTGGGGCAAGAGAGAAACCCGTGAAATGACTAATAACTTATCCTCGGGCGCGCCCTCCACCGGGCTGAGAGGCCTCACACTGTACAAACACTCCCGGTGGACAAGGGGCTGGCTCTCAGGACGCAGGACTTCCAGAAGCCCAGCCTTACCTGAGCTGAACAGGCACGTGGGATCCGGAGACCTGCCTTTGCAGAAGCGACTCCCAAGTCACAGACCCTGGAGAGCGCCAGAGGGGGAAAGGGCAAACGGTGGGCAAAGAGGCCTGGTGCCCGCACCAAGTTCTTTGTCCCGGGGCACTCCGCTAGGCTAACGCGGGGCAGATCTCCGCCAGCTCCCGGCTGCCCACAGGGAATGCAGATCTGCGGGGACACACAGCATGCTGGCAGGGGACAGGAGGGCGCCCCGTCTCGCTTATTTATTTCGGCATTGGCTCTGGTTTACCTAGAAAATGCTCCCCAAGATGCAGAGCACGTAACTTGCAGCCCTTCTACTGAATGAAGCTCTGGGGCGGAAGGAAGCCCTAAATCACACTGCGCGCGCGTCTAGGGACACGTGGGGTGCAATATTTCCCTGGAGGGAGAGGAAGGGTTGAATGCATCGGCAGCTGGAACCTCTCCCCTAAGATCGTATGAAATACGCTCCGTGCACACCTTGCCCTCTTAGGTGACCCGGTCCTAGCGTCTTCCTGAGCAATCTGATGCACGCACGGCAGCGAGAAAGGCCCTTGGGAAATACACACCCCAGACGCGTAGGGTAGAAAGGGAAGGACCCCACGCATGCGCGCAAGCACCCGCTGGCCACGCCTCCTCCCCCCACCCCAACTCCACCCCTAGAATCAACAGGCGGACATGTCCTTTGCACCCTGGCCTCTGCCCGCCCCGCGGTCTGAGAGGCTCCAGCTAGAAGTGGTGCTGGTGCAGGGCGGCGGGCGAGGGGCCTTTCTCCAGGCGCTTGACGTGGCAGGGCTGGCAGAAGAGATGGTCCTCCAGGGGGTAGCAGCGGTGGCCGTCCTCGTCGTTGAGCTCCAGGCCGCAGTCCTGGGAGAGGCAGACATGTCCAGCAGCAGCCAAGCCAAAGGGCTGCCAAAGGGGGTGTGGCTCCCCGGGGGTGGCAAACGCAGAACCCCAGCCCCCCTCCCCAGGGAAGGTCTGGGCGGCACTGTCCCACCCCAGGGGCCACGGGCCACATGTCCCCATCCTGCACTTGAAATGGGGCTGGTGGGAAATGGGATGTGATGTCAGTGTAAACACACGGCACATTTCCAAGCCTTGGGGGCGGGGGGGGGGGGGAGGGAGGAATATAAAATGGCTCGTGAAAAATGTTTCATAGTGACTTCATGTTGAAATGGTAACACTCTGGATAGAATGGGCGGGATACATTTTATCACAAAAATCGATCCCCACTATTTCTTCTACCTTTTTAATGTGGCTACTAGAAAACAAAATGACACGCAGGACCTGAATCTGTGGCTCTCGATTTCCACTGGACGGCGCTGGTCTGGATGTGTGGAGGGGACAGGGGAGCCCGTAGCTTCACTTGGCCCCCAGCGCCTGGAGCACCACTGACAAGTCCCAACTATTTCCTCAGCGCGCCGGTGGGATCAATCTACTGTACCCACGCCCGTTCCCCTGACCCCCCGCATTACAAAACAAGTCTCGTCTCCTTCCACGTAGTTCTGGTTGGAAGGCCATGGGCACTTATAGCGTCTGCACCCTTCACAAGGGCTGGTGTGGGGCGACCCCTGGCTGGCCTAACAGTCCTCGGCACCCATGGCTCCTTCAGCCTGGGGGTGATACAAAGGGAGGGGAGAGAGAGATGCCCCCCCCCCCCGCCACCTTCACACCTATCAGCCACCCCTGTTTCCAAGGGAGGTGAGGTGGGGTGAAATTTCTTCATGATTTCCAGGGCTTGGCTGAGAACGAGGTTCCTGGCAGATGGAAAGCCTACACAAGCATGTCAAACTCACAGCCAGCCGGCCGCATGTTTGACATGCTTGGTACAAGCTGGAGGGGAGGGGGGGTCTATCCCCCATGTCACACACCTGCCTGAAGACGTGGCCCCCACACAGGACCTGAACCCACATTCCCCATGCTCCTCCCACTCCGCAGCTTCAGGCGGGGCAGCTGCCACGGACTCAGGCCTTAGAGAAAATAGTGAAGACCATGCCCCACCCATCTGCATCCTCTCCGACCTCTCCTCCCGCCTCGGCCCCCAGCACAGGCTCCATCCCATTTCCTCCATCCGCTGACGGCAGGCCCAGGCCCGAACCTAACCGCCTCCTGCCATAGTCACCTGGGCCGGCTTTCTCTTGGGCTGCTAAGCAGGGGTTGGGGGCCTGGGCAGGGGGAGGCCTACCTCACAGTGGTAACACTCCACGTGGTAATCTCTGTCCATGGACACGACACGGATGGTCTCATCTGAGCCCTGGAGCGAGAAAAAGCGAGAACAAGAAGTTCATTGGGTTCCACATACAGTGTGTGTGTGCGGGGGTGTGGGGGGGGGATTCTGAGTAACAAGCAGGCGGCCTTAGGAGAAGATCCTAACACGGGGGGAAGGGACACATTGACTTATAGGAAATGGAGGGACAGGAGTCCCACCCTCTGGGATGTCATCAACACTGAAAAAGCCACCTGCTCACCTTCTACTCTAGGAGTTAGCATTAAGTCTGCCCAGACTGCAGGACAAAGAGGGCACACGCAGGGCATTGGGCTGGGGAAGCTGGCCAAAGAGAAAGGGGCTCCTTGGGGGAGGACACGAAGGACAGAGCCGGGAAATGACACCAGGAGAAATTCCTGCCGCGGGCGACCTGGGTCTGAGGGGCATCTCACCTCAGGTGGAAGGATGGGGAGCCCGCAGGCTGCACACTTGGGGGCCAACACCCTGTGGGGAGAGCAGAGAAGCCGTGAGATGCAGGTTGTGCTTCTGGAGGGCAAGGCCCGGGGTTCCCGGGAGCCCTCCTCCCGGCCCGGCCCTGTCCCCTCCAGCCCTGGACAGAGGGCCTGGCTCACTCACTGGGACTCGCTTCCTCATGCTTCGGGATCCATCCCCAGCGCTAACGAGCACATCTGGCCCCTCACTCTACTCGGAACAGAGACTGACTGTCTGTTTTCTCCCCTTGAGGAGCCCACAGGCCCAGGCACACCGAGGGTGGAGGCCAGCTGAACCGGTACCTTCTCAGTTAGCAAAGCTGGAGCCACAGGGCCTGGAGGATGTGATCTGGGAGTTTTTTGGTGTGTGTGTTTTTTCAATAAACATAATTCTTTAATCAGTTCCTGTCTGCACAGACATCTGCTGAGCTCCGAGGCCCCTGCTCCACCCCGCAAACCATTAGGCCTTTGCCGGGCTGTGGGCTAATGGACGAGCCGCCTGTAGACACGCCTCGGCAGGTGTCTGCGGTCATCTGCTGCGTGCCCACCACGTGGCTCACACGTGCGGCTCCCAGCCCTCCTTACTTGTGGTAATCGCGGACACAGTAGATCTTGTTCTCTGAGTCCACGGTGAAGGGCACCCCATCCAAGCACTCGTTACAGATGACACAGCGGAAACAGCCGGGGTGGTAGGACTTCCCCAGGGCCTGCAGGATCTGGGGACACAAAGGACCGGGCCGGGACTCAGCGGGATGATGGGGAGGAAGGGAGAACAGCAGGCGGAGGGACCCTGTGAACAATCACGCCACGCGAGGCACACATACCAAGTTTCACGTGGACCACGGTCAAGAGGCGATGGGGCAGGAAAGCTAATGCAGTCACATGTATAAACAGGAGGAGGCCAAACAGGACCTTCCTCCTGAATTCCTAAAAACTCCAGGAGGGAATTTCAATGGCTCCCCATCAGAAAACCTTACGGTATGTAGGAAATGATGCATAGTAGGGCCACAAAAGGATCCATCCTGGATTTGGGGAGCAGCCAGTACGTGGAAAGGTTAAAGGCAATTCCACGTGAAAATGCAGAGCTCCGAGAAAACCTCCAACTCCTTCTAATCGGCTTTGACCCTGCGGCATGAAAAGCCGAGACTCAGCCGATTATCTCAAATCCAAGTGCAAGCAAAGCCTCTTAGCTGTTGTTTTTAAGCACCGTGAAGAGAAAGCCCCACAAACCTCCTTCCTCTCAGGGTCACTGGCCCGGATGTGACACCTGGACTTGTAAGAGGCCACCCTGAAGCCGGGACAGGGCTGAGACGCGTGGGGAGAGGAGGAGAGCCGGATGGAACGTCCTTGGTGACATCAGCACGTAACCAGATTCACCCACGGCGGAACTGCCCGCCTCCACACTCTTGTTCGGTGAGAAAAAGCATTTTTTCCTGTTAAGTCGGTGGTTCTCAGGGTACAATCCCTGGGCCAGCAGGAATGAGTATTTATGTCCATCAAAGACATGCCGAAGAGAGTTCGCAGCAGCTCTGTTCCTACGTGACCCCCAAATGGGAACCACCCAAACCCCACCCGCAGGAGAACAGATAAGCAAACTGCTGTATCCCTACGATGGACTTCTACTGAGCAAGGAAGACAAACGAACTAGCAACACAGGTAACCACAAATGCATGACTCAAAAACATCCTCCTAAGTGAGAAAAGGCAGTTCCCAAGGAGTCTGTACTGTATGATTCCGTTTACACGACGCTCCAGGACCCGCGAAACAAACCCGAGGTGAGAGGTGTCGGGATAGTGGGGACCCCTGTGGGAGGTGGATCTCGACAGGGAGGAACCTTCTGGGGTGCGGACTGTGGGATATAATCTACATCCTGATCTGGGAGGTGCTGCCGTGGGTATCTGCAAGTGTAAAAGTTCACTCAGCTGCACACTTGGGGCGGGGTGGGGTGGGGGGGTGTCCTTTATTGAGTTGTTTCTCAATAAAAACGGTTGTTGTTTTTTTTTTTAAAGAAAACTCTTAGCAATTCCCTTCTCCTGAAAGGAATGAATGGATCAGTAAAAAGGGATTTATTTAACTCTTTTTTTAAAATATGTTTTTATTGATTTCAGAGAGAAAGGGAGAGGGAGAGAGAGATAGAAACATCAATGATGAGAGAGAATCATTGATTGGCTGCCTCCTGCATGCCCCCCACTGGGGATCAAGTCCACAACCTGGGCATGTGCCCTTGACCAGAATCGAACCCGGAACCCTTCAGTCCGCAGGCTGACGCTTTATCCACTGAGCCACACCAGCTAGGGCTATTCAACTCTTTACAACTAAAACAAAGTTCTATGTTGTTTTCTCTAGTATATTAAATAAAACCTACAGGGCCACTCTCCATTGGTGAGCACCTGACCCCTGAGACAGAATAAGAACTCCATATTCCTTAGGCCCACAGCCTTACCCTGTAAGCCAGGGCTGGGGAACGCCCGCCTGGGGGCCCTGTAAGTCATTTCATCTGGCCTTGCCAAGGCATTAGGGTTGAGCTAATTAAATGTTTGACCCAACACAGCAGGCTGATTTTTAAGTTGGTAACCTTGTATGGCCCATGAATGATGTGATAGATACCCAAATGGCCTTTGGCAGAAAAAAGGTTCCCCCACCCCCTGCTCTGCGGAGACCGGGAAGGGGACACGATCTCCACTGAAGAGATAAAGACACTGAGGCCCAGGACACACGCAGAGAGCCAGTGGCTCAGCAAGGAACAGAGTGAATAAAATTTGCTCCTTGTTCCCCTGGTTCAAAAATTCATCTTGGGCCCTGGCTGGTGTGCTCAGCGGTTAGTGTTGGCCTGCACACCGAAGGGTCTCCAGTTCTATTCCCGGTCCAGGGCACGTACCTGGGTCTCAAGTTCGCTCTCTGTCCCCGGTTGGGGCAGGTGCAGGAGGCAACCAGTTGATGTGTCTTTCTCACATCAATGTCTATGTTTCTCTCTCTCTCTCCCCCTCTCCTTCTCCCTCTCCCTCTCTCCCTTCCTCCCTCCCACGCTCTCTGAAAAGCAATGGAAAAAATCTCCTCAGGTGAAGATTCACAACAGCAACAACAAACATTTAATTAGTTTTAGGAACAGACTGAGCCGGGCAGAGCAAAGGGGGAAAACCCAGTGTTTATCTGACTTTCTGCGCCTGACGTCAAGGCAGCTGAGAATTCCGTAGTAAAAACAGGTTCCACTGGGCGTCTCAGCTAGGAGGCTGCAGGGATCACAGGAAATCAGAGGGAGGCCAGCGTGCGGACAGCCCAGAGCAGAGAGGATCATCAGGAACACAACGCTGTGTGGACTGGAGGGCTGAGGATGCGAATACCAATGCAAGCCAACATCAAGCAAGGCGTATTGCATAGGACCTGCTTTCCATCAAACCAGATGTTAGTAAAAACTGCAACCACGAGTCGAGCGAGGAAACACGGTTTTCTGTGGTTAATGCCTCTGTTCTCTGCAGGCCTCCCCCCGTCACCGTGCTCTTATCTTGTTCGGCTGACCCTACTCACCATGTCCATGATCAGGTGGCCACACAGAAAACACCGGTCAGCTGACTGCTGGAAGCCAGAGTACTGCCGAGGAAAGAGAAGAGAGCGTTAGCCCAGGCGGGGCAGAGGAACCCAGCCGCTCCCCGGCCAGCCGTGAGGACAGCAATAACATTCTCAGAAAGATGTGTCACTCTTTCAGGAATCTGTCATTTCCCCGCGGACAACACAGCTGTGGGATGACTCATGGAATCGTTTCTGCCACAAAAGCCATGACGCATGCCGATACCACTTGCCCTAGGAAGTACGCCTGAGTACCCATGGCATGGCAGAGGGGCCTGAACCCAACCAGGTGGTTCTAAGAGGAGTTCCCAGGCATCACCTACAAACTCTAAAAAATGCAAATTATTGGGGTCCAGCCCCATTGGGAACTCAGAGGGTGGGGCCCGGAATCCGTGTTCTCTCACAAGCCCTTCGAAGGATTCTGATGCGTGTTCAAGTTCGAGACCACCACTCCAACGAATCCCCAAACAATTCTGCAGCATACATGTTAACCGTTTCTCAAAAGGGAAGCTCAGAGAGGTTAAGTGACCTTCTCAAGGTCACACAGCCTCTGAGGGGTAAGGACAGGATTCAAATTCAAGTCCGTTTCTGGTTAAAAAGCCAATGCCTTTTACAGTTAGCTTCCAAGAAACTCGATAAGTATTATCTACCTTACACACACACACACACAGCAGGAGTCTTAAAAGAAACGAGGAACTCTCTTCAGAAAACATGAGATACTATACACTGGGAGAGAGTGGAGTTTAGATACTGCAAATATTACTTAATGGGGGAAATGTAATGGAAAGGAAGGTGGGGAAGAAAAAGGGGAACTTTCTGCAACTCTCCACCAGTTGTGGTTTCTGCTGTCTGGCACCTTCTCCCGTTCTACGGGGTAACGACAGTTCTGTATTTTCACTCGGGACCCCACCATTCCTGTGGGACTGACCCCATACTGTGTTCCAAGGTGGGACACAGACTGAGCCCCCGGCCAATCAGAGCCTCGCATTCCACCAGCACCCATGACTTCGCCCAAGGATGGCCAGGAGACCCAACAAGAGCCATGGAGACTCCAGGAACCGTCTGCCCAGGCTCCGAACAAACGCAGGACCCACACATCAGGCCATCGCTTAGTGCCCCTCCCCCCCAGTCTGACACTCACACAGTGGGCGGGAGAGGTAGGGCCAGAAAGAGAACCTGACCCCCGGAGGCCGTGCTGGAATGAATTTCCTTTTGGCTTAGGCCAGCTCGGGTTTGCGTGTCTGTGCCCGGCAAACATGAGTCGCATGAACCCATCCACACAAAGCAGCTGGCCCGGCCCCCTCTGGGTCTCACAGTCCTCATCCCTGAAACGCAGGCTCAGTTCAGCGCCCTTTCCCGGCCGCACTCTATGCTCAGCACTGAGCTCGGAGAAGCTCGCTCATCCCTCCCGAGGGGTACCGTCTCTACAGTGCGGAGGGAAAGGCTTCTCAACAGACGTGATGCTGTGTGCTCACCGTCTGCCAGGGCGGGGGGCTGCATGGAGGAGGCAAGCCCGTTGCGGGGCAGGAGGGACAAGGAAGGCTGCGGGAGTTACCCGGGCAAAGAAAGGGTGAAGACATTCCAAGCAGAGGAGACGGCACAAGCTAAGGCAGGAAGGGAGGCGGGCGGGCGGGCGGGCGGGCGGGCGTGCAGGGAATGGCAAGTGCAGGAGTGCGTCACAGGCTGGGAGAGGCAGGCTCCTGACGCGGGGAGCTTTTCTGCACATGCTTGAACCCTGGGGGTGCGCCCGAAGGCCAGGTGCACAGGCAGATAGTGGGGAGGAGGGCACCCGGCCATCGGGCTGGGCCACGCTGCCATTGCCAGCTAAGCAGGCCCAGGGCGGGCCTGGTGGCACGAGGCTCAGTGCGTGGCTGCACTGGGACCGGCGGGAAGGAGGAGGGGACAGGAGGAACCTAGGACACCGTTCTCCGAGGTGAGGACCCACAGCGAGGTGATGTTTCTGCTTCTAGCAACTGGAGTGGGAGGAGCTGGGGGGCAGCCCCGGGACTGTCCTGTGGGCGGTGGGCTGTCAGCAGCTGGCCTCAGAGGTGACAGGGCTGCACATGGAGGGGCTGTCCATGCGTGGGGGAGGCTGGGTCCGTGGAGAGCAGGCAGAGTGAGACGTGAGGCAGGCCTGCATCCCAGTGCGGAGGTGTTTTTGGGATAAGGGGTGGAGTAGGCAGAAGTGGGCCAAGGCAGAAGTGGGCGAAGCAACAAGAGGACGGGCCGAGTCACCCTCAAGTCCCTTCAAAGCGCCAAGCTCGGTGGCTTGTCATTTGCCTCGGGCACACGGGCCACCCCAGGCATCTCCAGAAGGACAGTCAGGACCGCTTTCGGGAGCAGTGCGGCCACGCTCCTCTCCTGGCCGGGCCTCCCGCGTGCTGCCCCCCGACTCTGGTCAGGGCTGTGGGGAGGGAGGCTTGGGGGTCAAACTCACCAGGAAGTCTTCCTCACAAAACACTTTGCCATTGACGAAATAAAAGGCTTTTCCTCTCAGCTTCCGGCCTAAGGAAAAAAATTCAAATTAAAATAATGCGTCAGACCGGCAGCGGTTAGCGAGAACAGCACTAATGATGACACCGGCAGGCAGACATTCCCCACGCCACGTTTTTAAATTAAATCTTTTTTGTTGAAAGTATTACATATGCACCCCCCCCCCATGACCCCTTCTTGGAGCAGGGTTTTGAGAGAAAATTTGGAATTAAATATTCATAGAATTTAGAAAGTTCAGATGATTTTGACCCAAAAATCCTACTGCAAGACAATAATCAGAGTTCAATTGTTTCAAGGCTCTTCATCTCGCCATCATCTATAACGTCTCTGAGAAATGAGCAGATCCTATTCCTATAAAATAAACGGCAGCGTTTATTCTATTAGGTGGCCATAAGAAAGGATTGTTTTCAAAAAAGAGATTTAAGGACCCTGCGACATACTTAAAATTCTTTAAAAGGGAAGGAAGATATAAAAGTATGTGTGAGCCAAAACTGGTTTGGCTCAGTGGATAGAGCGTCGGCCTGCAGACTGAAGGGTCCTGGGTTCGATTCTGGTCAAGGGCATGTGCCTGGGTTGTGGGCACATCCCCAGTGGGGGACGTGCAGGAGGCAGCTGATCGATGTTTCTCTCTCATCGATGTTTCTGACTCTCTCTCTCTTCCACTCTGTAAAAAATCAATAAAATATATTTTTAGGGAGAATCCAAGATGACGGCGTAGGTAAACACCTAAACTGCTGCCTCGCGCAACAATTTCAAAAATTCAACTAAAAGACAAAAGGTCTATCACCCAGAACCACGGGAAAGCTGGCTGAGTGGAAGTTCTACAACTAGAAGGAAAGAGAAAAGAGCATCGAGACGTGCACGAGCGCTGAAAAGCTGAGGTACGGAGGCGCGTGATCCCGGCTGGCTGCGGGCGTTGCTTTTTTCAACCCAAAGGGAGACAAGCCCCCGACTACTCTGAAATCCAGTTTCTGGGGAGACGCGGGGGACCCAAACTCCTATGGGGAAAAGCTGGACTGTCTGCCAGTGAGGGGAGCTTACTTGCAGAGCTGCGCGCAGGAATAATTGTTTACGGCACTGGGGCACGGGACTCCGGGACGCCCTTGGGGACACAGAGCCGGCTAACTAGCAGCCATTGCTGTTTGCCACGCCCTAGCCTAGTGACACCCTGAGACCCCGCCCTGCACAACCTACAAATCCACCCAAGCTCCAAGCAGCAGCGTTAGCAGAAGAAAGCCCCGCCCTATCGCAGCTTAACCTAGCAAACTTGCAGCCTGGCTCAGACAGCTCCAAAACCTCCAAACCCCAAGCAAAGAGGAGAAAACTGCAGCTCTCACTGTAGCTCCTGCTGGATGGCCTCAGACAGTAGCTGACCTGCACCCCATTGGAGATCCAGAAGCCAGTGTACCTAGTGGTCAGAGTGAGACACCAGATTTCAACTCCTCACATCCAGAAGTGACACATTCAAAGGCAGACTCAGTGAGCACCAAAGCCCCACTGAAACAAGTCCTGCCCCATAAGTGTGTCTTCAGCGCAGCATTTCTTCCATTATAGACACAGTGAGTGCTCACAGCTAATTGGCCTGGAGGTCAATTCCTCCCAGTATACCAACAGCAATTAAGGCTTAACTGCACCAAGTCTTTGCACTCAGCCCACAAAGGGGTGTACCAAGAGTGTCCACATCAGGTGATTGGGAAGGCTGAGCTACTGCCCCCTAGAGGTCACCTACCACACAAAGCTACTCCATCAACACAGGGAAGCAGCCAAAATGAGGAGACAAAGAAACATGTCACGAATGAAAGAAACGGAGGAAAGCAAACTACTGGATGACATAGAGTTCAGAACCACATTTATAAGGTTACTCAAGAATCTTCTTAAAACCGCTGAGAAACTTGATGAGACCTTCAAGGAGCTTAATGAGAATGCCAAAAAAATGGAAAAGGATCAGTCAGAAATGAAGCATACACTGTCTGAAATAAAGAATATACAGAAACTCAACTGTAGATCAACGTACCCCAAGAATCAAACCAAAGATCTGAAATATGTGGAAACAAAAAACATCCAACCAGAAAAACAAAAAGAAAAAAGAATCCAAAAATATGAAGATAGTGTAAGGAGCCTCTGGGACAACTTTAAGCGAATCAACATCCGAATTTTTGGGGTGCCAGAAGAAGGGAGAGAGCAAAATATTGAAAACCTATTAGAAGAAATAATGACAGAAAACTTTCCCTGCCTGGTGAAAGAAATAGATGTACAAGTCCAGGAAGCGCACAGAACCCCATACAAGAGGAATCCAAAGAGGACCACACCAAGACACATCATAATTAAAATGCCAAGGGCAAAAGACAAAGAGAGAATATTAAAAGCAGCAAGACAAAAACAGTTAATTACCTACAAGGGAGTACCCATACGACTGTCAGCTGATTTCTCAACAGAAACTATGCAGGCCAGAAGGGAGTGGCAAGAAATATTCAAAGTGATGAACAGCAAGAACCTACAGCCAAGATTGCTCTACCCAGCAAGGCTATCATTCAGAGTTGAAGGTCAGATAAAGAGCTTCACAGACAAGAAAAAGCTAAAGGAGTTCATCGCCACCAAACCAGGATTACATGAAATGCTGAAGGGTATCCTTTAAGAAGAGGAAGAAGAAGAAAAAAGTAAAGATAAAAATTATGAACAACAAAATGACATCAAATACATACCTACCAACAAGTGAATCTAAAAATCAAGTGAATAAAAAATCTGAAGAACAGAATGGACTGGTGAATATAATAGAATCAGGGACATAGAAAGGGAGTGAACTGACGATTCTCAGGGGAAGCAGGTGTGAGGGGTGCAGGAAGAGATTGGACAAAAATCTTACTCCTATGGATGAAGACAGTGGCGGGGGTAAGGGCATGGGGTGGGGTGGGGAATCAGGTGGAGGGGAGCTATGGGGGGAAAAATAGAGGAACACCTGTAATAATCTGAACAATAAAGATTTATTAAAATATATATATATATATTTTAAAAAATCATTTAAAAATATAAAATAAAATAAAAGTATGTGTGAGTGTGTGTGCATATACACGGATATATAAACTCACACACCTATGATTCCAAATTTGTATGTGTGCTCATACACTTCAGATGTAGACCAAATGTTAATACTTTAGCTCCCCTCAAAGTTAGTTACCCTCACTTTTAGAAGGTCCTAGAACCTTCGCAAGTATTTCCTGACTCTGCTAAACTAGGGTAACAAGACGAGTGCTTACAACTCAGTGATTTCCGAGTTCACTACCAGAAGCCCCTGGCAGTTTTGGAGGTTAAGTCTAATTGGTTTTCTTCATTCTAGGATTTTCCACCGGGATGATGGGAAAGGAGGTGAGGCTGCAGCTGCCGGTGAGGCCACTAGAGGGAGCCCGAGGCCACCTGAAACCCGCACAGGCTGTCCTAGAGAGGAGAGGCTGCTGACCCACCCACGGGGCAGACACCCAGCTCTGAGCCCAGGAGTCGGCCCAGGGAGTTCTAAGGAATCCGAGCCCAGGAATCTGAGCTGGGAATTCCGGTTTTTTTTTTTGTTTTAATAGAAGGCGGATTATCTCCGTTGCAAATATCATCAAGGAAGGTCATTAAGCACGCCGGAGCACGGAACCCTCTCATATTCTAAGAAATGCAAATTAAACAAGAGCCTTTTCACTTATGATATTAACAAAGACCTTTTTTTTTAAAAAGTGATCCCAGTCGTTTGTGACTGCAGCCACGACATATTTCTGTAAGCTACTGATGAGAGTGTAAAACGATAAACTCTCTTTGCAAAGGAAACTTTAAAATGTTTATCTTTGATTCAGTGGGGCAGTCTGGGACTTAGCCTAGGGAAAGACTCTGACATGTGAATAAATATTTACTTCGATCTAAACTGATAGCCTTAAGGAAGGAACACATAAAACAGGATGCATCTAAATGTGAAAACATTATGTAGCCATTTAAAATACCATTCAGTTAAGTGATTTAGTGACACTGGAAAATGCTTATACTATAGAAAAATACCTCAAATACATTAGAAAGTGAAAAAAGCAAACTGTATTTATAGTACAACTCCAGTTCAGTAACTTACACACACACACACACACACACACACACACACACATATCACACACACACACACGCACTGATATGCAAAAGAAAAACCTGGAAGATTGCACACTAAAACTAGTAGTGGTTACTACCGGTAGCTTTCAACTTTATAAATTAAAAAAATAAAAAACTTATCTACTATTCTACAGCACTGGGAGGCTGTAATGAAGGGAAGTTTCACTTACCACTTTATACATTTCAATATTTGAAACTTTTTTGTAGTATCAGGTCCACAGGTAGATGAAATGAGAAGTTTTACTTTTCCCATAATTTCATTATCAAAATTTTCCAGAATTGTGTATTTATAACCCAAAACACTTTTTAATGTAAAAAACACCGTTATGTAATAATATGAAGGGAAAAAAAGATCTAAAGGTGGTGTATTTCAACTACGTAAAGAAGAAATTCAAAGAAAAAAGACCGGAAAAGAAATCGGCCCAAGAGGACGGTGCCTGGGTGTGGACATAATGGTGTCTGCATCCCAGGGGGCATGGCAGGGGCTGTGGGATGTTTCTAATTCGTTTGCTTCTTTATACTTTCCTACACCTCCCCAAACTTTTAATAACAAGCAGGTATTGCTTTGATCATTTAAAAAACTGCCACTCCCTCTGGCTAGACAAAGCCTCTCGCTGCCAGTGTCCAGGTCCAGAGGCCAGGGAAGGGGCCTAGAGGCTGCTCCTGCGTTTCCTTTATTTAAAAAAAAACACACACACACACAAAAACTGAGGTCTGGCCAGCGTGGCTCAGTGGTTGAGCGTCAACCTATGAACAAGGAGATCACAATTTGATTGGGGCGTATGCCCGGGTTGCGGGCTCGATCCCCAGTGTGGGGCATGCAGGAGGCAGCCAACCAATGATTCCCTCTCATCATTGATGTTTCTGTCTCTCTCTCTCCCCCTTCCTCTCTGAAATAAATAAAAATATACTGAAAAATACAACTGAGGCCTGGCCAGTATGGTGCAGTGGTTGAGCGTCAACCTATGAACCAGGAGGTTACGGTTTGATTCCCGATCAAGGCACATGCCTGGGTTGCGGGTTCAATCCCCAGTAGGGGGCGTGCAAGAGACCACCAATCAATGGTTCTCTTGTTTCTCTCTCTTCCTCTTCCTTTCGGAAGTCAATAAAAATACATTGAGTGGACCTGGACCTGCCCCAGGTTTTACTTCCGTTTTAAAAAACCATCTAAGTCTTGACACCGAGTCCCACATAGAAATTTTGTAGTTTGTCTTTGGTCCGTGGGAGAGACAAGCTCACATCTGTTGGCTGCCTTCTGTGTTTCAAGTACTGCATTTAGAACTTGCATATATTAAAAAGGTTTTTTAAATGTTTAAAAACACGGTCACACGTCGCGGACTCATTAGCGCCCCTTTCTGTCCCTGTCCCTCCGTGTGCCTCTTACGAAGTCCGCACGCCGCTCCCTGTCACGTCCTCGGGGTTTCAGTGTGGGAAGGGCTCACTGGAGAAGGAGGCGGAACTAAAATCCACCCCGTGTCACTATCTCGGAGGAACACAAGGAGGCGGGAACTGATGATTCTTGGGAATCCACTGGAAGTGACACTCCAGGATGGCGCCCAACTCTATGGGTTTCCCTTCCTCTTCATAAAAACCTAATACTCATGAGTTCAACATTGTCATCTGCATTTGGTAAATTCTGAGGCTCAGAGAGGCGCCCGGGGAGTGAGTGGGCAGGACGGGAACCCGGGTCTGTGTGACTCTGAGCGCATGTGGGTTGCACGGTGCCGGGAGCCCCCTTGTTGAGTGTACACTTGTGCGTGGAATCCAGTGTAGCTCCTCCTACCCGGGAAGGGAGAAGGGAGTGTCCACTGTGAAGCACTTTCTGTTTCCTGGGCCCTTTACCTACGTAGTATCTCATTTATCCTGACAGTTCCGTGAAAGTCTCTTGCAATGGCACGCGTGTGGGTGTAACTTGTTGGGACCACAGGCACGTTGAGGGGAAGGGGCGTCAGGCAGAAAGCAGCAAGCAACCTCGTCTGGAGAAGCAGGAAGGAGGCAGAGGGACAGAAATCACTCCAGATCTGGCCCGTGACACAGGCACCAACGAACCTGGAGATGCCCGGAATCACTGCCCCTGTCCTGGGCGCTCTGTGCAAGGGCAGGACCCAGAACCGCGCTCACGGACACACCAGCTAGGGCAGCCGACCGCCACTAGGTGGCCCCAAAGCACAGCCAGGACCAGGACCCTTGCTCATGAGTAAGTAGCCTCTGGTTTAGCAGAGTTACTGGCACTGGCCAGTGCGGCAGCCATTAGTGGCTAAATTGAAACTTTAATTAAAGTGAAATATAACAAAATGCCAACTTCTCAGTCGCAACAGCCACATTTCAAGTGCTCAACAGCCACACATGGCCACTGGCTGCCATATGGGACCATGTGAGTCTAGAGTTCGGAAAAGCAGCCGAAGAGGAGGCCAAATGACCGTAGAGAGGGGCGGACGACGGAGAGGCAGCTGCAGGGCCACGGACACATTCCCAGCCGGTGGCTTCAGATCCCTGGGATGCTCACCGCGAAGCACGCGCCTGGGCTCTGCTCTCTAGATTTCAGGGATCAGGATCTCTGCTGGGGGAGCCAGGCATCTGCATTATAATAGGCTCCTTGTGGCTGTGACTGATGCACGGTAGAGGGTGAGGACCACGGATGCGGGGGGAGGAATGTACACTGCAGGCCACCTAGGACAGAGCTGGGACCCCAGTCCCCCATGCACCAGCGGTGCCGACCACTCTGGGACTCCACCTCCTCTTGGGTAAATGAGCATGGAGGTGAGGCAAATGAGGGGGCCATGAGAAGACACAGCAAACCCTCCCTGAACTCTGATTCACATCACAACCAGCGTCAGAGGCGTGGAAGTGCCGATGGAAACCGGGATGCAAAAGAAATAGTTGGTGAGGAAACACAGGCGAGAGTGGAAGTGAGGAGGGAAAGGAAGGGAAAGAAGAAGGAAGATGAAAGGGCCTGTATTAGTCAGGGTTCTCCGGAGGAACAGAATTGTGTGTGTGTGCGCGCACATGTGTGTGTGTGTGTGTGTGTATAAATAGACAGATTTATTATAAAAGGAATTGGCTCACACAATTATGGAGGCGGACAGGTCCCAAGGTCTGCAGTTGGCAAGCGGGAGGCCCACGAGAGCGGATGGAGTAGTTCTGGTATTCCGCAGGAAAAAGCTGACGCCCAGCTTCAGTTTCCTCATTCGTGGGAGGGTCAGCCACGTGTGTATTCGGGCCTTGGACTGACTGGGTAAGGGCCACCATTTTGGAAGCACAATCTCCTTTACTCAGTCTGCCAACTGTTAATCTCATCTAGAAACACCTTCAGCCCTGACCGGTTTGGCTCAGTGGATAGAGCGTCGGCCTGCGGATTGAAGGGTCCCAGGTTCGATTCCGGTCAAGGGCATGTACCTCGGTTGCGGGCACATCCCCAGTAGGGGGTGTGCAGGAGGCAGCTGAATCGATGTTTCTCTCTCATCGATGTTTCTAATTCTCTATCCCTCTCCCTTCCTCTCTGTAAAAAAAAAATCAATAAAATATATTTTTTGAAAAATAGAAACACCTTCACAGACAGACACACCTAGAATAATGTTTGATCAAGCATTTGGGCTCCTCATGGCGCATCAGGTTGACACATACAATTCACCATCATAGGGTTAGACTTGGGACCCTATGAGGGTGAGTTTTATGTGTCAACTTGAAGAAATTGAAGATTTTAGAGGCAGGATCTCAGAGAGGAGAGGTGCTCTTAGCAAAGCGAGAGCGCCAAGGACACCCAGGTAGCGTCTATGACACCAGAATCAAGTTCAGACCTCCAGACAAGATCTCCTCCCCAACTCCAGGATTCAGAGCAACATCGTCATGCTCATTAGGGCGCAGTGTCCCCTGGCATGCGGCACACTCTCCATTCTCCACTGAGGGCTGGGGAGGCAGGTGACACATTGGGCACGACCAGGTCTCAGCCTTGGTCCGGTCTGGGATTACTGAAGGACAGGAAAGCAAATTCCCCACCCAAAACCACACGTGGCGGTCCATGATGGAGGCTACACTGGAGTTACCTGCACAATACGGGTCAGTAACGCCGACTCCATTAATGTCACCGGCACGAAGAATCTGATGTTCTTCTACGTCAGGGACTTCGTGGCCTCTGGTTGAATCAACAAAGTCTGACCTAAGACACCCAGCCTGGCCCCAATTCCAGGGCACCCAGAGGACCTGGGTTTACGAGGATGGACACGAGCCTCTAACCCCCCCCCCCCCCCCCCCGCTCTCTTCTGACCCGCACAGCCCTTGGCCTAGCTGCCTATTTTGGCCGTTTCCTGGTTTCTCCCTCGCCCACTGATTTCCTTTGGGATCTGCCCACTCTTCCTTTCGCGCATTCTTGATCTTCAGCTTCCTCCTCAGATCCAGCTGACTCCTTCGGCTGGTGCAGAAATACTGACTACAATGAGAAATACTGGGATGACTCAACGGCTCCGAAATTCAGAGGTCAAAGGCCTTACACGAAGGAAGAGACCTCCAATCAACGCCCTGAATCCATTTCTCTGCTCTGGGTGCCACCCGCTATTGCGTCCTATCTCCCCTGCTCCAGGTCCCAGGCAGCAACCTGCACTCACAGCCCGAGAGCATCCGAACACTCAGCCTCTGTGGCCACCCAGCCCCAAGGCAGCAGCGGGATCCAAGACGTCGGGGCAGGACCCCATGCCCAGAGCCAGCCCCCGTCTTCAGCACACATTCTCTCGAAGCAAAAGCAAATCAGAGTGGCTGACGGCAAGGGCTGCGGGTCCACACCGTTCTGGGCTTGAGTGCCGGCCACCGTACTTAACTGCCATGTAGCCACAGTACTTAACCGCCATGTAGCCAACCACAAGCAAAGTGAACGCTCCAAGCCACTGCCTGCTGGTCTGTAAAATGGGGGTGATGACAGGACTGATTATTTGTTACAGGATTTAGGGAGCCGCTGTGGGTGGAGGGCTCGGTGAGGGGTCAGGCTGACAGAGAGCTCACCTACAAACTACATCAGGCCCTCCCATAACGTCGTTTCATTGTAACATTGATGAGATGCCTTAGGAACTTAACTCTTTGTTTATATCCATTAGCTTAAGATGACACTGACTTAGTTAGACCTCATTCTGCTTAAAGTCGCAGTGACATGAAGTGACATGAAGTGAGTGAGGCCTGACTGTAGACTGAGGGTGACTTCCCTGATTCAGGCTTCACCGTTTCAGACTGTGAGCATTTTCAGTCATCAATAAAGTCAACAGGATTTCATGGGTGGCTTAGGAAGTAGCTGACCAGAGCCCCCTGGACTGTACAGCTTTACTGGGCAACGCACCACCAGCCACTGGCTGGGTCACCAGAACCTCTGCTCCACACGCCGGGCCTCCGTCTCATTGTTTTATTGACCTGAAGGAATACAATGGCACCTTTTCAGTGTTCCACGGACTCAGACAGCCTTTCCCCGGACTGGATCTAAATGTGTGAGAGATTTCACTGTAAAATCCATGCGTGGTCCTTCACGGGGATGGATGTTTGGGTTTTGTGAAGTGGGATGGGCAATGATTTTTATTCTTAATTTTTGTGTTGTCTTTCCCCCCAAGGTATGGCTGGCAGGTCACAGTGCACCCCACCCCCGGGATGTGAGCCCTGGGTCACCGCACAGAAAGCCACCAGTTCTGGCCTTGACTCGCACATCCCAGCACTGTCCCGAATGGACCCCGCTGGCCCTCGGTGACTGCCTCTGAGTACAGGCCGACACTGGGCACAATTCCTATCAGTGTGGACCGCCTGCACCCTAATCCTCACCCCCAGGACCCGGGCGCCCCTGTTCCGTGAGCCCCGGGGAGGAAAGCACCCAGAATCTCTCATCTAGCCCATCACCTGCCAACTCAGGCCACGGACACTCAGAGCAGCCTGAGCCCCACCCAGCACGGCCAGCAGGTCTCTCCCAGACCCAGCAGGGAACACGCTCGGTTAGTCTTTACAAAGCGAACAAAATCTCACGCGTTAGACCCGAGGCTGCCTTGGAGGGGGGACGCAGAGCCCTGCCTCCTTCGTCCCTCAGTCTGCTCTGCAAGGTGCCAACGAGAGCTCCACTTGACCCCAGCACACCGTTCTTCCTTCTCATTCCACCCGAGGCCACCGATGGGCGCCAGCGTCCCCTCAGACGGGCCACTTGACGCAGGGTGTCCAGACACAGGGTTTGTGGCCGCCAGCCAAGGCCATGCCTGCCCTCGGCACGGACCCTCCCTTCTGCTCCACGGTGTGCCAACAGTGTGCCGTCAGCCCCGAGAGATCCAGCTGGGAACACGGCCACCTGGGTGGGCAGGGCCTGCGGGGGGGGGGGGAGGGGGGGAAGAAGGGAAACCCAGGGCACACATCTCCATGGCAACCAAACACACTGGCTGCTGGAGGAGCAAAGCAAGAAAGAAGGGGACTTTAAAAAACTACAGAAACGCCCACACATTGCACTTCTGGGAACGAACACCAAGGAAACGCTTTCAGCGAGAGAAAGGACGCATGCACGACAACAGTCGGGGGGTGTGGGTGACCACCCACAGGCCGGAAGCGAGGTCGATGACGCAAAACTGGGGAACCACTCCCGGTTACTAGGCAACGGTTACAGTGACTACTATGAAGACTGCAGAGACGTGGAGGAACTTAGGACAAAATAGTAAACCAAAAAGGACATGACACTCAGATGCTATGATTACAACTCTAGAAATTTTAGAGAATTGTGGGCAAATCTGTATAAATTTGGACAAAGCCTAGAAGGGAAAACATACAGCCGAAAGCCCCCGTTTCAGTAACATCACAGGTTTCCGCTTCTAAGATTTGCTTTGCGTCTGCCATGCTGTTGTCACAACCAACAGTGAGCTTAACATTGTTGCTGCTTGTGAGCGCTGGGGAGCCAGGGCGCCCCAAGGAACCCTCACCCTCCACACCGGAAAAGGCCCAGAGGGGACCCCCGGGACCCTCCCAGCACCCCAGGGGGTGGGAGGATGTCAGAGCACCTCCCAGCTCCCCAGGGGCCCATCACTGAGACCAGACAGCTCTCATCTCCCGTGAGTGCAGGGCTGCACCTGGGACTGGCTGCTCGGCGTCCCGCAACCGCCTGGCCCCTCTGTGTCCTTTTCGGGGTGTGGGACGAGGACCCAGGCGGCTGGCACGCCTGGCATGTCCTTTGTTTCGCTGTCTGTGAAAGGAACAAACTAAAACAGCTCACTGTATCTTCGCCAGTCAGGTCAGTGGGGCCTCGGCCTTTCCTGGAAGCATGTGTGAGCGTGACAAAACCTAGCATTTTGTTAGTAAATTATCAATACGATCCAGGAAGCCAGTGCGTGCGTGCGTGCGTGCGTGTGCATGCATGTGTGTGCGCGTGTGAAACACATCTCTATGGTGTTTTAAGCTAGATTGTTTTCATAAATGAAACGGGAAACAGGAAAACACACATGCACCCCAACAGGAAAAACCGGGATGTGCAAGGCTAAGCTAGATTCGGGAGCCTGGATTCTGTGCCGGCTCCACGCTAGGTCTCCCATCTTGAGCAACTTTCTCCCTATCTCTGGGCCCCCATTTCCTCTTCCCCGACGAGGAGGGGTGGACCCCAGCTGTACCGTCCCCTCAACACTGAGGTTCGCAGACACACTTAAGGCCCCGCGGAGCCAGGCCACAGGGCGCCTGGCGCCTCCTGCTGCTGCAGCAAAGTCACTGAGCAAAGGCAATTACTTCAGGCGTCTGAGAGAGGCTGCTCAGGCACAGGCCTGGGTCTCTGACAGCTCCCTCCCAGTGGAGAGGCGGCCGTGTGTTTCCACGCAGCAGGAGTGCGTGCACGCCCCGCGCAAACAGGAATGCGCGACACCCTCTTTGTGACGGAGTCCCGTCCCCATGCCGTCAGCAGCTCTGCTCTGGGGCCTGGACGGCTGGCATGGGGTCACGGAGCGTGTGGTCACGGCATCCATGACAGCACCAACCAGAAAGCCGGGCATGACAAATTCAGGAGAAATGGTTCCTTCCTGCGGGGGAACAGGGAAGGCTCGTGGAAAAGGCAGCCTTTGAGGTGGGTCCTGAAGGCTGGTCAGAGTTTGAATGTACAGGGCGAGTAGAGAGCGGAGATGCTAGGGAGCTGTGTGTTCAGAAACATGGATGTGGAGAAGAGAAGGTCCGTTTGACTTGGTAAGTTAGTAGGAAGCGACGACAGAGAAAAGACCACAAGGGCCTTGACTGCTGGACCATGCCAATGCCCACACACGCCAGCTATCCTCAAGCCTGTGGGCTTGTCAGAATCGGAAGCGAGAGAAACCCAACCACTGAGGAACTGATAGCTAGTCATGTGGCCACAGGAGGAGCCAACGGACTCATTAATATATTCCTCCCCAACAACTTTCTGGTATTTATTTATCTATCTTTTAAATATAGTTTTATTGATTTCAGAGAGGGAGAGGGAGAGATAGAAACATCAATGATGAGAATCACTGATCAGCTGCTTCTTGCACGCCCCCTACTGGGGATCGAGCCCGCAACTTGGGCATGTGCCCTTGACAGGAATCGAACCCGGAACTTTTTGGTCCGCAGGCGGACACTCTGTCCACTGAGCCAAACCAGCTAGGGCTTTGTTTTATTTTTAATCCTCACCCGAGGATATGTTTTTTATTGATTAGAGAGAGAAAGGGGGGGTGGAGAGAAAGAGAGAGAAACATCTATGTGAGAGAAGCATAAATTGGTTGCCTCTGGTACATGCCCTGACCTGATCGGGGATCAAACCCACAACCTTTTGTTGTACAGGATGAGGCTCCAACCAACCGAGCCACCTGGCCAGGACTCCCCAGCAACTTTCTTAGTGCAAATGACGACTGCTTGAGAAGGAAAACAGCCTCTACTTAATGTTTTCTTTTTCCCTGGGAAATACAGCAAACATCAAGAAATATCTTGGCACGACGCTTGCACAGATAGGTAAAACAGAAACATGTCCATGAATGAGGGAATCGGTAAGATGTTATAACCGGGAGACGGTGGAGAACCACACGTATGCAGGACATCAGAAACGCCGAAATGAGCGTGCGGGTCTCCTCCCTTTTGCGGCCACCACGGAAGCGCCAGCGGTCAAAATGAAGTTCAATCCCTTGGTGACCTCTGACCGGAGCAAGACCCGTAAAAGGCACTTCAACGCGCCTGCCCACACTCGCAGGAAGGCTGTGTGCTCTGCTCTGCTGGGACAGAAGGGCAGTGTTGGGTCCATGCCCATCCGGAAGGATGGTGATACTCAGGTCGTCCGAGGACATTACAAAGGGCAGCAGATGGGCAAAGGAGCCCTGGTTTACAGGAAGAAATATGCCATCACCCTGAGCGAGGACCGTGGGAGAAACCTCGCGGTGCAACTGTGCAGGTGGGCATTCGCCACAGCCAGGCGGTGACCACTAGACTAACGCTGGACAAAGACCGCAAAAAGATCCTTGAACGTGAAGCCAAACCTCGCCAAGCAGGAAAGGAAAAGGGAAAATTCAAGGAAGAAACAATGGAGAAGATGCAGGAATAAAGTAACATTACATACAACTTTCATTAAAAACTTAAAATAAAGAGGATAAAAAAGGAACGCCGAAATAAACTTGCTAAACAGACGCGAAACCAACAGCGGTCGACGCCTCAGGGCCACGGTCAACCGCACTCCACCAGACGTGTGCATGTCGCGGCGGGAAACACGGGTGTCGCCAGCAGGAACAAGCAACCGGCAGCGTGCGACGTGGCTCAAAGGCAAGGCAAGGCCCTGTGAGGCTGGTGACGGACCACAGCATTTCCACTCAGGACACGAGGAGACTTCGGTGCGTTTCAAAGCCTTCCACAGGCTTCCCCACAGAGGGGAGCACTGATTGGCATGCAAACTGGACATCTCAGGCTGGAGTTTTACCGGCCAGCACAGTGGGGACTAGAGACAAACCTGACGCTGCTAGGCGGCGCTGTGAAGCCACTCAACGCATCGCCAAAGTCCATCCCAGGCGAGGCCTGGTGCCCTGGGACCAGGCGCCTTCCCTTGATGGGCCCCGTGGGGGTGGCACAAAACCCTGCGTAGCAGGTACCATCCTTCTGGTGGGACCGTGAGGGGCCCAGGCCAGCAGCGTCTTCAGGATGGAGGCTCTTCCCTCTCCTCCCTTTCTCGGTCCCCTCGACCCTTGCCCTCCCCGCCCCGCCCCGCCCCGCACACACTCACTGCAGGCTGCGCAGGTGAAGCAGGCGTCATGGTACAGGTTCCCCATGGCCTGGCAGGCCTGGCCGGCCCCAAACACCCCTTTGCTGCATTTCACACAGGAACCTGCAAGGACGAGAACACACCAGTGAGTCAGAGGGAAGCAGTGTCAACGTCAGAAAAAAGCCAGTGAGCAAAGCCGGATGCTCCTCCCCATTAGCAGCACGTCACCCACCCCATGGGTTGCTCCTTTGCAATCTCTCTCCGTCCTCCTCCCCCTCCCTCTCCCTGCACCAGCCTTTCAAGGGTCAGTGCTCCCACCACAGTGAACAGCCGGCTGCCACACAGGGCTTCAGGCCCCACCCCACTGCCCTCCACTTTGCCACCCCTCCAGGTTGTCAGCTGCTCCCTGCCGAGACCCAGAGTCTCCCACCGTCTCTAGCACAGAGTCCAAAACCCTGCACTGTCATTAACACATGCAGAGTACGAGATGGCAACATCTCAGCTACATGGTTTCCTTTCCTTCTCAGTGGGAACCACGGACTAGGATCTACTCTCTCCTCACTTCTTACAGAAGTATCTGCCCGCGTCCAGGTCTGCCTGACTGCAAAGCAGGCGTTCTCCTCTGGCCCCCATCACGTGCCCTGCACCTCCCCAACCCGCCCCCACCCCCTGTGCTGGGCCTCAGCTCTCAGCCTTGCTCCTGGGCTCCCCTGCTTGGCGCCCTGCGCCCTCCCTCTGTCCCTCCAAGTCCTTCGGGTTCCTCCCTCCCTCCGACTCTCTGGCTCTGAGGCGACACGGTGAACAAGGAGTCACAGAGCCGCTCCAACCTGGAACTTTCCACCCACTCACCTCCCACGTGGCTTGAGCTAAGGTCTCTGAGCATCAGTTCTTAGTTGGAAAGAGGTTCGCCCACCTGCTCTGCACGTTTGCAAGAGCAGCAGTGAAGGCTGCCTGGCAACCCAGGGTTCTGAAGAGTCACCTGCCTCGACTACCGACTACCACCACAAGCCCAGGAAAGGCCTGGGGCTGTAATGCCACAGTCTACAGTCACCCCTACAACGGGGAGGGGGCCCCTCTCAGGGTCACTGTGAGAGACTGAGTGCTTCACACAGGGCCCCTCCTTGGTGGATGCTCGGGAAACAGGCGTACAGATAAAAAGGATGATGCTAACAGCACTGCACTCAGCAAGGAGCTGCTTCAGCATGAAGGGAGCTCTCCGAGACTTCCCAGGCCCCAGGACCTTCCCCTGGTCCGTCTGTCTGGACCAACCCAAAGCTGCACCACCACAGCCAGGCTCTGGGCTGATCCCCAGAAAGGAGGCCCGAGAGCCCCTCTTCCAAAGGACTCCCCTCAGGGCCAGCAAAAAGCTTCGCCATTACATATAGAACGCAGGGTACACACACACACACACACACACACACACACACACACACATTTTTTTTTTCCAGGGAAATACACCAAAATGTAAAGAGGTGTTTCTTCAGGTTGTAAATTTATGACTGCTTTTACTTCTTCGCAGTGTCTGTACTTAAGAAACAATTCTTGTAAGGGCAGGTAAAAAGAAAAAGTGTAGTCTCAGAAGAAGTTGCAACATGTGTAAGTAGATGGGGTGATGTTAAGCTGTTGGGAAATCAATTCTACGCACACGCATCTATGCGTCCAGCAGGCAGCCAGCGCTTGTGCTCGGTCAGCAGGGGCTCGCGGGCACCCTGCTCTAACTGGTTCCGCCCTGCCAGGCTGTCCCCGGGCTGCCAATCCCCAGCCTCCCGCCAACAGCGGGGAAAGCCCTGTGTTTCACAGTTCCTACCCTCCCAAGATGATGCACTAACGGTGCCACCTTCAGACACGCACCCGCACCAACCCAACACGTCCACAGAGAACACCCCAAGCCCAGGGCCCTCACGCTGCCGCCAGCTCCCGGAGAAAGCACGTGATGGTGTCGGCCAAGGAAACTGGCTCCTGGGGGAGTTGGTCTATGGACAACTCTAGAGATCACAACTTGTGCTTCTTCGGTTTCAACATGAGGAAAATTTCCAAACAGGCAGAAAAGTCGAAAGGATCATACAGGAACGCCCTCCCCATGTCCGCCCACCACCCCAATGCTATGACTGTTAACATCAATCAACCCAACCATCCCTCTAATTTCTTGTGGTGGTGGTGGTTAATCCTCAGGCAAGGATGTTGCTTCCCATTGATTTTTAGAGAGAGTGGAAGGGAGGGGGAGACACAGAGAGAAACATCGATGTGAGAGAGACACATCGATTGGTTGCCTCCCGCACATGCTCCGACCAAGGCTGGGGATCGAGCCTGCAACCGAGGTACGTGCCCTTGACCGGAATCGAACCTGAGACGCTTCAGTCCGCAGGCTGAGGCTGTGTGCCCTGAGCCAAACCGGCCAGGGCCCATTTTATTTTTGATGCATTTCAAAATAAGTTGCAATCAGACATCCATTTCACCTTGAACTCTTCCGCCTGCAAGTCATTCCCTAGAGTTCATTATTTCCAAGCAACAAAGGCTGGCTCATCACCCAGCAACTGAAGCTCGCGCAGAGCCGACTGGACGGTGCCTCCAAACCACGTGAACACAGCTGCTCCCCAACACTAAGGAAACCACCCCCAGGGGCAACACCACGTCTTCCAGGCTGAACCTACTGTAGAAATGCTACTACAAAGAGCAGAGGGGCCCTGAGGGTCAAGGGCGTGGTCAGCCCCCCTCTCTCCCCCCCCCCCCCCCCCCCCCCCCCCCCGTCCACGGGTGAGCCCGGGAAGAGGACCGGCCTTCGAGACCGCACGCCAGGGAGGAAACCGTGAGAAAGCGCCTGAGTGGGTGGGAAGCTGTCCACTCACAGGGAAGATGTGAACGCATGCGGTTTGGGGGGTTAAGAGCGGAGCGGCTGTCCCACTCCTGCTCGCAAAGCGAATGGCAGAATGGACAGCGCCTTCAAGTGGACTCAGACAAGCGCCAGGCCCCCCGGGCTTCCTGCTAAGTTATCTCCCCACGTCAGGCCTTCCTCCCCTCCCGGCATCCAGCCAGCGACGCGGTCTTCTGGCTTCCTCCTCATCTGAGGGCTGAGATCTACTGATTCAGCCCGGCCCTGCCCCCACTCGTCTTATCCCCGGGCTCGTCCTTCTCCGCCGTCCTCGGGGGCTGGCTGACATCCTCGCACCACGCTGACCGCTAAGCGTCTCCCACAGACACAAAGCAGGGAAGGGCCGTCCGTCACAGAGCCAGGAAGGTCCCACAAGGAGCCACGTAGGTGGGGAGCTATTTCATCCCCGTGGCCTGTGGTAAATGGACAGAACAGCACCTCGTGGGCAGGAAATAGATTTATTCCTCCTTTGGTAGTAAAAGCAACCAAAGTCAATGTCATGTTTTGGGAAACAAGTGCGCCTACCAGGCCCGGGCTGGGTCTTCTTCCAGGGAAGGAGCCAGCACCCCTTTCAGAAGCCCGCGCCCCAGGACAGACGCTGTAACGTGCTGAAGGTCACACGGCTGGCACGTTTGAGAGACCGAACTGGAGCCCTACCTCAAAGGTCCCGTTAGCCCCGTCTGGTTGGCAGATGTGTCTATTCCAGCCACATGGAAGTGCCCCCCCCCGCGCCCCAAAAATCAGGGGGCTCCTTCCTCACGCCCTATATCACCAGCCCTGAAAATCCTCTGTGCTCCGCCTCCTCTCCCCTCCCTCTCCTCTACCATCTGGCACCACCCATCTTCTTATTGTCTCCACGGTTTTGCCTTTTCCAGAATGCCACGCAGCTGGAACCATACAGTGTATGTGGCCTTTTCAGAGTTGGCTTCTCTCAGTCAGGTACATTTAAACTTCCTCCATGTCTTTCTAAAAATATATATATATTTTTATTGATTTCAGAGAGAAAGGTAGAGGGAGAGAGAGAGAAACATCAGTGATGAGAATCACTGATCGGCTGCCTCCTGCACGCCTCCTACAGGGGATCAAACCCACAACTCAGGAATGTGCCCTGACCGGGAATCCAACCGTGACCTCCTGGTTCACAGGTTGACGCTCAACCACTGAGCCACGCCCGCCGGGCCTAGGTCCCTCCATGTCTTTTCATGGCTTGATAGCTCATTTCTTTTTACTGCTCAATAATATTCCATCGACCGGATGGACCACACTTTGTTGATCGGGTCACCTACGAAGAATGATGACATCTTGGTTGCTCCCAGGTTTTGGCAATTGTGACGACAGCTGCTATAAACATTCACGGGTGGGTTTTTGTGGGGACACAGGTTTTCAGTTTCTTTGGGTAAATTACCAAGGAGCAAGACTACGGGACTGGATGGTAAGCACATGTTTAGTTTTATAAGAAACTGCCACAGGGTCTCGCAAAGTGGCTGTGTGGGATTCTTTTTAGAATCAGAATATTCCCCACGGGAAGTACAAGGACCAGGGGCCGCTTCCTATTTTAAGGGACGGACAACAGGAGACAAGAGCCCCAGAGACGCTTCGGGCACTTGGCCCACCTCTCTTGTGGTTTGTGGTTTTCTGCCAGGCAATGCTAGGATTGCACGTCTCCTCCCCTCTATCAGAAAATAAGCTTGCTGAGGGCCAGGCCTACTAGACACCGTGTCCCCTAGCGCACAGTAGGTGCCAAGTAGCATGGAGCTCACTCAGAGCCAGAGCTGGGGGAGGGAGGGCGGTCTAGCTTCAGGGAAAGGTAAGAGACGATACAGAGAGGAAGGCCAGGGGCATGTGTGCAACTGTGGGAGGACCCATGTGACGGCGATGAGCCAGCTGGGAGGAGGGGCTGGAGGCACAGCAACTCCAGAGGGGGCCCCTGGTACATGAGAGGGGCTGGGAAGTGACCCTCTGAGCCAGGGAGGGAGTGTGGTGCCCGAGAGGGGAACAGAGAGACACTGCACATCTCGGGCAGCAGGCGGGGCTGGCAGAGAGTCCAGGGCTGTCCCCAACCCACGTGGGCCAGGCCTGTGGGGCTGCTCCCCGGCTGCACCCCCAGGAAGATAAGGACACCCCTACGCCACCCCCCCAGGTGGACTGGCTCTCCTCCCGAGGCTGTGTTTGGGCGGGTCAGGGCCTGGGCAGCTGTCCGGAGCCTTACACACAGACTTCCATGGGACAGAGGAGGAAAAACAGCACTGATGACCAACGCTGCTAATACTCTGACTTACTGTCATGCCATGTCCTCTAAGAGCCGAAGCACCATAACAGGCTTCCCTAAAGCGTCCCAGCTCACCAGAAGTAAACAGGAAGTGTCACTCCCGAGGGGACGCGGCATTTTATTATTACTGTTGTCACCACCACGCTGGTTATTGTTTCGGCTCCACGTTATCGGCAGCGTTGAGATCCGAGCCAGGCTGGCCCGATTCTGCACAGCAGGGGTTGTTATCAAATGGCTTAAACGGGGAGAAACTTTTTCTCAAAACCAGTATCCGCGAAACCTCACCTATAGATAACAGGCCCAAGAGAGGGCACCCTATGATTTGGGTGGGACGGAGACCTCTCTGCCTCCCCTAGCGTCGGGCCCCCGACTGCGGTTCCAAGGAAGATTATTTGAGGACCAATGACACAGCGAAACTGATCGAATGCAGACTCCACCCAGCCGGGCCTGGGCGGTGCTCCCTGGGAAACGCGTTGTCCCAAGTTGGTATGAAATCACCTCCCTCGCACCCGAGCCAGAACTGAGTGTGGGTTAGGGCCGGGGCCCCTTCCCCGCTCCTAGCAGAGGCAGGATTTACACACAGGGCGCCAGCCACGCAGCCTTCTCGGAGGTTCGGAGGCAGCTCCTGCCTCCTGCCTTCGACAGCGTGAGACCCGGCAGCCCTCCTGCCACTGAACAGACAGCCAACCTGGGTGATGCCCGAGTCAGCATCTTCTGTTGTCCCGATAAGGACCAAAATATACAAGCTCCATCAGAACAGGCAGTAGGTGTGGTCTGTACCCCAGCTCTCAGCCTGGCCCCTCCAGCCACTGCTCCTCTCTCAGGGAGGAAGGATGGCTCCGGACGCTGCCCACCCTTCACTGGACACCCAGGGGCAGCCTCTCTAGCTTGGCCAGCCGGATGCTGCACAGCACGGGGGATCACACAGCCACCGCCCACCTGCTGTGCTGACAGGGGGTTTGTGGAAAAGGCCAGGGCATCCAGTCAGCGTTTGGGGGCGGGCTGGGAGGGAGCAGGTCTGCCTGGAACACAGCTGAATGAATGAGTCCAGCCACAAGTTCAACGAGGCTTTTTCTCAGCTGAGCGGCACAGCCTGTGGCCCTGGGCAGCTCTGGGAGCAGCAGGTTCTGGAAGAGGTGTCAGGAGTTCAGGGCAGAGCTGGGCCAATGACCCCCTGCCTCCCATGCAGGGGGCCCCTTCTCAAGTCCGGCTTGTAGGAATCCGTGGAGATGCCCACCACGACCTCCAGGGATAGGTTTCAGTTTGGGGGCCGGGGCCAAACCACCGCAGGAGATGCTGAGGGGCGGCCAAGGTTGAGAACCATGGATAACACCACCCCCCGCCCCCACCTGGCACCCGAGCCTCCCTGCCTCTGCCCTCTCTGCCACGCAGCCCGCAGCTCCCGAGTCAAGGGGAGAACTCTGGGCAAGCCACAAAGGAAGTATTTAAGGGCATTCTGTGCCCTGGGGTCATTGCGCCAGTCTGCTTTCTTCACTCTGAAACCTGCTCAAAACCAGCCATGGCTTCACTTCACTGCAGTGAGAAAGGAAGTTTCTATCACAATGTCCCAATCACTGTGAGCTGAGCTGGCCTCACAGCTGCCCAGGGCACTCCTCCTTCCCAGCCCTCCGCTCTCTGCAGGAAGAAAAGACCCCAGGGTAACCCCTGCGAGCTCCATGCCCCTCCAACTCCTGCAGCTGCTGGGCCTGCAGCTTTGGGCTCCCCCTCTCTGTCCTTCCCTCACTCCGGCCTCTCCACGCAGAGGCCCGTTGGCTTTCTCAGCTCTAATCTGACACAGGAATGGCCACCTGCATAGGAAGAGATGCGCCACCTTGCCGGGAGTCACAGGCAAAGACGGGATGCCACCTGTCACTGACCCGCCGGCAAAGACGGAAAACAACCAGCTGTCCCTGAGGGAAGAGAAAGGGCACTGGGTGCTCTGTTAGCAGAAGCAGAAGCGGACCACTTTCTGGAAGGCAGTGTGGGACACGGTGCGGGAGACTTAACAACCTTCACGCTGCCCGGCCGGTGTTGCTCAGTGGTTAGGCCTTGACCTATGAACCATGGTTCAATTCCCATGCAGGGCACATGCCCGGGTTGTGGGTTCAATCCCTCGGGTGGGATGTGCAGGAGGCAACCGATCAATGATTCTCTCTCATCACTGATGTTCCTCTCTCTCTCCCTCTCCCTTCCTCTCTGAAGTCAGTAAGAATATATTTTTTAAAAAGATTCACACCATCTGACACGGTGATTTAAGAGCCCAGGCTGTAGCACTACAGGATTCTCGTCATTCCCCAAAGTCACCTTCCATAAAGTCACCGCAGACACGGAGTTCACAAATACTGAGCTGTGGCTCCTAGAGCAGTGGTCGGCAAACCGCGGCTCGAGAGCCACATGCGGCTCTTTGGCCCCTTGAGTGTGGCTCTTCCACAAAATACCACGGCCTGGGCGAGTCTATTTGGAAGAAGTGGCGTTAGAAGAAGTTTACGTTGAAAAAATGTGGCTCTCAAAAGAAATTTCAATCATTGTCCTGTTGCTATTTGGCTCTGCTGACTAATGAGTTTGCCGACCACTGGCCTAGAGGAAGCACACGGTTAGGTTCCCGCGAGCCTCTGGCCACATGTTCACCAACCAATCAGTACCTAGCGTCGTCTCACCCGTGTTTCTGTTAAAAGACACCTTACTTAGTAACCACTGTTCATTTATTAACACTGAGCACACACCAGCAGCACTTAATGACTCACGCCTCAATGAAGCTTATGTAACACGGGTGTTTTCTCTGTTAAGACACGTCAGAGCCTTCTCACGCTCAGGGACACGGGGTGGCACTTCAGCGCTGCTCTTAGGTCACAACCAGGAGCACAAAAATGCAAAAAAGCCTGGCACTGCACAGAGCACACACGGGACACGTGTTCACCGTCCAGGCCTCAACCGGAACGTCCGCGGGCAACTAAAACTTTTCACTGCCCTGGGCTTGTCCCCAAACGGTCGCCAAAGAGCTGACTACTGACTTGCGGGTTACAAATACACGTGAACCAGCAGGCAAATTCGCAAAACACAACCTGAGTAATAAGGATCCACTACATACGAATGCCGTGTGAACCCATGTATATTACCTTTTTAGGACAGGCAAAGGGATAAAGGATGGAAAAGTCAGAACAGTGGTTGTCTGGGGGAGGGAAATGACTGGGAAGAGGCCACCTGTGAGGGAGCTTTCTGGGTTTGGAAGTTCATATATACCAAAAAAAAGTGTGTGTGTATATGTGTGTGTGTGTTAAAATACATTTTTATTGAATGTTTTAGAGAGAGAGGAAAGGAGAGGGATAGAGAGGTTGAAACATCGATAAGAGAGAAACAAAATCGATCAGCTGCCTCCCACACGTCCCCCACTGGGGATCGAGCCCCAAACCCAGACATGTGCCCTGACCAGGAACTGAACTGTGGCCTCCTGGTTCCTGGGTCAATGCTCAAACCACTGCGCCACACCAGCCGGGTGGAACTTTCTATGTTTTGATAGAAGTGTGGGTGACATGGGTGCCTGCATTTGCCAAAACTCCTGGAACTAAACATTTCGCTGCATGTGACGTACATTTTTTAAAAAAAACACAGCCACAGCCACAAATTCCTTGACACTCCTTCCCTTGAGAGGTGGGGCGGGCTGGGACGGTCAGCAGAGGCCTGGAGTGTCCAGTGCGGAGATGAGATGCCCACAGTGCAGAGCCGGGCCCATTCTCCCCCCTCATCCTGTGCTCCCTTGGCTCTCTGTCTGGCTCTACATTAGGGCGGAGCTGCCTTTCCCCACACCCCATGCCCACTGTCAGGCCTGGGTAACCTGGAGAGGTGGCAGGCACAGGTAGGCCACGGGCAGAGGAGGGGCTGGCGGCTCTGAAACTGACCTCCATGGCGCACCGACAAAGGGCCTCTGTGTAAGCGGGCCACCTGAGCAACCAGCCTCAGCTGCGTCAGAACAGGCCCCGGACAATGGGGTCTTTGGAAGCTGCCGGGAAAGCCGCCCTGACTTGGCCACCCGCGCCCACGCCCGCACGCAGGCAAGACCTCCAGGGCTGGCTAGGAGGCGCAGGGTGTGGGCAGCCTGTCAGCTAGGGCCCCAGAAGAGCCGGATCCCAAAGGGCTCTCCCTCCCACCTGACAGGAAACAGCAGTTTTCACTTCTCTAACTGCAGCTTGGCGGGGTGGGGGGGAGGGAGGAGGCACGGTCTCTGGATGCACTGCCCCTACTTGCTGCACACAGTGTTTTTAAGGTTCTGGAAAATTGGCTCAGCTGCATGACCACCTGCTGGGTCATGCCCTAGGCAGACACCAACTCAGGGCCCCAGGGTGTCTTCTTCCTCTGTCAGAGCTCACGTGAGCTCAAGAGGGAGAGGGGGAGTGATGGGGATGGCAATCATGAAATCTGTCTCCCCTGGACAAATAACAATGGATTTGGCCCTCTGCCGTCGTGGCTCAGTGGTTGAGCATCCGATGAACCAGGGAGATCACAGTTAGATTCCCGGTCAGGGCACATGCCGGGGTTGCACTCTTGATCCCCAGTAGGGGGCGTGCAGGAGGCAGCCGATCCATGATTCTCTCTCATCATTGATGTTTCTCTCTCTCTCTCTCCCTTCCTCTCTCTGAAATCAATAAAAATATATTGGAAATAAACATTTGTGGATTGGAATGAACCAATTGGGGCTGGCTCTCAGATAGCACAAGGTAACGATGCTTTGCTATTTGGAGAAAATAATCATTGTACGTGCTCGTACAGTCAGCAGTCCCCATGTGCCACACCCAGTTCCGAGTGCTTCACACAGCACAGCCCCATCCAACAGAGAAACACTGCAGGCCCTCTGTTGTTTTACGTTTTCAAGTAGCCACGCTCAAAGAGTAAAAACAGGTGAAACCAATTTTAAAATATATTTACTTAGGCCAGTATATCCAAAGCATTCTCATTTGAACATAAAGTCAATATAAAATATTGACGAGCTGTTTACATACCCCCCCAATGCCAAGTCTTCACAATCCAGGTCTATTTCACACGGAGAGCACCGCTCAGTTTGGACTGGGCAGCTTTTGTTATTTTTTTTTAAAACCTTCACCCAAGGGTATTTTTTCCGTTGATTTTTTTAGAGAGAGTGGAAGGGAGGCAGGGGTGGAGGGGCCTTGGAGACACAACAGGGAACAGGACAGACGCTTCCCTGTCATGGAGTGCACATTCCAGCAGGGGGAGCTAGGCAGTAAGGCTCTGTGTGCAAAGGGCGCCCCATTCATCTTAACTCAGTCCCTGTGTACAAGTAGGTGCTCCATAAAGGCTGTTGAGGGCATAGGTGACTGGGCTTGGAACTGGATGTGGTGATGGACAGAGGTGGGTGAAAGGTCTGGGGAAGGGCAGGGGCGGGGCAGGTGAGAGCCATGGGGACGCAGCAGGAGTCAGTGACCCCTGGGTTCACGCCCACACCCCCAGCAGCAGAGCTGCACCCGCCCGGCCAGGCCAGACAGAAACACCAGGCGCACGCAGATTACATGCCCCCGACTACAACTCCCTTCTCCTCAAAATGCGGGCAGGTCCCAAGGCGCACAGGGAACGGGACTTCTCCTCGTGTACGAACTTCGAGGTTCAGCACCTCCATGTTCGGCTTCCACTGGCCCACCTACCACAGCCACGTCACCCCAGTCCTCGCCCAGTAAGCTCGTCTTCACCTGTGACACGCATCAAGGTCCGACTGAGGTCAGCCCAGGGCATCAGAGCTGAGCACGTCACGGAGATGTTACGTGTGGCTTTCACTGTGTCTCGGCCCACTGCTGCTAAGCCAACACTTCCAAGTTTTATTCTGATTGCGTGATGTTATAAATACACACCACGATTCATTCATTCAACAAACACTTTGAGTCACTTCTATAGACCAGGCCTGGCGTCTTATATTTTGAATCTTATCGCTAATTCAGTGTTTGGTTTTATTGCCTCATTTTCCTCATTTCTTAAGAGCTTCTTTATCAGAGAGCTTAAATTCTCCCCCTCCCCCCAAAGGAATGTAGTTTTGATTCCATGAGCTAGGCCAGTGATCGGTAAACTCCTTAGTCCACAGAGCCAAATAGCAACAGTACAAGATTGAAATTTCTTTTGAGAGCCTAATTTTTTTCAACTTAAACGTCTTCTAACGCCACTTCTTCCAAATAGACTCGCCCAGGCCGTGGCATTTTGTGGAAGAGCCACACTCAAGGGGCCAAAGAGCCGCATGTGGCTCGCGAGCCACAGTTTGCCGACCACGGAAGCCAGGCCAAAGATGAGCAAGCGTTTACTGGTGGGAGAAGGGCTCTTCTGAGTCACCCTGGTTGGGACACGATGATCTTAGGGAGGGACCTGGCGGGCCAAATAAAAAAAAAAGTGCCCGCCATCGCCAGCCACTCGCCTGCTGCCCAGGGCGTGCCCAGTTACACACGGGTTTTTCACGCCCTCGCCACCCCAGGCTTCTCTCCATTCTGTTGCTAGCTACTCTTCCAAGTTCAACCGACACGCACGCCACACACACAGTGTCTGAAACAGGTCCCAAACACCGTCACCCACAGCCCTCAATCCCGCAGCATGGGAAAGCAACCAGAATTATAACGAGCACAGGACGCCCACTCCGCATAAGGGGAGGAAAGGGAGGGCAGGAAAGGGGCCCCGGCTGGCACAGCTGCAGCTTGCTCCCCTGCTGCCCGCAAGGCCAAGGTGAAGACAGCTCTGTCAGCAAACGCCCTGGAGCCCGGCCACGGCCGCTGCCAGCTGGACCGCCCGAAATCCTTCTTTCTAAATCCATACCTACGGCATCATCAGCAAGCAATGCGAACTGAGGTGGGGAGGGTGGGCAGGGCAGGCGACATGTCAGCAATGCAAAAACCTCCACCCGGCCCCTGGGCCAGCGCTCACCCTCATGTGAGCAAACGGGGCCACAAGTGGGCTCCATCCACTGACAGGTAACAGTCAGCTCAGCTGACAGGCGCCTCCAGAGAACAAAGGACCTTCGGGAGACAAATGGCAAATCCGCTACTGTCTCATCACGCTGAAATGACCGTCACACGCTGTCCAGCCCAGAGCCCGCTGTGATGTGCATCCACCCCGACTCAGGGCCTGTACTATCAAAGGGGTGCCGTGACCACTCGGTCCTCAAATTACCTGGGTCTCTGCACCCCCGGGATCAGCTGCAGGGAGACCCAGGCTAAACTCAAGTCCCCTTCTTTTGAATGACAGACAGTATCATGGCAGGCTTCCAGAACGTTCTATATGCCACAAATACATTTTTTTTGGGAGAAAGATAGAGACCTCTGATATGCTCCCCAACAGACTTCCAGTAACCGGGGAGTAAGCAAGTCCTGGCCCTCCCCGGGGACAGAACGAGAGGGAGAGGAAGGAACAGGGCCAAGTCTAAACTCGTGGCTCTCGAAACTTAAAATAACCTGGCCACAGATCCTAAAAGCATTCCCTTTGCAACACTCGGGCAGAAAGCCTCCGGCTTTCCACGCTGACCCTGAGACCTGTGTCCAGCTGGCGTCCCTGGGAGGGGACACATGAAATACAAAACCTGGAGCAGATATAAATATTTGCTGGCAAGCGCCCTCCCTGCCGGTGACGCGCCCTGGAGACCTCGAGGCCCGCCTTGTTTTAGGGTAAGGTTTCAAGATGGCCTGCAAGCATCATTCCAGCCCTTGTCTGGGTTCGTTGTCTTTGCGCATAGCTGGGGTTGCTACCGACCTTTAGACCAAAGCATCAGAACTGTCCCCAAGAATCGCGTGGGCGGGCACCCCCCATCCTTGCCCACGACACTTGGGGGAGTCACACAAGCACCCCGAGGGCATGCCCCCTCGCCCTCATCCACACCCTTCAGAGGAGCATGAGAAGTCAGGGACCTGAGGGGCTGTGGGCAGTCAAGGCCACGGTGTAGCACCTGTACGGGCCCCTGACCTCCAGGGCTCCATCACTACCCTGCAGCTTCAAGCGTGGAACCCAGCTCCTCCAGCCAGCTCGGGCGCCCCCTCCACGCCATGCCTTCCTTGTTGCTCCACAGAGAAAGGGGGAGGCTTTAGCTCTGACCCACTTGTGGCCGCAGACCCCCCTGAAGTCCCCGGGTCAGGAAGCCGCTGTGCTCCCAGGAACTGAGGGGCAGCGGGCACAGTGGCCACGCTCAGCACAGCTCCTTACTAAATGCGTTAGGCGGGTTACCTCAGTTTGCCCATCTCTAAAATGGGGACAATGAAACAGGGTCATTGGGAGGATTAAACAACTTAATGCAAGTGAGATGATTTGCAAAGTGCCTGGCACAGAGCAGCTGTTCAACAGATTTTAGCAAAACAATCTCAGAGCCAGGACCCCAGCTAAAAATCCCTTCTCCCTCCCCTTCACACCCTAACGGGAGCCCCTCCATCCCTTCAACAGACATCCACTGAGCCCCCACCTTATGGGGCCCCGACAGTACCGGGCCCCAAGCCACTGCCCATGTCCAATGGCCCAGACTGAGACCCAGCACCACTGAGGACATGACAGGAGTCCACGGAGGGGGCCTGGGACACGCCAGCAAAAACAAGGTCACTGAGCCCCACAGCCGGTGCTCACAGCTGCTCCCCACACTGAGGACCCCAAGTTCAACTAGAATGAGAGTCTCAAAAAGCCGCTGGGGAGGCGACCATGGCCACACAGGGGGCCCCGTGTTTGTTCCTTTCTCATCTCACTTTCATCAGATGCACTCCACAGAGCAAAACGGCCGCTGGCTCAGAAAACACTTCTCCCTCAGGCCAGAGGGCCAAGAAGCACAGCCCAGGACGCAGCCCGCAGCCCGCAGCCCGCAGCACACATCCCGCATCCCGCATCCCACATCCCACCAGATCCTACATCCTGCCAGGCTCCGGCTGCTGCTCTGCACCAGGAACTTTCTGGGGACATCCTCACACTGACGACTCATGCTTCTTGTTTTAACTGTAACTGTCTGTATTCCCAGACCATCTACAGTGCACGTGATTACCACTTGCAATTGAAAGTGTAACTGCAACTAAAAAAATAAAACAAAAAAGTGGTTTTTGATTCTGTAGAGGCCAGAAGGGGGGTAGTTCTGTGCAGCTCCCGGCTCCCGCCATGGCCGGCAAGGCTGCCGCCCGGCTCCTGGTCCCCGGGTCAGCTGAAAACTAGGCACTCAACGGCACCCCAACCCAGAGCCACTGGACTTCAGGCCAGAAGCGGCCAGCCCAGCGCAGAGAAAGCAGCTTGCCCAATGCCACACCGGGGCTGTGGGTGGGGCGGGGCCCAGGACACCTGGCTCCCTCCCTCTCCAGTGCCTGCCCCGTTTCTGCAGTTCCGTCTCCCATGCAGGAGCCCTAAGTCAACACGTGCGAAGAAATACAACTGAGAAACAAACCTCTGGCGAGAACGGCCTTGTGTCTGAGGTCGGTTTCGGCTCCAGATTGCTAAGGAGAGCATGATGAGCAGATGGAAACACAAGATTCTTTCCTGGTCCCGAAGGAGCTCGGCAGGAACACCATCCCGAGGAGGGAGGACCTCAGGGAGGCGCCGTGGGAAACCGATGTCAGGACCCGCCGGTGCTGCGGCCCCCGGGGAACCGCAGGGGCGGGAGCACCGGGCTGGCCAGAGGACGCTGCCTGGGGAAGGGTAAGGGCAAGAACCCCGTGGTGGGAAGGAACACAAGGTCAGGGGTCAGCTGGTGTGACGGGAGCCAAGAGCAGTGGGCTGGGGCACAGCCACGGCAGGAGAACCACAGGGTCACCGCCGAGTGCAACGGCCTGGGCCTGACCCTCTCGCGCCCTTCCCAGCAGCACTGGTGCTGAGCGCGCGCGGCCCTGACCAAGCACCTTGAGGACGTGGCGTCAGCAAACAGATGAACCCTCCTGAAGGAGATGCGGGCAGTGACCCTCTTCGCCCTGAAACCTCTGAAGAGCAATCCCACGGACAGAGATGGCAGAAAGGGATGGGGCGAAAGGATGATGGGAAGTCTGTTCCTTAGGAGAACACCGGGGACGAGGGGTGTCCGAGCCCTGACCACTGACCACACAGGAGCAGCCTCAGGACAGAGCGAGCTGGACAGCGCCGTGGGTGGCGATGGAACTGGCCACCCTGGCGTTCCAGGTTCCTTGCTATCCACGGCCCATCTGCATTCTGACGCCCACACGCTGCCCATTCATCCCCAAACCTGCCATGAAATGTTTTTAAATTCGCTTAAGGTTTTAGACGTTACTTCAAATCACACGCTTGCTTAAAACCTTTGGAAGTCACGGCGGTGGTTATCTTTCAAGAGTGACAACGATTGTAAGGGGTGCAGGTACAGGGGCTTCCTGGGTGCTGGTCTTGATCTGGGTGCAGGTAACATGGGTGTGTCCACTGGGTTAGCATCTACAATATGTGTCTATTATACACTAACAGGAAGTTAAAAGACATATGTCCTCCTGATTTTGAGGGGAAGGTTGCCAGATCTACTTAAAAAATGCACACAGGCTCCAATTTCTAAAGGGCTGGGTGTCCCATAGCCCAGGCGTGCACCGCAGGGCTAGACAGGCAGGGCTGGAGTCCTGGGTGCCACTTACAAACATCACCCAGAGGATCAGGAATTTATCCCCATGGCAACACATGCCTGGATCCCAGCGACGGCCCGATGTCTCCAGAAGGAATTCGGGCGCATTCCAAGGCGATGGCCCCTGGTCACGCCAGCTGCTCAGACGGAGCCTGAGGGCCGATAAGCTTGTGCCGCCTCCACTTCAGCACAGGTTCAGGTGTACTGACCTGCCTGGCATGTGGGGGTAACTGGGGTCACCCAGGCCTGCAGGCCCGCATGGCGGCTGGAGCTCTCTGCCCACCCGTGCCTCCCCCTCCCTCCGCAGGTAAGGTCCCGGGAAGCCCCCTGCACGCCAGCCTCTGCCTCAGAGGCGGCTTCCAGGAGACGCAGCCTGTGACAGGCGGCTTAGTGTCCTTTCTCCTTAGAAAGGAGGAGAGGCCCCGTGCGGGGAAGACGAACGTGCGGAGGAAAAGGCGGGAAAGCACCCCGTCTCCTCACTTCCTCTGCACTGTAAACAGTGGTGCTTAAACAGAAGCCACACGGCACCGGGCGGCTTTCCCCCAGAGCGAGGCTGGGAAGGCGGGAAACCCGAGGACGTTCTCCTCGCAGCATCCAGTCTGTCCTGAACTCTTTCCTCGTGGACAGAAGGACCCAAGACACCACAAAGGACTCCTGGAGAAGGACAAGGGGGCGAAGAAATGCCCCCTAGGACCAGGTTGTCACAAATCCACAAGGACGGCCACAAAAGTGCCAGAAGAGTCCGCGGTGACCACTGATCAGTAACTGGAAACCGAGGTGTCCTCAGACTCAGTGTTCTCAAAATGTCAAGTACCCACAGGACACCTGAATGTGCCCCAGGAAGGGCCTCCGTTACCACCCCCTCCCCCCACGTTGCTCTGCTTCTGGCCAGAACAATGACATCGACATCGACTGATCGCAACAGTCGCCTTACCCTGACTCTCCGTCTGTAGCTACTCTTCTATGTGTGAAGTACAAGGTCATCATTCTTTAACAACTGCAGTGTGCGGGCGGACCAAGTCTTTCCAGACACCAGATCTGGGGACGGGAGGGTGTCTGTGTGGCAAGCCCCTCGGCTGGTCCAGCCTCCTTGTCCCACAGATGGGGGAGGCCTGGAGGACAGCAGGATTCACTCAAGGCCCCTCTGGGCAGCTGGGCCCAGAGCCGACTGCCGGATGCTCAGAGGACAGACGGCCTATGCCACACGGCCAGTCACACAGAGCGACGGAAGCTGCCACCAGGCATGGGCAGGCCCTCTCCTCCATGCTGGGCAGCCGGGTTCCCAGCACAGGCTCCACAGAGAGCCACCAGGCACTATCGGAAGGGCACACAGCCCCCAGCCCACAACCTTCCCCCTGGGGAGTTTATCCCACAGCTCCGCGTGCACCTCGCAGACGGCCCCTTTAAAAGGCCCGCCAGGGGGGGCTGCAGCCGTGACCCGGGGCACATCCCCATGGCGCTGACTGAGCCAACTCCACGCGTGCCAGTACGGGACCACTGCCAACACACTGCTCAGGGGCGAAGGCAAAAAGCAGGTGACAGCATGCCACCACCGTCACGAGATACATATTTTCATTCTACTCAACCAGAAACAGGGGAGGAAAGAAGATTAATAATTCACTGTATGTATCTTTATGTCTTTTGAACTTTCTACATGTGAATAATGCAAACGATTCCCTTCCCATGAACTATCCAGAACAGGTAAATCTAGACAGAGAACAGCGTGGTGGCTCGGGGGGCTGGGCGAGAGGGGCAGAGGGGAAGCAACAGCTGTAGGAGGGCAGGGCTTCCTTTGGGGTGACGAAATGTTTGGGAACAAGGGAGAGGTGCCGGTTGCACAACATTATGAAAGTACTAAATGCCACCGACGTGTTCACTGTAAAATGGTTTTGTTATGTAATGCCCACCCCAATTTTGAAAAAGCCATAAAAATGAATGAATGAGTGTAGTTTTCACAGGTGACCTTGGGGGGCGGCTTGGCAATGCTGTGAGAGGCATGGCCCTGCCCTGGCGGCTGAGTGGGGGGCTCCCAACCCACCACACCCGGCACCACCTAGGAGACCTCGGGATTGTAATGGAGCCTCGCTGAGCTTCAGTCTCCTCCTCAGTGCAGTGGGCATGACCACAGAGCCTGCGTCCAAGGGTTGCTGTGACGAGTAAATTAGAGAGTCCACGTCAAGTGTCTAGCGCAGGGCCTGGCCCAGCCCAGGCCCCGGGGCCTCTGCCCCTGCTGTCTGCCCGCCGAGCACGCCCTCTCCCTGGGCAGATGAGTGGCCCGCTCCCTTGCCTGCCTCACATCTCTGCTCAAATGCCGCCATCTGGATGGGACCTTCTCTGACCGCCTGATTGAAAACTGGAGCCCGCCCTGCCCTGCGGCTCCTCCACCTCCTCTCCCAGAACCGGCTTTTATATTCTGTTCACGTCCTGTCTCCTCTACTGCACCGTCCTGCCGGGGAGGCAGTTTCTGTCTGTCCCCTTCTCTCTGTGCCCCAGGGGAGACGCTCGGTGAGTATGCGCTGGATGAACGAATGGCGGTCACTAATATGTCCGCTCTGATCCCGGGTGTCATCCTGCCTCCCTGAAAAAAGAAAACTGTTGTCTTGTTGTGTAAGCAGCTTGAAACAAAAGAATCGAGCAAAAGTCTAAATTTAAAAACCCGCACTATTTCCAGCTCAGCACTAGTCCCCAAAGGGAGCCATCTGCGGAGAAGAGACAGTTCTCAGTGAAATGATGCTGTGTGCTCGAAAACGTAAACCACCTAAAGTCATCCAGTGCGGTGTGACGTGGTCACCGCGAGGCTCTCAGGAGCAAGAACACAGTGCCAGCCCGGCCGGCGTGGCTCAGTGGGTGAGCATCGACCTATGAACCAGGTGGTCACAGTTCAATTCCCAGTCAGGGCACATGCCCAGGTGGGTTTGATCTCTAGTGTGGGGAGTGCAGGAGGCAGCCTATCAGTGATTCTCTCTCATCATTGATGTTTCTCTCTCTCTCCCTCTCCCTCCCTCTCTGAAATCAATAAAATTTAAAAAAAAAAAAAAAGGAACATAGTGTCACCATGGGAGCCTGGGACCCAGTGCTCACCTTGGGACAGAATCATCCATTCACAGAGAACAGGGAGGTTGGGAGCAGCCAGCCTCCCCCTCCACCCCCAGGGCCTCCCCTGCCCCTGCTGTCCACTCGGCAGACTGTCTCCCCAGTGGGACTCGGCTTCCCAGGGCTCTCAGGCCTCAGATGGAGAAACTGTGACCCCAAGAATCCAGAGTTCAAAAATGAAAAACAAAAAAACAAAAACAACCCTCAAACTCTTCTAAAAATAGGCTCTTTCAGTGAGGTCCCCTCTGAGCTGCCACAGCCTTACTCCACCGCTTCCCGTGGCCTCCAAGCCCTGGGCGGAGAGAGAGACGAAGCCAGCAGTCTCCCAGAGCGTGTGGGTTTCCAAAGAGCATAAAGCAAAATCTGCAAGTTTGAGCAAAACCAGAAAGGAGCATCTTCCAGCCTATTGTCAGCAATCTGCGGGAACCCGGGTGGGAGTCGGGGGGCTCAGTCAGGAGGCAGCTCATCCACAGGTCTCCAATTTCCACGGATGTGAGGCTCACTCAGCTGGCTTGTGAACATGCTGATGGCGGGTCTCACCCCAATTTCTGACGTAGTAGATCTGGGGTGGCGCCCTATAATTTACATCTCTAACCCATCCTCAGGGGAAGGGCTAGAGAGAACCACTGCTCTAGAACAAATACTGTCATGTTAGTGTGACACCTGCCTCAACTACACACAGTACCTGCAGACAGACAGACACACACACATGCTCGGCCTTACAGAGCCCCTGCCTGACCACTGGTCCTCAAATAGCCAGACCTGCCTGGCCCAGCCAACTACTGAGGCACCGCTTAGGGGGCACGGGACCTAAGAAAGCCTCTCCCATTCAAGTCTGAATGAGCCAGTCAGTGTGAGGCCCGAGGGCACACCCGAAACCCTTGAAAACCAAAGTCACAGCATTTCCCTTTTTTGAAAGCAGTCACAAGCGATCCCACCCGGCTTCGCCCTTCGCACATGGGTAACTCCCAGCTGCAAAATGCGCTTTCTGCCAGGGGGATGCTTTCAAGTTTCTGAATCAGAAGAACTAGCTGAAAGAGGAAGCAAAAACACAAACAAACGACAGGCCACTCAAGGAGAGCTACAGCATCCCTGGTGGCAACCCCATCACCCACTGCGGGCGACTCCACCGGCCTCTCACTCACCAAAGTAATCGGCCTTCGGATGAGCATCCATCTCCCGCTCCAGACGCTGAGTGAGGGCTTCTAATTTCAGTTCGGCGGTCGAGGGCCCAAGCTCGGGACCCGGGGTGAGGGTCTGGCAGGGCAGCTTCACTCTGTGGGGGCTGGGACTGTCTGGGAGCACAGACCCCAGGCCACCCTCAGAAGACCAGCCAGGGGGACCTTCTTTACAAGGTAACTCAAGTGGGGTGGACATCACTGGATGGACTCGGCTCATGGGGCTGAGCTTGGGACCAGTGCCAGGGTCTGTGCAGCCAAGCTTGGGACCCAGCCCAGGGGCGGCATCCAGCTGCAAGCTGTCCATGCTGGCTGGCAAAGATGACGGCCCAGAACTAGAAAGGTAGGATTTGGGCCCATCCTGGAACCAGGACTGAGGGTGCGCATTTGGTTTGGGCATCATGCCGGAAACCTCACTCCGTGCCCCCGAGTTTGTTCTTGGAAGGGCTCCTTGACTGGGGCAGCTCCCTGAAAAAGGGGTTCTGGGCTGAGTGGGCCCCAGAAGGACCCCGTTCTCCAGGCCTGGGGAGGGAAGGCCAGGGCGCGCCCACTGGGAGGAGGCAGTGGTCCAAAGACCCGCTGGCTTCTCACTGCCGCGGCCATTACTACCACCGTCCTGGCCGCTCTCAAATAACCGGCTGGAGCTTGGGGAGAGCTGCGGCTGGTACAGGTAAGGGTCCCTGGAGGGTGTGGGTGGTGATGGGTCACCGCCTGGGGCGCCAGGCCACCCAGTCCCTACACCCAGCCTGATGCCGGGAGACACTCCTGGTTCTTCACCCCACTTGGGGCTTGCCAGGGAGAGGTTGTCATAATAGTCTCCGTGGGTGAGGCAGGAAGGGTCCTCACAGGGGCTCAGCTCGTGGGTGGCAGACATCTCAGAACTGGCCAGGCTCTCCCTGGAACCACAGTCCTGGCTGCCAGGCCTTGTGTGGGCATACGGCCTGGCCTTCTGCTCCTGGGCTGGGTACAAGGGCTGCCCAGCCGCGACGGCGGGGGCTGTCCCAGGAGCTACTGTCGAGGCAGCCAGAGGGGGCTTGGCAGCGCCGTCCATGGTCAGCCTACTGCCCACACCAGCTTCCCGATGGGCCTGCAGGCCTGGGCGGCCCCCGCCATTGACAGGCCCTCGGCCAGCACGGGGCAGGGTCTCCTCCTGCAGGAGCTGCTGCTGCTGCTGCTGAAGGTGGATCTTGGCCATCTTGGTGGCAAACACCCGGCGCGTCTCCTCAAACTCCGGGTTGTTGCCGGCACCCTTGTCCACTCGGAAGAGTCCATCCTTGGAAGCCTCGTACATGTTCAGGTCCTCGATGAATTTACTGGCCTCCAGGCCTAAGTCCTGGTACTTGTCCATATTGCTGACGGGTGTGGAGGCCTAGGCCAGGCGCCGGGTAATGTGTGTGTGTTCGAGGGGGCGGCCAAGCTCAGGGGGCTCAAGTCCAGCCCAGAACAAGGAAAACCCTCCACCTGCCCAAAGTGAGAGTCATGACCCCAGGCCTTAGAGTCCAGCCCAAGTCGAGGCCCCAAGGCCAGATGCACCAAGTTCTCCTGCAACTTCTTTTCCCCTCGGAAGTGTCCACGTGGGATCAGAGGGTGGCGCTTCCCTGTCCCAGCTTACTCTGCGTTTTCTCTTTCTCAGATCATAAAAGGAGAAAAAATAGGAGAAAGAAAAAAAAAAGTCACATCCTCTTTAACCAAACTCGGAAACGCACAAGGCAGCAGCCGCGGGAGGGTCCGGGGTGCAGCGGATTCAGCCAGAGTGTAGAGGCCGCCAGACGCGGGGCCGGAGGCGCAGGTAAGTCCTGGGCGCTTGGTCCCCGCGGCTTCCCGGGCGGCCGCGGGGCTGGGATCCCGCCCGCGCCGAGCAGGAGCGGCCCCGCGCACCGCCGGCCGGGCGGCGGGAAGTTCTCCGCGGCCCGGGCGGGCGGCCTATTGTCCGATCGATCGCGGCGGAGGCGGCTGGACGCGCGCGGGCCGAGGGCGGCGGGACGCGGAAGTGAGTGCGCCGGACGCCGTCCCCTCGCTCAGTCGCCAGCCCGGCACGTCCCGGGCCTGCAGGAGGCGGGGGCGGGGGAGGTGGCCACGGGGCAGGGGCGCGGCGGAGGGCGGGGCCGGCGGCGGAGGGCGGGCGCCCGGGGCAGGTCCACAGCCCGCAACGTGGCCCTGCGCCCGCCCTCGCCCGTCCCGCCCGGGCTGCGGAGCCCCGAAGTGTGTTTCGCACTTCGGTCCGCACTCCAGCGCCGCGATTGCGCGGGGTTTTCCTGCTGCCTCCGCCGGCCGCTGCGAGTCTGGACCGCTCCGCGTCTCCCCTCCACCCCCACCCCCGCTCCGGCAGCGCGGGGCGGGCCTCCGCGCCTGGGCAGCCTGCGTGGCCTCCAGGCGGCCGTTTACAGTGTGCGGGAGTCTCAAGGCGCCGCACGCTCCTCTCCCCGCCATGCCTCAGTTTCCCGGGCAGGAAGCCCACCCCGCGTGTGCCCCTGGACGCTTCCTCTGACCGGGCGGTGTCCGCCGCCCAATTTGTCCGAAGTGCAGGAGCAGAGGCCCGGTGTGTCACCCGTGGGCTGGCCCGACGTCCTCTCGGACAGGTGGGGAGACTAAGGCGCAGAGGGGGACGTGTCCCAGAAGCCGACGTGCTAGCAAAGCCTGCTGGAGCCAAGTCCTCTGAAAAGGACAAAGTCATGTTCCTGGAGCGCGGGTATGAGGTCCTCAGAGCAGCAATGAAAACGCGGGGCCTGGTGGCTCCTTATTCCTATGGGTGTTCCTGACCCCCACGTACATCCACTGGGCGGGGAGGGCTGCCTCCTGAGCGCCCCCGCACCACCTCCCACGTGAAAGGTTTCATTTTCTGCACAGCAGCTCAGAGTGATCCTAAGGCAAATGCCAGGCCAGTCACTTCCCTGCTTAAACCCTTGTCAACTAAGACCATCCAAACCTGTGGAGAATGTTTATAAAAATTGACTTGAGTCAAATAGAGGATACGCCCGGAGGCGGGATTTTAACAGACTGAGATACATGCTTCCAAGAAAATGACAGTTTGCAGCTTCTTTTATGCATTTGGGATTCGGGAGGAAACCTAAGGAAGATGACCTGAAGGTGGGAGGAAGTAGGGCGGGGATGGGTTACAGGACAGTTAAGATCGTGTGCTGTCTTGCCAGGCTGGCGTGGCTCGGTGGTCCAATGTCCACCTATGAACCCAGAGGTCACGGTTCCATTCCCAGTCAGGGCACATGCCCGGGTTGCGGACTTGTTCTCCAGTGTGGGGCGTGCAGGAGGCAGCCAATCAATGCTCGTCTCTCATCATTGATGTTTCTCTCTCTCTCTCCCTCTCCCTTCTTCTCTGAAATCAATAAAAATATTTCAAAAACAAATATCACGTGCTCTCTTGAGGTTGATCTCGCTGTAGGAGGGGTCTTAAAAGGGGGGCATTTCAAAGGTGCACAGAGATAAGGGACGGGGCTAGCTTAAGGCAAAGAGAAAGAAGCCTTTTACTAAAGAGGTTATATGCCCGGTGCATGACTGCCCACCATGACCTGCCTCGCTGAGAATCTATGATCGGATCACCCTGGGAGATTACTTTCCATTGAATCCTTTTTTGTCCACACCCTCCACGCTGACCCTGGACCTAGATTGAAACTGACACCCTGCACCGCCTTCCTGCACGGCTCCCTGGAACTGGCGTGGGGGCCTTTCCACCCCGTGCTCTGGCTGAGGGAGCTTCCTGGTGTGCAGGGCCTCACCTTGAACTTCTCAGTGCTCACCCTCCCCATCTCTGCGCAGTCACCTCTTCCTGGAGGCTGAGTGGTTTATTTGTACAATTAAGTCTGAGAAGCACAGCTGTAAAGAAGTATACTAGAATAAGATATTTTTATTTTCAATTCTTTTATTTTTTTTTATCTACCAAAGCAGTACATGTTTATGATAATAACTTTGAACAATAGAGACACATAAACGTTGTAAAAAGTTGCCCGCAATCCCCTTACTCAGAGGTAATTGTTATTAAACATTATTACAGCCTTAGGGATTCAGTAATACTTGGTAATGAACAACACAATGACTCATAAACTGAGTAATTTGCTTACGACATTTCTAGAGCAGTGGTTCTCAAAGTGGGCCCTGGAACAAGCAGCGTCAGTATCGCCTGGAACTGGTCCAGGTCCGCGGCTCTCAAATGCATTAGAATTCCTCGGGGAGCACATGAGAACACGGGCTGCTGGGACCCACCCCCAGAGTTTCCCATTCAGCCGCTCTAGGTGGGGCCCAGGAATGTGCCTCTCTAACAAGTTGCCGGGTGATGCTAATGCTGCTGGCTCAGGAGCCACACTTGGGAACCACTGGTGTAGAGTCCGAGGGCCATGCTTCCTCAGAGCACAGCGGCAGGGCCCCTTCGTGCTCACAGGCATGAGGACATCTATCCGAGTGGCCCACTTTGCCTGAACCCCGAGTTTTGGGGGTGTGGCGGACAAAGCACTGGGGACACAAAGTCTACAAGCCCAGGGCCAGCTTCCCGTGCATCCAGTGCTGACAGCTGGTAAGCCTGTGCAGCAGCCACACTCTCCAGTCAGGGCCTCCTGCAAATCGGCCTTCTCTTTTCCTTCTAGTTGGGCAGCTGCCAACTCTTCGGTCCCCTCCTGCCTCCAGCCCCATCTCGGCCTGCCTGGAGTGCAGGAGGAAGGATGTGGGCAAGAAGGAAGTAGGTATGTTCACAGGTGTTGGCATCTTGGAGCGGTCGGTAGCTCTTTGGACTGCTGGGGGAAATGGGAAGGCGTCAGTGAGAGTGAAGCCAGGAGAGTCGCTGGTGCGGATTGATCATCCGGGGAGTAAGAGCCCACAGCCTAGAAAGCATAAAGGCTCCCATTGGCTCCCACCCTCCACCAAGACTCTGGGCATAAATTTCAATGAGACCAGCCAGCACGGTGGCATGGTTTTCTGCAGGTGTGGGTGTGTGGTGGGTGGCGAGTTGGGTCTAACCAGGGCTGGCTTTTGCCAAGTGAATGCAATGTAGCTAGAGTGAGCAAGAGAGTTGCCATTTCTCCTGCCTACAGCCTTGATACCCGTGGGACTCCCTGGCTTATAACCCTCAGATCTGCACTCCATGGTCACCTCTTCGGAAAGTCCCCTCTCTCCATCCCTGTCCTCATCTGATACCACAGTGAACATCTGTCTCCTCACTAGAATGCAAACCGCTGGCCATGGATCGCTGACCACACTGTTCATTGCTGTACCCCAGGAACCTACAACAGCAGCTGGCACATGGCAGGCCCCTCAAAATGCTTGGTAAATGAATGAATGAGTCACGGCAGAAAAGGGAGTACACGTGTTACCATCTGTAAGCGAAAAGAATGAACTGGACTGAAGGATGACTCAGATTCGGAGAAACAAAGAAAGGAAACAAAGCTATGTTACTACTCTAATCATAGCTTTGTATGTCACTGCCAACTTGCAGATCTTGTTACCTGGTACAAAATATTTGATCTACGTCACAGATCTCCTATATTGCTAGTCAAGAGTATGACTACATATAAATATGTATACATGTATATTTGAATGAATAAAGGATATCTGAAGAATAGCTATTTGCACGCAGACATAGTAAGTTTTTCATATAGGTGTGCATAAAGAATTGTTGACTAAAGGGCATTTGAAAAACCCTAATGCAATAGACCAGTGGTTGGCAAACTGCGGCTCGCGAGCCACATGCGGCTCTTTGGCCCCTTGAGTGTGGCTCTTCCACAAAATACCACGGCCTGGGTGAGTCTATTTTGAAGAAGTGGCGTTAGAAGAAGTTTAAGTTTAAAAAATTTGGCTCTCAAAAGAAATTTCAATCGTTGTACTGTTGATATTTGGCTCTGTTGACTAATGAGTTTGCCGACCACTGCAATAGACCGTAGGCAGGAAACTGTGCTCAGACAGCCTATGAATTACCAGGAGCCCACGAGGCAGAGGCCCTGACTTTGGACAGAGCCCTGCTTATTTTGCAGTTAACTGAAAGGGCCCTTCTGTCCCTTTTGCTGGCTATGGGAAATGTCCCTGCACACAATGCTGCGTGTGTCCTGAGGCTGGAGAGCCAGTTCAGGGAGAGCTCTGAAAAGGATCTTTATACTTCAGCTGAGCAGATGGATGAAGAATTAAGAACCCAGGTTCCTCTGGGCTCTTTCCACCCAACTGATGCCAAGAGCGGGCCAGGAGACCGTGGCCCCTCCAAATCTGCTTCCTGAGCCTTGGGCTGCTCTGCCCCGAGTTCCACTGTGAATTGCCCCATGAATGGTGACAAGCAGCTTCTATGAAGAGCCTTTCCTGATGCTCATAGCGAGGCTTTGTGTCCTGACTGTCTGCTCTGGAAAGCTGCCCAGGCCAGACCCAGACACCAGGACCCTGACCTTGCCCTGCGTGTGCCGCCTGTGCCAGGCAGCTGGGCCTGCTCCTCCCCAGCCTCCGCCCTGCAGCGGCCTCCGCCACACAGGAAGACCCAGGTGGAGGCATGTGCCTAGCCACAGGCCCCACGTGGCTCCCCACACGCCCACGGTGGGGGGAGGGGGGCCGCCCCACCCAGCCCCTCGGGGACACAGGGACTAGAGTACTGATTTCTGAATCAGCTGCTGTCTGCTTACTCTTTTTTTCTAAATAAGGGAGACATGTGTATATATATGGCTTCAAATTCAAAGGTGCAAACAAGCACAGGGAGAAAGGAATGTGTCTCCCCACCTCTGAGCCGCAGGCAACCAATGACCCAGTCAGAGACAACACCATTGTATCAGCAAAGTGCACAGGCATGTGAATTCCGTGTGTGTGTGTGTGTGTGTGTGTGTGTGTGTGTGTGTTTCAACTGATTTCAGAGAGGAAGGGAGAGGGGGAGATAGAAACCTCAATGATGAGAGAATCAATGACTGGCTGCCTCCTGCATGCCCCACACTGGGGATCAGCCTACAACCCAGGCATGTGCCCTGACCAGGAGTGTGTGTGTGTGTGTGTGTGTGTGTGTATGTGTGTGCATGTACGCGTTAACACAGAATGTAAGACTGCACTGCCCCTTGCTTTTTGCACTTACTCTTGGAACTCTTTGCACACCATTTCAAATGCGCAGCCTCAGCTAACATTTCTCTTCGGGTGAGTCATGCTTGTAGCCAGTCCCCCACTCACAGCCTCTGCGTCCACGCTTTGGCTATTACACCTTGGCAATGGACAACTTAGAAACCCTTTCACACCCGTGCGAGCCGTTGAACTGTTGATAAATGCACACCCACGAGGCACGCGTAGTCTCGAGAATTCCACCAGGCTGCAGAAATGACGGGCTGTCTGGACTTCACCTACACCGAGGATGTCCGCCTTACTTTCCCCCTGGTTCCCAACCCACTGCGGACTGCGTTCGGGCCGCTGATGAGTCATAACGAGAACAAGAACAGCCATGGTCGCTCATACGTCTCAGCACCCACTGTGCTCAGCACCCGCTGTGCCCGGCTCTACACTTGATGTATGTGAGAGGAGGATGTGATGTGTCAGTGAGCTTTGCAGCCTGGAGGCCATGGGCTGGGCAGTTTCAGGGGGGAGAGGGTGTGACTTTCCCAGTCTCCTGGGATGGGGGCCGGACCTGTTTTCTTTGGGTGATAAAGATGTCAGGGGGGACATCCGTGCTGCATTTATAAAGCAACCTCAAACAGAAAAAAGGTGCCTGTGACATTTCCATTAGTCAACATGGGTGGGGTGTGAACTGCGAAAGAGGCACCTCAGGGGCTAGAGAACCCCAACTGAGGACGTGGGTGTGAGTGGTGCCCACACGTGGGAGAGTGGCCACCACCTGGAGAATGGGAGCCCCGCGGCAGGAAGGAAGGAAGGGTGCCCTGTGTGTTTTTGTCCCTGATTTCACAACGGCTGACGCCTTCACACTGGCTCTTCTTCCTTCTTTAAGCCTCAGCCATTTAGGAGATAAAACGCAGCCCTGAGGCCAAGGCTGTGTGTCAAGCTTCTCAGTTTGGCTCAGCCGGTCTACTGGGAACTCAAAGGGGGAAACACTGAGAAGTAGGGAATACTCATAATCTCCATCATATATATACAAAAAGGTGGAGAAGATCTGCTCTGCCCGGAGGATGGGCCGTGGACACAGCAGGCGGCCACAGGGTGGGGCCACATCTGACAGCTGGTTGGAGCCACTATTTTTTTTCCTGTCAAAATAAATGGGCCTTTTGTGTTGAAAATGATTTCATGGTTTGATTTTCTCTAAAGACATCCAACCCTCATGGACGTTCAGGTGCCACTGAAACCCCCATGGGCTGGCTGTCCTGGGTGACCTTCCAGGGTGGCCAGGGTGGGGGCACCTGCCTCCCTCCTGCAGCCCCACCTACCTGAGAACTGACCTAGCTGGGGTCCCTCAGGTCCCAGGCTTCCTACCACAGGGGCTGAGCGGAGACAGGGCTGGGAAAGGACCGCTGGCCCTCTGGACCCCCGAGGGCCTTGTGATCAGAGGACAACTGCCTGATGCCCGGATATCACCCTTCAAACCCAGGTGTGCTGAGGCCACACCTCACATGGCCGCTCCCAGCCCACGCTGACCGTGGCTGGGATACTAAGGCAGGCCGGTCCTGCGATGTGGGGGCTCCCTGACAGGCACCTTGATTGGGATGCTGCTTTGGACAACAGTCTAAGACCTTCCTTCCTCCTCTCCTTCCCAAGGGTTGACCTACATCTCCATCTGAGGGCTTTCCCAGCCTCTCCCCGTTCTGCACAGGCACCATCTCCAATAAACCTCCCACATACATACCTGCCTCATCTCGGCGTGTGCTTCTCAGAGGACTCAATGGACACAGCTGGAACTGACCGAGTGCCACAAACAGCCCCAGTGTTTATTGCCTAGAGGCCAAGGTCAGTCTTACTCACAGTCTGGGCCAGGGGTGTGGCGTCAGGCCCACTGCCTTATAAGGCTCATGTAATCCTTTGGTCTGGCTCTGCCAAAGCATTAGGGTGAGTTAATTGTTTGACCAAACATAGCAGGCTAATTTTTTATTGTTGTTAATCCTAACTAAAGGATATTTTCCTACTGATTTTTTTTTTTTTTAAGAGAGAGTAGAAGGAAGGGGGAGAGACAGAGAGAGAAACATCGATGTGAGAAACACACATTGATCGGTTGCCTCCCGCGCCTGCCCAGACCCACTGGGACCAGGCCTGCGGGTCGAGCCTGCAACTGAGGTACATGTCATTGACCGGAATCAAACTCGGGACCCTTCAGTCCATAGGCCAACGCTCTACCCACAGAGCCAAACTGGCTAGGGCTAACTTTTAAGTTGATAACTTTGTATGGCCCATGAATAATGTTATAAATATTCAAATGGCCTTTGGCAAAAAAAAAAAAGTTTCCCCATCGTGGATCTATGCCAATGCCTGTCCATAATTGGGATCGTTATTCTGTTCCCTTGTGAAGAGACACAAGTTCTCTCGCGAGAAGGGCACACTGCATCCCCATGCTGCTGTGGAGCCCACCGCAGGGGCTCACACCGAGCCCAGCCTGTAATCCACGTCCCCCCACTGGCCACATGTCCCCACTATGCGCGCCTCCAGGAGCTGGCAATGCCCACATTCCCAAGTGAGAGGTGACGCGTGACTTCACTCTGAAAAGCATAAAGGGCTCCAGGGCTTGGTCAGCAGTTTCTCTTCTTGTTTGAGGTGGAGAACATGATGTTGTTGACCTTAACCAGGGCTTCTGGGTGCCATGAGATTAGAGAAAAAGAGGCAAAAAAATAGAAGCAAACCCACAGATAACCCACATGTTGGGTCAGCTGTCAAGGGATTTAAAAAATAACTATTTAAATATGATAAAGAATTTATAGAAAAGGATAGACAAATCTAGTAAAATAATTCCACAGAAAAATAAAAACTTTACAAAAAAAACAATGGGAAAATTTCAATCGAAGTATAGAGTATCTGAATTGAAGAATTCATTTGCGTAAGTTCAACAGTAGACTGGACACAGGAGAAGAATTGGCGAACTCAAAAGCATGCCAGTAAACATACAATTAGCACATGACCCAGGATTCACACTGTTGGCGTTTCTCCCAGAGAAATAAAAACGAATGTTTACACAAAACTCGCACACGAATGTTCACAGCAGCTTCGTTGATAATAGCCCCACACTGGGAACCACGGAGCTGTGCTTTAAAGGGTGGATGGTTATACAAACTACAGCATGTGTATACCCTGGGTACACCGCAGGGATAAACAGGAATAAACTATTGATAAATGCAACAGCTCGGATGAATTTCAAGGGAATTGTGCTGAGTAAGAAAAGCCAGTCCCAAAGGTTATATACCATATGATTCCATGTATATAACCTTCTTGAAATGACACATTTATAGAGATGAAGAACAGATTAGTGGTTTTCGGGGCTCAGGGCTGGGCTCAGCAGGAGAGTTCTTTCTAGCGATGGAAGTTCCTTCTGAGTGGCCAGATTATTATGATCTCTGAACGTGTAATAATCTGGCCACTCAGTGTATATCCTATATAATAAAAGGCTAATATGCAAATTGTCCCCTTGACCAGGAGTTCGACCAGCAGGCAGGCGGGCCAATTGCCCATGTCCCCTCCCCCTGGCCAGGCTGGCCAGACCCCACCCATGCACAAATTCATGCACCAGGCCTCTAAAATACACACACACACACACACACACACACACACACACACACTGAATGGCCAGCTTATTATGCATTCAGAGATCATAATAATCTGGCCACTCAGTGTGTGTGTGTGTGTGTGTGTGTGTGTGTGTGTGTGTGTGTTGATTTCAGAGATAAAGGGAGAGGGAGAGAGAGATAGAAACATCAATGATGAGAGAATATCATTGACTGGCTGCCTCCTACATGCCTCACACTGGGGATGGAGCCCGCAGCCTGGGCATGTCCCCTGACTGGGAATAAAATCGAGACCTCCTGGTTCATAGGTTGATGCTCAACCACTGAGCCACGCCAGCTGGGCCAGGAGGGGATCTTGTTGTAAGTTCAGTTCTATTTGTATCTCATCTGTGAAGTGGCACAACATTAACTCAAGGAAGACTGTTTTCAGTTAAGGTTGCATGTTATAATATCTAATAACCACTAAAAATAATACAAGAGGTATAATAAACATATCTATTCAATACTCATGACAACTGGGTAGAATGGGCATTACCACTCCATTTTGCTGATAAAGAAACTGAGGCTTGGAGATGCCTAAGTTTCAAATTTTTGGAGCCCCCAAATCTAAGGTCCCCTCCTTCATCCCAAGAGACAATAAACTTTCTCTGTTCAGGGCCAGACTCACAGGGGAAGGAGAGTGGAGAGAGTTGGGGACCAATAAACAAATGTTTGGAGTTAAAGTCGGTCATTTATACACTGAGACAAAGTAGGTCTGTGATTTCACACATCTCATGGGGTGAGGCTGGACTCTAAGACAGGAGCAGGGTGGCCATGGGCGGGGTAGGGCTGCACAGTCTGTAACTGCCAGCTATGGTGTCCTTAGTGACAACCAGCAGCTGGCACTCACACGGTTGTCACTAAGGAGATGTCTGTAAACCCAGATGTTTGCAGACAACTGCGACATTTAGAAGATAAATAAGATAGAGTCTCTATTACAACTACTCAACTATGCAAAACAGCCACAGATAATTCATAAGTAATTTAGCATGACAGTGTGCCAATAAAACTTTATTTACAAACACAGGTGGTGAACCAGATGTTTGGGCCACAGTTTGCCAGGCTCTGCTATTATTCCACCATCCAGTGGATTTTAGTTCTGGCCCAGATAGGGTCATTCTGTCCACCTGGAACCCAGTCTTAGGCACTTCCCTGAAAACAGCTGTGACTTAGATTAATTCTCAAGACTAATTTGCCTCCCCACAACTCCCCACTTACATGGCTGTGAGGCTTATTCTATCAGACAAAAATAAATGACCAGTCCGGCCGGCATGGCCCAGTGGTTGAGCATCAAACTATGAACCAGGAGGTTACCGTTCGATTCCCAGTCAGGGCACATGCCCAGGTCGTGGGCTCAATCCCCAGTGTGGGGTGTGCAGGAGGCAGCCAATCAATGATTCTCTCTCATCATTGATGTTCCTATCTCTCTCTCCCTCTCCCTTCTTCTCTGAAATCAATAATAAATAAGTTAATTAATTAATTAATTAAATGACCAGGTGCCCTCCCCAAAGCAGACCTTTGACTGTGTGGTGTGTGTGTGGTGCTTGTGTGTGCTATGTGTTTTGTGTGTATGTTGTCTGGATGTCTGTTGCATGTGTGTGGTGTGTGTAGTGTGGTATGGTTGTGTTCTATACTGTGTGTGTATGTGTGTATGTGAACATGTGTTGTAGGTGTGGTGTATGTGGTGCATGTGTATGCTATGTGTTTTGGGTATGTGGTGTCCGGATGTGTGTGTGGTGTGATGTGTGTTTGTGTTCTATGTTGTGTGTGTGTATGTGAACATGTGTTGTAGGTGGTGTGTGTGTGTGGATGCGTGTTGAGGTGGAGTGGGGGTGAAGTGTAAACCTCCAGGACAAAATCACAGTGCAGCATTCAGGGATGTGTCAACAGCCGTGACCCTTAGGAAGCAAGAATCTGAAGAATTTCCCAGGTTGCCTGAGGGCATCTGGGAAGCAAGCCTTTCTCTACCTTTCAAAATGCCCCACACCCTCCAAACCAAAAAAAAAACACAAAAACACTCCAAACCCACTCCAAAGCTGACATGTGCGTCTCTCAGAGGAAGGAGAGTGGGCAGAGTTGGGGACCAATAAACAAACATTTGTGTAAGGTTCAAGGTGCAGGAAACGGGAGTCGGAGACCAAGGCATGTTAAAGAGGTTTATTCCACACTAACGAGCAAGATTCATTACGGAGGAGGGTAGAAAAACCAGGATTAGAGGAGGGGGAGGAGGAGAAGCAGCACCCAGTCGGACTGCCTCGCAGACTGAGGAGACAGCAACACGTGCAGCAGTGAACACGCCTTTTGAGGGGAGGAACAGGAAGGGGTTGGGCCCAGGGCAGAACGGGAAGGGGTGGGGCCCAGGGCACTCTGCACGCGCTGATTGGTGGTTGAATGTCTCGGGGATGTCCCGGCGGCCGCCAGTTAAGTCATATGTCATACCCCGCCCATCAGTTGGGGGAAGGGACGATCTATCAGTTTGGAGTTAAAATTGGTCATTTACACACTGACACAAAATAGGTCTGTGATTTCACACATCTCAGGGGATGAGGCTGGAGTCTAGGACAGAAGGCAGGGCGACACCTTAACTCCACACCTACAGGGTAAGGATGCATGAGTCTGCAACTACCAGCTATGCTATGCTGTAGCCACAACCAGCAGCTCGCACAGATTTAGAAGGTAGACAGTTGTCACTGGGGAGATGTCTGTAAACCCAGATGTTAGCAGACAACTGCGACATTTAGAAGATAAGTAAGATACACACTGACAATCAAGCGTTTGGAAATCAGGACTGATCCGGTGGCAGAGGCAACTAGCTGCCCACCAAACAGGGCTCCCCGTGCCTCCTGCGAGTCGTGGCTGGGAAGTGGCTGCCCAGCAGGGCCCACGTCTGCCAGCCCCGAGGGCAGTGACTGAATCCGGCCAAGAGAAGGTGGGCAGAAGTGATGCATGTTGGGGGAGGAAACACATTCCTCTACCCTTCGAGGCTCCTTTGGCTGCTCTAATAATTAAATCTCCACGAGACAGATTAGAGTAACAAGAGAAAATGACCAAACGTAATTACATACACATGTATGGGAGCCCTGCATGCCTGAGAGAGACACATGTGCACAGGGGTTCCAAGACAGAAAGGGGATGCCTACTGGACACTCTAAGCCAGCGATGAGGTAAACCCCAGGGCCTTCAGGGGCAGGAGGTCATTACAGGAACATTAGGGAGCAGATGTTCCCTGATTAGGAGTTTTTCCTGCCCGACCCATAGGTCATATAAAGTTATCTCTGGTGATAACTCTCTGGGCAAGGCCCCAAATTTAAATTCTTTAAGGGAGAGGTAGTGAGCCCCAGGGTCTCAAAATAACTCACACGCCAAAGTAGCCCATCTTAGGGAGGTCTGTTCTGAACCCCTTCTCAGACCTCTTTCAGACCTGACTCATAAACACCTCCTTATGAACGTCCACCTCTCTCCCCGTGTCTGCGACACCTTAACTCCACACCTACACCTTCGTGGTGTCAATATCCAGGGCAACCTTGAACGCCAAGAGCTAAAGATGGTGGAGGCTCCATCATCCTGGCCACTCCCTGAGTCTGGATTCGAGTGGAACAGAACACCCTCGCCTGCTCCCTCCTCCAGAGGAGCAGTCTATGGGAACGAGAAATAAAGCCAGCGGTGTGAGACCACAGAGGTTTAGGGGTTTCATGTTGATAATTTAATTTTTTTTCTTATTAAAGATGATTGGTAGACAGTCGAGCTATTAGCAGCCGACGAAGGTGTAGGCGTGGAGTTAAGATGTTGCAGGTAATGATGAAGTGAGTGAGAACTAAGAATTCTACTGCCTTCACTAAGGGGAACCTAGAGGTTTGCTGCTGACTAGGATGCTAGTGGCTACCTCAGTTTAGGCCGCTGTCACAAAGCGCCATAGATTGGGTGGCTTACAAACAGCAGGCATTTATTTCTCATGGTTCTGGGGGCTGGAAATCTGACCTCAGGTGCCAGTACGGTCGGGTTCTGGTGAGAGCCTAGTTATGCGGACTGCTGGCCTTTGGTGTCCTCACCTGGCAGAGAGCAGAGAGGAAGCAGACTGGTGTCACGGATAAGGGCACTAATCCCATTCATGAGGGCTCCACCCATATGACCTCCTCTAATGCTAATCACCTCCCAAAGCCCCACCTCCCAACATCATTACATCAGGGAGTAAGGTGCCATATAGGAATTTTAGGGGAGACGCAAATATTTAGTCCATAACAGTAGTCAATTAACATATTAATAAAAAACTAAGCTATTTCTTAGAAACTAGGTTAACGACTAGGAGGTTGACAACAGATAATGGAGATATTCGGTGACATTGGCCTAGGTTCCTCTTCTCAGCTATTTCTCTCAGCCTGTGCCTGGTCAGCAGCTGCCCTGTGACCCCATCGGGACCACCTGACACAGCCGGTCTGGCCTGCCCTGGCCTCGACTCATCACCAGGTGTCTGACCTGTGGAGTCAGATGAGACCTGGGTTCAGTGACCTCGGTTCTTGAGTGCTGGCTGAGAAAAGAATTCAGAGCCAAGGCTCAAATTCGATAAGAGATTTACTGGGCAAGCAAAGAGAAAGTACACTCGAGGAATTTCAAGATGCCCTGGTGTGGGCTAGGGCTCCTTTTAGCCCCTCGGAACGGGGGTTAAATGCTTTCCTCTTCCAGCTGACCTACCAGGGCCTGTCCGGTCATCTTCTGTCATTGCGTGGAAGTTAGATGGGCTTCCTCTGTCCCCCTTGTTTTCCGCTAGGGGTGGGGGTCTACCGCAAGGCTTCACCATGTACTAGGGGAGAAAAGGTCAGGAGAATCCCGCCTGCATGACCGGAGGCGTCTAGGGTGGAGAGGGTCCTCAGGGCGAGGTTCTGATTAGCAAACTTATCTCCAATACTTGCTCTGCATTTCTTCCCATTGTGGGTGTCCGGCACAATCTGCCCTGGTGACCTTCTGCACCTGGCCCATCGTCCTTGCTCTGCTCACGTCTGTCTAACTGCTACCACATTTCCAGTGGAAGGGACAGGCCTTTTCCCTGATGAATGACATGCCAGACCCAGTGAAGGACATCACCCACTGGGCAGCCCCACCTCCCCCATTGACCCCACAGTGTCCGTGACACCCACTGTGCACAGCCCTCACCTGTGTCTGAAGAAGAGGGCACCAGACCTGGCTCTCCTGGCTCTGAGGGCGGCCCACGAGGTTGCAGCTGTGGCAGGCGTGGCGATGCATTCTCCTGTGGGTGGGACCACCCCTCAGCCCCTCCAGATGAGGCTCTTCTGTCCTGTGTGGAATGATCTGGGAGGACACTGCCCAAGCTGCTGTGAGGCCAGCAGCTGCCACAGCCCAGGCAGGTCTCCTCACTCCCCCTTCCACAGGATGCTCCGAGAGGTATGTGGGGTTGAGCAAAGGTGACCCCCCGAATTCTAGATCTCACTGATGGGACCCAAAGGGGGCTCTGTATATTTGTTAGAGGTGATGGCTTTGGGGAGTGGTCTGGCCCAGGCTCCCAGAGAGCCCAGTCCTCTCCCCAGACCCGGACTGAGCTGGGTGCCTCGGAACTCGGGGCGGTGCTCACCCAGGTGTGCACCCCCAGCGAGTGTCTCCCTGCCACAGATCAGGAAGGGGGGGCTTGGCAGGGTGCTTTGGGGACGCCTAGAGGAAATGTCAGAAATGGGGCCGCCTTAGAGAACGCAGGAGGTTCGAGGGCTAGCTGGCATAACGGCCTTGGGGAGCAATGCGGAGAATCTTGGCTCTGCCACCTTTTCGAGTGTGGACTTGAGCAAGGCCCCTTCCATGGTAAACACTTAGAATAGGCATTGGCACCAATGGCTCCTCCAGAAATGGTAACTATTCCAGCTGCTGATATCGGGGATCACGCTGTGGCTCCGGCATGCTGGGTGGGGGCGAGGGCATGCTCTTCAGAGGTCAAGCAAGGACTGGAATTCAAGTTCAGGGCCGAGGCGCAGGGGAGTGAGTCACGAGTGCTGGTGTCCAGGCCCCAACTGCAGCGGCCGGGCCGCCACCTCCCCTGTGCCCCTCCCACTGTGAGCAGGCGGAGACTGATGAGGCCTGGAGTGGGGTCAACCTTCTGCACAATCCTCGGCCCACCCTGGGACCGGAGCCTCTGCCCACAGGACTGGCCTTTCCTGGCCGCTCCAGGCTCTCCCTCCCGGCCAGCACCCTGGGGAGATTGCCTTTTGCTCACTGTTCGTCACCCCGGATTCCGGTCTTCAGACTCATCAGCTTGGACGAGAGCCTCCAGCTGCCCACCCTCTGGGCGTCAGACAGGGACCCAGCCGCAGAAGCAGATGGTTCTGCTTGCTCCTCTCGCGGGAGGGAGAGCAGACTCTGCTCGTCAGGGGGGTCACAATGCAGCAAAGTCGCCCCCTGACGCTGCTGGCAGGACCACCGGGTTTTCCTTAAAAGTAGGGGGAGGGGCGCTTTACATGAAATGAACACAGATTGGAGGGCAAGAAGTGTCATCTCTTCTCAAGCAAGTCACAAGCTCTAATGAGCCAGTTTTGTCACTTGTGGAGGGGCCTTCTGGTTTGGTCGGATCCCTCACCTGGAATCCCACGGCACAGCACCGAGCCACAGCCACAGCGAGGGCGGCCAGAGGCAGCCAGCTTGTTCAGACTCCCTCCGGCCCCGTAGCATCAGGCAGGTTCTGCCAACGGGTCCAAAGCCTCCAAGTTCAGCTTCTCTTTTTCCTCCACAGGCCTGGGTCCCATTTGCACCCGGGATGCACCTTCTCTTAAACTTTCCCTTTTTAACTATTTTTAAATGTTTTTTATTGATTTTTAGGTAGAGAGGAAGGGAGCAGGAGAGAGAGACACACATCGATCGGCTGCCTCTTGCACATCCCCTAGTGGGGATCAAGTCAGCAACCAGGGTATGTGCCCTGAGCCCAGGATCTCTTAGTCCAAGCATGCCAGACTCTCGGGAGGGGGGTGGCGGGGTCTCTGAGGCATGCGGCCCGCTGCCCGCGGGCGTTCGTTATGCTTGTCTTAGTCCACGGGGCGACGTTCAATCCACTGAGCAAAAACCAGCTGGGAACTTTCTCTTCTTTTCCACCAAAGATAACAGGCATCAGCCTATTCTTCTTCAGGCAAGATCACTCACTCATAAGCCACTTCCATTTACCGAGAGCTCGCGCCATGCGCTTTACACACATCGTCTCACTTTATCCTCATACCCCGGGCGTTATTTTTACTCCTACTGACAGTTGAGGAATCAAGGTGCAGAGAGGATCCATGGCTTGCCTCGGCCATGAGGTTTTCAGCAACCTAGCCACTGGGTCACACAGCCCAGGTCTGGCTGAGGACAGAGCTCGCGCCCTGGCCCGCCACATCGCCTTGTCCACCAAGAACAGGGGAGTCTCGTGAAAGGAAGGTGTCTTCTGTTCTGTCCTCAGGTTGCAAGATCCTCAGGCTCAGAGGTGAGAGGGAGCTCCCCACACCTGCCCACGCCCAGCGACTGCCAACAGGAGCTTCATGGGCTGGGGTTGGCTGCTTTGGCTTCTGCTTTCCACAGGAGAAGGCGTGTCTTTTCCTAAGGGGGTGGGGAGCACATCTCCATGGCAACCAGATGCCCTGACTGGGAGGAAAAGGACCTCAAGGGGACAGGTCTTCAGCTCATTTGAAGCTTCACAAAATTGTACATTTTGATGTTTTCCTCCCATTTCTGAAATACTACATGGCCAAAAAAAAACCTTGAAGATGCCAAAAAGTGAACAGAGGGAAAAGATAACTTGTAGGACTCTTAACTGGTGATCTGTGGGAAAATTTCCTTCTCTGTAAAGGTCAGAATTTAAAAGGATGGTTGGAATTGCATTTATACGTATACTGCTTTATTCATGAGCAAACCTCCATATTACGTTCTTTCAAAGACCACCCTGCCCAGCTGGAGTGGCTTACTTAGTTGAACCGAAAGGTTGCCGGTTGATTCCCAGTCAGGTCACACATCGGGATAGCAGGTTGAATCCCCGGTCAGGCCACGTACAGAAGGCAACTAACCGATGTTTCTCTCAATTTCCCTTCCTCTCTTTAAGCATGTCCTTGGGTGAGGATTCACACACACACACACACACACACACACACACACACACACACATAACACACCCTGCTTTTCTTACCCAGTGTCCTCAGGTGTGTATGTAGGTTGGGATGAAGCATGCCTGTGCGGCTTTTAGGTCTCAGGGACCATTTCACTCTCCTGGGCAGACAGCTGTGGTACCATTCGCTGTGGGGCTTCCCCGGCACCGCAGGCACAATATCGCTTCACTCATTTCTCGGATAGAAATAATGGCTGACCTTGAGCTTGGGTCTCCTGCTGGGTTGGCAACACCTCTAGCCCTAAGGAACCCGCACTGCCCCTGTCCTGAGGGCGCCGCCCTGACGGCCCGGCTTCCCGGAACCGAGGACCTCACAGGAGGGGAGCCCCAAGTGACTCTGAAATGCTGGCTCTCGGCCAGCACCTCAACTTTCCCAACTGTCGTACTCCAAGCAAGATTCAAGAGGGGACTGGTGGCCCAGAGGGGGCCGGGAGGGGATCTGGAGGCCAGAAGACGTGGGCTTGGATTCTGGCTCTTCTACTTATTAGCTGTGGAAACAGCAGATTACTGAAGCTCGGAGCCAGGGTTTCTTCATATTTATGAGAGATACTTCCTTCCCTCCAGGGTGTTTGTGGGAATGAAATGACATAATGCGAGGGAACTTGTCGAGTCCAGTTTTGACCCAATCGAGGCAGTTAATAAAGAACTGAGGTCACTTCCTCCCCCTCCCCACTCCCAGGGAGGAGAGCTCCCGCTTCGGCTTCCACTGTACTCTCTCCTGGTGCCACTGAGCTCGGGTCCCAAAGCTTCCTGCACTTGGAGAAAGTTCTCCAAAGCCGCGCAGGTCAATCCATGAGCCGTGAGGCTTTCCTGGCCCTGGCTCTGGCTAGACTGTGTGCAGACAGCGGGCTCCCTGCCCTCGTCTTGTTGACAGGGGCAAGACCGCTCGGCTTATGGTAGGAATAAACAAGACAAGCAAAAACACCCTTCACTCCTCGTACCAAATATCCTCACCCGTTTGCTTATATTTCGTAAGTGTTTGCTGGCACATGGCACGGGCTGTGTGCCCTCAGGCCGCTCCGGGAACGCCTTAGGTGCCTGCCTGGAGCTGTGGTCCTGCCTTCCCTTCTGGCCCTAATCTTCCCAGCTCACTCCATCATGCTGCCTTCTGGACCAAAGGCATCCCATGAAGCTGGACATGAGGGAGAGGAAGGACTAGACATCCTGGTTCAAATGCAGCGAAGAACCTGGCGGCTCTCCTGTGGAGCCTTCCAGGTTCCGGATGCCCCAGCAGCCCCTCAGAGGGTCAGTTCGATCAGGATTTCTGGGCATGGGGACCAGGCACGGAATTCAGTCCGAGCCGTGTTTGAGAGCCAGTGACTTAATCGCTGCTGCTAATGGGCTCTGTTCCCCATGCGTCTCACTTTATAGCTTCCACGTGGAGTCAGGCTCACAGCCAACGCTCTGATGGTGATGGAGAGCCTCAGTCTGGTCCTGATTAACTCCAGGATCACACAGCTGTCCCGGAGTCATACATGACAAACACTTTATTGCATTAAGAAAGGCATCTGTTAACTGCTGGGCCGCAGGGGGACCGCACCTGAGGCCACTTCAGAAAAAGGGCAGAGAAAAAACAGATCTTCAGCATCACCAAATGGCTAGCTTCTCCTCCACTCTCCCCATTAATAGTCATCAGTGTTACGGTCCGTTCTGGTGGGAGCACCGAGTGGCTGACGTCACATAAAACCAGGATGATCCTAGCTCACCACCAAGACAGGTGTGTCCCTGGCCACCTCCCAGCAGTGGACTGCAGCGGCTCGAACACAGGAGGCAACGCTGGGTGGCGCCCGTCCCATCCTCTGTGGTGAGCCCGCTCTCCCGCGGCTGGCTCTGGGGACGGTCTCAAAGGCAGCGTTGCCATCTGGGGCCCAGTGAGCAGACTCCCTGCGGGGCTGCGGCGGCTCCGTGATCGGTTCCATCCGAGGCTGGAAGCGGCTTGGTTCCGCCTCGCTGCACAGCAAACGCTCCACCCCGAGGGGGCGGTTAGCCAAGCGGCTCCTCACTCGGGGTAGGAAGTGGTGCTCCGCCCGGCGGGTGGCAGGCGCATCCAGTGGGGCTGGGATGGATGCCACCTACGGGCCAGAGCTGAGGAGCAGTGGGGACTGGCACCACAACATCTGAGGGGTCCAGCGTCCATCCGTGTGCTGGGTGTTTGGGCCCACATGGCTTTCCCATTTGGCCTGAGCGAGGAGCCAGCCACCACGATGCCCGGGCTGTTACCCGTTCAGAGGGACTGTCCATGCTACTCCTGAGCCTCGTGGAGCTGCTCGGTGTACCCACACGTTCCTGGGTGTCCCTGAGGGGTGCCATTTCTGGATCCAGAAGCACCAGGCTGCTCAAGAGGCATGGTGCTGTGCCCATCACTTCCTGTGCCCACCCGGCCGTCACCCGGTGACTTCAATGGGGTCGATGGCTTCCTCCAATGGGTAGTGCGGGGGCTGCCCTCCCCCCTCACTCATCTTTCTCCTCTGCCCACCCTCACCCTGCACCGGGCCACACCACAGGGCGCACTGCTGACGCCCATCTGTTGGAGCGTGAAGGTAAACCTTCAGGACTTCTGCCTTTCCCCGCCCCGGCCAGCATCTTCTTCATCACCCGGGCCTGGACGGAGGTCCCGCGGGGACCCAGCGGGGTCACTCCTGCACCAGGAAGTTGATGAGGGCCGTCCTGGGCGAGAGGAAGGCCTTCTTGATGCTGCGCCCCTGCAGGAGCCTGGCGCCCAGCTCGCTCTGCAGAACGAGCTCCTGGACTCTGTCCTGGTCCCGGGCCGCGTGCTGGGGCACGGGGACTCTGCCGCAGGCTTTGTTGTTGATCTGAGGAGAAAAGCCAGAGGCAGCCGTGCTGAGAGGCCGGCAGCCCGGTGCCCAAACCCACTTCCTGCAAAGGGCCCGCGGTCGGCGTGGGGAAGGAGGAAGGCCAAGGCAGCACCTGGCTTCTTGGAGGACAAAGGGCAATGAGAACGGGAGGAGCGAGAGAAATTGGATGGAGCCTTTCTCAACGCAGTGCTCAGAGAGGGGCCCCTCCATGGCCGGCCTCCACACCATCCCGGCTCCCCCTCTCCTCCCCCCCCATCCCGTCCCCCCATAGGAACCAAGAGCAGCGGAATGAAGCAGAGAGAGGTGGAGCCAGTTGGAAAGGCAGATAATCACCCTGTAAGGTGGGACAGGTTTATGTTCTCACTTTCCAACCTGAGGTCATGAGGGTTCTATGTGCAACATTGGCACACGGTGAGCTCACACAGAGGGGCGGGGGCGGAGGAGGAGGGCGGGCAGGTGGGATGGGCCAGAAAGACCACAGAACCACCAGACAGACAGGACGGGCCCTGCCCTGCAGGCCCGCCTGTGCTGGGGGCTGCAGGAACCACTCACCAGCACGGCCATCTGCACGACGTCGGGCGGCTGCAGGAACTGCGGGTCCACAGACGGCCACGGCTGGAGCAGCACGCCAGCGTCCCAGGCATAGTGGGCGCAGAGCTTCCTGGGCACCAGCGCCAGGCCTGCAAGGTCAAGGCCAGAGGGTCACTGAGTGCACGCGAGGCTCCGGAGGCCGCACCACGGCTTTTCCGAGCCCACCAGGTGCTCCCCACGGACTCCGGCCTGGCTTATACCCAGGCTACAGGCAGCTTTTTCTCACAGTGCCCAGAGCTGTGATGGATGGACACGTGTTCTAGGGAGACCTGGTTGCTGGTCCCTGCAGTTCTGTCGGGGACGGAACGCCTCTGTGCTGAGAGTAGATCCCCAAACCCTGAGCTGCTGGCTTCCTCTCTGGGCGGAAACTACGGTGGTCTGAGGGCCCCACGGGTTCTCTCCACCTCCAGGAGGCGTTCCCGCCAATCATGGGACTGGAGAGAATGACCTTGGCTCAGCGTAGGTCAGACACATGCAGAGGCAGCGGAATGAACCCCCGAGGGCTTCCTGCTGCACCCTGAGCTGGGCCAGCTGTGCCCAGGTGCTCCGTCTGCACCCACAGGGCTGCAGGGCCAGCTGTCGGTGCCCGGGCTTTACCTGGGGAGCCCACAAAGGAAAGCTCTGATTTCGAAGCCTCTGCAGATCCCGTGAGCATAGGAGATGCCCCCGAATGTGCAGGACGCACGTACATAGAAAAACAGATGCCTGGGCATTACTTAAAAACATACACAGTTAGTTTTCCTAATTTTATTCAACCAATCCTCTTCCCTATGGGTCTGTGATGTTTCTTTTACAACATATTATCCTAGAGATGGCTCGGGACTATTCTCTGCGAACCTACTTGACGTGCCCGTCAGCGATGAGGTGGAAACTCGGGCCTCAACGTGAACCAACACACCCTGCTGCCTTCATAGGGAAAGCCTCGACACCAACAGCTATGGCTGTCCTGTCTCCGCTGTGCGCTCAGTGACACCCCTAAGCACAGGCTCCCTATCTCGTCGAGGACTGTGTGCGACAGACCGGCAGGGCCACGGGCCACTCTGAGCAGCACTGGTCCGATTTATCCTGTTGGCCTCGTCTTGATTCTCGCGTTAGTACCACAGGCGTCCCTGCCGCAGCTTTGTCTGTTTTCCTATCGGGCCCTCTGGCAACCCGTGCTGCCCGTCAATCTCGGGGAAGCGACGGCCCCTTGGGCCTGCGATCGAGTGGTGGACAGGACAGGTCCCTGGGCCCCGCTGGCCCCGGGGAGCTGGGGCTCCTGTGCTCGCCAACGAACCTGCTTTGCTTCTAACACATGTGCCTCCAGGCAGAAGCAGGAAGTAGCTACCCGCCTGTTCCTCAGCAGGGAGCCTATTGACACTCACATCTGAGTAGAAGGCGGAGGTCACGGAGCGAGATGGCCATGTCCTTATTCTAGCAGCTGCCCCAGGATGGCGGGCCCTGTGACCCAGCCGCACCGGGAAGAACTCCAGAGCCTCCGCAAGGCATCGCACAGGATGCTGCCAGATGCGAGGACCTTGGCAGAAGCTGTTACAGTTCCCCTTTGAGCGAACGAGGAAGCCCGGCCTTCCTGGAGCAATCCGGATGCGTATTTATAGCGGCCGGGCCGCGAGTTTCCATATGGACGGAGTGGGCCGTCCTGCCAGCGAGGAACAGGAACCCCCACCGGGCCCTGTGCAGACTCCGCCTCCCGCTCTCCTTAGGGAAGCAGAGCCCCTGACATGTGCACAGCAAATACGCCAGTTTCCATACGTCAGGCAGGGCAGGGCGAAGCTGGCCTTGGGGAAGCATGTGGAGAAAGTCCGAGAGCAGCCAGGAAGTGGCAGGCCTGGCACACAAGGCCGCCGCGCAGGGCCAGCCTGGCCCATGGCCCACCCTCTGCCCCCTCTGGGAGAGCTGGTATCACTGACCTTCCCGGGAAATAACGGAATCGAGCCCCCTCCCACTCAGAGAGCCACCAGAAGAGAGTGTCAGGTGGTCATGGCTTCTGTGGATGCCAGGCCTCCCCTGGGCCAACCTCAGGCCTGCCTCATACACACAAGGGCGGACGTGGGGACGCTGTGGCGTCTGACCCCCCTGCCTCGTCCAGCCCTCCAATGCCGAGGAAGTGGACAGGAAGCGAGGCCGCATCACTTAACCTTTGCCCACAGCAGCCCTGCGTGCCCTGGTAATAGACCCAACTTGTTAACACAGGCGTGTGCCTGGCGGCCTGTGGCTAGGACACAGCAGAACTGCAGGCTCAGCGAGTGTCAGCTGGGAGCCTTGATGCCTGGGACCAGGACCCTCGGCTCAGAACAAGTGTTCACACCTGGGACCCTTGGCACCCCCATCTGTCAGAGGGGCGCCCACCGTGGCTGGCATCAGCGTGCGGGACTGAGCTCCAGGACCTGGCTGAGACGTTCAGGGCCTGTTTGTGCCGTTTCCTGGGGAAGAGGTCCCTCACGGGGTCAGAACTGTGTTGTTGGTGAAACTGTTTCCTGGCATCTCACACCTGCAGGCACTTCCCAGCTGCGCTCGGATGGTCCGTGTGCCTCCCCAAGGCCAGCTCCCGCCCTGACCTGCGTGACGTCCAAAAAACTGTCATCTTTGCCGTGCAAATGTCAGGGGCTTCTGCTTCCCTAAAAAGAGCCTGGTGGGAGTTTCAGTTCCTAGCTGGCAGGACAGCCCATTCCCATCGATATGGAAACACTGTTGTTATTTTTATTTATTATTATTATATTTTTAGAGAAAGTGGACGTGACGGGGAGAGACAGAGAACCATCGATGTGAGAGACACATCAATTGGTTGCTTTCTACACGTGTCCCGACTGGGGGTCCAGACACAACAGAAGTACATGCCCTTGATCGGAATCGAACCTGTGACCTTTCAGTCCATGGGCTGGTGATCTAACCACTGAGCACCCAGCCAGGGCTGTCTGGGCCGTCTCTCGAATGCTGCTAGTTCTTACATTTCCTTGCCTCCTTTGTCTTCACTCTTGGAATGTGTTCGACCCTCATCAAGTCCCTACTATTACCTCCTCAACTCCCTTTCCTTCTAAACCACCACCTCAGCGTCACTGAAAATCACAACTCCCCCAGTTCAGGGCTCACAGAATCCTCACTTGGAGCCGGTCAGGACAGCACCCAGTCACCACTTCCTCCTTGTGGTTCCGTCTCTTCGGCTCCCTTTGGTCTTTGAAAGACTGAATGACGTTTCTGGCGGTGTATGTGGCCAATGGCACTTATTTTAGGAGCCGGTGCTCTCCATGTGACTTCCTGAGGCCTCTGGTCGGCACATTTGGGAAGGGCCGCGGTGAGTTCTGCTACTGCTCAGAGGCCCCCCGGATAAAAGCACTGTGTCGACCCAGCATTCTGGGCGGCCCGTCTCCTGCGAGCTCCGGTAAAATGTCCCAGCAGCCACAGGAGACCACTAAACACGAGGTTTGGGGGCCCAGGGCCTGGGGCCCGCACAGCCACCTGCACAGCACCTGTCACTTCATTTCCATTTCCACCAGGGGCCACTGCGGGGTTCAGCACGGCCCTCCTGCACCTGCCGGGCCCGGGGACTCGGGGCGCTACAGAGAAACACACCGACGACCCTTGCTTTCCTAAGTGAACTGAGACTCATTGGGGCAAAATGCTTTAACGGCAAATAAATTCCATTCTTTTCCTTCTAACAAAGAAAAAGGCTAAAACCTTATACTATTTCACGAAATAGTTCCATATTAAAATTACAAAAAATGGAGACAAGAAAAGGAAAAGAATTAACAATTAAAGAAGGTAGAGAGAATGTCCAAATTCTTGTTTTTTTAATATGTCTTTTTAATTGATTTCAGAGAGAAGAAGGGAGAGGGTTAGAGGGATAGAAACATCAATGAGGAGAGAAAATTGACTGGCTGCCTCCTGTACGCCCCACACTGGGGATCGAGCCCCAACCCGGGCATGTGCCCTGACCAGGAACAGGACATGTCTCCTGGTTCATGGGTCGAGACGTTCAACCATTGAGCCACGCTGGCTGGGCTCAAATTATGTCTTAGAAGGAGCAGATGCGGGCACTGCAGCGATGGCCTTTCAGAACCACCAGTGGGCCCTGGAAAACGGCCGCGACAGGTGCCCCAAGACGGCAAAGCACAGGGAAGCCCTGCCTTCGGCTGTCACCTGAGAGCAGGCCTTACGTGGAGGACACAGCCCACCTGCCTGTGCATGGACTCACCAGGAGCGATTACAACAGATCCTCCCACCCCAGAACCCAGAGCCCGATCTCCAAGGGTGGGTGGGCAGAGGTGTCCACATGGAATCACCCGCGCCCTGGGAGCTTGCACCGGCTGCGGTACCCCGCTGAGGGGACAGGGGCCTGCAGCCTCAGTGAGTGCAGTTTAGATCTGCACTGTATGTCCGGGGCCCCTTTCTCCATCTGTGAAGTGGGACGAACCACGAGTTTCTATCTTAAAAACATGACATGGGAGTGCCCTAGCCCGTTTGGCTCAGTGGGGTGTCAGCCTGCGGACTAAAGGGTCCCAGGTTCGATTCCGGCCAAGGGCACGTGCCCGGGTTGTGGACTCGATCCCCTTCAGTAGGGGGCGTGCAGGAGGCAGCCAATCAATGATTCTCTCGCATCACTGATGTTTCTATCTCTCTATCTCTCTCCCTTCCTCTCTGAAATCATTAAAATACATGACATGGGGGCCATGATGTGTGGGCGCCAGGAGGCTGGGTGATGGGGAGGAATATTCTGCGGTGACATCGGTATTCACACTGTCCCAAAGGGGGGGGGGGGGTTCTTCCCCTTTGGGCGGGGTGACCACAAAACACCACTATTCCGAGCACAAGAAAGACGAGCACAGGTGCCAAACCCCGGGCCCCTGGCGGAGGACATCCGAGTCCCGAAGCAAGTTCTGCAAGAGGCTCGAGCACGTTCTGGGGAGTAGTAACCGGTCAGGCGAGGACGTCCACCTACCTGCCCAGAGCTCGGAGGTTATGTGAGGGGCCATCGGGGCGGCCATCACCAGCAGGGCACACAGGGCGTCCTCGAACTCAGGGCTGTGGAGGACGAGCCTCTGAGAAGCTTGCTGCGGGAGAGCAGAGAACAGGGAGGGAAGACTGAGGAGGCGTGTAGGGCACGCATGGCAAGCACGCCCGGACGTAGCTGACGTCCAGACATTCCGCAGGCTGGAAGCAGCCCTCTGGACCAGGCGTACTGGCTCTGGACCAAGAAGGTTCCCCGTTAGACGACAGTGTTAAAAGAGCTTCAGCTGACCAACAGCAAGTCCGCCACTCTTAACCGAGCAGTTCCTGTGCCCTCAGCCCGACGCCCACTCCGTCAGCTCTCACGCTGCCCTCTAAGGGCGGCACTCTTACCCCGCGGGGCAGCGGGAGCCGCTGAGGGTTAGAGGGGAGCCATCTCCCCGGACCCATGGTTAATGCCCACCCCAGTTTTTATCTATCTTCTAACATGGCATGTTTAACTATACTAAAAGTGGCAAGCTTTAGGTAGTGCCATCTAAGTCTCTTCCCCTGTTCTTAAAAGCTTGGAGAGGGCTTCATTATAAAAAGCATGTGTTCACAGTTTTAATAGTTAATAGTTTAAATGTGTTAATACTTTTTCCTTGTCCAAACAGCTAACCCCTTGCCCAAGCTCCATTTGTTGGCAAGTCCTTCACCCAGCAAGAAAAAGGATAGTCCGGGGGGAGGCCAATGGGGGGAAGAAAAAGAAAGGAAAAGGATAGTCCGGGGGGAGGCCAATGGGGGGAAGAAAAAGAAAGGAAAAGGATAGTCCGGGGGGAGGCCAATGGGGGAAAAAAAGGAGACATATGTACTACTATTTGTAATACTTCAAACAATAAAAAAAGAAAGAAAGAAAAAGGATAGTCACTTGCCCCAAGACGATGAGCCTGTCCTGCAAAGTCTGACTTCTGTCCTCAGTGAGAGCAAACCTGACTGGTCTAGGCTACAGGAATTAAAATGTTAATGATGCCGGGGTGCGTGTGCGTGTGCGTGTGCGTGTGCGTGTGTCACAGAAGCCCAGGCAGTGGGACAGGAAGAGGAGGCACAGTGGGAAGGCTCCGAGGCCGGCTGCTCCTGGGGTTGTCGATCCACCACTAGGCCTCTGTGTCCTCATCACCAAAATATGGGGGGGGGGGGGGAGGGGGGCATGGGCGGGGTTAGGACCAGATAATCCTGCGGGATCTTCCAGCGATAAGACGAGGCTGCGGCTATGGACAAAATGCTTCTTTGAGATAAAGAAGGTGACACCGTGGTCCTGCTCAGCCCCCGGCCTGAGCCCTCGCCGGCACCTCGCCACGTGGCAGGAAGCCTCCCGCTCGCCTCGGCTACCAGCCCACCAGGACAGACAGGCCGCTTACCCAGAGGGCCCCGCTGAGTCCCATCAGATGAGAAATGGCGGAGTTCAGAGAGAAGTCCTCCGTGAAGTGGGCCGTCACCTAGGGGTGAAAGTTGAATTATTCACTCTCTTCTGAACTCCTCCAAGCTCTCCACAAAGAAACAGTGAATCGCCCAAAGGTGTGAGCTAAATGAATGCAATCGTAGCTATTTGCACGTGTTCATGGGCTCGACTCTTCACGATAACGTCCCACCCGCACAGAGAGTGTTAAAACCATGTCCGCGTCGTTCGCTCTTCCCCCGCAGCCGGGAGGTGCTGGTGCTCATGGCGGGTCCTTCAGAAAGCACGGGGAGGAGGGGAGGGACCCCTGATGAGCAAACACGGAAACCAGAGCGGACAGGGCACAGGGTAAGGACGCACTTCCCCTCGGCTGCGCGGCTTCGATGCACGAGGAGGAGGATCAGCGCACGGGACAAGGTTAGTCTTCCATTTTCAAATGTGCAGTCGGCATGCGACCACGAATACGACTTGTCAGCTTTGTCCTGTGTGTGTGTGTGTGTGTGTGTGTGTGTGTGTGTGTTTTCCGATTTTGACCACGGGCGAGGAGATAGAGAAAGAACACATCTTTAAGATGTCCAGAGTTCCTGCTGTGTTGAAATAACCCTCTTCTATTATCTGACAGGACAGAAGGACTTGCCAGGCCCAGAGAGAAAGTATGTGGAATGAAAACAATCCCTCAGGCGCCACTCAGGGCACCGCGCGCTCCCCGCCTCCGGTCTCCACGCCAGAGGACCGAGGGCGGAAAGAAAGCTGAGGAGGTGTCCCCAAACGAGACCAGGCTGGACCCGGGGCCACGTCAGGTTACACAAGCCAGAGAGGAACAACGCTCTCCTTCCATGTCCTCGGTTACCAGCGCCCAGAAGTGACCGTGGCTGACTTTATACATTTGAATCAGCACATTAAAACAAAACAAAACAAAAAAACCCCACAGCCCGAGGAGCATTTGGGGTCTTTGGTACCCATTAAAAATGGCTTCAGGGTTCCTAACTGCCTTCTTTCAGAGACTGTGACGTTTTTACCGAGTTCTTAAAAGGTGACTGTCGCCCTGGTGGCTCAGCGGACTGGAGCATCGTCTCGTACACCAGCAGGTGGCAGGCTCAGCTCCCGGTCAGGGCACATACCCAAGTTGTGGGTTAGATCCCCGGTAAGGGCACATACAGGTGACATCACTATCTCTCTCCCTCTCTCTTTCTCGCTTTCTAAAAATCAATTAAAAAAATATTCTCAGGTGAGGATAAAAAAAGTTCCAACTAAAAAAAAAAAAAAGGCAAATATCATTGTATTAGAGCAGATTCCTAGATTAAAAAAATTAAAGGGTTTTGTTATCAATGAAGAATATCTTTAAATGATTTAGACAATAATACACTATTCTCTAAGAATGTAACATGAATAAGTTATTTATTTGCAAACATTAACCCACAATAACTCACACAGATACTGTGTGAAAAAGTCACTGGCTGGGCACGTCCCGCACCAGGGAACTTGGATTCTAGCCTCTCGGTTCCTCACTAGCTGTGTGACTTCCCACAAGACGCTTAACCTCTCTGTGCCTCATCTCTGTCCCCATCTGTAGAATGCAGATGCAAAAGAAGAGCGTCCTTCATGCCCTTTCACCTCTCAAATTCTGCTTCTGTTGCTCTAAGGCAGTGGTCGGCAAACCCATTAGTCAACAGAGCCTAATATCAACAGTAAACGATTGAAATTTCTTTTGAGAGCCAAATTTTTTTAAATGCCACTTCTTCAAAATAGACTCGCCCAGGCCGTGGTATTTTGTGGAAGAGCCACACTCAAGGGGCCAAAGAGCCGCATGTGGCTCGCAAGCCGCCGTTTGCCGACCACTGCTCTAAGGTGTTAGTGTGATCAGCATGATCCTGAGCTGGGCTCTGCCCGCATGTGTTAGGTGCAGACACATGGAGAGCGGGCAGCTCCCTGAGATCTGATGGACAAATGGCGGGCCATCCTTAGAGGGGCCGCCTCCAGAGAGCAAGTCTCCCCACGAGAATGGCTGCACTTCCGCTCCACCTTGGCGAAATATCAAAGCAGTGGATGATCACTCAAGGCCAGTGGGGCCACCCGATGAGGAGGAAGACCCACGTGGGCCCACCGAGAGAAGGTGGCCACACAAACCTCGAGTGCCCGTTAGAGTCGCCCCGTGTCCCCGGGAAGTCTCTGACCTGAGAGATGATGGTGTTCTTGTACGCCCAGAGCTTGCGGGCCTCGGCTCTCTCCTCACTGCTCAGCCCCTGGGGCCTGGGGACCTCCCCGGAAGCCCTGGCCTCAATGAAGCGGGTGGCCAAGGACCACAGCCGCTGCTGCCATCTCAGCACGCCGGGCAGCGCGTCGGCTGCGGTGGTGTCGGTCAATGAGAGAGAAAGAGAGACACGTGGGAATGACGGGGTTACTCCTGAGCCTCGAAAAGCACCTGTGAACTGAGGGCACACTTGGCTGTGCCCCGTGGATGGATCCGCGGGCAGGTGGACGGTCCTCCCTGGCCGCCAGTGTCTGGTAACTGAGACCAGGGCGATTCCCTCAGATCTCAGCGACCCAGACACTCTGAGCACCGGGGGGCAAGGCTGCTGAAAGTGCCCCCCACGACTGTCCCTGCCCCGGGGAGCTCAGAAGCTCAGCCAGGATGTGCGCACTGCGCGCTGCCCGATGAAGTGCCTGTGGCACCCGCAGTGGGTCTGGGACACAGTCCCCATCTCACCTGGGCAGGTAGCACGCAGGGCGGTGGTCTGCAGACCGCTGGGAGCCAACCGCGTACAGCACGAGCTGTTTGCACACGATGTGTCCTTGCCAGACGTGTGGACTGCCTATGTCAACCTTACTCATCCAATCTGGGTGCTGATCTGATTTTCAGGAGAAGCTGAGCGCCTCATCCCATCGCCCTGGATCAAGGGTTAGCCAGATGAAGGCCAGGCCAGTCTTTCCTCTTGGGCCACTGGACGAGGCGTTCCTAAGCCCAATGCACACAGAACTTGGGGAAGGCTCACTAGGAGCAGCTGCCTGGAGGCCGCCTGCAGTGGGGGAGGGAGCAGAACTGCGCCCCCAGATCTGCACTTCCTCATCCCGGGCTCTAATGCAGCAGGGCCAGGACTGGCACCTGTGACGGCCTCTCCGGCCACCCTGCCCACTAGAAGTGAGGTGGCAAACTGCGGGCTAACCCAGGCATTTGCACGCATCTTCCCATCACACGCATGAGGCAGGTCACCGAGGAAGCGTGAATGGCCGCTGGACAGGTACCCAGAACACCCAAATTATTTTACATATTAATTATACGTATTACTTGTAAGTATGTAATATGCATGCCACATAATATCCGTTAAATATGCAATGTGTGTATTAAAGATACTTATGCTATTTATAAGTATATGATGTATACATATAATAACATAATAAATCCAAGATTAGTCTCCTTCATGCCGTTGTAGATTTAAATGGCTTTGAGAGAGACTTCCCCGAGGGGGCTCTGGAGGCTGTGGCAACCGAAGAGGTCACGTAACAGCAGGCCCAGGCCCAGGCAGGGTTTCTGGACTGGTGAGGGTGGTGGCACTTGTAGAAAAAACCCTGTCAGGGCAGATCAGGGGCCCAGGGGCAGCATGGAGGCCAGTCTGGCTCCAAGGTCATGTTCTCAAGGTGGGTCCTCGTGGAACCTGGGACCACGGGCCTGTCGGAGGCAGGCTCCTGGGCCCACCCTGGGACCGTGGCGGCAGGGGTGAGGACGGGGAGTGCGTGATGCCAAGGAGCTCCCAGGTGATTCGGAGGCTCATTCACCTGAGACAATGGGCTCCCAGGGGCACCACCCTGGCTGATGCGGACAGACGGCCACGCGCTTCACGGAGCCCATCTCTAGACCCCTCTCCCACTGCCTTCAGCCAGGACAGCGGCGTACAGGCTGATGGCAAAGGGGGCAGGGCAGGAAGAGGCAGGCGACTTACTCTTGACGTCCCACAAGATGTCCTTCTCCGGGGGGGCGGCGAAGAGGAGGTAGAGGCGGACCGTGTCGATGCCGTACTGCTGCACCACCTCCTCGGGGTCCACCCCGTTGTGCTTGGACTTGCTCATCTTCTCCCAGGTCACCTCCAGCGTCTCCTTTGTTTTTGCATGAACAGGGACAGAACCTAGATCCAAAAGAAAACGTAGGTACAGCGTGTGCAACTCTGCACTGGTTCTACGAAAATACATTCAATAAGGAAATAGCGGGTGAGCAGTTACAAGTGCCCACGGGAACCCCGCTAATTCACTGAACAAGCCCCTCTCGCTCCATCTGCATTCCATTACAAAAAATGTTTTTACGTGAATGAGGCTCACCTCCCTCCACAAATCTTCCTTCATGAATATACAGTTTTTCCTCAACCACAAAATAAGACAAAGCAATCGCTCCTTTTATAAAAGCGTGTGCCGAAAGAGGAAGTAAGAAAGGATAAGAAGGACTCATACGCATTGCTGTTTTCCTTGTGGATTCGGGGTTTCCTATGGGAGCTGACGGCTGACCAGCGAGGCCTCAGAGCAGCACAGCACCCTGCGTCTCGGCCACTGGCCTTCAGGCCTGGTCTTGGTGTCCATGTCTTAGTCACCAATGACCTCGCACTGTCAGGGCCACGGAGCTAACTCACTGAGCTCACCGGAATGTGGTCCCTTGGTGCTGTCAGCGCCGTGCCCTGTTCTTGAAAGTGTCTCCTTCCCACCCACATGCAGTGGCCCAGATGGCGCTGATGGAGGAGGCCTGAAATGGCCATGTTTGGAGGAGGTGACCTGGCTGCCAAGCCCAGTGGCCGGGACCAGGAAGGACATCTGGCCAGGCTAAGCCTCTTTCTCAGGACCTGGAACTAGGAGACAGAAGCTGTTTGGATGGCGTTGGGCACTGCAGCCATAAAAACCTAGAGAGATGGGGCAAGACCTAGCACAGTGGCTCCCTAAGGTCGCTCTGCAAACGGAAATTCGGGGCGAGCAGAATCCAAGCCTGGAAAACAGGACAGAGAGAAGCAGGAAGAGGAACCAGGGGCTGGAGAAGAGGGAGGAGAGAGGAGTGCCCTGGGGACGTCCCCCACGAGGTGGGGCTGCTGGTATTTCCTGCAGCTGCATTGGGGTGATGCCCCCACATCCTTGTGCTAAACCCGTCCAACGCCCAAGGGACCGAAACATGTGCCTAAAAGCCAAGTCCACACTTCACGAGAGGAACACACACTAAGTGGACGGAGCCCTACCCTGCTGATCCTCGGATTCTCTCCCGAGGACAAGTCTCTGTGAGAAGGGAAAGATGCTCACAACACCGGCCTCGGAGCAGAGGGAGGGGTTGGGTGAAGGCTGTGCTGAGGCTCAGGGAACCACTGCCCCCCGGTGCCCGCCACTGCTGCTCCGGGCTGTGCTCGCATATACAGCCCTGCTGTGCAAACCGGGAGAATCAGGAAAAAGGCATCTTTCAGGGCAGGGAAGCTGAGGACTTAAAATGCCCACTCTTGGCAGATGTGGCCCTGAGGTGTCTAGTCTGGCACGTGGCTGGCTGTCAGGCCCCGCTCACGCCCTCGGCTGGTGCCTTTGTGCCCTGACCGCTCCCCTCACAGCTGGATTTATGTGCCCTGGTCAGTGAGATTAGGTCGCCCATCAAGCCCCACAAGGCGGGGAGCGGGGAGGGCACAGCCTCAGGTCCCCCGCCCGGCACTGGAAGAAGGGCACAGTCTCAGGTCCCTTGTCAAGCCCCACCGTCAAGGGGGTGCAGCCTCAGATCCCCCATCAAGCCCGCCTGGGCGGGGGGCGCGGCCTGAGTTCTCCAGCTCCTTTTTCTCCCACGGCGACCATTGCTAACCGGACATATGACTGCTTTGATTCGGTAAGTCATCTACTGCTTGGCGTGGGAGGCTGCCGACCACTGGAGGGGTGTTGGCTTCACCTAATCTCACCCATTACGCGCTGGTTTTCTAGAGAATTCCAGGGCCAGAGTGCTGGGGGTTTCTCACAGCCTCTGTGTCACCACCTTCCGCATTTTTGAACATGTCGTTCACTTTGTGTGCCGGGTGCACAGGACATGTGCTCATCATGCCACCTAAGGAGCCGGTGGGAGGCGCTCTCTCTGAGGAAGAGTGAAGCACAGGGTGGAGGGAGAGGCTTGGGAGAGCGGGGAGGGGAGGGAGGGCTGTCCAGGGAATGAGGGAGGGTGCCCATCAGGCAGCGCTGGACCTGGACGGGTGGCTCTGGGGGCTGCGGGAGCAAGTAGAGAGGTGGCCCCCAGCTCTCCAGTGCGCCTCTAGACCACGTGGCAGAAACGGTGGGGGGACCCCAGTTTCCTGGCTGGGAGCTGTCCCAGAAAGGGGCTGTCAAATACAAACTGGGACAAGAGGCGACGCCCTGCTGGCTCCCTGTTACATACGGATGAACACCTGCCAGTAGCTAACAGGCTGGACTGGATGGGGCTGAGCAGCAGACAGCCAGGCCCAGCCGCCTGCAGAGGGCAGGCCCAGAGCCAGCCGAGGCCGAGACCAGGAGGCCACAGGCCCCTCTCTTGCTTCGCACCCGGCCAAGGCCTTTGTCAGTGGTCTCAGGCCTGGCCTTGGTCCTTTGCACCCACCTGGATGGGACCGGATGGGCCATTCTTACCTGAGAGATCGACTTCCTCTCTCTGTAGATACTGACCAGATGGAAGGCGGAATGTCTGCCCCTTGATAAGGCCTTGGGCCAGCAGCTTATGAAAAGGCTCCCTGAGAAAAGATAGCAGGAAAAGAAAACTGGTGGGACAGGTATTCAAAGCAGCCAGAAAACGGCAATTGGAGGCAGAGGACCACCCTCTCTGAAAACAGGTAGGCCGGGCACTGCCACGGGTAAACCCACCTGAACAAATGGCTCCTTATAGGTAAGTGTAAGAGCCTTGGCCGGGCAGCTCAGTTGGTCAGAGCGTCGTCCCAATACGCCAAGGTTGCGGGTGCAATCTCCAGTCAGGGCACATACAAGAAGCAACCCATGAGTGCGTTCACAAGTCAATGTTTTTTTTCTCTCTCTTTTTTTCCTTCCTTCCTTCCTTCCTTCCTTCCTTCCTTCCTTCCTTCCTTCCTTCCTTCCTCTTTCTTTCTCTCTCTCAAAATACATAAATACATACATACATACATACATAAATAACCAATACATACAATTAAAATAAATAAGTGGTAAAAACATTAAGTCAAACCAGCAGGCACTAACTTCTTTTGGAAGGCCTGGATTTGAGTCTCCATTCTGCCTCTCAAGGAATTGTATGAGCCAAGGCAATTCACTCGTTCTCAGCATCAGCGCTTATCGTAAAGGGGATGCGGTAGAAATCTGCCTCAAAGGGCCGTTGGGGAGATGAGATGGAACGATCGCGTGAAAACACTCGTAAGGTTTAAAGAACCACACGGATGCCGCTGCGTGCTGAGTAGCACAAGGAAGGGCCAGGAGGACACGGACGTTCACGCTGGAGCTGTTCGCATAGTTACTTTCCCCTTAACCTTGCATTCAGGGCCTGCTTTAGACATTTTTAACTCATACAAATTATACACGAACACACCCTTTCTACTCATCAAACACTCCCCCTCCCTTCTCTAGGCCTACTCCCCGCTGAGGAGACAGTTATTCTCAATAGTTTGGTGAATATCCTGGAAAAGCCTGGAGACTTTTTCCAAAACCTTTTCCATACAAACCTGTATATACACATATATGGTTGTAGAGACTTCTGGGTGGATTTAAATCGTTGCGATCATAATGTACATTACTTTGTGGCATTTCACTTAACAATACAAATATCCTTTTTTCCACAGCAGTCTGTATAGATCTGTATCATTTTTTATGTTATTTATTTTTGTTAATCCTCACCAGAGGATTATTTTTCCATTGATTTTTTTTTTTTTTCAGCGAGAGTGGTAGGGAAGGGGGGGAGAGAAAGAGAGAGAGAGAGGAAGAAATATCGATGCGAGAGAGACATATCACCTCCCGCATATGCCCTGACCTGGGCAGGGCATCAAGCCTGCAACAAAGGCATGTGCCCTTAACCAGGAATCGAACCCGGGACCCTGCAGTCTGCTGGCTGATACTCTAACCACTAAGCAACCGGGGAGATGGATGTAGAACACCCATCTCGTGTTCTACAGTACACATGGATTGTAATTTATTTACATTTCCTGTGTTTTCTTTTTCTTAAAAAAAAGTAGCTTTAGTCACACCCTTACTGGCTGACTAGTAAAATACAAACTTTTTCTCTAAAGAGGACAAGTCACGGTTGACCCTCACACTGAATGACTTCATTTCAGGTTTAAAATGTTTATTCTGAAGAGTCCACCTGATTCAGCTTTGAGGCACGTGGGCCAGAGCTCCTCTCACGCCAAGAATGACCTGTGGAGACTTGGCTGCTCCCCGGAGTCCCTGTTGCGTATCCACGAAGACACGGGAGGCTCAGTGGTGTTCCCACGCACGTCGCCCGCGGCCCGCCCTCCCTCTCCACGTGCAAACCTTGGCCTTCGCGTTCACGTACACAGCGTGGCTTTTACGTCGAGGTTCAAAAGACCCAGTAACTTAGGAGGCGGCACCGACCACAAACTTCGCTCTAGGGAAGTAGGCGAGAGGGCTGGCTTTGCTGATTTCACAGGCCCTCGCGTGGCCCACAGCCTCTGGTGCAGAGGAGCTCCGTTACTGACAAGGCCTCCGGACAGGCCCCGGTTCGCACACTGCGCAGCCCCTGTGGCTGCGTGGACAGAGGTGGTTCAAAGGAAACTTTCCAGGGGATTTGGGCGGGGGTGGGGGGGAGGGCGGGCGGGGGTAGAGTGGAACAGAGAGACTGAGGAGGAATGAGATGAGGGTCAGGTAGAAAAAAAGGACCCCTGGCCTGCGTATTTTAAAACCTTGTTATGAGCAGGGTACGTGTGTACGTGCTGCTGCCCGAGCATAGAAACAGAGAGTAACTTCCCCGCAGCAGTGCTGGGTGCGGGAGGATGCGCGGAGGATGCGCTTGCTGCTGCCTCCGGCTCCCGTGCTCCTGCGCTAGGGTGCACCTTCTGGCCTCCCGGCTCTCACTGCGAGTCCATGACTTTGGTCACTCTTAAGAGAGATTTTAAAAAGATGTCTTTGGGGTGGAAGGAGGGAGGGAACAATCCAGATTCCCAAAGATAAAATCACTGGCATTTAATCCTCAGGAAAGGTAGGCGAAGAACGGAACCCCGTTCTCCGTTCTTGCAGTTTATTGAGTGGCGCAACGCCGCCACCTTCTGGGAACGCGCGGGATTGCAACCTTCCCACATGCGAGCCTAACTCCAGCGGGCGGCCAATGCTGCACTCCTCAGGCCTCAGAAACGTAAACCTCTGGGGGTTTTTAAATCCTCACCAGAGGATATTTTCCCACTGATTTTTAAAGAGAGTGGAAGGGAGGAAGGGAGGGAGGGGGAGAGAGAGAAAGAGAGAGAAACCCAAGACCCTTCAGTCCACAGGCCAACACTGTCCACTGAGCCAAACGGGCTAAGGCAAAAAAATCTAACTTTTACATGCAGTTCAGCACACATACTGAAAAGCATATAAATCCTAGGGGGTCAAACTTGATGAATTTTCACAACATAAACACACACACTGGTGTAACCAGCATCCAGGTCAATGACCAGAATGTGACCAACCTGGTGGTTGCAGACCCCCAACCACCTTCCAGGGGCACCACCGTGGGCACCACCAGCCTGGCTGCTGACACCATGGCTTAGTTCTGCCTGTTTCAGAACCACTTCTAGCCCTTCCGGAGTGCAGCAACTCAGGCATGTCCACCCTGGATGGAGGCTGTCCCCAGAACTGGCAGGCGGGACTCAGAGAGCAGGGCAGAATCAAGGCCTGCTCCTTGCAGGAGTCTGTCTTAATTTCTGAAACATGGGGACAGAGATGGTAGCTTAGGCTCGCCGGGCCCTCCTCCCCCAGCCGTCCCTGGCAGCATCGCCCACAGCAGGGATGGTCCTGACCCCCCTCTTCCCAGACATCCCAGATCCTGGCAGCTCTCCCTGGCTGCCTCAGACTGAGCGGTGAATTTTTCTTAGTACCACATTCTCAGAAAGCAGGGTCACCATGTGAATTTATGATTTTTATCCAACAGGTGTCTACTGAGTGCCTCCTATGTGTCTGGTGCTGAGCCAGGCCCTGGGGATGTCCTGGTGGGCAAAGCATACCCACCATCAGGGAGCCAGCCCTGGGCTCTCCCTGTACCAAACCACTGCCCAAGCACCCTGAGAGCTGGGTGTGGGGACCTTTTGCAGGGAGAGGTACACCGATAGATTTCAAACTGTCAACTTCAAGTTCGAAGGAGGAGCAGCAGGAACAAGGGAATGAGAGTGGGAGAGAACCCCGAGTGTTTGCACGGAATTGCATCGTGGGGAAGGGTGCTCCCCAGCTCCTGAACCTGCTCATTCCCGTGATCCCCACCCTGACTCTTCCAGGGCCCCAGCGGGGCTCCACAGGCCTGTGGGTATCTGGTTCTCATTTTCTTGGCTGAAGCCAGCCACATCCGCCCCCATGTGCCGTTTAGCTCTAAATGAGGACTCACCCTCATTTATTCAACACACATCTGAGCAACAACTGGGTGCAGAGCACTCTGCAATTCATCAGAAAGCTCCCAGTAAAATGGGCGCCCGAGACACGCTCATAAATAACACTTGACACCTTCAGGAGGGCACCAGGTGAGAGACAAAGGGCATGGTGCCCGGGGGGCGAGGGTCAAGGGGACATCAAGGGCCCTGCTGGACTTGGAACAATCCTGCTGGAGCAGAGATCACACCACACTGCCGAGTTCGTTACCGAGATGCACAGCTGGCGTAAGGCACTCCCCATTTGTTTGTGCGTGCGTTCACTCATTCATCACAGTGACTGTGGATAGTGGTGGGGAGGGGGGTGTTTAGAAGAAAGCGAAAAGCCTGCAACTCTAAACCATCAACAAACCCCTCTGAAGGGGGACCATTCAGAGTGGGGGCAGCATGTGGGGCGGCTGCCTTGAGGACATGAATTCACATCTGTGCTCCTTACTCTGAGGGCTTCCTCCTTGCTCCTTTCACACCACCGCTGGGGGTGGGCTGCGTTGCTCGCGCTGCAACACAGCTGCGGGCATGCAGAATGGAGCATCTTCGTGCTTCCTCGACCGTCTGGACTGCACTAACTCAGAAAGTACAACTGTACCTTCAGCTGGTCACTGAAGGCACCTTTATCCCACCCACCAAGAAAGGAAGAGAGGGAAGAGAGAAGGGGGGAAGGCAGGAAAGGGAGGGAGTAGCTAATTAACAGAATAAACAAGGAATTGAGAGCATAGATTGATAGGCTCTTTTAAACACCCTTATGCAAATCACTGCCTGCAAGGAATATGCTAAGCAAGATGTGGCTACAAGGATCCCAGGGCTCATAAGGGTCCTAAGCGGTCACTGTGGATGGCCCTGACCTACTTAGAAAGCCCTAGAGAGGCTGCTGCCCACCCTTCGGACCGGGTCTGGTGGCTAGGCTGTAGATCTTGGAAAAAGAAAACAGGAAGCCATGGATCTCTGAGAACATTTCCAGCTTGGACTTTGCAGACTGAGTTCACCTCCGCGGCGTGGACCATTATGTGCACAGCATTCGCCAGTTTTGAAGCTTGAAGCCATGGCTCATTCTTAAAACCTCACCCTTTCTGTTTCCTAGCAGCCAGCCAGCAGCTCACAGGGAGACCTTGTTAACACAGGGAGACGCAAGCGAAGCGTCCCTTCTATTTCCTCCCCTCCCTTCTCCCAGGAGCCCGCTCCGGTGTGCTCAGAAGAGCAGGAGAGAGCCCCCCAAACCGGGCCTGCTGAGCTCCCAGGGTCAGCAGAGGCTGCTAACAGGGGAGCAGCGAACTGTGACCTCCTGGTTCCTGGGTCGATGCTCAACCACTTAGCCACACCATCCGGGCCTCAAATATGGTTTTAACCCACTGAGAAGTCACCAAAGCAGCCAGGCCTTGCCTAGACTTTAAAACAGGTAGCCATGGAATGAGTCGTTGATTCAGTTACTTCCACAAAGAGCTGCTCCGAAGCTGGAGCAACGTGCCCTGCCGTGAAGGAGCCAGAAGTCACTTATAGCCTTTGTGTCTAGACCCAGGTGGGACAGGAGTATTTCTCCTGCTGCACTGGGCCTTGGTACTTGACCTCTATCCGATTCTCCCTACCCCAAGGAGAGCCCTTCCTCTGAAGAACATAAACTTGTATCTGTTTATGTCAAGGGTTCAACTCGATTTATTTAAACCAGGGGTGGGGGACACCCGGCCCGCAGGCTGTGTAAGCCCTGCGGAATCGCTTGGTGTGGCCCTGCCAAGGCTTTAGTTAGGGGTGAGTTAATTAAATGTTTGACCCAATAGAGCAGGCTAATTTTTTATTTTGTTGTTTTGTTAATCCTCACCCGAGGACATTTTCAAATTGATTTTTAGAGAGAGGGGAAGGGAGGGGGAGAGACTGAGAGAGAGAAAAAAACATCAATGTGAGAGAGATACATCACTTGCTTGCCTCCTGCACGCACCCCGACCAGGGCCAGGGACTGAGCCTAACCAACTTATTATTTAAGTTGATAATTTTGTATGGCTCGCGAGTGATGTTACAAATATTCCAATGGCTCTTGGCAGAACAAAGGTCCTCACCCCTGAAAACAAATAGTCTCCGAGAGAGCACACCATCCACTGGTGGCTGAAGCAGGACCCGATGTCCATCCTCGGGGGTGATCTTTATCCAGCGAGGTACAGAGGTTTCCATAGAGAAGGAATCAGAAAGGCAAGGCGGCATCATAAACCCCACAAGCCCTGGTGCAACCACGTGAACTCACTTATCACCTGAGGATTAAAGCTGTCAACATGCTTCGTTCCCGACACGGATCAGTTTATTTTTACATGCAGAGCTCTCTGGGTCTAATGAGAAGAAAATGATTTTGCGTATTTAATTTGTGTCCTGAATTAGTTTTCTGTACAGTAGATTTCCCATCCTTGGGTGCATGCACAGACCGAGGGAGCAGGTCTGAGCTCTCCGTGCGCTGCTTTTTAATGAAACTGTCGCCTGCATTACAGAGGCTTTAAAAGTAACATTTTTTTAGCTGCCAAAAATGTAAAAACACCAATCCTTTGACCCAGCATTCCCGGGTTAGGACGTGAACCTGCAGACAGGATTCCAAATACCTGCCAAGAGTATCGGCAACGAGTCATCAGACTTTTTAATTTTTTTGTAACAGCAACTGAACAAATAGATGACTGCTTAAATAAGTTATGGCATATCCATATGGTGGAACACTATGAATAAGTTAGAAAGAACAGAATATGTATATTTAACCCTCATCTGAGGATATTTTTCCATTGTTTTTTAGAGAGAGTGGAAGAGAGGAAAAGGAGAGAAACATCGATATGAAAGAAACACATCGATTGGTTGCCTCCTGCACAAGCCCCGATGAGGGCCCAGGGCCGGGGAGGAGCCAGCAACCAAGGTACGTGCCCTTGACTGGAACTGAACCCAGGACCCTTCGGTCTGCAGGCTGACGCTCTATCCACTGAGCCATACCAGCTAGGGTAGAACAGAAGATTTTTATGTGCTGATGTGGAAAGATCACTAAGATATATTATTGAATCAAAAAAAGCAAAAGACATACATATAATATATGTAACATGTCAAAATGAGTATATCAATAGAAACATGGAGCTATGCAAATTTTTTGCGGGGGAAGAAATCAAAAGACACTGTTAGCAGGTTGAGGAGAAGTGTGCAGGGAGGAGATTTCAATGTTCCCTTTCTGGGTGGCTAAAATATTTTTAAAAATATATATTTTATTGATTTTTTTACAGAGAGGAAGAGAGAGGGATAGAGAGTTAGAAACATCGATGAGAGAGAGACATCGATCAGCTGCCTCCTGCACGCCCCCCACTGGGGATGTGCCCACAACCCAGGTACATGCCCTTGACCGGAATTGAACCTGGGACCTTTCAGTCCGCAGGCTGATGCTCTATCCACTGAGCCAAACCGGTTAGGGCTAAAATATTTTAATCTTAGACATGCATAATTACTTTCTATTGTTAATCAGGGTTATCTAGCTGGGGAGATAATTAGATATTTTCCTACTTTTCTCTGCAATTAAAAAACAGCCTAAAGGCCCTGGCCAGGTAGCTTAGTTGGTTAGAGCGTTGTCCCGATATGCCAAGGTTGCAGGCTCAATCCCTGGTCAGGGCACATACAAGAATCAACCATTGAATGCATAAATAAGTGGAAAAACAAGCTGATAGCTCTCTCTCTCTCAAATCAATAAATAAAAAATTTAAAAATATTCTAAAAGATGCTGCATTAAAAAAGGACAAATGAAATATGTAAAACATGGTCATCGAGCTGGCAGACTCACAAAAGAGAGCTCATAGTTGGACCTTCACTAAAGAACATGACAGCGATTCTAAAGCATGTGATTTGAAAAAAAGGGACATGACTTCAGATGATAAGATCAGAGATGCAAGAAGGAAGAATGAGAAAAGATATTAGCAATTCCAACCACATTCCCACTAGATACGTCTGGGGATCTGAGAAGCTGAATCTGAAATGTACACGGAAGAACAAAGGTCCAATCACAGCTAAGATACTCCCAGAGAAAAAGAATAAAATAGGAGGACTTCCCTTACTGAATATTAAGACTTATAAAATTAAAATAAATCCAGTAAGTAACTAGCACAGCAAAACACAAATAAACCAATGGAAGGAATCAAGATCCTATAATAGGCCCTTGCATATATGTGAAAACTTGATTTATGAGGGCGAGGACTCTACCGATCAGGGCGGAAATGGATGCTACGGAGACACTAAAAGCAATGAAAGGTTATTAAAATTTACTACATTAAATTATGAGGTTTTGTTCATCAAAAGACATAAAAGTAAGGCAAGCTAAGGACTGGGGAAAAATACTTGCAATTCATACAGCTAAAAAAGCATTAGCATCCAGAATAACTCAAGAATTCCTACAAACAATAGAACACTACCCAGAAGAAATACGGGCAGCCTGGCCAGTGTGCCTCAGTGGTTGAGCACAGACCTATCAACCAGGAGGTCACAATTCCATCGGATCAGGGCACACGCCCGGGTTGCGGTCTCAATCCCCAGTAGGGGGTGTGCAGGAGGCAGCAGATCAATGATTCTCATTCATCATTGATGTTTCTCTCTCTCTCCCTCTCCCTTTCTCTCTGAAATCAATAAAAGTATATTAAAAATAAAAAAGAAATATGAGCAAAGGACACAATCAGGGATCCAGGGTAAGAGGAAACACAGAGGACCATAAACATTAAAAACATGCCAAACTTCAGTAAGTCAGCAGTGTTGTTAATGCACATCTAGCTCACTGAGCAATCCATTCTATAACCACCAGTTTTTCAAAATGTAAAGCTGCTGTCATGATGAAGACACAGATAGAGTAACAGGAGCCCTCATCTCTGCTGTGAGAGAGTGGGTTTATGGAGCCAACACGGTGTTCCTGAGTCAAGCTGAATTGTGCAAACCCCACAAGCGGCAGCTCTACCCTTAGGGACACCCCCGAGAACCGCTGGCACGTGGGCCAGGAGTCACGTACAAGAATGCTCACGGCAGTTTTGTTCAGAACTGCACAAAACAGTCCAGCGACCACTACTGGGGGTAGGGGCACATGAACTGAGTTCTGTGCTAGAATCCACTCCCTGTAACAGACACCACAGCGCGAGAGAGGAACGATACGACGCCGTGCAGCAACATGGATGAACCCAGGAGCGTTGAGCAAGTAAAGCAGGACAGAGCACGTGAAATAAGATCCTACTCAAACACAGGAAAACTAATAGTGCATATTACTGAAATACACACACACACACACACACACACACACACACACAGGTGATACATTTACAAAGAAAAGTAAGAGAGTGAATAATTCAAGATTCAGGGCAGGGTTTGGTTTGCTGGGCGAGGGGTGGTGGTGGAGGAAGAGGGATGTTAGGATTGGAGAGGGCACCCCGGGACTCCAAGGAATCTGTAACACTCTGTTTCTTAAACTGAGAAGGGGGTGCACGGAACTTCATTGTATGCTTTAGGTTGTGTTTGTTTTTTAAAAAATATATTTTATTGATTTTTTAGAGAGAGGAAGGGAGAGGGAGAGAGAGTTAGGAACATCGATGAGAGAGAAACATCAATCAGCTGCCTCTGGCACACACGCAACCAAGGTACATGCCCTTGACCGGAATCGAACCCGGGACCCTTGAGTCCACAGGCCCATGCTCTATCCACTGAGGCAAACCGGTCAGGGCACTTTAAGTTGTTTAGTACATTAAATACATGTAATCTATACTCATAAAAGGGTAATATGCTCATTAGACTGGATAGACTGGACATCTTCTGGATGTCATTCTGGACGTCCTTCCTGACAAAGCCGGGGCCTGGCCCAGGTGAAGCCGCCCGTGGTCCCAGGTGCCTGTGGCTGGCCCAGGCGAAGCCGGCCCGGGTTCTGGGTGCCTGTGGCCAGCCAGAGGGAGGGAAGTTTGGGTCCTGTGTGCCGGAGGAAAGCTAGTTACAACAGCCGGGGGAAGGAAGGCCTACTCTTGCACGAATTTTCATGCATCGGGCCTCTAGTATATATGACATATATACTAGAAAAAGCACACACACATCTTTCTGAACATCCTGGGGACTAGATCACAGGCCAACAGGAAGAGAATTTATCAACGGATTTACAATGTGATTCCCTAGCTTTTAATCCGTTACATATTTTTATCAGAGTGATATATTGAGGCAGGATTCAGTCCAGCTTGAAAACAGAGCTTATACCGAGGGGCCAGAAGATAAATAGGACTGAACATGAGAGGCGACAAAAAGCTGCAGTGAAACATCATAAACCGCTCTTTTCTTGCCTCTCAAGTAAAAATCTCAATTGCTTAAAACTCCGTCTAACAGCGAAGGGATAAAGGCAAGATCTGATGGGAACATGTGTACCACCTCCTACAACAATTAAGCAACAGAAATGCACTTCCAGTGGTTCAGGCTGACCCTGACCGCTAAAATATACTCGAAAACCAGAATTCTGTGACACACATTTACTGGCTTCAGTACGGAAGCCCGCTTTCAGTTGCTGTTCATGGTGCTGAATTCTTTTGCAAAACGGCCTAACTGCTCACCTGTGCTTGACCATTTTTTGGTCATGGCAGAAATGACTGAAGAATCTCGCATAGAACAGGTGCATGACGGCGTGCTCTTTCCCGCCAATGTACAGATCCACAGGCATCCAGTAGTCCGCCAGCGCTGGGCTAAAAGGGCTGGAAGAAAGAGAAATGGTCATTTTTGAAAAACCTGCTTTGCTACAGTTGCATAAATAAGACAGATGGGCTGTAATTTGCATATGCCCTGAAATAAATTATGTCAGAGAAAAACGCTGATTTCTTTTTTAAAATACAATAAGAAAGCCCAGCGGCCATGCTCAGTGGTTGAGCGTGAACCAGGAGGTCACGGTTTGATTCCTGTCGGGGCACATGCCCGGGTGGCATGCTCGATTCCCAGTGTGGAGCATGCAGGAGGCAACCAATCAGTGATTCTCTCTCTTCATTGATGTTTCTATCTCTCTCTCTCCTTTCTTCTCTAAAATCAATAAAAAACAAATACATATATATATGTTAAGAGAAAACCTTATATAACAAAGGAGAAAAAAGTGAGATCAGTGTTAATTTGTAAAATTTATAAAAACTGTGTCAGAAGCCATTATTAACATATTTTAACAAATGCAATTTTCATATAAAATGAGGACAAGATGAAAATATACCAGAAAAAAGAAAAAGGGGCATTTTTGTATAAAGCATGTTGGAATATATAAATTTATTTTAAATTTTATTATAATAGAAATTGAGATTTTTTTAAGTCCTTACCAATAGGGGGCAATGTGGCGTTTACAATGGGGACTATTATCATGCAGACACTAAATGTTTATTTTAAAACAGAAATTCAATCTTATTTTTTAAATGCAGACAGCAAGAGCTTGTATTTGGCTCCTGAATGCAATGAGCAAACTTAGGGTACCTGTCAGAAAAGAGCCCACAACTCCCTGTTACCTAACAGGGACTTTAGTCCACAGAGATCCTAAAAGGAAGGTTTCCTCATACTTCCGGTCCTCAGGGATGCGGGGGAGGGGGGGGGGGAGGGAAGGAGGGGAGAAACCACTTCCTGTGATGATGACTCTTGGAGGTGTGTGAGTGTGCAGAGGTGTGTGTGAGCGTGCAGGTGTGTGTGTGCAGAGGTGTGTGTGTGTGTGCAGGTGTGTGCATGCAGAGGTGTGTGCGTGCAGAGGTGTGTGTGAGCGTGCAGGTGTGTGTGTGCAGAGGTGTGTGTGTGTGCAGGTGTGTGCGTGCAGAGGTGTGTGTGAGCGTGCAGGTGTGTGTGTGCAGAGGTGTGTGTGAGCACGCAGAGGAGTGTGTGAGTGTGCAGAGGTGTGTGCAAAGGTGTGTGTGTGTGTGCAGAGGTGTGAGTGTGAAGAAGGGTGTGTGCATGCAGAGGTGTGTGCGCATGCAGAGGTGTGTGTGAGTGTACAGAGGTGTGTGGGAGTGTGAAGAAGTGTGTGTGTGTGTGTGTGTGTGTGTGTGTGTGTGTGTACATGTGTTGGGGGGCAGTGCTGGCTGGGGACAGACCTCTTCATTCCCAGGGACTGTCCTCACTGAGGCCATCAGTGCAGTATACAGCAGACTTCTGCCTTTGCAGGAGTCTCTCCCACGCCTCTCCCCCCAGCATGGACTCGGCTGGCTCTGGCTCCTGTTGCTAAGCAGGTGAGCCTGTCCAACCACCACGCGTTAGCATCTTACTGCAGCTTGGTCTCTTCTGCAGTCACTCTGCCAGAATTCTAGTAAAATTAAAAAAAAAATTTTTCTTTGTGAAAAATGGTTCCCCAGAGAAATCCAATGGCTGATCCAGGTGATGGAAGAGAAAGGGAAGTTAGGATGGTACTTAGCCCCAAACGAGTGTGGGATAAACTACGGACGGAGATGCAGAAAGCAGCTACAGCTCAGACCTGCAATCTGTCCGGAAACCACCGAGGGAGGCCCAAGCCGGCGCTGAAATGAGCGGCAGACTTTGGGAAGGAAACGAGCTCCTGGCATCCCCAGATTGTCCTCTCTCCGGCAGAGGGTCCCACCACTGTCATTTAGAGTCTCCTCATCTATGCGAAGCTGTTCCTTGCAGGCTCCGAGAGGTGCCCAGCCGGCGTCCCACATCGCAGCGGCTGCTACTAGGTGGACGCACCACAGCGCCTTCTAGAAGGAAGACCCAGGAGAGGGCCCCTCAGTGGGTGAGCCGCGGCCATCCTGGCAGTTCCCAGCCTCAGCAGTCACCCCACGCCCTTTCTGTCTTTGCTGGTTACTGTTCACTCGGGGTCCCGCTCACCTGGCCTGAATCAAAGCCAGAATCGCAATAATGCTGGGCGGGGCGGGGAGCACAGGGGCGCCCGTCTCACTGGAATATTATAAAAAGGGGCCTTTCTATACCTGGGCTCTGGGTTTCAGAGTAATTGTTCTCCTGCAGACAAGAGCGAGCTGGCAAGTCCTCTGAGCACAGTAGTTTTTTTGTAGTTTTTCCTGTGCTCTGCGATTGCTTTCTTTTGTTTCCATTCTCTCTCTACTTATCTACCTACCTCCTGATCGCTTTCCCTCATTTATCTGTTTTTTCAAGGGAACACATGCACACAGATAAAAGCCTAACAGCGCTGCAGGGTTTGACATTCAGAGCAGTGCTCTCCGGCCCCATCCCTTCACTAACCCATTCTCCCCCACACACCCGCCCACTCCTCACCCACGTCTGATTCTCTTAGCTGTTTCTTCTGGCAGTTATTAAAAATACGTGCATACTCCTCATTGATTTATCAGTTTTAGATTTTAATTGTTGACAGTGTGTGATAAGAGATGGTGTTTCTTAGCTCTCATACTCCCTCCTCCTCCCCTCCCTGCATAGTTCCATCATTATTTTCAGTCGAGTAAATGACATTAGAGCTTTATAATCGCATAAATGCAGACCAGTGCGGGGCCAAGGGGGCATGACTCCAGCACTTCCTTCCTTCCCCTGTGCTTTATCGTTCCTGTACTTGGGACTTACTTGGCCACGAAGGATCTAATTCCATCATCTAACAGGCTCCCTCGACAAAATCTGCTTCAAGGAGCAGAGTGACCAACAGCTCGCAGCTGTTCCATCTGTAAATCCACTCGGGTCCAGCCACCGTGGCTCAGTGGTTGAGCGTGGACATATGAGCCAGGAGGTCGCAGTTCGATTCCCGGTTAGGACACACGCCTGGGTTGCAGGCTCGATCCCAGGTGTGGGATGTGCAGGAGGCAGCCAATCAATGATTCTCTCTCATCACTGATGTTTCTATCCCTCTCTCCCTCTCCCTTCCTCCCTGAAATCAATAAAAAAAATATATGTTAAAAAAATAAAAAAATCCACTTGGTGTCCATGCTGTGCCAGAACCAGGGCAGAGTCCTCTTTGCCTGACCTGGGACTCTCCGATGGGCAAGCTTTGCATGAGGCATCCTGTTGGCCTGGCTGAGACAGCCTTGAGCTGCATGGTGGTCTGAGGCTCTTCCTACCCACCCCCGTCCTTCCCTGGGCCCCTTCCCAGGTGTGGGACCAGCTGCACGGTCGACTCCTGCTCCCTCGCCCTTCATTCCTCATAGGCACTTCCCCCAAGCAGTGTCCTGCACATCTAGTCCATGTGGCCTGTGCTTCTGGGAAGTCCCTGGCGGACACGTGCCGAGAGTTGGGCAGGGCTTACCTGTGTGTGTTCCGAGGGTCGGTGTACCTGAAGTAGTACCAGGCGGAATCCACAAAGGTGTCCATCGTGTCTGTCTCTCTCTTGGCTGCGCCCTTGCACCTAGGAAATAAATGAAGTCCGTCCATCGGTTTCTTTAAATATTAATGCAGTGTTCCACCAGCTTTTGCGAAAGCCGTGGTAATGAGGAGGAGTGTGAAATGCCCTCAGAACAACGCACATCAGGGAGGGACCATTCAGAGAAAGCTCTTTTGTGCTGTACCCTCCGTGTTTTAAAGAAATTCTCGGAATAAGGACTTCAGTCTTTAACAATTAAAAGCCTTATTCTCCACTTCTCCGATGGAATCTGGTAGGACATCTAACAACCTAAAGGGACAAGAATAAGTGTCTTTCTTGCGCATTAACTTCTATCTCAGGTGTGTCAACACGCCTCTAGCCAAGCCTCCTTTATGATGCTTCAGAGGCAAATAAATTCACGAAGAGAAGTTGAAAACCAAATGCAGCCAGACGCTGCACTGAAAAATGAACTCGCTTTAAAAATTTGCTCTAGGGGGCAGGGTGCAGAAGTCCGCTGGGTGACCTTGGAAGCTAAATCACCTTGAGGCCCGAAGGCAGAGGCTGTCATGGCCACCTCAAACCAGCCGGCGAGAATCAGCAGCGAGCACCTCCTCCCAGCCGTGCAGCCAGTGGTCGAGTGGGGAGCCTGACGTCGGCCCTGGGTGGCAGTGCGTACACCACCGAAATAGGTAGCCCTGCAAACCAGACACCTCTCCAGAGGGCTACTTAGCACACATTTACCCACACCCGCTAGCTAAACACAGGTTCCTCACAAGAGGGTGAAGGCAGACCTGCTGTTCAAGAAAATCAATGGAGACACTGGGGAGTGAGGGCTGAAAAGAAAAAGCAACCCTCACCCTAGGGATGAAGATGCCCGGGGATGGAGGTCCCACCAGGGCCCCGCGGCTGAGCCAATTGTGAAGCACGTCCCCAGGGTGCTGGGCCTGGGGAGTGAAGGAAGTGGTGCCAAAGCCACATCTTCTAGGGACCCAGGGAGGGTGCCCTTAGTCACGCCTAGCCTAGGAGGGGCTCAGCCTCCCTGAGGACCCACGAGGCCTGGACCAGCCGTGGATGGGTTGAGTCAGCTGTTAACAGTGAAAAGCCGCAGGGGAGGGGGCGGACAGAGCCCAGACTCCACAGTCTACCTTTTGAGGCCCGGAAGCAGGGCCGACCATCCCTCCAGTGCTGCTGTGGGCAGTATATGTCCTCGGCGGTTCTTGGAGGACAAGGAAAGGCATGCGGAGCCACAAAAAGCAGCGATGAAACTTCTGTAGCTTTGGCATGCAAGGGCTCGAGTCTGTTTTTAATTTTTAAATAAAAGAAGGGTTGCATTCATATCTCGCATCTGTGAAGCAGTTCACACCGGCTTTACAAATATTACCGAAGGAAACAGCCACTCCCACCTCCCACTTGTTAAATGGAAGTGGCTGAGCAGAGACAGGAGCCTCAGATATTGGGTCTCTCGGGGGACCCCCCAGGGATCTCCTGCATTTTAGTCAGGGGGCTCCCACTGAGAACAGTGGTGGTCCCTGGGGGTAGGAGCTTATCAGAGAGACCCCGGGAATCCTGCGTCCCACCACCCCGTGCTGCCCTAAGACACCCGCTCAACAGTGCGTCTCTAAGGTAGCGCCAGGCCTTTTTATTTGGAGAGCAGTCGGCTAGAACGCAGAGACTATTCCAGGAAATAACTGGGAGGTATGGGTTACTTCGTCTCCCTCACCATTAGTGCCCTACAAGGCGGGAGGAAAACGCAGGACGCGGCTGGGAAAAGGAGTGACCTCTGGCCGCCCTGGTTTCCTTGTCAGTGGTCATGCTGGGCGTACAGACAAGCAACAAGTTTTCCTGACTCACTAAGTGGGAGGGATCGACGACAGTGACATATCATCATTATCAGCTCCCACAGTGATAATACGACACTGGGTAGCAGGCCCTGACCACGCTTCACAGGCGCCATCTCACTTAATCCCCAGTGACCCTGGGGGCTAAGAGGCGGGTACTACTCATGGCCCCATTTTGCAGATGAGTAACTAGGGCTCAGAGAGATTAAGAAATCCTCCCAAGGTCTTGGAGCTCAGGGGTAAGGACGTCTGTTGGGCTCTGCTGCCTGGGGTCCTCACTACGGTGCCGCCCGCTTGGCCACACTGGCCCGGGGGCTCTCAGCCCTGGTACCAAGGCCTGGCTCTGCCCTCCAGGAACCTGCCTCCGGGGTCGGAAACCTCATTCCTGCTGAGGCCCTGACGACCGTGAATGAGCCCTGAGGGCCATCCACTTCCCCGAAGAAAAGACCTTTGGCACTACTTACCAACAATGAGGGTGCACTAATTTCCTCTCACAGCCCATGCTTCTACCCCAACGTGGTCCAGAGCTTCCCACGTTCCTTCCCACAAGCCCCTCTCAAGTCTCAAGGCTGCCTGTGTGGGGCCCTCGGAGGACTGTGGGCGGGGTGGATGGGAACATCGTGGCAACAGTTCTATTTATTGAGTGTAGGTGCCACATCGGAACAGCCCTTCTGAACAGCCCTTCAGGGGGTTATTTTAGTTCCCGATAAAGAAATCAACGCTCAGAGAAGTCAGAGGACTTTCCCAAGGCCACGCAGCCAGACTGGAATCTCTTCTTGTCTGACTCCCAGGCCTGAAACGTCGTTACCTAAATTATCAACCTTGTGACTCAGCTCTGTGCTGCCAGAGGACTAGGCTATTTCAAAAACACTCTCATCGTGATTTCTCTAGAACAGAGAAAAGGGGCTTTTCCACAGAAGGAAGAAAAACAACCACGGGAACTTGGTATCGATTATTTGTTTACAGAACGAGCAGGTAAGGCATCATCAGAATTACACTTGCGATAGGCTAGTGAGTTGACAGAAAAACACAGTCCCACTTGCAAAACGAGGAGAAGGGAAAGGGGGTAGGTTTCAGTATCGCAGAGCGCGAACCCCGAGCAGGCTGGCTGCGGTAGCCGCTCCTCAGCTCCTGGTGATAAAATCTCCCCGCTGTCAGTCACTGGATGGGAAACCACTCTCTCTCATCTGCAGGCGCTCTTTGGAAGGTAAATGAAAGAGAGTGGTCCCTTGCAAACCTACAAAGACCGTGTGCAGCTTTTCCGTCAGCTGGATCAGATGCTTCTGGGGAAGATGTGGATGGACGTGACTGCTCCCCCATCCCTGCGGCTGGGCCCAGACTCCAGCCCCTTCTCTCAAAGGTCCCAAAAGGCCCTGGCTGGTTTGGCTCAGTGGATAGAGTGTCGGCCTGTGGACTGAAGGGTCCCAGGTTCGATTCCGGCCAAGGACACATGCCCTGGTTGTGGGCTCGATCCCCAGTGGGGGGCGTGCAGGAGGCAGCCAATCAATGATTCTCTCTCATCATTAATGTTTCTCTCTCTCTCTCTCTCCCTTTCCCTTCCTCTCTGATGTCAATAAATATATTTTTTTAAAAAGGTCCCAAAAGACCTACGGTATTCTACCAGCCCAGTGGGAGTCCCAGAAGGGAGCAGAGTTAGCCCAAGAGAAAAGGGAGTCTGAAACCCCAGCAGGGCGCTGGGGCCACAGTCGGTCTCAGCTGGGGGACGTGTTTGCTTACCTGGGGCAGGGGCAGTTCACCCACTCTGACGCCGTGGCCAGTGGGGAGCCTCCCTTGCCAGTGAAAGACGTGATGCTGGGCAAGGTCACAGGCAGGTCCTCCAGCGGCACAGGCACGGGGCCACAGGCCGGGCAGTGGATCATGGGGATCGGGGTGCCCCAGTAGCGCTGCCTGGAGATCAGCCAGTCCTTCAGTTTACCGCTTGTCACATCTCCACCCACTCCCTTCCTCCGGGCTTTCTGAGTCAGGGCCAGAAACGCATCCTGCCGGCTCATACCTGTGAACTGAGAGGGAAAGAAGGGATCCGTTCCTCCCTGCCCAAGAACAAGCATCGTGCCCGAATGGCATGGCTCAGTGGTTGAGTGTCGAGCTATGAACCAGGAGGTCACGGTTCGAATTCCTGGTCAGAGCACATATCCGGGTTAGGGGCTCAATCCCCAGTGTGGGGCGTGTAGGAGGCAGCCGATCAGTGATTCTCTCTCATCATTGATGTTTCTATCACTCTCCCTCTCCCTTCCTCTCTGAAATGAAGAAAACCGCACCCCCACACACACACACTATATATATATATATATATATGTATATGTATATGTGTGTGTGTATATATATATATATATATATGTGTGTGTGTGTGTGTATATATATATATATATATATCAAGCACCGCCTCGTGCCACCACCAGGACTGCTGGGTTTCTCTGGGTTCTATGCACTTTGACCTTTGTGAGCCCAGGTGCCTTTGCCCTTGTGGGCCCCTTCCTCCCGAAGATCATACCAAAAAATTATATTTTTATGATTGTCTGGAATAAAAATAAATGTAATTTTTGCCCTAAAAGTTCACTTTTTTCCTTCTGATTTTAAAAGACAACCTCTGGGGGGCCCTAGGCACTGCATCCACGGGGCCACCCAATGGGTAAGTGGCCCTGGCTCCGGGGCTCCCCAGGCACCCCCTGCTGAGATCATCACACACCAGCATGCAGCTGCCGGTCAAGAACTGCATCATATGCTTTTTTTAAAAATGATTGCTCCTCCATTGGGGGGAAAAGCATTCAGAAAAAAAAATTCAGTATTGCCCCAAAGCAGGCGTGCAGTCAAGCAGGGAAGGGATGGGCCCAGCTTGGAGAACCAGAGCACCCTTTGTACCTAAACGTTTCCATTTTATAGACAGCAGGGCAGAAGAGCCCAGAGAGCAGGAGAGAGAAACTCTTTTCACCGGGCGCCTTTCAGAGGAGGAAGCGAATGAGAAGAACCGGCTTTGTGGCCGGTCAACAACGGGCCCTGTGGGTGCCCTAGAACCGGATCAGGCCCGTGATTGGCCCGGGGGGCACCCAGATAGGTCCGACCTGTCTGCCCTCGAGCAGCTCACAGTCACAAGGCCTAGGAATAAGGGAGCACAGCCATGCTGGTCAAGGGCAGCTCCTTTCAGGAAGGGCCGGAAGTGTCCCCTGGAGTACAGAGCTCTCCCCCAGGACCCAGTTGCACTCTGGGAGACATCCTCCATGTCTCCCACTCCCACTGTCATACATGATTGGGGTGCACATGCTCACAAAGTCTACCTTCCTCCCTGGCCGGGTGGCTCAGTTGGTTAGAGCATCCTACCGATATGCCAAGGTTGTGGGTTTGCTCCCTGGTCAGGGCACACATAAGAAGCAACCAATGAATGCATAAATAAGTGGAACAACAAAGTGATGCTTCTCTCTCCCTAAAAACAAACAAAAAAAAGGAAGTCTATCTCCACACATCACTGCTTTTACATTCCAGAAGCTCATGAGCAAAAGCAAGTTCCTGGAAAAGGTCCTTTTTTCACGCAGAAGAGTCCCAACCTGAAGCCTCGTTACTGTGATAACCATACTCTTCTAGAACTGGGTTCGACGTAGAGTAGATACACCTCTAGACCTTGAAAAAGAATATCCCTTTTGCTTTCACAGCTTAAGCAAGGAGGCTGCGAGACTGTTGGTGTGGGGATGAGTGAGGTGGCAGGCTGTACTTTGCACCAAAGGCAAATGTCTCCTCAGACTCATGGCAAGGTCACGAATTTAGAAGTCAGTCCTCAGGCCCAGGCCACAGGCACCAACCTCAGCGGAGCCGCTCAGCCTCTCCGTGCCGTCTGGCAACGTCTCAATGACTTCGGAGTAGGACAGGCCCAGGGTTTGGGCTGTGACGGTGTCTTCAGAGCTGGTGCAGGGAATTCCTATGAAGAGGGGAAGAAAGGACACACAACGTCTCCTTTGCAAAGGCCCAAACCACAAAACGATCAACAGCACCGACACTCAGTGTCAGCTTCTTCAGGGACGCGCTGCCTTTTTCCACTGCAGAAGCTACAGACGCTCCCCACACTCGCCGGAGAAAGGGGCGCCGTCTTGGAGAAACCACCACCTAACAACCAGCTCACCATCTCGGTATTGTTCCCTTTGCGTCTCCTTCCTTTGCTTAGTTTCGTTTCAGAAATAGTCGTGATTCTAAAATATACAACCTGGGCCTGGCCAGCGTGGCTCAGGGGTGGAGCATCGAACTCTGAACCAGGAGGTCACGGTATGAAAGGGTGCATTCGTGTTCGGGAGGCTTGCTCCCAAGCTCCCTGGTGAGATGGAAGCTCCGTGGCTCCTGTTGCAGAGGAGATTATTGACAGAAAGCACCTCCAAAAGCAAATAAACATTCACGCGGGACCTGAAAGCTGCTGACGGGTGAGGACACGCGGCCAGCGATGGAGTGCTCATGGTCAAGATGGTAAGATTCATTTTTCCACGTGTGCAGTCTGGAACGGCCGGAGCAAGGCTCTCGGGCAGGTGCTGCGCCAGGGAATGTATCTGACCGCGTGAGGAATGCACCGGGCCGCGGTGCTGGCCATGGTGCTGGCCGCGGTGCTGGCCACGGTGCTGGCCATGTGGGCTCAGGACACGGCACTGTTTGTGAAATGCAGGTGAGACGGCAAAATTACCACGTTACCTCTGGCTGGAGTTCTGTTTCAGTTCTTGGAGGGCAAGAGGCAATAACTCAGAAAATGTTAGTTATGTAACTGTGGGAAATCAAGACAACACAGGAGAAATGATTTTCCCAACACACCTAATAAATCAGATGTTTTTTCTTTCAGACACTCAATTTATGTCAGTACTTTGACTCAAAATACAAAAGAGAAAAAAAAAAAAAAAGCCATGCCAGCAAGCGCTGCCGTTATTGTTTATCGTGGCCAGTGGTCTTAATGAATTTTACTAATGATAAAACGCGTATTTCCTTTAACACGCTTTCTAGCCTTCAGCTATCAGAAGAGAATGCCCTGAATGGCTTAATAGCTGTGTTCTGTGTGGGTGTTTCTTCAAGTCACTTTGTCAGAAACGAATCTGAGAACTGTAAGGAAAAACAGGATTTTGATAAGAAATGCTATTTTCTCTGTGTGCCAGGAAACAGAGTGAAATAGCTTTCTTTGCAGGGTCTGGCACTCCGGAGACCAGCTGAGCTACAGTAGGGATGTGAAAAAGAGGCGTGAGGGCAAACCTCGGATGGATTGTCTGAGACTGTGTCCTTGTTCCTTCCAAGACTTCCTGTTGGATGCCAATTGTTTAGAACGCTCAGGGCTCGGCCACTGTGGCTCAGTGGTTGGGTGTCAACCCATGAACCACAAAGTCACTGGTTTGATTCCTGGTCAGGGCATATGCCCGGGTTGCAGGCTCGATCCCCAGTAGGGGACGTGTAGGAGGCAGCCGACTGATCCATGTTTCTCTCTCATCGATGTTTCTGTATCTCCCACTCCTTTCTTCTCTCTCTAAAAAATCAATCAAAACATAATAAAAAAAAAAAATAGAATGCTCATGGTGAGTAAGGCTGCCAAGGATACCCAACTTACCATTCTAAATATGCCTTCCATCGTGCTGCTGTTTCACGATCCTTTTCTTTCTTTTTTTAAAAATATATTTTATTGAATTTTTACAAAGAGGAAGGGAGAGGGATAGAGAGTGAAAAACATCGATGAGAGAGAAACATAGATTCAGCTGCCTTCTGCACACCCCCTACTGGGGATGTGCCCACAACCAAGGTACATGCCCTTGACCGGAATCGAACCCAGGACCCTTGAGTCCGCACTGAGCCAATCTGGCTAGGGCTCATGATCCTTTTCTTGGACAGCTCCAGCTGCCCTCTCCTCAAAGCCCTCACCAAAACCCCAGCCCGCGTGGATGGTTTTTGTGTGGAACCCCCACCTGGGAAGCTGCCATGGCGTCTGAGACCTGAGATGGAATTTTCACCTGAGCTGCACCGTTCCCCACGTTGTAGGTACACATCTCACCAACTAGCTCTGCTGGCAAGATCCTCGGGCCGCCAGACATCTCTGATTATTCTCAATAGCAACTAGCAAGGTGCGATATACCTGATGCTTTCAAAATGTAGTTCTTAAATAAGGGTGATTAAATGAAGGGGGCAATCACTTCTACAAAAAGGCAAGACGGATCATGGCGCCAACAGTCAGCTCTTTCAGTTGATGGCAACAGGCTAGAATTTTAAATCTTTATCGTTGAAAGTATTTCAACGTGTCTCCTTCCCCCCCCCCCCCCGCCCCCATTGATCCCTTACAGCCTGCCCTTGCCCCCACCCCCACACCAGGCCTTTACCACACTATTGTCTGTGTCCATGGGTTATGCATACAAGTTCTCTGGTTAGTCACTTCCCATCCACCCATCCTCTCCCGTCTTCCCTCTGGGATTCGACAGTCTCAGTATTTTGGTTTTAAGCCTGAATTTAATACACAATCCCAACTACATTGCAATAACTACTTACCTATTTTTGAATCCAGAGAGCCCTCAAAGTCAGCGTCGGCCGCGATGACGACAGGGACCTCCTGCTGGGTGAGCATGTTCACAGCGGTCACGGGCGTGAGGCAATCTGAAAATGAGAGTGAAGAACTGTGGATACGGTCAGAGGGCCGCCCGAAGCTCAGGGGAGACAGGCGAGAAAAACAGGCCTTAGAGCGTCCCTGTCTTGCGCTAATTGTCCAAGAGTTTCTTCTTTGAAGGTTTTATTGGATAATTCACACCAGTGGGAATCGAAAGACTAAACAAGTACACGAAATTGTTCACCCATGCTCAGAACCAAAGAAGTGAAAATGGCATTTTTCCTTTCCAGAAGGAGAGAGGACGTTCCCATCACCCCCCTCTTCCTTTTGAAAAACACCTCAAATGGACCGTCGATGAGCAACACAGAAATCGACCTGTGGTACAACTAGGAGACATGTGGAATTCCAAACCATAGCACGTGAAGAGGGAATGGGCCAGCGAGTAGAAAATGACCGAGCAGAGAGAGTTGCAGACGCACAAAGACAAAAGTTTCTTCCCACATACCCTTCCTTCGGAGAAGCAGGAGGGCGTGTTCCAGAAACATGATGGAGGAAGTCACAAAAGGACAGACCTGGGATCCAGGAAGCAGCGGGTCCAGCAAAGGAAAGAGGTAGGTTATTAAGGGCAGAGGGAGGGCCTAGGAGGTCAGGGCGCAGTAGAGGTCCGGAGGGTGACCAGTCACAAGTGATTGGGCCCCAGGGCCCCAGGAAGCCTCTTAGGGGAGCGGGGGAGCCAATACGGGTTGGAACCTGCAGAAACCTGAACCGAGAGGTGTTTTAAAGAGCTGGGAGGGTGTGGGAAGCCTTAGAAATTCAAAGAACACAAAGCAAATGAATAAAACGAGAACATCGTGAACTGCAGGAAAAACAGAAAGTTATAGAAAAAGGAAAATGTGATCACAGTATTCGCGGCTCAGCTGCGAAGATATTTATGTGGTCATTATGAAGCACTTCGTTGGAAACTCAGTCTTAGAGGAAGGTGGTTACAACCGCTGCAGCTGGGTGACAAGCCACACGCACACCAGCCTTCACTACATACACATGGGACTGGAAACACGAGTAAAGACCCAAAGGAAGAAGGGGCGAGAGGAGGAACTCAAGTAGAGAGTTCACTTGAGCTTCTTGTATTAGACGGCTGGATTTTTTTCATCTTCCACATAAAAATTCTGTTTTGCCAATTTCTCAATTAGAAAAACAACTGGTCTTTAAACCTAAATGTCAGCAGATATGCAAGGATTACACAGCAGTAACCCACATGCTTGCCACTCCTGGTCAGAATCTGTTTCTTAAAAAGAGCAAAACTCAAGTCTGAAGTTCCTGATCAGGTCTAGTTTTCCCGTATTTCTCATCAATCCTGTGCCGGCGGCGTGAAGCAGGAAGGCAGGGAAATCATGGAGAGACCCAAAGCAACCGAAGCATGGCTCACGGCAGATAGGCAGAGAGGTGACGCTGACACTTTAGTGATCACAGAGGCAATATTCCGGGCAAAAGGGCGCCCTCTGCTTAGGGCCCCCACTGCAGAGGGCAGGTCCTTCACGCCTTCCGGGAAAACCAACACATGCTCTCGGTATTTAGCACGTCAGGGGGTGTCCGAGCAGGGGTTCCCAGGGGCGACAGTCTGTGGAGGTGGGGTCTGTGGCCACTAGTGTGACCAGGGCTTCCTTTCCGCAGCCCTTGCCATGCACGTCAGCACAGCAGAGCTCCCGAGAGGTCCAGGGCAAAGAAACCTGCTGGCTTCGTCTCTCGCAGGGGACGTGAGCACAGCGGCTCTCCCCTCCCTGCCACCTCCCGGAAGCTAGCAGACAGTTTGGTTCAAGAACAAACCAACCCCCTGCTGCCTGTGGAGGGAGGAGTTAGACAACAGTGAGCAATTAATTATTCAACGTTCTGGAGCTCTGCGTCAATAACGGCCCTTTAGGGAGACCTCGTTTACCCTTTTGGCAAAAACACGCATTGTGCAGGCCACTGGTGACTCAGAGCTGGAATGTGTGGTTCCGAAGCCCCAGGGTCTGAATAATTTAATATTAGGAATGTGGGGAAAGCGTCCAGAAGCCAGCACAGCTTCTAGAACACTGCCCAAAGTTCCCTCTTGATGCTTTTTTTTTTTTAATGTATCTTTATTGTTGAAAGTATTACAGATATCCCTTTTCCCTCACTGACCCCCTCCGACCCTCCTCCCGCCCCCTCCTCCACTGCACTATGTCTGTGTCCATGGGGTATGCATATCCGCATACAAGTTCTTTGGTTAATCTCTATCCACACCCCCCCACACCCCTGAAATATGTCCGTCTGTTGTATGATGCTTTTCATGGTTCCTAGTTCCCATCAAGTCAGGGCTCATGTAACATAACTCAGTCAGAGGCGGTCAGCTGAGAAAGGGAGGCAGTGCCAGTGGTTATGGGAAACTCGACTGCAAGAACTCTACAGGGAGGGACCTTACTTTTTTGCCCTCTTAAAGGAATCTGTGCCAAACAGCCCATTTAGTCCATAGTCAATAACATCAGCAACCCACGTCAGAAATCAGAAAGCTGTGTCTGACTTTGCCACCTTCCAGCAGCTCCCAGAGCTGTTCCGCCCCTCCACGCCGATGACCGCTGTTATTCGGTCTTCACCCGCTCTTAGCGGATGGGGAAGCTGGCAATGCTGCCTCCCCTCTGCCAGTCCATAGCGACCCTGTCCAGGTGCGTCACCCTCTTCCTCAGGGCCAGTCACAAGCGTGAGCTGCCATGACTTTCAGTGGTCATCTCGCTAGCACTCGTAACCCTCAACACCTGACATCCAAGGAAGAACCGAGCCGGCTGGCGATCTGAGCCAGTTGGCAATGGTAAATGGCAACGTTCAGGTTTAAGGTGTAGCCTCAAAGGCCAAAGGAGGCAGAGAGCCCTATTCACACGGTCATTTAAATTCACCTTTTGGGAAATCTGCATCCTACCCCAAGCCATTTGGCCTTGAGTGACGAACGCCACATCAGATGCTAATTAACCTAGGGACTTTGAATAAATTGATATCTGCATAAAGAATAACTCCACTCTGAAAATGAGAATTGGAAAATGCAGAACCAAGTACAATGCTCCGTTGGAATTATTTCAGGGATTATTAGAAAGAGGGGGGATCATTCGGTGCCAAAATGAAACAATCAGACCAAGTCAGACGCGCTGAGTCCCAAATGATGACAAAGACGCTGCTCTCTGCATTTGCTACAGTAACTTCTTCCACATGAAAAGGTTTTAAATGTACATAGCGCCCTTCCCGTCAGGATTCCTTCTCTGATAGCTTGCCAGCTCACGGACCCTCTATTAATATTACCTCATTGTAATCTGTGTCCCCAAATAAACCAGAAGGAAGCAAATCTGAGGGCTAGATGTTCACATTGTTCCGTTTTTCAATGTGAGGTATTATTCGACCACCATGGCCCCGAGGAACCTCAAAATGCTCAAGAAGTAAAAACTATGTGTTTTCCTTGGAAACTGAACAGTTGAAAGGGCCCCAATTTTTTTGAATAGAAAATAGAAGAGAGATAGGGACACTGGACTTTATAAGCACACATTGAAATTTCAACTCAAAAAGGTTTCAATATAAAACAGCAAAAGAGAGGAAACCGAGTTATCTGCGTCTTGTGGCAGAGTGAATTACACACGCATCTGGCCGCCTCCGCCGTGACCCCTGTGAACAGTCATCTCCGTGTCCCTGAGTGTGTGGCAGGTGGCGGCTCTCAGTCAGTGGTCCCGGACTTGAACCCTGGCTCTAAGGCTGCACGTAAACGATCAGGAAACCTGAGCTGGGATGACACTGTCTATCCTTCCAACCTGATGCCAGGAAGTCTTTCATTCTGGTTACCTAAAGAAGAGCAATTATTTTTAAAAAATAAAAGCTTTAAAGCACTATCCAAAACATTTTTTTGTTAAATAAGTCAACTAGATCCCAGTGATTGACTGTGTGTGCTGCAGTTGATACTCTAGAAATATTTTTACAGAAATATTTACATTTCCCCAGAGACCTCCTTCTGATCCAGCCTTCCGCTGGCCAGGATCCATCTCCCCTTCCTCTGGGAAGAGCCTCTGAGTTGGTTTTGCAGACCCCCACCTTCCTCACTGGGTAGTCTTGGTGGTCTATCAGGGAAGGTCCCTGGCCTTCCCTTGGCCAAGAAAAAAGCCAGGGACCCCAGTGATACCAACCAGACAGCTTTCCCTGCAGCAGGAGTCCTGAACCCCATGCCCCAAGCCCCAAGGGTGAGGGCGAGGGTGAGCACATTCCCGCCATCAGTGGCATTCAAGAGATAGAACTAATCCCTGCTGCCCAAGCTCCCAGGGCTGCCGGTCCAAGTCCTCTTGCAGACTGGTTCTCCAAGGGTTCCTCCGGTCAGCAAGCCCCCCACAGCCTTCCAGGAGGCTCCCCTTTCCCTCCGGGTTAGCCAGAGGTGGCTGCTGGCTGGCAGCCACAGGTCCCAACACAGCGGCACTCCCCAAATCCTCACTGACCAAGCATATTCACTAGGCCAACTCCAGGTCCCCTCGGTCCAGTCACTCCAGAGCTCTGTTGAGCAGGACACTGCTCATCTGCTCAGATTACTATGTGAGTCTGTTAAAGTAATAAAATTAAGTTGTTGAAAATGTTGCCTCCATTTCTCAGTGGCTTCCTTCCTGCCCCTGTGCGTACAGTTTTATTTGATGACGGAATTATTAATAAAGCAGAAGATTCTATTTCTATCAGAGAAGAGCTGTAGATCCAGATTCTATTTAAAGGGAAAGCGTTGAGCTTCTAGACAGAAACTCAAAAAGCACACAATCTACTAGCTCAAAGTGAAGCCAGGGGGGTAACTTAACATTCAAAACTCTTTTGTAATCCTCATGCCTTAAAATAAAAAACTAAGGCCAAGTTGAAGACAAATCCCACAAGATGACATGTGAAAGACAGTGAACTTTGAAACACCGTGAGGCATAATATAAGACATGATCCTCCTCCGTCTTAGCCTCAACTTGCCAACTCACCTCTGCCAGGGACTAGTGCCTTCCGCAAGGCGTCCTTCAGAGGGCTGTGCCCGTGTAAAAGCCTGTGGCCGGGAGTGACAGCAACGTGGGATGTGCCATAAATGGCCTCGGGGGTGGCCGTGTAGGCGGTCAGCTTCTCTCCTGTGACTTGCCCGTCCACCTGGCAGGGAGAGAGCAAAGTAGTCATTCCCTTCTCAGTACTCCCTCTGGGCTACTGTGCTCCCCAACCTCATCCCCTTCTCCCCACCCCCTCAACCACAAATAGTGGGGCCAGCTTCTGGCCACAGCCCCAGGGACTGGGGGGTCAGAGATGGACCCGGCAGGGGCAGAGGAGGGCGGAAGAGGAGGATCACAGCTCCTTCTTCAGAAGCCCCGCCTGGTGTCCTCCAGCAGGCCCACTTGGGCCCGGATCGAAGGTGGTCAGAGCATGCTCAGAGAGATGCCGTCACTGCTGGAAATCTCACCACCTGCTCGGAAAAGCAGTGGAAGGAAAAGCCCATGTCAGGGTCTGGTTTTCAAAGGTTTTAAAGCACACACTCTCGGTCTGATGGGGGCTCCCAGGTCTGAGCCCAGAGTGAGCTGGCCACGTGGGTGAAGACATGGCACGGGAATCGTGAGCTCAGCTACAGGCAGCGGGTGCTCAGTGGACACCGGCCACGGCCGTCAGGAGGAAGGAGCCTGGAAAGGTGGGTCAACTCTGTCTCCCGGCTGCTGCCCCCTCTAAGGTTTTGACTGGGACTGAGGTGAGGGAAGGGTTTGGAGCTAAATGAACTGGGCACACAGGTCTTGACTGGGGGAGGCGACATCAGAAAGATAAAAACAACACCCAAGCAGGAAAGGGCAATAGAACAACTTTCCAGCCAGCAGAGACCAAGAGGAAAGTGGAAGGGGACCTTCCAGAGCAGGTGGGCCTTCAGCAGTGACCTTGGGCAGGTCCCCTCTTGTGGACCCTGGGGAAGCCCAGACCCTCACAGCTTCACGTCTGTGTAGTACATGCGCTCGTTAGCCTTGGCTCCCTGTTTTGGGACATGAACCCCCTTGAGGATACAGTGAGAGCTGTGGACCCGCTGCTTAGGAAGTGCCCCACATACGTTCTGCACTTAATTTCAGGGAGTTCATGGACCCACCAGAACACCCTCTAGATCTGTGCTGTCCAACGTGGTAGCTGGAGCTACGTGCGGCCACGAGCACTTGAAATGCAGGTGCCGTAAGAGGACAACGGCAGGATTTGAAGACTTCGTACTGAAACAGGAGTGTTAACAATAGTTAAACACTTCATACTTTTTTTTTTTAATTGCTCATATCTTAAAACAGTAACACTCTGAATAGAATGGGTTGAACAGAACATGCTATTAAAATTAATTGCACCTGTTTCTTTGCACTGTAAAAGGTTGCGGCCACTGGGAAATGTGAAATTATGAGTGGGACTCCCGCACTTTCCGCTGGACACGCTGCCGTGGAGCCTCAGGTGCTGGGCTGGTCAAGGGGTTGCAACAGAGCAGAGGGCCTGGCCAGCACTAACTGCTGGGAAGGCTCTGCCGCTCACCTTTAAGGTGAAGTCCAGGTGGCAGCCCACACAGTCCCCGATCCAGTGGGCCTGCATGCCTTTGATTCCATACCACTCCGGGAGGTCTGCCAACGCGTCCCGCATGGCCTGGAGGGATGAGAGAGAAAGGAGAGCGAGATGCACAGGTTTGAGAAAGTGAATGATTCGGGGCTTGCTGAGGAAGGACTGGAGCGGGGAGGGGGACCCAGGGGGAGACTTAGGAATTAGGCCTCTTCTTATTCGCTTGCCAATCAGAGGGGCCCAACAGAGGTGAGAAGCAGAGGTGCTTGCTCATCAGGACTCAGTTTCATGCGATGGGTCTGGCCAACGTCTCTGTTCACTGGGGGCCTGGGCATATGCAAAGCAGGATGTGCCAGAGCCCCTAACATGAAGGTTAAATACAGTCATTCCCCCTTTTCCGTGGGGGATGCGACCCAAGACCCCAGTAGATGCCTGAAACCGCAGATGGTACAGAACCCAATATATACTATGGTTTTCCTATGTGCACATTCCTATGATAAAGTTTAGTTAATAAAGCAGCATAGTAAGAGATTAACAACAACAACTAATATTAAAATAGAACAATTGTAACAATAAAAGTTGTATGAATGTAGGCCTCTCTCTGTGGTAACTGCTAAGTGACTAGAGGGCAAGTAGCATATACAGCATAGGACAAAAGGGATGATTCACATCCTGGGCGGGATGGGGAGTGAATGAGCAAGATTTCCTCCTGCTACTCAGGACAAGGAGCAATTTAAAACCTGTGACAGCACCTGCCGCCTCTCCCATCCCCTGCTTTGCCTCTCCCATCCCCTGCTTTGCGGAGCCACAGCTGATAAGCCCTCTGGGTGAGTTTTCCTCTAGGTTGCATTGTCTAGGCTGGGAGACTTCTGGTGGAGGCACTTTGCTTAAAATAGTCAGATCTCAGAGAGGACAAAAGATTGAAATAGAATGAAATGGGAATATTTTGATATGCTAATTATGGGAGAGAGAAACCCTCCTGCTTAATGCCTTACCAAATTTATGAATATTTTAAAAAAAACGAAAGCAATTTAAAAATAAACCAAATGAAATCAACATCGTGAGAATAACCCAGGAAGCCCTTTTTAGTCCCCACTGAGAAATGAACATTATTCATGGCTGGTTTTTGATGAACACCTGCTCTGAGCAGCCTCTCCCTCATCCCACATGAACAAGAGGGTGGTGAGTATTCACAACCCTACAGTTGTTTGGTCTCAAGACCTGTTTTTATTTGTTTGTTTGATTTAGGTTTTCGTTGAGATGACAGCCTTCCCCCCTTTTTTGGTGTTGCAATTACAGTGGTAGTACACGGGATTCATCTCATTTCATGCCCTTACATTTGGCAAACAATTGGCAGAGACTCCCTCCCCCACCCTGGCCAACCTGGAATTATGGAAATCTTACTGGTTCACAGAATCCCAAAACCTTGGGTGAGAGCAGGTTTTGAGACTCTTTTTTTGAAAGGGCTATAAGATGCCTTTTCAGATAAAATGGAGGGAACCCAGCATGTAAGAGCTGAAAGCTGAGCTATGCTGGGAGATGCCCTGTGCTCTCTCCGAGCCCTCTCCATCAAATCCCAGAGCTTGGGCACAATTTGGAAGCCGTTCACTTATTCAGCTCCCCTCATTTAACAAATGAAAAAATGGCTCACTCAACCAAGTCAGCGGTAGACCCAATATCATGAATGATCCAAATCTTCAGATTGGATAAACTGTGCTCAGTTTCCTGGTCTCTTTAGGTAAATTAAACAAAAGATAACGTCTTCCATATGTAAAACCTAGAAGTTAATTATATAAGTGGGCTTCTCATTCCATGTATTACAAATAATTCCTGTATTTAATGCTCATCTGAAGCCACATTAAAGTTGCCCAGTGGTTACTGCTGAGCACTTAGAGACATCCTGTGGTTTACCAAAAGGCCTCATAATCACTTAGTTGCGATCGGTCTGCAAACATGGCTATGGTAGCCCTGTATGTACCCTGTGGATGAGGATGCTGTAAGGAGTTGAACTGAACGGCCTATTAACGAGTCTGACTATGAGCCCACGTTTAAGAACAGGAAGTAGAAGGAGACAGGCTGAAGCTCACATCCAATCAAAAGAGGCTTTCGTAACACTAAATATAATCAGGAATAAGAAAGAGGAAGATTTAAAATAAAAAGCTGAGGATAAAAAGAAAATTAGATATTACCTGGCCAATCAGACTCTTTCTTCAAAGACACAGAAATAAGGCCAGAAATAAATCCGTACTTCCCCAGGGAAGACAGTAAGTGCGTTAACACATTAACCACCACATGCGATGGGACCACAAGTGAGGATTCTAGAAGGAGTGGTTTTAAAACATGATATATTTCAGAAGACCTTGGATGAACAAACGCAGGCAAAATGAGAAATCCAGACCTTTTAAAACCATTAGCTTAGATTTATTAGCTCCCATGGGGGGCTGCAAAGCCAGGACCTGGAGAGCTGGGCATAGATTTGAGACAGAATGAAAGAGACAAGATGAAATGGGGACACTTAATTAAAACGGGTACTTTTTAAAAGCTTAACACTTAGCCTCCTTCTGAATCAGTGTGGTTTGATTAGCAATTACTTATGTATTACAATCTGTATGTTTTTTTCTAAAACTTTCTCTTGTTGCCAAGGTTTCTTTAGTCTTCTTTTAAAAAAATCTTTGCAGTGCATTCACTCCAAAAGCACAGTGTATATTTGAGTTCTAATAAAGGCAAATCAATTCCGAAAGCAGTAAGATGTTTAACAATCTAGATATCCTCTCTAGAATATGCTAGAGGAATAAACCTTCTCTCATCCTCTTGCAGGAAGTTAGGCACAAAGATTTATCCATTAAAAATCTCATTTGGCAGGATGTTTACCTCCCTCTGACAGCCCATGTTAACTTCTCTTCTGAAATGTTTTATGTATGCCTAGCGAAATCCATTTGTTGTGACTCTCAGGGCAAAAGATTTATTTACAAATACAGTTCGCTCTTTTCAAAAAAATTTTTACTGCTGAAAGTTTCACATATGTCCCCTCTTTTTCCCCCCATCGACCCCCTCCAGCCCACACCCTTCCCCTCACCCCCCTCCCCCCGCCCCGCCAGTTGGCTCTCCAAGAGTGCCAGTCCCAGGGACGTGCTACTAACCCAGAAGGGAAACAATCACGTGTAAGCGAGGCGTCCTGCTAATGAGGTGTGCCTGGGCAGCAGGTTTAGGCTCGAGGGGTAGCAGGGGCAAAGGACAAGAGGTGCCCACCAGCCCACACAGACAGCAAGGGGGCATCTCAGGGCCATGCGAAAGGGCTACCCACGTGTAGCTTCCCAGCGGCTGGGAGGATGGACGTGCCTCCTGGGTGGGGCCATCGGGGCGGTCCCCCCGTGCTTGCTCTGTGGGAGAGCATGTGCAGAAGGAACCCTGGAAGCCAGACAGGCTAACCTCTTTGCACCCACAAAGCCACGTTCTCACGACGGCCACACTGAGCAGCCTTTCCCACCCCTTCCCACCGCCTTGTCAGCAGCAGGACTGTTCTAAGGCCACTGACTTCCAGGAGACAGCGCTGGAGGCTCTGAAATGTCACCACCACCCTCCTAACGACGCAGATGACAGAGGCCAAGCTCTCCCAACGACAGAGCCACCTGTCTGATGAGCCAGCTTCCGATTCCCAGAGGCCACCACCTCATCTCACTGCCTGTGGTACCCAGGGCAGAGAGAGGCTGGGCCTGCACCCCATCATGGCCTGAAAGGGCAGCTCTGTTCCGGGAAAGAATAAAATGGAGACAGCCGTCCCGGGGGACATTCTGCTCAATTACCTTCAACTTGGAAGCTTGCCTATAAATAAATGTAAAGCTTGCCAGAACGTAAGACCATCCTTTTCCCAAGACTCTCGGGTCTGAAGACGTGTAAATAAAGGCCATCGTAACCCAGCTATTAGGCTGCTTTGTTTTGTGGCTCTCAAAATGACAAGAGTCATCATGAAAATTTTGGAAAAGACAGAAAGGATGAAGAAAAATGCCAATTACACAAGACCATTTAAGCACCCAGGGTGACCACCGCTAATACTTTATATTCTGAATTCCCATCCTACTTGCTCCCATCTTCCCTGGACTCTAAGATGCAAGTTTTCCCACGGCCCCTGAAACTGGGCCGGGCCTTGCAGTCAGTGGTGTCTCTGATTGACAGCGTTTTTCTTTCTCAGTGGAGCATAACATCTAAAACCAATGGTGTTAGAACTGAACAAATACAGTGGGAGTGTGTGTGCCGGTGTATGCATTCTTACACAGTTAAGACCATGCTCTTAACATGTTCTTTTTAACTAGAGTCTGCATTTTACCAAGGTCTATAACTTATCGCAGTCCTGGAAGTGATCAAGTCTCTATTTTGAGCAAAGCTGATCCTTAGAGCTAACCACCTGGAATAGTAAGCAAACCACAAGAAACAAGGTACTGTGGGACACTGTCCCTTTCTAGAAGAGGAGACTTATTTTGAAAACAAAACAATGTACTATGGAGCCATATGTATCTGTTGTGACTGTTTCCTTAACAGCAGCGGCGGCCACGGGCTCAGCCTCCTGCTCCCCGAAGGCCCCGGGATAAGGACAGGGCGCTGGGCCGGAGAATAACGATGCAGGACATGACCCAGCTCCAGCTCCGAGAGGCCAGCAGGCCAATTCCGTCAGGAACAAACTAGAAAACCTCTAATCACCGCGCTCGCCATTACCGGCCTTTGTGCCCTCCCCGTACCTATCACATTTCCTGACTTGCTAAGGCCCTGCCTTCCTGCCACGCACACAGACTGTCTGCCTTCCCCACGAGGGTCTCGCTTGGTTGCTTGGGAACCAGTGCTCACGAGCAGGTGGAAGGACGCAGGTCCGGGACTGAGGGCACTCCGGCCGGGCCTGGCTTTCCTGGGCTCGGGGTGACTCAGGTATACAGCGAGGGATGGGCTGGCTCAGTCATTTTTCAGGACACCTCTGCTGGCAATCAGCGCCCTAGGCAGCAGGAGGAGGACAGGATGTGCGCGGCTTGAAATAAAGCAACACCTTATCCCTCGGTTTTAATTTGGTTTCAGACATCGGATTGATTTTGTAACTCCGAGCAGCAGCGAAGGCATGAGGTTTGTTTTTTTCCTGCCATTTGTTTCTCAGATCAGGACAGGGATTCAAAAGCTTGGGGGACTCTGAGCTAAAGGTAGGGGAACCTGCTCAGGGTTCCCTCAAGTGTCCTCTAGCTTTAAAACCCAAATGTCTCCCTGAGCTAACGAGGCTCATTGGGGACCCTCACCAGCTCTCCCTGGCACACCCAGCAGCCCCACTTCCCTCAACAAGGGGCTGAAAAGTTCCCTGCGCCTGGAGTCCATGCTCACAGTGCTGCCCCGGTCGAGACCACATGCAGATGTGACTGGGCAGTGGTACGGACGTTCTGGAGGTGGGCAGAAGGCTCTGCCTTTAGGGAGAAGAAACCTAATCGTCTGTATCATCTAGAAACCCCAGAGGTTTCTAATCCCAGGGCCAGGCCCAGCCCTGCACCAGCTCTGGTGACTTTCCCAGGCAGGAGCTCCCAGCTGCTTCCTGCTGGCTGGGGCTGGACAGGGACACCTGTCTGATCCGCTCCGGGCAGCCCCCTGCTCGCCTGGGACATGCTGGCAACTGTCAGCCTCAAGCGCCGACTTTCCTTGAGTCTCGGCCCCGCTCCCACTCCTGAACTTGAGGGGTGGGTGGGGATGGCTCCCCCTGTGCCCCATGGATCCCCCTTCCCCCAAGGAGGGCTGAGAGGACAGGACAGGATGGAAGGTGAACTGCGTTCACCCTCAGGCTTAGGAGAGGAAAGATCCTGGAGCGGCGGGTTACAGAGGAGAGAAGCTATCACACAAGAGGAGGAGACTAACAGCTCCCTCACTCTGTGCGACAGGGAGCGTGAACCGATCCCAGGACAGAAGCGTCTGCTGTTTCCAGAGGGGACAGTGGTTCCAGCGGGACGCTCGCTCGGGGCTGAAAGTGCCAGCCAGGGCCAGAGCTGAGCGCTGGGGCTTGCTGCCACTCGGGAGTTACAAGGGGGGAAGCATGAGGCCAGCCCAGCCCTGAATGACCGCAGAGGGACATGGTGGAGAGGAAGGCAGTAATAGCTCTAAGGCCCCGGGGCTGGTGAGAGGGAACCCTCACAGTAGACGAACCCTCGCAGTAGACGAGCCCTCGCATGACCACATGACATCTGGCTCCGCCCGAGTCCTCACAGCCTTTATCCCAACACCCTGCAGGTAAGCTGATGGCTCCTTAAACCTTTCTCACTTGCTCCTCTTGGTTCTCGGAAACTTTGCCCCCTTAGCCAACATCGCCCTTGTTGGCACACATGTGAAGACCCAAGCTGCACACACGGGAGGGGGCAGGGACCACGGGCTCTCCTGGAGGCAGGAGGCAGGGTGGGGCCAAGTCGCCAACCTCACTGGCCAGTCCATCTGCAACGCTTTCTGGGCGGGGCAGGGTGACAGCTGCTGTTACCGGAGGCCTTTCCTGGCAGTACCCATGAGCCAGCCTCTGCTCTGGGGCCAAGGGAGGGTCTGAGACAGCCAGGGAACAGGCCCAACTTCCCAGAGAAACCCAGACGCTTTCACGAGCCACTCTGGGCTCAGGACCGGAGCCAGGCTGCCCAAGGGTCCCAGAGTGCCAGGGACTCTCAGACCCCAGGGGTGTGGGCTGGATACATATCTGCCCCATTGTTCCTCCTGTGCCTCCCCACAAGCTCCTGCCCCGCACCCCACCTCCCCTCCCTCACCATCTCTCCAGCCCCTACCTTCACTTTTTGCAGGCCCAAACAGGACCGGTGCATTCTTCCAAAGGCATCTCTGCTTCACTGGCAAGGTCCCAGGAGGGGCAGGGAAAGGGGGATAGTACCTCCCATCCCCCTGACTTCATATGGGCTCATGGTTGCCCCTCTGCTTCTGGCCAACAGAACTGTCCTTAGAAATACTGTGAGGCGTGAGTTTCCTGCACATCTGGAAGGGAACAGAGCGCGCCCTTGCAAACATCCTGCACTCCCTGTCTCCTCACCTACTCCAGGATGCCTTCCCAGCCCCTGGGTAGACCCAGGCTCCTCATGGCCTCCCATGCACTGTCCTGCAGGTGGTGTGATCCCCCTGGGCTGTGTGTGGCCGTTCCCATCTGCCACTGTCTCCCACATTAGCCTCCAAGCTCCGTAGGAGCAGAGACCTCGCTGTGCTCTTCTGTATTCTGAGCACCTCGCGTGGGGTCTGGCCAGGCACTCAGTAACATCTGGGGAAAGAATGGGCGGATTCAGACTACCTGAGACTCGGTACAGACTGAGCTCAGGCACTCAGATTGGAATCCCAGTGCTATTACTTATTAGCAGTGTGAGCCTCAGTTTCCTCATCAGTAAAATGGGAATAACAGGAGGACCACCCTCAAAGGACTGATGTCAGGGTTAAATAAGATGGTGAGGTAAAGGCCTGAGCACTGATCGGATCGGGGCAAGCAGGGAGGAGTGCAAGATGTGGACCTGCTCATGTCCCAGCAGTCACCAGGGAATTCCTAAAAACTTGGAAACTATAACCACCATCGTGGGCTGGACTAAGCCCGTTGGGGCGTGGTCATGTCCATCGTAACACCAGGAGGAGCCCAGGAATAGTGGCCCTGAGCCGGGTCCTGCGAGGAAACAGGCTCTGGGGGCCACAGGAGGCAGCTGCAGAAATCAAAACCACGGATCGATTAGAAAAGCTCAAATGGGAAGCCGAGGTCGCTTCTGGTTGTCACCTGCTGTCAGGAACCGGGCGTTGGCTCCACCACACTCCGAGCCTTTTACATTCTGTCTGTAAGGCTCCATCCGCCTCCCCTCCAGCGTGGCCCACAGATTCCTCCCACACGTCTCAGCTGTTCCTCAGCTGCTCCCGCCGCAGGTCTCCTTCCACGGAGCATGTGGCTGAAAGCACTTTTCATGTCTCACAAAGCAAACAAGCCTAGCAAACGCCGGGTGTGGGGGTGAGGGGAGAAAAATCGAACACGCCACAGAAAAGCCTTAATAGAGCGATTTTTCTATTCCAGGCTCCCTGTAATTTCCACATCAGGCACCGTCTTTGTAATTTGGAAGTTAAGTGAGTGAAAGAGGCTGCGCCACAGCCATGCTCCCGAGCAGACCACCAGCTGCACACGGAGCACACAGAGCTGCCAAACCAGGAAGCCCTGAAGACAACTGTGGGGCATAGCCCCTGGCCACCCAGCCGCATTCCCCACCCCCTACCCCCAGCCCGTGACTCCAGAGGCTGAAAGCCCAGCCTGCTTTCCCAGGCCCCTGGAAGCTGGGGCAGCCACGGGACACAGCTGAGCTGGGGCTGAAAGCACATCAGTGGGCTCTTGCTGGGGATGCCAAGGAAGTTCTTGCTTTCCAGATAAAGAAGCAGTCAGTCACCCTGCCCCTTCCATGGGAATTTATAAAAGCACATATCTGGCCCTAGCTGGTTTGGCTCAGCGGATAGAGTGTCGGCCTGTGGACTGAAGGGTCCCGGGTTCCATTCTGGTCAAGGGCACATGCCTGGGTTGTGGGCTTGATTCCCAGTAGGGAGCGTGCAGGAGGCAGCCAATCGATTCTCTCTCATCATTGATGTTTCTCTCTCTCTCTTCCTCTCCCTTCCTCTCTGAAATCAATAAAAATATATATATTTTAAAAAGCACATATCTGACCATGCCATTCATCAGGATCCTTTAAGAGTTTCCCATGGCCCCCATGATAAAGTGCAAATTCCTAAAGACCTACAGGCCTTGCCTGATGGACCCTAACCACTGCCCCAGCTTCGCCAGCCCCGCCTCTCTTGGCTCTCTGCTATTCCAATACACTGACATTCCTTCAGTTCCTCAAACTGTCACACAGCCTTCTGTTTTAGGGTCACCACACATGGTTTGTTCCTTATTTGGGAGGCTCCCCTCCAGCTGTATGGCCCACCCACTTAACCCTTGCTCACCTGTCTGCGTCCTAAACAGGGAAATTTCCCGTTTCAGATATTACACTTTTCTGTTCTAGATTTCCAGTGTTCATTTGTTTTTAATAGTTTCCACTTCTCTTGTGAGATTCCCCAATGTTCACTCATTATGACCATCTATTCCTTTAAGTTCCTGATCAGTTATATAATAAATGCCTCTCTGGCTTTATTTCCTAACTCCAACTTCTGGGTCATCTCAGGATCTATTTCCTTTTTTAAACGTCTATTTCTATGCCTTTTTAAACTTTGACTGTGGGTCACATTTCCTGCTTCTCTGCAAAGCTAGAAACTTTTTATAACATGTTGAACATCACAGGTGAAGCCAACCTTGCAGGGAGTCTGGATTATGTTGTCTCCCTTTAAAGGCGTTGAATTTTGTTCTAAAAGTTCCTTGTGAACCTGTCAGGCCTTTTTTTTTTTTTTTTTTTAACACTAAGGTGAGTCTATTTTAATTTCGTCCTCAATCCTAGAGTGTTACCTATATGTCTAATATATGGCTCTGCGGGGGTGTCACATGCATACTTTCGTCTGGGCCATAACGCCAAGGTCTCTGAGCACGGAGCAGCCCCTGGCGGCTCTGCTCTCTCTCAGTCCCACAGCAATCATTTCCCATGGGGCCCGATGGCGCCTTGCAGCCCTCAGCCAGGAGCCTGCAGGGAACAGAGATTTCTGCCCACTCCGGCCACTCCCACTTCTTCTGATTTTCAGGGCAGCCCAAGTGCTGACCGCCAAAGACAGCTTTTTCAATATATCTGCCCAGGAGTTCAGCAAGAACCCAGCACGTCACCATGGTAACTAGCATTTCTGATGAACAGTTGAAAATTCACAGTTGCCAATTTAAAGAATAATGCCCCTCAGTTAGGTTATTACATTTCCAACTCGAGGCAGAGGTCAAGACAGAAGAGCTAATTAGGTGGCTTCACCACAATGCCTGCTACAGAGCCACGGGACGGGTCTGGAGCTGACCTGTCAGCAGAGAGTGGCTCCCACTGCCGGGAAGTTACAGAGAGCAGTGTCCTCAGCCTTGTGCTTCTCCTCCTGTCTCTCAATAGTACCGTGTGCTCACAGGGACCGAGGCACTGTGCTAACCAGTTCTAATGAGTAGTTTTCCAAACCCATACGCTATGCTCAGCTGTGTTCTAAATAAATTATAGTGGAAAAATAGCCTCATTTAAGAAACATCTTTTAACTGAGGGGAAAACAGGAGGCGGGCAGGGGGGCGGGGGAGGAGGAGAAAGAAAGAGACGTCTTTTGAGTGAGAGAACTGGGGGTCATCTATCCATACGGCGTTGGTCATTGGTGCTGCCCGCCAACGCGCACACGCATTAGTGGGGAGCCCGCGGGTCGACACTCACCTTGGCATAAGCGGTTGTCTTGAGAAACCACTGCCTGAGGTACTTCTGCTCGACCTTCGCTCCGGAGCGCCACGAACAGCCCTGTTCATCCACCTGCTCGTTGGCCAGCACTGTTTGGTCCACGGGGTCCCAGTTGACCAAGGCCTGTATCAACCACGAAACAAAATGGTGCAATCCGGTGAGTGCACTGAAGGACCCCCTCGAGGTTCCTCCCATGGGAGGGGTCTGCAAACGCCGTATCTCTGCTCTGGGACGCGAGGAATCTCCCTCTCCTCGGAGGACCGCGTGGCCAGGAAACCACCAGCGAGCACTGAGAAGCGCATGGAACGGCCTCTATGCCTCCCTCCCATTAGAATACGCTTCGGGAGGAAGCTGTAAGCCTGCGTCTAGCTCAGGTTTGGTATCTTCTTGCATAAAAGGATGAAGTTGCAGGATTTGAAGTTTTAGTAAACAGAGAAAAAGAAGTAACAATGGTACCTAGAGCCTAGTAGAAAGCAGTTATTTTAGGGAAAACAAGTATATTCACTTTCATATAAATAGCCAACCGTTCCCGAGTGACCACCATGTGCTGGACGCTGGGCTAAGTGCCTTCCTAATGCTGGCTTTCCGCATCCTCACAACAACCTTTTAAGGCATGAATAGTATTATCCCCACATTGCAAAGCAGGAAACTGAGGCACAGAGATCAAATAACCTGCCGAAGGTCACCCAGGAAGTGACAGACAGGATCAGAACTCAGACTATGGGAACTGTAAAAACTGTCTGCAATTTTTAAAAAAATGTTATCTCTGCTGCTGGCAACAGTAGGGCTTCCCTAAATCCTACAAAAACAATCACTTTATTCCATTTAAATGACTGTATCACATATGTAGAGTAGTGTGAATAAACCAAGATATAGAGCATTCCCAATACCCCCCAAAATTCTGTGTGGTCTCGCAATCAACATCTAGGAGGTAGCAATCTTTTGAGATCTTTCTGAATACTTTTATGTGGCCGAGAGACCCTGTAATCTTAACCACTACGAAGTTCCCCTCCATAGCTCTAATTCACTTCTATCTTCTTACAAAATAAATACCTCTGCCATTGACATCATTCCTTTACTACATTTAGGTACAACTTAGTGCAAAGAAGTCCATGAGTACAGAGTTTGGGCACTAAAATATCCTGGCTTCATAAGCGCTGTTATTTTAAAATATGGTTTTTATTGATTTTCTGAGAGAGGAAGGGAGCGGGAGAGAGACATAGAAACATCAATGATGAGAATGACTGATCGGCTGCCTCCTGCACGCCCCCTACTGGGGATGGAGCCTGCAACCCGGGCATGTGCCCTGACCTGGAATGGAACTATGACCCCCTGGCTCATGGGTGGACGCTCAACCACTGAGCCACACCAGCCAGGTACTCATTGTTATTTTTAATTTTAATAAGCAATTCTAATAAGAGATTGTGCTGAATAATGTCTATTTGCCCCTCCAAATCCTCTTTCCCTCTTCTGCACCCTGGCTTGCCCTCTGGCTGGGTTCAGCCAATGAGAGGTGCTCTGGCCTCCTTCCAGCCAGACCATGACTGGAACACTGAAGGCACGGCCCCTGCCCTCTGTCACAGCCACCGCCCTCCTAGTTCCAGTGCCTGGTCCCCAAGGTCGCCCCTTCAGCTGGGCTGGCAAAAGCTTCTTTCTGTTGCCAGGACCAGGGGCTTGACCATGCTGTGGGCTTCCCTATACCCTACAGAAACAGTCCCTTTATAACATGATCCTTTCGGACGCACCCTCTACTTCCTGCTGGACCCTGACTGATCCAGAGACATAGCTAAAATCTACATAAAAAGGAGAGTGGGGGCTAGGCTAACCCGTCTGTGGGTAGTGATTTTACAACTGGAAAGCAGCATGTCCATCAAAACACGTAAGCCTGTGAAGCCCACAGTCAGTGGTAAAGGCGTGTAGTGAGTGACTCTCCTCATTCCAGGGCCCCCAAAGCCTTGAGTACATAGAGATAAAATAATAACCGTAGACATGGAAACTCTAGGCTAATAAACCAAGGGTGATTTACCTATCTATTATTATTGCCTATATTAGGGGTTGGGAGGGATACCATTTAAAATAAATAAGGTTGCCCTAGCTGGTTGGCTCAGTGGATAGAGGGTCAGCCTGCGAACTGAAGGGTCCTGGGTTTGATTCTGGTCAAGGGCACATGCTGGGTTTGCGGGCTCGATCCCCAGTAGGGGGCATGAAGGAGGCAGCTGATCAATGATTCTCTCTCATCATTGATGTTTCTATCTTTCTCCCTTCCCCTTCCTTTCTGAAATCAATAAGAATGCATTTTAAAATAAATAAGGTAGCCCTAGCCGGTTTGGCTCAGTGAATAGAGCGTCAGCCTGCAGACCAAAGGGTACCAGGTTCGATTCTGGTCAAGGGCATGTACCTTGGTTGCAGGCTCCTCCCTGGCCCAGGCTCTGGTAGGGACTCCTGCAGGAAGTAACCAATCAATGTGTTTCTCGAGCCCGCAACCCCGGCATGTGCCTTTGATCAGAATCAAACCCAGGACCCTTCAGTTCGCAGGCTGATGCTCTATCCACTGAGCCAACCAGCTAGGGCTACCTTATTTATTTTAAATGGTATCCCTCCCAAGCCCTAATATAGGCAATAATAACAGATAAGTAAATCACCCTTGGTTTATTAGCCTAGAGTTTTCATGTCTAAGGTTAATATTTTATCTCTATGTAACCTTTCATGTCTAAGGTTAATATTTTATCGCCTCTGGAATGAGGGGAGTCACTCACTACTGTCCCTCTCTCTTCCAATCTCCCTAAAAATCAACGGAAAAATATCCGCAGGCAAGGATTAACAATAAATAAATAAATAAATAAATAAATAAGGTAAAAAGAAAGAGCCAAGTATTGTTTAGAATTGTGGAAAGTTCTTTCAAATGGCAGCCCGCCCGATACCGCCCCCACGCCCTCCCAAAAAACCCACACAGAACTAAAACTGCATAAAATATAAAATGGAGATAAAAAGCCCTATATGCTTCCATCTGTGCTTCCCACCCCCACCAACCTCAGAGGATCAAGAAGCAAACACTCAATACTGCCGATTGCAAAAACAAACAGTTTCTTACCAACAGTTCCCCCACGGGCCCAGCATCTCCCCAGCTCTAGGTTACAAAATGCAAGGAGGAAGATGTGTTCCTAAGAGGTTTACAAGTTATAACAAAACCTTGGTGTCAGATGAGAGAGAGATAAAAGCAAAACACACAAGCGATTTCCCCCCCAGTGTAAGCCTTGGGGGAACAGGAAAAACACCAAAGGGAAACAGCATTTCAGATCAAAGATGCATCAGCTGTGAGAACCCACTCTCCTTTCTTCCCACGATCCGATCTGCCTCAACCACAGAGATGCAGGGTCCCGGCTCAGCCTTCCCTCGGGGGGCTACCCCAGGGGTGGCCGCAAGGTAGGGCCCTGGCATCCAGGCGCAGCACAAGCGGCCTCTCCACGCCCTGGAGCTGCTCCCAATGCCCTTTCCCGGGTCTCCTCTCTCACTACCGGTCTCTAGCACACGGCCTCCCTCGGAGCCAGGGCTCTTTACAACATCCCCGATGTCCTTGTTGTGAACATGTACTTTGATGGACACCCTGATTGTCAAGCAAGCACAGTCTTGCTACGTAGAATACAATTTGTCGACAACCTCACCTGGCTGCCATGTACGTTCGCTATTCCCCACTGAAGCCAACTCCACGCTCCTCTGCAGTTCACTAGCCACACTGGCAGGATCTGAATTTTAAAACCAACCTCCCGTCGACACTGAAGCCACCGAAACCCCTGCAGACACACTGAGCTCCAGCCCACTTGGCCACTGCTTCCCCCACATGGTTATCTGGTAACTCCAAACACGAGCACGTCCCCAGCTGATCCACGGGGATTCGCCTTTTTTTTTTGCCTGGGTGTTGCATGGGAAGCTTTTAGAAAGCATTTTAGAAACGCGTTCCATGACACCATTAGGCTCTCAGGGATGCCGGCGACTGCGGGCTCCACGGGGGATTCTCAAGGTGGTGTCATCCTGAGTTTGCACGCTCCCTTCTCTGTGACACAGCAGCTGCGGTGCCCCCTGCCTGCGGGCCTCCTGTGCCACCCCTCATCTTTCTCATCTCATCTTCCTCTTGCTTGGGTTCTCTTCCCCTCACCTCCCTGGGCCGCACTTTGCACAGAATGCCTGTCCCATCCAGATCCCCCTCCATCAGCTTTTGTCTCCCGGCTAGGGCATCGCTCCTGGGGCCTCTGGCTCCTCCCTATCGTCCTTGCTTTCTTCCTCCTCAGGCTCCGCTTTGCTACCCCTTTTCTGAGGACACAGACATGCAGCTTCTGCCTCCAGAAGGCTGGTAAAGTATATGGTTCAGGGTATTGATTTTCTCCAAGTCTACTAGCTTTTTTCTTGAGAAAAGGATGTTTAATTAAGGAACTCCACATAGATCTCATTAAAGGATGGAATTCTCAAAATCGATATTGCTCCATTCCATCCAGAATGGGCCAAATTTGGATGGAGTCCAGGGGAAGGGAGTGGGTGTCCAAGGCGACGGCCACCACCTTCCACAGCCCCGGGGGCAGAGTGGGAGAGGCTGTGCGCTTCCTGGAGACAAGGCCGCACTGCACACCCAGCTCAGGAGGCTGAATTAGCCCTGCCACCGGCTGCCACTGAAGTCCTGGAGACAGCCAACGACAAACTCCTAGACAGGCACGCTCCATAGTTCCCCAGAATGTCCAAGCACCAGGCAACATCACTCATCTCTTTCCTAACTACACCCACGGAATAATCTTCTTTAAATCACAGAGGTAAACTCATGTTCTCCCAAGTACAGGTCTTGGAAATCTTGTATCTGCCCATCATGAGCTCACAGCTTCATTGTTGCTGACACTGTACAATGAAATATGTCAACATTTGGGAGAGCTGCATAACTCACTGTACTGTGTTTACCAAATGCCTAATGTACGATGTTACAAAATTATGCAGAGGTGAAAAATCCATGCAAAGTGCAAGACAGACCAGTCCAATCCATTTTAATTTCACAGAGTACAAAAAGGTCACTGATGTTTCAGGTTCAACACTGCAGGTAAAGTTTAAGAAACCACCACTTGTTGACTCACGCTATAGTATCAAAGAAGAATATCCACAATTATGGTAAGTGGTTATTAAGTCACCCTTCCACTTTTAACAGGTTCTGTTCATTCAGTCTTCTGGTATTTACCACTATAACTTTAAATAATAAAACTATGTTTCAATTTCGGATATTGTCTTTAGACAGTTCTGGGCACCCTGGGCCACGCCTGGTGGATACTCAGCATGGTCGGCCATACAGCCTTCCTCCCACCCTCGACCCCTCTTCTAATTCACCCTATTTTTGTTAGCTTTAATAGCTACCTTTCTAACTTAAGAAACACATAGATGTAAACCTCTAACTTCTCATCTCTGACTTCTTGCTGGGAAAGATGAAGGGATGGTCTCACACTTGCTTCTATTTTTCTTCCCTAAGTTCACCTCCGGGTTTTTGTTGCTACATTATTTTTATGTTGTCAAGGTTCAAGACATCTTTGTTTTATTCTGAAATTCGAGTTAAGCCTTCTGCATCCATCTCTATATTGAGTCTAAAGCTTTTCAAACCTAACAATAATGATTCTGTAAGTATTATTCATTGTAAGACCAAGCAGTGTGAAGTGACCCACAGAACAGTAAATGTATTCTGTGTCGTTAAATCCCTCTGGTCAAAGGCGAATGCCATTTCCACTTGTTACTTCTGGATTTTCTAGACCCACATTGTCTAGTAGAATGTTCTGCAATGATGGAAAATGTTCTAGATCCGTGATGTCCAATCTTCGCTACTTGCACGTGAATGTGAACCTCAATCTTACTGTTAATTAATCTCCATTATTTTAAACTAAAATATCAACACCACATGCTGTTGGTGGTTACAGTACTGGACTGCGAAGTTCTAGGCCACACTGTGACTCTCTCCCTCCTCCCCAGCATCTCAGAAGCATCCACTGTTACTGAGCTCCCACCAACACACTCCTCCCCTTCTTGGGAGACCACTCTGTAGGCACTGTGATGGTTGTCCTTCAAATATCATCTCTGTCCTCCCAAGACCCTGAGATGATGATGTTACCACCCACTGAGCAGGGAAAGAACCACACTTCCTGGAGGTGACTGACCCAGCGCACAGCTGGGAGGGGTCGCTGAGCTAGGGTCTGGGAAGCCTGCATTCCTCCTCCGCTCCCCGTCCTGATCTCAGCCCAGGCACCAGACACTGTTACGTGCTGGGAATTCAAGTGTGAAAGAACCAAGCCCTGTCCTGGAAGCAGCAAACTAAGCCAGGCATCGCTACTTTCTGGATCTGCTGCGACCGAGGTCATGAACTTGAGGTCATGTTCATGTTCACGGCTTCTGGGCAAACAGGGTGTATTTGTTTCTTGTTTAACAATGGTGTGTTCTAAGCAGACGGAGGAAATTTATTTAAAGGGCAGCTAACTTGGACTTACCTCCTTCTGATAGGCCAGTCCAGTGTCGTAGAGCTTGATAAAGAGGTACTGAGTCCACTTGTAGTAGTCTGGTAAACATGTGGTTATTTCCTGCCGGAGAGGGAGAAGAAGTCACCCATTGGCCACTGTGAGTACTTGCCCCCACGCCACGCCACGTATGCACAGGCCTTGCAGTGTTTTGAAAAGCAATCTCACTGCAAACATGTGACCGACTATCCTCCCTTCCACCAATTTGTAAAGGGAGGGATGAGAGACATGATTGAAATGCCAGCCCCACCTTCCCTGTTTAAAGATGAGAAAATCAACCCAAAGTCTTCTGCACACCCCTCCCTCCACCCATGCGACGAACATGTGAATTACACTGTACGAAATGGGGTTCTATCATTTTTGTCAGCACAAACATATTTGGGGGGGGGGGGCACAAAGCTCATTCGTGAAAGCAGTTCATTTTTAAAGCAATCACAAAATCCAACAGGAGTATTTTCCTGCTTTCAGACGATCTCCATTTGAAAATAAACCTTGTGTTTCCACATACAACCAGGGCCTGGGTATCTCCTTCGGGCTCATTCTCCCCCATGTATTCCATTATGTGAGTGAGGCCGGCATCTACATAGGAAGACCCACCAAAAACATTACCAAATATTAAACTTAGTGAGAAGGCACCTGGCTTGTATTTCCAGCCTAAACCAAAGCTTCCCCACATTTACTTTCTGTCCTGAAAACGCCTTTGCTATGGAATCTTGAAAGACAGGTTATTGATTCTTCCCTGTAAGGCTGGGTTGACAAGGTCAATAAGCACCAAGACCTACACTCACACTGCTTCCTTCTCCTGCTCTTTGCAACAACAACTAACAGAGGAATGGACGGAGGACACACATTCCAAACGGTTCCACCTGTGCGGACATCCTCCTTTCTTCAGGATGAAGCCCAGTGAGGAGGGCAAGTAGGGCCGGAGCTGAACAGGGGGTCTGGGAAACTCGAGGTGCTCCCAATGGGCAACCTCTCTTAGGTAAGATTCTTGTGTATTATGTCCTTTTCCGTGCTGACTAATAAAAATAGCAGAGTAATCACTACTAGAAAACAAAGAACTGGGATCACCAGATCCACTCCCCACTCCCCTGCAAGGCAGAGAGTGAACAAGCCCATCTAACAGCTCTGCCCCTATGGTAGCTGACCCCCGGGGGCCGGCCCCATGCAGTGCCCCAGCTGTGACGCTGAGTGCTGAGCTATGAGCACCAAAGCCAGTCCCAGCTCCCAGGCTGCACACACACCCAGTCTGCAGGAGCTACCTGCCCCAGTGCCTCGCCAACTCAATAATGGGACCAGCACACTGTGGGCGGGCTTGCTCCCCAACACCTCCAAATTCACCCTCATCCCAGGATCTTTTCCTCACCAGCTACCCCTCCCCATGGCATAGAACTCGTTTTCTTCCGTTTCCCAGACAAGCAACTGAAGAATTTGCATTTCTTTGTGTTTTTTTTGGTGGGGGGGGGGGGGGTGGGGGAGGAAGGGAGAGACAGAGAGAGAAACATCGACTTGTTGTTCTACTTGTTTCTGCATTCATTGGTTGATTCTTGTATGAGCCCTGACTGGGGATCAAACCTGCAAGCTTGGCATATCAGTATGGCGCTCCAACCATCTGAGCTACCCAGCCAGGGCAAAACTGGTATTTCTAGTAAAACCGGGGCAGGAGCTGTGTTGAGATGTTTAATTTGTTCATCACTGTCTGCTCAGGTCCTGGCACATCGAAGCACCCCAAAATTATTGTTGAATGCAGAATAAACTAAACAGCCCAGCCCATCTAACCCCTGCATGTTGAATCAAACTAAATTCAAATTACATTGTAAGTCTGTAAGATGAACTAGGGCAGGGGATGCAAGAAGGTGGTAAAAATATTCCCCAGGCTTGCTATGGTTTGTTTTTGCAAATTCTTATTCATTAGAAGTTTAAAAAAAAATGCGTGAAGCTAATATGAAAAAAATGACAGATTTAGGAGGTGACAGTTCTCTTTTCTCTACTTATCTGTATCATTAAGTTTTTCATAATAAAGCATCAAAATACTTCCAATAAACACATATAATATGTGTATATATTATATGCATGTATATGTTTTCTCAGCCCTGAATCTCAGATTGAGAATAAAAACTACACAGCAACAGACCAGTATTATTATCCTCCTCCAGGTTTATGGTTTTGAAAACCACTTTCACTTGAAATAGAAGAAAGATCACAGGTCCAGTCAGAGGGGAAAAAGATGGCTGTCCAGCCGAGCATTAGTCTATTTCATCGGCCAGGAATGCGATCCCTTTGGAAGAGCCAGCTCTGAGGTGCGCTGAGCGGTGGGCACTGCAGGCCCCTCCCCACCTGCCTTCAGACTGGGTCTGACCCGTGTTGTTCACATCGGGTTTCTGCGTGTCATTGGAGGAAAAGTCATGCCAGCTGCTGGAAGGGTACACCTCGCAAACCAGTACTCCAGGACCATCACCCATTCCCGACAGTGGAGGAGAGAAAGTTCCGTGAGGGACCTGCGAGCTGGATGGACCTGGGCCAGAGTGGGAGAGGGCTCACTGCAGCCCCCTTAGAGACGGACCGAAAGCGATGCTCATTCTGACATAAATCAGCGCCCCTCCCTTGCCTCCTGTGACGAGCTGGTTCCTGGAACAGGCTGTTTACAGGCTGCTCAAGCATGTAAAGTAATTTCCGCACCTGGATGCATGCATGTACCAGCACCCGTGACTGGCCCCCCATCCCCCTTACCCTATATAATTCTTCGGTGCCTGCCAAGCGGCGTGATGATCCGTTTATTTCCTCTCGAAGCCTCCAAGACATGCCTTGTGAGTTTCCCCTAATAAACTGTTAATTACCAACTGGGGTGGCAGCCTCTATCTTCCTCTCTCCTGCCCTCTGTTACAGAGGAAGATTTTCAGTGCCAGGAACATGCCCTGTGTCTGCGTGTGTGAACGCCAATGGCTTTACTTGAGTGCATGTTTACCACTCACACAGTCTCCTCTGAAGTGCCGGTGTCCCCTGCCCAGAGGAAGCTGGGAGCGCTCCTGCCCATTTATTCCCACCTGCTGCACACAGGTCCACTAGGACCCTCGGTATCACCCTCTCCATGAAGAAATGGCAGACCAGGTGCCCCAAGGCTCCCTAGTCCAGTCTCATGAGAACCACAAACACGGTGGGGAGAGACCCTGCTCAAAAATGCATTTCCCTAAAAATATCAGAACGCTTCTGCAACCTTCCTTGACTTGCTGGTTTTAAAAACAACAAAACAAAACAACTATTTCTAATCTTCTAATACCTCATCTCAGTAAAAAATCCCCCAAAAGGGGACATCTGTAATATTCTCAACAATAAAGTTAAAAAAAGTCACCAGACATCTTTCTGAAATTAAACGGCTAAAAGCTTTCCCTTTAGTCTGGCTAAAATGGAGACTCCCTTTCACATTTTCCCTGAGGACTTCTTACTTAACCCAGCTCTGTAGACAAGGCTCTCCTGGGGTTTCAGCACCAGAGATGCTCACTGCCCTTCTTCCCTTCCTCCTCCTAAAGCAGGATTCTCACAGGAAACGTTTGCTCTCGAGGACGCCTGGTGATACCTGGAGACACTTCTGTCTGTCACACTGTGGTGGGGAGGGTGTTGCTGGCACAGTGAGTGGAGGCCAGGGATGTTGCTAAAACCCCTTCCAGGCACAAGACAGTCTCCAGAACAAAAAATTATCCAAGTCCAAGCATGCCAACAGGAGAAATCCGCTCCGTGGGTTTTGATTTTTTTAGTTTGAGTCTGTAACCTCAGGCAGATTACAGGGCCAAGCAACTTTCCGATAGGCATTCCATAAGAAGGGATAAAACATCCTTGGGAAAGTGGGAATGCCAGCCCCTGAGCTTAGGCTTCCCTTCACCAGCTGCGGTGACCCCAGCACTGCTGAGCACATGGGCAGGACCCTCATTCTCAGGGAACTCGCCCCTTCTCCCAGCTCTGGGACCAACCTCGGAGAGACCAGGCAAGTCTGGGGGTGTGGGCAGACACAGTTCTGAAACTCGGTTATGCATGCATAGTGCTGCTCCCTGGGTATGAGTGATTGGTTTTACTTCCTAAATGTTAAATCATTTAACAGGCCTCCAAGTGGTTGTCTGACTTGGAAAATCTCTTGTAATAAATTCATGTAATACAGTTCCTATTGTAAAGTTAGAGAGGCGTATCGTTTTTCGTGATGCATCAGTTTACCACCTTCCATGAAAAGGTTGTTGACAAGTGTTGAAAGATTATCCGTTGGAATCTGGCCCACAGCACCCAAATGTCCTGGCCCAGCCCTGCCTGTACCTCGGGGGGAGCCCAACGTCTGTGGGGTGGGGATTCCTGCCTCTCCCCCCCACCCCCCATTCCTGCAGTGGGAAAGCACTGACTTGGGAAGACTTCTTAGTCAAGCACAGGCTGTTTACTCTGTTCTAGAACCCTCTTCATCCTTGCGCTTGCCTTTCCCTGCTTCCCAGACAAGCCAACACCTAATGCATCTTGTTTTTAAAACAGAAAGTCAGGTTACTCAAAGTTATACGCCAAAAGCAACTGCAACGCGGCCGCACCCACACAGATGCACAGAAAGGTGTCATGTTCCTACCGCCTGAGCTCTAGAAAGCTCAATCTATCTGCCAGGAGACCAAATCGCTGCACCCGGGACTCAGCCAGAGCCATCCTCCCACACGGCAGTCTTCACTCTGCAATACCTGGCTTTTAGCATGAAAAACATGCTGCCCACTCGCAGCCAAACACAGAGCCCGGCACACAAGGTGAGCCCCTCAGAACACAAGTGAGGCTCGATGGTCCTTCGAGACCTGCCACCCACCTGGCACACTGCGAACTAAGCCGGCCGTGCCAGGAGCCCTGTGAGATGATGAGATCCAGGGAGTCCGAGCCAGAGGCCTCCCCCAGGGCGCCTGCCGTGATAGGGCATGTGGTCTGGGAAGAAGTCACCGTGTGTGCACCTCACTGAGGTCTCCCCAGCTAACACTCCTTGCTCCAGGGAGAGTCTAGGGAGAGTGAGCGATCGGAAAGACAATGTACTTTGGAGCCATTTAATCTGGCTCAAGTCCTTGCATCATCGTTAGCTTACGGCCAGAGCCCAATGTCCTGTCTAGAAACAGAGGTGAAGAGCCCCCCCGGAAAGCACATGCAGGGCACACGGGAGGGAGGGATCGCCAGCGCCACGCCCCTGAGCTGACTCGAGCAGGCTGTTGGGCGGGGCGGGGGGAGGCTGGTTTCCCATCACACCACTCGGAGAGGTGGCTAACCCTGGTGAGGCTCCCGGGACAAGGGAAAAGGGAGAGGAAAGGACCAGAAAGAGAGGGTGTTTGTAAGAGAATGACCGAAACACATGCCCAGGATGGAGACAGTCTCACAAGGCTGCTCCCAGTCACGGCTGGTGGCGACCCAGCGCAGGGAGAGCCAGCCAGGGGGCCTCCGGCCCCAGCTTCTGCTCCGGCAGGATTCATTGTACCAGGTCACAGACCGGCTACCATTCCTCAAAGCCACGTGCCTTTGCTTTGCGTCGCAACCTTGCATGATTTAGGTTAGCTGTCGGAACGTAACAGAATAAAACAAGCAAGGCGTTTATCCAGTCAGTCATTCCTCGGCCCTAGTCACTGAAAAATAAACACCCCAAGAAAGGTGAGCAACGGCCACGCCTCACAGTTCCCGACAACAAGGCTTCGCCTCCGCTCCTCAGCCTCGCATGAGCCTCCTGCCCTCACAACAACCGATCTTGGGAGCAGAGGAGACAGGTACTCACGTGCCTTTTTAAAAATTGATCTCCGTAACATGCATGTTTGCCATTTGCTCTTCATTTTCACGGAACTGTATGGTAATGACCTTGCTTTTTATCCCACCCCAGGTTCTCTCATTCTAAAGGGGAGAGTTCGGAAAGCACAGCACGGCTCCAGGACTCATACTGTGCAGCTTAGAGAAATATATATCCCGTCTGCATCCGATGCCTCCCAGTGATGGCCCCGGCGCACAGCTCTACGCATCTGCTGTGCTTGAAAGAGGCAGGTGGGAGGCTCCCGGGAAACCTGCCGGGTTAGGACAGGCTGTGGTCACCCTACACTAAGTCTTCCAAACACTCAGCACTCAACCTGGTTGCACATTGGAATTGAGCTTTAACCGTTACTGGTGCCTGGGTCTCACCGCACCCCACAAATTTCCCATGCAGCCAGGATGCAAAGAGGTCCCTCCCAATTTCATCTCCCTCTCAAACACTGCGCGGGAGACGGGTCCTCCCTGCCCTTGGATTTTCACAGGATTGAGTAATTCTTCCCAGAACCTATGATGCTAGGGAAGAAAAGCCAACGTACAAATAAACACTGGGTTGCTCAGGATGACACCGACTGTGGGTGTGTTGGTTTTTCTTTAATTATACAAGGTTTTCTGAACGTCACTGATTTTGTACAGTGATTGTGTGTTACTCTGGGAATTAGCCTGGAGTGTTAAAGCTCTTGAAAACAGTTTAGATTCAAAGGAAGAAGAAAATAAAAGAGTTGAGTCTACAGGGGCCGGACCTTTGTCCTGGTGAGCAGTCTTCCAATATACTTGGCATATGCACCTCAAGACCCACACAGTGGGGTTTAGAGGAACTAGAGATGGTGCTCCATAGACAAACGAATGTCCTGGGGTCACCACGGAGGGGCATCCACGTGGCCACCTCCAAGGCGCCTGGTCAACCTTAGCGTGTGTCTACATAAGCGATCCTGACGACCCAAACTCTAAAGGGAAGGGCCTGACCCAAGTGCAGAATCACAGGGAATATAATGAGGGAAGAGGGGGCCCAGCCCACCATTCCCAGGTAAGAGGCCCAGCCCGGTCACCTACCTTCCTACTTGCTGTTAGAATGAAAGGGGCCAGGTGGGCATCTTAGCCTGTGAGTAGAGCAAGAACTGTGTGTGTGGGCAGGGGGAGGGAAGGCAGGGGGAGGGGGTGTCCCAGAGTCAGGATGTTAGGGCTCAGATCCCACGTGATACTGACCAAATGACTTGACCACACTGGTGCCTCGTTTTTCTCGTTAGTGTAGCAGACAGCCTCTAGGGTGGCCCACAGTGATCCCTGCCTCCTGACACTCATGCCCTTTAGGAAATCCTCTTCAAGCGTGGGCTGGACCTGGACGCTTGCCTCTCACAAACAGAGCATAGCAAGTGACGGGATGTCACTTCCAAGGTTAGGTTATGAAGGGACTGTGGTTTCTGTCCTGGGCATTCTCCTTTTGTCTCTTCCTCACGCTTTCCTGCTCTGAAGAAAACCAGTTGCCATGCTGCGAGCTGCCCTGTGGAGAAGCCCAGGAGGCAAGGAAGGGAGGCAGGCCTTGGCCAACAAGGAACCAGCCCTGGTCTGGTCGGCAGCCTCTGAGGACCTGTGCCAGGGGATCCAACTAAGCCACGCCTGGGTTCCTATCCCACGGATACTAACAAACAATAAACGCTTATTGTTTTAAGCTACTAAGTTTGGGGACAATTTGTTCTATAGCAACAGATGAATAATACATTCGTATAAGGGGCCAATGACCAGACCAAACCCTGGAATGGACACAAGGCTTAAATGAGAAAACGGAGGTAATGCACTTGGCAAGTGAGACATGTTGCCCCCCTTCACACCGCACACGGTGCCTTAACAAGCCTGAGTGCAGAACCCCCAGGGCCCCCAAGGTGTGAAGCAGCAGCACACTTACGTCCATCGGCAACTCCCACATCCAAAGCCACGGGGTGGTTCGGAATCTGTTTCCCCCCATTCACTAGACCAGTGAGAAAACACTCACCAAGGGCCTGCCAACCAGTCCTTGTTCTAAGAGACTCACCAATCGACTAGTGACAGAGAGGAAATGGAGGTGCTGAGAACAGAGAGCATGGATTTCCACCAGCTCAAGGCTCTATTTGTTCCTGCACTCACTGAATTATTCCGCATCCATTTCCTGAGGACCAGCTCTCCGTCAGCACGGGGCCAGGCGGCAGGAATGGGCCCCTCCTCCGTGACTGAGGAGAGTAAGGCCCCCTAAAGTAGGCCTTCCATCGTCTCTCCTCTCACACGCCCCATTCATTCCCAGGTGTCTCCGAGGGAAAAGAGGCCACCACCCACCTGAACTCCCATGGATATTCTAGGCCCCAGGCCCATCCCTCCCACCTCTCCAGTTTCTGCTCTATTCCATCGCAATTTGACTCTGTCACCTACAGGCCCAGTCAGGGTCCCCGGCCTAGACCACATGGCTCTTTGTCACCTACAGGCCCAGTCAGGGTCCCCGGCCTAGACCACATGGCTCTTTGTCACCTACAGACCCAGTCAGGGTCCCCGGCCTAGACCACATGGCTCTTTGTCACCTACAGACCCAGTCAGGGTCCCCGGCCTAGACCACATGGCTCTTTGTCACCTACAGACCCAGTCAGGGTCCCCGGCCTAGACCACATGGCTCTTTGTCACCTACAGACCCAGTCAGGGGTCCCCGGCCTAGACCACATGGCTCTTTGTCACCTACAGACCCAGTCAGGGGTCCCCGACCTAGACCACATGGCTCTTTGTCACCTACAGGCCCAGCAGCAGTCCCTGGCCTAGACGACATGGCTACTTCTTCCTCCTTCTTAAGCTGTTATTCCCCTCAGGTCCCACGGTCCGGGCCTCCTCAGCCTCCCCGGCCGCTTCCTCGTGGCCTCATCCTCTCATTCCGCCTTCCTTCTACCACCTGCTAACGTCCATCTTGGCCACCCTTCTGCCTCGGGTCTCCTTTATCTTCCCTGTTCCCCTCCTTTATGCAGAGTCGATGGAACAGGTGTTAATATCAAGGTAATTAATTATTCATGAACCTAACATTTGTCTAAGAATTCATTTTGAGGTAATTGTGTTCCTTCACCTCGGGACTAACTTTAGACGGAAAAGAAGCGTTTAACGACGGCTGAAAATGACAAACGCTGCGCACTGTGCTTTACAGAACACACATTTTGTTCTTACAGCTCTTGTTCCTCAAATCCAGGGCTGCAGCTGAACTCTCCAGTCATTTGAAAAGTTCATGTTCTACATGCTCTTGAAGCCAATCTAGAGAATGACCATTAATAGAGGGGAAACGCTGCTCTGAGGTCTGAAAGACGACTTGCACTGTCTTTCTGAGCTTAAATATAAAGCTCCTCTTGCCTCGCTGAAAGGTCCCAGGCTCCATTCAAGGGCAAGTGCCTGGGTGGCGGGCTTGATCCCCAGTGTGAGGTGTACAGAAGGCAGCCAATCAATGATTCTCTCTCATCATGGATGTTTCTCTCTCTCTCCCCCTCTCCCTTTCTTTCTGAAATCAATAAAATATATATATATATATTTTAAAAAGCTTCTCTTTTTGCTACTGTCTTGACCATTATTTTTTTTAGCACTATTTTCTTGTTTGTTAATCCTCACACAAGGATATTTTTCCACTGATTTTCAGAAAGAGTGGAGGGGAGAGGGAGAGACAGAAAGAGAAAAACATCCATGTGAAAGAGACACATCGATTGATTGCCTCCTGCCCCGATTGGGGCCAGGGGCCGAACTGAGGCACAGGCCCATGCCCCTGACCAGAATCGAACCCGGGACCCTTCAGTCCGAGGGCCAATGCTCTATCCACCGAGCCGAGTTGGCTAGGCCTGAGCACCACTGCTTTTAGGGTAACCTAAAAGCTGTCTCCTGCTGCACACTCCACAAGATTCTGAGAACCAGCCACCATCGGACGAGAAACAACAATTTGCTTAATTTCTCGGTAATTGTCCTTTGCCAGCTAACAAGAATTTCATCAAGGCAGCCTAACAATACAGACAGCTTTTCTAAGTAGGCAGCTGGGAACAGAAGCCCCTCCATTAAACTACAGATGAGAGTAATGGGTCTGAATAGCAATTAGTTATCTGTCTACTTGAACAGATGCCATTGTTTCCCCGAGCCAAGCCAAACCAGCTCTCCACAACGGGTGCGTTTCTCTGGAAGGAAAAGAACATTTTGATCTGCAACGTACTTGAAAATTTCAGGATCGGCAGGACAGCGTCATCGGAAAGCTATTATGGAGATGTAAGTTGTCTGGGTTTCCTGAATAAAGCGAAAGCCATTTGCTTCCATGGGCATGGACCCAGAGGAGGAGCAGAGAACATCAACCCAGCAATTGCTCCGCTGCCTGCCAGCTCCGTGAGCAATGAGCGGTAGAGGCCTGTCACAGCCTGCAAGATTTCATATGCGACACAGAAAAACAAAAACAAACAAGCAAAAAGCTACAAGCTTCGGCGAATGTATAGGAATTTATTCTGAAGATCTTTTAGTCCAGTCATTTTTTAAAAAAATATTTTAATTTGATTTTAGAGAGAGGAAGGGAGAGGGATAAAGAGAGAGAAACATCGATAGGAGAGAAACATCGATCGGCTGCCTCCTGTACCGCCCCCTACCCCCACTGGGGATCGAGCCCACAACCTGGGCATGTGCCCTGACCGGAAATCGAACCGTGACCTCCTGGTCCATGGTCCAACGCTCAGTTACTGAGCCATGCCAACGGGCAGTCCGGTGACTTTTAAAAGGGAAGAGCTAGGGACAGAGAAGCACAGATCAGAATCTTACAGGAAGGGGGAGGGTTTTACAACTATACAGGGAGGGGCAAAAGTAGGGTTACAGTTGTTTGTATGGAAAATAATACAATAATTTACAAGTAATAATACAATAATAAATTCTGTGTTTTGCACACTCACAACTGTAAACCTACTTTGCCCCACCCTGTGCTCACCCTCTCCTTCTGAGCAGATGGAATAGATGGACTTTGCCCTACTCTTTCTACTAAGTACAACTAACATCCCTGGTCATTGTATATATGAAACAAACATAAGACTCTGAAAAATGGAGAAGAGAAGGCAGGTTGGTTGGGAACCTCAACATCCAAGGAACGACAGACACGGTGGCCAGGTCCTTGGATTTTCTTTGAGCCTCATAAGTCCCAGAATCGGAGCCAACAGAGCCGGTAATCAAGAAAGCCACAGAGTGCAGACAAAAGACAATCAGACTGTGCTCTGAAATAGCAGCGTGTCCCGGAACAGTACTGGGGAAAGTCTTCCAGCTTTTATTTCCACACGCCAAAGCCTGTTACTTTTTTCCTTTAATTTTTTATTGTGGTAAAACGCACATAAAATTTACCATCCTAACTATTTTTAAGTGTACACTTCAGCGGTACAGTAGTCCCCCCTTATCTGCGAGGGATACGGTCCAAGATCCTCAGTGGGTGCCTGAAATCACAGACAGTACCGAGACCTAAAGATACTGTTTTTCCTATGCATACGTACCTAGGATAACATTTAATTTATAAATTAGGAACAGAAAGAGCTTAGCATAACTAGTAATAAAACAGAACAATCATAACAGTATATTGTAATAAAAGTTATGTGAATGTGGTCTCTCTCTCTCTCAATATCTATTGTATTGTATTCATCTTCTCGTTTAAAGAAAGGACTTTATGCTTCTCTTTGGCATATATGAATTGCCAGCACCCTTACTCTTGTACTTGGGGGCCGTTATAAAGTGAAGTAACAACCAGCAAAGAGAACGTAGATCCCCGATATTTGGAGGACGGGGCCCTAGTGCACCCCCTGGCCCCTGCAAGCGATGTGTAAGCTGCTCCAGGAACTTGTGCACTGCTGCCTACCATGGGGCTCAGGGTAAGGGACTGGCAGCCACCACTGAGCTAAGAGCTGCAATTGACCAAAACTCACTGCAATTTACCATTCAAGTCTTCCCCTGGAGTCTGTGCAAGCCTTCCACAGACTCCAAAGATCCAAAATGGTTATATCAGACACAGCCTGCAGTGCAGGTGTCATGTGGGAAGACAGATTCCTGGTACTTCCTACACTCTGCTGTCTTCCTAGATTCCCCTCCCCAAAGCTGGTTTTTGTAATCAACTGGATCATCAGTGGATTTTTCGAGCCCCCTTTCTCCTTTTTCCAGTGGCTACTGTTTGGCCTCTTTGTGGAAATTCACTCTTCCCCCGGTTTCTACAGCACCATTTTACTTCAATTCTACTCCAACCCTAGGACTTTCTCTCGGCTCCTCTTTGTCTCTTGACCCCCCAACTCCAAGACATCCTGGGCCTCTGTTCTCTCCACACTGTCCCTTGGTGACTTCATCCAGTTTCTCCACAGCTGGTCATCTCCAAGGCGGGCCACCGCCGTCCTTCTCTGTGGACACAAGCATGTGCTCCCATGAAGGTCTGGGTCTCATTCCTCACCCTTCCGCCTTGGATTTCTTCTTGGCTTGCAAATCTGTTTGGCTGGCACTGTCCTTGGGCCATCTGCCAGTTTCCCTGGGATCTTCCAGGATCTTATCAGAAGGAAAGTTATTAAATTCCAGACTTCACTGAAATTGACTTTCACATGTAAGTTCTCAAACAAAAGATACGTTTTGACAGTAAGTTTGAAAGGTTATTTGAAGAGTTCACTCGGGGCTGTCCGATGCTATGAATAACTCATCCTGGAATGGTTCATCTTCAAGGTGATTCGACTTCTCTTCAGTGAATTTACCTTTTAAGAAAGACGTGTGAGCCCTAGCCAGTTTTCCAAATGGGGAGAGCGTCAGCCTGCAGACCAAAGGGTCTCGGGTTCAATTCCGGTCAAGAACACACACCTCGGCTGCAGGCTCCTCCCCAGCCCAGACCCTAGTCGGGGCGAGTGCAAGAAGCAACCAATCAATGTGTTTCTCTCACAATGATATTTCTCTCTGTCTTTCCCTCTGTCTTCCACTCTCTCTAAAATTCAATGGAAAAACATTCTTGGGTGAGGATTAAAAAAAAAAAAAAAACACCATGTGAAACCCAGTGGGATACTCCAGAGAAAACCATCCATAACTTTCAGTCTAATATAGTAAACACCTCACTAAAAGTGCCAGTTAACCCTGGATGGTTTGGCTCGATGGAGAGAATGTCAGCCTGTAGACTGAAGGGTCCTGGGTTCGATTCTGGTCAAGGGCACATGCCTGGGTTGTGGGCTTGATCCCCAGTGAGGGACATGCAGAAGGCAGCCAATCAGTGATTTGCTCTCATCATTGATGTTTCTATCTCTCTTTCCCTCTCCCTCCCTTTCTAAAACCAATGAAGATATATATATATATATATATATATATATATATATATATATATATATATATAAAAAAGTGCCAGTTAGCCTCCTGTCACCCCTCTGCCCTGGCTCGCTCCCCATCCCTACTCTAAGTTTCACTATTTACAAACACCAGGCTGTTCATCAATTTGCAAATAGTTCAGAGTGGAGGCTGCAAATTAAGACAACAAATCAAACAATTCATTTGTTTTGCAGCCATAGCAACTGGAACTAATGCCTGAAGAACCAATCAGACAAATCCAGGCTGTTAGGCATCCTTCAAAACCAGGACACGGAACTCTTCAGAAGACAAAATCATTATCAGTCACTGACTGGGCTCGTGACCACCTGTGGGGACCGGGGACAGAACACACTTCTTCCCTGAGGAGCCACATTGACCGGTGGCCCCAAGAGACCTAGTGAGGGCTGAGGAGTCTAAGAACGCACTCCTGGCTGGGGCAGAGAAAACCTCTACCACAGGTTTTAGGCTGGTCAGCCCTAAGCTGGCACAGCGCGGTCTGAGGTCGGTGACACGTGTGCCATGTGTTCAAGATGACATACGGTCCCCACCCCGAGAGGACTGCGGTTCTGAGTGATACCTCAGGCCCCAGCACCAACTTCCTGGAAACAGGGAAGCCCTAAAAGATAAGCTGCCCATGCACCTCAGTGGAAACAAAGGTGCCCCCCACCCCCACCCCATCGATCAAGGAAAACCTCCAGAAAAAGGTTAATCTTCTGATTCTGAGGGAGGAGTAACCCAGAGCCAGGAGTCTGCCAGACACTCTGCTTCACACTGGAAGGACCTGGAAGGGGACTCGGGGAGTCAACCACATCAGGACCTGTTACTGTTGTCAAGGCAACCAGAGCTCCCAGCTCTCACAAGGGGAGTTGCCAGGCACTCACTTGCCCCCAAATTCTTTTTGTTTTAAGCCATTCTTTGAATTCTTTGTAAATAAAAAACATAAAAAATATATATTCCTATTCCTAGCACCCTCATTGTTTCTCGTAGTTTAATACTTTGTCAGACATCTAGTCCTCCATGTAATTAAAATGCCAAGGTGGCAAGGGCCTTGAAGCAATAATACTTTTCACTTCGTAACGATACAAATCAAAAAAATCATACGAATCGTGAAAATAAATTCATGCAGGAATGGTCCAAATAGCTTGTGTATTTTGGATGAAAAGAGTACAATTCCCAAACCATGATAACAACACGGGGTGGGGAAGAGAAGACTCAGCAAAGACCAGCAGAAGTGCATGCAAGCCAACTGCTGGTGGAAATACTTATAAGACACCCAGGGAAATTTGCAAAATGACTACCATTCCGTGATGTTATATGGTATTATCATTAATTGTTTTAGCTTAACAGAATTGTGATGAAGGAAGGAAGGAGAGAGGGAGGGAAGGAGAGAGGAAGGGAGGAGGGAGGGAAGCAGGGAGAAGCAAGCCTTTATTTTTGTCATGTTATAGATGAAGTGATGTGATGTCTGGGGCCTGCTGTAAAATAGCTCAGAATGAAGGTTGCAGATGAAATAAGATTGGCTGTGTAATAGCAACTGGTGAAGCCGGGGGATTCGTGTTTGGGGGCTCCCTGTACTAGTCTCACTTTATTAGTATGAGTTGAAAAATTTCAGAAATAAAAAAATCTATCTTAAGAAAGAGACCAGAAGAAAGAGTGGAAAAGGAAAGCAGGTGAGTGGAGCAAAAGGATGAGAGAGAACAAGGAATGGTAAGAGGAGGTGAAAGGAAAGAAAGATGCAGAGAAAGCAAGAGAATCAGAAGCCCAGAGATCAATGCAGATGGTGGGGAGCCCCGAGCCCCTCAGCGGCCTCCCTGCTTCATGCAGCCTGTGCAGCACCGTTGGCAAAACTTGGAAGGGCTCACGGTCACCAAAAGCTTGCCCGGGGAGGAGTCCTGATGCGGTTCTGATATGCCTCTTCCACGGCCCTGGGAGAACCACCCCTGCCCTCCAGCCTACACGCCCGTGGGGAGAGTGTGAGGGCACAGCTAAGGGGCAGTAATCCCTGTGTTTCCCGGCCTTGACCTGGGTGAAGCCATCAGTGTTATTACCGGGCACCGACATGTACAGAGACCAAAGGTAAAAGCATGAGAAGGAGGTCAGACACGGGAATGTAAAGGCCAATGAAAAGGAGTATCAATAAAAATTCCTGACAGCTCCACAATAAAGAAACTCAGTAAACTCCGTCAAATTTTGATTATGTAAATAAGGGAGAACAAGAAAAGTTGAATTAGTCCAAACATCCTTTATGCCCAGTCCTGGAATATGCTTTGCTTTGTTTTGGTTGATACTGGAGTGTGAGTGTTTGGGTGGCTCAGCAAGCATTATAAACCACTAATAAAACCTCTTCTAGCAGAGTCCACAGGCATTAAGTTGAATCCTGTATAGTTTGGACTCTGTTTTTCTTCTTTTTAAGATTTTTAAAAATTGACATTTACAGAGAGAGAAAGGGAAAGGGAAGGAGAGAGAGAAACATGAATGTGAAAATGAAACATAGATCAGCTGCCTCTTGCACGGCCCCTACTGGGGACTGGGCCTGCAACCTGGGCAGGTGCCCTGACTGGGAATCAACAGGCAACCTTTCTGTGCACAGGACAAGGCCTAACCAACTGAGCCACACCGGCCAGGGCCTATTTTTCATCTTATACTTGTCCGATTTTGAAGGGAACTCCTAGGGATTGCTCCCAAAACAATTATCCAGACGATTCCCGATAAAAATTAAGAACCCAAAATCTACTTCCATCAAGAGTCATAGCCAAGGCCTAGTCCAGAACCAGCTTAGGCACCAGAGCCTGGTGAGAAGGCAGAGGTCGAAGGCAGAGACAGACCTGCCTCGATGGGCCACACCAGACAACTCAGAAGCTAACTCTGTCATTTGTGGAACTCATCGGGCCATTCCCTAGGACCAGTTCATGATCACCAAGGCCATAACCTGAACCCACGAGAGTCGAGTGCAATCCACACCTTCTCCTCAGAAAGGCTGCCCATTACTCCATAGAGCGAGTGCCCCACAAAGAAACAATTCCCTCTGCCCTTGCACAGTTCGGAATTTTATTTCCTCTTTATTCTTCCCTCAGTAGATGTTCAGCTATTCACATTTAACTTTCAGTTTCTTACTTTCTGTCTTCTCAAAATTACACCGGCTGGAGGAGATCTGAAGATGGCAACATAGGTAAACGCCTGTACTCTCTGCCTCCCACAACCACATCAAAATTACAACTAAAATACAGGACAATCATCATCCAGAACCGCCGGAAAGCTGGTTGAAGTCCTACAACTAGAGAAGTGAAGAAGAAAGCACACTGAGACTGGCAGGAGGTGTGGAGGCGTGGCGCGGGCTGGTCCAGCAAGCCACGTGTGCCGCTTTTTAATCAGGAGGGAGATAGTCTCTGCGGAGGCCACCCGGAGGAGCAAGGGGTCCCAGCCCCCACAGCAGACCCCCAGCCCAGGGTCCCAGAGCTGGGAAAAAGAAGTCCCTACAGGCAGTAAAAACTACAGGCTGTGAAAACCAGTGCAGACTGGGGCTCAGTGACACAGAGGCTGCTGGAGACCCAGCTGTTCCTCTTAAAAGGCCGGCACCATGAACTGAACTTACAAGGTCCTGCTTCCTCTGGGCTCCAGCACCAGGGCAAGGCTTAGGGCAGTGGTCGGCAAACTCATTAGTCAACAGAGCCAAATATCAACAGTACGATGATTGAAATTTCTTTTGGGAGCCAAATTTTTTAAACTTAAACTTCTTCTAACGCCACTTCTTCAAAATAGACTCTTCTTGTGGAAGAGCCACACTCAAGGGGCCAAAGAGCCACATGTGGCTTGCGAGCCACAGTTTGCCAACCACGGGCTTAGGGGGACACAGACACATACGAGGGGGAGCTGGATGGTCAGGCATCGTGGCAGGAACTCAGGGGCGGCTTTCTCCCAGATGGAGGTGCTCCAGGGATCATTGTTCCCATGCTGGGACCTCCCTGGTCACAGGGCTGACTGGCAGCCATTTCTGTTTGCTCCGCCCTGGCGATTCCCTAAGGACCCATCTCATACAACCCCCCCCCACCCCACCCCCATGCAGCAGTTTTTGCATATGGATGTCCTTTTCTTGCTCAGGGTTAAATCTCTCAAACAAGCTGCAGCTGGGTCAAGGAGCCCCAAACCTATCAATAAAAGGCCCAAGACCCAGCACCAGCCTGCCTTGCTTCATAGCTGGGCCTCATCTGGGCACTTCCAACCCCAATACAAAGAGGAGGAATCTGCAGATATCTCTGCAGTGGCTGACTTTGCACCTCCCTGGAGACTTAAGAGCCAGTGTTCCCAGTGGTCAGTATCAGATCATACCAGATTACAACTCTACACACCCATAAGTGACACACTCAAGGGGCAGACTCAGTGAGCACCAAAGCCCCCCTGAAGCAAGTCCTGCTCCATAGGGGTGTCTCCTGCACAGCACCTCTCCCACTGCAGTCACAGCTGGTCCTCACAGCCAACTGGCCTGGAGGTGAATTCCTCCAGTGACACCAACAGCAATCAAGTCTCAACTACAAGACTGTGCTCACAGCCCACAAAGGGGTGCACCTAGAGTGCCCAGTTCAGCTGACTGGGAGGCTGAGCCCCTGGGCCCTATAGAACACCTACTACACAAGGCCACTCTACCAACTCAAGGAGACAGCTCTACCCAATGCATAGAAACAAAGACAGGGAAGCAGCAAAATGCGGACACAAAGAAACATGTCAGAAATGAAAGAAAGCAAAATACTGGATATAGAGTTCAAAACCATGGTTTTAAGATTACTCAAGAATCTTCTAGAAACCTCCAAAAAATGGAAAAGGACCAGTCAGAAATTAAGCATACACTGACTGAAATAAAGAATAACCTACAGGGATTCGACATCTTATTTTTTATATATTCTGCTCATTGTCAGCTGGCCATCTGTTGACTTACCTGGTTTCTATGAGATGTTAGGAATGTTACCTTGCAAAGGGCACAGATTTGCCTAGTCAAGTTGCTCCATGTAACCAAGCAGGCTGTCAAGGTTCAATCGAAAAGCACTTGTGAACTCATGGACAGGAGGGCATCAAGAACACACACATCTAAACTTGTTTCCATCACTCCTGTTAAAGTCACCGATAGACTACAAAGGGGGTGGGAGGGGGCGCGGGGATCGCACCAGCGCTGGGAACAACAGACAGTGCCATCAACATGCCAGAAATGTTAAGGAATTTTGGCAGATGGGACTAGATTGAAGAAAAATACCATAAGCCAAACAGCATCTCCCCTTCTTAAGAACAGGTTGGGTTCTTGGGAAAAACATCTCTGGAACCCCTGTTCCAAAGGGCAAGGTCCAGAGGAGACAGTGGGCTCTGAGCAGACGGAGAGCCCACAAACTGGACACCCCTGGCTATAGGGGCTCAGTAGCACTTCAAGTAGTCACGGTCCGGGGGATCTGTGATGCCACAAGTCACTTCCGGGTAAAGATCAAACCAAAGAGAATGATGCACTAGGAGAAGGGATTCCCCAAACCCAGCAAGAAATAAATGTAGAGACGACAACAGGCTGAGGAGTCTCTAACCTGATAAATTGATAGAGCCCACTTAGGAAAGGGGGGAAACCCACAAAGGTCTACAAAAAAGATTTGGAAACAAACAAGGAGAACATGGCATCCAAACTCATGAAAAAGATTATTAGCCCGGCCAGTATGGCTCAGTGGTTGAGCGCCGACCTGTGAACTAGGAGGTTATGGTTTGATTCCCAGTCAGGGCACATGCTGGGTTGCAAGCTCAATAAATCCCCAGTAGGGGGCGTGCAGGAGGCAGTCGATCAATGATTCTCATCATTGATGTTTCTCTCTCTCCCTCTCTCTTCCTCTCTGAAATCAATATAAATATATTTTTAAAATATATATTTCTTAAAGGCAGCAAAAACAATTTTCAAGAGCATCTCCTTGTATCTTCAAGAAAATTTCTGAACATGTCGGGTCTGTGAAGGTGAGATAAGATAGCAAAATAAGAAGGAAAAAAAGCATCTGGCCAAGAGACTTAAGAAAGAACATAGGAACCAAGGGAGGAAAGGAGAAACAATAATACATCTAAAAATACAATAGCAAGATTAATATACACATTAGAAACCATGCAAAGCAACACTGATTCCACAGAAACTGAGTCAGTGATGTGGAAAGCAAATATGAGAAGTTCTTTCAAAGAAAGAGACCAAAATCCTGAGAAGATGATGAGAGCGGAGGTCAGAACGGAGCACCCCATCGGCAATGTTCCTGAGAAAGAGCTGTAACTGCCCCTGGGGTGGCCACTGAGTCCTGGGTGAAATTCACGTGAAAGGATCTACTCTGAGCTACAACCGGTGAAACTTTCAAAGGGCAAAGGGCAGAGAAAGAAAAAAATCCAACAAATATCAACGCGGCAGCCTGGGCAAGGCTTAGGGCAGTGGTCGGCAAACTCATTAGTCAACTCATTAGTGGCTGAGTTTCGACCAGGAGGCCGTGGTTTGATTCCCAGTCAGGGCACATGCCCGGGTTGCGAGCTCGTTCCCCAGTGGGGGGTGTGCGGGAGGCAGCCGATCAATGATTCTCTCTCATCACTGATGTTTCTATCTCTCTCTCCCTCTCTCTTCCTCTTTGAAATCAATGGAAATAGTTTTTTGGAAAAGTATCAACAAGGCAGTAGAAAGGCCACTGTATTACAAAGAAACAAGTGGGGCTGGCCTCAGACTTCTCCATCAAATCTATACATGTGGTTAAATTACATAGGAAAACTACTACTAAACACACACATACACACGTGCACAATGCTTACGTAAAAGACCGGGTGAAATCTGAACAAGGTTTGCACTTCAGTTAACAGTACTGCACATTGTCGATGTCTTGGTTTTGATATTAGTCTGAAGTTACGTAAAATGTTATCACTGGGGGAAGCTGGGGAAGGGTACATGTCTCTGCACTATCTTGGCAACTTCCTGTGACTCGACAATTTATTTGTGACAGAATCCTAACAGGTTCTTGTAAACCTCAATTCCAAACTTGGATCCAAATGGATTTATTTAAGTAAATAAATCAACTTAACACCTAATCACCAAAAAGGACCAGACGGGTGGGTATTTAATCACTTCCACATCGATTCCAACAGTCGTGTGCAACTATCGCTGAGAACAGCAGAAATCCCCGCGCAAAGCTGTCGCCACACACAACCCCAGCCGACTGTGAGGCTTAAGTAAGAAGTTAACACTCTTAGCTTAATCTCACAGAAAATTACTTGTTTGCAGACAAATTATCCACTTGGGGATACTTTTTCATTTGTGGAGACCTGCTCTGCCTCCCTCCCTTCCCTTCTCCCAACCCAAGAGGTAGCATGTGATGCACTGTCACGGTCACCGTGCAATCGGGACCTTCAGTACAACAAAGACCTTCCAGCCCAGCCGGCGTGGCCCAGTGGTTGAGCGTCGACCCATGAACCAGGCCATGGTTCGATTCCCAGTCAGAGCACGTGCCCAGAGGCAGCCAATCGATGATGATTCCCTCTCATCATTGATGTTTCTCTCCCTCTCCCTTCCTCTCTGAAATCAATAAAAACATATTTAAAAAATAAATACTCAAAGACCTTCCATAAGAGGGCCGACTTACCCTGTCCCAGCTGAAACACAGGCCCAGGCGGTCAAGCTGCTTCCTCATGTACTTAATGTTACTGTGAAACAGAGGAAAGAAGGTTTGGGTTTAGAGAGGGGGAAAGCTGTAAACAAACTATACTTTGAGAATGGGAAGGGAAAGGGGGAAGGCCTAGATTATTGCAAAAGGCTCTCAGTGTCGTTTTGCCCAGGCCCCCAAAATATCACTAAGTGCCCTGACTGGTTTGGCTCAGTGAATAGAGCACCGGCCTGTGGACTGAAGGGTCCCAGGTTCGATTCCGGTCAAGGGCATGTACCTTGGTTGCAGGCACATTCCCAGCGGGGGGTGCGCAGGAGGCAGCTGATTGATGTTTCTCTCTCATTGATGTTTCTGGCTCTCTATCCCTCTCCCTTCCTCTCTGTAAAAAATCAATACAATATATTTAAAAAAATATGTATCACTTAGAATTGATGAAAATGCCAGCATATTGCAAGATACTGACTCTTTGGACTCAGACAGGCTCTACTAGAAACCACAAAGGTCTTTGGCCCTGGGACGGGCCTTCCTCTGGCCACTCAGGTGGGCAACTCCTTTGCTATGGGCACTCCTGGCCCATCCACATGGGGCGGGCAAAAGTAATATGCAAAACACAGAGTTTACTCTTGTATTACTAATTATTAATTATTGTATTATTTTCCATACAAACAACTGTAAAACCCACTTTTGCCCCACCCTGTATGTCTGTATTCTGCACAGAGTTAAGCCAGGCATTTAGTATAAAATCCACTGAAGAGAAAAAAAACCTTAACATACGAACTGTGGGAATGCACGTACACGGGTGTTTGAATGTCTGTAAAACACACCTTTGCGTCCAGCTGTCTGGATGTAGATTCCTCTCAATGGCGGCATTTTCGGCAGGCAGTCCGAACGCGTCCCACCCCATGGGGTTGATGACCTAGGACCAGAAGGGAGGCGTCAGGCATGGCGGACGGTGAAGACCTAGATCAGTGTCCTCTCTGGGTGATTAGTAGGCATTCTCTTCCACTAACATGCCTGTCCCTTCCTGGGTGAGTTCAAAATGTGCTCTGGGAAGCCAGACAGCTACCTCTGACATACCGAGGATTTAGCAGGTTACACACCAAGGCATCTATGGTAGGTGACTCTGAGTCGGTGTTTTCATTACTGCACTTCAGGGTTGTTGGCCAGGATGACCTCTCTCTCTCTCTCTCTCTCTTTCTCTCTCTCCCCCTCCCTCCCTCCCTCCCTCCCTCCCTCCCTCCCTCCCTCCCTCCCTCCCACTCTCTCTGAAAAGCAATGAAAAAAAATATCCTCAGGTGAGGATTAATAAAAAAAAGAAAAAGTCCTAGCAGCTGGAATCAGCAAATCTAGAAAATAAACTTCCAGAGCGTGAAAAATCATTTCTAGCTCTTCTTCTAACAAATACTCTAAAATTTTTAAATTGAGTGAGAAGCCAAGCGGACAGCAAAGCAAGCCAGAAATCCAGAAGTTGAGAAGAGCAGGACACGGCCACTGCCTCTGGACGGAAGGCTGGAAGGGGGAAGCAGAGTTATCAGAGCTCAAAGGCCCAGATCGGCTGCCAAAGCTGAAATAGGCACGTCTGCCCAGATGGAACTGGATTAATGAAGGAGGCGCTACCCAGGCCAGAGAGCAATTCCCTGGCTTCTCTTTTCCTCCTGCCCCTCCTTCGGCCAGAATTTCTTATTGCCCGAAACCAGCCAGAAGCCAGCTGACACCAGAGCCTATTAAAACCTGGCCTCAAGGGGTCTGCCCTTCTGCCTTTCAAAGCAAAGCAGGGGATGGGTCTGACAGCAAACTGGCCAGGAACCAGCACAGGAACACCAGTAGGACTGCAAAATCTCCCAGGACTTGAGACATCAAAGAGGAATCGGGACCAGTTACTGATGAAGGGCAAACAGGGATCGGAGCCCTGGCAGGTCAGACCAGAGCTGGCCAGGAGATGAGGCCTGGGAGCAGGTCTAGGCCAGCCTCTGGTGTGGACAGTCACATGATCCCACCTCACCCTCCTGCCTCCCTCCAGGCATAGCCACCAGCATCTCAGGGTTGTCGGGCAGGATGGACAGCAAGGTGGCCAGGAGAAGGGACACAGGAGATAGCACAGCTATATATGACAATGTAAGACAAGGCTCTGGAGGGATGGACTAGAAAGCATCAGGGATTATTGCCCAGAAGGGCCTGGTGAGGCAGGGAGTGGCCAAAGGAGACTGCAGTCTTATATATGCATATGTATTTTCAAGGGGGAATATGGAATTTTATGTTCAATTTTAAAATACTTTTCTTTAAAAAGTAAAAAAAATAAAATAAAGAACAATCAAAGGTACAGTTCTTGCCCGGTCAGAGTGGCTCAGTGGTTGAGCACAGGCCCATGAACCAGTAGATAAGGGTTCGATTCCCGGTCAGGGCACATGCCCATGTTCCAGGCTCGATCCCAGTAGGAGGTGTGCAGGAGGCAGCTGATGGATGTTGCTCTCTCTCAGCATTGATGTTTCTATCTCTCTTTCCCCTCCTCTCTCTGAAATCAATAAATATATTTTTAAAAAGGTACCGTTCTTCCTCCAACACAGGAAGTATGATCAAAGGAGTCGAGTTACGAGACTTTGGAGGGAGACCAGGAAGCTGGGGCAGGCAACGGGTTTCCTAGGAGTGATCGGCTGTCTCTCCCTGTCATCATAAAACAACACGAGATCTGGAACTAACTCGGCTTCTAATTGACAGCAACCATGGTTACTGCTTCTGAAAACACTGCTATTTTCAGAGAGTGCCATGGTTTCTCTGGAGTAGGTGCAATAGTTTATTTCTAAGAAATGCGAAACTCAATGATTTCCTTTTGTTTAGCAAGTGTAATAACCCACCGCAATTACAGATTGGGGATCACATTCAAGCCAATACTTCAGGGTAAAAAACATCCGAGTGACAGCACGGAGGCCCAAGCAGGAGACCTCCCCTGAGGATGTGATAGGCCGAGATCAGCCAGTTCCCAGTCCAGACCCTGGACCAGCAATTCCTTCTCTCCCTCAAATTGCATCTGAGAGGATAAGCTCCTACGCTCCACTTCCAGCCGCTGCAGAGATGTGCACATTTGAAAACTCAGGGCCAAGTTGTGTGCTGAGGGGCAAACTGGAAACGGATGAAGCATGTATTATGGTTCACGCGCTAAGAACTCCCCTCACTTCCTGATACTCGCAGGTGACTACGTCGTGATCACGCAGCTGCCAGACACCTCCATGTCTTTCCTCTTCCTCAGGGAACAGCAAAAAGGCCAGAACAGAAAACTCGACTGGGGCAGCGCCCGGAGGCTTTCTGCCTGAGACAAATTAGCCCAAGTCTGTGAGGGAGACTTGGCATGTTGATGCTCATCACCCGATGCTTTAATCTGGACCAGAAGGTGCTGGGGAGACCAGCCGAGATGGGAGGAGGGTAATTTTATTTTCCAACCATCTGTGCATACAACAGATGAAAACACAACAAAATCACCATATGGAACTGAGCCGTAAGTGTGTCATCAGACACTATGCGGGTTTGTGGAGACGGACGGCAGAGCAGCGGTTTCCGATTCCTGAATGAGGGTAATTGATCTCTGGCTTACAGCAGCCCCTGCTCCACATCCAACCCTCAGCACCGCCTTATTAGTGCTCCTATTAATTGGGTTATATGGGAAAACTGCATTAGAGTTTTTAAAGGGTTTTCTCATTGATTATCTCACAGGAACTTTGCAACCAATCTGAGGTGGGAGGCGCTCAGCCACTGTTGTTGACTAAAGCCCCTGATTCCTGATCAATTCGGCACCCGCAAGCCCCCGAGCTTCCATTTGTCAAGGCCACATGTGATCTACTTGTGTGTCCACAGTCTGGTCAGCTGTTTGTGACTTCAGTCTCCCCAAAGGAACAGTGACACCCTAGCCAATTTGGCTCAGTGGATAGAGCATCGGCCTGCAGACTAAAGGGTCCTGGGTTCGATTCCGGTCAAGGGCACGTACCTCAGGTGCAGGCTTGATCCCTGGCCCTGGGGCGGGTATGTGCAGGAGGCAACCAGTTGACATTTCTCTCTCACACTGAGAGAGTTTCTCTCTGTCTCTCCTTCCCACCCTCTAAAAACGAATGGAAAAATATTCTCAGATGAGGATTAGTTTAAAAAAAAAAAAAAAGGACGGTGGCAGTCCTGGCTTTGGGGCACATCTCCAGGAACTCCAAGAGCACAAGGACCACAGTGATCAGTGACGGTCTTGGCTCAACTCTCTTTTGCACGACTTACTTGCTACTGTAGGAGGAAACCAAAGTAAAAGCAAACTGGAACTTTCCAAATCATCGTTCTTGCCTTTTCTCCATCTCCAATTACAATCTGTGGTCTGGCCGGCTCAAAGGCAAGGGGGAGCCACAGCCTAGGAGATGAATCAAAAATCCCGACTCTACAAAGAAGTCGTACGGAGCCTTAGGAAAAAGACACACAAGTTGGCCAAGAATGTGAACAAGCCAATCAGAGAAGAGGAAACTTAAATAGACACGAAAATATCTCAGCTTCACCAGGACGGCACCCAGGAAAATGGAAATTAAAAGCACAATCAGGTGGTATCATTTGCTGTATACCAAATTAGCAAGACTAAAAAGGCCAGCATTGCTAAGTGAATGTCATTCACTGTCATTCATTGCTGGCAGGAGTTTTCATCGGCACCAACACTTTGGACAGCGATTGGACGAGGTGACCCAGCATGATAAATAATCTCAGCAAACTAGGAATACGGGGCGGACTTCCTCTCCTTGATAGAGATGCAAAGACAAAGTGGAGCAGAAAAAACGTGTGGTGTACATTGGGAGGAAGAAGCCAAGACGCAGCAGAGAGACCTGGAGAGCGGGGTCTCACGCCAAGAGAGCAGTGTTTCTGGGAGGCAGGAGTGGGTAAGGCATTTCACGGACAGAGTCACACCCATGGAGGTCCCCGGTGACCCTGAACAGAGCAGACTTGTACAGGGGTCACTCCCATATGTCTTACTTCCCATAATGCTGTTCTTGGTGTGCCTGAGAATTGCTTCACAATTTCCATTTAAGAACAAAGCAAACCAACCAACAAATTAACAAGTTACAGAAAAAGGCAGAGCTTGCTGAATTTTCCTTGGGCCTACTGACTAATTTTGAACCCAAGAGTCCAATACAGTTGAGCACTGAACAATGTGGATTTGAACTGCGAAGGTCCACTTATACACAGACTTTTTTCCAACAAATATACAGTCAGCCCCCACCCCATATTCCTGGGTTTTGCATCTATGGATTCAACCAACTGCAACGCAGAGGGCTGACTAGGCATTGTTCCACAGCATTTATACAAGGGACCCGAGAATGTGTGGATTTCAGTATCGGTGGGGGTCCTGGGACCAATCCTCTACACATACCGAGGGATGATTGTAGTTTAGTTTTGGGAGACTTAACAGCTATGCTAAGATTTTCAACTGCACTGGGCAGGTGGGGTAGCCCCTAATTCCCGTGTTGCTCAAGAGTTTGTATTTAATGCAGCTGAAAGCCCAGTGTTTAGAATAAAGCTGGTATTTAATGACTATTTATTGAAAGAATTAATCAATACACGTGTCAGATCCAATTATTCTAGGTTAGATATTCCTTCCCTCCTTAGCGTGAGGATCATTGAACTTGACCTGAAACCAATCCTGCTCTCTCTTTCTCTCTCTTTCTCTCTCTCTCTCTCTGAGACTAGACTTGACATTGGGAAAGAAGGATTTTAAAACAACAGGAAACTCAACAGGCTTTCACACTGTTGGCAATTTTTTTTACCCTGAGATTCCTGTTTCTCTTTTGGCCATATCACAAAAATGGCAGGACAAATTTCCACCAAATCTGGCAGTAACATTTGGGATGATCTGATTTAAATATGAGCTCTGAAAATTAACAAGAAATTAATTTTAGGGAAACCTGGCGGATACCCCCAAAAGAGAGCTTATCATCTGAAATGGAAGAACAAAGAGAACTCTAGGTGCCTGCTGATCACACAGACGAAGACACTGTGAACCACATAACAAATAGTGGTTTTAACCCGATCCAGCCGTAGGATAACACAGGTTGCAGGCAATGATGTGCAGTTAAGATGCTCTTCAGAAGGCAACTTCATGCAGCGCGCTCCAGACAGCAGAGAACAGGGATTCAGTTATCCCATGGAGATGAATGACTCCCCAGAGTAAATCAGATCCGGATAAATAATAATCACAGCTGCCACCTATTAGGGAATTATTATGTGCCAGACACATGCACTAATTCATTTAACCTGCACAACAATCCCCTGAGGGAGGAACTACTGTTATCCCTGTTGCAAAGATGAGGAAAGTGGGATTCCGAGACATTAAATGACTTGTGCAGGGTCACTCAGCTGGAAAGTGGTAGGACGGGGTTCGAACCTAGGTGTCCAACTCCTGAGCCAGCCTGACCTTGGGCCTCTGTTTTGTCTTCTGGGCCTGAGCTGCCTACCTGGGTCCTGGGAACTCTAGGCCTGGAGCTTTCTCTGTAATGTCTCATGCATCCAAGGAATTAGAGTCCCACCTACACCCTCCCCTACACCAACCACCTACCTGCTAACGGGCTTCCCTTTCTTTACCATAAATGTTCAGTTTTGCTATAGAAGCTTAGTCTTCAACCATTTGCCTGCATTTGCTGTCTAAAATAACTTGGGTAAGTAAAAAAAAAAAAAAAAAAAAAAAATCTAGTTGAAGAATCACAGTTAAATGAAGAGTATTCTTCAGGCAAAGGGCCAATTCATTCCACACCGCCTCTTTCTAATAAACACGGCAGAAAGATGGAGAGCGGTGTCTGGGGGAGACGGCATCTGGCATAAACCAGGGAGACAAACACCTGTGGCCGGCTTCAAGCAGGACACAAATCTCAGCGTTTGACAGGATGACGTTATTAACTCTTCCAGTGACAGAGAGTCGTGGTAACTTGACTTCCTTTTTAGGAATACTTCTTGCTGCCAATGTCAGTTTGGCATACATTTTCAAACCAACTGTGACAAGGATGCACTCATCTTTCTAAAAGAAAATCTTTACGAAGGACATCATTTGTCCAGGCCCCGACCGGTTAATCACACCAGGGGGGAGCCGGTTACTGTAATAAACATAAGGTGGGGCAGAGATGCACAGCGGGTTCTCGGGCACTGGTGTGAGCATATTCCAGCCGCCCCTGGCAGTGCAATGTTTACTGTTACCACCACGTGCCAGGTATACACGCCAAGTGCTTCACTGCCACCCTCTTTGAATCCTTGTACCAGGCCAACGGGCAGGTACTAGTTGATCTCCACTTTACAAATGAGAGAACACTAGGTCTCAGAGAAGTTAATTAAATGACTCGTCAAAGGTCCATAGCTAGGAAGTGATAAGAGCTGGCCTTCGAGTCCTGGCCATCTGGTTCAGGAATCCTTGCTCACAACCTGCGTCCATCCCGCCTCTCTGCAAGTAGTTAAAGAAGGCGCGCCCTAACCGGTTTGGCTCAGTGGATAGAGCGTCAGCCTGCGGACTGAAGGGTCCCGGGTTCGATTCCGGTCAAGGGCATGTACCTTGGTTGCAGGCACATCCCCAGTGGGGGGTGTGCAGGAGGCAGCTGATCGATGTTTCTCTCTCATCTATGTTTCTAGCTCTCTATCCCTCTTCCTTCCTCTCTGTAAAAAAATCAATAAAATATATTAAAAAAATAAAGTAACGGTATGTTAATAAGCATTTTAAAAAAAGAGAGAGAAGGTGCTACGATTATTCCCACTTCATGTCAGCAAAGAGCAAAGAGCAGGCTCTGGGCTGACTGGCAGTGGTGAGAAGGGGACTGACCCACATCAGCCAACAAGGTTCTTCCTCCTCCTCCTCCTCTCTCCCGGCAAATTTCACTGCATCCCCCAGATCTATGTCAGATGGTCCCTCTTTAGTGGAGCCCCTCCCAACTCCTGCAGTGCTATTACTCCCCACATGTCCTTTCCTTACAAAAACTTATTCCAGTATGTGTTTCACCGCACCAGACGGTGAACTCCTTCCCGGGGAGACATCATGTGTTACCCACATTTGTGGCTACCCCACTCCACCCCACCCCATCGCCATCCTTAGCACAACACCTAACACCCAGCTAATCTAGGTGCTTTATTCTAATACCTTGAAATTCATAAAAGGAAACACTGAGCTTGTCATGTTGATCTTCAAAGCGAACCTCATCTTAACCGAGTGGTTTTCTGCACTTGCCCTGAACACACGTCTCAACGTTCCCACTGTTCTGAGGGAGGCGGGCACGGGCTGTCCGGCAGCACCGTCCTTACCTGCATCCCTCTCATCCTCTGGAACCGGGCGATGGTGTCGCTGATGGTGTACACTCGCACGTGGCCCATGTGCAGCTTGCCCGATGGGTAGGGAAACATGGAGAGCACATAAAACTTGGGCTTCGATTTCTAGGCAAGAAGGAAGGAAAATGATGAGTACTATTAAGCATTTTACTGGGAACCTGCCTGCACGTAACAGTGGGCACTTTCCGCAAGGTAATTGTTTACCATTGTAAAACAGGTCCGTTAGAAAACACTGTTCCCATAATAGAAGTTGACAAAAATGTCAAAAACCCAAATTCAAAGCTCTGGTTTGAGCTTAAGAATGTCCAAAATGATGCCGAACACCCTCGAAGTGCTAATTACTCATCTATATTTTTAATCTTTTTTTCCTTCTCTCTTTTAAAAGCTTCTCTTTAAGACAGCTTCTATCTAGATCTCAGCAAACTGTGTTTTTCCAAACGAAGCTCTAGTGAGTCCCGGATGTGACATCTCAAACACGGAGCCCTTCCGGATTCCTGAGCTGCCCTCAGCCTTGGGTTAGCAGTACGACCAGTATCCTAAGGCACCAGTGGGGTCCTGGGTTTCTCACTGTGTTGGGAGCTTATTCTTTTAAGAGAAAAAGTGGAAAAGGGAAGATAGTGGAGAAATCTTAGCCAGTGAAGGGAGAAGGCCGTGGCTTCCCAGGCGTGACCTGCAGGCGGCCTCGGGCCAGGGTTGTATAACTGACTCCCCAGCTTCCCACAAGATGCAGCTTCACCATGAGACACACAGACAACGGGACGAGCGTCCCGACAGAATGAACACAGGGCAGGAAGGCCTCACGGGGACGCTGACTTCGGCACCTTAGTTCTTCCATGGGTAAAATGGTGAGTGTTGGCACAAGTCCGTGCACGAGGGGATGAGGCTCCAAAGCGACGGTGGTAGGCATGTAACTAATTCCTTATTGGCGCCTGTTGTTCAAGGGCAGTGACTGGGTTTGATCATCTCCCCCACGAACCCTCCAGCAGAATTAATAACGATTGGATATTTGTGGGCCTTTGTGCTCCGAAAGCCTGATAACCGGCCTCTGTAGAACTCTTGGCGAACTGTCCCCATGATGCAAACTGGGCATTTTCCCAGAAAAGTCCACCAATCCTGTCCAGGCGATGGCACGCTCCCCCTGCCCACCCTTACATCCTCCCAAGGGGCAGAGGAGCTCCTAGGAAGAAAGACAATAACTGCTTCTGCTTAGTCACTAAGCGTTGGGACCATCTGACATTACACTGTTTCTTCTGCCTCTGTCTTTCCCTTTCTGTCTTTACTCCCTTCCTAGAGCTCCACAAGGGTCTTCTAAGGCTTTGCTTCCCACAAACTATTGAAAACAAATGCAGAACAGAATATTCATAACCATTCCTTTGTGATCATGTGGAGGGAAGGGGATTTGCATTTTTTGCTGGGATTTGCATTTTTTGCTATTATTTGCATGCCTGATCGTTGACACAGCCAACTGTAACCAGGGGAGTAGAAGAAACCAGAAATCAGATTCTTTCCAATCTCATCTGACCCCTTGCTTTAAACTTCCTTTCAGCAAAGAAGTTAAACTTGTAACAGAGCCACTGACACATGGCAAAATAGACTAGCATGGAACTTTTCTCTCCCTGCCCCTCCTCCAGAAAGGACCGACAGACAGTCAAGTCAAGATACTTGAAGGAAGAAAAGGGGATTAAGGAGTCTGGAACTAGTCTACACAGAGTAGAAAACCATCTTGAAATGCTGTTGATGTAAACAGATGGGTGGGAAGCAGCACATTGATAGCGCTCTTTAATTGGAAATTGTGGGTCCATAGCTCTTAGGAAAACCTCAGGAACGTGGGTGAGGACCGGAGGTTCAGGAATCAGTGGAGACTCAAGAATTACCGTCTTTGCCCTAACTGGTTTGGCTCAGTGGATAGAGCATCGGCCTGTGGACTGAAAGGTCCCAGGTTCGATTCCAGTCAAGAACATGTACCTTGGTTGCAGGCACATCCCCAGTAGGTGTGCAGGAGGCAGCTGATCAATGTTTCTGGCTCTCTCTCTCTCTCCCTTCCTCTCTGTAAAAAATCAATAAAATATATATATATAAAAAAAGAATTACCATCTTTAAGAAGACAAGTGACAGATAATCCTCTCAGCTTGTAAACAAGGCTCTCAAAGGAGAAACAAGACCTCAGGAAATAAGCAAACTATCCTCCCTACTCATTTTTAGGGAATGTGTTAAAGAGCTGTTAAAGAGTTCTTTCTTTCTTTTTTTAAAATATATTTTTATTGATTTCAGAGAGGAAAGGAGAGGGAGAGATAGAAACATCCATGATGAGAGAGAATCACTGATGAGCTGCCTCCTGCATGCCCCACAGTGGGGATCGAGCCTGCAACCACCTGGGCACGTGCCTTGACTGGGAATCGAACTGTGACCTCCTGGTTCACAGGTCGACACTCAACCACTGCGCCACAGTGGCTGGGCCCAAGTTCTTGGGACCCGAAAAAAACACACAAGAAAACCCTTGCTATAACATATTTCTAGTTTTTCACGGTGAAGTTTTTACATTAAACCTGTTTTTTCTTTTATTATAATCACCTTGTTTTTATTACAGTAATACATTTTATGTTATGTTTAACAATCAATCTTGCCCCAAACATTTTCCACATATAACTTCTTCATTAGCATCTCCTTTTTGTATGTTTGTTTAACAAAGCTTAAATTTATGTAAAAGCGAGTGATTCATTATATAGTAGCTAAGCCAAACACCAAAACCGAGTTTATAGAAGATATATAGAAAAGTGCTGCTAGCAAAAGCTTTTAATATTCATGGATATTTTTATTGCAGTAAAGGTATTCAGCTTACTGCCTGCCCTGCCTTTTGCTTTCTGTGTGAATTAAGTCATTTTCCTCTGTGACAACGAAATGCATTCTATCCTCTGTGGGTGGAAAGAAGAGAAGGAATTATGGGAGTTTGTTATAACCCAGCAGCAATGTAATTGAAAGGGAAATTTTCATAATTATATAAAAGTTAAGAATTTAAACCTTTAAAGGAAATTAAGATTTTAAGCAATAAGAAAAGGACGGTCTTTATAAATAGGTCCTATTCTTTTTGCCAGCTTCTCACGTCAGGAGAGAGATCATTTCTGTCTCTTTATAGACCTGGCTCCGAGCTGGGAGGAAGGGAGGGTGGCAGAGAGAAGGAGCACTCAACAGGAACCTGGAGCCCTAGTTCTGGTCCCAGCTTTGCCACTGGCTGTGAGACCTTAGGCAAATTCCTTTGTCTTTCTGGGCTCAGTTTACAATCTGTAAATCAAAGGTGAGCTCCGTGGTTAGAGCACCAGACCTTGGATCGAGGAGGGTCTCAGGTTTGATTCCTGGTCAAGGGCATGTACCTCAGTTACAGGTTCCCCAGCCCAGAAGGGGAGCATGTTGGAAGCAGCCAATCAATGTATGTGTGTGTCTCTCTCTCCCCTTCCTCCCTCCCTTCCACTCTCTCTAGAAATCAATGGAAAAAATATCCTTGGGCCCGCTGGCATGGCTCAGTGGTTGAGCATCGACTTATGAACCAAGAGGTCACCGTGCGATTCCCGGTCAGGGCACATACCCGTTTCTGGGCCCGATCCCCAGTGTGGGATGTGCAGGAAGCAGCAGCCGATCAACGATTCTCACTCATCTTTGATGTTTCTATCTCTCTTCCTCTCAGAAATCAATAAAAATATATATTTTTTAAAAAGATGACTGGGTCTGAATCCTGGCTCTGCCGCAGGTGAGTTGTGCATCTGGACAAATTGCCAAGCCTCCCTCCTAGCCTCAGTTTTCTTATCCCCAAGATGAGGATAATACCTCCCTCAGGGTTATTTGAGGATTAAATGAGAAAATAAATGGACAGATGGTGCCTGACACACAGTAATATGCTTATTAAATGGAAGTCCTTTTTAGGATGATGATAATTAGGATGATGATGGCAAAATATTCAACTTCTGGAAAACCATTTGAGTGGGTTTCAACCATATCTCCTGCTACAGGGCGGCCCATGATAAAAGCGTCCGAATCCACCAGCATCCAGCAGTATTTTCCGTTCCTGACAAGACGCACCACACATTTTTCTCCCCTCGCACCTTTCATTTACACAACTCTTCAGTTTGTGAAATGTGTTCGGCCACATTTCCCCATTTGATTTTCAAAACAATTCTGTGAGATAAATGATGTGAGGAATGTGAAGGTCAAGGAGGTTCATGAGGTTGCCAAGTTCGCATGAATTCTGGGGCAGAGCCAGTCCTTTACTGCAAGGCTCCAGACCCTCGCCGGGGGCTCTCTCCGCTACACCATCCCCCCTCAAACCCGACAGAGTGCCAGGGCCCATCCACAATATTTCCAAAGCTATTTACCCAATTATTGAAACACTAGAGGCCCGGGGCATGAATTCGTGCATGTGTGGGGTCCAGCTGGGCAGATGGGGCTGGTCCAGCCAGGGGGAGGGGTCACAGGTGGTTGGCCGGCTGGCCCCGTTCCCTGGTCGAACTTCTGGTTGAGGGGACAATTTGCATATTAGCCTTTTATTATATAGAATAGTTTATTTTGATCCACTTTATTTCTTAAAAACCATATGCTTAAGAATGAGATGTCACAAAATCAGTAAGCTACAACTTCAAAATGTTTGAAAGTCACTAAATTATAATCTAAACCAAAAGCAAACTTGAAGTTTAAGCTCCTTATTTAGAATTAAACTGCACCCTGCCCAGCCGGTGTGGCTCAATGGTTGAGCATCGACCTATGAACCAGGAGGTCATGGTTTGATTCCTGGTCAGAGCAGCACATGCCCAGGTTGCAGGCTCGATCCCCAGTGTGGGGCATGTAGGAAGCAGCCGATCAATGATTCTCTCTCATCACTGATGTTTCTATCCCTCTCTCCCTCGCCTTTCCTCTCTGAAATAAAGAAAAATATATTTAAAAAAAAAAACAAATTAAACTGCTCCCTAAGGTTTGTTTCCAAAATATATTAAGTTAGATTAGTCTGATCATGTTGCCAGGAAGACTTGTCACTTCCTAATGAGCAAGAGTTAGGCTTGCATTGCACATTTATTTACACGTTACATTCAAACCTTCCTTTTTGTCATTTCACTTGTTATATGCTATGCCTTTCTCAACGTCAGACTTTCTCACCAGAGGTAATGGCTAACGCATCCCAGCCTGGTACCTAGCAGGCTGGCCTCCCAGAGCAGCAGCCAGCCTACAGCCAGCGCTCCACGGACACAGCTACAGCCGAGCACTTCAGACAGTTAATTCAGGCGGAGCCTGGACTGGTGCATCTGGACCAGAAGCCAAGGGTCTACTAACTCATACAGCTGCTAATGCCACGTTAGACCCCAACCCCAGATCATACAAGGAAAGGGCTGGCACCTCCCAAACCATGATGGTGAGGGGACAGAACAGGGTTGGAGGCCAAGGCCATGCCGGGGGAGGGGAAGGTACTTTACAGTTCCTCGGCGGCGGGGCCCAGGTGCCACTTCTGGAGTCTCATATCTGACCCTGCCAGAACCCTGTGTGCTGCCCCACTCTGCAATGGACCAGGAAGAACCTGGCGCCTGCTATGGCTCCTGTCTTGATGAGTTTCCAGTAAATGCTGCTCCAGAATGCCTGGTGTGGCACTGTCTTCATGCACCTGCGTGCACACGCACCGCACTGAACCTCTTCTAAGCACTAGCCTTGTCTCATTACATCTACCCTCACAAGCGTCCCAGGGAGCAGCGGGCACTGTTGCTATCACTGTCCACTTTAGGTAAGAAAACTGAAGCAGTCATTTGGTTCAAGGTCACATCTATATAATAAAAGCCTAAGCGACCTTTACGGCGGAATGACTAGAATGACCAGTCACTATGATGCACACTGACCACCAGGGGGCAGATGCTCAATGCAGGAGCTGCCCCCTGGTGGTCAGTGCACTCCCACCGGGGGAGCACCGCTCAGCCAGAAGCCAGGCTCACGGCTGGTGAGCGCAGCAGTGGTGGTGGGAGCCCCTTCCGCCTCCACAGCAGTGCTAAGGAGCAGCGAGCCGAGCGGTAAAGAGCAGCAAGCAGGCGGGTGGTAAGAAGCGAGAGGTCCCAGACTGCGAGAGGGCTCCCAGACTACAAGAGGGCACAGGCTGGGCTGAGGGACCCCACCCTACCCCAGTGCACAAATTTCATGCACCGTGCCTCGAGCACTTAATAACTTGTTTGAACCGGGAGTCTAACCTCAGAGTCCAAGCCCTTAACCCCTCTTCTCTACCCTTTCAGAATCTCCCAGGATACTCACATCAGCTTCAGAAATTTTGGAGGCCTGTTCTTTTATCCGTGAATGCCACCATTTCTCAACGTCCTTTCTTGTCTGCAGCGTATACTCTTTCGTCCACTGGCCTGTGGCACTGTAAATTCCTCTTTTACATCGTGGAATGACTCTCCTTCCCCAAGTGATGACATCCGGCCCACCATTTAGCTGCCTTTTCAGAAGAGAGACATAGAAACCCAGTCTCTGCCAAGCAGAAGCCATTCTTCAGAAGGTGGGAGGCCCTGAAAGAGGGGGGAAAGCACACTGGTGAGCCACCTGGAACCCCCTCCTGAGCCTGGCCTTCCACTCAGCACAGCCCAGGGCTCCCTGCCCCCTCGCAGGCTTTCCTCTTATTCTTCTGATGATTTCTCTCCCTCCCTGAAAAGAATGCTTTAGAAGTTCAATGGAGCCAAGCACAAATTTTTTAAAAATATATGTTTTTATTGATTTCAGAGAGAGGAAGGGAGAGAGAGATAGAAACATCAATGATGAGGGAATCATTGATTGGCTACCTCCTGCACGCCCCCTACTGGGGATGGAGCCCAAAATACGGGCACGTCCTCTGACCGGGAATCGAACCGCCACCTCCTGGTTCATGGGTCGATGCTCAAGCGCTGAGCCACACTGGCCAGGCTAAGCACAAACTTTTTTTTTAATTAATTAATTTATTTATTTTTAAGCACAAACTTTTTAATGGAAAATATAAAGGTAGTCGATGCTCCCGAACATCAAAGATACAACCGCCCCCCGCCTCCCCGGGACAAATGGAGACCACTGCCTGGGCCAGCTCCTACCACAGCCTCACACACTGCATGGGAGGCAGCAGAGCCCTCCCTCCCTTCTCTGTAGGCCAGCCCAGGGTCTGCCCAGCAGGCTTCACTTCCCATCATCCAGGATTCAGAAAAGCTCCAAGCATATCTTAGCTTGGCCTTAGGCTCAAATATCGGAAAAGATCTGAACACAGGCCTTCAAGGAGGACCAGAGACTCTGAGCGATCATAAGCATTTTTCAAATATATTATGAGTTCAAGATACTCGGTAGGCTAAGCCAGGAAATAACCACTATTTAGAAGACTGCTTATTCACTTAGTTCTTCATTCATTTACCAAATCTCCATTGAGTGCCACACAGCTGCAGGCACTGGGAACACAGCTGTGAACGAACACGAAGTCCCTTCTGTCCTGGCCCTTACACACTGGCAGAGAAAAGGAGATAAGAGACCAACAAACAATATACAATATGTGTAACAGTGGTTTTTCTGGAATCCAGCCCATAGGTGGGGGCGCATCAGGACATCCAGCTGCGATTCAAAATTCAACTTAAACGTTTAAGTGCTTTTCTCCAAAGCTGAATTCCAGAAAATAACTCATGGAAGATGTTTCATGTTTTATCACGATGCAAAAGGTTGAGGTGACAGTGCATCAGATATTTAAGATTTATGAGTAAATACACTTTCTCCCTTCTTGCATAACAGCATTTGAGAAGTGCTATAGTATTTTCATAATAGATCTTTCAGAAGGAAGGAAGGAAGGAAGGAAGGAAGGAAGGAAGGAAGGAAGGAAGGAAGGAAGGAAGGAAGGAAGGAAGGAAGGAAGGAAAGGAAGGAAATGACACTCTAAACTAGTGTTCTTTGATTCTCTCAGAATGTTTCCCATATCTACTAGGATTGGCCTCATTTCACAGAGGTACACGGATGTTGCCAACAGGGTTCATTGCAGGCTTATAAAAGCGAATTTCACACTCACATTAAATGCCATCACAGTGTGAGCATTTTACAAGTTGGTCTGCCAAGGTTCCTGACATACCAGTTCTCACTGTAGTTAACACATCTCACTTCTTTGGGGGTGAAATCAGAAACAGACGAAAAAACAACTCCCTCTCCATTGGGCTTGCCTATTTTACAGTGAGCAGATGTGGCTATAGATATAATAGTGAACTATGTGAAATCAGTTGAATATCAGCAATTCCATATGACCAACCTGATATCTAGACACTTTGTACAACTAAGGCAATTGCATTGATTTTTAGGGGCTGGATGTCCACATAATTAGAACTACCTACAGGATTCATGGAGTTTTTGGTTCTCTTGCTAAGTCAGCATTTCCATGTCTTTGCAAACCAAAGAATGCCATTTGAACAGAGGGCACACAGAGAGATGCCTGCCATCTCTCCTAGGCTGCATTCCCTAAGAACACAATGGACTATCCTCTCAAACAGAAGCAATGGCAAGGAGCACATTATAAAAATACAAACTGACTCTAACTGTAGCCTCGTGAGCTTTTGCTTTTAATGATGGTTAGCCGTTGTGACAAATGAAACAGCGAAGAATGCAAACAGCTCACCAATAGGAGCAATATGAAGGTCATACTTTCACTTAAAATTCTAATCCTGTCTCTACAACTCACTTACCCTATGAACCAAATTACAAACAATGCATTTACAAACAAGCTTTCCAAAAACATTTACATAATACCTGATTCACTAATAACCTCTAATAACCTTTCCTTTACACAAACCGATAGACTAGAGAATCCTGAAACCAATCTAGGTATATAAGAACTTCAAGTTCATAAAGAAAAAAGAACAAGTAGATTACAAAGTGACAGATTATTCAAGGAGTGGTGGGAAACCTCAAACATAAACCACAGTAAATCCCATATAAATTAAATAATTTTTTAAAAAATACCATAAAACAAGACAGAAACATAAAGGGTAGGTAAAACATAGGGTTACAGTTGTTCGTATGGAAAGTAATAATTAATAAATAAGAAATAAGAATACTCACAACTGTAAACCTACCTTTGCCCCACCCTGTGGATAAGTACTTAGTAATTCTTTACAAGGTGCAGGATGTTCTGTCCCGAGAATAAAGCCATGGAAGAAATCAGAAAGAAACATATTAATAATCTCTCTTAAAATCCAAAACATCTGTTTATCAAAAACACCATTGACAAAAAAAGAAAGCAAAAAATAAGCTGAGAGGAAATTACAAAAACTGCAACAAAAAAGCTTATCCTGATCTACAGAGGTCACATATGAGAAGAGAAATACTGAAAACCTAATTTTAAAAATGAGTAGAGGAAAAGAGAAGAGTAAATACAAATGGCTAATAAATATATGAAAAAGGTCAACTTTACAACTAATCAAAAATGCAAATTAAAACAACAATGAAATATTTTGCTTATCAGGTTGGCCAAAACCTGTTAAACCACAAAAAACGTGCGTGGGCAGTGCCCTTGGCGGCCCGGATTGACAGTGTTCTGGACGGAACAGACCCGAGGACGCCCCTTCTTCCCGCCTCCAGCCACCCTCCTGCGTCTCATCCAGTCACCACCTTCAGAACCACCTCCGGAACCAGCCAACACACCGGGTGTTTTTCTACCTTAACTCCTTATTGCCGATTGCCGAACAACCATGAGCTCCCAAATTCATCAGAATTATTTCACCGAGGTGGAGGCTGCGGTCAACCGCCTGGCCAACCTGCATCTGCTGGCCTCCCACCTACCTCTCTCTAGGCTTCTATTTCAACCCTGACGACGTGGCTCTGGAGGGTGGGGGCCACCTCTTCTGCGAGTTGGCGGAAAAGAAGCACAAGGGTGCTGAGCATCTCTTAAAGTTGCAAAACCAGCGCAGCCGCCGCATTCTCTTCCAGGACGTGCTGAAGCTTCCCAAGATGGTGGGCAAAACCCAGGACGCCATGGAAGCCGCCCTGGCCTGGAGAGGAACCTGAAGCAGGCCCTTGTGGAGCTGCAGGCCCTGGGTTCTACCTGCACAGACCCTCATCTCTGCGACTTCCTGGAGACCCACTTCCTGGATGAGGAGGTGAAACTCATCAAGATGGGCGACACCTGACTACCATCAGCTGGCTGGCCCGCCCCCAGGCTGGGCTGGGTGAGAATCTCTTCGAAAGGCTCACCCTCAAGCACGACTAGGAGCCTTTGGAGCCCAGAGGCCTTTGAGAGGCCCCTCTGCAGCTCCTGGTGTCTGGCTTTTACCTGAGCCTCTTACCAAAACTACTAGCCATTCTTTTACCCACGCTGAAGCCCTCTCCCATGCATTGGACCAAAGGAAACAATAAAGCTTTTTGCAGGAAAAAAGAAATGTACATGGCTCAGTGGTTGAGCATTGACCTATGAACCAGGAGGTCACGGCTCAATTCCCAGTCAGGGCCCGTGCCTGGGTTGTGGGCTCAATCCCCTGTGTGGGCGGGGCGTACAGGAGGCAGCTGATCAATGATTCTCTCTCATCACTGAAGTTTCTCTCTCTCTCCCTCTCCCTTCCTCTGTGAAATCAATAAACGTGCCTTTTTATATAGTGCTGGTGGGTGTGTAAATTGATTCTACCTCTCTGGGGAGCAATACGCGGAAAATGTGTCAAGACTCAAAGAAAAGTTCAGACCCTTTGTGTTAGAGGGTCCTCAAGACTCAGCACATCGTCTACTCAGGGCTATGATTTTTTTTTTTAATACTTTGTTTCTCTTCTTTTTTTTCAAATATACTTTTATTTATTTCAGAGAGGAAGGAAGAGGGAGAAAGAGATAGAAACATCAAGATGAGAGAGAATCATTGATTGGCTGCCTCCTGCACACCCCACACTGGGGACTGAACCCATAACCCAGGCATGTGCCCTGGCCTGGAATAGAACCAGGACTTCCTGGTTCATAGGTCGATGCTCAACCACTGAGCCCACTGGCCGAGCAGGGCTATGATTTCTTATAGAACTTTCTGGAGCTCAGCCGAGTTCCCTTCCTTTACTTCCCAGGCCCTGCTCTCTGCCACTCACCACCAAAGCACTGACTCTTCCTGAGCAGGACAGCCCTTTTATTAGAGGACAGCCGTTTTATTAGCCCATAGGATAAGTGTGAAAGGTGTGGCCTGTGTGTTGCATTTAGGATCAGCATGGCACCTTTCTTCCTCATCTCTGTCTTACCCAGTTCTTTACCCAGATGTCTGGAATCTTGTCCCTTCTTCCACCATATTCCGTGATCCTCCCAGCTTCACTTGGGGCTTAAGGTTCAGTTTTATGAGAATGGTGGGAGCAGTGGCATGTACCCGTGGAGGGAGGGCCTGAGAACTGGACCCAAACTGACAACCGTTTATGGGCAGAGAAACCTAGAAGATGACAGGCAAAGCAACAGAACACATAGAGGGAGCACGTGAAGGCATTCGGGTGCACCTAAAAGAAGGTGTGTGAGAATGTACCTGGGGAAATGAATCTTAATGGACCAAGTTTGGAGACCAAACAAAAATCCTACTACTAATAATAAGGTAGATCTGGGCTTTTGCAACTACTTATTTCCTGTATGACCTCGGGCAAATTAGTTCGTGTCTGGAACCTCAGCTTCTCCTTAAGACGAGGGGTTAAACCCAAATGATCGCTGAGCCCCTGACATGCTGTGGCAATGACCTGTGGGCCAGCGAGGCACTGGATGGCTTTTCACTGAGTCCAAACCCCCAGCCCAGGGAGCAAAGATCCAGGGACCAACTGGGGCAGGGGAGCGGCGGGAGAGGAACCGGAGTACAAACCTATGTGCACACGTGCGCTTTTCAGGGGAAGGGTCCAGAGCTGTCGGCGGGGTCTATCGCTCCAAGAGCCTGAAGACCCAGATCTCAGAGACTTTCCCAGCGGATCTCAGAGACTTTTCCAGTTCGGAAATGGCACGGCTCCGAGACCACCTAACCCAGGCTTGCACCTTCCCTTCCTGCTCCCAGCATAGCGGAACCTCCCGGTCCGAGGAGAGGAGTTCGGGCCTCGTCTCTTGTCCCGCTGGCCCCGCTCAGGGGTTTACCTGCTCACAGGTTCTGGCCTGTGCGGCTCCTTATGCCTCGGTTCCCATCTTAGGCGAACACGACCCGGCCAGTCTTCATGGGCGCCGCCATGTTGGCAGAACAACAACTTTATCGATAGCGACCGCCACAGTCACAGACAGGCGGAGGCGGGGCCGGGTTGGTGCAGCTTGTCCTCTCCGACTCCTGCTGCCCGTGGGGCGGGGCTGTCCGCGCGGCAGCCATAGGCTCTGCTCCTCAGCCCTAGAGAGCGCCCCCCGCCGTCCTAAGCCCCGCCCCCAGCCCTAGGCTCCGCCCCATCGCCCAAGGCTCCGTCCCTCATTCCCAGGGACGGCCCCAAGCCCGGTCCTCCACCTCCTGTCTCCCATCAGGAAACTCTGGACACCTTGCAGATCAAATTCTTTTATATATATATATTTATTTAAATTGATTTCAGAGAGGAAGGGAGAGAGAAACAATGAGAGAGAATCATTGATCAGCTGCTTCCTGCAGGTCCCACACTGGGGATTGAGCAGGCAACCCAGATGGGGACTCTAACGGTGACCTCCTGGTTCATGGGTCCATGCTCAACCACTGAGCCACACCAGCCGGGCGGGGGTCAAATTCTTTTTTTTATCTTTAGTGTTGAAAGTATTACATATGTTCCCTTTTTCCCCCATTGACCTCTCCCACCCCCCTTCCACCCACAGGGGGGTCCAGCTCTTAACAAATGCAGCAGACCTATGCGGGCCATCAGGCTAGTGGTCCCAGAATAAACAGGGTGGTATAAAGAGCGCTGGAGGAGTCCTGAGGTCAGGTTCAAATCCCAGCTACAGCCCCCTCCGGGCTTGGTCAGGTCTCTCACCCCCTTGATACCGGGCCACAGGATGGTTAAGGCATCTTCTTCCCCCATATTCCGTGACCTTCTAGCCCTGGGAGGGGAATTACCCAGCCTAGATTGGGGGTAAAGCGAACTTCCTCACGTGATAGCTGGCTGGGAGTCAGGAAGCATGATACCTGACCCACTTTCCAAAGGAGTTGGTTTCCCACCCTGCAACCTCCCCACTCCGGCAGGTGTTTCTTGCTATAAATAAATCAATGAATCGATGAGTGAGTTGTAAAGGTAAAACCTGTCTAAAAGAGGTTTTGAGCCCTAACCGGCTTGTCTCTGGGGATAGAGCGTCAGCCTACGGACTGAAGGGTCCCAGGTTCGATTCCGGCCAAGGGCACATGCCTGCACATGCCTGGGTTGTGGGCTCAATCCCCAGGAGGGGGTGTGCAGGAGGCAGCCTATCAATGATTCTCTCTCATCATTGATATTTCTATCTCTCTCTCCTTCTCCCTTCCTCTCTGAAATCAATAAAGAAATTTTAAAAAAATAAAATAAAAGAGGTTTTGAAGAAATGTGGGCAATCAGGAATACTGAAACGAATTTGCTAATTGTGCAAAGGGGCTGATAGCCTACAGGATAAGTAAAACGAATGTTTGGGAGCCATCTTTGGCTTCAGGGCTGAAATCAATTAAACAAAATTCATCCCATTACTATTGGTATTTCACATCTACTCTTACAGAGCTGGATAAAAGACAAGCAAATTGTACATGCCTATAATACCAGTTAATCCCAGACCAGCACTCCACCAGACACACGGTAATCTTTTACTAATGTCCCAGTCTTTAACAATTTCCTGACATTTCAAAATGCAAATGCTTTGTTACTCAAAGTGCAGTCTCCAGACTAGCATGTCTTACCTGGGAAGTTGCTAGAAGTGGAGAATCTCAGACACCACCCCAGACCCACTGAATCAGACTCTGCATTTTAATAAAATCCCCGGGGGATTCTTAGGCAGACTGAAGTTTGAGACTCATTGTCTTAGAATGTGAGAATTAGAAAGGATCTTCAGAACACTCTAGTCCAGCCTGCTCATTTTACAGAAGAATAAACTGAGGCCCAAAGGAGCGGACTGTCTAGCTCAGGGGTGAGGGACCTTTATTCTGCCAACGGCCATTTGGATATTTATACCATTCGAGGGCCATACAAAATTATCACCTTAAAAGTTAGCCTGCTATATTTGGTCAAACATTTCATTAACTCACCCCTAATGCCTTGGCAGGGCCAGACCAGTTGATTTCCCAGGCCTTAAACAGCCCTTGGTCCAGACATCCCCCAACCCTGGTCTAGCTCAAGTTCATAGCAAGTTAGTAAAAGGTCTGTTATTCAAACAGGGTCTCTTAGCCTACTAGAATACCGGCAGGACCTTTCCAAAATTGCACAATGGAAGACCATTAGGAGCTTTAAAAAACTTCTAGTCCAATACTCTCACTTCAAAGGTGAGGACCCTGAGGCCCAGAGATTGGATACAGCTTGCTACGGTCACATCAATGCTTAATTTGAACTGATACCATGGAAACATGCACTCTCACATTAACAGCCTAGTTAACCTTCCGGTATGTCACGCTGCATCCATGCATAACTAAAGGGCCCTTTCTCTAATTTCCCCCAAACACTAAGGTCTAAGTAGCCTCTACCCTTATTTTGGTTCAAAATCTCCTTTCTCTTACGAATTAAAACATTGACGTTTCTGGGAGATTGTTTCAAATGGAATTTTTTTTAAAGTCACTTGCTTTACGGGAAAGTTTCTATTTTTACATCAAAGAAGACAGCATCATGAAAGTAAATCCCTTTCCCTCTTAAAGAGCTTACTGCAAAGACACATTATTAAATGAAAGAGACAAATTGCTGGGCAGTGTAGGAAGTTATCCCATTTTTTATTTTTAAAAGGAAAGGAAATAAAAGCAACACATCTGTTAGTGTATGCAATAGAAAGAAATCTAGAAAAATATGTCCCAAACCAGCGGTCGCCAACCGGTGGTCAGTGGATCACTGGTGGTCTGTGAGGTCCGAAAGGTTGGTGACCGCTGTCCCAAACTATTTCCTGGGACAATTCAAGGGACAGTGGGGTCCTAAAGGCCTTTTTGTCTCTTTATGATAGGTTTCTGTGTCCCTTTTGCTATTAGCTTGTGTGGTAGGCTGAGTGATGGCCCCAAAGATATATAGGTTCGAATCCCTGGAACCTTATATGGCAAAGAGACTTTGCAGATGTGGTTAAGTGAAGAATCTTGATGTGAGAAGATTGATTATCCTGGTGGGCCCCAAATGCAATCTCAAGTGTCTTTGTAAGAGCGAGGCAGGGGAAATTTGAGACAGAAGAAGAGGCGACATGACCACTTTTACAAATGTCATGGATAACTTTCATTAACAGTTCTTGCTGACCTGAAAGTTAAGCCTAGCACTGATGGGCCAAAAGACTCATGATGACCTTGCCATGTATCCCCCAGCGGTCAATTACCTAGAAAATGGGAGTAGGTGCCCTTCTGAAAGTTGCCACAAGGCAATCTTGGCCTTGAGTGGCCTGGAGTAATATCAGTATTTTCCTAAGAACCTGATATTAAAAAGTACTCAACTGGGGCACCCCTTCCTGGATACAAACTTTGCTGAAAGTAACCTCTTCTGTTGACTATGAATAAACTTTTGTGGGTTTTCCCCCAAAAAAAGACTTTACAGTTCCTGAGTGTACATGAAAAAAACACCATTTGGAGCGACTCACAGGACAATTATGCTTGGACACAGAGCCAGACCTTGGGATTAAGCCTTTAATCTATTCATTATAGGGAAGGAAAAAAATCCTTCCCATTGTTGCAAATCTTCTTAGGCCTTGTGATGGCTTCTGGAAAAAGATAATCCTATTTGAAGAAATGCTGAAGGTATAAAACAGTTGTGAGTTACATCTGACCCGAAGAAGGCAGAATTAATTATTGTTGGTCTGAAAGTGGGCTCTCGGTAACATATGTTTACTTGCAAATATATGAAATGTATCTTGTTCATCTTTTGGAGATCTGCAATTTTAATACATAAACGTTAATAAGGTCCTACCCAACATCTCTGCCATTAACTTGGCATTTCGTCAAACCACCTTTTGGCATTTCTTGTATTCTTGGAGAGTTAATTAGCCCTTGACTTTATGAGCAGGATAGCTTCTCTTCCTAAGGAGACAGTAAATTAATTAAGTCAATGATCATCCTCCTCTGATCCTGGATGAGCACTATCGTTTTATATACAGGGGACAGAAAATCATGTGTCACTCCCAAAATCTAGTTTAGTGTTTTATAGCCCAAATTCTATAGCAGACAGAGAGCCTTCACCTTAGTTTCCTACTCTGCTCAATGTGTGAGGGGTAGGGCCTGTGTATGGAAAGAATTTAACAAGTGCTAGGCACATGGAAGGGCTTAGGAACTGGTGGGTCCACAGCAATGATAACAATAATGTCACTGCCCCCTCAATATCCTGCAGTGGCTAGGATTTATCAGAGCATCCTTCACCTGACAGTGGCTTCCCAGTGACTAACGACAAACACACCCCCAAGTAGAGAGGGTGGCGCCAAACAGGTATACTTTTCCAACCAGTCACCTTTTGGAACAATCAGGATCTGTGTTTGAGGAGCAGCCTGGAGTCCCTTCTTTCTCATCTCCTTATTTCCCTCCCTCCACAGTTCCTGTAGTCTTTAAGACCTTTCAGGTCCCTCCCCCTGCCCCATAAAGGTTCTAAATCTATAAGACAAGCCAGCCTTTCTCTTCCTAATTGATTGCCTTTCATAGCAGAACTTCACATTCGTATGGCGAATGATCTCCTTCTCACCCTTCCCATCCAGGTATAGATGAGTAGACTAAAGGAGGAGAAGGCACTGAAAATTCTGGCTGGTCAAACTTATAACAACAGCAAAATCACCATCACTCTCACCATTGTCATCACCTAAATTCTGTACCCGGAGCCCAGCAGGAAAGGTGGGAGGGAGGGGGGAGGAAGGAAAAGGAGGTGAGCTGGGTTCAAGAGCTTGACCACAGAAGAAGGAAGAGGAGGAGGAGGAGGAGAAGTTGAAATGAGAAGAATGTAGAAAAGAAAGAGGGGGAAGCCTCAGGGTGGGGCAGGAGTGAGATATAGGTCCAGGATGGGGAAATGCCATTGTAGAGTCCCCAGGGTTAAAAACAGAAGATGACACCACCACTGATAAAGTTTATCAGTCAGCTGAACTGTCCCCAGAATGCAAAGAAAGATAACAGCCCTCAATCATGGACATCTTGTTATAGGCCAGGAACTGTGCCAAGCTGTTTCACCTGCCCAACCCTCAGGCTCGTCATCTGTAAAGGGGAAGGCGCAGCACCTAGCTCACAGATTCGCTGTAAGAATTAAGCCAGAGAACAGGTGTAAAGCAGCGGGCACAGCGCCTGGCACTATGTAAATACAGTCCCTGTCCAATAGCATACAGCTTGACAACTTCAAGAGGTGGGGGAGGGTGCAAGGAAACTGACCTAGTATGCAGCGAAGGTGGAGGCTACTGAGCGCTTGATAAATTGCAAAGAGGCATGTATTCAGGACTTTTCTTCTGGTTTCTCCCCCATCTCAGCTATATGATATGGGACAGGGACAAAGTCCAGGTTGGTTAAACCTCTGCTTCTCAAACAGGTACATGCATATGAATCACCCAGCGATCATTTGACTGGGGAGGGCCTGAGATTCTGCATTTCTATCAGACTCCCAGGAGATGCTCATGCTGCCAGCCCATGGACCACACTGTGAGTAGCAAAGAGCTAACTGATAGCTCTGCTGTGACAGTCAATTGCAACATGAAAACAATTCGGAAGTGAAGACAAGATACATGACCTCACATTCAAAGGTTCATCTGAATGAGTGGGAAGCTTGAATAAGAAAACCTTAATTTAAAGGGAAAAAGGAAGGAAGGAAGGAGGAAGGAAGGAAGGAAGGAAGGAAGGAAGGAAGGAAGGAAGGAAGGAAGGAAGGAAGGAAGGAGGGAGGGAGGGAGGGAGGGAGGAAGGAAGGAAGGAAGGAAGGAAGGAAGGAAGGAAGGAAGGGGAAGTGAAAATGAATTACTTCTTTTTAAAATATATTTTTAATTTATTTCAGAGAGGAAGGGAGAGGGAGAGAGATAGAAACATCAATGATGAGAATCATTGATCGGCTGCCTCCTACACTCCCCATATTGGGGATTGAGCCTGCAACCTGGGCATGTGCCCTGACCAGGAATCAAACCGTGACCTCCTGGTTCATGGTCGATACTCAGCTACTGAGCCACACTGGCTGGGCGACTTCTGAAGGCAATATAGTAAAAGCCAACAAGAATTAGAATTTTGCCAAACAGAGATTGGTCCTATTGAACTTGAATAAATACATTTAAATCGTTTGAAGTTAGCCAACTGTGCCTCGAATGGAGGCTGCCAAAGTGTTTGGAAAAGATTTTTTTTTTATGAGCGTATTTAAATCTCTCTACCTGAGTTTTGTTTACATATTAAATTTGCTTAGCAGATCCAAAGGCAAAGACTAATCCCTATCAAAATAACCAAGTTTCCTTCTGAATGGAACTAACCACATGTGAACTATTCAATTCAACCCATCGAACATCTGAACACTCTGCAGGTACTAAGCAGCCTCTTTGGTCCTGGAGATAAAGAGAAGGAAGACACTGAACGCATTTCTCAGGAGCTCAGGCTCTAGCAGTGGAGACAGACCATTGAGCCCTCCCATGATCTGAGCCGGGGGTAAGCACAAGGACTTCAGAACACAGAGAAGGGACCCGCTCTCAGCCCGGAGAGAAAGAAGAGGGCTCAGTGGGTAGGGATAAATCAGGAAAGGCATCCTGGAGTAGGTGAGTTGAGTGCTGTCCGGCTTGTGTAGTTGGAAAACAGCCTTCCAGATGTTCATTCTTCACATTCCCAAAACTAGGTGGAGGAAGATGGGCAGCCTGAAGCCAGAGGAGCTGCCTCTGGAGTCCTCTGGCCTCCCTAGTCATGAAGGAAGTCTTCAGTTCCTCAGCTCCTTTGCCACCCCTTCCTCCCATGGCCAGTAGGGGGCAGAGACAATGGCCCAAAGCAAACAGTCTTCCCAGAATTGCATTGAAATTATAATAACCTATGCATTAGCATCTCCTTAGCATCCTTTGCCAGCAGAAAGGGTATAAATAATATATTGGTTTCGCTCTAGAATATCTACGAGAGTGGTCCAAACTTCCTGGTGGAAGGGGCAGCTGGGGGAAGCCTAAGAGAGAGCACTGGCTCTCAGACTGCAGTCTTCCTTCCCAGTCAACAGCGCCACTCTGATGGAAGAGAGCAAAGCGATGCATCACTTTCCCTTTTTAAAAAAATATACATTTTAAAAATTGATTTCAGAGAGAGAGAAACAGAGAGAAACATCAATGATGAAAAAGAATCATTGATTGGCTGCCTCCTGCACACCCAACACTGAGATCAAGCCTGCAATCCAAGCCTGCAATCTGGGCATGTGCCCTGACTGGGAATCGAACAAGCGACATCCTGGTTCATAGGTCAACACTCAACCACTGAGCCATGCCAGCTGGGCCATCACTTTCCCTTTACCCAAGAAGAAGATCCCTTTTCCCGTAAATGAGACACTCAAAAGCAAGCATGTCAAACTCTCGGCCCAAGGGTCGCATGCCTCTTATTTGGCCCATGTTAGCCTTTGAATATGACATGCTTGCTCTAAAGCGGTGGTTGGCAAACTCATTAGTCAACAGAGTCAAATATCAACAGTACAACAATTGAAATTCCTTTTGAGAGCCAAATTTCTTAAACTTAAACTTCTTCTAACGCCACTTCTTCAAAATAGACTCGCCCAGGTCGTGGTATTTTGTGGAAGAGCCACACTCAAGGGGCCAAAGAGCCACATGTGGCAGGCGAGCCGCAGCTTGCCGACCACTGCTCTAAAGGAAGGGAAACCTAACAGGATGGCCCACTTTCAAGAAGGAATACAGAGTCACTATCAGGAAGCTCGTGATAAGCCCAGATCAGCCCCTTCAAGGCTCCAGATGTGCTATACAGAAAGCGAATTATGGCTGAGATGAGAAGTTCTGCAGCACGGAGACCTTTTTAAGCATTGTTTGGCCAAGCATTTCCCTAAACACAATTGACCATGGAACAGTTTTTTTTAATAGCTGAGGAACTACTAACACTCATCAAAAACTGGAGTTCCATGGAGCTCAGAGTTGCAGTTTGAGCCCAGAGGCCATCTGCTGGCAAAATCCTTCTTGCTGGGGGAGGTCAGTCTTTGATCTATTTAGGCCTTCATCTGATTGGGTGAGGCCCACCCACATTCTGGAGGGTAATCTGCTTTACTCAAAGTCTATTGATTTAAATGTTAATCTCATCCAAAAATTACCTTCACAGAAACATCCAGAATAATGTTTGACCAAATATCTGGGCACCCGCCAAATTGACACAAAACATTAACATCTCAGTGCCTTATGGAATGTCATGTCATTCTATATGGTGTTGGCTAAGGCACTCAACCGGGGCAGAAGGAACAAACCTTCCTAAGTGGCTCATTCACATGGCTGGCAGGTGAGTGCTGGCTGTGGGCTGGGAGCTCAGCTGGGCTGTTGGGTGGGGGTGGGGGCCAGGTTTCTCCCCAAATGGGCTTTCCATGGGGCTGACTGGGCTTCAAAAACAGATTGTGCAGAATGTATTACAACCCACCCTCTGGCCTCAGATTGTCTACATTTCTCACTCATGCAAAATACACTCACCCCTCAAAATCTCATCTCTACCACAGCTGGCTCGAGGCTCAGGATCTCCCCATCAGTGAGGTTAAGGAGTGGATGAGGCTTCTGAGTTCAAAGAGAGCCACAAAGAATCCTGCTCACTGAGAAGTTGGGTGTATGTCCTCTTCCCTTAAATCTGGGGATGACAAACTCTGTCAACTATGTTGACAAATAGAAAATGACAGTGACACTATGCCAGTTTCCAAGCCTGGACCTTAAGAGACCAGTGGTTTCCACTTTCTGTCTCTTGACCACTTACTCTAGGCCTGAGCGGCCGTGCGTCCAGCAACCCTGAGGCACCATGCTGGAGGGGACATGTACAGGTGTCAACAGTCACCACTGAGTGCATCATAGAATGAGGTCATTACCAAGCAAATACTTTGACTTGATTGGTCCTGGGCTTGAACCCTGGACACTTCTTAGCTTTGTGACTTTAGGCGAGTTACTTAATGACTCCGCCTCAGTTTCCCTATCTGGAAAGAGAAGAGAGTAGTAACTACTATTGACTCCCATTCTCACCCCCTCCTCTGATGGTCCAATCCTCCTCGTGATGGAAGAGGAGAGAGGGGTCTAAGCCCCAAGCTGATGTGGTGACCCCAAGCCCTGCTGGGAGAGTTGAGTAGCTACCATTGCCTGAGCCTGAAGTACTGGGGTTTCCTTCTAAGTATCCGTGAAAAATTGGAAAAGAGCAAGGGAGTCAATGAGGATATAGAACCATGGAGATTTAATTTACACAGAATGGTTTCACCAAAATTGCTTTTAAAAAATATTTTTGATTTTTTTTGGGGGGGGGAGAGCGAGGGAGAGAGAGAAAGAGAGAGAGTGCAAAACATCAATTGGCTACCTTCTGCATGCCCCCTACCAGGAGTTGAATTGGCAACTCTACAGCATACCGGACAATGCCCAACCGAGTACATGGGCCAGGCCACCAAAATTTCTGACATCTCTAGCATGCATGCTCAAGGCCACCGCTCTACAGGAAACGCCAACGCTCCCTCTAGTCCTCAGGCCCCTGCAGCACCCACCCAAAGCCCTCCGCCTCTCCCAGGTTTCTCCCTCAACCCCAGCCCAACACCCCCAGATGAAGCAAGCCCGACCTGATGATCGTCCCACCTCTGATGAGCATTTTCTTCATTTGCCTGTTTTTCCTTCTTTCTCACCATAATGTCAATATCAGAAGGAGGTTGTCAGGGCAACCCTGAGTGGAGGCGGGAAGTCCACCCTTGACCGAAAACCTTAAGTGTGTCGGTTAAACGCCCACTGAATTCTCGGCTGCCTCTGTTTCCTGGTAACAAGAATATAAAAATTAAATGCTTTTTTTCTTCCTCTAATAACCTTTCTGTCTCTCTCTTTCTCTCTCTCTCTCTTTCTCTCTCTCTCTCTCTCTCTCTCTCTCTCTCTCTCTCTCTGCATTAAGTCCACCTGACCTGTGTTCATTCTCCTGAACTTATTGGCTGTAATTCTCTTTCTACTAACTAACCTTGATACCTTTTCTCCCCGACTCACTAGTTGGAGACCCTCCAATACCCTCTCTGATCAAGACTGCCCGACTGGGGCAGGGGTCAGATGAGGCCATGCACCAGGAGGGCAGGGTTATGTGGCTGACACATAGTCAGGGCTGGTGGTGTTACCCTTTTATTAACAGCCCCTGTCTCTCTGGCCTGTGTCCTCTCTCTCACAGCACTAGAGGTTGGTGCTCAGAATTGCCACCATTGTGTTATGATCCCATTTAAAACAACAAGGAATATGTCTGGAGAGAAATATTTCAGAATATCAGACAGAAATGAAGCCTAAGAGATGAGATCATCATTTTTATATTTTTCTGAATTTCCTGAAAAAAAAATTTTTTTATGATGAGCACACATTAGTTTTAAAAAATCTTTTTTTTTTTTTGGAAGTAATTATAGCTTTATAAGAAGTTGAAAAAATAGTACAGAGAGGTCCCATGTACCCCCTACCCAGGCATATATTACTTTTATAATAAATAAAAATGAAAAATACTTCTACACACACAGGAACCAATTTGAGAGAGTTCCCAATGGCCAAATCTGAGGTGAGCAACAAATAATCGCAGTAATGGATTACAACCCATAAGGAAAAGCTCCATGGGCCTGTGTTGGTGTAAATGAGGAGGAGAAGGGACAGTTCTTCACAGAAGAATTCCAATGACTAAATGTGGAAGGAATGAGAGAAGTAGGGAATCAGACGTCTGCAACCAGCACGGTAACAGTTGTCCAAACCACGGAAGGCCTTCCTATGGCTCCTCAGGTGGTTTGGGATCCAGCTCCCAGTTGCACTTGGCTGTAGCCAATCCCATAATATCTTCTTGCCTGCTTTGCTCCCTGCTTCCTCATTCCTGCTCCCCAGAATGTTTCTCAATAAATGCATGCACAGAAAGCTTTGTCTCTGACTCTGCTTCCTGGGGACCCAGGCTGAGACAAGTATCACCACATCAGAGTAAAATGTATTTACAGGGACAGAGACTGCAAGGAAAAGCACCAATATGACGGCAGTGGCTGTGTTAGCGTGCCAGGGATTACCAGTGATTTTCTTTTCTTTTCCCTAGTTTAAACGTTTTCTAAAATGAGGCTTTACTTTTACCATCAAGAAACTTACATTTTAAAAAATATTGTGAAAGTCATTGTCAGAAACGGTACTGAACCGGATAGGAAAACGGACAGGTGTCCCTTGGAGACCTCTGCTCAGATGTTAATTATCTTCCCTAAGGGGCAGGGGAGAGACACTGGGAAGACCCGCGGCTCTGGGGGGAGGAGCCAGGCAGTGGAGTGGAGGTAATTGGCCAGATTGTTGCTAAGGAGAATCTGTCCTCCTACCCTGCTGCTTTCTGAGTTTGGCTGGAATGAAGTGTTCTTCAGCTTTTTTCTTTTTTTAATATATTGATTTTTTCAGAGAGGAAGGGAGAGGTATAGAGAGTTAGAAACCTCGATGACAGAGAAACATCGACGAGCTGCCTCCTGCACACCCCCAACTGGGGACGTGCCCTCAACCAAGGTACATGCCCTTGACCGGAATCGAACCTGGGACCCTTGAGTCCGCAGGCCGATGCTCTATCCACTGAGCCAAACCGGTTAGGACAAAATATGGTCTTTTTTGTTCCTGCCCATAGAAACCCACGCCTTGTCTCCCACCAGAGTCCCTATCTCCTGCCCGTTTTCCCAGGGACCTCAGCCTTAACCTTGGCCACTGACCAGGTGGGATGAGGAGACCCCACAAGGGCTGAAAGGGCCTCCAAGTTTCTTGAGATGTTTAAATACGTCAATATTAATAGAAACTGTTTAAGTGGAAGGAAAATGCCAACATTAAAGGTGGTCAAAATACTAAAGAACAGCCCTGGCAGGTTTGGCTCAGTGGATAGAGCGTCGGCCTGCGGACTCAAGGGTCCCAAGTTCGATTCCGGTCAAGGGCATGTACCTTGGTTGCGGGCACATCCCCAGTAGGGGGTGTGCAGGAGGCAGCTGGTTGATTTTTCTCTCTCATCGATGTTTCTAACTCTCTCTCTCCCTCTCCCTTCCTCTCTGTAAAAAATCAAAAAAATATATATATATGTATATATATATATTTTTTTTTTAAAAGACCACATCTTTGGGGCTGGACAAAAAGAGGTGGAGTTGGAGGAGGACGAGGCCCACAGAAGGAAGGTCAGGAGCGGGTAGGGCAGGGTGTCCCTGTGTGCTGGGCTGGAGTCTTACAGCCCTTCATCTCCAGACCGGTTCTGGTGGGTGACACACTTTAGGCTGTCAACTCCAGTCAAAGAAGGGTGACAGAAATCTGGAAACGTCAGGCCCCAGCTCCCTTCCCTGCCTGCATTTTTGAGAAATGTTTCCAGAATCACCAGCTGTGTTGTTTTTGCTTTTCATACATTGATTTGGGAATTACTCCAGAGAGTCCCCAGCATTCCAGGAAGCCAGGTGACAGGGGATGGGGTAGCATGCTGGGCTCTTTTTGGGCTTCCTGTCACTTCAGGGGGCGGGAGGGGGTGTCAATCCGATTCTCCAGACAGCGAAATGTTAGCCTCAGAATAGAGTCCCCCAGGGCCCAGCATGCGCCTGCAGCACCACCCCCTACCCCACCCCACAGCCTTGAGGTTGCCTTGTTTGTATCTGGGCTTTTAGGGTCTTCAAATGCACTCTCACAGCTCCCCAGAGGTGGCCGGGCCTTGAGGCACATTTCCATTCTCAGTGGACGCTCTATCCACTGAGCCTAACCGGTTTGGCTCAGTGGATAGAGCGTCAGCCCACGGACTGAAGGGTCCCAGGTTCGATTCTGGTCAAGGGCATGTACCTTGGTTGTGGACACATCCCCGGTAGGGGGTATGAAGGAGGCAGCTGATCGATGTTTCTCTCTCATGGATGTTTCTGACTCTCTATTCCTCTCCCTTCCTCTCTGTAAAAAAATCAATAAAATATATATTTTTAAAAATATGTTTTCATTGATTTCAGAGAGGAAGGGAGAGGGAGAGAGGTAGAAACACCAAATGATGAGAGAGAATCATTGATCAGCTGCCTCCTACAGGCCCCCTACTGGGATTGAATCTGCAACCCAGGCATGTGACCGTGACCTCCTGTTCAGGGGTCAACACTCAACCACTGAGCCGCACAGGCCGGGCTCCTCTCCCATTTTATAGAGTCAGAAGCTGAGACCGGAAGTCAGGCAATTAGAAACACACCCCAATGATTAAACACAAAACTGCTGACCCTTTCCCAGTTGGCTTTGTGAACCAGTGTGACCCAGCTCCAACACCCCATGTACAAGCCAGTCTGGCAGCACCGATCGGGCCCCCAGGGGCCCCTGCCACACACGGGACACTCACTGAACGACTGCCATGAGCTGGGCCGTGATGAACAGCATTATCCGGATGGCAACACTGAGGCTCAGAACAGACCATTCTCTCAGGGCCACAAAACTAGAGAGAAGCCGAGCAGGGCCACCCACACCGTCCAGTATGGCAGCCACGAGCCACACATGACAACTGAACACTTGATGTTGAGCGTCGACCTATGAACCAGGAGGTCACAGGTGGATTCCCGGTCAGGACACATGCCCGGGTTGTGGGCTAAATCCCCTGTGTGGAGTGTGCAGGAGGCAGCCGATCAATGATTCTCATCATTGATGTTTCTCTCTCTCTCTCTCTCCCTCTATGAAATCAAGAAAAATATGTTTTTTAAAAATTAAACACATGTGTGGGTTTTTTTAAATACTCACACGCACATACACACAATCCCACTTGCACAAGAGTACCCACACTCTGTCTCCTACCCCCACGCACTTACCACTCCCTCCAGAGCCACTCAGGGCAGCAGGTCCATGAGCCAGGAAGGCACACAAGCCCCCACACTTGCCCAGGAGGACCTCACCCCTCCATCAGCCTTAAGGGAAAACGCTGGGGTGCCTCTCACCCACAGATCAGCACCGCACTGCCTGGCTGAGTGGCAGGCGTGTGGCAGGGGGCACCTTTACCGCAGCAGTCGCCTCTCTGGGGGTTCTCGGGAGAGAAGGATAGCTGCCTTGATGCTGAACTATTACTGCCCGTGAATCTGGGCTCCGGGACTAACCCTTGGGTAACAACAGCACAGGCTCTGTGTCCGCAATGAAAGTGGCTTCCATTTGGACCCAGCTTTTCCCACGCCGTCTTCTTTCTGAATTTTCCAGCTTGCGTTTGTTCACAGTTGCCTGTGCCAGAGGGTGCCATGCCAGAAGCCCACTGCGGCCTGCTTCTGAGCAAATCTGCAACCCCGTGAGGGGGTGTGGGGGTGGGTGGGTGGTTGCGTGGGAGGAAAGCAGGAAAACCCAGCGTATTTCCTTCCAGGCTCTCCTCTGCCTGGTCCACCAGCACACTGTTCGGCCTCCCCACGCTGGCTCACACGGTCACCGCTGCTGGGCATCTCCAAAGGGTCTTGTTCGTCTTCCCTGAGGCAAAAAACACAGACCTTCTGGCCCAGGAGACGTTGATCTGACCATCACATGGAGCTAATTATCCAAATGCAGGCTTCAGGTTCTGTGAGCAGACACGGCCACAGTCCCCACGGTGGCTCAGCGGGACCTGCTTCCAGAGGTCCCAGCAGCCCCCGCTGTCTGTCACTACAGCCAGTGAGCGGTTATAAACACGCATCATGAACCACAGGTGGTCCCCGGAGATGGAGCCTTCCTGCTCGTAATTGCTTAATTAGGTAGACTATTGCCTGCTGGATTGAGGTCACATGGGCTTCCTTAGATGCAGCTGACTACAGAAGGCTTGGGGCTGATAGGGGGCGGGGCAGTGACAGAAGATTCTAGAATCTGTGGCATAATAACAGGAGGCCTGTTTTAGGAGGGAGGGCGGTCTCTTGTGTCACTCGGCCATTAGTCAGCTTTGAGACCTGGACACATGGCTGTCCCTCTGGGCCTCCCTTTCTTCCTCAGTAAAATAAGATGGTGGTGAGTCAGCCATAATAAGGCTGCATGTGGTTGAAAACCCCAATCCAACCTGGCCTGTCGTTATTTGACTTAGCAAGAGGCAGAAGACAAGCCTGAGAGGCCTTAGGCATGACACAGCTAGCATTGGTGTCAGAGGCCCAGGTTCCTTCTCTGCTGGCCGTCCTGCTTGTGGCACCTTGTAGTCACCAGGTGGCTGTGGCCACTACACAGTCAAGTCCTCCAGGGTGGTGATCTGGGTACTATTTTCTTTCTTTTTTTTTTTTTTAATATATATTTTATTGATTTTTTACAGAGAGGAAGAGAGAGGGATAGAGAGTTAGAAACATCGATGAGAGAGAAACATCGATCAGCTGCCTCCTGCACACCTCCTACTGGGGATGTGCCCGCAACCAAGGTACATGCCCTTGACTGGAATCGAACCTGGGACCTTTCAGTCTGCAGGACGATGCTCTTTCCACCAAGCCAAACCAGTTAGGGCTTTTCTTTCTTTTTTTAAAAAAGATATATTTTTTATTGATTTCAGAAGGAAGGGAGAGGGAGAGAGAGAGAAAAACATCAATGATGACAGAGAATCACTGATCAGCTGCCCCCTACACGCCCCACATTGGGGAATCAAGCCGCAACCCAGGCATGTGCCCTGAGCGGGAATTGAACCATGATCTTCTGGTTCATAGGTCAATGCTCAACTACTGAGCCACACTGGCCAGACACTATTTTCTTTTCTTTTTTAAAAAAATATATTTTTACTGAATTTTTACAGAGAGGACGGGAGAGGGACAGAGAGTCAGAAACATCAATGAGAGAGAAACATCAATCAGCTGCCTCCTGCACGCCCCCCACTGGGGATGTGCCCGCAACCAAGGTACATGCCCTTGTCTGGAATCGAACCTGGGAACCTTCAGTCCACAGGCCGACGCTCTATCCACTGAGCCAAACCGGTTAGGGCCAGACACTCTTTTCTTCCTTCCTTCTCACACTGTGCCCAATGTACCCACCGTACCCACCTCAGAGGTAGTCAAGGAGCCTTGAGGAACGACCCACTCGCTCCTGGGCATCAGCATGACTGGCTCAGGGTGCATTTGGGTTCAAATTCTAGTGGAAGAATTTGTCAGTCAGTCAGTTGGTCAACAAATATTTATTGAACACCTAATATACGCCAGGTGCTAGGTCCTATTTTCTTGGAGATAGCATGGGGTAAAACGATGTTTGAGCAATGCTCTGAAAACCTCCCCCTAATTGCTGGCTAAAGGTCTCAGGAAGAAAAAATGAGGTATACGTGGTCCAGAAGCAATGCGTGTCTGGGCTTAAAAATGACCCACAGGGTGCTTTATTCCTGGTGAAATATCCTTGTTGGTTTTGCTCCATTTTGCTAGTCGGTCTTGGGTTATTTTGTTTTGTTTTTAGCTCAAGTGGCGGTTCATGAGGAAAAGCCTGGCGTGCAAAGACAGCCTAGACATGTAATAAAGGTAAAATGAGGTGTTTGGGTTGAGACTCCAACTGCTTTAGGGCAAGGCAATGGGGCCCAGAGACTGGAGGTAGGGTGTGGAGGCTCCCCGCAGAAATGGCTCCGATTTGAGTCGCTGGCCCTGCTCTGCCCTCCTTAGGACTACGGGACGTGCTTGGACGTCACTGGACCGCAGGAGACCCATGTCTTCTGGAAACCCAAGCCCTCTCCAGTTCTACACAACACACACACACACACACACCGCTCAGAGGACCTGCCAACTACGCCCTGAGACAGCCTGGGGACACTCCAGGCTCCGCAGCTCGATGCCGAGGGACTCTCGTTTCCCTCGTCTCTCTGCGAAAGAAATTCTTTTCCTTTCAAACAAGATCCAACAGTGAAAGGAAAAAAAATAACTCTCTTGAACTTTGTCTCTGCCTTTGGTCTCTGGGTAAGAAGGATTTGGGCTTTGATTCTCTCAAAATGAGAAATTTACCTTGTGCTTTAAGATCAGAGATTGCAGGGGCTTTTCTGTTCTTTCTCCTTTTTTCTCTGTTTTAAGCCCTGCAGCCGACTGTCAAGGGATTGAGAAGGGACTCCCCAGCCGGGTGCCGGCTCTCCCGGGCGGGCGGGTGGGCACACAACTCAGAAGCAGCCAGGGCGTGCTCCCCATCACCCAGGAGTTCACCCAGGGTGCTGGGTTCAACACCTATCACACCGCAAGGAGGCGCCATTCATACCCTGGTCCAGGAGGGGGCAATGCTGTGCCTGACGGATAAGAGTTGCCTGCACTCTCGATGGACCCTAAAGGCCTAGACTGTTTAATGGAAAGAAGCAGCGGTAATCCTGCCTCTGAGCCGCTAGGTGACCTTGAGCAGGTGGCTGAGCCTCTCAGAACTGTGTCCCAGCTGTAAATGTGGGCTTGAACCAGACTGGTCTTTGGTTCCTCACTGATCCTGATGCTGGCACAGCAGGGGGTCACTCCACTCAGGGTCCCATCTTGACCAAATTCGGTTGGCCCCATCATAAAACATGCATAAAGCACCGAGAAGCACGAAGCTTATCTTTTCCTGTTTTGTTTTGTTTGTGTTTTTCAGGTAATAGCCATAAAAATGATACTCTGCGGTACAAATAGAATGAATGAAGAAGTATCCTGAAGCAGGGGCTAGGGATGAGAGTCATTTACAACTGTAATAACAGCTGCCCATGGGGTCTTGCCATCCTCCGTTCCCCTGTCTCCACGGTCCTGGTCTCTCTTGGGGAAACCATCCTGCCCTCCTGAGAGGGAGTCATTCAGGGGGCCCTGCCTGCTGGGACAGGAGGTCAGCAAGCATCCCCAGTGAGGCTGGTAACCCAGGAAGATGGAGCGTGGACCCAGTGCCAAGCCTGGGAGCAGGTGGGAAGAGCTCTCTCTGCTCAGGGCATCACTGCCCTGATGAGGCCCTCCAGTCCTTCCTCTGTCTAGAGCCACAGGTGCCTGACTCCTGTCTTCCTGAGACCCAGGTGTTCAGCTTTGTCTCCTTTTTGTGCCACCCCATGTCCTCCCATGAAATTCCAACTTTCATCTAAGTTAGAGTCAGATTCTGTTGCTTGCAACCAGAGAATTCTAACTCAAGGGGGCATTTGAGGTCTCCTCTTCCAACCTTTTCTAAAAAAATAAGGAAAGAGACAGGAAGGAAGGAAGGAAAAAAGGAAGGAAGGGAGGAAGGAAATGGAAGTAAAGGGTTATATAGTGTTTTTAAAAACTGTGTTAACCACAGAGCCATTTTCCCTAATTACATCTAATGTGGGCTCTCCAAGACAGATGCCAGCAGAGATCCTGTCCTCCTGCCTGTTCCTTTCAGCTTCCCCACATCTGTTTCCTCAGAACGCAGAAATCTCAGGGCTAATATTTGCACATGAGAAGTTAGGGTTCCTGGGGGAGGGGCCAAGGAGAGAGGAGGAGGAGCAGCAGCACTTACAGAATGCTGTCTGCGCGCGCCAGGCACAGCTGGGAGCGCACCTATGCCGTGTTAGTTGATAGAGCAAATCTACCGGTGGGTTCTGTCATTGTCATTTTGCAGATGAGGAAACCCAGAGGTCAAGCAACTGGCTAGAAGGCATACGGATATAAGTGGCGGAGCTGGGATTTGAACCCAGGTCTCTTGTGATCTAACACAGATGGTCACCTTTTCAGTCGATTCTGGGGTACACATTATGCCTCTCCCACCCCTACACGTCCATAGCACCAGCAATCCCTGACCGTGTCCCCCACCACTGTGTTTTTTTCTGTGGGTATTTTGCTACCTTTGTCTTACCCAAATCTTTCTGTTTCTATCAACACAGGCCTTCCCTAACATGTTGAATGAAAGAACAGGGAAGGAGTAGTTTAAAGGTTAAGAATACAGGGTCTGGCATCAAATGGCCTATGTGAATGCCAACTCCACTGCTCACCAGCAGTGTGACCTTGGGCAAGTCACACAACCTCGCCTCATTTTCCTCACCTGGAAAACACATTAATTATCCTGGGAAACAGAATAATGGCCCCAAAGATGTCCACATCTAATTCCCTAATCCCTAGAACATGTGAATAGGTTACATTATACACTGAGTGCCCAGATTATTATGATTTCTGAACACATAATAATCTGGCCACTCAGTATTATTTGGTTAATACTGAGGTCTTCTCTGTATATATATTAGAGGCCCGGTGCATGAATTCATGCATGGGTGGGGTCCAGCCAGCCTGGCCAGGGGGAGGGGACATGGGCAGTTGGCCGCCTGCCTGCTGGTCAAACTCCTGGTCGAGGGGACAATTTGCATATTAGCCTTTTATTATATAGGATATACACTGAGTGGCCAGATTATTATGTGTTCAGAGATCATAATAATCTGGCCACTCAGTATATGGCAAAGGGGAAGTGAGCTTGTTAATCAGGCAACTTAAAGGGGTTATCCCAAATTACCCAGGTTGGCCCAGTAATCACAAGCGCCCTTAAATGTGAAAAAGGAAGGCAAGAGAATCAATGTCACAATGACACCAGCATTGCTGGTCTTGAAGATGGATGGTGGCCATGAGCCAAGAGTGTACAGCTTCTAGAAACTGGGGAGGCAAGGAAATGAATTCTCCCCAGAGCCTCCAGAAAGGAACATGGTCCTACTGACACCTTTATTTTAGCCCAAAGAAACCCACTCTGGGCTTCCGACCTGTGGAAACCATTCTGTGTGTGGCAATTTGTGCCCATAGGAAACTAATGCACCAATCTTGCGGTGATGGGTTGCTTTGAGGATTATAAGAGACGCTGTTGGACACGTAGGAATGCTTTCCCTGTTGGTTGGTATGCAGAGATGGGCACTGCTGAGCATGGTGGTGAGCTGTGCCCCTGTGTGCCCGCCCTTCCCGAAGTAGAGGCCCTTCACTCCAGCCCTAATTGCTTGGAATGCTGCTTTATAAGCACGCCCATGGCTCCCTTCATCATGCTGAATGCTAAATTGCACTCCAAGTGGCTTGTGCAATGCTGGCCCTCTGATTAGCTTCTTTCCCAGCTCCAAAATGAGGGTAATCAGTGCAGGAAAGATCTTACCGTGTGCCCTGGGAGAGGGAGGGCGGGGGATCTCTCCATCGCAATTTTCTAATAAGGTTTGAAGAGCTTTTAAAGAGCTTGCTCCTGTCCCCCTACAGGTGTGTGGCCATCCTCCCTCCATGCCGGCCATAAACACAGGTTCTCGACTCGCCCTTCCAGGATCTGACCTCAGCTGCCCGTAGCACCCCCTTCACCCTGTCTCTCCTCCTTTGAGATTAGACTTTGTTCTTGAGTTTAGGGAAGTGATTATAACCCAGCGGTCAGTCTATCCAGCCAGCCCCTAAGATCTAGACCAGCTTGACCCGAACCCCTGCATGGCATGAACTGTGGAGCCCAAAGGCCCTCCACGCTTTCCCTGTGGGGCCTGGCCTTCCTGTGGCCACATGTGCCGAGAGGAAGATTTATAAGAACGCAAATGTAGCTGGAACTCCAGGGCCACTCACTTGTGGGAGATCCAGCCAAGTGTTGACAGAGTCACGTGTTTCTGTAAAATCGGCCCAAGTGTGATATTTTTATATTCTTTTTCTGGGTGCTGAGCGTCAGGATGTATTTATAATTAGGGGGAAAGGGATATAAAAAGAGGCTCCCACAGAGAGAAGATGAGCTAAGAAACACCAAGGAAACTTGGGAGGAGAGAATTCCAAGAAGTGTGAGAGCAGGGCTAAAAGTGCCCAGAGGAACCACAAGGAGAGGACTGAGCGCGGTTGGGGTCTGACATCTGGGACCTGGGTGACTAGAAGGAAAGCCATGTTACTGAGGGCCAAAGGCAGCGGCCAGAGGCCAGGATGGAAAGGAATGAGCGGGGAGAGACATGGAGGCCTGGAGGCCGAGCTCTCCGGAAGCTGGGCTGGGCTGTGTTTGGCGTGGTGTGGACCAGCTTGGTGCAAGGAGAGAGGGAAGTGGGCAGCGAGGGCAGAGCAGGAGCTGAGAGGGCTGAGGAGTTGGGACGGGAGGGAGGCGGGGGCCCATGAAGCAGGGAGAGTGGGGAAATGAACAGGCCAGGGTCCCACTCAACATTCTCAAGGCCCCATGAGGTGTCTCTGTGGTGAGAAGGGATTATGGAGAGACCCATGATGCAGAGTAGCCTGGGGTGAGAGGAAGAGGAATCCAGAGAGGGAAGGAGAGTGACAGGTCAGCAGCCTAGACGGGCAAGCTTCTCAGGGCATAATCTTCTCAAGGGCAGGCGATCTGGGCATGTTTACAGGCAGAGGAGAGGGACTCCAGGAGGAGGGAGCCAATGAAGATTGGATGTGGGTGAAGGGCAGAGCAAAGTCTGGGAGGAGGTGGGGGAGGAGAAAGAATTAAAAGGTTGGGGAGGACCAGGCTACCCCCACTTCCCCTCACCTAGAAAGAAAATGAAACCACAGGAACCCAGGGCTCCAGGGGACCCCGCTGCAGGACAGGGTGCACTGCAATCAATACCAGGTCAGTGGTTGGAAATAATGGACAAACCTCTTGCTAAATTCCTTCCAATCGTCTGCCTCTCGACCAAGACCTCCTCTTTCAACTAAGACCAGGTGGGATCTGGTCTCCCCGTCTCCCTTTCCCAGCCTTCCTCCCTCTGCTTTTCTCTGACTCTTGATTCTACCGCTCAACTTGACCACTCACTCTGCCTCCTCCGTGTCAGACATCGAATCGAGGGCTCAGCCACACCTACACTTCAGGCTTTCCCAGTTACCCATTTCCTGGATTCTACAAAGCAAAGGGCACTGACCCAACAACCCCAATCCTTGCTCCTTAGAAGGGGCCCAAGTGCAAACCCTTATTTAAAATCCCTTCTCAGAAAGTCCCTGTTAGAGGAGAAAGGGGGGACATGGGCGAAAAATGAAAGGTGCCCTCCAGGCCCACAGCCCATCTCATCCTCACCCGATAGACGAGTGACGTCATGAGGCACCCTGCAGGCCTGAGCACCAGTCGTGACGTCAGACTCCTGGCCCGGCTTTGTGTCCCTCCCCTGCCTGGCGTTGGGAGGGAAAGCGGATGGATCCTAGGGTGCGTTTCCCAGACCAACACTGAGTGAGTGGTGTTATCAGAAAGGCCGCCTGCACAGTTCAGGAAAATAAAAAGCTGTCCAGGCTGACTTGGTGTTGGGTAAGCATTGATCTTTGACTTTAAGAGCAGTTGCAAATTCTGCTTAAATGAAAAGGCCAGCCGGTCTCCTGGGGAAATCTAGATTTTAGTTGGGGGAAAGGAGGAATAGCAAAACTATTAATTTTTTTAAAAAATCACATTTAAGCAGGCAATGGATTTAGTCGCAGTGTATAATGAATGCCTTTGGGCTTCGAAGCATACTGATTATTTTGAATTTGCGAGGGTTTTGAGGCTCAGCCGCACCACCCCAGTTATCAAGATGCGTCCGCCCTGAGAAGGGTTACACAGTTGTAGTCCGGTTCACATTCTCGTCTGTCATTAGCACGGGAAAATGACTTCCCTTTCCATTACATCAAAATTATGTTTGTCGTTTTGGAAACGACCGCATCGTATATGTTAACACTCGGGCTAGAAACGACTTCAAAGGGTTGCCATCTACCCGGGCCTTCCGGAACATCTCCGACATCTGAAGCCAATGATTATCTGAGTCTGTTTTTGAAAAGCCCTCAAGAGTCTGGGTTTTACTGTCTCTGGGTTTTAGTACCTCATCACTATTCCTACCGAGATGTTCTTTCCCGAGAACTTGATTTTCTCCAGCTGCCGCTTAAGCGTGAGTCTAGAGAAGGCAGTAATGAACAGTCAGCCAGGCGTTTAAATACACCTCTCCCCAGGGGTAAGGCGCCTCTGGTGTGCTGCTTATACTCACCCATCACCTGTCTGTGCCCTGCCCTGCCCTGCGCACCAGGAGGCTGGTCCTGAGGACTGCATCTGGGGGTGCTGGCTGGCTGGGCTGGCCAATGGGAGGCAAGGGCAGAGACACGGGGGACAAGAGCCAGAGCAGGTCTTCTCTGTCCCGCTCGTGCCCTGGCCCTAGTTGTGACCCCATGACCACAGCGCTGGTGGGGTGGCCCCTCCTTCACTCGCCAGCTCGCAGGGCTCCGAGAATAGCTTTTCCTCCTTTTGGTCTCTCTAGGGGGTGGTCTCTGGGTGTCCCCCAAGGGGCCTGTAAATAGCCCCTTGATTGAAGTTTCTGGACCCAGAATGGCTGGATTCTGTCCCAGCCAGGACCCCGACGGGTAAACTGGGTGACAAGATGTCTTGTGGTTTTTGCAGAGTGGGAGCGCCCCAACAGGTATCACCTTTATCCCATTTCCTCCCTGGGTTACCTCCAAGGGCCTGGGCCTCCCCAGTGGTTCTGAAGCCACAGGACCTCTATGCATCGTGGACAACTCGTGCTGAGGCCGTCATGAGAAGGTGCTGAATGGAATCGCCCTGCAGCCCGGTGCCCGAGGGGAGGACGGTGCTGATGGTGCTGATGGTGCTGATGGTGCTGACAGTGCTGACTTCAAGGCCATTCTGTGGATGGTGAAGGACAGTTGCCAGGAGGGGCGGGGCTGCAGAGACAGCTCCAACCACAGCCCCGCCCACCCTGCCTTCATGTCCTTGCTGCTTTTTTGCTGGCCTCAGCCCAGGTCCCCTGCACAGCCCTCCTTCCTGGGCTCTCTCAACACAAGAGCCCAGCCAGTATGGCTCAGTGGTTGAGCATGAATCCATGAACCAAGAGGTCACTGGTTCGGTTCCTGGTCAGGGCACCTGCACGGGTTGTAGGGGGCATGCAGGAGGTAGCCGATCGATGATGCTTCTCTCTCATCATTGATGTTTCTACCTCTCTCCCCCTCTCCCTTCCTCTCTCTCTACAAAAATCAATTTAAAAAAACATATTTAAAAAAACAACAACACAAGAAATGAGACCAAATGACTCTCACACAGCTACTGACATGGGCCCAGGAAATAATATCTGCCACGGGCGACAACTCCTTCTCTCTCTGGGCCTCAGAGTCCCCATCGATGAAGAGAAGTCCTGGCCACCCCCCCCCCCCCGGGCTTGTGGAAGACTAGTAACACACCCAGGGGCACTTTGAAAATGGGCCCGGCTCCTTTTCCTTGGACACCCCACATCCAATGTGTTTGCCCGCATCCACTTTTGCTCCTAACCACCCCATGTCAGTTCTCCACTCAGCAGCCAGAGTGCTTCTTTAAAACCTACGTAAAAATACAAGTCAAACTTCTGCAAAGGGTGCCCAGCTCACCAGGACCATTGAAAGTCGTCTCCAAGGCCCTTGTGATCTGCTGTGTGGATTCATTGAGACCCTGTACCAAACCCTCTCCACCCCGGGTCCACCGGGAGGACATGCCTGGGGGGGGGGGGAGGGGAGGGCCACGGTCATGGCTATCCTGTCAGGAAAACACCACCAGCTGACGCTTCCCAGATGCTGCTATTTCTCCAACGAGAGAGGGACCCAGCCCAGGCATACCCCGGAGGGGGGCGAGCTCATTTTTCATGAGACAGGCATTAATGAACACGACCTACTTTTCTGCAGGCAGAGCACACCTACAGCCCACTTAGCTTGGCTGCTGCTCTCAGCTGTTCAAAGCCTTCCCACGTCTCCCACGTCCTCTCATCTATGCACAGCCGGACAGTTGAAGGAGGGAAAACACAGGAGAGGCAGCCCAGCCTGTGCCTGGTGTCACTCGGCTGCGAGCTCTGAGGACATGGCCCTGGCCAAGGCTGCCAGTATAGCATCAGCCACCCTGAGCATCCTTGCCACGCAAAGCTCAGCCTTCCCAGATGACCCCTGTGTGAGAGTGGGTCGTGGGCAGAAATGCTATCCCTTTGGGGTTCTCCAGGGGCTGTGATTGGGCCCTGAATGCTGCCTAGGTGTGTCCTCCCCTTAAAGATGTCTTCCTACTGAGGGGGCAGAGGCTCAGAGGCTCCTTTCTCGCTGGTCCCCTCCTGGTATCTGGGCACCATGGCAACCAATGCACCTCCCAGGACTATAGCTCTTCCACTGCCTGGTTCCAAGTATCGCTACTGCGCTGGCCTGGCCAGGTCCACCCCATGGGGATCCACAGCTGTCTAGAGCAAGTCCCCCCTCCCTCCGCTGCATTCAGGAGTTGAAAGCCGTGCTGCCGGCCAGCTTTCGGGGTCACCCCAACAGCACGGTTGCCCTCGAGGGATGCCCTGTGGCAGCTTTTCCATGAAGTCCCTGGCTATGCCATGCTTTCAGGAAATGGTGTCTGTCTCCTTACCACGTTTTGAGACTCCTGGGAACAGGACCCTGTGTTTGTCAAGTCGCAGCCACAGCACTTGGCCCATCGTAGGTGCTCAGACATGCTTGCACGGCGTGCCTTGGGGCCAGGCCTCGTGAAGTGAATGGCCGGGGACTTACTCAAGATCAACGGCTCACGAATGGGAGGGCTGGACCTGGAAACCAGAGCCCGGCACGGTGGCGGCTGAGAGCATGGCCCTGCGGCCAGGCTGCCAAGGTTTGAATCCTAACTCCCCTGCGTCTTAGCTCATGACCCCGAGCAAGTTGTCTGAACACCTCTGTGCCTCAAGGTCCTCATCGGTAAAAAGGAAGAGCTAAAAGTATCTTTCCTCCTAGGACTTGGGGGGATTAAATGAGAGAGTACCTGCAGAGCATGGGCAATTGGTCCTGGTACACAGCTAATGCCCCGTTATGTGTTGACCCGCACTACCTAAGACTCTGCATATCGTAAAGTAGTAACGTTGGAAAGCAGAGTATTTCATGTGTGCCAAAAACAGATGGAGGTAGGTCCTCAAAAATGCCAGCAAAGGTTCTCTGTGGCTGGTGGGATAGTGGGTGACTTTCAGTTTCTCTTACATGTGTTCCTGTAATGTCCAAGTTTTCAGTAGTGAACTTATATAAAATGATTTTGGAAAGTAGATATTCCAAACACCTGTCGAAACCCTAATGACCTCTAATGGCTCCCTCCCACCCCCAGCCCACCTCAGCCTGAATATTACTGGGTCCTGAGGTAAACACCCCTGCTGCTTCCAGTCGCCTGGGAGTGGAAGGAAACCCGCGGAGGCATTTCAGCTGGAGTGGTGGAGGCTACATTTTGGCGGTATTTTGCTTGTACACCCAACTGGAAAATGAGACATCTCGTGCTTTGAATGAATCTCTTCCATTAATCATGGGGATACTCCAGGTCTCTTCGGCGGAGTGATTGGTATAATTACAGCCTCCGTCTGCAAGGATGATGCCAGCAGTCAAGAGCAGCCTGTGAATCAAGCCTGAGTCTTCCCAGACTTGGTGGAAACGTGGCGGCTCTCCTGAGCCACGGAGGCCGGAGGCCCGGGTGGTCCAGAGCGCCGGCCAGGGAGGCAGCAGCGCTATGATGGCCGCTGGGAGGATTTCCCGAGGCCTCTTCCACCTGGAAGTAAATTCGGTGGCGCCTGGAGTATTAGAAAAGGGTTTCTTGCTCTACCCAGTTTGGCTCAGTGGATAGAGCGCCGCCCTGTGGACTCGGGGTTTGATTCTGATCGAGGGCATGGACCTTGGTTGCGGGCACATCCCCAGTGGGGAGTGTGCAGGAGGCAGCTGATGGATGTTTCTCTCTCATCAATGTTTCTAACTCTATCCCTCTCCCTTCCTCTCTGTAAAAAATCAATAAAATATATTTTTTTAAAAAGAAAGAATTTCTTCAGGAATTTCCTCGAGGACAGATGAGCAAAGCGTGAGAAGTGATTTTTTTTTCCAGCCAGGCTCTGTATCTTTTTTGCTAAGGCACAACCCCAGGTACCGGAGGTTAGGACTCAGCATGTATTTGGGGGGGCAGGGCGGGGGACACATAACCCACAGCTTCCTAATCTGGCATGGGAGCATCTCATGGGCAGACCCTTGTTCACATTCAGATCCCCAGCCAAGGAGTCTAGGAAATGCGGGGTTAGCTTTCCAACGCGTCAAACAGGGTGCGAGGCCAGAAAGAGGGGTGAGCCTGCCGTGCCCAGCACAGGGGCCACCGAGCATGGGCCCCTGTGCTCTAGCTGGACACATGGAAGGAGAGAGGGTGCCCGATGTGTGAACCTGGCCCTGGCCCTGCGGCTGGGAAGGCGGTTAGTCACTGCTCCTCTGTAAGCCTTGGCTTCCACACCTGAGGGTAGGGATCATAACAGTCACCTTTCTCAGGGTTCATGTGAGGGTTAAAGGAGACAATGGACTCAGAGTCCATGGGGCCAGGCACACTGTCTACAGGGAGTAACTATTATTAAAGTAGTGTGAGTCAATAATAGTTTCCATCTGTGGACTGTGGTAGCGAATTGGATGGCACACAGGTGCACGGATGAACTGCATCTAAGGGTTCCCGGGCATATTTGGGACTTTATGTAAATATCAGAAACTGTAGGAACTTGAGCTGAGGGGTACATTTTCTGATGTAAGGATTTTCTTACTCAAGGACCCATCGGAGTATTAAGAAACTGAGGGATTTATCACTGCAATCAATTTCTCTGCGTTCTGTGTGTGTGTGTGTGTGTGTGTGTGAGAGAGAGAGAGAGAGAGAGAGAGAGAGAGAGAGAGAGAGAGAGATCACCGAACTGTAGTTGGCGTAAGAAAAGAAAAAGCACGGTCAGCTTCTATGTGAGTGTTTTCCTACACAAAGGTTGTTACATGTTCATTATGTTCTCGCAAAAGGGAGGTAAAAGTCATGGTAACCATGTTTAGGGTTCAGATCACAATTCCTTTTTTTGGTTCTAAAACGCACAGAGGTGACTTTGGGATGGTCAGCGTGGCTTGGTTGGAGATACATTTTGAATGTTAGTCTTACTAAATCTGTCTCTCAGTGAGATAAAGCAGCTTAGACTAATCAAGCCTCATTCCCCAGAGGAGGGAAAATTTATCTGTTAAAAATTGAGCTTCAGAGAGAAACCAAGATGGCGGCATAGGTAAACACCTGAAATTGCTGCCTCACACACCACTTCAAAACTACAACTAAAAGACAAAACAGACATCATCCAGAACCACAGGAAGGCTGGCTGAGTGGAAACTCTACAACTAGAAGGAAAGAGAAAAGTACACTGAGACTCAGAGGAGGTGTGGAAGTAAAGGCAGAGGTACAGAGGCGTGCACGGAAAGGGCTGGCAACAGGGTATGCAGCAGTCTTTTTCATTTGGGAGGGAGACACAAGCTCCCAACTGCTCTGAATTCCAGTTCCAGGTGGGACTCTGGGGACCCAGACTCATACGGGAAGAAACTGGACTGTCTGGCATCAGGCGGAATTCAATGGCGGCTTTCTCTCAGAAGTGCTTGCAGCGATTACCGTGGGACACTGAGACCCGGGGGCCTCTTAGGGCAGGGCTGCCAGGAAGCCATTGCTGTTTGCTCCGCCCTGAGACCCTGCCCCACCCAAGCTGTGCCCAGAGACTTTTGCATATGAATGCCCTGGCCCTTTGCAATCTAAAATTACCTAACAAACTGCAGCTGGGTCAGACAGACCCAGAACATCCAAAAGAAGGCCCCAGGCCTTACAGCAGCTTGCATTGCTTCACAGCTAGGCCTCATCTGGGCTCCTCCAAACCCCAAACAAAGAAGAGGAATCTGCAGATCTCTTTGTAGCTCTTGCTGGGTGACCTCAGGCAGAGGCTAAACTAGCACCTCCTTGGAGATCCAAGAGCCAGTGTACCTAGTGGTCAGAGTGGGATCATCCACATTACAACTCCTCAGATCCATAAGGAACACACTCAGGGGCAGACTCAGTGAGCACCAAAGCCCCACTGAAGCGAGTCTTACCCCATAAGGGTGTCTCCAGCACAGAAGTTCTCCCAGTGTAGACACAGCTGATCCTCACAGCCAGTTGGCCTGGAGGTCAATTCCTCCCAGTGATACCAACAACAATCAAGGCTTAACTACAACAAGACTGTGCACACAGCCCACAAAGGGGTGCACCAAGAGTGTCCACCTCAGGTAATTGGGGAGGCTGAGCCACTGGGCCCTATTGGACACCTAGCACACAAGGCCACTCTATCAATACAGGGAAGCAGCCAAAATGCGGAGACAAAGAAACAGGTCACAAATGAAAGAAATAGAGGAAAGCAAACTACTTTATAGAGTTCAAAACCACAGTTATAAGGTTTTTCAAGAATCTTCTAGAAACCACCAATAAATTTAGTGAAACCCTCGAGAATATGAAAAAGGACCAACTAGAAATTAAGCATACACTGACTGAAATAAAGAATAATATACAGAGATCCAACAGCAGACTAGAGGATTGCAAGAATCAAGTCAAAGATTTGAAATATGAAGAAGCAAAAAACACCCAACCTGAAAAGCAAAAAGAAAAAAGAATACAAAAATATGAAGATAGTGTAAGGAGCCTCTGGGACAACCTCAAGCGTACCAACATCTGAATTATGGGGGTGCCAGAAAAAGAAAGAGAGCAAGATATTGAAAACCTATTTGAAGAAATAATGACTGAAAACTTTCCCCACCTGGTGAAAGAAATAGACTTACAAGTCCAGGAAGCGCAGAGAACACCGAACAAAAGGAAACCAAAGAGGACCACACCAAGATACATCATAATTAAAATGCCAAGAGCAAAAGACAAAGAGAGAATATTAAAAGCAGCAAGAGAAAAACAGTTAGTTACCTACAAGGGAGCACCCATACGACTGTCAGCTGATTTCTCAACAGAAACTATGCAGGCCAGACGGGAGTGGCAAGAAATATTCAAAGTGATGAATAGCAAGAACCTGCAACCAAGATTACTCTACCCAGCAGAGCTATCATTCAGAATTAAAGGTCAGATAAAGAGCTTCACAGATAAGAAAAAGCTAAAGGAGTTCATCACCACCAAACCAGTATTATATGAAATGCTGAAAGGTATTCTTTAAGAAGAGGAAGAAGAAGAAAAAGATAAAGATAAAAATTATGAACAACAAACCTATATCTATCAACAAGTGAATCTAAAAATCAAGTGAATAAAAAATCTGATGAACAGAATAAAATGGTGAATATAAGAGAATCATGGGCATAGAAAGGGAGTGGACTGACAATTCTCGGGGCGGGGGGGGAAGGGGTGTGGGGGTGAAGGAAGAAACTGGACAAAAATCGTACACCTATGGATGAGGGCAGTGAGGGGGGGGTTATGGGGTGGGAACCAGGTGGAGGGGAGCTATGGGGGGGGGGGGAGAGGAACAACTGTAATAATCTGAACAATAAAGATTTATTTTAAAAAATAAAAAAAAATGAGCATCATACAACTCAGTAATAAAAAGTCAAACAGGACTAGAGCAAGGAGTCCCGCAGGGGAGAGGAGGGGAGAGCTGGGAAGAGAACTGAGACGCGGTTCTCCAGCTTTGAGCCACAGTGACTCACCTCTGTAGCATCCCTTTCTGCGGTCGGGAATGTAAAAATGTACCCCTACACATGATTTGAAAACAATGACCACGATGCCCTAGCTGCAAGAAAAAGAAGAAGCAAAAGGAATTTGTCTAAGGAAACAGCATTCAGTTCAACAGTAACATTAGGCGAGCAACATTAGGCGAGGAAACATTGTCAGCACAGACCCGAGCATGGCGCTCGGAAAGGCACGCTGAGGCGGAAGGTGAGCTGAATTAGCGACTCACAAACCTCCAGGGCTGAGGTGTCGGTGACACGATGTTCTGAGAGGGTGAACAGCTCTTGGAAAAATTCCAAACAAAACTGTATCAGCTAAGGTTTCAGACCATGAAAGGCAGCAAACTCAAATAAGATGCTTTGTGGAAAGTGCAATAAAGAGACAATTTTCAAAGGTGAGGACAGGTCAGCGGTGACCGCAGCATGGAGAACTCACAACAAAGCTTTGGAGAAGTCGCTCTGGGGACACAGGGTAAAAGGCTCATTCTGCAGGCTATTTTTTTAAAACAGAAAATTTCTCTCTGTCTGCTTTCCGTTAAAGAATTTAAAAAAGTATCTGCCTGGTGGGGCGCCCAATGCCTGGACCAGGCTCTCTTTGGAGGCAGGGACCTCACTCTCCACCACCCCCCCCTCCCGGACACCCACCCTCTGCAGCAGTCCCAGGGGCAGTCCTCGGACCCAGGACCTGATTCTGGGTGGGACTTTTGCAGATCAGGCTGCTGTAAACCGGGCAGCTTGTCTGTAGTTCGGCTGAAGGAAAACCAAGAGGCACATCCAAGCAGGGCCGCGCCCATGAGGACCAGGTAGAGAAAGAGGCATGAAGTCGGAGGCAGGGAGGGGAGGTGGGAGCAGCTCTGAGCTTCATCCTGGGGGTCAGCACAGGGTCGCTGTGGTCACAGGAGGGGATCGCCTGAGGTGGGCATCTACAAGGGCAGTCCACACCCATCTTTTGCGGAGCGCCCCCTGTGTGCCCGGCTCTGCACCAAGTGCTTTCTCCTTGCCCCTCTTCCTCTTCCTCTTAACAGGCCCTTGATTCCAGGGGAGACCCCAAGCAAGGAGAGAGTGAAATCTGAGATTGCTTTTCCCTTTACAACTTGATAAGAACAATATACATGACATAGGCTTACTCTTCTTAATACTGACAACCCCCCAAACAAGCCCAGCCAGCGCGGCTCAATGATTGAGCGTCAACCTATGAAGCAGGAGGTCACAGTTCAGTTCCTGACCAGGGCACATGCCCAGGTTGCAGTCTCAATCCCCAGTGAGAGCAGGTAGGAGGCAGCCAATAAATGAATCTCTCTTGTCATTGATGTTTCTCTCTCTGTCTCTCTCTCTCTCTCTTTCCCTCTCCCTTCCTCTCTGAAATCAATAAAAATATACATATTTTTTTAAATGTCCTCTAAGCAACCAATTCTGGAAAAGCTTCAAAACAACCCTGCTCCCCAGGGAGCCTCCCAACTGTCTGTCCCCTGCAGAGGGGACAGCCTCACGCCCGTCAGTGCTACACAGGATGGGAACAGCACACGTGGGAGGCACAGCTCAGCGTCCTCCCTCCTGGCGGCAGGCAGCACAGCCACGGTGGCAGCCTTTCCATGAGGACAGGACACTTAGAAACCTGGGCCACTCAGAACCCGCAGCTGGCGCCAGCAGCTGTGACGACGCCAGCACTGAAGTCCGAGGGAACCACCAGCCTGCAAACAGCTCTTGAGAAATCACTTAATTGGGTCCTCTTCCAATTAGGGTCACATCGCACCAGCTGCCATTTGCACAGGGGGCCATCCGGACTGGGCTGTGCAAGACAAGCATCATCCACTCAGCAGCAGCACAAGTGCATGAGCAAAGGCGGCCCTGGAGGCCAGAGCTCATCTTCACCTCCAGGTCGGATGTTTGGGAATCAGGACGGAGTGCACAGAACAAGGATTTTCGGCCTGGCTTCGTTCCCTTCTCCAGAGCGGCCACCAGGAGGACAGACCGGGATTGCAGGGCAGGTGGGGGCCTTTGAGATCTGACTTCTCAGACTTTATGGAAGGAGAACTGCCCGCTAAGGGGCCAGACGCATGTCAACTCCATCACCCCAGCCCCTAGGTGCTCACACCACATGAACTCTGACCTCAGACTCCAGGCCACGGAGGGGACCCGGTGACAGGGGCAGGAGCACGATGAAGGGCGGGCATGGGGGGGGGGGGGCAGGGCAGTGCATGTGATGTCTATTTAACAAAACGTTCCCGCCTAGGGAGGGCTTGCAGGAAAATGGAGAGGACCAGGGTGGGACCTGGGCCACACGGTGAGGTCTGTGACACCCCAGCTCAACGGACTGCTCCTCCATGAGTCACCACGCTGAGAGTTTGGAGTAACGTCCATAGAGACCCCACCGCGGGAACGTGGGAGCGGGCCAAGGACACGGACCCCCAGCCCCTCTCTGTTCTCCATCCAGCCAAAGCAACTCTCCTTTCAGCTGTCAGATTTGGGCTTCCAGGTGGCCTGTCTTTTGAAGAAAGGATGAAAATAATGTTTTAAACACCTGTGCTAGGCAAATGTATAACCAGGCAACTGGCAAAGTCAAAGTCAACGTGAGACCTGGCTTTTTTTTTTTTTTTTTAATATGTTTTATTGATTTTTTAGAGAGAGGAACAGAGAGTTAGAAACAGCGATGAGAGAAAAATATTGATCAGCTGCCTCCTGCACACCTCCTACTGGGGATGTGCTTGCAACCAAGGTACAGGCCCTCGACCGGAATCGAACTTGGGACCTTTCAGTCCGCAGGGGACGCTCTATTCATTGAGCCAAAGCGGTTAGGGCTGGCTAGGGCTTTAGACACAGCTCGTCAACCCCCTCATTGTACTGAGGCGGGCAGTGAGGTTGGGAACAGTGATGACTTCCCAGAGTCATACAGCCGGTGACAGTGACAGAGAGAGCACCAGTAGGAGTCCCATCTCCAGTCCAATCCCCTTTCCTCTGCTGAGAGGTCGCTGGGCCGGCATGGTACTGGTTAATGGCCACCGATCCCCTCTCCTCTTCTTCCTAGCATGTGGCTAGGCTATATTTCCCGTATTGCTCATACTTCCAGGGCAAGGCCATACCTTTCTGGAAAACATGTGCACAGAGAAGCTGCTCAATGCATGCTAAGTCGAGTTAGCCTGGCTTAGTAGTTAAGGGCCTAAACTCTGCAGCCAGGCCGCCTGGGTTCAAATCCCCATTCCACCGCTCTGAGTATGTCACTCTAACAATCTCTGTCCCCTCTCTAAGTGTCAGCTCATACATTACACAGTTAGGCTCGTTTCCATTTATTCAGCATAAAATAAGCTAATTATAATAGGTGATACAGCTTGTAGGCTGCTGTGAATGTCCGATGAGTTAGCAAGTGCATGGCAACATTCCTGGTACATCCAAGAGGGTCAGCGAAGAGATCATGACGAGGAGCAGTTCCAAGCTGCAGGCCCAGTTAGTACTGAAGGGCCCTTCACAATTCTTGGAGGAGACTTTTAGCAACATCCTAAAGCAACTCATCTCTTTTTCCATCTAAAAATTTAGAGATTTTTTTCTATAGCTTAATCCCAATTTTAATGGGTAGCTCTTGGCTGTCCTGTAAACACGAAGCCACCTGCTGTTTGCTCCGTGCCCAGCCCCTGCTTCCATGAATACTCCTCTCGGGTTTGACATTAGACTTGATGAAGAGCTGAGGGTTTCCTTTGCAGACATATTTCTGTTCTTCCAACAAAAGCTGGCAGAATCCTCCTTGGATGTGTTGACAGCATTTTTATCACCTAGCCATCCACCCAAAGGCTTGAGCATGTCTAGCTTTTAATTGCCTTGCCCACCCACATAGAAGCTGTTTGGAGCATTCATCTGGGTGCTCAGTGCTTTCTGATCACAACTGGACTGATGTAAACAGAACCGCAGCCCTTGGTAGGGATGAGGGGAGACTTTCAATGTCTTGTTCTTCTCCGGTATAAAGAATCTATCATCAAAGAACCCATCCACTTGGTAATTACAAGGGATGTGCAAAGATCACAAAGAATGGGTCAAACTACAAAGATGAGGTCAGAAACGAGAGGGAGGGAGAAAAATAAAAAGGAAGAGCTGACGAGGGATGGTTATTTAATGAGATCAATGCCGACATTCTCATTAATAGAGTTGAAGGGGCCAGGTGTTCACCACTTATGCATCAGCCGCTGTGCCACAGTGAATTGGAATCAAGAAGACTCTAGTGCTCTGACCATTTAGAAGCACCTGGCTGGTGCTTCTAAATGGTCAGAGCACTGGCCTGTGCACTGGAGAGTCTTGGGTTCGATTCGTAGTCAAGGGCATGTATTTGGGTTGCAGGTTTGACCCCTGGCCCCAGTCAAGGTGTGTGGGAAGCAACCAGTCAATCTCTCTCTCTCTCTCTCTCTTTCCCTCCCTGCCTTCCACTTTCTCTAGAAATCAATGGATTAACAAAATATATTTTAAAAAAAAGAAGACTTTAATCTGAGCTTCTAGTGAAGCATCCATCTTATATAAAAACTGTTTGAAATTTTAACCCTGCTATTTTGGCTTCTGTAAACGCTTGCTTGCTTGCTTAAATAATAAGGAAAATAAGACTACTCCCATTCCAGAGAGGCCGTGGACTATGCCCCAGGCAGAGCTGCCAGTGCTGACACCAGGCCAGGCCTTGAGATATGGTCTCATGGCCCCTTCCCAGCACGTAGGCCTTCTTTCCCAGAAGGCCCGGAAGTCTCATTCCAAATTTGGGAGACAAAAGAGCTAGGAAACGTATAAATAGAAAAGGTTTCCTCCATGTGGAGGGGGGCCCAGAATTTGAAAGGCACATTTTTCTCTGGCCCTGCCCTTAATAAAATGTAACTCCCTTCCTCTAAGCATGGCTTGGTTTTCTTCCGGTCTTCGGTAACACTAGTAGCCATGCAGATGGCTGTGAGCATGGCCATTTGTAGCCACTTTGGCAACTCTTGTAGGAGTAGAAAAAAGTCAAATTCTCCTTGCCACAATTATGCCAGGGGTACAGGAGTCATGCTTATGGCAGGACGAGACTTTTCTCATACTGAGACTGAGCTTGCCTAGGGGAAACAAGGTCTTTTCTTCTTGGATGGATTATTGGGGAAATCAGCTGTAGCTATCACGAACAGAGGGGTTGAATGAAATCAGAGTATCAACCACGACCTCGGCCAAGGGGCAGAGAACATCAATTAGCTTCCAGCCAAAGTCTGAAGTGCCCACGTGTACAAGACACAACAAGAGACAGAGGGAGACAATGCCTTTCTCCCTTGGGACACAGCAGTGGCAGCAGCAAGGGAGAGAGCCAGGCCTGGAATGAATGGCCACCAACCCAGGCCACCCCAAATAAAGTCCTGACCCCACATTTGTGAAACAAGCATGTAGTCCTCACCCCCGTGTCCCCACCTTCCCTAGAGAGAGCAACATTCTAATCTCCCCCTCTAGCCACATCTGGAGCTCAGTGCGAGGAGTGAATTGCTTAAGGGGAACTGAGGGGCTCTGGATACACGAAAGACAAATTTGCCTGAGGAAGGGAAAGAGGAGTTTAGAAGAAAGAAGAAGAGAAACACTCCACCTGGAAAGCTTTCCTCTTTTTCATTAGCTTTTTCAGGAACTCGTGCACTCAACATTGAGTTGACCTTATTCGATATGTGAGCTAGACTCACGGGTCCAGGCGAGGCCCCTCTTTGCCTTAGCAGACAGGACCAAAGTGGGATGTGAGTGCTGCCGATTTTTCCCCACCTCTGCTCTCTGTCTCTCTCTGCATTCCATCAGACCTACTTCCTCTCCACTGAGATAAGGGTAATACCCAGCTCTCAAGATCTCCAGGGAGTGAGCGTCATGTGACCGGCTATGTGAAAGGGTTTTATAAACTGTAAAGTGCTGGGCAGAACAGCAGCTGTTCAGGGGAGACTATCAAAGGAAACTCAGAGCCTCCAGGATTTCCTCTCCCACCTAGACAGGGCTGGGTGACCTCGAAAGTAGGCCAGGCAAACTCCCACAATGCCCTGGAAGAGGCATTAGCTTCAGTCATGTCACTTCATTGTCACGAGTTTTTTGTGGATGGGTGTTTTTAGGGGTGTGTGACTGATGCTGCCTGTGTCTGTGTGGGCGGCTACATGCTCAGAGAAGATAAGCCGGAGGTGATCTAGATGTTGATGACGGAAAAGATTAGTTGTGGGTCTGCTCGGCTGTCAAGGTCCTCCTCTGTGACCACACAGTGTAGATTCATGGAGTCCCTGCAAAGCGTGGGTGTTGGCGGCAAAGGAGGGCGGCTGGGAAGCTGCTCCAGTGCACCTTGTTTACATTTCGCAGAGGCGACTGTTTAAGGAGAGATGTTTTCTTGTCTTGTGTAGGCTCAGTAAATAGAACTGTTGGTGTCCTCCAGTCCTGTGACCCACACCAGGGTGGTGAACTCAGACGAGCCTATCTCTTGATGAGTTGTCAAAGAAAAGACTTTTGTTTCATTAACAAGCATGTTGTTCAGCCTCCTCTGGGGACCCAGATTCATGCTAAGATCATGGGCAGGCTTCAAAGATGGCAGCACTCCAGTTCTTATTGACAAACCAGCAGGGTGAAGCGTGCTGGGCTTGGAGTTACAGGACCCTGGCCAAGCTACTTGACCTGTCTGTGACTTACCTTCCTCATCTTCCAAACGAGAGTTCAAGAGATGATTATGAGGATGAAATGATAAAACAGATGAAGGTATCTGATATATTAAGAGGCACAGAGAGCAGTTTGTCACAACATCATTGTGGAATATTAGAGCTGGAAGAGACCTTAAAATGTGGTAGTTAGTTTTTAAAATTGTCCCTCCCCCTATTTTTAAAAAAATATACTTTATTGATTTTTTTTTACAGAGAGGAAGGGAAGGGATAGAGAGTTAGAAACATCGATCAGCCGCCTCCTGCACACTCCCTACTGGGTATGTGCCCGCAACCAAGGTACATGCCCTTGAAGGAATCGAACCTGGGACCCTTGAGTCCGCAGGCCGATGCTCTATCCACTGAGCCAAACCAGTTAGGGCTGTCCCTCCCCCTATTAAAGAACCAAGACTCTCAGGATTCATACCTCCTAGTATTCACTCCCTTAGATCATAAGCAGCCTTGAAGCTTCATGATTGGGTCTCTTAGAAAGTTTGCTTTGGGGGTACCTGCCATTGGGACCCAGTTCCTATGCTATGAGAAGCCCCCAGTCATGGGGAAAAGCCATGTGTAGGCGCTCTAATTGACAGCCACAGCTGAGCTCTCAGCCACCAGCCAGAATTGACTACCACCCATGAGATAGTTGATGAGTTCTTAATGGCCAACCCAGTGGAGCCTTCTGAAGACTCCAGCCAACATCTGATGGCAACTGTATAGTAGACTCTAAGTAGGAACTGCTCAGCTGAGCCCGACTCAAAATAATAGGGAGGGATAAGAAACTGTTGGTTAGGCTACTAGATTTTAGCAATACAATTTCAGCACTAGAAAATAAGAAGAAAAATTTTCTATGCAATCATTTTTAAAATTTGGGGGACATGGGCTTCTTTGAGAATAATAATTGTACTCACTACATTCTAGACCTTATGCCAAATGCTTTCCTAAAGTAAACAAGAATTCCATTATTTAATCCTGATAATGGATTAAATAGGACATTAGCCAGAAGAATAGCAGTTTGCCTGAGAATATTACCTTAGTTCACAGGAAATCTTTCTCAAGGTGGTGTGTAAAAGTCCTTATCAGCCAAAAGCTGATGCACTTCCCTAAGTAAATGGGCACCTCAGTCAAAATACATGTGCTTTATACATGCTGCTCCCCAAGCAGAGTGTGTGACTGTGTGCGTGTGCATGAGCGAGAGAGAGTGTGTGTGTTTTTGAGGAATCTTACCTAATAAAAGAGAAACATGCAAATTAACCATCACTCCGCTACGCCCACAGCCAATCAGAGTGAGTATGCAAATTAACCCAACAAAGATGGAGGTTAATTTCCATATGCAGGCACAGTGTGGTGTGAAGCCTGCTATGAGGGGAAGCAGGGCGGCAGAGGGAGCTACTGGAGTGGTGCTCCAGAAAGAAGTGAGGACTTACGGGCTCCGGGTGGCCAGGGAGCGGGGACATGCTGGCTCCCAGTAGGAGCGGGGACATGCCGGCTCCTGGGTGGCTGGGGAGTGGGGACTTGCCGGCTCCCAGTAGGAGCAGGGACATGCTGGCTCCGGGCGGCCCAGGTGTGGGAACATGCTGGCTCCCAGGAGGCCCGGGAGCAGGGACTTGCCAGCTCCCGGCGGGAGTGGGGACATGCCTGCTCCAGGACAGCCGGGGAGCAGGGAAATGCCGGCTCCCAGGCAGCTGGGGACCGGGGACTTGCAGCTCCCGGGCAACTGAGGAGTGGGGACTTGCTGGTTCCCAGGCGGCTGGGAGTGAAGCCAGGGGCCTATTCTTGCACAAATATCATGCAGCAGGCCTCTAGTGTATATATATATAAAAGCCTAAGTGACCTTTTGACCCTTCAACTGTTTGACCAGTAGCTATGACACGCACTGACCACCAGGGGGCAGATGCTCAACGCACAAGCATGAAAACATGGAACAGACTGATGAATCTCAGAGGGAAGAGGGGAGGGTGAGAAGAGATTAACCAAAGATCTTATATGCATACTAGAGACCTGGCCTGTGGGGATCGGGCTGAACCAGCAGTCCGACATCCCCTGAGGGGTCCCAGATTGTGAGAGGGTGCAGGCCGGGCCGACGAACCCCACCAGTGCACGGATCTGTACACTGGGCCTCTAGTGAAATTATAAAAGTGTTGGAAAACAATAATGGTCGCTTACAGCTAAATAGAAAATTTGAGAATTCTGGAAGATGGAAAACAGATGAGGTTGGGTTAAGTTGATAACGTGAAATAAAATCACAGAAACGTTCCCCTCCAATACCTAAGGAAATGACAAAAACAGTAAAAAATAAGAAAAGAAGCAAGAAAGAAAGGAAGCAAGGGAGGGAGGGAAGAAAGGAGGGAGGGAGGGAGGGAGGGAGGGAGGGAGGGAGGGAGGAAAGAGCAAACCAGAACATTTTACCAGTAGGAGCCAGACAAGGGCATAATCTAATGACATAAGAATTCAAGAAGTGGTGACAAAGGGGGAAAATAACTCAGATGATGATGGAGTGCAGCATACCTCCTACACATAGCTCTGGTGAGTCAACAGAATCCTGAGAATTCTACTCATAGGCCTATTCTGGAGAGAAGTGACCTTTTCTTTTCCTCTTCTATTTGGATGGGAGATGGGAGGTAGAAGAAGAAGTAGAAACACCACTGAGGAGCGAAGGGATATACTTTCTTGTGACTCCACAGTGAATTAGAAGAATCATCGTTGCCCACACTCTTGGGTTACAGAAAAGCAGATAGAACAAGAAATGCTTGCAGGGAATATCTCACAGAATATACTAGATGTGAATATAGCTGTCCACATTCAAACTATGGAGACATACTAGAATAAATAAAAAGAAGGAAAAAAAAAAAGAACAAAGCATGCAAAAGGTAGTTGAAGAACATATTCTAAAGGAAAATATGACTCAAAAAACAGAACATGAGTGCTTCTAAAGAACTCAATGAGACAATAACTAAATGTGAATCGATAAATCAATAGACTGAAATTAAAACAGATCTTTCAGAATTAAGAAAACAAACTGAGGACAAAAAACAATGCCATTAAAGAATTAATAAAAAAATTGCAAACAGTAAGAAATAGAAGGCTCAAAATCAAATTGCTATTATAAAAGAAGAACTTATCATAATCATTTTAATGCAAATGAAAAATGCAAGATACCAATGTAAAGAAAGTTAAAATGCCTGAAGAAGAGAAGTAAACAATTCGAACATCCTGGGACCTTCTACATAAAAAAAATCTTAACATGCTGCACACACACACACACAATCTCATTTATAGCAATAAAATAATCTGCAAGAAAGTAAAGCAAGGGGATCACCTATGATTCAGAAATCAGTAGGAACACCAGCCTTGGAAGGTAAATAAGAACCCAAAAGCACTCAGAGCTTGAGGTCATTTTTAGAGAAAAGTGATCTAGCGTGTCCTTATAAGGAAGCAGATTGAGGTGAGGGTTTGGGGAGTAGGAAAGGAGAACCAGCCTTAGTAGTAACGTAGACCCAGAGCAGCAAAACCTTGCATAAATCCAGGTGTCAAAGGGGGTGCAGCCTGAGAAAGGGCTGAAGTAGAAGCCAGCCTGCCTATCAGAGGCTGATTGCAAGAAACAGTGGCTCAGAACCAATGTAATTGGGGGGAGGGGAAGCTTCCCAGGAGATGTCAAGGCCACTGAGCAACCCTAGTATAGGTTCCTACCCTGAAACATACCAAAAATCCCAGGGTAAGAATTTAATTTTAGTGGGGCCTGGGTCTATAGTTCCTAAAACTCCTGACAGAGGCAAGCATGTACGCTCAACCCAGGCTTCATAAAATTCATACAGGGGAAGTTCCATCATATGTGAATTCACGATATAAAACAAGAAAATACCCAAATAGACAAGTAAGAGCTAGCGGGGCGGAGGGGGGGGGAGGGGGTTACTCATAAATATTAGATATTGGAATGATCAAATAAAAAATTATTTTAATATGACTAAATAAATAGAATTTAAAAGTAAGAAGCAAGAAACTATAAAAATGAACAGATGTACATAAAAGCGAACCAAACAAGACTTCTAGAAATGAATAATGTAATATAAATTAAAATATTTATGACAGAGTTTAACAGCAAAATATACACAGCTGAAAAAAGAATCAGTGAACTCAAATATAAATCTGAAGAAATTACACAGAATGCATCAAAGTGGCAAAAATATAGAAAACTCTGGTTAAGAAATGTAAAGAAAGGAGTGAGAAGGTCCAACATAGAAGTAATCAAGGTTCCAAAAGCAGATAATAGAGAGGATGGGTGGGGTGGGGGGAGGCAATATTTAAAGAATAGTAGCTGAGAATTTTGCAAAATTGAGTGATCCTCATATTTAGAAATCTTCCCCCACCCCAAAAAAAATCCCAAACAGGATAAACCATTAAAAGGCCATATCCATACACATCATAGTAAAACTACAGCATGCCAAAGACAAAGGGAAGGTCTTAAAAGAAGCCTGAAAGAAAAGATAGATTTCCCACAAAGGTGTAAAGATTAACATTTGACTTTCCAATATCAATTATGGAAGCCAGAAGACAGAGGAATAATGTCTTCAAAGTGCAGATAAAAATAACAATCAACTAGCGGAGCAATTGAGCTCTTGCTCCCTGGCATATGTCTTCAGTTTTGCTCCAACCAACTTTTATAAAAGATCTTTTAACCTTTCAACTAGATTTGCAAAGCCAACACAACTCTATTTCTAGAAGAAGTTAAATAGAGACATTTTTGGTAATATAAACTGAATATAATATAAATTGAGATCATTTACCATCAACAAATCCTTACTAAAGAAACCCCTAAGGGGCCCTAACTGGTTTGGCTCAGTGTATAGAGCATCAGCCTGTGGAGTGAAGGGTCCCAGGTTCAATTCTGGTCAGGGGCATGTACCTTGGTTGCAGGCACATCTCCAGTAGAGGGTGTGCAGGAGGCAGCTGATCAATGTTTTTAACTCTATCCCTCTGCCTTCTTCTCTGTAAAAAATCAATTAAATATATATATATTTTAAAAAGAAACCCCTAAGAGATGTAATTAAGGAAGAAGTAAAATACCCCAGAATAAACATCTGAGATGAAGAAGAAACTAACAGGTAAAGGTGACTTTTCCCACCCAACTGTTTCCTCTGGGAATCATTACCTCCTTACTTCTCTGTTGGGGCAGAATGCCTCACACCGCCTTGCCCGCATGGAAAATCTCTACTCATTTCCCAGGAAACACCTCTCCTATAAATCCCTTCCAGGATCCCCAGCTAGAATGAATGTCCCTTTCCTCTGAGTCCCCAGTGAACTCACTATAAACATCAAAGCACTTTCCTTTCCTTATTCATCTGCCTGTTTTCCCCTTCTACACTGTGAGTTCCTGGCGGGGTAATTTTAGGATTTATCTCTACATCCTTGGGTTACATATCAGTGTTGACATTTATCAGTTCTTGGTAATGGAAATTTTACATCAATAACCTCATTATTCTTTAGAGAAAGAAAAAAGTTACATATTTTGAAAATGAGACAGAGAGAACAATAGTCTTAAATACCACATGTAAAAACAGCATTTCCATGGGAACGCCTGAGAAGTTTCCAGCTTGAAACAAATATGAACCCAGATGTGGGCTAGGGAGCCATTCTCGGGACCATTCCTTAAAGAGCTGCTTTGTAACCCTGGGGCTAGTCAGCCCTCTCTATTTCCTCTCCCCTCTTTTCCTCCCCCTGTAAATGGAGCATACAGCACCTGAAGCTTCCTCCTGAATAAAAGCTCTAAAGAAAGCAGGTTACCTTCCTGGGAAGAGCTTTGGACCAGGTAGGGATCTAAGAAAGTAGCAACGCAGAACGGAGTTTGACGTCATGGAAGTCAAACTGAGAGAGAACAGGCAGCTCCTTCCAGGAGTAAAATTCGTTGGAAGGCTGGCTCCAACCCCTAGGTAAAGTCCTCCTTGCCTTAGCATCTGGGAATGTCCAGTCTGCTGGGCTCCTCGTGCCCTGATTACCTTGGAAAACACCACGGTGAGGGCCATCTCAACCATGCAGGCAGCCGGAGCCCATGGACGGTGGGAGACTAACTCTTGCTGGCTCACTGCCAGCACCTGTGCACAGGGAGGAGCCCACAGGAAGGACGGAGGCCATGATGGGCTGAAGGATCAGGGGTCTTTTCTCTATTCAAGAGAGCTTTGCCAGCCTTGGAGGTTTAGATATGACCTCAGGGAGGGATGGGGATAAAGCCGAAAATCAACCACCTTTCGAGTCTAAATTAACTTAAGTTGTTAATTTATAAAAAGTAAAGCCCTAGCCAGTTTGGCGCAGTGGATAGAGGTTCAGTCCTCAGACTGAGGGGTCCTGGGTTCAATTCACATTCCTCAGTTGCAGGCTCAGGGGCGTGTGCCAGAGGCAACCACTGGATGTGTCTCACATCGATGTTTCTCTCTCTCTCTCTCTCTCTCTCTGACTCTCCCCTTCCTTTCCACTCTCTCTAAAAATCAATGGGAAAATGTCCTCAGGTGAGGATTAATTTAAAAAAAAAGAAAGAAAACGTAAGTAAAAGGGTTATAGTGCAGCTCACATTTCTTTCGCTGGGAAAACTATTGTTTCTACAGAACAGAATGGGAGGTGGTGGGAAGTAGGGCAGGTGTGTTAAAGCCCTCAGCCTCCCCATCGGAGGCTGCTGAAAGATGGGGAAGAAACACAAGACGTCAATAAGCAATCACACACATACACACAGAGGAAAACTGGGAACTCCTTGAAGTGGTTGCCCCTGGGGAATGAAACTGGGCCTGGGAAAGGGGTGATGGCTGATGGCTTTTCCTCTTAGACCTTCCTAGTGGTGGTTCAATTTCATCTTGATCAAGCGTATGTGTTTCTTTAACAACTACATCAATAATGAGGCAAATTGTTTAAAATCAAAAGGGTGTCCCCATCCCTGTTAAATAAACTGGGGTTGACTCAGACAGTGGCTAGCGCGCAGCACTGAGAAACAGAAGGTGGTCTGTGCAGAAATGGGAAGTGAGGGCGATGTTATTTAAGTAAAAGAATTGTTTCAATCAAGTTACTGACCAATATAGACGTTATGATGCCAGTTGTGCTTTTTAAATCTCTGCTGCATATGCATATTATCTGACTCAGATAGTTATTTTCTTACAAGTGGTAGAGACTCGATGTTTAAGCAAAAAGGAGAAATGAATGGCTCCTACAATTCTGAAGTCGGGGAGGAGCTGGAGCTTTGCCACAGCTCGGTCCCTGTGCTCAACCAGCTCCAATGGGTCTCACATCCTCCAGCCTAGCAAGCCCAGAAGAAAGACCTCCAGGGTACCTGCCACAGTCCTGGATGGAGCAGATGGCTCAACTGAAGTAAGGGCTGGGGGAGGGAGATGCTTCATAGGTCATGTCCCAACCCTTGTTCTAGAAGGTAGGGTCAGTCCCCCTGACTGAGCCTCATAGGCTATAATGAGAGCTGGGATGAGGGTGGGGTCCCCCCAAGGGAAATCTGGTTGTTATTTCCGAAGAAGACGGGATGGATTTGGATGGATACACACAACCGATGTCCACCATATTTAATACACACATGACATGATTCTATACGAACGGGAAAAGATCTGGAAGGAAACAGATTGGTGGATTAATAGTGGCTGCTTGGAGATCTACACCATGATGTCTTTTGATGCCCCATTGAGGATCAAGGGTACAGATTTCTGAAATCAATTAATAATGTCTGTCATTGGAAGTAAAATCAGAAGTAACTGTACGTGAGCTTTGTATCATCCTCCTCAACCTAGAGACTCCATTTGCCTATGGATTTCCTTTTTTCACTGAGATATAATTAGCACGCAGCAAAGTGCCATGATCTTAGGTATTCTTCTTGATGGGTTTTGACAACTGTCTACATCCTTGGAAACCACCGCCCCAAACACGATATAGAACACTTCATCATCCTGGAAAATTCCCTCACATCCTCCCAGTCACCTGCCCCACCCCCGGCCACATTCTGATTTCTGTCACCATGGATTAGTTTTGTACTGTTCAGTGTGTGTGTGTGTGTGTGTGTGTGTGAGTGTGTGTGTGTGTGTGTGTAAATATATTTTTATTGATTTCAGAGAGGAAGGGAGAGGAAAAGATAGAAACATCAATGATGAGAGAGAATCATTGATCAGCTGAATCGAACCTCTGCCCCAGGCATGTGCCCTTAACCGGAATCAAATCTGGGACCCCTCAGTCCTCAGGCTGATGCTCTATCCATTGAGCAAACCATTTCCCCATTGACTAAAACATTTGAGGCCTGTTTCACACACCTAGTGACCACCAAGCTTTATCTAGCTTCTTTTGTTAAGTGTTCTGTGTGTTGTTTACTGAGTATTAACGTGGTCTCATCCTTAAAGGGAAGTATATGTGCAGCTCCTCCGTGGGCTGGGAGCTGGCTTCTGTACCAAGGGGATTTCATGGTCAGGTCATTTGGTTGCTGCCACAGAAGCAGACATTCCCACGGCTGTCTGGAATCCTCACCTCGAGTAACCGGGCTCTTTCCTCCCGTTTACCCGGCCCTCTGAACTCCCTGCCTTGGGACCTCTTACTTGCGAGGCTGCCTTCTTGGATTCTGCTTGCTGACCTGCCACATGCCCCTGGTTGCTGTCCCCTTCAGACTGCATGTCTGTTGCTTGGTTACCATCTCACAAGCCCAGGTCTGGCTGGTCCACCTTCCAGCGCCCCCTTCCTCAGAGCCGGGCATTTGGACGTGTCTGCTCTGGGAAGTCCGGGGGTTCAATGGCATTGATTTAACACCCATTAATAGCAGCTGCTGAAGAGACAGGATGATCCAGTCGTCTGGGTATCGGGCTGGTTGTTTCTCTGGGTTAAGGTATTTTGTGGATATTCCCCCCCCCCCGGCCCCCCAAGATATTAAGGAAGAAAAATAAAACTGCTCATCGCTACTCTAAGTCGGGAAAAATACTGGCAACGTGAGCAAGCAGAACTGCCATCTTCTCTTCTCACAAAAGCCTGTTGTCTCCACTACCTCCTGCCACTTTTCCTAGCGCCCTCCCCCTGTATTGTCCCTTAATTAAGATCAATATTTTAGCTGTGGGGGAGGCTTAATCATGGGGATAGAAGTTGCGTCTCTCTGGCTAAGTCTCACCAAGACAAGGTAATGGCACGGTCTCCTGCTGGGTGGTTTACGGGCCAGCGAATAAAAATAGATTAATAAACAGGGCGTTTCCTGCCAGGGACCCAGCTGCCGGGCATGTCCAGGCTGGAAAGACGGTGGACACAGCTGGCAGAGCACCAGGACCAGAGCTGTGAGTCTCCCTCCGCCCTGGGTCCCAAGCATCATCGTGGTGTATGGAAGGGGTGTCACCCTTAAGCTCGATGCAGATAAGAACTTTAACCGTAAGGCATGTTTCTCTCAAAGATATCAAGGGTCTCGTTTAGGCCTTAGTAACTTATTCGAGTCTCCTGTTCTCTTCTCTCTAGCACCCTACAACTCTTAAAACTTTTCAGTCCTCTGCTCCAACACGACTCTCTCATGAATGCTGTCTTTTCCCCACCATCTTGGTCCCTGGAACTCTTCTTAACCGATGCGTTTTCACTCAATGTGCTCCTTTTACATTGCATAGCCCTTTTATGCTACGCAGCCCTAGGGAATCCTGTTATTCCATGATGGCCTTTCTTTCAATAATCAGCTCATAGATATGTTTTTTCCCATCTTTAAAACTGGAGGAGAACCCAGCCGATGTGGCTCAGTGGTTGAGCGTCAACCCATGAACCAACCAAGAGCTCGCCGGTTTGATTCCCCGTCAGGGCACATGCCCAGGTTGCGGGCTTGATCCCCTGTGGAGGACGTGCAGGAGGCATCTGATCATCGATGTTCCTATCTCTCTATCCCTCTCCCATTCTCTCTCTAAAGTCAATTAAAAAAAAAAAAAAGGAAGAAAGAAATGAGCAAGTTAAACCCCGCATTCCTGCCTCCTGTTAGCTTGCCTTTCCTGTAGGCAGAGAGTAAATGGGTGGCAGACCTTCTAATGTATTCCTGGGTCTGTATAAACTCATGTGGAGTTCAGCATCTTCCTTTAGTGTCTTTTCTGTTTCTACTGCCTCTCCTACCCTCTCCCCCACTTCAGTTCCTCAGTATCCTCTTCTCCCAAATTCAAACAGAGGACTAGAATCTCTCATTTGTGGGTGAGGAGGCTATTTCCACCATGCCCACCTTATAGGACTCAAGAAATGAATCTCTAACCGACTTGGGTGGGGGCGGGGGGAGATTTGGAGAACTGGGGCCTCCCCTTCCCACAGAGCCCTATAGTCTTATTCCACGGACAGCTCCACATTCTCCATCTGGAAGGCAAGTTCAGGTCAAACCCAGTTATGTGGATTTCTGGGGCTCAAGCCCGCACAGTTACTCTCCAGTGTGACCTGAATTTGTTGGTCGCCCTCCAATAAACCCAGAGCCCCATGCTGACGAATGAGCCAGGCGCGCACAGCATAGGCAGTTAACAAACGGTGAGTCTAAGCTGCAAGGGAAGAGCCGTTCTTGTCGACAGAAAAGAACTCAGCCCAGTCCAGGAAGCCGGTGACTCAAAACCACTGCCGAAACCAGTGCAGGGGTTTCCGTCCGCCCTTTCTTCCTAAAGGGTGGTGTGTGCAAAGGAACAAACGAGCAATGTTTCCTGAAACTGGGAGCCCGGATGATGCTTCAGTGTTTCTTTATCCCTGCACGCTAGAGAAAGATCCCATTAACATGCCCCTTAGAGCACTGTGAGCGTCCTGCCTGCCCACGGCATTTTGGGAGGTGCCAGAGATTGGCAACACCAGCTTCATAAACTTCAGTGAAGAGAGTGTGTGCATGTGCCCCGGTGCCCAATTCTTTCTTTTAATAATGCCCTCATTCTCTCATCTTGTAGAAGAGAGAAATAGTGCACCATTTGAAAGCTGGAAGAAATGCTTGAGATCACAGGTGTATCACCCATGGATCTAGTAAATGGGGACTCTATTGCCCTCGATGTCACACACAGGGCACTTGTGAATATCAAATGAAAAGGACTAAGTCGTCTTTTAAAGTCCTGTGGGATGTAAAACGAAGGGATAACGCGTGCCAGGCCCAGAGGAAACTGTTTGGGGACCTCATCCAGCTAATATTGGACATTAGCCCAAAGCTGGCTGTTGAGTTGGATTTACATTTCTCTTTCAGTTCACTGGGATGGGTTGGGAGTGGGTGACTTTGAATTCCCTGTTAAACTATCTCCATCCCCGCCCTAACCGGTTTGGCTCAGTGGATAGAGCATCGCCCTGCAGGCTCAAGGGTCCCAGGTTCAATTCCGGTCAAGGGCATGTACCTTGGTTGCGGGCACATCCCCAGTGGGGGGGTGTGCAGGAGGCAGCTGATGGATGTTTCTCTCTCATCGATGTTTCTCACTCTCTCTCCCTCTCCCTTCCTCTCTGTAAAAAATCAATAAAATATATTTAAAAAAATAAAATAAAATAAACTATCTCCATCCTTGATCCACTTTACCCTGATTTCATCAAAACCCAAGAGAACCGGGCGCTTGGAGCTGAGGTCATTTAAATTTCCAGCTGTAGGGAAATTGTCCTCTTTTCCCAATTTCACCACAGCCTGGCTCTGGCTTGAATCCATTACATTTCACTGTGTTCTTGGAAGAGAATCATTCTTTTTCTTAAGAAAAGTTCCTCTGTCTCCAATTTCCAAGCCTTGAATAGGCCAGAACGGGGTCATCCAAAACCCCCTCCCTCCCACACTGTGTTTTTAAGCAGACGTAGACCTGGTGTGCAGGTGGTCACACCTGGAAGTCCCCGTAGCAACAGGAACTTGTTTGCATGGTTGTGACCCCTGAAGGTCCTGGAGTCATTTCCAGAAAAGAGGCCCATGTGGTGACGTCACTGCTCTTATCTGGCCAGGCTCAGATGAGCACATTTTAATTGAGGATTACAAATGTCACGAGCACTCCATCGTTGTGGCAGCTCCAACGATGGTGATGATGGTGGTGATATTTCTTAAATATATATATTTTACTAGAGGCCTGGTACACGAAATTCATGCACTCAGGGAGGGAGGGTCCTTCAGCCTAGCCTGCACCCTCTCGCAGTCGAGAGCCCCTTCCCCATCTATCGCCCCACAGAGGGTGGCCTGGGCCTCCCTCTTGGGGGCGATCAATTGTGGAGGCCCCCCCCCACATTGATCACCCTGCTGGCCAGTGGCCTGGGCCTCCCTCCTCAGGGCAATCATGGGGTTATGACGGGAGGGGGGGCCCCCCACCAACTGCATCACACCCACCTTGGCTGCCCTGGCGCCAGTGTGTGTCACAGCGTGGTCGTCCGGACTGTCGTCGATTTGCATATTACACTTTTATTATTATAGATTGATTTTTAGAGAGAAAAGAAGGGAGAGGGATAGAAAGATAGAAACATTGCTGAGAGAAGAACATCATTAATCAGTTGCCTCCTGTATGGCCCCTACTGGGGATTGAGCCTGCAACCTGGGCATGCACCCTGACCGGGATTTGACCGTGACCTCCTGGTTCATAGGTCGATGCTCAACCACTGAGCCATGCTAGCCGGGCAGTGCTGAAACCCTTGACGATCCAACTCCTGAATCTCATCCACCCCATTCCCTCCTTCCCCGATCTTGTGCACCCCTCCTGGCGCTGCTCTCCCAAGGGTGCCAGGCGGCCATGGACACAATCCCTCATGCACTTAGTATCTCCAATTCATCCCCCAAAGCTCCGCTCCGGCATCACTGCCTCCAAGAGGCTGCCTGATGCCCCAGTCTGATGGGATGGCCTGCTGTGTCCCCACAGCGTCCTGCACACATCACCATCAATGCTTTTCCAAGACCTTGTGAATACCTCTGTCTGCTTGCTTGTGTCCTGACTCCTCTAGAGGATCCTTGGGGCGTGGAGTCACTGCTTCTCACTCACCTCACCATCTGCCAGGCAATCGGAAGCCACACAAGCAGTGCTCACCAGGCACAGGGCATGCAAAAACTCCCCTGGTGTGCAGCTGGGGCTGAGGAAGCCACCTCCTCCTCACCTGCTCCTTTGCCCTCCATCTGGAGTGATCTCTACTCGCCTGCTCCTGAGACCCAGCCAAGCAGATGCAATCCGGGGCAGAGTCACATGGGTAATTTGCATATGATTTGTTTAAATTTGCATGTAATTGACTTATGCCTGCAGAATCTAATCTCTGGCTATTTGTTTTTAACGCTGAAGCTGGGTCACTGAGACATTCATTCGGGAAGGTTATTCCCCCTCCTCCCTCTGTGGCTCTTTCCATTCTCCTTTCCCTGCTGGCCAGGTTGCCCTGGCCTGTGAGTGTCAGTGGTCTCTGAGGAGTGGAGAGACCTAGGTAAGAGGGACATAGGCCAGGAATGGGGTGTATGCTTTGCTCTAAGAGCATGAGAAGTGGCATGTGTATAAAGGATCTGGACCAGGCTGAGGGCAGAGGTGTCCTTGCAAGGACTCTGGGCTCGGCCGTACTGGCCCTCAAAGCTGACCCACCCACAGTCTCAAGCGGGTGGGACTCTGGGGGTAAGAATGGATCAGGGCTGAGTGAGGTGGGTGACACCCTATGGCAACGACAACAGGACAGAGACTTGAATTCAAAGTCACAGAATCAGGGCCAGAGACAGGCAAGAGAAATGGGCGTGCCCCAAGACCGGCCAGAGATATGTCAAGTTGAAACCAGCCCCATGAAGGACTCAGGTGGGGAGGGAAGCAGGTCAGTCTGTGAGTTACAGCGGGTCTCCCAAGCTGTGGATCCCCATCTAGCTGGGGACACCTTCCTCCCTGGCACTGCCTCCTGCCCATCACCCATCCCTTCTGGGGCTGCCCAGCTCTTCCTCTCATCCTTTCCTACCATAGTTGCAGCAGAAGGCCACCTCAGGCTGCATGACCCAGGAGTGAGGCAGGGATCTGGGCTGGACCAGCACATCTGAGCTCACCGGCACAACACGCTTGGTCTCATGCACAAATGAACACAGTGGCATTTTAGCCAGCCACAGCCGGATAGCAGGAAGTCCCAGGAAGCGTGTGCTACACTTCCCGTGTGAAGCACCACGGGCTGCTGGCTGCGTCACACGCTGCTTCGCCGGCCTCCAAGGTGCCAGACAGATGCTCGCACGATGCTAAAGATGGTCATCGCGAGCCCAAACTCTCCTGTGCGTGCCTCCCATTTCCGTCTGGCATCTGGGAAGTGCGTCTCACAAATCAGCCTCTCGGAGGTAACATTGCTGAGGACCTACAGGCGACATTTCAAAGCAGTTGTGCTCTGAGGTAGCTTTGCATATTAAAAAAAAAAAAAAAACTCACAAAAAGTACATTTCTTTTTTCAGTCCCTGTAGTTCCCAAACTACTCTAAAGATTGCATAAGAATCATCTAGATGGCTGTTTAAACATATGGGTGCCAGCTCCTCGTCCCCAGAGATTCTGGTTCCAAATATCAGGGGGAGGGGATGAGGGAAGGGGGGAGTCCTGACAAATGAGTCCCTAGAATTCCGACATGCAGCCAGGATGAACCCACTGACTTAGACCATGGCAGGAAGATGCAGATCTGAACTTGAGGCTGTTGTTGCCCAGAGATCAGGTGCAAATGGGCAAGGACCTCTGCAAACAAGGCCCCCAGGTAGGGGAGGGTTGGATAACCATTCAAACAGTGTTCACGTCGTATCATGCTGCAATGGGCGTGTTAAGGTTTCAGTCAAGTGCGGGGCTGGAATAGGCATAGTCCGCCTGCGTGAGACATAGCCATTGGTATCTTCCTTCCTGTGGGATTTTTGATAGGAGGAGAGTTTTTCTGCCTATCTGGACAGCCATTTAGGCATTTGCTTTTCATTAACCTTCATTAGCAAAATTAATCATGAAGCCTGTGGTGCAAGAAGTTTTGTTTATGTTTATTGCTTATGAACTTGGCACCGGGCTTCCGAAGGAAGACCTGGGATTTAGGTCACGTTCCTTATTCAGGTGTGAGAGGAGCCACAAAGTCTGTATGTTTTGTGTTTTGTCTAAAACCTTCAGGTCTCTCCACTGCCAGCTTGTTGCCAAGCTGGGTTGGAAGGTTACCTGTCCATGGTGCTGCTCAGCCCGGTTTCATTAACACCTACCCATCTGTCCCCAACATCCCTGTATCTCTCTGCCCACATAGATTTTTACACCTGTCTTAGCAATTCTGGGAGAGACGCTTTAAAATCCCTTTTTGAAATCCCCCGCTAATGATCTGGTAATTATCGTGGCGACTTTTCAATGAGGTGTGAAGTCCTCAGCTAGCTGTCAGCAGAGAGACTCCCGAGGCACTGGGAGAGGGACGTGGGGAAGAAGCCGGAGCCCGGGCTGACCAGTCACAGGAGCAGCATCTGGCCAGAGAAGGGGCCCTGCCTGGGGTGGGCAAGGCCACCAGGAGGTCCTGATGACACATGAGCCCCCTCTGAGTCCTGGGACCGGACTGACTATAGAATCTGGGGGAACTACATCAATGACCCCCACATCCGCACCAGTAGCTGGTAGGCAATGCCAAGCGCCATGGCGGCTCCAGGGTGGACCCACACTCCTGCACACAGACTGCAGGGTGTCCTGGGTCCCCTCCCAGGAGAGCCCCTGCTGTCACACCCATTTTAAACAGTCAGAGCTGCCCTACACGCCCAGGAAGAGCTGTTCATACCTTTCCCTTTCAAATCCACCAGGGCTACATGAGCTGAGCTGGGCACTCCAACATCTGGAAGCCAACTATGCCACCTACCTCCATGCCTGTGCTCCCCAACATCCTGCTTCCACGAGTCAGAGTAAAAGGAGTCCCCCTCCCCCACCCCCACCCCCACCCAGGGACCAAGACAGAGTTTTGGGTATCTCAGTCTGACCACCCCTCAGAACAAAGGGGGCTGCACAATACACGAAGGGGTCGACGCTGGCCCAAGTTCCCGCACCATCTGAGCTGGTCCTCTCATCTGCCACCCCCACTACCAACAAAGAAGACAGTCCTCGTGGGGAAGTGAAATGGCAGCCCTGAGGACCCCCTTTTCTAGGGAGTCTCATGGAGCAGGCCCCTTGTTTTAACCAATGTGACACCGACACTGGGAAGGTGGTGTGACCTGCTCAAGATCGAAGCCTCTCCGACTAATGCTGGAGCTGGAACCGGAACCAGGGGCTTCTCCACACCTTGGCTTTTCCACCAGCGCCCACCATGAGTCTGAGGTGTCTTTATGTTTGCACGTGTTGGCCTGGTGTCCCCAAGAGCCTGGGGGGCAGGGACAGCTAGTCCAGTTGTGCCCCTGGCCATCTCTGACGTATCCTTGGCATGGTGGTGCCAGAATACAGCTGCCAGTCTTCCTCCCTAACCTGGCTTCTGGGGCCGTGGAGCCCCCCAACCTCTGCTGGCCCAGACCTGCTCTCAGTACTGGAGGAGACCAGCCTGGGGCAGGGCCCTGGGACACAGCTTCAGGCAAACTGTCACATGGAGATTCTGACTGCAGGAGTTTGGCCAGCAGCCCAGGTACCAGGAAGTAGCACAGCCCCGATGGCCACGCCTGGACTGTGGGCTCCAAGTTCTTGCCTATTCCCATGGATTTCTGCAGGACTGGAGGCTGGAGCTGGTCCAGCCTGGGCCTCCCACCTCACACCTGTTCGCCCGGGGCCAGACCCAGGTCCTCAGCAGAGCTGGAATGAGCAAAGCTTCGTTGCATCGGAACAGAAGTCTGCCGAGGGTGCACACTCTCAGCCCAAGAGAGTGTAAAGAAGGTTAGAAGTGCGATTCTGGCAATTATAAAACCCATCATTTCCTCCTCTTGTCTAAGTCAATTAGACAGGCTCTTTGCTCTCACTTTGCCACTGGACCTCATTTTTAAAGTGCTGCTGCAAAAGCATTGCCAAGGACTGTACTTAGAGAGCTGCGTGTCTGCTGCCAGTTGGCTAAGGGCCTTGGCTTTTGGTCCTGGTTTTGCTGCCAAACAGATTGTGATCTTTGGCAAGGCCAGCCTCCCTCTCTGGGCCTCAGTTTCCCCATGTATCAAATGAGGAATTTGGACGAGGTGGCCTCTGGGATCCCTTCTAACTCTCATGGCCACTGGATTCCAGGTTTGCTTGATGGCTAAGGATGGCTCCACGTAGACAGGAGTTTAGCTTCTTTTAAGCCAGGAGTTGTCCCTCTCTCTTTATTTCTCATGTACAATGACCAGCTCCTGAAGGTGCAAATACACAAAAATCCACAGCAGTGTAGGGCAGTGGAGGAGACACATGCCCAAGTTTCTGGAATTGAAGGTGCTGCCTATCTCTGTGCAGGCCCTGAACCAAATGTTCCACAGCAGTAATCTCATTTAACCCTTACAATAGAGCAGCTATTCAGCCCATTTCACAGACAAGAAAACTGAGGCACAGAAAGGTAAAGTTGTGCCTCCACTCCAAGGTCTGCCTGGCTCCAAAGGCCACGCTCATAGTCACAACTCTCTCAAATGCCCAAGTCTGGGGACTTTAGTAGAAAAAGAGAATGGATAAACCAAGAGGCCACTTCAACAAGAAGGGAATGTCAGGCAGGACCCCTGCATGACTGAGCATGCCCAGGCAAACGGCAGCTGTCCCCAAAGACGTGTGGGCTGGGAGACCCAGTGGAAAGGGGTGGGGTTAGAAGACAGGTAAGGCTTTGATGAATGTGTGCCAATGATCCTGGTTCTCTCAAGCGGGGTCCCATCCTCTGAAAGTGGAATGCCAATGGCTTCCTTTGAAGGGAGTGTGGGTGCTGGTGGGAAGCAGCAGGAAGTAAACTTTTATGAGTCTGGCTAGTGCCTGAGGGGACCCGTTCAGTTGCCTGGGCTCTGATGACCCAGCTCTGTCTCCCAGGTTTGCCACAATGAAATCGTCAGAACGGACAACGATAAGTGCTAAATGACATTTTAACTTTTTATAAGATGGATATAAGAAGTACAAAATATCACTTGCTTTAAGGATTGTCTTTCCAAAAAATAAAATTACTTTAAGTAGCACCAATGTTATAGAAATGCACATTACCATCTTACCCAAAAAAAAAAGTTTTTAAAAGACAGTTTCATCCCTAGCCGGTCTGGCTCAGCAGACAGAGCGTCGGCCTGCGGACTGAAGGGTCCTGGGTTTGATTCTGGTCAAGGGCACATGCCTGGGTTGCAGGCTCGATCCCCAGTGGGGAGCATGCAGGACGCAGCCGATCAATGATTCTCTCTCATCGTTGATGTTTCTATCTCTCTCTCCCTCTCCTTTCCTCACTGAAATAATAAATAAATAATAAATAAATAACAGTTTCAGGCAGGTTCATCGGACAGATGCTAAACCTGGAGATAAGTATTCAATGATCACTGTTTCATAGAAACCACTCTGCCGTCTCCATCAGTGAGAATGAGTCAATATCCCTGATCTTGTTTGCCTTTCTTTTAAGTACCTCTCCAAGCACTTTGTAAATACATTCTTTTAAAATCCTTTCATGGCAACCCTGAAACTGCCAGGTGTCTCAGGAGCTCCAGGCTGGATGTCTGCCTAGCTGAGCAGTGCCTGCTGAGCCCCAGGGTCCTGGTCAGCACTTACCTACCGAGCACCTACTCTATACCAGGCGCCCTGGGGGCCTCGGGGGCAGAACAAAGGACATGGGGGACCACAACCCAGGGCTTCATCGGTAAGAATGCTTCCAATTGAAAAACATCCTCCAGAATTTCAGGTCCCTTCAGTTCTCTCTTAGACACGCTCCATCTTTGCTGAAATCTTACCAGATGCCCAGCCTGATGCTCGGGTCTCTGAACAGAAAAGCAACAGCAGCAGTGGCCATGCCCACCATGTGCACCGGATAGCCGCCTGCCAACAAGGAAGACCCCAGACAGCATTAAGTCCAAGTCACAGCTTGAGCTGGCAACCTCGGCCTTGCCCCGTGGAATGGATTGTGAGGCGGCAAACCTCCCCTCTGACCACAGTGGTCAGGAAGAGTAAAGGTCCGCACCTGGAGATCTGGCTCAGACACTCGGCGGGGGGGGGATCACGAATCTGCGTGGAAGCAGAGGGCACAGGAGCGTCAGGATCTGATCAGCCGGACATGGGGGGCTTCCAGGCCCGCCCCCCGGGGGCTGCGAGGAAGGACTGGCTCCCCAGCTGCCCCTGTGGTCATTGCTGGAGTTCCCGTGTGTGGAGTGCAATTTCTCAAGGAGACACGCATGAAAAGCATCCTCCCCCCGCCCTTTCCAAGTGTGCCCCCCACACACACCGACACGAGGACCACAGCCCCCCCACCCCCCAGTGACTGGTACACGGGTAGTTGAACCCCGTGTTTTCTCCTATGTTTCTGATTCTTCTTGGTTCTTGCCTATTTCTCAGTTGACAGCGTGTGGTCATAAGATCTTTATTCCACCCACATGCGAGGACAGGACTAATGAATTACTGTACCTGCAGCAACCTCCGAGGTCAGTGGAAGAAAGGAATTCAAAATCACCCGGAGAGATGCAGGCAGCATAAGGGAAAATGATCTAATCCTGGAGAGGGACCCGGGAAAGGATGAGAATGACTGAGCATCATTAATTATTTTCTTTGAAGTCCTCAGTGATTGTTTTCCAGCAAGGCAGTCCGTGTACAAGACTTTGCTCTCTGTATTTTATGGACAAAATGGAGATTCATCAATGTCTTCCACTTGTTTTACAAAATTTACAGGGTTGGGGAAATGGAAGGAGTCTCATTTGCTTTTCTCCCTTAAATCTGATGTAAGGAAAGTCTGGGCCCACCTGGGACATTCTTCATAGAAACTCGGCCTGTGCAGGCTCAGGCTCCTTGGAGTCGCCTTCTCCCCCAAACTCTGCCCAGCCAATGGTTGCCCAGGGGGCCTGGCTCCTCAGCCAGCCTGGGCAGGGCAGGGCCAGGCGGGCAGCTCCAGGCCCACAGGCTGGTAGAAACCGCCTGAGTCTTGTTGCTATGGGACTGGTGTGGCTCTCTCCATCTCAGTTCCTTAAACTGCTGCCCACATCCTGCCAGCTGGGAGGCCCAGGCTATGGAATTCACTTACTCATTCATCCATGATTTATTGAACCCTACTATGTGCCATGGGCTGTTCTATTGAACAAAACAGATAAAGTCCTCCTTTGGGAAAGCAGACATTCCAATAAAGGGAGAGACATTAAGCAAAGAAGAAAAACATACAGTGTATCAGCTGATAATAAGTACCAGGAAGACAAGGAACAATGCACAAGAAGATGGAGAGGATGAGGTGGTGGGAAAGGCGGTTTTACAGGAGTGGTCTGGAAAGGCCTCTCTGAGGGGCTAACATCTCAGCAGGGATCTGACTGGGGGGGGGGGAGTGGAGTGAGGGAGCAAGCAGGAGAGATATCGGAAGGAACAGTGTCGCAGGCAGAGGGAACAGCATGAGCAAAGACCTCGCATCTGGAGTTTACTCAGTGTGTTCTAGGAACGGCACAGAAGCCAGCACACCTGGAGCAGAGCAGGTGTGAGAAAGGGAAGCGGGTAGGAGACGGATCGGACAGGGAGCCAGGAGCCACAGCTTAGGAGCAGGTTGGCCACAACTTGAGCTGCAGGCCAACTCAGTCAGCAACGGAGTGCCCCATGCCTCTGGCCAGCCCTCCACATCCCTGCTGGGCTGAAGGGAAGAGCACAAAGCACTAATGGCTGCAAAAGACAGTGGCACTTTAATATCCTTCTTCCCCACCCCCCCAAAAAAATTGCTGCACATTTAGAGAATATTAAAAATGCAGGAAAGAACCATAATGCAAATACAGAAAAGTAAAAACACCAGGTAGCTGGGATTATCAATGTTTACTCCAGTTTTCCTTCCAACCATTGTATAATGCTGCTATAATGTGTTCATAATGTGTATATACACTGAGTGGCCAGATTATTATGATCTCTGAACACATAATAATCTGGCCACTCAGTGTATATCCTATATAATAAAAGGCTAATATGCAAATTGTCTCCGGGACCAGGAGTTCGACCAGCAGGCAGATGGGCCAACCACTGCCCATGTCCCCTCCCCCTGGCCAGGCTGGCCGGACCCCACCCATGCACGAATTCATGCACTGGGACTCTAATACACACACACACACACACACACACACACACACACACACTGAGTGGCCAGATTATTATGCATTCAGAGATCATAATAATCTGGCCACTCAGTGTGTGTGTGTGTGATATATACACAGACACATATATATACACACACACACACATATATATATATATATATATATTTAAAAAGAAACTCAACCAAAAGTTTTCTCAAAGAAAAATAGCATTGCATTCTTTTTTAAATATATTTTTATTGATTTCAGAGAGGAAGGGAAAGATAGAAACATCAATGATGAGAGAGAATCACTGACTGGCTGTCTCCTGCATGCCCCCAACTGGGGATCAAGCCCAAAACCTGGGCATGTGCCCTTGACCAGAATCGAACCTGGGACTCTTCAGTCGGCAGTCTGAAGCTCTATCCACTGAGCCAAACCAGCTAGGGCACATTGCAGTCTTTTAATGCCCCTTTGTTCCTTTTATTTGCACTCAAAATAAATTGCATTGGAACCCAACCTCCATGAGATGAGATGCCGCTAGTTCTCTAAAAACTTTTTCTTAAAATATATTTTATTGATTTTTTACAGAGAGAAACATCGATGAGAGAGAAACATCGATCAGCTGCCTCCTGCACGCCCCCTACTGGGGATGTGCCCACAACCAAGGTACATGCCCTTGACTGGAATCAAACCTGGGACCCTTCAGTCCACAGGCTGACTCTCTATCCACTGAGCCAAACCGGTTAGGGCTCTCTAAAAACTTTTGACACTGGAGACAGCTGTGGGAGCTCAGGTAGGTCGCTCACCCTCTCTGAGCCTCCGTTTCCTCGTCAAAAAAAATAGATATCGCATCCATGGGATCTTTGTGAAGAGTAGGGATGACGTGTGTGCAAAATACCTGACACATGTCAAGTACAAAATGAATGCTGGCTGCTCAGAGCTATCGGCAAATAGGCAAATTTGTTCGGTCGACAAATACTGAGCCTCTGCCCTGTGCTGGCACGTGCCCTGTTCTGGTAACACAGCAGTAAGCAAGGCAGAAAATAATTTCATTTTTATCTTCTTTTCCCAAATTCCAACTGTCCAAAAAGACAGCAGCCAATCTAGGAAGCACAGGGACTATGCGATCCCACTCGGAGTGCCGGAGTCCCTGGCATGTGCTGGGAAAGTGGGCAGAAAGCAGGTTACCGGGACACAGGGCTACCACGGCACCACTTTGCAGCGAACTGCTTGGCTCCCTAAGACCTGTCTTCTCCCTCTGCTGCCGTCCCTGCTGCTCCGGGAAGTCCCTCCTCTGGCTGAAACCCTAGGAGTGTCACCATCACTATAGACAGTGGCCTGGCTCAAAACGCACTCCTGGAAGATGGGGCCTCTCTCAGCCCTCGGGATCCATTCCTTCGTGTTCCTGAGCTGTTCACCAGCCACACGGCTCGGCCCAAGACAGGCCCGCCACTGCCCAGGAAGTCACACTGTCCGCCCTGGTAGCACCACTTCCCGGCAGAAAAGGGATAAAGGTTTAAACAAAAGGGAAGCCTTGTCCTCTTAGGAAATTAACCATTTCCGTGGAGACCAAGAACCATTCCAGATGGCCGGCTGGGGCTGGATTGACAGCCACGATCTTAGGGCAGCCACTGCAAGCACCTCTGTGGACAGACGGGCAGACATTGGGCTCAGTGTACTTATCACATCAGTGCTGCCAGGCAGGTACCACCCATCCCACTGTTCAGCTGGGGAAACCAAGGCCAAGTCAGACTAATCACTTACCCACCTGGAAAGAGGACGGGTAGGTTGGAGAACCTATATTTGGGGGTGTCTTTACATCTTCCACAACCTGGTCTTACTCATGGTTAGAAATAATGGGCAAAAGCTTTTAGAAATGTAACCGGCCAGGATACCTAGCAATGTAGTTCTGTTCAGGAAACTTGGCTGGTTTAGAGGGAGAGCTATTTGGTTGACTCCCTGTTTCTGCTCTCTCCCCTCCCCCACTCCCCCTCCCACCCCCCCCCCACCCCCGCAGATTCAGGAACAGCTGATGCCTGAGCACCATAACTTCAAACCACAGAGTCATCCTTGCAGTGAGATCAGGGAAATGTTTTTCCAAGGGTAAGAGGCCACACTGACCAGGAAAGTATTTTTTAAATATAAATCTGATCCCAACATGTTATACTTGGAAGGCCTCCCCCACTCACTAACCTAACGGGGGTGACCTGTCCCTTGACGTGTTGTCCACAGACAAATCTTTCATGAATAGGTGCTCACTGGGCCTGCCAGGCAGGGTCCCTGCACAGGAGGAGTGGTTTCGTGGGAGTGAAATTCCCCATCAGCCCCCACCACCACCCCAGCCGCACATTCGCACCAGCCCCTTCCACCCAAACTCCAGAGAATTCTTGGTCTTTTCCTCAGGGTTTGCTTGCGGTGAGAATACCAAGTGGTCTATTGTGTTGGGAGACCTTAAAAACCAGCCAAACGCTCCAGATTTGAGGTTTTAAGAGACACCTTAGGAAGGCAGGGAGAACTAAGGCACCTTAGGAAGGCAGGAAAACTCTCCCAGAGTTTTCTAGAGAGATGGCCTGGAGAAGTCATTCCCCTTCTCCCGGCCTCAGTTTCCCCTTCTTAAAACGAGCGGGGTCCAGGTTCCCCCGGGCGTGACAAAGGAATGGTCTCGGGCCCTCCCGCCTCCCTCCTAGGTCGCGATTCTCCCGGAGCGCCTTCTCGGCTGGGAGCGGAACTCTTCGGGGAGTGAGACTGAGCCGCCAGCGCGCAGACCTCCCGGGCCCGGCCAACACCCCGCCCGGCCCAGCCGACGAACCCCCATCCCGGCCCGGCCCACGAGCCGGTCTCAGCGCTCCAGCGCCGCACCCCGCATCCCTCCCGTGGAACCCCGCCCTCCACTAGTCCCCCAGCCCGGCGGGCGGAGGGCGGGGCGGGCCGGGGCGGGGCGCGCGGGAGGCGGAGCCAAGTCGGGGAATCCTGCTCCCAGCGAGCGCCCGACCCTGTAGAGCAGTCGCGCTGTCCGAGGGCCCCCGCGCTGGGGGCGGCGGGGAACCCCAGAGCGGCGGAGCGGGGAAGGATCCCGGAGCCGAGCGAGGCGCTGCCACCGCCTCCGCACCGTCCCCGCGGTCTGGCAGGTGCCCGGCCACCCTTTCTCCGTCCGGCCGCCAGTTCCCGCGGTCCCGCCGTCAGCTCGCCCTCCGGTCTCCCGCACGCCATGCAGCCGCCGCCGGCAACGCGCGTGTAAGCGCCCGCCGCAGGCCATGCTGCCCCTCCTCGCCGCGCTGCTGGCCGCCGCCTGCCCGCTGCCGCCCGCTCGCGGCGGGGCCGCGGACGCGCCGGGCCTCCTCGGGGCGCCCCCCAACGCCTCCACCAACGCGTCGTCCGCGGGCGAGCCCGCCGCCCCGCGGCTGCTGGCCTCGGCGGCTCCCGGACCCCCCGAGCGCGCGGGCCCGGAGGAGGCGGCGGCGCCCTGCAACATCAGCGTGCAGCGGCAGATGCTGAGCTCGCTGCTCGTGCGCTGGGGCCGCCCGCGCGGCTTCCAGTGCGATCTGCTGCTCTTCTCCACCAACGCGCACGGCCGCGCCTTCTTCGCCGCCGCCTTCCACCGCGTCGGGCCGCCGCTGCTCATCGAGCACCTGGGGCTGGCAGCGGGCGGCGCGCAGCAGGACCTGCGCCTCTGCGTGGGCTGCGGCTGGGTGCGCGGCCGCCGGCCCGGCCGCCTCCGGCCCGCCGCTGCCGCCGCCGCCACCGGGGCGCCCACCGCGCTGCCCGCCTACCCCGCGGCCGAGCCCCCCGGGCCGCTGTGGCTGCAGGGCGAGCCGCTGCATTTCTGCTGCCTGGACTTCAGCCTGGAGGAGCTGCAGGGAGAGCCGGGCTGGAGACTGAACCGCAAGCCCATCGAGTCCACGCTGGTGGCCTGCTTCATGACCCTGGTCATCGTCGTGTGGAGCGTGGCCGCCCTCATCTGGCCGGTGCCCATCATCGCCGGCTTCCTGCCCAACGGCATGGAGCAGCGCCGGACCACCGCCAGCGCCGCCGCCGCCGCCCCCGCCGCAGTGCCCGCGGGGACCACCGCCGCCGCTGCTGCCGCCGCCGCCGCTGCTGCCGCCGCCGCGGCCGTCACCTCGGGGGCAGCGACCAAGTGACTCGCTCCGCGCCTCCCTGCGTCCGCCCGGCGTCCGTGCCCTCGGGGAGCCTTTCCCGCCGGGAGACTCGGCCCGCGTGCTTCGTGCTGTAGTGTCCGTTAGTTCTTCGGGGGAGGGGGTCGCCAGAGAGGCTCGGGCGCGTTTGAAAAGCAAAGTCTGTGCGTTGCTCTGGCTCCGAAAAGACGCCAGCCCTTGTACCCACCGAGGGGAGGGGTCCACAGCTGGGAGACGGAGCGGAGGGAAATGGGGCCCTTTCTCCTCTATTGCATCTCCCTGCCCCCTCCCTCCCACACCCACGTGCCCTATATTCATGGCAGAAAATGACCAAATCCTGTGTATTTGTTTTATATATTTAATAACTGTTTTAAATGAAAGTTTTAGTAAAAAAAAAAATCAAATTGCTATTGCTGTAGTAAGAGAAGTTCTTTGTATCCGAACACAGTATTTGAAGTGTTTGTTTTTTAATTTATTTGAAAGGGGGAGGGGCATGGGAATGATTTAACACGGATACATTGTTACCGCTGGAAATGAACTTGATGGACCTTTTCCAAGTTGATCTCTCCAGTGACGTGTCCTGGTGGGCGTTTCTTCTTGTACGTCTGTGTTTTTTTGGCTTTTAATACAGACATTTTCCTCCAGAGTTGCGTGTGTCGCTTTTTCTTTATTTGACTTACAAGATGTCCCCCTGAAATGTGGAGGGAGGGACTCTTCAAAAAGTCAGAGAAGGGCCAGTTCCGTCTCCCTTCCCTGTCTGGGAGAGGTGGGAGATGGCAGCCTAACCCTGATGGCAATGGTTTTGCCTGGCACCACACTGCCCCCATCCCCACCCCTCAGCTCACTGACGTTTGCCATGGTGGCATACCAGGTTTTATGTGATTTATCGCTTTACTCACTGACCCAGGCTCAGCAGAGCCACCCAGCAAAGTGCCAGAAATGGGAAAACCAATACCGTATTCTGAGCCGGGTGTGTCACAGAAATGACTGCTTTTCAAAAGTATGTGGATTTCCTCTTCCTAGGTGTAGACTTCAGCATATGGGCACATTTCCAAAGCTGGTCTTACAACCTGAGATACTATTTTGGCACGAAGAAGATTTTTTTTGAAAGGTAAACTGTTTGAGGACTACATCGTTAACGCTGGCAAAGCTTTCCTCACTCACCGCGTCCATGTTACAGTGTCTGCTGGGTAGTAGTTCCAGGTTCTTCCTGCTTCTCAGAAAGTAAATGAGAAGTCCTTCAAGTGCCTTAATACAAAAACCACTTGAGCAGCTGCTTTACCTTGCTCCCTCTCCCCACGCTGAAGTGGATACTTGATAGAGTTCTAGAGCTTCCATCCTCAAAGTATGGCCCCTGGCATCAGCATCATCCGGGGACTGGTTCGCGATGCAAAACAAGGGCCCCACCCAGGACCTACTGAACCAGGGACTGGGGTGGAGCCCAGCAGTCAGTCTTTACAATCCCACCAATGGATTCTGTTGCATTTCAAACCTGAAAACCTTCAGCATATGCAGCCTCCTTTTATCTTGAGATATTGCTATTACATCAAAGAAACTGGATTCTTCATATATATATATATATATATATATATTTTTTTTAATTGGTTTCAGAAAGGAAGGAAAAGGGAGAGAGAGATAGAAACATCCATGATGAGAGAGAATCATCGATCAGCTGCCTCCTGTAAGTCCCCCACTGGGGATCGAGCCCACAATCCGGGCATGTGCCCTTGACCAGAATCGAACCTGGGACCCTTCAGTTCACAGGCCGACGCTCTATCCACTGAGCCAAATGGGCCATGGCTAAAGCAGGATTCTTTTTTCCTGGGGATCTATCTGAAGGAGAGGCTGGCTCATAGCCCTGCAACTCCAGCTGCCCCTCGGGCTCTGTGGGATCCAGGGCTATCTCTGGCAGAGGCCAGCTTCTGGGAGAGGAGCAGGTGATCGAGATGGTGCAGACATTGCAGAAGTGCAATGTCACGCAAGTCCCCTAGCCTTGCAATTTCTGGTGCGTTGTGCACTGCCCTCTTCTTAGCCCTGTGCTAACTAGCAGGAGAAAATCAATAAGTGCTCATCTTGGTCAATTTTAATATAAGCATAGCATTTGTAAGGCTGGAAGCCACATTAAGCATTCCTGGTACAACACCCACACAGTCACTCTCCCTGCTTTTTCTCTAAGATGGAAACTGAAGCTCAGAGAGGTTCAGCATTTTGCCTACAATCACACAGCTACATGCAGAGGCAAAGCTGAGACCAAACCTGGGTCTTCTACTGCCCCAGCTGGCATTTTTTTCAACACCAGAAACTTCCTTTCCTTGGAGAATTAAGAGCTAGCCACTCAAGGTCTGCCTCCCTGTTGACCCACCCCTGTCACTGTTGGATTCTATGAGTCGCAAACCCAAAGGGGCCAGAAGACATTAATTTTATTTTATTTACTTGTAATATGCTTTTATTCATTTCAGAGAGGAAGGGAGAGGGAGAGAGAGAGAGAAACATCAATGATGACGTTTCTGCATGCCCCTCACTGGGGATCGAGCTGCCTCCTGCACGCCCCTCACTGGGGATCGAGCTGCCCCCTGCACGCCCCTCACTGGGGATCGAGCTGCCCCCTGCATGCCCTTCACTGGGGATTGAGCCCGCAACCCGGGCATGTGCTCTGACCTGGAATTGAATCATGACGTCCTGGCTCATAGGTTGACGCTCAAACATTGAGCCATGCCAGCCGGGCCAGAGGGCATTAATTTTAAATGAGTCACTCAGGCACTTAATAGAACTTTTTATATGCATGCATTCATTGGGTGGGCCCTAATGAATACTTTCTGAGGGTAGATTCGAAATATCAGTATCTATTGCTGCAGCAACAGACCTTCCGAAAGGAAGATTTCTCAGCGTTGTCAGGGCCTGTGGGGGAGTGGTTGTGTGCAGGTGTGTGTCTGTCTGTCTGTCTGTGTGTATACAGTCACATATGTTGTAAATCTGATGGACCGGTTAGTTCTCCTTTATGCTGATTCTGGCTGCTTTTTGAGAACTTGAGCTCCAAGCGGGAGACTACATCGTGAGGATGGAGTCTGTGTCCTTTTGGTCACCTTCAGCTGGAACCACCCAGTGGGTGAAGAAAGTCAGGTGCCGGCAGGCTCAGCGGGGGGGGGGGGGGGCCTGTGCCCTCCCGGCGGTTTGCCCTGGAGCACCTTGGTAGTGCCCCACTTCCAAGTGTGTGTTTTGCTGAAGGCCAATCGCTGCCTCTGAGGCAGGAACAGAAGTGTGCCACGGGAGCCGGTGTGCACGTGTGTGCAGGATCCCAGACTCCTGCCCCTCTGAAAGCCTCCTGAGACAGCTGAGTGGCTAGTCACATCGCTAAAAATGCCCTTGCGCTGTACTTAACTGTTTTTAAAATGCTTCTTTATGATACAAGTGCTACACCATAGAAAATGAGAAAATACCCTTCATAAGATCAATGAGTTAATATCAGCAACATCCCAGCAGCCATAAGTGACCATGGCTAATGTTTATCAAGAAATGTTCAGCTGTGCCCTGGCCTGTGCGGCTCAGTTGGTTGAGCATCGTCCCATGCAGGAAATCACTGGTTTGATTCCCGGTCAGGGCACATGCCCGGGTTGCAGGCCTGATCCCCAGTAGGGGGCATGCAGGAGGTAGCCACTCGATGTTTCTCTTTCACCCTCTCCCTTCCTCACTCTCTAAAATCAATTTTAAAAAACATATTGAAAAAGAAATGTTCAAATGCATATATTACACAAATGTTCACCCCAGCAGGTGCCTGCTTCTCAGGGCTCTGCTTTCCCTGCTTCTCAGGGACTCTTTGGGGGGCCCTCCCTCTGCAGAAGGTCATGGAGGGCTTCACAGGGCAGGTGGTTTATAAAGGCTGACATATGGGTAGAATGCTGACACATGGGTCAAAGGTCAGCTGCACAGGATATTGAAACCCATTCGAGGACCATCTCTAACCGATGGAGATGGCGGTGGGGGAGATGTGCTATCTTTCCCATCCCCAAGCTTATCACCTCCAGACACAAATCAAAGCCAGACCGAACTTCCCACCCCTCCCAGAGAAAGGTCTCCGCTCTCCCTCTCGTGCTCGAGGTCCCAGATGCGGCTGATAAGGAACAGAACGTAACTTTACAGCAGGAACAATGCGATGTGTCTCCTCAAGTCATAAGCACGGAGCCGCCTCGCAGCGTCTGGGTCTATTTGATGTCTTTGGTGCGAAAATGAATTCTGAGATTCAATAAGCAAGAAGGATATTGCGTCTGTACGATGCTGCCCCCAAAGCTGTCACAGCTCCACGTGGCCGGGTAACAGCCGAGTTCCGATGCCCTGCTGTGGGGGACGGGGGGGGGGGGGGGGGGGGAGGCCAGACCCAGAGGGAGGAAGAAGAAGGGGGGGGGGCAGTCAGCCCAGGACAGGAACCGTCAGTGGGTCAAATGTATTCGGCGCCCCTCACAATAAATGGACTGTGTGAAGGTCTCCTGGGATGGGCTCTGTTCCATCAGGATGGGGTTCCCTAGAAGCAGAGCCTGGGATGCGGGGAGCTCTGAGGAGGAGGTGGGGGGCAGCCGGAGGGGCAGGAGAAGGGGCAAAGCAAGCATGTGCTCTCAGCTGGCAGCGCCTCAGACTGCCACCACTGAGCTCAACAGCAAGAATTACACCCCAGTGTTGCCCCTCCTGGAGGGAAAGGGCCGGCCTTTTGCATTCTCATCTCAGTCCCTGGGGGAGGCGACAACGTGGTGCTGGGGCTGCACAGCCTCTCTCAGCTCCCCTCTCGCTGGGCCCAGATCCCCCGCCCCCCCCCCCCCAGAAGGAGCAGCTGAGAGATGTTAGCCGCCCACCCTCAGGGCAGTTGGGGGACAGTCCAGCCCGCAGGGGGGAATCTGGGCGGCGCCCCAGCATTCACTGCAGGCCTCGCACTACTCGTGAGCCCCGTTCCCAGCCACGTTTGCGATTTCCACTCAGGGAGTCATTCTTCCTGCAGAATGGATTGAGGAAGGGGACCACGGGCGAATAGGTGCGCAACCAACCACCGGTAGTATTCTTACTCCCGGGCATCAGTTAGTACTCCCGCGGGCCAGCCGTCTCATTCCATATTCAGAAAACACTTAGGTAGTATTACTGTGTGCCTCAGGGAGCCCTGCGTACAGAGTAAAGATCGAACAGACCTGGACCTTGCCCAACCTGGAACACACAGCCTATTCTAGCACCTCCAAGGACCAAAATATTAAACCTATGCTTATGGGTAATTGATGGAAACCTGTGTACGTTATTCTTACCACTGATCACTGTTCTCAGAAGCGTCGCCAAAGATGTCAGTGACCACTGGTGGTGTCGGTGACCTGAGCAAGGCAAGCCAGTGCTGGGAGAGGTTGTAATGAAGCTGACTGCCTTTCCCGCTCTTTTTTAAATGAAGAATTGGGGTGCCCCGCCCAGATTCCCTTCACAGGCCTGCAGACCTCCCCCAGCCGCTGGGAGGGCGAGCCTCCATCCACAGATAAATGGATAAACAAAATGTGGTACAACACACAATGGAATATTATTCAGTCTTTTAAAAGGAGAGAAATTCTGACACACGTGACAACATGGATGGACCTTAAAGACATTACGCTATGGGAAATAAGCCAGTCACAAAAGGACAAACACTGAATGATCCCACTCACACGAGATACTTCGAGTACGCAAATGCACGGAGACAGAAGAAGAGGTTACCAGAGGCTGGGGGAAGGGCGTTATTGCTTAATGGGTGCGAGGGTTTCTCTTTGGGATAATGAAAAGGGTTTGGAAATAGAGATTGGGAGTGGTTTCGAAACATTGTAAATGTAATTAATGCCACTGAATTGTACACTTAAAAATAATTAAAATGGCAAATTTTATGTCATATCTATTTTACCATAAAAATGTATTTTTAAAATAATAATAAAGGAAAGGTTTACCTGGCTCCAACCGAGAACTGAACAGGGGCCCGAAAAGATGGGTTTTGTCCCTTGCCCAGTAGAGTGCCCCAGAAACAGCTCCTTGCCTGGAACTACGCTGCCCCGCCCGCTGTGGGGAAGCCCCGCCCCTTACAGGTAACCCCGCCCCCTGTGGGGCAGCTCCGCCCACCCCACGCGCTCCCAGGCTGCTGGCCTGCTCGCACAGCGTGAACGAGGGTACCTGGGCTTTCTTTTCCTGGTCACCGGCCTGACATTCAGGAGGGAGAGCCAAGCAGCCCCTCTGTTGACTCTGATACTGGCAATGGGACCCTGGCTCCTGACTTCCGGTGGGCCTGCAGCAGGCCGACAAGCGCCAATGGTCCGTGTGGGCAGGACCGGAAATGAGCGGGAGGGAGGGCCCAGCTCTTTCCAGTTTGTGCCAGTTCCCTTGTCTTCTCTCTCAGGTCTGGGTCTTGCAGGAAAAGCATGATGAAGCCATTCCCTCACTCTCTCCTGCCGCTGGAAATTCTTTATTTTGTTCTTCCAAGATTCCCAAGGCATCTCGGGTTTGGAGGCAGCCTAGGGGCTTGGACGGAGTTCATTATCGTGCCCACACTTGGCAGAATATGAAACATCCGCCTTAACATTTTACAGAAGGAAACACATTTCTGCACAGTCATGGTTGGGCAGAGAGAGAGAGAGAGAGAGAGAGAGAGAGAGAGAGAGAGAAAGAGAGAGAGAATCTTAGTTCAGGCAGAGGATGAAAACTCTTCTATCCCAGCACAGGCAGGAGCAGGAGCGGCAGCCCAGTGGGAGACCAGCACAGGTGTGATGGGACCCATGACTACGAGGAGGGTCCATACTCTAGGTGCCTCTGCTTCCTCATCTATGAAATGGGGGGACATCAAACACCTGCTGTAGAGCTGTTGGCGCCTAGCACTCCCCACAGCGCACAAGCCTCTCTGTATCCCTCAGGCTTATCACCCATGCCACACTTTGGTGGAGAGGGGTGGGCTTGGTTGGAGCATTGATCGGTACTACTACTAATACTAATTGTTTATGGAAATGTTCCTAGCATCCCACTCTGTGCTGAGAACTTTTATTGCTAATTTTTTAATCCTCACCCGAGAGAGTGGAAGAGAAGGGGAAAGACAGAGAGAAATAACCTATGTGAGAGAAACACGTCAATTGGTTGCCTCCTGCATGTGCCCGACCAGGGCCCTGGACTGGGGAGGAGCCTGCAACCAAGATACATGCCCTTGACCCAAATTGAACCCAGTCAGCAGGCCGACACTCTATCCACTGAGCCAAACCGGCTAGGGCTGTTCTGAGAACTTTTAAACACGCATACGGAAGATTTTGGTGTTTCCCCACCCATAGCCCCTCTCCACTGACCATTTCTGTGCATATTGGCCCAACTTCCAAATGCCATCATTTCTAAATCTATCTTAGCCCACTCTGCCAAGGCGCCGAATAAGCTGAGGAATTAGGGTGCCCCAGGAGGAGCCCTCAATCAGGGCTGATGGGCATCAGTGAATATGGAGAAATATCCCAGCTAACAAATGCCAAGAGCCTGAGCAGGTGCCCCCAGTGGCAGCGCACTGGCCCACTTGCCGGGTAGGTAGTTCCCTGTTGCTGTCGTCTTCCCCTCCCATCTGACGTCCCTCTCCTCAAGTGGTGTTTCCTGAGATCACCTCCCAGAGAAACTACTTACATCTGAATTTCTCAGGATCTGCTTTGGGGGAACCCAAACTCAGATAATGCATAACCTCATTTTATTCTTTACAACGAACACAGAGAAGTGGGCCCTTTGCGCTCCCTTTTACAGATAAGAAACGGGGGCTGAGAGGCATTTGGGAGCTTGTCTAAGTTCTCACAGTGGTGAAGCTAGGTCTTGAATTCCAGCGTCCAGTGTCCCAGTCACGCCCAGTGTCCCAGCCACGCCCTCACTCACAGCAAGCCAGCATGTGTGCCAAAGGCAGTAGCTTGACAGGGAAGTCTGAGGCTGCAGAGGGTAAGTCTTCACCCCCACACTTCTCTTCAAGCCCCATCTCCATCCATATGCCCCCGCCCCCACCCATATGCTCCAGCGGAGAAAGAGTGGGTGAGAGAGAAGATGGGAGAGTTCTCCCAGCCCACTGAGTTCCTACCACCAGGTGGCGCCCTTTCCAGGAGGCTCAGGTTGGCTCAGCAGGTGATGTAGATAAAAGCAAGCTGTGTTTATAGCTCTGATGCAGCTATTTGCAAGAACCCAGGTGTCCACCTTCTGCCTTTCAGCAAAGAGACAGAGGCCAGCTGTTGGAAGTGGGATTGGACGGACACACACACACCAGTAAAAGGGATCTGGAGGTCCGGGCAGAGTATTATAGATCAAAATAGTGAGAAAGAGAGGCTAAGTGTCAGTGTGACAAATTTTAATCTAAATCAGATCAGTCACGGTCCCCCCTCCCCCCCCCCAACCAGGACAATTGCAAAGCCGGATTATAACAGGATGGGCTACAATGAAAAACACACAGAGCAAGTGCCATTTAGGGGCAAAGAAGAAGACTACAAAAATCAAATCGCATCTGAGTAGTCAGAGCCAATAATCGGTATGGTCCCTGACCCATTGCCCTTGACCCAGGCTCACCTGGGGGGGAGGGGAGCCCAACTCTCTGGGCTGAGGACAGAAAGCCATGCTTCTGGGGAGAAATAAACACAACAGTAAGAACAAGGTGACGAAGAGCAGATGTAAATCCACGTGTGAGCGCTTCTGGAGCTGCCTTTGTCTAGGGTTCTGCTCAGTTCAGACGTCACTGTCTTCGTGGGCGTGCTGGGTGCCGGGTCCGGCCCACCCCGCAGCTCCTCTGAAAGATGCGAAGACTCTTTAGGCTACACGCAGGGGCGTGGGGCACCAGCCTCACGTTCTGGGAGTCCTTACCATTACCTGGGTGCTTCCAAGCTCCCTTACCGCTGGGGTTTGCAGGGAGAACCCGCACCCCCACAGGCTGACCCCTGCCTTTTCTTGCCCTGTGTCTCAATCCTCTCCCCAAGTCTCCAAATCATCCTTCTCCTTCCTGTGGGGTAGAAACTTGTCTTTTGTCACATCCCGCATTCTGCCTGCTCCTGTGACTCACTAAAGCATCGCTCACCTTCTCTCCACTTTGCCTTTCGATGGGTGAAAACTCCAGCCTCGGGAGTTCCTAAGGAAACCCTTTTTCTCTCTGCAAAGTCGAGCCTCCACGTCCATTGTCTTGCTGTGAGATTTGAAGTCGACTCCAAAACTCAAAGCAGAGAAATGACGTCTTAGATTCACGCTGTAGCCAGCTCCTCTTCCTTAGAGAGGTCGCCTCCGCCTCCTGGGCCAGGCTGTGGGAGGAAAAGATGGATTGTGGAGAAAGCAATACCTATTAGGTCCATGGTCGGCAAACTGCGGCTCACGAGCCACATGCGGTTCTTTGGCCCCTTGAGTGTGGCTCTTCCACAAAATACCACGGCCTGGGCGAGTCTATTTTGAAGAAGTGGCGTTAGAAGAAGTTTAAGTTTAAAAAATTTGGCTCTCAAAAGAAATTTCAATCGTCGTACCGTTAATATTTGGCTCTGTTTGCCAACCACTGGCTTAGGGTGTGTAGCTCACTGCATTCTTTAAAATTAGACACACATGCTAACAAAACCAACATATATATTACCTTCTATCTGTCGAGTGAGGGGAATGTTTTTAAAAACCGCCCTGTCTGATGCTGGTGGGGTTGTGCCGAGGCAGGCACCGTGAGAGGGTGGATTTGTGAAAGCGATCTGGAATCTGATTTGGCCGCACGTACCGCTATCACACCCTCCAAGCTGAGCAAGCCCTTCCCAGGAATGGATGCTCCCGGGAAACAGTCCTTGCCGTTCCCCATTTTCAGGGGAACACTCAGGAATGTGCTCGCATCTTTCTGTGCCGGCCCTGCACATGGGGAGCGGGCAGGTGTGTGGCCAGAGTCTCTGAAACATTCAGGGCAGCAGGGGCAGTGATGAGAGATGACCGCCCCCCCCCCCCCCATGAGAAGGTCAGAGGGCACCTCGTGCTCGCAGGGCCCCGCTCTGTGGGTGGCATCACTCAAGGAGGACATGCAGGGGCCTGGGGAGCCGCCCTTCTCTGTGGGAGCTGGCTGGCTGCCTCCTGCTTTCTGTAACCACACCCACAGGTTTCCATCAGTAGAGACGGGACTCTCCCTCTACCCATGTCTGTTGCGGCTCTCCATCCTGTGGTGACATCACAGGTCTGCCCCCAAATCAGAACAGCTTGCTCCACACTCCTGACCGTGCCCTGTGAGGGTCCCCATGGGATAAACCAGTACCTAATGGGACACCTGCTGGGCCCATGAGTGAATTTCCTGGTGTTTGCATGTCACCTTCCTTTGATCTGTGCCTTGAGCAAACACCTATTTCTTGAGCATCAGCAAAGGTCTCGTCTGCTTTCTGTCTTTGTCTTGCCCGTTCCGGACATTTCATACAGATGGGATCATTCAATATGCCGTCTTGTGGGACTGGCTTCTTTCCCGGGGCACCATGTTTTTGAGGTTCATTCATACTATAGCATGCATCAGTACTGCACTCCATTGTACGGATGGACCCCATGGCTGTGCATCCATCCACTGATGGGCATGGATGGGATTTTATTTGGCCAAACCTCTCCTATAACTCTAAAAAAAATGATTTTTATTTATTTCGGAGAGGAAGGGAGAGGGAGAGAGAGATAAAACATCAATGATGAGAGAGAATCATCAATTGGCTGCCTCCTGCATGCCCCACACTGGGGATCAAGCCCGCAACCCTGGCATGTGCCCTGACCAGGAATTGAACTGTGACCTCTTGGTTCCTAGGTCAACAATCACTGAGCCATGCCAGCCAGGCTCTATAAGTTTTTTAGTGAGCTACCAACATTAATATGTGCCATGATTTTATCTATATGTCCAGCTACACTTAAGAAATTGAATCTTGCAACCTGGGGCCCAGACAATGCCCAGGCCTACCCTAGGGGTCTTGACTAGCACTCTCCCTGCCAGTTCCTTCCCTCCTGGCTCGCATCACAGATGCCTGCCTGGCCCCATAGGCACCTTACATCCCTGGCCTGACCCTCAGAGCACAAAGCCAGGCTTTTGGGGAGAGGGCAAAGGCAGAGAGGTTTTTCTTCTCTCCTTACAAGAGCAAAACATAATCGATTCTTTAAAAAAAAAAAAAGTTTATATTTATTTAGTTAGTTAGTTGGTTAGTTAATCCTCACCCAAGGATATTTTCCCATTGATTTTTAGGGGGAGTGGAAGGGAGAGGGAAAGACAGAGAAAAACATCAATGTGAGAGAAACACATCGAATGATTGCCTCCTGCACAAGTCCCTACCAGGGTCCTGGCAAGGGAGCCTGCAACCAAAGTACGTGCCCTTGACCAGAATCGAACCTGGGACCCTTTGGTCTGCAGACCGACACTCAATCCACTGAGCCAAACCAGCTAGGGGCATAATCAATACTTCACGGAAGATGATCCAGCCTCGAAGCCACCAAGCGGCTACGGGCCACTAAGGTCTCTTCACCAAGACAAGGGTTCTGGAAGGTCAGTAACTGTCCTGCCTGGGCCTGGCCAGGGGTCAGTGGTCCCTCATCTATTCTTCCGACTGTGTCTGTCCCTCTGTCGGCTTGCACCCAGACTGTTGCCATCCAGCAGCTTCCACAAAAAGACTCCAGCCACTCTCTGCATGTGGTGATTTCTGCCGATCTGGCTCAGGTTGGAGGAGTGAAATGGAAAGGTCGCTGCACAGCTGAGGACCCTGCACGCCCCACTCCTCCCTTGCCTCTCCCTCCCTACTGCTTCTCACTCCGGCCTCCCTGCCCCACACACCAGGCCTGGCATTGTTAGGGGCAGAAATAGAAGACTGGGGACTAGCTATAATTTTAAGAAATATTAGTCATGCTCTGTTAACCATGATTGTTCTGTTCGGATTAGAAAAAGCACATGCTAACCTGGCTGGGAGTTGTGCGCCCTGGGACATGGGAGCCAACATTGGAATGCAGCCCATCCTCCTTTCCCGAGAACTGGCTATCATTATGGAAAGCTTTACAACCTCGAGGCTGAAACAAACTCGTCCCGGAGGCACCCACCCTTTGCAACCCTCAGCCTCTATTGCCTGTAACCTGGTCCTGGGATGCCTGGAGGCGCTCACCCTCTGCAATCCCCCAGCCCACATTACTTGTAACCTGTAATGATTATGCTGTGCCTACTTTCCCATGCCTATAACTCTTACTTTTCCACATAATCTTTGTCCTTCTACCCAATATAAGCAGCTGGCTGGGGGGGGGGGAGGGGGGCTGCAGAGCAGATTTTCGTGGATGACCTGCTGCTCTCCCATACTGCCGGCATCTTATCTATTAAAGAGGGAATATGCAAATTGACCGGCACGCCATCACAAAGATGGCTGTGCCCACGGTGGAGGCTGAGTTCCCATAAGGAGCCTTAACAAGCAATCAGCAGGGCCAGGGCAGGGGACCTGAGGCTGTGCCCCCCACCCCAGCGCCAGGGGACCTCAAGGTGCACCCCCTGGCCTGGGCCGGGGGACCTCAGGCCATGCCCCCCCCCCCAGCACCAGGCGAGGCAACCTGAGGTCTCGCCCCCCCCCCCCCCCACCACCACCAGTGGGGCTTGATGGGGGTGAGGCTGGCCAGGTCTGGGTCTGGGTCTGGCGAGATTTCAAGGTGCACATGGGTGGGCGGGGACTTGACTGTGGCTCCTGTGGCTCGCCCCAGACTCTGACAGGACGAAGGTTTTCATATACATTTTACTAATTTTCTTCCATCTCTGACACTTCTATTATAGAGAGAGGGCAAATAACAATATTAAAATATTTCCTCTAATTAATTCCCTTTTAATGTGCACAAATTTCATGCACCGGGTCACTCGTTATTGCAATAAACGCTGATACAGGCTTCAACCCTGTCTCTGCTTAATTGGCTCAAGTAGTGACAGGCAGCCCAAACTCCTTGGTTGTCTGATTACAGCATCACTTTGCCCAGCAAAGGTTCATTCTCTCCGAGGCTAGTGGTTGAGAAAGGAAGGATGTGAAGGGGGGAGGGGGTGTTGGCTCTCTCTCTCCCCCTACAGGCCCCAACAAGCCCCTTCACATTTTATCTACTCCCCCCCCCACACACACACACACAACAACAACAACCAAGAGCCGCACTTAGCAGCCCTGGCATCCGGCATTAGCTAATTAACACCCTTGCCAGCAGCAGCGATTTGACACTTAGCAGTAATTACAGACTGAGAGTTATCTCTGCAGAGGCCTGCTAGGCACTGTCCGCTCTTTAAATAAGAACAGGAAATTGTCTGCCCTCAGGGGTGGAGTAGTGTCTAGAAAAGGCCAACAGTGTCGAATTAGGGATTCTTTAATTCTACTATATTATGAAATGGTACCTTTCTTCCTTCCTTCCTTCCTTTCTTCCTTCCTTCCTTCCTTCCTTCCTTCCTTCCTTCCTTCCTTCCTTCCTTCCTTCCTTCCTTCCTTCTAATGGTACCTTTTAAAGAGTGCATGTGTATCTATGACTAAATTTCCCAAAATGCACCTAGCAGGACCTCAAATGGCTCTTCATCTCCACTCCAGAATGAAGTCCCAAGATTCTGCTCCTCATTTTCCTGCAAGGCAGAGAGAGCTAATCACAGCGAGAGCCCCAGCACCTGGTACCTGGGGGACTCGCACCCGTGTCACCTGCACCACGGGAGACGGATTTCCCTATGTTGCTGGGAGGACTTGAAGCTCCAGGACGGCCAGTGACTTGCCCAGGGTCTCCCAGCTGCTCCTGCCAGACGTGGCCCTGACCCTCTGCTTGCAGAGCCAGCCGGCCAAGGCTTGGTTTCCTCAGCAGCACCCCCCGGCAGTCTCTGGTTTGGGGGTAAAAATACGTTTGTAGTTTCATCACCTTTGTGTCTCTCACTTGGAAGCCTAGCGTTCGGGCCATGTTTCCTTTTCCTTAGATTTGGTGCCCATTTAACAGATAATGTGCACGTCCATAGGGCTGGGGAGAATCCTGGCTGTGGGACTTGTCTCATGAAGAGCAGGCGTCCAGGTGCAACACGGGTGCTCCTGGAACCCAGGCAGGTGGGGTCACTCTGGCCCTGCAGCAGCCGGTTAACCCATTCTGGGGGTGACCCGGAGCCAGCAACCCAGAGCTGGGCACATGGAGATGCCAGGACACAGCCTCTATCCCCATCCGCCAGCACGTCCAACCATCACCCTGCCTGGGAGGCAGAACTGACGCCAAGCACACAGGAGGGAAGACCTTGGGACTCAGACCCCTTGCCCCCACCCTGCCCCACGCACCTATTCCGCAGATGGAGCTCCAGTAGGCTGCCCCACGCCACCTAGCAGAGGCTGAAGATGAGGCGCTGGACGCACGTGGGAAGCTTCCTTGAGCCTCAGGCTGACCTGGTGGCCTGTGTTCTGGGGCGCAGATACCCTGATGGCATCAGTTCCAGCCCCTGGTGCAGGCTGCACTTCAGTTCCTCAGTAAATGGTGGGTGTGGGACTGTTGGAATGAAAGAACCCTGAACCCTTGTGGCTGGGACTCCTGTCCCCACAGGCTTCATATTATACTCTGTCTTTTTAAAAATAATTTTTATTGATTTCAGAGAGGAAGGGAGAGAGATAGAAACGTCAATGATGAGAGAGAATCATTAACTGGCTGCCTCCTGCACACCTGCAAGCCTGCATGTGCCCTTGACCGGAATTGAACCCGGGACCTTTCAGTCTGCAGGCTGATGCCCTATTCACTGAGCCAAACCAGCTAGGGCTTATTCTGTCTTTTTCTTTCTAGAATCCCAAGCCCCCGGAGGCAGACCTCCACCCTAGAGAATCTGAGACATGGGTGAGTCAGGACATTCTCTCCTGCTGACTCACCCTGCCAGAACCAGCCAACACCCATTCCAAACACACTTCTTACACCCTCCCATCGCCATCTTCAGGCTCATCACCCAGCTCTGCCTTTAGGCCCACACCCTCTCTGCAGCTTTTCCCTCCCCTTTAAACCCTCCCACAGAAGCACAGAACTGATTATCCGGGCCCCTGGGAAGCACCTCCAGTTCTGGGGAGTCAGGGTAAGTGAATAAGAAAGAGACAATCTACTATTAAGGCCAGGAATTGAAAAAAGAGTAACAATGTAATAAAGCCCAGGTGCCTTTGCCTGGCCAGGGGCAGGAATTTCTTGCATCAGAAATCCTGATTAAGAAAGAGCTTCGCAATTAATACAAACATTTTGCTCTGAGCCTCCTAGCAGGCAAGGGGAAAAGTGATTTATGCTGCTTTCATGATAAATAAAAGAAACTACAACTTATCTTCTCAGGGACCCAAACTGTTAGCAAACCTTTCTAACCCAGAGGGAGGCTTACACACACACACACACACACACACACACACACACACAGTGGATGGGAGGGAAGGAAAGCACACTTACTCCTAGCTTAGTTGCCTTTTTCTTTTTTAAGATGCAGTTATTCTTTTTTAAAAACATATATTTTATTGATTTTTATTTTATTTTTTACAGAGAGGGGAGAGGGATAGAGAGTTAAAAACATCGATGAGAGAGAAGCATCCATCAGCTGCCTCCTGCACACCCCCTACTGGGGATGTGCCCGCAACCAAGGTACATGCCCTCAACCAGAATCGAACCTGGGACCCTTCAGTCCGCAGGCCGAGGCTCTATCCACTGAGCCAAACCGGTTAGGGCAGCTTCCTTGACTGACCACTCTATTCTTCTTGTCACTTGGAGAGAGCATTGAATAAGCCTGGCCGTAGCAGTCATGGCAAGTTTTATAAAATATGCCGAGTTATTTTTTCTGTGGCAGTTTCAAAATCAACGGTGGAATTTGCAAAAATGCCAATTGAGGACCTCAACCTTTGATTTGTCAAATTGGAATTTCAGGAGAGAAGGACGTGGGAATCTGCATTTTCCCTTATCTCCCCCTGGGATTCTCAGGCACCCTAAAATGGGAGAACTAAGAACCTCCTTACACTTGGAAACAGCACTCCAAACTGAACACGGGAAGGACCATGACTGGGTCAGAAGTCACTGTGGTCATTTCACAAGGGCTGTCCAGTCATTAAGAGACCTGCAAATGATCACAGTGACTTTTTAATTTTGTTTCGTTCTTTTAATATATTTTTTTTATTGATTTCAGAGAGGAAGGGAGAGGGAGAGAGAAGTAGAAATATTAATGATGAGAGAGAATCATCAATCAGCTGTCTCCTGCATGGCCCTACTGGGCACTGAGCCTGCAACCCAAGCACGTACCCTGACTGGGAATCGGACAGTGACCTCCTGGTTCCTAGATGGCCGCTCCACCACTGAGCCGTGCCGGCCAGGAGACTTTGTTATTTTTAATTGATTGTTGTAGTTGATGCTATTATTGTTATAAAAGTATTAGATAATCAGTGTGGAAAATCTGAGAAAGTGGAAAGAAGAGAGTAAAAATCACCCATATTTCACCTGCCTAAAGATAATCATTATCAGTAACGTGCTGGTATATTTTTTCCCTGTATTTATTTTTCTTTATGTAAGTTTTAGGGTTTTTTGCTTGCTTCAGTGCATGTGTGAATTAACATAATTTGATGATACTCTAAATAAATTGGAGATCACAATTTTCCCTGAGCATTACAGCTAAGCATTTTCCACTTTATCGCAGACTCCATAAATATCGAGTTTAAGAAATGCCTAATTTCCCATTGGGGAGATGTATCATCATTCACTCGCCCATTATCCTATTTGAGGACACACACACACTGGTGCCAGATTTTTGCTTTTAAAAGCATTTGCCGTGAATATATTTGCCAGTTATGACTTCAAAGGCAATTTGTAAGTTGGGTAAATAGTAAAAGCTTGGAAACTCCTAATGCAAGAGTTGACTAATTGGTCTTGCTTGTGGAAAAAATTAATTTAGAAACTCTCTCCTAGACTCATGAATGGGATTCCGATAGTCAAGGAATTCTGTTGTCTTGTTTCACTTTTTGACAATCAAAGACAACTGATTGGGAATGAAGACCCCCTGCTTTCTGATGGCTTTGCCTCTCTCTGTGTGACCTTGAGCAAGTCACCCAGCCCCGTGGGATGTGATAAACAGAGCCAACTAGATGGGGCTGCCTCCCAGGCTGGCTCGGTCCCTGCCCACACCTTTGTAAGCATCACGGACATCAAGCCTCCTCAGTCAGCATGTTCCTCTGTCTGCTGCTTCCTGCCCCTCCTGAGTCACATAACTCTGCAGTCCGCAGGCTGGGGCAGTGCCCTGCAGCAGAAAGTGTGTTCTGTGCACAAACCATTAAAAACGATGATGTACGGACATGGAAAGATAATCAAAAATCTCGTTATGCTGAAAGAAAACAAATCCCTGAGGTGCAGAACAAGGTGACCATTTCATCACTTGTGTAAAAATAAAACGGAGAGCCAGATACATACAACACACACACACACACACACACACACACACACACACACGGCTCTCAGGACTTGGAAAGCAGCAAAAGGCTACACAGTCACAAAAAGTGTAGATGCTTCTTGCTCCCAGACAATTACTTCATTTTACTATAATAATTAAAGCTATTAGTTCAGATAATCATGGGTAAGAGTTGGCTCACCAAAGAGGTCACCTGGTAAATGACACAGGCGTGGTTGGACTAAAAAAGCCAGTTTCACCCAACACTCCCAAGGCCCCCAGGCTGACCTGTGGCTGAGAGCCCCCCCCAGCCCCAGCCCCTCCACCCTGTCCAGTTCCACCACCGCGCCCAGAGAGGGGAAGGACATGGGGAGGGGAGTGAGAAAAAGAGAGAAACACAGGACGTCCTTTGAACAACCAGAAGATCGTGGCAAAGTTTTGATGATGTTCCCTGTAGTGCAAACTTTCCAGAGTTGAAGTCTTTTTTTAAAGGCAGCCTGCTTCTCTCAAGGTCTTTCTTCTCTTAGCAGCTCAGAAAGGCAAGAGAGGGTCCTCCTGGGGATGGGGCCTGAGGCCCCGGGTCTCAGGAGGGTTCGGCCGGCACCTGAGTCCCTGATAGTTCGCTCCCTGTGAAGAGCCGCTCCAAACCATGCTAAGGCCCTGGGCGGGGGGATAAGAAAGAGCAAATTCATCTTTGGTGACAGGAGATTAGATTGGACAGGGCAGGTGGGGGAAATGAATATGAAACAGACATCCTGAATTACAAGAGGAGGTAGAAACTGTGGGGACAGAGAGTGGACAGAGTCCTGCCCAAGGCAACACGACAGGAGGCAGGAGGGGACCCTGGAAGACAACCGGTCTCCAGGCACCTGAACGCCACTGCTTTTGAATCTTTTGGCACCATTTCTTTCTTCCGTGCATGTGTGTGCGTGTGTGTGCGTGTGTGTGTGTGTGTGTATGTGTGTGTTTTATGTGTTTTTGCTGATTTTACAGAGAGAGAAAGGGAGAAAGAAACATCAATGTGAGAAACATCAATCTGCTGCCTCCTGCACGCCCCCTACTGGGGATCAAGCTCAAATCCTGGGCATACACCCTGACCAAGGAAATGAACCGGCAAGCCTTTGGTACACAGAACCATGCTCAACCAACTGAGCCACAGCGGCCAGGGTGGCACCATTTCAACAGGCTCCTCCCCTCCAGAGGCCAGGATGGCTGGAGGACGCGCAGTTCCTTGCTTTCTCCTCGCCACCTGCTGGCTGGGGCCGGTAGCTCCGAGTAGCAAGCCAAGGCCTGCCTGACCTCCTACCTCCTGCTCCCGGCCATCCTTAGGGACTGAGCTTGCCAGTCTTGTCTCCTTGTCTTTTTTATTCTTGAAAAATGACTCAGGAAACAGGATAAAAAGGTTGTCTCTCCAATAATAGCTAATGCTGTACCATGCTTGCCCCTGTGCTCAGTGCCTTACGTGTAATATCCCATCTGACCTTCACAGCAACTCCATCAGGTAGGCACTATTGTTTATCCCCAGGTTCCAGGTGAGGAAACAAGCACCCAGAGGATAGGTGACTTGCCCAAGTCCACACAGCAGGCTCGATTTGAAGCCAGGCAGTCTGGGAGTGTGTGTCCTTTATCTCATGGCTGATAACGCGGATCAGAGGACTCAGCTTAGACCTGGGGACAAGGGGCTCATGAATACATCACTTACATTAGACTGTCCTGCCCACCAGTCATAGCTGGTCATGCCAGAAGAGGGTGGGGAGTAGCCCCCGGAGCACATCTCACAGACGAGCAGAGGACACCTGCACCCCAAAGGGAGAAAGGCCACAGTCCCTGAGCAGAGTTCCTCAAAGTGGGTGCGAGGCAAGAGTTCCTCCAGCGCCAGGGCCTCCCGCCGCCCCCCCCTCCCGCCCCCGGGCGAACGCTGGACTATGGAAGCACAGAGCTAAGTTCTATGGGGAGGTCCCCCAGACACATAAATGGGATTCTTGCCAGCCACATAGCCAGCAGGTCTGTATTTCATCAATTCTGACATGCATTTTTTAAAAACTGTAAACATCTCTGAAATGGGGGTGCCTCTCCCAGTCGCAGCCATGAGTGGCAGTCCTGGCTCGGCTGTGGGGCCAGTACATTCTCACACTTGGCCACAACTGCTCCTATTACACGACCCTCCGTTGAGTGACCTGCACGGTTGGCTGGTCCTATGCATGTGGATGGGGGTTATTATTTAAAATAGCGTCAAAAATTACAATCTGATTCAGTACGGAAACAGAAACTTGGCATGGGCACAGAAAGGCCTGGAAATAGGGCAGTGAGGCAGCGATTTAACAGTAGAGCAGCAAATATTTGTCACTGGAGGAATGACTGCAATTCCATATGTCCTGGCGAAGCTACAACCCAGCGCAGATGGAACTTAAGGAAGGACCCAGAAGAAACCGAAGTAGCTGTTTTGTCACGGAGAAGTGTGCAGAAGGAGAGCGGACCACACACCAAGTGACACGAGGGAGGTAGAGGAAACTGCTGACCCCGGGGTAGATGAAGGACACGTCCAAGTCACACAACGAAAGCTCCCCATGGGACAGATGCCCGCGCTGCTAAGGCTGCGGGGAGCACATCAGATACCCACGTGTCAGAGGCATCCTGCTGACTTTGAACGAACTTCTAGCAAATTCGGTTCAGAGGGAAGAATAAAACTAAGTTTAGGGGAGAGGAAAATGCTAACTCGACCTTGGTATGCTCCAGCTTGCCTCAAAATTATATTGACATTGGAGAAAGTTCCCAGTGGTAAGGAAACATGGTCCATAGACTCATTCCAGTGGGGTTTCTTCTTTCGTTCTCAGCAGTACCTAAAATAATGGTGTTTCTTACCATGGGTGATAGCTTTGATTGGCTGAAATCTACTGTTTGCAGTGAGGGTGGAAAAGGACCCGACTTCATTTAGGAAATATTCTGATAAGGTTAAGTCCTGACAGTGGGTATCAAAGCTGCCATTGCCATAGCAAGGAGACAATTGGTGCCCCCTGAGGGAAGTCACCACCCCAGCCCAAGTGGTCCTGCTGGAAAAAGTCAGACGTGGGTTAGATCAGGCCTCCACATTCAACTGCACGTTTATAGGAACCATTGAAGCTAGAGGAACATGCTGAATCACAACCAGTCTCTGAGACACATTACAGGACAGGTGACCCGGTTTCTACAACACACACATTTTGATTAAAAAGTAAGAGAGCCCTGACCAGTTTGGCTGAGTGGATAGAGCATCGACCTGCTCAAGGGTCCCAGGTTCGATTCCAGTCAAGGGCATGAACCTTGGTTGTGGGCACATCCCCAGTGGGGGGGGGGGGGTGCAGGAGGCAGCTGATTGATCTTTCTCTCTCATCGATGTTTCTAACTCTCCCTTCCTCTCTGTAAAAAATAAAATATATATATATTTTTTAAAAAGTAAGAAAGATCAGTAATCTATTGCTTAAAATAGATTTAAAAGACATGGCATGGACTTAGTGAGTTGCTCTCAGGGGGGCAGAGCAGGGAATGGGGAAAAATAGAAACTTTATGGTGGAGAAGCCTCGAGACAACACTTAATCAAGTGACGAAGGTGCACGGCCCCCCAGTGATATCGTGGGGGTGTCACCCGCCCCTGATAGGATGCGGTGGCGAGCCAGCACTCCAGGCTGTTAAGATCATAAAAAAAAAAAAAAACAGCACACGAAATGACTGAGAAATTGTCACAGATCCAGGAACCTAAGGAGACAGCATGACTAAATGCAATGTGGTTTCCAAGATGGAATCTTGGAACAGAAAAAGGGTATTGGTGAAAACACTGGAAACACCCAAATCCAGCCTCGAGTGTAGTTAATAGTCACTCCAGCATTCGCGTCTTAGTTTTGGCAAATGCATCATGGGATGCAAGATGTTAACCTTAGAGCAACCTGGGTGCAGAGTACATAGGATTTCTCATGCTACCTTTGCAACTTCTCTGTAAGTATAAAAATTGTCCCAAAACTAACAGTTGACTTCATTTTAAAAAGACGTATCAACCTGGGGGGTTTGAGCAGAGCCACAGGGTGGGAGCCACACTGCAAAGGGCCGAGTGGCAACAGGGTGAGCGGAGGGAGGGCCCGGGGACCTGGCCAGTCTGATGTGCCAGTAGAGTTAGACCAGGACTTTTTAGGAAGGAGAGCTCGTGGGTTCCTGGATGGACACTGGCTTCCGCTCTGAAGGTCACTTGCAGTGTGCCTTGACTGTGTCACCTCCCCTCTCTGTGACTCCATCCAGCAGGAAGTGACACCCAGGACCTCCAGCCCAATGGCTGTCTGACTGGATTCACACTCCAGGGGGAAAATCCCTGAAAGCATTTTCCTCCCAAACTCCAAGTGAAAACAGAGACGAAGGAAGCAAGGCTGGCAGGCAGGGGCCTGCGTGGGCAAGGATCATATCCGAGGGTGGCGCTCTCCGGGGAAGGGCAGGGTCTGGCTTGTTGTGCCCTGTGGGCAAGTGACTTTCAGAGGCTTAGGAAGAGAGGAGAGGAGAGCTCTGTCTCCAGCTCCACTGTTCCTCCTTTCATCCCCTGTCCCTTTAACTTAACCTCCTAGGTGGCACAATTTGGGGAGGTGATGGAGAGTGGGTCCAAGAGAGTTCCTGAGTCCCATGGAACCGGGTTCACTCAGCCCCCATCCACAGCTACTCCTTGAGGCCTTTCCCTATTGGTCTTACTCATCCTACGACTGAAATTGCACCACGTGGTTACCTCTGGGGCAAAGTACGTGGCAAAGTAAGTCATCCCCGGGAACACTTATCTCAGCTCCAGACCACAGCAAACTCCTCCATTTCCAGGCTCACAAAAGAGCCTCTCTACCCAAGCCCTTTTCTCTCTCGACCAGTGATTGGCATTGCAGTGACAATAGGGGCTGTTCCGTCACTGAAAGAATCTCCTGGCAAACCATCCACTGCCTCTCCCTGCAGCCCAGTGGTTTTGAGCCCTGACCTTGGGGTGTGGCCTACAAAACAGAAGAAGAACCCACAGAAATCAGAGACAAAAGGCACCTGGGAGGAAGGAAAGGAGCCAGCATCATTCATTTTTACACCCCAGTTGACCTGAATGCACGTGGCACATACTCCTCCACTCACACCGGAAGAAAGGGGCCCTTGTGGACCCGTGAAAGTTTCTTCTCTTGGCCATTTCTGGCCTCCTGCGTTCATTCATTCCTTTAGTCACTCAATCGTTCTTCAAAAAGTTAACAAAGCAACTCCGTTTGTGGAAAACCCATCCCGAGCTGTCAAGTCCTGTCTCTGAATTACTCACTGGCCCAGAGACCTTGGGCAGGTTGTGGAATTGAGCAAGTGGGTTTCAGGGTTAGAAATACTGCAGGTGAAGTGCCTGGAGGAGGCGGCAGGCTGCAGCTGTAGCGGGCTTTAAAGTCCCGCCTCCGCCCAAGTCAGGTAGCAGCGGAGAGAGCACAGAGGAGGAAGCCAGGGGCCTGGGCGATCCAGAAACATTCTCCTGCAAAATGGGGAACATAGTGGCCTCCTCCTTCTTCGGGACAGCGAAGGGAAGGCAGACTGGCTTCCGCCAAGCGCGACCACCACGCCTTTGGACAAAAAGACCTGAGCACTCTCAGCTTAGACAGGAAGGACTAGCCCAGGGAAGGTGACGACAAGTCCCAGCCTCCTGGGAGCGACGGGCAGGTGCTGAAGCAGGAAGGGGGGAGGGGCAGGGGAGGGGACTGGTCGGGCCAGATCGAGCTCCGGCGGCGCAGGGCGGAACCCGGGCCAGCCCGCCTGCGCGCAGGTGAGAGAGCCCAGCGGGGCGGAGGGCAGCGCTGCCCGTGCCAAGCTCCAGCGCCCGCGGCACCGCCTCGAACCCCGAGCCACAGTCGTTTTCCCCGCCGCGGCCGGAGGCGCCCCGGAGCCATGGCCGGCCTGAGCTGCGGGGTCACACTCACACTGCTGGGGGTCCTGCTGCTGGGAGCGGCGCGCCCGCCGGGTGGAGCGGGTGAGTGCGGCGCACCCAGCGCCGAGGTGTCGGGCGAGCGGGCGCCAGGCGGGGAGGGAACGGAGGAGCGAGCGCCGAGGACCGAGGTACAGAGTTGGGGCGGGGGCAGAGCGTCGGTGTGTACGGACGGCGCGGACTCCCTGGGACCGCCCGGACTCCGGGGCGCGCCGCGTGGGGCGCGAGGGCCGTGCCCTCCTGGGTTCGGGGGATCTGACCGTGACGCCGGCCGCGGCACGTGGGAGTGTCCCCAAGCCGCGAGCCCGCGGTCAGGGGCGTGAGTTCGACGCCGATCGAGAAAGGAAAGATGAGTGCGTGGCAGCCGAGCCCGGGACCGCCGAGGTGGCGAGCCGCGCGCGCTCCGCTCGGGGTTCTACCTGGATTATGGGGTGCGCCGGGGCCGGCGGGGCGTGGGGGCAGGGAACTTCCTTCTCTGCCCCGTCTACCCCCTCGCCTGGACCCTGGGAGAGGTGCAAGGGAACAGGGTCCTGGTGCTCGGATACCCACCGATCACCCTTTCCCCTGTTCGTAAGCTACGTTCTCGCTTCCCTGAAGTTCAGGAACATTAAGAAAAAGCTAGCGCTGGGTGGAAGGTGGAAGGCCGTGGAGGCTCCGGGTTCCCCGCCCCCCACACCCCCTCCCGTTCCCCCCGCTACCCCCCCGGTTCCCTCTCCGCGTGCCCCTCCCCCACATCCCCATCCCCGTCCCCCCAACCTCCGCTCCGGACGTGGTGGACTTTGGCCGCGGTAGGGGGTCCGCAGGGCCGGGCGTTCCCGCTGCGCGCGTGAGTTTCGTGCTGCTCCGGTTGGGGGAGGGACCGCCACTTCCGAGCCGCTGGGCCTTGGACGAGGTGCCCCGCGGGCGCCGGACCTATTAAACCTGTAAAATAGCCTGGTTTCTCGGAAGAACTTGCTTTGAGGCCTTTCCTGAGACTAGCACAGGTTTTGTGTTTTGTGAAGAGCTGTCAGGAAGCGATTGGGGTCTTTGATTACCCCCTTTGCTGCACCTAAGTGGGTGTTTGTATTTGCCCGCAGGTAAATGAGGGTAAATTAAATTCAGGAGTAAAACTGAACTTGGGCATTTCGGTAACTGCCGTCCTTGTAAGTCCGAGACAGGAAAGCTTCCTGGTTCCTTTCTGCCCAGTACACAGAGCATGTGAAGACCCCATTTAATACGTATTGTGGGCATAGTCACTGCAATTTAACACGGAGCTTTCAAGATGTCCTTTGAAGAAAAAAGTCCGTTTAAGAATAAAGAATAATATAAATGTATGAATGCTCCTGAATATACTGACTGCACAGCAAAAGTCAACAACAAAAGAATCAAGAGTCACTTAGCGCATGAAAACATGCGTGAATGTGTGTGTGTGTGTGAGAAAAACGTGTGCCCACCACTTCCTACAAACTTAGTGCACACATTAGCCCGTCCTTCTCCTGGGCAGCTGGCAACAGACCATCAGGTAAGGAGAGCCAGGCCTCCCCTCCCCCCTCCCGGTTGCTGCATGGAAACTGGGAATTGGTGGAGATACTTGCTGTTGGCTGTGCTAACGGTTGAGAACTCCTCCAGCAAGAATATGGTGTTAATCAAGGCTTCACTAAAGACAATGGCAGCCTGTCCTGAACCCACTTCTGTTACCGGCTGATTTCCTCCCGTGGCCTGGGAGGCTGCCATTTGGGCTCCAATGGAGCCTTCCTTCCAGGAAGTTCTGGCTGCGGGAACCTTGTCTCATGGCTTGGTGTGTAAACTTGAGGACGTGTAGGAACCTTCCCATTTTGCTTTCTCTTTTGTTTTTAAATAATTTTTTTTTAATTGATTTTTAGAGAGAGAAAAAAGGAGAGGGATAGAGAGATAGAAATTCAGTGAGAGAATGGCCCCCACTGGGGATGGAGCCAGAAACCTGGGCACGTGCCCTAACTGGGAATTGAACCCAGGACCTCTTGGTTCCTGGGTGGCCGCTCAACCATTGAGCCACGCTGTCCGGGCCCATTTTACTTTCTTAAATCCTCTCTGTGGCCTCAGGAGCTGGCTGGGTGAGGCCACAGCACAGACTCAGCCGAGAGCTCTGCCTCTGGTCAGAGCAGCCGCCTCGTACATCTGCTTTGCCCAAAAGTGAAGTTGCACTTGCAGTGGAGCTGAAGGGTGAAATGAAGGAAAGTTGGCGTCTTGGTGTGGTGTGTTTGCGCGCGTTTGGTATCCCCACCAGCGCCCCCAGTTCCAAGGGTGAAGGACTGGTTAAGTAGGAGTCGTGGCCTTGTGAAAACTCAACTTAGTGGCTTCTCAAGAACTACCCAGCTACCAGAGTCCGGGTCCGTGGCTTCATTCCTGCCACCGTGTGCAGACATCAAATGAGGTGTTCCCCACCCTGGGAGTGTGTGTGCTCATCATTCTTCTGTTCAAATGCGGAGCTGCTGGCTGGCTGTGGTCGCGTAACTGGCAGGCCTGATGAGTTGCTCCCCCCACCCCACAGGTTTGCATGACTTGGAGGCAGATGCTGCCATTTCATCTGTGATGACTGTACCACGCCCCACCCCTCACTCTGCTAGGGGTTCTTTCAGGCTTCAGTGTGGAGGAAGGAAGTTGAAAACAATATTTAAAATGTTTATATAATAGTTATTGTAGAAAAATCGGCCATAAATATAACCAAAATGGGAAGGAAAAAGTCATCTGTGAGCAAACCACCTGCTCATATTGGTGCACAGTGTGTGTGTGTGTGTGTGTGTATGTAAAACCAAATATAGGACCATCCCATTAGATGGCTTCCATCATCCCCCTACTGTTGGGCATTTAGGTTGCTTTTCATTTTTCCTACTAAAAAATAGAACATGTCCAACAATAGGGAACTGTGTGTGTCAATTTTGATAGGTCCGTTCAATGAAAACATAGCACAGATTCCGTAAAGACAGGAATGTCATTTTTGTGTCAAGGTTATAATAGAGGCTAAGCCAGGTCATCCCGTTTTGATATATCTGAAAAGGTGTTTCTGTGGCTGCATTGTTCTGCACATTGCTGACGGTTTTGTCCGGCTGAAATTCTGGAAACAGAATTGCTGGGATGAAGAGTGGAGAGAACATTTAGGGCTCTGGCTGCAGGTTCCCACGCTGCCGTGTTGTCCTGGCGCACATCCGGGCCAGCAGTGAGTGAACGGGCTCCCCACACTCACCCAGGCTGCCATCCTTGCCTCACTAGCATCTATGAAAGAAGCTTTTCCCTCCCTCTCAGTCTGCAAGCAGGGTCTGGACAGTGTTAGTGGACATTAGACATCTCAGGAGCATCCCAGTAGTCAGGACATGGTCCAACCCCGCCTGCGATTTGGATGCGGGAAGGAGGAAGTGTGGAGAGTTTGCTGGTCAGAAGGATCCGTGCTTGAGGTCAAGGTGGATGGTGCAGTAAGGGACGACACGGCCCCTGGTATGGGAGACCCCTCGCTAAAGCTTTCCACTGGGTGATCAAGAAATGTTCACACCCTCTAATTCCAGGTTCCCTCCCTCACGGCTGTACTGTGGCCTTGGGTTTGTATTCGGTACATCCGTTTTTCCAACTTACTATCTATTGCTTGTCAGCGCTAACACACGTGAGCATCCGTGTGCTCTGTGCCAGGCCCTGCAGATGGTTCCGATGGCCAACCACTCACGGGCTTCTTCGCCAACAGTGGCTCGGTGCGCAGTAACTTACTAAACCCCCTTTGCTGACACTCGGGGCACCTCCACTTCATCCCAACGCTCTATCTGTTGTATTTGCAGTGTAAGTCGCAACTTGTTGGCGTCATTTTGTTTAAAATGTTGTGTTGTGTTTGGAGAGGTGAACGTATGTTTCCTAAGTAGACACTGGCCCAAAATAGCTTTGGAGGATGAATCATAAGGTCAGCAGTGTTTGAGTCATAAAAACGAAGCTTTCTCCTGAGAAAAAGTCGATCGAGGACATGACCTTGGGTAGATGGGCTCGTCATTTAGCTCTCCTTCCTCAAGCAAGTGCTCTCAGTAACCGCCCTGTGTGGAGAAGCACAGAGAGGCGAAGTCACTTGCCCAGGGTCACCCAGCTGGTATGCAGTGATGTTGAGGTGGCAGCCCAGGGAGACTGGCAGCAGTGCACCACGCCCTTCGCACAGTGGGAACTCCTGAAGAAGCCTTTGCTAGCGTTTGAGGCAGTGTCTACACTCCGGACATTTTTTTTTATTTCTTTAAAAGAAATATCAACATTTACTGAGTGCTGTGATCATATTTTTCCTAGGAATGTGTATGTGTGTGTGTGTTTTAATATTCAGGTGATTTAAAAACTGTGTTTAGAAAAAGAATTACCTGTCCATGGTAACAGAAATTCAAACTGTACGAAACGATGTGTGCGATAAAAGTGCGTCCCCTTCCGCCTCTGACCCCAGGCCTCCTCCCAGAGGGAGCGAGCCATGGCTTCTTGTGCATTGTGTCAGAGCTAGTCTACACACGTTATTGTTTGTAAATACCTCTCTTCTTTATGCAAACGATGGAAGCTTAATTATAGTGCACAGTATGCATCCCATACGCTTCCGGGTTTTTTCTCACCCCACACCACGGTTCACTGCTTCCTTTCGCCTTTCCGGTTGGAACTCACCGTAAGCTTTAGGTGAGGGAAACATTCTGAGTTTCCTTTCAAATATTTACTTTGGTTAAGTGATCAGAAGGCCAGGAACGCAATGTATTGAGAAGACTGAGGGCAGGCACGGGCTCTGGTAGCTCCTCCCGTTGTCATTGATGAGTGATTAGCTCTTGCTGACTTTTTGCACTGATGAGTCTAATAGTTAAGGGGTTAACCCACTTTAAGCTGCTGTGACACACAAACCCAGATGTGTGTGGTGACTTAAACACAATAGATGTTCACTTCTTGCTCATGTAAGGTTGCAAACAGGAGATCTCCTCCACGCAGAGATCTGGGCTCCTTCCACTTTCTGGTTTCACCATCTTCAACATGTGGCTTCCACGTCCGTCAACATCTCATTCATTCTGTGTTCCCCTCTGCCTCACCCCAGAACCTGGGGCTTCACTGCATAGCGCATGCCTGTAACTTTCTACTGGTTCCTTTATTTTTACTTTTTAAATATGTTTTTATTGATTTTTAGAGAGAGGAAGTGAGAGGGAGAGAGCGATAGAAGCATCAACGATGAGAGAAAATCATCAATTGGCTGCCACCTGCACACCCCCTATTGGGGATCGAGCCCACAACCCGGGCTTGTGCCCTGACCGGGAATCACCTCCTGGTTCATCAGTCGACACTCAACCACTGAGCCCCACTGGCCAGGCTCTGCTGGTCCCTTTAAATGGGTGTCCAGGAGAGAGGGGAGAGGGGTGTGCATGGGTTTGCAGGAATGCAGCCCCACTTCCTGCAGTTTTCAAGGGAATAACCAGAAAAGGGTGGAGAAGGGTTTGAGAGACAGTGAAAGCAGCAGGGAGTGGAGTGTGTGTGTGTGTGTGTGTGTATATGGCATGACGCTAGTCATGTTACCTTGCTATCTTTCTGTCTAGATCTCACATGAGCTTAGGAAAAAGGCTGGAAGGACCTAGTTACACTGGGTGTCTGGCCTCACGGTGTGGCTCAGCAGAGGCCTCCTGTGTACGGGAAGTTTGTTAGTGGCACTAATGACAAGGACTCTGTTGTCCTGCGTGTTATTATAACCACATCACTCCACACCCTCCCAACTCGGTTGGTTTGGTTTTCTCTAAACAGTAACGCTGAATTGGTGATAGAATGCAGCGCAAAATCCAAATTTGCTTTTCTGCAAAAATTTTTCTCAGCCTAGAACAAGCTTTTAAACATTATTTGCAAGTCTACCCTGAAACTAATATAATATTGTATGTCAACTGTAATAGAAAAAATAATCAATTGTTTTCCAATGAGCTTCTACACGAACGCACACTTCCTGTTACCAAGGAACTGACCAGACCAGTTTTGTATAACTTACATGTCAGAGCCAATTACGCGTGAGAAATGAATGAAATGCCCCAGTGGGTTTCTACGGATCACAGTTCCACTTGAGAGCAGGTGTCATGAACTGACACGGGGGTGGCACTATGATAAGGCGATAAGGGGCTGGCGAGCGCCAGGCCTGGAAACCTGAGCTGGCTCTTCTGTGGAGCCTGGCAGGGCCGGCCTTTAATCCCGAGGCCCGGCCTTTAATCCCGAGGCCCAGCCTTTAATCCCGAGGCCCGCTGAGAGTTGAAGGATTGCCTGACCGGTCTGGAAGTTGCTGACAATCTTATCAGGCACTAACCCTGGGCTAAATCTGTAGGAGAAAGTTCATTTTTTCAAATGGTAACTAGTGCTGGGATCACCCATCACCCTCCTCAACCCAGTGTGAGCCCTGGGACTAACACTTCCAGCCTCTGTGGTCTCTGCCGCCGGGAATGTGGCCCCAGTCCCAGCCAGGGACCTGGGCGCTGGGGAAGGCGTGTCCCACGGGCACTTTGAAAGCCGAGATAAGCGTCTCCTGCTCTTGCCCTGGTAGCTGGAGAGCGGAAACAGCCCACATGCTGTTAGAGGCCTGGGTGACGGTAGCGCATCCAAACCCTGGATGCTACGCAGCCACTTGGAAGAATGGCAGCTTCTCCGAGGACCCATGTGGTTGATCTTATTGACGTCACCCCTCCTGAGGGCTGTCCGGGTCCCACCCACTGGGCGAGGGAAGCATGTGTCTGCCTGCCCCGGAGATTTCCTCAAGCATGCAGCCCTCCTCTGCCGACCTGTTTTCCCCTGGGCCACCTGAGTGGCCAGCGGAATCACTTTATCAACCTGGCCCGAGATCACTTGAGAGAGCTTCATTCGAAGACTTATTCTCCATGTCAGGTTGTGTGGGTGGACCTGCCCCACCCCCCGTCTAAGATAGCTGGAAACAGCCAGACTGGGGTGGCTCAGAGGTTGAGTGTTGACCTCTGAGCCAGGAGGTCACCGTTCCATTCATGGTCGGGGCACATGCCTGGGTTGTGAGCTTGATCCCCAATAGCGGGCGTGCAGGAGGCAGCGGATCAGTGATGTCTCTCATCATTGATGTTTCTATCTCTCTCTCTCCTTCTCCCTTCCTCTCTGAAATCAATAAAAAATATATATATATTTTTAAAAAGATAGATGGAGACAAAGTAACAACAAATGGTCCTGATTCCTTTTGGGCTGCCCTGGCTCCTGGAATGGATACACCCACACTCCCCAATGGCGCTCCCCTAAGTGACCAAGAGGTTGGGCCTTCACCGTGAAGAAACGGGTAGATCTAAGCACCCGCTCCCCAAAGACCAGTTTCACTCCTCTCAGCTGCCACGTGGCGAAGGCTGAGGTCACAGGCGGCCACTGCCTCTCACTCCCCGGCTGCAGGGGATAGAGGCTGCAGTGCGTCCTGTTGTCCTTGTCCAGTTGCCCCAAGAACGGAGCTGGGGCTGAGTCAGCTCAGGGCCACCCTCCGCAGCGTGCAGATTGCTACCGATGCAGCGCGAGTGAAGGTGGGGGAGGAGGTGGTGATGTCTGAGAGTTTGACCAGATGCCAACCCCGGTTGCCCAGGACCTTTCATTCATGAGGAAGAATTCAAGTGGGGGTTCCGAGGGGCAAGACTGCAGACCAAGGGAGGGGCCCGTGCTAGGTAGAGAGCCTTGTTCAGGTGACCAGCCTCCGTGCTACCTGCATTTTCATTGATCGCAGGAGTGTCTGTACTGGGGCGAAGGGCAGCGGGGAGGTACAGAGTGGGTGTTGGCAGTGGTGTGGGCTGAGTGCTGTGGGCTGAAACAAGTCTCCCTGGCACGTGCCCCTCCCTCGCCGGGGTAGGAGTGCGTGCTGTGGGCATGGTCACGAGGTTGGCCGTCCCAGCCCATGCTCTCTGCTTTACACAACTGGTCTCACTGCAGTCTTGTAGGATCCCTGCACAGTTCATGTATTTGACCAAATGTTATAGATGAGACACCTGTGGTTTAGAGCAGTCAAGTGCTTGTCCCAGGTGGCCCAGCGAACGACCGAAGTCTCTGTTTAAGAAGCAGGGAGTGGCAGTCCCAGCAGACTGAGTGATGGAAGTCAATAATCAAATGGCCCCAGAACAGGTCTGTGTCTTCCCGAGAACCTGCTCTCCTGTGCCACCTCCCCGCTCCCTTACGCATGGATTTGCAAAGCCAAAGCTGAACTTAAGCCCAAGGTGGAGGTCTTAATAGTGACCATTTTCCTGCCCCCCTCCTGACCTTCGACTCGCACACTATCCTTTGAGGGACAGTGACTAATAAGGAAGGCACAGCTCCTGGGAAAGCCCATTTTAGGCTAAACGTACCTTGAGTTTAGCCAGCTCACGGCTTCTGTGCAGACAAGTAAGAACGTTTTTCTCTCCTCTTGCCCCTGATCGCCAAAGAAGGCAGTTCTGTCCGAACGTTCCCTGGTAGCTGTGCGTGCCTGTCCCCAAGGCGGACCGTGCATCTGTCGCCAAGGGCGCAAAGGGAAGGTCCCGGGTGCCAGCAGCCAGCAGGCTGTGACGCTCTTCATAACCTCCTCATTGTTCATAACCTTCTGCCATCTTTTGAGTTTTTCGAGTTACTGTCATCACTTTGGTTATTATGGTTAAGTATAAATTTGAGTCTGTGTAGTTTTGCTGCATGTGGGGTTGTTATTCAGTGATGAGCCATTAATTCTCAGGTTTAAAAGCAGAGCACACCGACCTGTGCTACATGAAATCAGCAAGACACGAAAGGACAAATACGGAATGATGGCCCTTACGTGAGGCTCCTGGAGGCGGCAGGTTCATGGTGGCCAGGGGCTGGGGTCTGGGAACGGGGAGCTACTGTTTGCTGGGCGCAGAGCTTCCGTTTGGGAAGAGGAAAATGGCTGGTGATGGATGGTGGTGATGGTTGGTACAACAGTGTGAAGGTACTCAGTGAACCTCTGTCATCCTCTTTGAAGCCATCCCTCCAACCAGTGCCGTTCCGTGCGATATGGGGTGGAGTTCAAGTCCGTGTCTTGGGTGGGCCCCAGTCCCAGAGAGATGTATTCCTATGTTACCACGGTACACAAGTAGATGTGTCCATTTGCTGCTGGCGGGCCCCCAGCCTAGTGGTGGGTCTCTGACCCGGTGTGTGTGGGTGATCATAGCAGGGAAGTTACCCCCGGAGGGCGTGGGTGGTTCCCAGCAAACCCTTCGAGGCTTCAGAGAAATAGGCAGAGCACAGGCCCTGCACACGGGTGCTCGCCAGCGTGCCCTGTGGACGAGCGTTGGGTTACTTTAGGAAATAAAGAACTCGCATCGTTGCCCGCCCGTACATTTCATTCCTAAATGGTCTGGGGATTGACGGCAAGGAGTGAATGGGTGGACATAACCGTCGCCTGTTCCGACAAGTCAGGTCGACTAGGAGTCCCTTTTAATGTGGCTCTTGGAACTTTATTTTGCTGCCCTCTGGGATCGCTCTAGAGCTGTGGGAGCAGTAACCAACGGTTTTAAAGGCAACTGCGGGCCTCTCGCCCCAACTGAAGGAAGAGGAAACTCAGTAGATGGGGATTGCAGAGCTCTCCGAAACTGAGGTCAGATTTGGCCCGTGCGTTTCAGGGACGGGGGACGGGAGCCCCGCCTTCTGCAGGATGTTCTGCCAAGACGTGGCACTAGCCCTCACACCCAGCGCTTTGTGCCACCCACTTGGGCCACCTGCCTCGCGTGGCCACGCCCCCCCCCCCCCCCCCCCCCCCCCCGCTGACGTGCCAGTTTCTCTTTCTCAGTTCCCTGCCCTGAGTGAGACACAGCCAAAAATATGTACAGGAGAAGAACTGCACCCCAAAACATTCCAAATTCCAGGGAGCTTTGTGTTAAAATTCAAACTACACTTTCCAGTTATTTTGAAATGAAGGGTTTGTCTTAATGTAGTTTGCCCAGCTAACCATTTCGAACACGCATCTGTCCCTTTGGATCCTCTGGAGATCTCCCAGAGAGCCAGCTGCTGAGAAATGTTTTATTCTGGCTTGACTTTGTTGATGGGAACAACCCGTTCTCACCCCAAAATTCCTGGCTGTGTGTGGAGTTCCTTGGCCGGCCGTGCCTTTATTAATCACTGAGGCCTGGACAAGTTACTTAGCCTCAGTGTCTTCATCTGTGAAATGGGGATTAATATTAGAAGTGAATATTGATAACTGTGGGGATTTAGAAATACCCAATGCCTCCTGCACATATAAAGCACTCATTTGCGTGTTCATCGTATGGAAGCAGGCCTGGTGTCTCGATTTCAAAGGCTCCTCACCCAAGAGAGACCCCCGAGTTCTTGAAGCAGCGACTTGAGTTGTGGTTCTCTTTTCTGGATGCGGGAAATGAACTACTTCCAGGCGGGCGGATGGGCGGACCTCCTGCCGTGGGTAAGACATTCACTTCCATTTGTCAGTCTGTGAATAGACCTAGCCAGCTCAATGCCAAGCGGATTGAAGGTGGCTAAACCACTGCCCAGATCCCCTGGATCGTAAGACTCCGCATTGGGTGGTATAACAGTCCGGCACCCCCTCCCCACAGCAGGTCCTGTTACATGGGTGATGGTGGTGGTGCTGCCCAGGCCCTGATGTCAGCCACCAACTCCGTGCACTCCCTTCCTGTCTGCTGGTTGACTGGAGCAGCCTCCGCAGCTGCCATGAGGGCCGCGCAGTGTGGTTCCCTGGGGAGTGGAGAGGGCAGGGTGCTGAAGTCAGACCAGAATATCCCAGCTGCCTCCTGAGCTCAGCAAATGGGAAGTGAGGTCACTTCTGTGAGCCTCCAAGAGGTGCTAATGTCACACAAGTCACCTAGTCACTGCATATGTGAGCAGGGTCAGGGCTGGGAAGGTGGAGAAAATTTAAGGAGGCACCCAAACTTGCACAACCCAGACAGTGAGTGCCTCCTTAAAGCTTGCCCCTGGGTGCCTTACCTGCCTCACTGTCCTCCCCGCCCAGCCAGCCAGGACTCTGGGCTTTAGACTGAGAGCCAGGCTGCTGCTCCAGTTGTTTCCCTGCTTCACACCCTGGAATGCTGCCCATCACTAGTGTCAGTGGTTGTAATAGGCTCGCATTCATAATATCAACAGCAATCACGCTGACCCACCCAACCCCCACCTCCAGGCGCGACGGCTCCCCCCTCCTGCCCTCCCCCCCACCCCCACCCGCACCCCCGTGCGCCCCAGGCAAGTCGCAGCGTCGGGCCTCAGGGGCTGGTGGAGCCAAGCGGGCGAACGGGGTTGGCAGAGGCGATGTCAGCCATGATTGGCTCCCGGTACTGCTCTAAGCACTCTGTGTATTAATTCAAAGTCCTTACAACAATTTCTTTGTTATTCCCAGTTGCTGATAAGGAAATTGAGGCTAGAGAAGCTAAGGAACTTGCCCTAGGGCAGTGGTCGGCAAACTCATTAGTCAACAGAGCCAAATATCAACAGTACAAGGATTGAAATTTCTTTTGAGAGCTGAAAACCGACTTCTGGGCATGGGCCTTGACGTTTCGGTCGCACTGTACGTGCGCGCCCGCACGTGGTATTTTGTGGAAGAGCCACAAAATAGGGGCCAAAGAGCCTCGCGTGTCTCGCCAGCTCAGTTTGCCGACCACTGCCCTAGGGGACACAGCTGGTATGTGGTCCAGCCAGGCAGTCAGATTCTAGAATCCAAACTCTTAACCACTCCCCCAGCTGCTGAGATATGCTGGTCCCACTGGGTGAAGCCCAACAACCTAGACCCCCCGTAGCCTGGCCCCTGCCTCCGTTCCCAGCCTCCTCTACCCACATTTTCCTTGACTTCCGGCCCCAACAAACTCCCTGGAGGGGCTCCCAGGAAGCCATGTTCTTCATACCCCTGTGCCTTTAAAAAAACAATTTTATTTTTTTTTTATTCATTTCAGAGTGGAAGGGAAAGGGAGAGAGATAGATACATCAATGATGAGAGAGAATCATCCATAGGCTGCCTCCTGCACGCCCCACAGTGGGGACGGAGCCCGCAACCTGGGCATGTGCCCTGACGGGGAATCGAACCTCCTCCTGGTTCATAGGTCGATGCTCACTCAGCCACTGAGCCACGCCTCCTCTGTGAAGCCTTCCTTGACCACTGTCCCCAGAGTGTTAATAGCTGACCCTGTGCCTTCAGAGAACCTTGATCTTTCCTTGGTGCCTTCAAGTTGCTCTCAGGGGGGTCCGGTGGGACAGACAGACAGGCAAATGAACGTGCAACTGACATGAAGTTGCTCCTGCAGGGGATAAAGGCAGGAGAAATTATGTCAATGGCCTAAGGGTGGAAGGGTGAGTCACCATCCCGTCTGTTGGTCTGTTGGTGTCACTTCCTTGAAGGGAACATCCACAGTTTGGTCATTTTACCTGGTGCTCAATCCAAGAAGCAGAGATCGGCTCCACGGATGGGCCAACGCAGCCGCCGCTGGTGCACTTGTAGAGAGGGATGTTGGTCTGCAATGTGCCGTCTTCCCAAGAGAGGTCAGGGCTGTGTTGGCCAAAATGAATGTCCCGGTAGGGGCTTGCTTCGGAATCTGACTCCCGTGCAGGCTGTGACTGATCAGCCGGGCTGATTCATGATTACGCTGCGTCTACCTCCCGCACCTTCCTGGGCACGCCTGCAGGGCACCAGGCACCTCAGTGTGCGTCTGTCTCCTGCTGCCTGGGCTGGTTCCAGTCCCTGTGGACAGTTGCGCGGTTCACCTTCATTGGACAGAGGGGATGAGACCCGAGCCTCCCAGGAAAGCACACCCAGATCTGAAGCAGCTGGTTCGGCCCCACTGAAGACATTTTAAACCACATTTGTTAGTCTTTTAAACTGCATTTAACAAGTCTGGGAGCAAGTAACTTCCCTGGTGTTTGTCTGGTGGGATCCTCTTTCTTGTATTTGTTTCCCTTGCAAAGAAATAGTGGCCGGGAGAAGAAATAACGGGGCGTTCGTATACTAACCTGTGATACAGGGATGAATGAGTGGTGATTAATGCGTGGTGATCAAAGTGATTGGGAAGTTCCCCCAGAAAAGCTGCGGGGGAGGCAGACGCCAGGGAAGGTGTCCTAATAAGGGGAGGTCGGGAGGCAGGTGAGGGAAGAGCTGTGACTCATGGGCTGAGTGAGGCGCCTGCTCATGTCCCGGATGCTCTGAGCGCTGCTGCCGTGGGGCTCCGCTGAGATTGCTTTCAGCCGCTGAGACCTCAGAACCACCCTGGAATGGAGCTTTGTCTGGGTTTCCGGGAACCTGGGAAACAGATCTTCTGAAATAGTGTAGCAATGAAATGCCACGTTCCCGGGGAAACCAGAGAAAGAGGTTGAAGAAGAGGATTCCCATCCATTTTCTTTTTTCTTAAAACATATTTTTATTGATTTCAGAGAGGAAGGGGAAGGGAGAGAAATAGAAATATCAATGATGAGAGAGAATCATCGATGGGCTGCCTCCTGCAGGCCCCACACTGGGGACTGAGCCCGCAACCCGGGTATGTGCCCTGACCAGGAATCGAACCTTGACCTCCTGGTTCATAGGTCAATGCTCAACCACTGAGCTACATCAGCCGGGCGCCCATCTGTTTTCTTTAAGTGACAGTGCACTCATCAAGCACTCAGATGTACTGGCCCAACTGAGGGTGGTGGGGTTGGAGGTGCTGACCATCCCTTTGCCGCAGAACGTGGTGGGACAGAGGCAGCGGCCACAGCCCTGTGAGCCCCTGCGTTCCCACCACGGGACCCACCTCTGGACAATCATCCCTTCATGTGCTGCTCCCAGGCCGTCGGGCTCATCGGCCACCCAGAACCCACACAGTCAGGACCTGTCAGGGAAGGGGTGGCGGCTACCAAGGAGAAAGTGGCTCTTCCCTGTTCGTCCGAGAAGACTTGAAGGTCAACAGAGCAAAGGGAATGGGAAAGAGACTGTGCTTGGTCAGAATCAGGGCCCCAGCCTAACCAGAGTGCACACCTCTGTTTAATAACCAACGCCTCTCTCGCTGGCCTGGTCTTGTTCGTTCAGATCATTGGCCTGACATATTAGCATTATTTTGCTCTAATTTCCGAATTTGCTGACGTAATATGTTTATATCTAATTTCTGTGAAAGTTTTCCTTCCCTTCAGTACTACATGAATGTATGCAAAAGTATGTATGTATGTACCTATGACTCTGTGTATATATGTATATACTGGGCCTATGAAGCACCCAGGGCAGGAGACAGCAGCTCTTTGCAGATAAACATGTCCCTCTACAAACAGTTTCTGGGTGTGGACTTTAGTCTGCAGTCATATTGAGAAGAAACGTGGCAGTTTCTCTGGTGAATTGCTGTTGATAAAGACGGGGTATCTGAAAACATACAGCCCAAGCCAAGTAGGATGTGGTTTACTATTTTTTACTTCTGGAAAAGTGAATAATTCAAACCAGAGACACGTGTCAGTGTCCAGCCCACAAGGGCCCGATTCTTTCCCACTGGTAAGGAAAGCAGTCATTTTATATATCATCCCCTCTAGGCCCTGAGTTGGGGTTGGGAAGGGACAAGGAACAAAGGTGTCAAAGAGGGCATCCTCCCTGGACCACCCGAAGGGAGACAGCAGGTCTGCAGGCCTGAATTGTCCTGCTCACTCCCTTTCTCTTCCTTCAGAGGCTTTTATACTGGGTCTGCCCCATACAACCAACCTCACGATCCTTATCAAGCCGGGACTCCTACCTCCGGCAGCGAAGACCTGTTACCTGCTCGTGTCTGGAAAGCGCATGGACATGCTGCTTATCAAACCCGGGGACAGAAAGGAATTTCGCTTTTCCTGCCAGAATCCAGAGACTCGCTTTGTCGTTGAAGTCCAGAGGAACATTGGTAAGTACGCCCTCGGGGACTGCTGCCCGCCTAGCCAGCCCCTAGCGCTGGGGAGCGGAGGTCTGTTTTGAAACTGCACTTCATTCCGCTCTATGCGCGCCTGGTACGGGTTAAGTTGTTTAATCCTCCAGTTGGCCCTCAGAGAAGTTCTCGAAGGGACTTGCCTGAGATGGCACAGCCAGTGCGTAGCAGCAAGACCAGAGCCCAGGCTCTCGGGCTCCAGAGTCCTGGCCTGTGACCACTGAGAGCCACACTGTCTCTGAACAGAGCTGTGGGTCTTCGGGTCTGGGATGCTCAGTCGGATGTGCTGAGAACACCTGGCTGACGACGGGTGCGAGTCAAGGGATTGGAGGACAAAAGAGACGGCAGGTTGAGGAGGTGCGCAGAGAAATGGGTCCGCGAGGCTTCAGGGAGAAGGTAGCAGCTGTGGAGGCTGAGGGGGCTGGGTTCCATGGGACCTTCATCTAAGTTGCTTCACTCCTTTTTGACTCCGTTTTCTAGTCTTTTATAAGGTAAGAACCCTTTACCAACCAAGAGGGTTGTTATGAACATGAAATAAAAGAATGGCTCGAGAGAGTGTGTGATACACAAGAACGCAACAAACTATCGGTATTTGGTATTGTTATTACTCAGAACTTGAGCTTGGGGTAGGAGATGGACCCAAATAACAACCAGGCAGAAACAAACACAAACAAGTGTGTAATTTCCCCATCGTTTTAAGGTGGGTATTCACAACACTGTGATCCGCTCAAAGCCCGCGCCGAACATTTCTTCGCCTTTCACGGAAAATGCGGGAATCAGGCAATAGGTCATGAAGGGGGTGGGAAAGGATGAAATGAACCTTAGGAAGAAGGCATTCAGAAAAATAAAAGGAGAAATTAAAATCCTTAAAGTTAACGTTTGATAACTCAACACCAAGACCTGGTTTTCAACAAAGACCAATTACGTAGACAAATCTCTGCCTGGTCTCCTGAAAAGGAAAGAGAAAATACAAATACACGGCGTCGAAAGTATGACTGTGGATTTAAGGACATATACAAAGGCGATTTCTAAAATTGTAAGAGACAAGGTGCGACATTGTGATATTCCGTGTGAAAATCCGAATGGACATGGTGATTTTCAGGGAAAAACTTAATGGGCTTATAAAAAGGTAGGAAACCGGAATAAATAAATAACAGTGGAGGAGATGGGGTTTGGCTTAGTTAGAGATGGTTTCAGCCCTAGCCGTTTTGGCTCAGTGAATAGAGCGTTCAGTCCACAGAATGAAGGGTCCACGGTTCGATTCTGGTCAAGGGCACGTACCTTGGGTGCAGGCCTGACCCTGGTTGGGGCACGTGCAGGAGGCAACCAATTGATGTGTCTCTCTTACATTGATGCTTCTCTCTCTGTGTCTCTCCCCCTCCCTTCCACTATCTCTAAAAAATCAATGGAAAAGTATCCTTGGGTGAGGATCAATAAAACAAACCAAAAAAAGCGATGGTTTCATTAAGGATCTTATAACACTGTAAGTAGGTAATTTCTGGTATTTAAGCCATTCTAGAGAAAGGTAGGCATGCTCATTCTGTAAACATCCCAGGCCCCGTGGGCCAGATGGTCTCTGTCACATCACAACTGCTCAGCTGTGCTATCTCAGCATAAAGTCACTCATAGAGCCCTAGCCAGTTTGACTCAGTGGATAGAGCCTCAGCCTGTGGTCCGGGGTTCGATTCTGATCAAGGGCACATGCCCAGGTTTCGGGGCTCGATCCCCAGTAGGGGGCGTGCAGGAGGCAGCTGATCAATGATACTCATCATCAATGTTTCTCCCTCCCTCTCTGGAATCAATTAAAAAAATATATATATATATATTTAAAAATCAGCCATAGATAATAGGTGAATACTTAGGCAGGGAACATTCCAGTGAAACTTTATTTACAGTTTGGCTGGATTGACCTCATGGGCAATAGTTGGCCGACTCCCATTCTGAGCATAGAAAGAGAAGTTTCATACTCATTTCATAAGCCCTTACAACCCTGATGTCAATATCTACCAAAAGCATAAAAAGAGAAAACCATTGACCAGTCTGTTATGACTGTACATACAAAAAAAAAAAATCTTAGATAAAATATAAAACATGTAGTAAAAGAATAAAGCAACAAGAGCAGGGAGGGTTCGCTGGAAGACTGTAGGGTAGTTCACCATTAGCAAGTCAGCTAATGGAATGCTTTGCTCTATCAGGTGAGAGAAAAACTGTACGTGATCAGCTTAAGAGGTTGTTTTTCATGTTTTTAATATAACATTCTCAGTAAACCAGACATAGAAGGGTGTTTGCTTAATCCAATGAAGTGTATCTATCAGAACCTGGTAGCAAATATCATATGCAACAGTTATTACCCGTAACCTGGGAAACAACATAAGAGTTCCCACAATGCATGCTGTTGGTCACCGTTATTCAGAAGTTCTAGTTAAATATTTAGGGATCGTCTTAATAAATACGTAGGATACCTATGAAGCAAAATATGTAAAGTTTTACTGAGAGACAAAAGAGAAGACACAAATAAATGGAGAGATGTACTGTATTCCTTGAAAATCTCAGTACTTTGTAAATGTCAATTCTCCTCCAAATTCATTGACCAGTTTAAGTCGATTACAATTAACATGTCAGTGCAGCTTTCACAGAGCTGAGGAGAATATTGATATGCTTAAGGGTTCCCTGGAGCCCTGGCCGGTGTGGCTCAGTTGGTTGGGGGTGGTCCCGTCTGGTCATTGTGACCACTCTTCCTGTGTGGCCATCCTCAAAGCCAAAGCTCTTAGCAACCAATTGACAAGTGCTTACACGACCTGCCTCTGACTCTCCCAGTGTCGCGTGGCTGGTACCGAGTTATGGCTGAGAGATGGAGCTTTGTGGCTCCAGGTTCTTGGTATAGAATTAAATCACAGTCTCTCCGGTGGCCCAGACATGTGTATTTTTTTAAATATATATATTTTTTATTGATTTCTGAGAATAAGGGAGAGGGAGAGAGAGACAGAAACATCAATGATGAGAGAGAATCATTGATTGGCTGCCTCCTGCATGCGCCCTACTAGGGACTGAGCTCACAACCTGGGCATGTGTCCTGACCAGGAATCGAACTGGCAGTCTTTCAGTGCCCTAGCCAACACCCAACCAACTGAACCACACCAGCCAGGGCATGGGTTTTGTTTTTTATTTTTAATATATCTTTATTGATTTCAGAGAGGAAGGGAGAAGATGACAGGGATAGAAACATCAATGATGAGAGAGAATCATTGATGGGCTGCCTTCTGCACACCCCACGCTGGGGATTGAGCCCGCAATCTGGGCACATGCCCCGACTGGGAATCGAACCGTGACCTCCTGACTCACAGGTTGATGCTCAACCACTGAGCCATGCCGGCCGGGCGGGCATGTGTATTTTTTCAACTTCCTCCAAGTGCATCTGGGCTGAGAATCGCCCCTTCGCAGCTTCAGTGATCCCACAAGGGCACGGAACACAGCAGGAGCTGCTCCATGTGGCCCTGGGCACATTGGAGGTAGAGATGCAAAGTGACAAGGCCAGATGTTAAAGGAAAGAAGTGACTTGCTATAAACAATGAAGTTTGCAATAGCTCCTAAAAATAGGTGCTGTCTTTACTGACACACACGCTCTAATTTTAGCCACATGCGTCACCTTGATATCTAACCCTGTTTTGTGGGTTAGGTGGTGCCGTGTGTTGGCAGGGACTTGGGTTGAGCAAACACAGCCCAGGCTTCTGTCCTGGAATTGTGTGTGTACTGTAAGTGGCATGCCCATCCCCCAGGCTCAGGGCTGAAAAAGGAGAGGTTTGGCATGGATGACCTCAGAGGTCCAGCTCTAAAATTCTCCCATTATTTCGTTTCGAGTGGGCAGTACTTTCAAATACCCGACTGGAACAGCAGTGAGGATGTGCAGATCGTTGGCCAGAATTGCCCGGCTGGCGTTGGCTCAGTGGTTGAGCATCGACCTATGAGCCAGGAGGCCACAGCTGGATTCTCAGTCAGGGTACATGCCAGGATTGGGGGCTCGTCCCCAGTAGGAAGCGAACAGGAGACAGCCGATCAATGATTCTCTCTCATCATGGATGTTTCTATCTCTCCCTCCCTCTTCCTTCCTCTCTGAAATCAATAACAGTACATTTCAGAGCATAAACAATGAAGTGGCCAGAATCCATCTCCCCTCTCACATTCCCCATGCCCAGGACAACAGCCTGTTGGGTTGCCTGCATGCTGTTACTTCTCCAACGTGCTTTCCCCATTCCTCCCCGACGGCAGCGTTTCTCCCTTTGTTTTAGAAGCTTGGGAAACAACATATGTCAAAGGATGTCATTCGTTGTTAGCGTTCGGAAAATCCAACGGGGTAATAAAATGTGAGCATGAAAGCCACGAGGCAGAAAGAAACTGTGCTTCGGGTCCCAGCCATTAAGGAGCTTGTACGGTCTGAGTGTACTCAGTGAGTTGATGAGCCTGTGGGTGGGAAAACCAGTTTTAGAAGGCAGAGCTTGACACTGTGCACAAGGTTGTGAAGCAGTGGCTCCGGCTCCAGGGCAAAGGGCCTCCCACCGACTGGACTGCACCGGCTTCATGTGAAAACGCAAGAGTTAGGAAGTGTCTTGGGTGTGGTTCCCTGGAAACAGCCTGAATGGGAACTGTTGCTTAAGACACTTGTCAAGCGAGTATGTGTGGGCACACCCTGTGAAGAAGTGAGAAAAGAAGGAGCGAGCAAGGGAAGGAGTAAGCAAAGATGTTTTTGTTTGTTTGTTAGCTTGTTTTAAGTGATATGATTTATTTCTATTTTTAAAAAATATTTTTTTATTTATTTCAGAGAGGAAGGGAGAGGGAGAAAGAGATAGAAACATCAATGACGAGAGAGAACCATTGATCAGCTGCTCCCTGCACGCCCCACACTGGGGATCAAGCCCACAATCTGAGCATGTGCCCTGACCAGGAATCGAACCCTTACCTCCTGGTTCATCCATCAACCACTGAGCCATGCCGGCCGGGCAAAGATGTTCTTGGGTTTTTTGTTGTTGTTGTTTGTTTTAAATATATTTTATTGATTTTTTACAGAGAGGAAGGGAGAGGGACAGAGAGTGAAAAACATCGATGAGAGAGAAACAGCTGCCTCCTGCACACCCCCTACTGGGGATGTGCCCGCAACCAAGGTACATGCCCTTGACCGGAATCAAACCTGGGACCTTTCAGTCCGCAGGCCGATGCTCTATCCACTGAGCCAAACCGGTTAGGGCAAGATGTTCTTGTTTTGTTTTAAATATGTTTTTATTTTTAGAGAGCGTAGAAGGTCAAGGGAGAGAGAGAGAGAAACATTGATCGGCTGCCTCCTGCACAACCCTGACAGGGAATCGAACCTGTGACCTCTTGGTGCAACTGAGCCACACTGGCTGGGCAAGGATGTGGTTTTAGCTAAAGTGTAGCCTCGGGCTGATGCCAGCATAGGAGTGGCTTCACCAGGTTGAGGTCAGGCATTTTCACTCCTGTAATGAACGGTGGTTGGCTGTGGGCTGCTGCTTCCTATTGGGGTAGGCAGAGAAACCCTCAGGTGTCACTGGCCCCAGGAGGCACCCCCAGCGGAGGCACTTCAGCAAAGAAGGGGACTTCTGTGGGCCACTGGCCATCAACACTATATAACCTGGAGATGGGTGTGTCCACCTCGGGGTGCTCCCAGAGGGTCTACTGAAGAGATAAGGAGGAGCAGGGAGTGGCCTGGCAGCATTTATGACCAAGATTGTTTTGTGACTGTTTCAGACTGTACATCAGACCCGTGTCCTTTCGGGGAGTTCGAGCTGTGGCCCATAATGTCACTGTTGCCCCCCCTCAACCGAACTTTCATCTGGGACATCCAAGCTGGCAAGAGCACCAGTCTGGAGCTGGGGTTCTCCAGGCCTCGCCTCAGGCAGATTGAGCAAGGGGAGAGCTGCCCAGACAGAGTTGCTTACTCCATCAGCGGCCACATCGGTGCCACCGAGGTTCGGATCGGAACCTTCTGCAGCAACGGCACCGTGTCCCGGATCAAGATGCAGGAGAGCGTCAAAATAACCTTACAACTGCCATGGTTCGACAACAGACTCTACTCCGGCTTCAGCATGTCAAGCCAGTCATCCATAAAACGTGAGCATGCCATGCCCTCCCGCTATTTGCTGAGGATGAAACACAAAACCTCGCCCTGGCCCGTTTGGCTCAATGGATAGAGCATCGGCCTGAGGATTGAAGGGTCCCGGGTTCAATTCTGGTCAAGGGCATATCTCTATGGTTGCAGACTCGATCCTTAGCCCTGGTGGGGGCATATGTAGGAGGCAACCAGTCAGTGTGTTTCATATCGATGTTTCTCTCTGTCTCTCCCCCTCCCTTCCACTCTAAAAATCAATGGAAAAATATCCTTGGGTCAGGATTAACAACAACAACAAAAACCATACAAAATCTCTATTGCTCTAGGTCAGAAAGGACCAGTTGGGAATTTTGTATGCTTTGACCTGAAACCCTACAGGGACATCCCACTCTTCTGTAAGCAACACAGACCAGGCCACTCACGCCCGGTGTGGATCCAACCCTTCTCTAGTATCCTCGGCAGTGACTCTCTTTTCTTTGCTCTTTGTACATGTTTATTTTCAAGAAATGAAATGGGATTGGTTCTACAGACCTATCATGATTGCTCCATTTCTTTGTCCTGTCTTCTATTTCACATTTTCTCTAATGGTGTCAGTGGTGTGCTAGGGCTGGTTCATAAGAGCTCATTGTTCAGTGTGCAGGAAGTTTGTGAGCTGGTGTTAAACAGAGCCATTCATTAAAACAGAATTATATAAACTTATTAAAATGATGAGTGTAGAAACAAAGGCCATAAACACTCCAAACTCAATGCCTCCTAGTGATTTCTCTGCATTTTCCTGTTGTCTGCGCTCTTGAGGTTATTTATGTTGATTCTCTCTGCAAGTGGAAATCCTTTATGATGGTGAGCTGCTGTCCATCTCTTCCCAAATCCACATTCGGTCATCTCACATTGGGTAGCTTGAAATCTACTGTGGTGGGAATATTTACACCAAGGAAATCGGTAGGACCCACATATCAGAATTCTCCCGCTGAGTCAGTTGTTAAACATTGACTTGCACGCCACTGATGTCTCCTCCTCATACTGTATCCTGACCCATGGCTCAGGACCTGAGAACTTCCTTCCCCTGCCCTAAGCTGTGGACAATCAGGGCAGGGTCTAATCACCTTGTTTGGGTTTCCCCTCCCCGTAGGACTGTGCTTCATCGAATCTGTGTTTGAGGGCGAAGGCTCAGCGACCTTGATGTCTGCCAACTACCCGTCGAGCTTCCCTGAGGACGAGCTCATGACATGGCAGTTTGTCATCCCTGCGCACCTGCGTGCCAGCGTCTCCTTCCTCCAGTTCAATAACTCCAACTGTGCAAAGAAGGAGGAACGTGTTGAGTACTACATCCCCGGCTCCACCACCAACCCTGAGGTGTTCAAGCTGGCGGACAAGCAGCCCGGGAACATGGCTGGGAACTTCAACCTCTCTCTGCAAGGCTGTGACCAAGATGCCCAAAATCCAGGGATCCTCCGGCTCAAGTTTCAAGTTTTGGTCCAATGTCCACAAAATGAAAGCAGTGAGTGAGCCCACCTTCCTTTCCCCTCTTCCTCCAGCGCCTTCTTTCCTTCCTGTTTCTCAGCTGTGGCTTCTGGACCATTTGGACCCTGGACCCTGGGAGAGTTGCAGGAAGTATGTTGCTAGGCAGCAAGGCAGGCTCATTGGTGAAGGCATGGCATGGCCAGCCATTGAAACACAATAAGAATCCAGAAGGCAAACTTACATTCAGGGTGCTAGGTTGTTTCTGTTGTTGTTTTTGTTTTGTTAATCCTTACTCAATATTTTTTTATTGCTTTGTTTTTAGAGAGAGTGGGAGGGAGGGAGGAAGAACGGGGTGCGGGGGAGAGAGACATTGATGTGAGAGAGACACACTGAATGGTTGCCTCCTGCATGCACCCCAACCAGGGCTGGAAATCAAACCCCAGGCCCCGTGGTACACAGGCCAATGCTCTAACCACTTAGCACACCAGCCAGGGCTGCTGAGTTGCTTTTAATGAAGGCATTGGAAGGTTACCCTCTAGACAGCATGTCTTGACCCTATACTGGGAGACTCGATGTCCCCACACCATCAGCAATCATAATGATCGCTAACACTGTTGAGCACTCCACACTGCATTAAGCCCAGTGCTTATATGTACCAGCTAATCCTTATTACAACCCAGTAGGGGCGGCAGGAATTATCTTCATTTACTGGTGAGGAACCAGAAGGTTCAGACAGGTTGTGGAATGAGGCTCACATCACACAGCTGGTCGGGAGCCGAGCGAGCTCAGCACCCAGAGCCTGTGCTGTGAGCCACACTGAGCCCCAGGTAGGTGGGTGAGCATGAGGTTATGCTTCATCCCACACATGATTACTCAGATGCCTTGAAACTAAAGAAGGGAAGTCGGGGCCAGAACGAGGGTGAGGCGAAGTGCTCAGGATGCAGCGTTAAGGAGGCGCCCACTCCGAGGGGCTCCCTGTTATAGAGGCGTAAGTACAGGTCAGCCCCCAAGAGCGAATGCCTCCTTAAGTGGTGCATCTTGAGCCCTGGGCCCCTCACCTGCCTCACCTGAGTCCTGGTCCTGAGGGTTGTGGTGTGGACTTGGAGATCATGTACAAGACGAGGTCAGCATGGTGGGGGCTTATCTGTGAACCAGAATCTCTGAAGGAGTGAGTTGTGGCAAGTGGACCGGGCATTTCTTACCTGCTGAGAATGGGTTCTGTCCAGAGGGCTGGCTCTCAGCTTGTTTTTCTGATTTACTTCTGGGAAGTAGGCACAGCCAGGCAGAAAAATTAAGTGGGGGTGGAGAGTGGCGTGCTGTTCCTGTTTGTGAGGGAGACGCATCGATTGGTTGCCTCCCCGACCGGGCCAGGTATCCGGCCTGCAACCCAGGTGCATGTCCTTGAATGGAATCGAAACCATGACCCTTCAGTCCGTGGGCCAACACTCTGATCACTGGCTAGGGCGCTGTTTGTTTTTATAGGGCCGATAAACATCTGAAAAGTAACCCTGGAGGAGCCACTCAAGAGGTTGCCTTAGGAATGCCCCTTGGCACCCACCTGGGGCCTGACTCTGCCATATCTTGACCCCAGATTCCTTCTAATTCACAATAATTATGTAAAAGATGTAACTTTATGTATTTGAGTGTGTGTGTGTGTGTGTTCATTGACACACTTTGGAGTTACACTGTCATATTTAATGCTGGAACCGCCACGAAAGGATTTGGAATGGAGTGGGTTTGAGTTTCAGAAGACGGACAGATTAGTTTATCATCTTAGGACGAAGTGCTGCTGATTAATTCTGTGTCCTGCAAAATCAGCTGGGCTGACTTCTAAAACTAACCAAACAGTGAACATGCTACAACCAGCATAAAGAGTGTTTAGCTGCCGTGTGGAGGTGTTTCGCCTTAAAGTGGGGTTTTCATTTTCCTAGAGGACTGCGTGACCTTGACCAGCAGGAATATCTCTGGGGATAAAATTAGGCTGGGCTGGACTCATGAAGATCTCCAGTTTCTACATGGTTCCATCTGGATCCTTTTCATCCTGATGTGGGCCCTACGTTTTAAGAGGTTGCCCGCGGCAGCCAGTCCTGGGCACCCACTCGTGTGTCTGATCCCTTCTTAATTAATATGTGTGAGCAGCTGCTTGCAGGCAGCATAGCCCAGTGATTAAGACTGCCGCCTCCAAATCTGGCCTGTGTGGATTTGCACCTGGTTCCCCTACTTATTGTGTGACCATGGATGGGCAAGTGTCTCTTTTTTAAAAATATATTTTTATTCATTTCAGAGAGGAACGAGGGGGAGGGGGTGGGTGCAGCGGGGAGAGAGAGAGAGAGAAATATCAGTGTTGAGAGAGGACCATTGATCAGCTAGCTAAGTCCTACACTGGGGATCGAGCCTGAAACCTAGGCATGTGCCCTGACATGGAATTGAACCGTGAACTCCTGGTTCATAGGTCAATGCTCAACCGCTGAAGCCACGCCAGCTGGGCAAGTCTCTTAACCTCCGTGTAACTCGATTTCTCATTTTGAAATGCAGCTCAGAGTCCTCCCCCACAGGGCTCGTGAGGACGGAGGGAGGCGGCACGGTGCATCTTCAGCTCGTGCTCGGGGAGTCTGGATTGATCCTGGCGGAGCCAGCACATCCTGGGGCCTCAGGCTTGCTCCCATGGGGCCCATTTTCATTTTAAAGAAAGAAATCTCTGTAGATGCCACAGAAATGCTGAGGGGCCTTTATGTAGCTTCAGTCAATAACCCAGCCCCCTCAGAGGTTCCTGGAGTCAATAAGTATCCAGTAGTGAGATGCTGTCCTTTTGTGTGTGGGGTTGTCTTTCAAACTGAAAGGCTCTGATTTTTTTTGCATGCGGGAAACACCCACAGTGTTGTAGAAAGATGACGAGAGTCTTCTGTGGTGGGAAACCGATTCAGATCGCAGGTCTGCCCTCTATGACCTGAGACACCCTGAGCAGGTCGATGCATCCTCTCCGGGGCCTCCCCTTTCGGCTGTCAGTTGACAGCCACACCTCTCCTCCCTGCCCTCCCTTTTGTGAGGGGGGGATAAGGCCAAAATACACAGAAGACACAGTCACAGTACGTCTTGTCTTTCCTTTAGATTGGTGAGTGTTAAAAATGTGACATTTCCATTTAAAACGCCCCGTCTCTGCACATTTCCATCCCGCTCTGCCTGCTGATGCCACTCGTGAGACCATTCCTTAGGCAGCGTGGCAATGTGCTGTGTCTGCCCCGCCCCTCCAGTTATCTGGAGATCCCACCAGAATCGGTGTGGAAAGAGGACGCGTTAAGTGACTAATGAACGCGAGGCATCTGCACATGAGGAAGGGGGAAGCAGCGCGTTACTGACACGCCTGCGGTGGAAGGCCTGTCCGGCCCCAGAATCAGGATGCTTTTTTCTCAACGAACCGCACTGTTTCGGCTCAACTGCCGGGAGTCTCGTTGCTGCGCACCTGGTTATGATAGAGTAACGATCGAAGGAAACGTAACTGTTACCACCACAGTTCCGTTTCCCACCCACCGCCCACCGGAATGGCTGAACTAACAGAGGCTGGGGCACCACCCGAGGGTAAGGGTGCTGTCGTGAGTGTCAAACGGTGCGGCCACCTAGAACCCTCTGGTGGTTTCTTACAGAGTTAAGCCTGTGCCTTCCTACCTCTGACCCAGGCATTTCGCTCCTCCATGTTCACCCAAGAAGTGGCACGACACATCCACTCCCAGACTTGCAGAGGCAGAGATCCAGTAGTCTCAGAAAAATCACAAACGGGAAACAACCTCCCTCTCCATCAGTAGGAGAAAAGGGGTAAAGGAATGAATGTGGCAAACTGCGGTCCGCGCTCTTTCCTTTTAAATTTCGTTCCGACGTGTGGTGATGCTGCCTGACGGATCACGCTTCCCGCATTCCCCAGGCATGAGAGGTTTTGTGTGAATCTTTGCCCGTTTCACGGGTAGCCGCTGCCCGGTTTTTCACGCCTGTCTTGTGTGTGCGGTTCCAGATGTAACCTACGAGGTTGACTTGAGTCACGAGCGGGCCATGTCGATCACCATCGAGCCGAGGCCCGTGAAGCTGAGCCGCCGGTTTGTCCCCGGCTGCTTTGTGTGTCTGGAGTCTCGGACCTGCAGCACCAACCTCACCCTGGCACACGGCTCCAAGCACAGGATCTCCTTCCTCTGTGACGACCTGACGCGCCTGTGGATGAACGTCGAGAAAACCATAAGTACGCCCGTGGTCGGTGCGCTCCCCCCCCTCCCCCGCCCCCAGGCCGCGGGCACCTCTCCGCATCCTGCCCTGTCTTCTTGGCGGGGTCCACGGGGTAGGGTGTAAATAGTATGACCAGAAATGTCCTTCCACGGTGCCGGGCGAGCAAGGGCCACCGGGAAGCAAACCAGGAGGTGGAGACCTAACCTCCCCTGGGACCAGCTGCCTCCGCTGGAACGTGCATCCTTTGGAGGGGCCGTGTGTGACCCGTGTCCCTGCTCACGTCTCCTCAGACTCCCTCTGTGAAGCCCCCTCCTGGACGTGGCTTTCCCCGTCCTCTCCCCCTGCACGCACCCTGCTTCCACGCTCACTGCCCGCTTGTGGTCTCCCACATGAGACTCCGAGTCTTGAGGTCAAGAACTTTGGTTTGTCTCTTTTTTGTTGTTATTAATCCTCACCCGAGGATATTTTTTCCGTGGATTTTTAGAGAGAGTGGAAGGAAAGGGTAGACACAAAGAGAAGCATCCATGTGAGAGAGAGAGAGACACATCTATTGGTTGCCTCCCACACATGCCCCACCACTGGGGCTGGGGATCAAGCCTGCAACTGGACTGGAATCGAACCTGTGTGTGACCCTTCAGACGCTCTTCCTCTGAGCCAAACCGGCTAGGGCTATTGCATTTTATCCCTTTAGCCCCTAGCAGAGCTGGCCATGTGCTAGTCACGTAGTAAATGTGTGGTGAAGATGGGGCAGCCAGACCCATAGTCACCTCCCTGAGGGGCCCCCATGATCTGTGGCGTGGATGCTCTCAGAGTCTCTGCGGGTGCAGGAGCCGGGGCCACCCCGTAGGAAGTGGAAGCGCTGGAATGCCAGCTGAGAACCCCAGCTCCACGCCTTGCTGTCACCACTGCACAGAGCTGCCGCCCATAGACGGGGACACTGGGCAACAGGCCTGGGCGAGGAGACCTGTGCCCTGCCCACCTGACACTTAGCATCTGAGACACAGAGGTGACAACCTGACAAACAAGAAGAAAAAGTTCAACCCTAAAAACTCCCAGAAAGGTTGTCTGCCAGGTTAGGAAGAATGTGAGAGAGCAGGGCGGGGAGCTAGAAAGGGAGCCTCAGGAGCCGGAGTGGGGGACAGCGCGGGAGGAAGGACCAAAGGGAAAAGCCAGGAAGCCTGGGGCTGACTTGAAAGCTGGAAGGATGCTCTTCCTGCCTCCTCCCGGCCTGGGTACCACGAGCCCCTCTTTTCCAGGCTGCATGGACCACCGGTACTGCCACAGGAGGTCCTACTCCCTCCAGGTGCCCAGGGACATCCTCCAGCTGCCCGTGCAGCTGCACGACTTCTCCTGGAAGCTGCTGGTGCCCAAGGACAGGCTCAGCCTGGCACTGGTGCCGGCCCAGAAGCTGCAGCAGCACACGCAGGAGCGGTTCTGCAACACCAGCTTCAGCTACCTGGTGGCCGGCGCTGGCCCAGGCCAGGACCTCTACTTCGGCTCCTTCTGTGCCGGCGGCTCCATCGAGCAGATCCAGGTGAAGCAGAACGTCTTGGTGACCCTGCGCACCTTCGCCCCCAGCTTCCAGCAGGAGCTCTCCAGGCAGGCCCTGACCGTGACCTTCATACCCTACTTCAAAGGTGAGGGCGTCTTTCACCTTCTTCCGTCTCCAGGCCTTTCTCGTGCGGGCATTTCTCTTATTTTGCTTTTGTGATCATCTTACTCCAGTTGTCAAACTGAGGAGGACAAATAGCTGAATGGGCTGGTCCTCACACCAGACATTGGAGTCCTGATCCTGACTCCACCATTAGCCTGGAGTGGAAAATTCCAAGGCCCTGTGACAGGGGAGGTGAGGGTTGATGGTGGCAAAACATATAATCAGATCCGAGTCTTTGTTGGAAGCGGGCAGAGCATAAGTTAGAACCAAGCACATATTCCCGAGTCCTGGATTTTTAAGGTGGTAACCTAAAAACCCTTATGCGGGCATTTTTATGTTTCTGATTTGAGAATTTGGAATGCAGCATGGAGAGCGCTGAAAAGGAATGCTGGGAGAGAGAATGATCTAGAACTCCAGGGTCCCGTTTTCCTGGAAGGAGTACAGTGAGCTTCAGTGTCCCAGGCAGGAAATGAGGTCGAAATCTGTCATGAAGGTGACTCTAGGACTCTGCGTGGCTGGTTTTAAAAGTCACAGTCACCATCACAAATTGCCCAACGTGAGAGGCAATTGGAATATTGACCACGGGCTTTCTCTGAGGTTTACTTCACACGTTAGTTCTCAGGCATGAGTGTGAGGAAGAAGAACCTGTGGCCATAAGATTAAGGTCATTCTAGGTTGCTGGAGATCTTTTAAGATTATCAGAGAAACTCCTTCCGGAGAGTTTGTGACAGTAACACACTCGTCAGTGTGGACCGTGTGGGTTTATCTCCCCTGGGGATCAGGAGTTGATGTATCAGAGGCACTTTCTGCTTTGCAATTCCAGAAATCTTCTGAAGACCTGATGGGTTTTTTTGTTTTGTTTTGTGATTGATTTTTAGAGGGAGGGGAAGGGAGAGAGAAACATCGATGTGAGAGAGAAACATCGACCGGTTGCCTCCTTGCACAAGCCCCCGGTGGGGATCGAACACACAACCTAGGCACGTGCCCTGACAGGGAATGGAACCCACAACCTTTTTGGTATACGGGATGGCGCTCCAACCAACTGAGCCATCCAGCCAGGGCCAGGACTTGAGGTTTTAATCTCAGGAACAGAAATCGGTTTATACCCATCCCACCGTGGGGCACAGGGGAATGTTAGCGATGTTGAGGGCATTCCTGAAAGGAAGCCGAGATAACCACCGGTTTGGCAAACTGGCCTGTTTCTTGTTTGTTGGTTTTGTTGTTGTTTTTCCCCCAAAAAACCTGAGCACCTGATGTGACTGAGACTCTAATCTTGTGCTGACCAATGGGTCGCCTGTGGCAACTTAAATGTAAATTAATAGTAAAGGACGTTTGAAATGTGGTTCCTCCGTCACACCGAGCACGTGTCAGGTCTTCAGCAGACACGTGTGGCCGTGGCTACTCCATTGGACGGTGCCGATGAAGAACAGAAAGCTCTGTCAGACAGCTCTGGTCGTGACACTTGACCATCTTCTCCGCTGCCGCGACTTCTTCTCTCCCTTCCGATGGAAACGTCTGTGTTCCTTCTCTTCCCTTCCCTGCAGAGGAAGGTGTTTTCACGGTGACCCCGGATATGAAAAGCAAGGTCTACCTGATGACCCCTAACTGGGAGCGGGGCCTGCCGTCCCTGGCCTCGGTGTCCTGGAACATCAGCGTGCCCAGCGACCAGGTGGCCTACCTGACCTTCCTGAAGGAGCGGACCGGCCTGGTATGCCAGACGGGGCGCGCGTTCATGATCATCCAGGAGCAGCGGACCAAGGCCGAGCAGATCTTCAGCCTGGAGGAGGTGCTCCCCAGGTCCAGCTCCCACCATCACAGCTTCTGGGTCAACATCTCCAACTGCAGCCCTGTGAGTGGCAAGCAGCTGGACCTGCTCTTCCAGGTGTCACTTACCTGGAAAACGCTCGGTAAGGGCCTTTGAGGTTTTTTCGGGATGGTAACGGAGAGCAAATTGGTGGCTGAGGGGGAAGGAGCAAGCCTGGGAGGTGAGTCAGAAAACGTAGTTTTGAGCCCTGGCTGTCCATGTATCCGTCAGCTATTGCGTCAGTAATGCTGCATAACAAAACACCCCGGGACTCAGTGGCTTAAAAACGGCCATTATTATTGCTCAGATGGTGGCTGGGCAACTCTGATCCAAGCTGGACTTAGGCACCCGTGGGCAGCATGTGGGTACAGGGGGCGAAGGCATGGGTGGCGGTCATCTTTGGAGGCTATGTACTCAAGTCCATCACAGACCTGACCCCACACGCCTCCCCTTCTCTCTCCCCTGTGTCTCTGCTCACAGACATGACTGTCATCCTCATCGCCGTGGTGGGAGGGGGTGCCTTGCTGCTGTTTGCCCTCGGACTCATCATTTGCCTTGTGAGAAAGAAGTAGGTGGAATTTCTCTGTCTTCAGCTGATCTGACGGCCCCTTAGATCACAGTGACCTAGCACTAATCATGGACCTTTTTGCTTCCTTCCCATTTCCCTCCCAAAGATCAATGTTAAATTATATTGCCAGATAGGAAGTATACTTAGAGGGGAAAATTATCCCATACCTAGAGTGTGTGTGTGTGTGTGTTGGCGGGGGGGGGGGGGGGGGGGGGCGGGGAAGGACAGGACAAAAAGCCAAAATACAGGTGTTGTGACATATGAGCCTGCAGTTGTTTTTTTGTTTGTTTGCTTTGTTTTGTTTTTAATATATTTTACTGATTTTTTTATAGAGAGGAAGGGAGAGGGATAGTTAGAAACATCGATGAGAGAGAAACATCAATCAGCTGCCTCCTGCACGCCCCCTACTGGGGGATGTGCCCGCAACCCAGGTACATGCCCTTGACCGGAATCGAACCTGGGACCTTTCAGTCTGCAGGCTGACGCTCTATCCACTGAGCCACACCGGTTTCGGCTGGTCCTTTTAAATATTCACTGAGAACAGTAGTTTTAGGTTCAAATACTAAGCGATTTGTGGGACGTGGGGGAGACACAGTCTCTTCTCCGGCAGCCCAGGGGGTGCAGGGATCTGAGTTCCAGCAGGGATGGGCAATGGTGCACATCTAAGACCGCTTTCTTCCTGACTTCTGTCTTGGTCCCTCTCTCAGTAGGAAAAAGAAGATGAGCAAGGGTCCAGCCGTAGGTATCTACAATGGCAACATCAATACCCAGATACCGATGCAGCCAAAAAAGTTTCCGAACGTACAAAAGGACGGTGATGCCCACGTGTATGCCGTCATTGATGACACCATGGTGTACGGGCATCTGCTGCAGGATTCCAACGGGTCCTTCATCCAGCCCGAGGTGGACACCTACCGGCCCTTCCAGGGCCCCACACAGGACTGTCCTCCCTCCTTCCTCATCCCATGTTCCAAGGTCCCAACTGTAAAGTTGACCACAAACGAGTCATCCCCTGGCTTCAATCCTGAGTCTGACAGTGAACCGTACACCTTCTCCCATCCCAGCAAGCAGCACGGAAGTGACGGGAACACAGATATTCCCTTGCTGGATGCCCACGAGCCAGCAGAGACTGGGGAATAACTGGGACCCATGCCAAAGACTTTGCATAAAGCAGGGCACTGAGATGCCCTGTAGGGTGCTCACCAGAAATCCTAAAGAAGAGGAATTGTATGGAAGGAACAGCAGGAGGTTTTCCTGGGCACCACCAACTTCTGATTTCCAAGTGGACTCATTCCGATGATGAAGACATTGAAAATGATGAATTCTGGTCTGGATACAGTCATCATGGCTCATGTCCTTCTAAACTCAGGTTGGGTTAGAAACCAGCCGGTAATGAGAGAGAAGTGTGAGCCACCCCAGTACAGGGTTGCAACAAGCCCCGGATTGGGGTTTGGACCTCTTTGTGAGGCGGGGGCATTCTTCTGCCTACACACCATCCTGACACAGCAGGAGAGACTACAAAATGATCCAGCCCACAGGTGTGCTTTGTTTAGCCAACAGAATCTTTTTTCAGAATTGATTATTAACATTTAAAATGATACAGTGTTTACATAGCAATCCAGATCCTTAAACCTGGCCATGCTGGAGCTCACAGTCTCACCCAGCAATGGCTGCATTGAGAAACAGCTCCACGTTAGCTGGGGCATCTGGTCTACCAGCTCAACACAGTTCCCACCACTCCCTGTCGCCTCCCACACTGAGGCTCATTGTCTGTTTCCATCGATCCGCTTCCCCGCAGAGTTGCTTCTCTCATCACGAAAGGAAACGTTTGGGACCTGTATCTCGTATTACATGAGAAGACAGGCCTCGAGGCTGGCGTGTGTTTCAGGAACGTTTTCTTACTCACAGGCCACACCCCTCATTTACTGTAATTGCCAGCCCGGCTCCTGTGGGTGTCTGCCTTTGCGGTCCCCTGCCCTCACCTGGGAGGACACAGAGTGTGCTACGGCTTGTCAGCACAGTCCCAGGTCCAGCATTCCTGGGGCAGAACCTCCTTTGCAAAGTGAGTGCACTTCGTCAAGTTCAGTGAATTCACCTTGGACTTGTTCGAGCCGCAGCTGGACTTGTTCATGTGCTACTTTGCCTCATGAAAAGGAGTTCTGCACTCTCCTCTGCGGTGTGTGTCCTGAGGCCTCTTGAACTCTTTCCAAAAGGAAGAGTTTGTTGTGTGTGTGTGTGTTTCATTGTGCCCTCAGCGCTACTCGGCCTATGGCACCTTTCTCTTCTGAAAGGCTGGCTCCTGCGCAGTCCCCCGTCCCCCGTGTCCTCCCCCCGAACCTCCCAGCCCAGGCCTCCCAACCCGAGATGCCGACAGTCCCTGTCATGAAAGGCCGGAGCAAAGCTGTGGTGTCCTTCCCTCCACTGAAATCGCATCATTGTTTAAAATCACCCGTGGAGCCCTGGCATTCCCTACCTTCCCTTGCCTCCTGGTGCGCTGGGTTGGTGCTCTGCCTTCTGTCCCAAAGTGTGGCTGGCTGTCTTTGGTGTGGTTGTCATCACACACATCCCCTTGAATGACAAGGATCCCACGTGGCCATTTACTTCTAACCGAGAGCTCCACACTGCAGGCCGACTCGCTGTCCTCCGAGACCTTGGGTGGATCGCACGTGTTCTGAAGATACACCTCCTGGAAGGTGCCCGCCTGACGTACTCATGGCTCCTTAAACCCCAATGCTTAACTGGGAATAATTTATTTGTTATAGATACTTTTTAAGTAGCATTTTATTTCCTACACTTTTTTAAATAAACAAATGAACAACAAAAAGGACGTCAGGTTGTTTAAATGCTTTGGCTCTTTTGTCCCTGGTTCAGCGGAGGCCTTGAATTTCCCTGGTTCCCTGGGGCAGGCTCACATGGGCTCAGCAGATGCCGGTACAGGAAGCTGGGCTGTGGCTGCCTGTGGGTCACTCAGAGGCCAGAGCCTGTCCCGTCCTGTTCTTGTTGAGGCCACTGTGAGCCGCTCTGTGTGGCCACTCCCCATACCTGACCCCCCCCGCCCCCCCATAGAGGCCTGGGACCACCCTCAGCACTAACTGCACTTGAGCTGTAAGCCCGGCGCAGGTCACCAGCCACCAGAGCAGAAGTAAAGGGAGGGTGATGGGAGAGGGGAGCTCCAACTGAGCCCCCACCACCCACCATGCCCTGGGAGAGGAGAATGGATGTTGCTGTATGACCACCCCAAATCTTAGCTCATAAATGTGATGTGAGCTAAGGTTCCTCATCCTTGGACCGCGTGAAGGGGCTTCACAGCGTGGTGGCTGGCTTCTAAGAGTGAGTGTTCCCAGCTTTAGGGAGTCGGAGCTGCAGGTATTTAGTCTATGGGGTATTTAGTCTATGGGGTCTTTAGTCTGTGGGCGCATCCATCAGCCCGCCCAGACTTAATGGGAGGAAGCAAAGCCACCACATCTCGGTGGGAGAAGGGTGAAAGAATTTGCTGCTGCCTTTCTTTAAAATTAATTTTTAAATGTTTTTATTGATTTTGGAGAGGGGGAGAGAGAAATATCAATGATGAGAGAGAATCGATTGGCTGCCTCTGCACGCCCCACCCACACTGGGGATCGCAAGCCCACAACCCAGGCATGTGCCCTGACCGGGACTCAAACCATGACCTCCTGGTTCATAGGTCGACCCTCAATCACTGAGCCACGCCGCTGGGCTGCAGCCACCTTTTAATACACTGTAGCGGGGCTGGGACGATCAGAGCCCAGTGTCCAAGGCCTTGGGTAGCCCTGACCATGTTCACCTCTGGGCCACATCCCCCCCTCTTACTGCCCCTTGTCCCGGATCCTGTACTTGATCCCCAAGCTTCCGTCTTTGAGCTTCTGGGCTTTGCCCCATGGGGTTCCACTAACGCTACACATCCTAGCTGATAGCTACCTGGGTGCCAGCCATACATTTTCACTGCCTGGAGGGTTTCCCACTCACGTCCCCCATGTACCCCCACCTGTGCCACCTCTGTGCCCTCTCTGGGCTTTGTGGAGGCAGCTCCTCCCCAGGTCAGGAGTGTGCGCTGCCCAACCTCTCCCCAGCCTCTCCTGCCTTCGGACCATGCCTCTGAGGGACTCCTGCTCCCAAGAAGAGGGGATCATATTTTACACCTGCGAGGTTTCCTTTCTGTCCAAACGTGTCACATCAAAGTACACTCAGCCAAGCAAATAGTTCCCCGCCCCAGGGCCAGCTGCTGTCTGTTTGGGGGTCCCCCGGGCTGCTTTGGGGCTTCAGAGGTGCTGATGAAGAAATGAGACGGTGTGAGACTCCATCTCAGCCCCGCTGGTCCCCTCCTTGCCTCTGGCCGATCCTGTGAGTTACAAGGTGGAGCCCCTATAGCCTCTTCCCCAGCCTGGGAGTGTTCACCAAAACAGAGTAATAAGGAGCAAAGTGCGTTTATTGGAGTAAAGGTCTGTGCTCTGAAGAGAACAAAAAGCGGTTTTATAAAGGCAAACTCCGCAGTGTGGTTTCCAAGCTCGTGCCTTTCCCGCCCCCCCCTCATCTTTCCCCACAGGCGGCCTCTCCTAAACGCTGAGGGTTCCCGGGAGACTTGCAACCAGGGAGCAATGGGCAGCAGCAGCAGCTCGCCCCAGGCTAAACCCATGAACCTGACCCCAAGGGCCCCTTTTCCTCTGGCTTCCCATGAGCCAAAGCAGCCTCGTCTCGCTCCTGTTGCTGCTTCTATCCTAAGCCCTTCCTTGCTTCACTGTCCCCAGCTTTAATGAATTTACTCTCAAAGTCACCTGGATTTGAGTTGGCACCTCTCTCCTGTACAAGGTCAGGAACCCACACACCACCTGCCAGCCATAAGCAGGCCTGTTCCACACGCACGGGTCCCCTTGCCAGTAACGAAGGGACCGGACTCTGCTTGTACCTTAATCCTAGGGACTGGGGTGGTGAGGGTCCAGCTGCTCCCTGGAGCTCAGGGAGAAATGCCCGCCTGTGGGAAGGGCTACTCAGAAAATCATTTTATGGTCGTTATGTAATTTGAGGGAGAAATACATTTTTAGCCATAATCCCATGTCTACAGCCCCCTGGGGATGAGTGGAGGAGCCACTCTGCCTCCGGCTTGGGCTCAGCAGGGATTTTGGACCTAGGCTGGCTCCCTGGGTCTCAGGAGACCAGCAGGGGCCAATCCTATTAGCAATCCTTTCTTTTCACACAGCACTAATTGCTTGGCTGCCAGCCACCCGCAGGGCCACCCTTAGCCGTTGGGAGCTGGTTTGCAGGCTGAGCACTGGAGGCAGAATCCTTTGCTATTTCTGGGCTAAGTCTCTTTCCCCACCTTCCACCTCAGGACCGCCCTTCAACCCTCTACCAGCACTGCTCCCCCATCCCACCCACACCCCTGGGGGCTGCAGCCACCCAGGGCCAGCCTGCAGGCTAATTGCCATGAGTCTTCGATCTTAATAATTGTCACCTAATATACCTTCTTTATTTTTTAAATATATTTTTATTGATTTCAGAGAGGAAGGGAGAGGGAGAGATAGAAACATCAATGATGAGAGAGAATCATTGATCGGCTGCCTCCTGCACACCCCACACTGGGGATCCAGCCTGCAACTTGGGTGTGTGCCCTGACCTGGAATTGAACTGTGACCTCCTGGTTCATAGGTCAACACTCAACCACTGAGCCACACCTGCCGGCTGGGCTATGCCTTTTCTTTTGCGTTTAGGGTGCAAGTCTCCCGGGGACCCTCAGCAAGACAAATATCTCGGTCCCACAGGGAGCATTGTGCCTGGCATGTATCAACTCAACAAATTCTAAATTGAGTTGGTCCTTATAACCGCCCCCTAGAAATAGTACAGCAGGATGTAGCTTTCTTCTTTCCGTTTAAATCATGAAACACAAAGAATGTGTGACTTCTGCCTAAGGCCCTGCAGCAAGAACCCGGCAGGCTGATGGGGCCGACTCCAGCCTCCTGCTTCCCAAAGTGAGTTGATGAGGCGTTGCTGTGGCTGCTGACCTTTCACTCAGGTGTTTTGTGCTCCCAATGGCACCGGCCCCCAGAGCTTTAGGGCAGCTTCTCTAGGACCTTAGTGTAGGGATTACTAGGACTCAGGATCAGGCCTGTTCCCCCTCTTTTGCTTAGACGCTCCTCCTATAAGGAAAATCACCAATGAGTCAAAAAAGCTCAATCTAAAGTTACCAGAGGAGAATGAATCAGTTTTGATTGTGAGAGCCCCAATTTCCCGGAAAGCTGAACACTCTTGAGCAACGGGTCTTTCCTTTTCATAAAGACACTCACTGGGACCCACAAAAGGGAGGCCGCCCCTGTGGCCCGGCCCACGTCACAAATCTTAAACCTAAGCCAGCCTGCACTTACGGGAAACGCCTCATTGTGGAGGAAACCTGGGATACCCCCGTCATAATCCTCCAACTCAGCATTAGCTAGCTCACCTTCCCCCAGAAAACAGGACCTGCTGGCCCTGTAAGGAAATCCCCACCTCCTAGCCAACATGCCCTGTTTCCACGGGGCCTCTCCAGCACAGCACGCTGGAAAACTCGTTCCTGCCGAATCCCTCGGGAAGAGTCCTCTACTGCTAATGAGCCGCCATCCTCCCCAGTCCCTGGATTGTTTTCCCCTGAGGAAAGGACATCAAACTTGTTACTAAATTGTACTAATTTTGTCACTGGCTAACACCAAAGAGGGAGCTGCAAGAAATAACTCGTCTGTCAGACTGGACTGAGGAGAAGCCTGGGGGCAGAGAGGATCCCTATGACAACAAGTGCCATCAGCGGCAACAGCTCGACGGGCCCCTGTCCCTTCTGTCCGATCAGGCTTCCTTAGTATTTTGCAGGAGTACGATCCATCCCGTTAGGGGAAATGATCCAAAACCTGAAGGCTAGGCAAAAAGACAGACGATGTCCTCTCCGAGTCTCCCAGAGCATCCTCTAACCAGCTCCCTTCCAGCCATGTCAGAGCTCGAGGGACATGGGACCTTTGGTGGACTTACCATTGATGGGGACCTAGACGCCGTCAGGGTAGATGTTCTTTTGTGGAAAATTGACAAGTTGCAAATGATTTTGTCAGATAGAGATGCAAATGAGCTCTGTCCCACAGGAAAGAGAATATGGTTTTACTGCTTGGAGGACATGAGCCTATTTTGTGTCTTAACTTTGCCCTCTTATTCTACCATCATTTTCCCCTCTGGGTATACTTTTACTATAGATTATGATCTTCAGAAAAACAAATAAGTCCTGCGGGCTAAGTGTTTTTTTCTAAAACAAGCTACTGCCTTCAAGAGAGAGAGAACAACGTGATTCCGAAGCGCTCAGTAATTCTGCTCCCCATGGTCACCCACTCAGAGCTCCGCACACTGTTGCCGGGAAGGAATGGAACAGAAGAAGATGTCACTGGCGGTGGGCTGCAGGAGACACAGCAGGAACTTCCCCCTCCTGTTGGAAGGACAATCTGTTCCAAAGAAAGGATTGGAGGGAGGGGAGAAAACCAAGACCAGCTCAGGCAAGGACTGGGGACACTGAGGGAAGAAGGACGCCCCCATGTGGGGCATCCCCCAAAGGTTTAAACACAGTCTTGTCTCCTCATCCAGCAGCGGAGGCCGAGTCCGTTCAACTGGGGCCGTGCTAGCTGAAGACCTGCTTACCCTCCAGCACTAGCGTGTCAGCCCTCTGAATGCAGGGACCTGGCCTCGGTGTCCTGTGTGTCCCCAGCACAGTCAGACACTGGGATGCTAAGGGGAGATGCCTACACGGAACACCCAGTCTGTTGAGGACTGGCCACATGGGGACGTGAGGGAACTTTGTGGGTGATGGAAATGTTCTGTGTCGTGATGGAGGTGGTAGGTTCTCTTGGGGGTAGACCTTTGTCAAAACTGGTCAACTGTACACTGAGAATGGGTGCATTTTCTTGTATGTAAATTACACCTCAATAAAACGGATAGAAGAAGAAGAAAACACTAATCAGGATTTAGACCTTTGTCAAAACTGGTCAACTGTACACTGAGAATGGGTGCATTTTCTTGTATGTAAATTACACCTCAATAAAACGGATAGAAGAAGAAGAAAACACTAATCAGGATTTCCTGTGTTTTTTAAATAGTCTGATTCATTCATTCTGAGAAGTGACTGGTTTGCAGAGACTAGACTTTGATCCCCTGCCATTTTCAGTTTCTATTGGAAATGCAAGCACTGATCAAAGCAAATGCTCCAGGATACCAGCGGAGGCAGAGGCCATTCCTCACAGCATCACCGTCAAGAACAAAAGGTAACATGGATTCATACTTCGGTATCAACTGACCAACTGCCCCCTTCATTTCAACGGGCAAAAAGAAAGGCTTGTGAAAATTTAGATGCAGAAAGAATGTTAAAGGTTATCTAGTGACCGCTTCACAGATGCGGAAACTGAGGCCCAGCTGAAGAAAGGATGGTGGGGAAATGTGTACGTCAGAGGTGATCCTTACAGTCAGGGGTTAGATCTTTCCAGAGATCTTCCTCGCCAGCTCTTGAAAGGGCAACCCAGTGAAATTTCTGCCCATAATCTCTTTGAGAAACACTGGCAACAGAGATACTTCCAAATAGTGTCTAGTGTCAAGTCACTCTGGTATGCCCGGGATGCAGTTGTGTTTTCAATTATGTTTCCTATAAATAACATGGATAACAAGCTCCTTTAATCAAGTCTTTGTCTTTGGTGTTTAAAACACAGTCATTCTGATTTATTTCCTCCAGGCCGGGGACATTGATTTTTAAGAGAAAAATTTACACTTGCTGCACACGCTGCAAGCACAGACTTCTTGCACAGATAGAACAAGATGTTTCTGTCTTCCGACCCTTGCCAACGGCTGAGCAATCATTGAACATGGCGTCACATCTGCTTTGGCCTGTGAGGGTGGGCAGCACTAAACAGTGTGGTCTTTTGTTCTGCGGGGTATCCAATTCATTTCCGTTATTGCAATTCACTTTTCTTCAATACCTACTGGGTGCAAGACATTGTGGTAAGGCTAATTGGAGAAGTTGCCATGGAAAGTGCTATGAGGGAGGGTTCATTCCTGGGTGGGAGGGGAGGAGGGTTCAGACCCGGGTGGGAGGGGAGGAGGGCAGAGATGGCAGACCTTAGGTGGTGGCAACCACTCATTTATTCAGCCTGGCATGCTTTCTCGAGCTGCTAAACAAGTAGAAGCATGAATGTGGGGCTGTGCCTGGAGGTACAGTAATAAAATGTGATGAAGGCTCTTTGCCAATTGGTATTCAGTTTTCCCAATTCTGAGCTTTTGTTCCTAGCCCTGTTCCCTAGGCAACAGACTACATTGCACGTTATTTAGCAAACAAGCTACATTAATCTCTAAACCAATTAAAGCATATTGCAATGATTTATCACTATTATTCTTTAATAACTTTCATTTTGGATACTGGGAAAGAAAGCCACCCACTCTATCATATCAGCAGCTAGAAGGGTAGAGATTGTGAGCTGGTAAGAGACAGGCTCACCTCAAGGTTTAATCTGGATTCCAAACCTCTGCAGAGAGAACTACTGTTTCTTTAAGAATAGCAACCTCATGTTCTCTCACCTGAAGGAGAGAGGGAACCATCCAGGAATACAAAGAAGCAAACAGGCTCATCTGGGTTGGGTGACACTCTGGGATATTCTTTTTTTTTTTCTTTTTTGTTAATCCTCACTGGAGATATTTTCCATTGCTTTTTTTTTTTTTTTTTTTGTAAGATAGAGTGGAAGGGCGGGAAAGGAGAGGACAAGAAAGAAAATGTCCGAGAGACACATCTATTGTTTGCCTCCCGCACATGCCCCAACCAGGTGCATGCCCTTGACCAGGAATAGAACCCACGACCCTGCGGTGCACAGGCGGGCACTCTAACCACTGAACCACACCAGCCAGGGCCACTCTGGGGCACCCGGGATCCCTCTCATCATACCCAGTGTTTGGGGCGGAGAGGGCAGGCACATCTAGGATGCTTTAAGTTCACCTCACGTTTCTGAATTGACTTTTTCCAGGTCCCCCTTCCCCAAGTTCTTTGAGGACCCAAAGGACCAGGAAGAGGGTTTTAAAAGATAATGGCTGTGCCAGGGATGAGCTTCTGCAGAACACACACTGTCCCTGACGCCGGAGTGAGCCACCCTCTGACCCCGGAGGGAGCCACCCTAAGGTGTGGGGTTCGTGATAACAAGAGGAAAGGAAAAGGGGGTCATATGAGCTGTACCCCCTTGGTGGGTCAAATTCTTCCAGCAAATTCCCATGCAAGGGCTCTTACCACAGGGACCATTAAATAAAGGGACGTCTCCTTCCCAGACATCTCCGAGGGCTGCCCGCCGAAATGACAACAGCAGAAATCCCCGCCGGAGGGTCCTGGGTTACCTCAGCCCCAACCCTTCCAGACCTTCCTCGTTTACAAGGTCAAGCTCTTACCCTGGCGCCTGTGAAGCAACAGCCAGAGTCCACCCCTCCCCCCTCCCTCCCCCCCAACGGCCTCCCCTCTGGCTCAGCGCATGCTTTTAAACCACTGTCCCCTCTCCCCTGCCTGCCTCCCACTTCCAAGCCACATGGTTTCCAATGGTCCAAGGGGTGGACCCCCGAGAAGCCCAGAGGGTGAGAAAGCCTTGAGGCTTGGAGAAGGGGGAGCCCCGCCCGCCCCGCCCCCCAGAGCCCAGGGCCAGGGCGCGGGGGGAGGGGCCCGCCGCAGAGTCAGGGATCTGGACGGGCGGTTGGGTCGGTTGGGGCGGTTGGTCTCGCGCTGTGAGCCAGGACCCCTCCGCCGGGGCGCCCCCCCCCCCCCGCCCCCAACTGCACAGAAGCGGAGAAGCAGGGCCGGTGCTGGGCTCAGGGTGCAGCCTGCAGAGGCGGCTGCGGGGCTCAGCTTCGCCCGCGCCCGGAGAAGCCGCCCACGCAGGCCTGGGGGTAGAAGTGAAGAATCTCAGGCCCTCGTCGGGGCGCAAAATAAACCCTATTAAAACCAGGTCGGAGCCCCCCCCCCCCCCCCCAGCGTGAGAGGAAAGAAGCTGCTGGGACCCGACGGAGCGCAGCCCGTTTATCCTGGGAGAGGCGCCAAGGGCTGGTCAGGCGAGCGCCGGGTGGACACCTCCCCACTGAGGGCGGGAGGTTTGTTCTCAGACACCCCGAGTCCCGGCTTTGACCCACGTTTTCCGTTGAAGCATTATTTCCCCTGCGGGGGCCCCCTTAGAGCAGACATGTCAGCAGTGTGATCGGGCGACAGCATGGCGTAAAGGCCACCCAGCTAAGGGCATTCAACACGCCTCCCCGCTGCTCCAGCCCCCCGGGCCCAGGTACGCATAGGAGCCCTTCCAGCCTCCTTCCTCTTTGCATCTTGGTGTTCCCGGGTGGCTTCGGTATGGGTTTCCCCTCCCCTTCAGGCGAGAAAAGATTAGGTTGCTATTCTTTTTTTCCTTTTTAAAAATATATTTTTTTATTGATTTCAGAGAGAAAGGGAAAGGGAGAGACAGAAACATCAGTGATGAGAGAGAATCATTGATTGGCTGCCTCCTATACCCTCCTCCTCCCACTGGGGATCAAACCGTGACCTCCTGGTCACACTCAACCACTGAGCCACCCCAGCGGGCTAGGTTGCTATTCTTCTTCTTCTTCTTCTTCTGCTTCTTCTTCTTCTTCTTCTTCTTTAATATATTTTTATTGATTTCCGAGTGGGAGAGAGAGAGAGACATCTTCGATTAGCAAATCCTGCATCGGCCACCTCCCGCACGCCCCCTACTGGGGATCGAGCTCAAGACCCAGGCATGTGCCCTTGACCAGAATGGAACCAGGGACCCTTCCGTCTGCAGGCCTAAGCTCTATCCACTGAGCCAAATCGGCCAGGGCTAGGTTGCTATTCTTAAAGCATCATAGAGGTGCCTGCCCTCTCTGTCTTTCCCTCTGCCTGCCTGGTCCTCCCACCCCCAGCAAGCGCCTTTGCGTGCCCGTTAGAACTTCGGTGGCAGCCCTGTGAAGGTTAAGTGTATTTCTACTTTGCAAGCATGGTTCCAGGTCCTAGAGCCACCAGAGTCAGCATTAGTGCTCGAGACTCAGCTGTGCATACTTGTCATCATGTTGCCTTTCTTCTCTTTTTCTTTCATAGGTTGGATCCAGCGCCTCAGAGACAGAGGGAGAAGCTGGACTCAGACGGCCCCTGTCTATGCCCTGTAGCCAGAGACCACCAGGGACGAAGCTGGAGTGGCTGCTTGTGGCGATGAGGAAGCTGCTCTGCGTGCATACGCGAGGACCCCTGAGCATCTCGGTGCAGCGTGTCCCGAGGACTCCTCACAGGACTCACTGTGTTAAGGGCTATGGGGGGAACGTCACAGAAAGCAGGACTTTGCTCTGGATTGGATGCTCTTAGGGTCGATTCCACCATTGGGTTTCTATATACAAGGGGGCCAGCCGAAAGCCACAGAGCTAGAGCCGTGGTTGGTAGAGACAGCCGTCACTCACTCCGTAGCTGGGGGTGGGCAATGCGAGAGGTGGTGTGCGCAGTGGCCTCGTTTTGGTCTGTGCTCAGACGTGATTGCAGAACCGTCTCCTTTTGCCCGCCCTTGTCTGATGTTGGTGGATCGGAATCGGTGAGATGGGCTTCTGTTCAGCAGGAGAAGGTAGCAGCCAGCTGCGAGCACCTGGCCAGGGCTGCTTTTCTCGTTCTCACTACAAAGACAAGGCCTCACCCTCACCCCGGCCTCTCTGCGTCCCAGTCTCATATCTTCGTGGTGGAGTGATGAGGGCCCTCACACCGGGAGAGGAGGAGGAGGAGGAGGAGGAGGGATGGACCAGAATGAGGGGGATTTGTTTGGGGGTGGGGGTGCACTAGCATCGTAGCTCAGAGGATTCGTATTTGTCACTGAGTGGATCCAGTGGAATCCCAAAGCCATACTGGGGGGGGGGGGGGGGCGCGCAGAGAGGAGTTAGGGTAACATTGGTGTGCAGGTCACTTATTGGAGGAAGTTCCAGGGACTGGGGTGAGGAGAGCAATAAGAAGTGGCTGTTCTTAATATAGCCACGCTCTTGGGAAACATGGGTAGTGTGAGCGTACACTGCAATTTTTCTGGTACGTCCTGGTTCTAAGTAATACGACTATCTTATTACCTTGGATGCAGTGTTGCTATAGGTTGTTTTATATACTTTTACCTTTTGTGTGAAAGGAATCCATTTCTTCTCTGAGCCTCTGAGAAGCAGGCAGCAAAATGGGGTTTGAAGTGCAAGAGAGTCACTGGGGGGGAAGAATTGGGAGGAGAATTAACAGCAAGGAGCGTCCGAGTGAAGAGACGGGGAGAGGGACTGGGCGGAAGAACCACAGAGGGCAGTGCGATTCTGAGAAAATCTTGTCCTGGCCACTGGGGAGGCACGGAGTCTGGGCGGGCGGGCGGGTGGGGTACAGCTGGGTTGCCCCTGCCTTGCTCAGTCATTGCCCAGGCGCCAACAGGGAAAGGCTGGTCTTGTGTCCCCCGGGGTGGCCGCCGAGCTGTCAGTCAACTCTGCTCCTTGCAGCAGGTTTTCTCAGAGCATCTGGGCACCACCCTCCCAGCCCTGTTTCAACTGCTGGTACCACTTGCTTTGAGTCTTTGAGCCAGCTCAAGATTTCCTAGAAGCAGAGCCAAGAGGGGATTAGACATGCAAGAATTTTATTAAGGGAAGTGCCTGTGGAGGATACAAGGAGGAAGAGAGCCCTGGCCAGGGGTGCTCATCGGTTAGAGCGGCCCTCGGACCCAAGGGCCCGGTTCCCGAGTTGAGGTTCGATCCCTGGCCTTGCTTGGGGTGCGTGCGGGAGGCAACCAAACGATGTTTCTCTCTCACATTGATGTTCCTCCCCTCCCTCCCTCTCTAAAAATCATTGTTTCCCTCCCTCCTCCCTTCCAGTCTCTCTTAAAATCAATGAAAAATAATATCCTCGGGTGAGGATTAACCCCCCAAAAAAGGGTGGGGGAAGGAAAACCCTATACAAATGTGATGGGAGATGTATACTGCTGGTGAATAAATCAATTCATAGAGGAGATTTAAAAAGTCAAATTTTGTTAAGTCATGTGTCCTGAATTTTGGCTTGGGAAATACGGTTTCTTTGTAAGGCATGTGATGGGGTGGATTTGGCATGTGAAACGTCAAAGTCTGTGTGCCGAGCTGGCATGGCCATGGGTGAGCCTGAGAGGGGGCGGTGAAGGATTGAGAAAAGACAAGAGAATAAAGCTGAGGCTGGGTGGGACGCTGCTCTCTGATGGAGAGACAGCGCCCCGGCCTGTAAGCCGAGTCTATTTTATAGCCAGATTCCACGAGGCAAAGTAAGGGCGAGGTTACATCCTTGTGGGTTTCGAAGCTACTCACTTAGTGCACCTGAACTCTATCAAGCCCACATCACTCAGCCACGTGGGACCACAGGGTCAAGCTTACAACGACAGCCTTTGGCTCTAATTGTGCTGGGACTTGCACGTGGCTTTGCCACGAAAGGGTCGTGCCCTCTCATTAGTCCCAGGCTTGAACCTGTCCAAATGCTGTAGCCACTCTCCATGTCTCAGCTAATGCTTTTTGCACTTCTTGTTCCGGCTTCACAGGCGCCTGGCCCTAGCTGTTCCCTAACTTCTCAACTCGGGGTGGGGGGGGAGGGGGGGTTGCGGGGGTAGAGTGGGGGTCGGTTTTGCTTCACCAGGGAAGGTTTGGTAATTTCTGCAGACTTTTTTTTGTTGATAAAAGTATTTTTTTAAATTGAGAGAGACAGTGGTAGGTTGCCTCCACATGTGCCCCGACCAGGGATCGAACCTGTCACCTTTTGGTGTACAGGACGATGCTCCGACCAGCTGAGCCACATGGCCGGGGCTGTCTGCAGTCAGTTCAGCTGGCACCTATGGGTCGAGGCTGAGGTGCTACCAAACATCTTACAAAGCACAGAAGAACCCCCAGAGCAGAGAATGACCCTGTCCAGTTGGTCAGTAATGCCAAGGGCGAGAAACTGCCCGGCTGGTCCCCTCCCTCCTCTTGCAAGGAATCCGGCAGCATGGCTGACTTAAATGGGCTTAGAGGGGAGACCCCCAGGGACAGGGACCGTTACATGTACAAGGTTCGAGTGCCTAATGCTTCAAAAGAAAGGCCAATAATCAATACGTCAGAGTTTGGAATTAGGAAAGGTTTATTGATTGGGAAGGTGCCAACTGAGAAAATGGGAGAACTAATCCTCAGATCCCTCTTAAAGTCCCAAATTCGGGCGTCAAGGGAAGGGAGGAGGATATAGTCGGTAGACAGACAGCTAGGCGCCAACGGGGATTTAAGACGGCGACGTCTGGACCTGCTGCGAGCTGCCTTCCAACTGGGCTCACCCAGTGGGAGCACCTGCAGGCTCTGGAGGCTGGGCATAGACAGCTCTGTGCTCCAGGCCACACTCTGTGTGTGGCTGTGTCCTCCAGGCAGAGATGGCTTTCCTGGCCCTTTCGCCCCTCGGTGCTTTTGGCTGGCCTTGGAATGCCCTGACAGACCCTTGCTGGTTTGCTAACCATTCCCATATCTCTGTCAATACAGGAGTCACATGTGCCAAGCCGGCACAGCCAGGTTCGGTGAGCCTGAGAGGGGGCAGTGAAGGACTGAGGAAAGACAGACAAGAGAAGAAAGCTGGGTCTGGGTGGGACTCTGCCCTCTCTGGTGGAGAGACAGCGCCACGGGCTACAAGCCAAGCCTTTATTTTATAGCCAGTTTGCATGAGGCAAAGTAAGGGCGTGGTCAAGATGTTTACAACACTCTTGTGCGTTTCGAACCTACTCAATTACATGCACCTGAACTCTATCAAGCCCTCATCACTTAGCCACGTGGGGATACAGGTTCGGACCACAAGGTCAAGCTTACAGCCATAGCCTTCGGCTATAATTGTGCTGGGAGGGCTTTGCCACGAGAGGACCGGCACCCTCTCCGAGGCTTGCACCTGTCCAAACACTGTAGCCGCTCTCCACAGTCACAGTCGTTTGGGGACTTTAAAAACAACTGTGCAAGCTGAAACCTTGCAGGACAAACTTAATAATCAATGGGGAAAGTTCGTTACATGTGTATGCAGGTGAGTTCCCTGAGAACATGGGGCTCCAGGACAAACGGGGCAGTTGAGGCGTATATATAAAATTCTGGACTAAGGAGAGGGAGGCCAGGGTCTGGGTCTTCAGAGGGAAGGTAGGCAGTTCACAGGTAGATGAGCGAGAGCAAGCATCTGGTAAACAAGTGGGACACAGAGGGGAGCCCTTCTAGATTCTTCCCCGTCTGCTACACTTAGGTCATATTTTGATGCTAAGGTGATGCTCCCTTTCTTTAAGCAGGTTTTTCTAGATGAGTTCCTTTAAGCATGGGGAGAGTCTTAAAAAACAGCTGAAAATAACCCATGTTCCCAAGAGATATATTTTGGCCAACTCTGCTTCCCCTCACTGGCCACTCAACTTCGCTGGGTACCTCAGTTCTTTCACCTGAAGAGGCATTGACCTTGGAGATGGTTCTCGCCGTCTGTGTCCTCACATTGCACGACACACCAGTGCATTCTAGTGGGGAAAATGGTTAGTTGTTTTGTAGGCTGTGCCATGATTTTTAGCTTGCCAGATTCATAAACCATGCTCATCAATGAGTCACCCATGGAAAGCAGGCAGCATAGAACCTAGCGTCAGGCTTCAGAAATAGCCCTAGAAAATCTGGAAGGAAAAATGTGTTTTTACAGGAGCCCCTGCCACCAGTCACAAGTACACACCACTACACACCACTGTCAACTCCCTTTTACAAACCTTCCACACATCAGGAAGCATCTGGAAACTTTCAAGCTTCAAGGATTTAATGTATATAACAGATGGGATATGGGCTTTGCAACTCAACAGACCTGTGATGGAATTCCAGCCCCATCGATGGGTGTTCTTTGAAAAATTAACCTCTCTCTACCTCATTGTCCTCAATTATAAACTCGGTTTAGTAATCCCTGTCTCCTAGGTTCTTATGAGTATTAATGAGACAATTTCTGGGTTATTGCCAGGACATGCCACGGGGCTTCTGAGCCTGGCCCAGTACACATTAGGAGCATACACATTGCTCATTTTATTAATATCTCCATGTCTCTTAGCAAAGCCAAAACCAAAGGAAGAAAGTGCCTAGATGTTTAAGGCATCAAGGACACATCAGTGGAGGGACATTTTCTTTCTTTGTGTGTGACTTTATTTTTATTGATGAGAGAGATTTGTTGTTCTACTTATTTATGCATTCATTGGTTGATTCTTGTATGTGCCCTGATTGGAGATCGAACTCACAACTTTGGTGTATCAGGACGATGCTCCAATCAACTGAGCTACCAGGCCGGGCGGGAGTCACTCACCTTTCAAATACATTGTTCTCAGAGAAAGGCTTTAGGCCAAACATTTTGCTAACATCCTCTCAACGCATTTACTGTTAGCACACAGTGGAGCGAAACATCACAGGTCTAGTGTATATTTTTATAAACATGGATCTTTCTTTTTTAATTGGCTCATACATCATAAAATGAAGCAGAGTTCTGCATCAATAATTCAAGTTTTCATTTTTAGAGCTGTAAATGTTGAGCAACATTGATCAGATAAGTTGGTGGGACTGAAGAGTGACGTCTCTTAATACCTGACCTCCTCAGGTACAGGTCAAAGTGCTCTCTATTGGAATCCTTGCAAAAGGAGTGTTCACCCAGTCTTTGCTTCTTCGACACCTACACCAATATTTCAAATTGTTGCGAAGGCAACACACCGAGGCAAAGAGGGAAAGGGTGATTGCGAAAGAGGCCTCAACCTAGCAGAGCAACACAGAAGTTGACAATCTGGAAACTGATTGCTTATCATTGTTCATATACACCCTGGAAAATGCTCCTAATTTTGTACCTCTGAGCCAGGGCTGGGACTAGTGAAGTGAGTGATGCACTCACCTGGGGTACAAAATAGAAGGAAACACCAAAAAAAAAAAAAAAAAAAAACCTTCAGTAATCATGATACATAATGCTTGAATGAGATATTTTTTAAAATAAAAATTAATGCAAAAAAATCTGTGGTGAACAAAACATCGACATTTAAAATAAAAATCCCAGGACAGGTGCACCCCAGCTCCAAGTCCACAGGTGTCCCAAATGTAAGAGCTGGCGGCTGAGCCAAGATGGGTAACAATTATCTTGCCCATACTGCCACCTGCTGCTGGAAGTGAGTAATCCTGGCTGTCTGGCCAACCGGGTGTCCCAGGGCCGCTTCCCCAGGCGCTCTTGCCTGCAGCCACCCACTTCAGGAACCTTGGCAACCTCTGGCCACCTACTTCCTGCTAGATGGCTGAGTAGACTGAAAAAAACCCCAGGCTCAGCTTTAAGACCCAGATCGGAGTGTCAGCGTTGCCTCTTTGCTGGGCCTTCTTGAACAAGCTACATCACCCTTCTGAGCCCAAGGTTCTGCACCTAAAATGGACCTCATTACCTCTGCCCATAATTGAGCAATTACGTGAGACTCTTTCTGTGACAATGCCAAGCAGACTGGCCAGAAGTATGCTGTCTCAGCCAGCCCACCCACAACCATGGATCAAATCAAACTGTCACCAATTTATTACCAAAGGCGAGACACTCAAAAAGACAACCTCGCCGAACACGGTGCTAGAGAAGTCCAGACAGTGGCCAGTGCCATGGCCAGTGGGATAAGGAAGGCTTCCTGTAGGAGGGGTCATTCGAGCTGAGCCTACAGGACCGGAAGGGCCAGGTCAGGCCAAGAGCTGGCCAATAGCCTCTAGGGATCGCTAGGCCACTTCTGTTTTATCTTGGGAAAATTCCAGGACACGAAGCAAGCATTAGAGTGATGGTAGGAAGGCCAAGGCCCTTGTAATCAGCCCTGGTTCAATCCTGGCTCTGCTGCTTAGGAGCTGTGTGACCAAAGGAAATCACTTAACTAACTTCCCTGAGCCTCAACTTCCTTCTCTAGGGAATGGGGATAATAAGACAGCTTATCCTGGCGGGTAAGACTAAATAAGATGACATACTTACATCTCCTGCAATATGGTGGCTCCATGAGTGGCAGCTGCTTTTGTTAACATGGGGACTTCGGTGAGGAGTGGGAAGAACAGGGACACACCAGTCAGGCAACCCTGGCAATTGTCATATTTGGCTTCCGGAACCCCGCTCCCCCCCGCCCGCGCCCCCCCCCCCCCCCCCCCCCCGCTGTGTGTTGGGCAAGGAGGGGGGTGGTGCTGATCCCACTGTGGGCAGCCTCTGCTCCCGCCCATCCCACCCCCACCCCCAGCAGGACTCAGCATATAAGTACACTCCAGAAAGGGAGTGTGTGTGTGTGTGTGTGGGGGGGAGTCTCCCCGCCCTAAGGTTGGGGAGGGCAAGCGGCGTTTAGAGAGGCCTGGAGATGGGAACGCTGGCTGCGACTTAGATGACGACACTGGAGCAGTGCTCATTCTCCACCTTGACAACAGATGCAAGAAAAATGTCCTTGCTTTCAGGAAACACACTCAAGTATTTGGGGGTAGGGAGCATCACGCCTGCAATTTACTGCCCTGTGGTTCAGGAAACAATAAAAGGGCAAAGCCGATAAGGGGAAATGTTAATGTCTGGAGAGTCGAATTGAAGGGCACACAGGGATTGCTGCAACTTTTCTGTATGTAGGAAATGCTATGCAAAATAAAAGCCCTCCTCTCCGGAATCCACTCGCAGTGTGAAACGCGCGTGTCCAGCCGCCTTCACACGCCCCGCCCCAGCACCCCGCACCCCGCACCCCGCACGGAGGAGGCAGCCACTCTCCAAAAGCTGCACCGACTTTATTTGCAAAAGGAGGCTCCAAGCGCTGCAGGGCACCTACGAGCAGGGGTCCGAGGCTGGAAGGCCCCCAAGCCCCCTGTGGCCCCCACGACCCCGCCCCCCCCTCGGGGTCCCCAGGCTACACGATGGCGAACTGGCAGATGTAGGGCAGCTTGTCGCGGCATCGCTTGTCGAACCACTTGCCGTTGGCCGCGCCGGCCAGGGTGGCGCAGTTCTCGGCCTTGCCACCGTCAGGCTGCGCCGTGATCTCCGTCTCCCAGTTCTTGTAGGCGATGTGGCCGCCGGTCATGTCCACCCAGTCGCCCTCCGTTGCCATGTCGTTGAGGCCCAGCCAGATCTCGGCCTCGCTGCCCACGCTCTGCCGCAGGTACTCGAACATCGCGTCGTTCTCCGAGCCCGTCTGCGGGGTGCCCAGCGTGCCCCCGCGCGAGATGCAGTCCTCGCTCGCCTCGTGGAAGGTCTTGGCCTGGGCGAAGGCCAGAAAGCACTTCATGTGCACCTTGGTGCCCTTCAGGCAGACTGGGAGGGGAGAGAGGGCCGTCACCAAGGTCCCCGGGTCCCCGAGCCAGAGAGCCCACTGACCGGCACTGCTAAGAGTCTGTGGCTGTGCCCTTGTCGTGACCCCCTGGGTTCAGGCAGAAACTAGACTAAGACAAAGCCCGAGAACAGTGCTGGGCTTGCTCCTGCCGCGCCCTCTGCTGGCAGCCCCTCTGTGCCTCCCTCCCCCTCCTTTAAGGGATCCAGGGAGTACACGGCATGAATGTATGGAGGCTTCTGGGAGCAGAGCTCGGTGAAGGTCACCCCTGTGTCTGGCAGAGGCTCGCTGGATAGGGACCTCACATGTGGTTGCTGACTGGGGGAGAAAATGCCAGGAGGAGGGCTGCTCCCCTGACCCCTCAACTCTGGCTAGGTCAACGGAGCTCCGGTATGCTTTGGGTGGGCTACAGACAAGGTGATCTGCAGGTGGTGGCGATGGAAAGGAAGATGGGAGGGAGAAGGTCCCCAAGGAGGCCCAGAGACGGTGACCTCCTGGGACTCAGCTGAGAAGAGGGCCTCTTGGGATTTCCATATGCCATGGACTTTGTGCAGGGAGGGTCCCCACCACCCACCCTCACCTCAGGGGAAGGTGACACCTGGGTTATCAGGACTTGGCACAAACGCAAAGCTTAGACATGAGAGAGACCTTCGAGCTTTCCGGCCCCTCTATCCCCACCCCGTCCACTTTACAGATCAGGAAACTGAGGCCCAGAGTGGCACTGTGCTCATGCAGATGCTGTGGCTGATCCAGCACCCCTTCCCACTCCCCCCTCGTTGTCTGTCTCCGAAGCAGGAACGAGCTACTTCCAGATTCTCTTGTTGTTTAAGCTACTCTTAGGTTTTCTATTACTTGAAGCCAAAACATGGTAGGCATTTCCTTCCTAGAGCCCCTTTCCCCCACCGGCCAGGTGAAGCACGTTAGCCAGAGTCCTGGGTGTGTCCTCCCTTAACAGAGATTTATGGAGTGTTGGTGTGTGGCAGGTGCTATGCTGGGCAGGGTGGTGGGAGAGACAAGGGCAACCAGAAGCAAACTTGGCTGCTGTGTTCCTGGGGCTCATGCTGTAGTGGGAGAGGCAGACATAAATCAACACATGGATATAGCAGTGCACATTGCCATACATGAGATAAAGGAAAGCACATCGTTCTGTGAGCGTTTTTAACTGAGGAGCCTGCTTGAGAAGAGGGATTAGAGGCTTTGAGGTGGTGATGCTGGAGGTATTTACTACATGGCTCTTGGTGGAGCAGTTCAGGCCACCAGAACAGCACGTGCAAAGGCCCTGAGGCAGAGGGACAGAAGGATGGCAGTGTGGATGCTGAAAGAAAAGATCTGAGAGGGAGAGGATGTGTGAAAACTGCCCAGTGAAAAGGGTTGGAGGTTTCTGAGGAGGCAGCAGGGGAGGGGACTCGGCTGCTGGGCAGAAAATGGAGGCGGGGTTATAACAATAGGCCCACTGCATGCGTTTTCTGTGAAGAATGAGTCTATGGCCCGGCCGGTGTGGCTCCATGGTTGAGTGTCGACCTGCGAACCAGGAGGTCACTGGTTCAATTCCCGGTCAGGGCGCATGCCTGGGTTGCAGGCTCAATCTCCAGTGTGGGGCATGTAGGAGGCAGCCAATCAATGATTCTGACCATTGATGTTTCTATCTTTCTCTTCCCTCTCCCTTCCTCTCCGAAATCAATAAAAACATTAAAAAAAAAAAAAAAGAGTGACGGTGTCAGCAAAGCTGCTGACACACGGGGTGAAGCCGACGCCCCCTATGGCTGCAGAGCCTGGCTGAGCGGAAGGTCTCCTGGGAACAGTTAGGGTGGTGCCATCTCTGCTCCACAGAGCGCTGCAGGGGTCCCACTTCCAGTGGGTGATGATGGATTCTGTGGGGGAGCTTTTGTCCTTTGGGACATTCCCACTCCCACATACCAGGGGGCCTCCAAGTACCGGATGCCCTGGCCTATGGGGCTGGCCCAGTGGAGCCAGCGGGGTGCTGGCCAAAGGCCTCGGGCACACTGCTGCCTGCCTGCCTGAGCCCTTCTCTCCGGCTCACTGCTGCCCAGAAAGGCTACCACCACACTCACCCGTCTGCAGGGCCTGCTGCTCCTTCAGCAGGGCCACCTCCTGGGCCAGGCTATCCAGCTGGCTCTTGAGCTCCTCAAGCATCTTCGGGCTCACAACATCTAGGATGGAGTCAGGAGGACGTGGAGATGATGGTGAACATGGGGGGGAAGGCAGTAGGGATCGGCAGGGCAGGGGGAGGGGAAGACCCCATCTATCAACCATCAGGAACAAGGGGAAAGGACTCCCCTCAACCTTGACCTCTTGGTGTATGCTTTGTCTCTCTGTCTGCTGGTGACAGTTTAAGTATTCGCCCAGGATTTGCCTCTGCTAGGGGGACCTGTCACTTGCTCTTGTGAGGTGAGACCTGTGGGGCATTTGCTCAGGGACATTGCTGGGGTTCCTGTGGTGTTAGGATTGGCAGGGGCTGGGCTGGGGATGCAGGCAGAGTCTTCCGTGGCCACCAACCATTCAGCCACCCTTCCAGCTCCGAAGAGAACGGAGCACAGGAAGCAGGGCCGGGCCCCTTGAGACCTCGCTGGTTCCCCTCTCCAGGGAAGAGGAATAAGACACAGATCCAGCCCGGCACCGAGTGTGGTGGCACAGGTAAGGGTGCACGTGTCCTCGGAGGTCACACACGGATGCCCGTGACCTGGAGCATGAATGCAGTGCTCGGCCTCTCTCAATTCAGTTTCCTCATCGGTAAAGTGGGAAGTAGCAGCCCCACCTGAGAGGACTCCGCAGAAAACTGGAGACTACGAGAAATAAAGCTTGTGAACAGTGCTGGGCTTACAATCAGCCCTGTGAGCTGCAATGTTTCTACACTACCGCTTCACCGGCAGCAAACTGAGGCCAGACCGAAGCAGCTCGCCCAAGATCGCAGGGAGGACCCGCAGCTGGCAGGGCTGGCCTGAACCTGGGCCACAGGGCTCCGAGCTTGACCTCCCCCGCCTCTGACAGCACAGACTCCTAACGCGAGCCCCAGGCCCTGCAGGGAGCTGGTGAGTGAGAGGTCTTTCTACGTGTGTGTAAGTTGAGAGCTCTGTGGGGGGACCCGTCTTCCCGAAATCCCAGGGACTTTAAGAAAGCTGCGCTCAGTTCGGGGGTGGGGTGGGGTGGTGGTGGTGGTGGAGGGTGGCAAAGGGCTTCCATAGTCCATTTGGCTGGGCCTGCATGAAGTCCACAGTCATGAGAGGTGAGGTCAGAGCCTCTGTCCATCCATAAGATGTCTTGGCAGGAAACAAATGCAAGCAAAACCACACTTGTGTGTACAGAAATTCGTGTTGCAACTTATCAGATATGAGGAAAATGACACCCAGAGGAGCAAGGCCAAAAAGGGCGGGTTTGGGGCTGGGAGAGTAGCCTGGCGGGCCTCTGCCTCAGCCAGTCCACAGTTCTGTCCCCCTCACATGGCGCACCAGCATGGGGTGCCACGTGAGGTGGCACAAGTTGGGCACTACACAAGGGCACTCAGCTAAGGGGGCACCCAGGGGCGTGAATCCAGGCCTAAGCCTTGCCCTTGGCTGTGCTGGGTCACACCACGGATGGGGTGGGTGACTTTCTATAATCTGTGTGTGCAAGGCACCCTCCAGGGACTGGCCAAGGAGGAAGTGCTAACAGTGCTCCACCTGAGGAAGGTGTGGGAGGAGGGGGTCCCTACAGCTCGGGGTGAGGGGTCAGGAGGGCCTCGCCCCAACGCTCTTTGTCTCTGAGGCGCAGATTCCTGATGTGCGATTGAAACGGCTGTCCTCCAGCTTCTGTGCTAAGGACCTGTGACCCCTGGGAGGCCATCCTGCGACCTGAGCTCCTGGCCGGGATGTGGCCACGTGGCCCCTGGAGTTCCCGCTGCCTGAGCCTCCCTGGGAGCCTCACCTCTGGCTGACCGGCTTTTCTCCCCAGAGGTAATCACTGTTACTAACTCTCATAAAGGCTTCCAGAAAAACTCTACACGTGCACAAGTAAATAGGATTTTTCCTTTAAATTCTTTTCTCAAAACAAAGGCCAGCACACTATCCATTCCGTTTTGCACTTTTCTTTGCTCGCTTTATCAACGGAACCTTGGAATTATTTTCCATCAGCTCGGCCTGTTCTTAGTCACCCCCCTGTGGGTCTCCCTAACCCTGATGTACCTTTACGTACATACTCCACTATCCACAGCCACTGGCCACTGGCCACGGCCAGAGGCGGCTCTGAGGGGCCTGAGGGCGCCCACACGCCCCTCCCTGCGCTCTCGTGTTTCTGCACTCGGACCTCGCCCTGCCTGAGCCCTGTGGGGGTGACAGCCCCGTCCATTGCCATGGCGCTTCACTGGTGTTGTCTCAACACAGCTCGAGGTGACTTCACTGCGGGCAAGGCTCCCAGGGCAGGCCTTGCCGCAGCCAAGGTCACCCAAGGACACCCCAAACCCCAGGGGCGACAGAGGGAGAAAAAGCTGCTTCCGGGGTCCCAGTTTGAGTTCCAAGGCTGGGATACGCTGTGGCACCAAGAATTAACTTATTCCTGCCCCCCTTCTGCATCAAGTGTATCCTATGTGCCAGGCACTTTATAAGTTTTGTGTCATCAGATCCTCATGACAATCTTGGGGCAGAGGCCAGGACTCCCACTTTACAGCTGAGAAACCTGAGGTTCGGACCTTGCAAAGCAGAGCCATTGGCTCTCTCCAGACGGCCGAGCAAAAGGTTTGGTTTCTTTAACACATCGAAGGGGAGAGGAGTGGATGTCAGTTCTGATGATCTGGAAGGTTCTTTCAGACTGTGAGAGTCAGTTCTTTCTGGCAGCCGCCCCTGCTACAGAGAACACTCCCAGGCCCCAGGGGGACTTTACTAATGCTCTCCGGACTCATCCAGAAGGAAAATGAGCCCCAGGACCCAGCGAAGGAGAGGGCGACCAGCTCCCTGGAAGATGGAGAGGTGCCCTGTCCCCCTCCTTACCTTTCTTGGCATTTGCAGCCTTCTTGACCTTGGGGGACGGTGGCTCGGCGGTGACCTGGGTCAGGAGGGAGAAGAGGCAGAGGAGCAGGTAGGCCCCCCAAAGCTCCATGCTGCTGCCGCCTGCAGTGCTCCTGGGTTGGAGAGCAGTGGCGCTGTGACCAGGGCTGCAGGGCTTCGGCAGCTGCCGCGAGGACCTCTGTCCAGGAAACCCTCCCAGACTTGGCTGCGGGTGCACCCAAGCAAAACAAAACGGAACGCCTGCAAAGGGGGAAGGCTGGGAGCTGCAGAGCCTCGCCTCCCAGGGAACAGCCCCCAGCGTCCTGGCCCTGCCTTCTACAATATTTTCTAGGATTCTGAAAAATACCATAGTGTTCACAGCTCACACCCAAGGCAGGTGTGGAGTCACGCCCTTCCCTGGAATTAGCTCAGAGAGGCTTCCCAACAGCAACATGAGGGCAGTCCTGTCATCTCCCCATTTTACAGTTGCAGAAACTGAGGATCAGTGAGGTTAAAGGACTTGCTCTGATGTTGGGAGCAGCACCAGTATTTAAACTAAGCAGGGCGGTTCCAGAACGGTGACGCTGCATTAGAGATGTCTGTTCGGAAGAAGTGCTTAAGGAAGAGGGGAATAGGCCGGTATGACACAGAACCAGCTTGGATTTGGGTCCAAGTGCTAAAGTCAGGGGTTTGAGCATCAAAATGGCAGCTCGCAGTGGCCGCCTGCAGTGGACTCACCAACGACCCCGGAGTCTGTGGATCTCACCTTCCCAGTGAGAAGGATCGCTGGCACCATCCCCCAGGCCTCTGCCAGCCGAGGGGCAGCAAGCGGGGGTAGCTTCAGCCAGAAGGTGACCTGGGGCTAACGTTCATGAGGAACCCACCCTCAAGGAAATGTCCCTGCACGGGTGCACCCCTCTCCTCCGCCTTCTTATACCTGTCTCTCCCCCCCACACACACAAAGAATGATCTTCCTAACAAAACCCAGAGGCAGAAAAATCAGGAGAGAGCTCTAAAAGGCCCATTGTAGCTTTCAAGTTCAAGTTCCTGTTGTTTTTTCCCTCCAAACTGTTGGAAGTCTGAGTTATAGAAAACACTCTCTGGCCACCCCACCCATGTCAGCCCAAACAGCAGGAAAACTTCTGGCCCAACATCGCCCCTCCCCCCCACCCCTCCCCGCCTGCACAGATGTCTCCTCTCAGCTCCACTGGCCCAAGTCAGAGAGCTGAGGCCGCCTCCCGGGAGGCACAGAACTTCCCACGCTCTCCTCACAGGTAAGTGTCCAGGGTGCGAATCTCCAAGAGCATTGCAAGGGCGGTCTCAGCCTGAGTCAAAACCACAGACAGGGCCTGCAGCTGTGGCCTCATGAGCCTGCTGAGGAAAGTGCTCTGTTCCAGGCCTCACTGGCCTGGTGGTCAGCCCTTCATTCAACAAGGGTTGCCTCTGCTCTGTCCCTGGCCTTGCGATGAGGTCTTCTAGTGAGGCTGTGCCTCTGGCGGTGAACTTCACTGCTTCTCAGTCCCATCGCCCTGCTGCCCACCTCCAGCCCTTGGATGGGACATTTCCCTTCCTCCAGGGCAGCCAGGTCCCGGACGGGGCTCCGGTTAAAGTGTCTTCTGAAGGGACCTTGTTAAAAACAACAGTGCTCTGATGTATTTCAAAATGGCCCCTTTGTCCCTCCTCCTGCACGAGGGGAGTATTTCTCCAAAATTCACTGTGGGAACCAGGTCGAGCTCCTGGAGGTAGAACACACAGAAGTGTGGGGCCCGATGCCCAGGTTCCCCTGGAGCTTTGAACTCCTGGAGCTGTGTGCTGAGTCTCCAGCAGCTCACAGGGGTGGCTCAGGTTTCCCTTCCTGGTTCTGGCCCCAGAGGTTTCAGTCCCCGTAAGTGCGAGTCTGATTTGCCTGTTGGTCTCTCCAATTTGGGGAGCAGAGGTTTGCCCTGTGACCTGATTTCTCTCACAGATTTAAGAAGAGTTGTTGCCTGTTCTGTGGCTTCACGTGACTGCCAGGTCCAGATGTCAGGGGGCTACCAGCAGCGAATCAGGAACAACTTCAGACCTCTTTGTGGGAACACTGACCCCCTTTCCAGACATGGCGCTGAGCCAACACCCTCGGGACCCGCTCCCCCTCTAATCCCCTGGCACATGCCAAGCCAGGTCTTGACATTATTTTGTGATGAGTAACCTAGTTCTTCCCACAGCAGGAACCGTATCTCCTGGAGGCAGTGAGGGAAGTAGGGGTGGGTAGAGGTTAACAGGCGTCACCTCGAGAGGCCTCTGACTCGGGTATGGGCTTTGCAAGGCAAGTGGCATAGTTTCTTTCAGGAGATGCTGCTTGCCTTTAGCTGGGGGTGGGGCTTCGGCCTGCAAGGGCCAGACATTTCTAATAAACACCTCTCCTGGAGAGACCTTGCCTGTCGCTGTTTTGTTGCATTTGCAATGAACACTGCTTACCGTTGTCATACAAGTAAATAACAATTAGGAAGTAATAACACAAGAATAAACTGTTTCTCACTCATACTGCAAACCTACTTTTGCCCCACCCCGCATTTCTCTCCTTCCTTTATTCTCACTGTAACTGCTTAGCCAGGCAGCACCGTGGGAAGCGGTTGTACGAGTGGCCCGGCAAAGCCTCACCCGTCTGTCTCATCGGCCTGATGCTTTTAATCATCAAGACCAAAGGCTTCCACACTTGACTCGATTCTAGCTGGCCCCTGACCACTGCCATGCTCTGTCACAGTCCACCAGGAGCAGGGAGGAGGGACGGCTGGTCTCGCATCTTTGCAAGCACTGTCATGGCATCAGGAGGGACAATCCCTGGAAAAACGCTAAAAAATAATGACATCCAGGCTGTGTTCTCAACAGGGCAGCAGCTCCAAGGCTAAGTGTGGGCAGCTGCTTCTCTCTGCGGGGACAGGCCTGGCCATGCAGAGGAGGTGCCCATGCCAGGCCCCCTGCAGCAGCCTGCATGGCGCCCACGTGTTCTTCCCGTTGGGCAATCCATGCCTAGCTCCTTACCCTACTTGTCTAATTGAAATGCAGAGCGAATGCCATGGCTGAACTTCCCTTCATGAAGCAGTGCCTTCTCCTGGTCCTTTAAGCTTGACTGGGAGGATGTGACCCCCCGGAGAGAAAGACTGCTCAGCCCAAGAACAGACTTGATTCCAACATGCGGGAGGTACTCGGAGCAGTGCCCGGCTTCAGGGAGCCTGCTGGGGCTATGGAGAACGGCCTTCCCGTCCCAGAGTATGAAGACAGGCTGAGTAATCAAATGACAACATCTCTAAAGCAGCCTTCTTGATGCTGACAAAACAAGAAAATCTTACAAAACACCAGGGAGTGGTTATAAAACACTAAGCAATTTCACAACGAGGCTGATAAGAAAGGTTGGCTAAGGACCAAAGTGGCCACCAAGACCCTTGCTCTGGGGGATGTGGGGGGGCAGGAAGCAAGAACTGGGCTTCCCCAGGCCTCGGGAGGCTCACCAGCCAGGCGGAAGCCCTGGGTGAACACCTGGGCAGAGTGCCTCTCTCTTCTCCTCCCCGGAAGCACCAAATGCACAAGGCAAATGAACCTTTTTGTGTGACTCTTTTTTTTTTTTAAGTATTTAATTTTATTTTTTTAATTTATTTTATTGATTTTTTTACAGAGAGGAAGGGAGAGGGATAGAGTTAGAAACATCGATCAGCTGCCTCCTGCACACTCCCTACTGGGGATGTTCCTGAAACCAAGGTACATGCCCTTGACCGGAATGGAACCCTTCAGTCTGCAGGCCGACGCTCTATATCCACTGAGCCAAACCGGTTAGGGCTTGTGTGATTCTTATACTAAAGGCTCTCCAAGGGGGGAAAATTTTTCACAAAATACACATCATAAGCATTTCCTTTAAGCCATTTTTCTCAGGGGCCCTTATTCCAGTGTGTTCGTTGTTTTGAGCTCCTGCAGCAGGAGACGAATGAGCCCCCATGGGGAGGCCATGACCAGAGCTCTCTCTCTTCCTGGGAGCACTTCTTGGGACCTGAGGAGATGATGCCAGACTCTTACGGGCATCACCAAAAGGCGTCTGGCTCAGCGCTAAAGAATCCCAGCCATACCAAACCAGACCAAAAAAATAGACTTTAATTTTACATGTACAAATGTCGCTTTAAATTCATAATAGTTTAAGAAAAGTATATACAAACTTCGGCTTAAACAAAAAATGAAAACCAGCACCGGAGTTGGGGGCGATGTGCAGCTCACCCCAGGAATCCAACCTTCTGTCTCTTGGGCCCCAGGCCCTCCTCCTTGTGCAGGATGCTGTGCAGCGAGGCGTGCAGCACCTTGCCCACGCGCTTGCTGGTCTGCAGGGCGAGGAGGGAAGAGAGCACGCGTGAGGCAGGCGCGCTGACCCGGAGAAGCCCCCCTCTGCCAGCCTGCAGTTCCCGCCCCTAAACACTCCATCTACCTCCCGGGCCTTTAGTAATTACATAATTAAATCAATACAAAACAAACTCCAAACCTCAATATAACAGTTCCTTCTGAGAAAACCTCCATCCTAATAAAAAGACAGACACCAACCCCCAGGCACCAAGCAGCAAAGGCTGCCTCGGCCATTAGCTCACACTTAGCATTCCTGCTGCCGTCACAACAGCAGCAAAACTGTCAACCAAGTCTGGGCGTGGTCACCGCCAAGTCCCACAGTCCTGTAGTAAGAAGGCACAGAGACCCCAGGACGTGCAGTGTGTCTGATGAAGAACAGATGGTGCTGAGGACGTGTCCTAACAAGCATTTCTTTTCTTTTCTTTTCTTTTCTTTTCTTTTCTTTTCTTTTCTTTTTATTGTCTAAAGTTTTACATATGAAGCAGTTTCTACTGTACCTGCCAGCAGATCTCTAAGCAGAACCGCTCAGATGAGACCAAAGTCAATACCTGGAGAGGGTCTTTGGTGTCTCTGACACTACATACACCACCCATTTGTGCTTTCAAATAAGAAAATAAAAGGAGAAAACAGACACCAAGGGCTCAGGGTCTCCCGTGAAAAGCCACTGTTTCTAGGACTGAAGGAAGTGTTACATGGCAACCTTGCCTGCTGGGAAGCAATGACCTATGGACACCTGTTGCGATGTGGCTGCTTAAACAAAAACCACCTGCTCTGGCTACCTGAGTTCCTGGCAGGTCAGTCAGTCAGTGTTCAAGTCCTCAAAGACTTGTACAAAGTCGAGGTGGACTGGGAGGGTAAGCAGGACCAGCAATCTACCCTGAAGGCTGCCAGGAGGACTTCCCCACTCCCACTCATCTCCCCGGAAACACTTCTAAACCAGGAAGAAAGGGGAGGCTGCCACCCTTCAGCCCCTGGCTCCACCTTTCTGACTCCAACTCCCCCCGCAACCCGCCGCCCCATCCTTGGCTAAGTCAGCAGACATCCAGCTCGCACCAGTGGTCCTCGAAGCTCCAATTCTGGGTCAAGGATGTAAACGGGAGAATCGATGGTGTTACTGAAGTGGCAGGAAGCAGCAGGCACTCCCAGCCAGGCCCAGCACCTGCCTCAGAACCAGAACCTCACCTCCATCATCTCGAAGATGCTCTCTGGGTCCAGGCTGCCCTTCCCCACTTTCCTCATACACGTCACAACTCCCTGGCTGGTCACGGACACCAGCACGCTGGCCAAGGAGCAGGCTTCCTCCTGAAGAGTAGCGTCCACCACATGCCGACAGCCAATCTGCAGGCAGGCAGCAGAGCACACGTGGGTGACACAGCCCTGATCCCTGCCCGACCATTCCTGGAGGGTACACCCAGAGCAGCAAAGAGCCTGCACTGCCCCTTCAGGATTGAGATTTTTAGATTCTGATCACGTGGAAAATATTTGAAGCAATGTTCAACCAACGTATTGCTGCCCACAGTGTGAGCTGTGTAGCAGAAGCATGAAATGGAAATGTGGGGGGTTGGGGGGGAGGGATAGAACTATAATTCAGTGACCATCTAAGTCATAAGCCACCAACTGTTTCTGATAGTGGGGCACAGGGAGAAATTCACATGGGAGGCCACATGGATGTTTCACTGGTGACAAAGATGAGAGCAAGAGAGGACATGCTGAGGGACACGCTCAAGAATGAGTCAGGCCCTAGACAGTTTGGCTCTGTGAATAGAGGGTTGGCCTGTGGACCGAAGGGTCCCGGATTCGACTATGGTCAAGGGCACATGCCCGGGCTGCAGGAGGCAGCTGATCAATGATTCTCTCTCATCACTGATGTTTCTATCTCTCTCTCTCTCCCCCTTCCTCTGAAATCAATAAAAATATATTAAAAAATAAAATAAATAAAAACGTATTTTAAAAAATGAGTCTGGTGCATAATCCCAACACTTTACCATACTCCAGGTTTATGAAGTGATTTTCGTAGAATTAAACCCAACTCATTCCGTCTTAATTTGAAACAATGAATCCTGCGTGGAATCAGGGATAGTCTCAGCCAATACATGACTCTGTGCACATCAGCATCAGCCAGATGTTGGCTCCACAGGCCTCTGTGCTCATGTAGAAACCACACCAGGAGCTGCCGCAACCCCCTCATTTGTCAGATGTGGACAGTATTTGCCTTTCAACCATGTATTACTGTCAACCAGCCCGGACCCCACAGAGTTGCGAAAATGAAAGGAAGCAGGCCTAAGGGTATCTCGGTGAAATGCCTGGTATAGAAGGAGCTTAACAAACTGGCTGCTCTCACTCTGAACCCACTTGTGTGCTCCCAGCACTCCACCACCTCTTCTCATTAAGAAAAGAAAGACTGCTCATGGCAGTGATCTCTACTATAACCAACTACTGGATTCGGGTCAAAGCTACCACTATACAGTTTGTGAAACTAACTTTTCAACTTATTAAGTAACCTTAACGGGTGGGGGTTGAAAAAGACCCTCAGGGAAGCTCATACTTTGCACAGGGTGACGATGCAGGGGACATTCTCCACACCTAGACGGATGCAGTCATAGGGGTCATCAGACAGTTCAATATCCTTCGACCCCTCTTCATCCTCCAGGACACGAACTCTTGGTATCCTGCAAGCAGAAGCACAATTAAAATCCCCACTTCCTGAAAGATAATTTCTTTTTCTTGAGATTGAGAACAGGAGTTGGAATCCCGGCCTCTCACAGGACAGTGTCATGCTAGGCCTGCACCCCCCATCATTCCTGTCAAAAGCACACAGGCGACACGGCAGTGCAGAGAGAAAGGAGGTCTTTTTAAAAATAATGCTTGGCCAATCCCATGCCCAGAATGAATTGTGATCCCTACCTCACACCAAAGGAACCGCAGATGTAAAGATGAAAGAGAAAACAATAATGCTTTCAGAAGAAAAACTACGAACATTTTAATGACCTTGGAGTGGACAAAGATTGCATAAACAGGACACAAAGTGCCTATCATAAAGGGAAAATGATAGATTCAACTATGTTATAATTAAAACACATACACATACATATAGATAATATATATTAAGATTATGAACTTTGTTCACCAAAAGACATCATTTAAAAACTAAAAGGTAATGCAGAGTGGAAAAAATATTTGCAAATGTGCAGGTGTGTATGGATAAACTGACATATTACATAAAGAATTCCTTCTAAATAGGAGACAGACAACCCAAATAAAAAATGGGTAAAATACTTGATCAGAGACTTCATAAAAGAGGCTATCAGTTTGAAGTTTTACATGTTAAGAAATAAACGTAAGTGCATGGGCGCACACACACCCCTGCCCAATGCTTTGGCCACATGTGGTTCAGCAGAAGAAAACCTTCGAGGGACTGGCCTCTACCCTTCTAAAGGCCCTGACTGTACAAAAGGTCTCTCCACATGCCAGGGGGTCCAGTGCTTGTAGGGTCCTCATTCCTTGCTGCCTGCAGGGCTGTTCTTGTTCTGAGGATGACTGTGGCTATGCCCACAACAGGTGGTCCTCCCAACCTGAGCAGCTGGGTTTATCATCCTGCTCACAGTTTGCCTGACACCTCCCCCCTCGCCCAACGGCCTTGGCTGGTTCGACTCTCTTTCTGCCCTGGTGCCCATGGAAACCAGCTGGCTGATGGGGAGTAATTTTTTAGGCTTAAGGTGCAACAGATGGCAACTTCCTTTCTTCTCCAGTGGAGCTAAGCCCAGGCTGCTGCTGCTGGCAGCTGGTACTCGAGCCCCACAGTGGCCACCAGTGCCAGACCCTTGACTGTGTCAGCCAAGAAGAGTCAGCAGCACAGCACTGCATGAGGACCCCACAATTTCGGACCTAAATTTATTTAACTTTGCTTTTGTTTTCTTTTAAATTATGCAGGTGGTCTAAATTCATCAAAGAAAAACTCTGAAACAGAGATAAATGTTAAATCATCCATAATATAAGCACTGGAAAACTATCACAATGACAGTTTTGGGGCATATAGATATTTCCAGACATATTAAATATAAGAACCAGCCAAAGTAAAATAAAACAAGGCAAAGCAAAAACAGGATGACAGGACTGTGTTTAGTGGCTGCTTTTCCATATTAACAAACCTGTACATAGGTTTCTGTGCCGATTTTAATGCCCATGTTGAGACATTAGGTTGTTTTCAATTTCTCACCACTACAAAGCTGCAATGAACATTTTTCAGATAGTATCTTTGCTCACTTATCCAATCACTTCCATAGGCTACTTCCCTGCAAGCTTCCAATCCTCATTCCCTAATACCCCAGAATCCCATTATCATAATGCAAGCTCTCTGTGGAATGAACACCTCACCCACATGTCTATTTCCAAATGCTGCAAACTTTCCTCAAAGAACCTGGTGCATAGAGTGGGAGAAATGCTATATAATCACACAGCCTATGGGCATGTCAACTCCAAAAAAGCTTAGTGCCTCGTCCCTTACTATGCACGCAGCCTATCGGGGAAGCTGAACGTGCTTTTAATGAAAACCAAAGAACAGGTTGCTTTTAGAACACGCGTGTGTCCAGTGAAGGGCTCCGTGAGCACCTGCTGTGTCAGGCCCTGTTCATGGTGCTGGGGGGACAGTGGACCACACACACGAACTGCCCACAGGGAGCTTTGTCCAGTAACAGTATTTGGACAGCTGACCTGGAGTTGGTTTCTTTCTTTTTTAAAAATATGTCCTTATTGATTTGAGCGAGGAAGAGAGGAGAGTGAGACAGAAACATCAATGATCGGCTGCTTCCTGTACGCCCCCTACTGGGGATCGAGCCCGTAATCCAGGCATGTGCCTTGACTGGGAAGCGAACCGGCTTCCTCTTGGTTCATGGGTCGATGTTCAACCACTGAGCAACACCAGCTGGGCCAGTAGTTGGTTTCAACTTTTTTTGCTTCTCTGTAGTTTTCTAATATTTTTCTACATGATACATGTTTACTTATGAAAATAATAATGCAAAAAATAAATACAGAAATAGATGCACAGATTTAGTTTTAATTGCTGAAATCTCTGTTTTCTGGAGCTTGACATTAAATATCATTGTTAATGCTAACACCCCTCGTCATCTTCACCTATGAGCTGCAGTAGAAATTTCCTCAGTGTCCGCCTGGGTTTTCCACCGGCCCCGGGGATGTTTCCCGGAAGACTCACCTTGTATTGAACAGAGCAGCCTTTACAGCAATGGAGATGGCATCAAACAAATTTCCACCACATTCCAGCAACTAGGGGAGACAGGGGTGAGCGGGGAAGAAAAGCAATTGTCATGTCTTACTTAAGTATTATCCCAGTGAAAGGATACTGGCTCCTAGGAGATGGTGACTACTGATGCCCCAAAGAGCTCCCAATTGCACCACACACGCTACTCTCATCGTTGCTAACATATGTTGGCTTCCAAACAAGTTAAAATGATGACCACTAATGCTTCACCTGCTACCAGGTTCACATTCATTAGTGTAGTTACCTACTGCCTGTCATTATCAACATACACCTGATGCTCAAACAGGTAACACTTCATGCTTTACATGTAACATAATAAAAACAAAGGTTCCTCACACCATTTTTTGCCCATGAGCAAAAGTGCCGATTGCACTTATGTAAGCTCATGCAGCAGGGAAGCTTATAGCACATTCTTTTATTTATTTATTTTTAATACATATTTTTTATTGATTTCAGAGAGGAAGGGAGAGGGAGAGAGAGATGGAAACATCAATGATGAGAGAGAGCCATTGACTGGCTGCTTCCTGTACGCCCCCTACTGGGGATCAAGCCTGCAACCCAGCCCAGGCATGTGCCCTTGAGCAGAATTGAACCTGGGACCTTTCAGTTCATAGGCCAATGCTCTATCCACTGAGCCAAACCAGCTAGGGCTAGAGCACATTCTTCAGTGGAAGGTGAGACACCTTCTGCCCTCATTTAAAAGAAGCCTTTGCCCGAGTGTATGGAATACACTGGACTACACAAGGAAGAATGGAGAGGAAGTCCTGTGTCGGAAGGAAAATCGTATAGTCCCATGGTTTTATTCAGTCTGTCTCCTCTCCGTCTGAACTGTGAGCTCCCGAGGGCTGGACCCTGTGGGTTTGCTCATTCCTTTACTCTCAGAGTCCAGCAGAAGGGGTGCCAGGCAAAAGGAGCCTGGAGATTACATGTGGGAGACAGGCAGGCCCTGAGCCTGGGCCTTCCACCATGCCCAGTGCAAGTCTCTGATTCCCACGTTAAGCTTTCTGAGCAAACTTCACCTGCAGACCCACCTTTCCTGTATCATTACTGCTTATGACAATATGACCCCCTGGCCTACGTGACCACCTGGCTAGTGACTGCAGCTCATTGGTTTAGCAGCTGGACTAACTCTTCCCCACTCTGGCTCAGCGTTACCTGCCGCTCAGCAAAGAGCTATAGCAAGACTCCTGCGCCAGACTGCCTGCATCTGACTCCTGCCCTCCCCAGGTGGCTGCGTGGCCATGGGCAGCACTAACCCCTCTGCCTCAGAGGGTAAAAATGCCAGCTATCTCACAGAGCTGTTATCAAGGTCGAATGAGTTAGTATTGGTAAAGCCCTTAGAAGTGTGCCTAGCGCACAGTAGGTGTTAGCTAAGTGCATTTAAATGAAGAGTGTTTGGGGGTGGGGGAGGAAGGGTTACATAGACACAAGGTGCAACTGCAGAGTTCACCTCCCTGGGCAGCTATGAAGCCTGCCCCTTACCCGTAAGGACAGCCAGCGGCCAGTTCCCGCCTCCTCAAAACCAGGACCTGCAAAAGTACCTGTTTGGTGGTAGGAATCACACTACAGGGCACATCTTATTGGAAACGAGTAAAAGCAAATGGACTTGTAACTGTATTACTTTTACCCATTAGCACCAGCATTCAGAACAGCGCTAACCAGCTAGTCCACTATTAATTCTATTCTAGCCACGTTCCAGCCATTATCGAATTAAAAGTGTCCAGAAAGCCCTGCCCTGTTTCACGCAGGGCCAGCCCTGGAGACAGCAGGCTGTTCCTCCTCAGAAGGTCGCCATCATCCACAAGATCTGCTGTGCCTCAGGTTTCCTCAAGTACGTGTTTGGCCAATGGCTTAGCCTTGAGTCCTTGAGCTGAAGTGGAAGATGCAGTCACTAATCTCAAGGTTCATGACATTTAATAATAACAAAGAGACCCATCAAGAGCCTGTACCTGAACAAGCAACTGGCAAAATTAAATGAATTGCAGCTCTAAGAGAAGCTACTGCCAACTGCCAAAAACTGGGCAGATGAGTATTTGGAGGGAGACACCAGGAAGGAAATGAGGGGTGGCTAGAAAGACTCCTGCAGGAGCTGACTATGGAGGAGGGAGGAGGCAGGAGGCAGGGGGCAAGGGGTAGGGAGCAGGGGGCAGGGGGCAGCGGGCAGGGCCTCAGGGGCTGTACCTGGGAAGCAAGGGCCTCAGAGCAGGTGGGCTTCAGGGTGTTTCCAAGGGAAGATGCTCAGTGAGGTCAAGAGCAGACACCGGCACCTTTGGGCCCGATCCCTGGCTTGGAGGCCTAGCCTGGTACCACCATCCTCAAGCTGAGACCTCTTGGGCTAGTTACTTTACCTCTCTGTGTCTTAGTTCCCGCACTTGTACATGGGGAAAAGAATCGTGCCCACTTGCAAAACATCTGCAAGGGTTAAATGAAAATGCATGTAAACAGCTCCTCATTCCGTGCAGAATGTGCCAGCTTGTCTAAATGCTGCCCATCGACTCTGTCTGGCACCATCTAGAGAGCATTTCTTATTTTTGCCTTCCCTGACAACCTCTGTGGATAATTTTAGGTGCTACCATGATATGACTGCTTGTAACTTTATTGTAGGATGGCATTATATGTAGGCTACTTTACATTTATTACTACACGTGTAATATTTAATAATAATAATTTTAAAAAAACTATTACAGGAGACTGATCTTCCCCCAGCTAATCTTACCTTGGAAGTTGAAAGTACCCACCTGGAGAGGGAAAAAGCACTAAGAGGAAAATAGGCCAACTGGTCTCCAGCCGGCACAGCAATGTGATATTTACCAGCACGTCGACATAGAGAACCCAGCAGTGCTCCCGAGGACTAATGCAGAGCGACTTCAGGTCCACGCTGCTCTTGTTGTTGAATATCCGGTACAGGGTGTTAGCAATCTCTGTGCCAAGGTCATCACCGCCTCGACCTTCAAATTCAGGGGTAGCATTGGCTGAACTGCGCAGAAGGGAACAGAAAAGCTGGTGAGTCTCTTCAAATGTAAAGAGCAAAGGGGCAAAGCTTCCCTCTAGTTGCCCTACGGAATGATGGGACGTCACTGAAATGAGGAAAGGATGGCATCTGCCACTTTTCCAGCCTCCGGACAGACACACACACGGAGCCAGACCAGCGCGCCGGGCCCTGGATTTGTCAGTGTGTGAGATGGGCGTTTCTCCTGACTTCTAACAGAAGACATCTTTATCCAAGGGAAACAAGAGAGCAATGGTAAAGTGAACCTCGGCCAGTAATAATTAACTCTCTTATCTTGAAAGTATAACAAATACCTCCTCTGGCAGGCCGAGGACGCCGGAAAGCCCAGAGAATCCAACAGTCTGGCTTACAGAAGGGCTACATTATATACACCATCCCTAGTTTTCATAGCTTTAGCATGCGCGATGTACTCTCAAAACAAAAGCCACACAACGTTAAGTACAATAACCTTCCTGGATTTTTTTCCCCGTTTTGTTTTGTGTTTTTTTGTTGTTAATCCTCACCCGAGAATATTTTTTCCTATTGTTTTTTAGAAAGAGTGGAAGGGGGGGGGGAGAGAGAGAGAGAGAGAGATGTGAGAGACACAGCGATTGGTTGCCTCCCACGTGCATCCCAACCAGGCCAGGGATCAAACTTATAACCCAAGTACGTGCCCTTGACCGAGAATCCAACCCTCAACACTTGGGTGCGCAGGCTGACACTCTAACCATTGAGTACCACCGGCTAGAGCTGGAATCTTTCAGAAGATACATAAGATAGTATGCCAGAACGATGTCATGAACTCTAGGTTATCACTGTACTGAACAGCAGGAGATGAAATAAGACAGATAGACTGCTGGCAGATTAATTATTAGGTTACCTCTTTTACTTCATTTGCTATTTTTCAAAGAGAAAACCTTTCCCATTCAGGCCTCTTGAATTTTGTGCCCAATTACCTCAACACAGGTTGCTATAATTTTAGCCTCCAGGGTTTGAGAGTTAGATTAATAAAGTTTATCTCTTCCAAAAAAAAAAAATCAACCAAGAATGAAGAAACATTAACATTTGCCACCCTGAGCACTACACAAGTGTTTAGCAGGGAACCTGGAGAGTTTTGGCTTAAGGAAAACAAAGCCTTACTACATCAGCGAGGGAAGTAAACATCCCAGTGAACACTTCACTTACTGAGTAGGCCCCAGGGAGGGAGGAACCAGTGGTTTCCGTGTGGTTTCCACAAAACCCTAGTGAGGGCTGAGTTCCCCAGCCCGTCTGTGCATCCACACCTCCACTGCAAGGCACCCAGCCAGATGCCAGGCACGGCAGACCCAGAGATGGTGCAAGGAGAAGGCCACCCCAAGTCGGAATTCCAGTGAAGTCTGGGGGCAGTTTCATTGATAGGGGAGGGAGCAAGCAGCAGGAGCCAGGGTCAAAGAGAGCCTCCATCAGTGTTGAGGGTTTTAGGTGATGAGTAGAAGTTGGTCAGGCCACAGACAGGGAGGGCGTATGTGCGTGTCTGTGTGTCTGTGTGTGTGTGTAAAATGTCCCTTCTGTCTAGTCCATTCTAATATAGGCATAAAAATAAATCCTAAAATGACCAGAGTGTGCTGTTGTATAATAACTCCGTTTCTAATCAGACAGTCCTCCCTGACCATACGAGCCAGCAGAACCCCAATTTAAAATCCCTGAGAAACTTCATTGCTGCCATAGCAACCTCTGCTGGACTCAGGCACTGAGCCACGAGAAAAAGCTCATTTATGGCGAAATAATCAAGTCACCAGGGACCACGTTTATTTGCACAGCCAGCAAAACACAACCTGTTCCTAATTCCAACACTAAGCAATCAATATTGAGTCCCATCTTCTAAGTATTTAAAACACATCTACATAGATTTCTGTGTAGACAAATCCAGTCCCAGATGCTTACACTCCAAATGTTTTCCTTTCCCTGATTATAGTGGGTCATATCCTCCTGGGTGTGACTGATTACCCAGAGAGGAGGCAGTGACTCCTCCGCAGCCCCGAGGGGTGGTCTACAGAACTTCCAGCTCCAACTGGCTAAATTAATCGACCTACAAAACCACGCCCCATTGTTTTGGGGTTTTTTTTTTGGCACTGGGCTAATTTAAAGTGGAAAATTCCCCATTTTTAAAGTGTTTTTTTTTTTTTTCTTTTCCTTTTCTTAAACATATCCTTTCAGCACAGCTGGTAAACAGGCAGGAAAGAAAGCTTCGAGGCGGATGAGACCTTAGAAAGCTCCGGCGTCTGGATGGTGCCCTGGCCATGGAGTGATTCTGGGGAAGAGGCTGGGAAGAAGGAAACTGTTCAGGGTGGGGATGGGGTGTAGTGCTTTGGGTACAATGAGAAAAGCCAGAGACCCTGTCTTCTGACAAAGGAGGAAGAGAGGAGGTGCAGCAGAAAAACGAGGGTCCCTCCTCACCACTAGGGGCGCCCATAGCACAAGGACCCTTTCTGATAGAACGGGTAGGAAATGCAGACCTGGCAAAGCCTTGGAGGCCATCTCCAGAGGACCACAAACCAAGCGCCTGCAGGGCCAGCCCGGTAACTACAAGCATCTGAACAACGAGCCAGCCACATGTGTAATTAACAGGGAGTGATGGAGACTGGCAAACTTTCAGGCTCTGTCATCTTTAATAAAAGACTCCATTAGTGAAACAAAAATCTTGCAGGTGGGTTGTGGCCTCACATGGTCAGACTCTCTCGATTTACAAGGAAGGAAACTTAAATTTTTTTGGAATGTTCACCACGTGCTAGACACCATTCTGAGCACTTTAGATGTATTAACTCACTGAATTCTCACAACTGTTATTGACCCCATTTTAGATACAATAAAACCGAGTCACAGAAAGGTTGTGTAACTTGCCCAAGGTCACACACCCAGTGACTGGGGAGCTAAGATTCTAAACCCAGGCAGCCTGGCCTTGTCTGCTGGGCTTCACTGGACTCTCTCTGAATGTGCTACTTGGCACATCTGCCTTGTGGCCTAACATCTGTCAAGTTAGCCTCCCTCCGGCCTGCCTCATGCCTCTAAGTAATGAATGGATACTCTGGTCTTGGGAATTACTACTAGAGCACAAATGTTGGGAGTCAAGGAATGTAGACCAAGGGAGTCCTAAATAAAAAGCTTCTCTATCGAGTATAAAATTTAAAGAGAGAGCAACACAGGCTGGCAATCCTAGCCCCCTGCTCATAGGCATCATAACACATCCTTTCAGTGGGGAGAGTATACACTAAGGTGTTTTGTGTTTTTTTTAGCGTAAAACCAAGTGCTTTTTATTTTTATAGTTTCCCAGACCAATTCAGATCCTTCATAAAGAACTAGCCCTCCGGGGAGGCCAGGGGGAGGTCAATGGGGAAAAAAAGGAGACATATGTACTACTATTTATAATACTTCAAACAATAAAATAAAAAAATAAAATAAGAATTAGCCCTCCAGGGCTGTTGGGAAATCGCTTACTGAGCTGGATAAACTAATAAAAATCTTGGGAACGCTGCCCCTCCCAGTTCTCCACCCCTCCTGACTCATCACCCCTGCTCTGCTCCTCTGCTCAGCACTTCTCTCCTGACTTAACTGAGGTAGGCTGAGGTCAAGGCCACGGCTACCTGCAATGGGACTCAGACACTAGGCCCATTGTTGCTTCCCTTACAACTGACCTAGCCTGCAAACGTGGAGTCTGACAGCCAGACCAGGCCCGGCCCATGGCAGCTGGGTGATTTAGTGGGTACCGGGCCAAGACTGACTCAGGACTCCTCCAGTCATCTAGCCCCAAGGCAGGTCCTGAGCCTCTGACTCATGTGCTCATTTCTGAGCCTACTGAAGCATCCCAGTAAATGGGTTGGGCACAGCAGCACATTCAGAGCTTGTCACCTAAGCCCTTGTTTGAAGTCCCTGGGAGAGTTATCTCATCAGCTCTGGAGACTTTCAAAGTATACAGGTAGCTTCGAATGGCTTCTGCAGGTTCCGCTCTGCCTGGCCTCATACCTGGCCTTCAGCCAACAGTGCCCCCTTCGGGCAGCACTAAGCAGGTAAGGAATAGATCAAGTGGGTCCACCCACCAATTCAGGCACAAAACTTGTGGTTCAACACTAGTGTAAAGCACAAGTGATCACACTGAAAAGTAGTGAAGTCCCAAAGGCAAGTGACAAGTACCGGGCATACTGAAATGCCTATGAATGAAACGTGTGCTCCTCAATAATTAAACACTGAATCCTCTCTGAGAGGCTACACCATGGTCCCTAAACCCTTCAACAGGGTGGTCGGACAGCTGAGAAGCAGCTTGATGGATTGCCACCTAGTGGTAACCCAGAGTGACCATTCAATTCTTTATTTTTATTTTTTAAAAATATATTTTATTGATTTTTTACAGAGAGGAAGGGAGAAGGATAGTTAGAAACATCGATGAGAGAGAAACATAGATCAGCTGCCTCCTGCACACCTCCTACTGGGGATGTGCCTACAACCAAGGTACATGCCCTTGACCGGAATTGAACCTGGGACCTTACAGTCCGGGGCGACGCTCTACCCACTGAGCCAAACCGGTTAGGGCTCTTTCTCTAGGCTTTAGATGGAAACCATCTGAAGTCTCCAAGTTCTTACTTAAAATGGCCTATTTTCAGGCAACGTCTAACAAAGACCTGAGCAGGAAGTGAGAAGGCCTGGTCGGCTCTGGGTCCAGTGAGTGTGCTGCCAGACTTCCCTGGCACAGAGCTCGTAACCCAGCTCTTGCTCCACTGGCACGTGGTCAGGATCAGAGCAGCAGTGGGAGGCAGTGTCCTCTACCCCAGACTCCTGCATTCCAAGTACACCAACTGAAGTAGAATGAGTTAGCAGAAAAGCACTCCGTCTTCTGAGACCCCCTCTAGCTCTGGGAAGTAATAATTACAACCTGGAAGTAGCTGATAAGTACTTGTCAAACTGGGCTCAGATGGGCAGGAAGGGACCCTCCCCGCTTCCGTACCAGATTTTTCTTCACGCTGGGTAAGAATTCAGTTTCAGCCTTGAGCCTCCGGCAGAGGCCCCATCCCCGGGGCCTGGGGAAGAGGAGGACAGCACCCCTATTGCTGGGCACTATTCCCTGGATCAGAATGAAGGGGTTTGTCTGTTATGTAATTTAGAGTTGCTCCCTGCAGACCCAAACGAGGTTCTGAGAGAGGTGGCAGCCAGTGGCGCTTAGTAATCTCTCCCTTCTCCGTAGGAAAATGGGGTTTTATGAATCTCTCATACTCCTACCTGCTGGGCTGATGGCACTAACTGAGCCACTTAAAGTTCTACAGTGTGCCACCTGAGACTATCAATCTTGAGAAAGAGATTCAGAGATTGGGAACTGGAGCTTCTAGGCCTGTTGGGGTTCTCCTGAGATTTACAAAGGGGGAAAGAGACCAGCAGGCAGCCACTCAGCCAGGACAGAGGTTCAGACCAAGAAGCCAGGTCTTGGGAAAGGCAGCTCAAAGGCTTCTCTCAACCTAGAGCCACCCTCCCTTTAAAGCTGGGACAAGAAAGGGACGAAAGCAGCAGGCTAATGTTAAGTCACCTTCAGACACAGAGCCACAATGGAAGTTCTGGGACTTCCCAGCACAATACCCCTCCAAAGCTGGGCTCCACAGGCTGCATGAAGTGGAAAGAGCAAAGACTCAGAGTCGGACAGACCTAGGTATGTGACCCCCAGGAAGCTCACTCACCCTCTCTGGACATGTCCTTCATGAACAGTTTGTGAGAGGTGGACTTCTGTTTGGAAATGAAGGCTGGAAGTCTATAACTTACTGTACAAATGGGGTTAGCATCCGCGCAGAAAAGTGTTCTGGCTCTCAGAGTGTTTCCAGGAATCTGTGTCCACTGGTGTAGACTGTTTCTGCAAAAATATGGTTTATGCTGAACACTTTCTTGCTTCCTAGGAGCCTGGTATTGTGGTGTGTGTTAAGCAGAGGGTGCTTACATGACCAGCAGCCAAAACTATCTTGGGTGCTGAGTCTCTAATGGGTTTTCTTTCAGAATCATCTTGGGCACACATGTTGCTGCATTTTGTTGCTGTAATAAATCTTAGTCGTGAGTAAAATTACATATTAGTCCTTCCAGCAAGTCTCTGAATGTGGGGTCGTCTTGGGGACCCAACACAGTGTCAGTAAGATATACCTGCACCTAACATGAGTCAATAGCCTTACCCATCCAAGAAGGCCTGCTGTCACCACCTTGCTAGAAGTGAAGTTACAGATAGAAGATAAGACTGGGTCAGCAACCCGATAAAACGCCCCTACCTCTAGAAGAGGGAGGTTACCAGAGGGAGAGAAATGTCATATACTGAAAGCCCATTGGGAGCCAGTCGTCATCCTAGGTGCTCTATCTTCATGATCTCCCAGAGGCCCGGTGCACAAAATTCATGCACGGGGCCGGGCGGGGGGGTGTTGTCCCTCAGCCCAGCCTGCACCCTCTCCAATCTGGGACCCGTTGAGGGATGTCCAACCACTCATTTAGGCCCAATCCCACTGAGATCGGGCCTAAACGGGCAGTTGGACATCCCTCTCACAATCCAGGACTGATGGCTCCCAACCACTCGCCTGACTGCCTGCCTGATTGATTGCCCCTAACCACTTCTGCCTGCCAGCCTGATCACCCCCTAACCACTTCCCTTCCAGCCTGATCGATGCCTAACTGCTCCCAGTCAGCCCGATTGCCCCTAACTGCCCTCCCCTCCTGGCCTGGTCCTGCCCTCCCCTGCCAGTCTGGTCACCCCTAACTGTCCTCCCCTGCAGGCCTCGTTCCCCCCAACTGCCCTCCCCTGCAGGCCTGCTTCCCCCCAACTTCCCTCCTCTGCTGGCCCAGTCACCCCTAACTGCCCTTCCCTGCTGGCCTGGTCATCAACTGCCCTCCCCTGCAGGCCTGGGTCCCCCCCCAACTGCCCTCCCTTGCTGGCCTGGTCACCCCTAACTGCCCACAACTGCCCTTCCCTGCAGGCCATCTTGTGGCGGCCATCTTGTGTCCACGTGGTGGCAGCCATCTTGTGTCTTGGAGTGATGGTCAATTTGCATATTACTCTTTTATTAGATAGGATTTCCTTATCATCACAACTGCATTATTATCCCCATTTTTTAGATAAAGAAACATAAGCACAGAGAGACTGAGTAACCAGCCTGAGGTCACACAGGTAAGAAGAAAACCAACATCAGGCTGGCTGACGGGCTGCAGAGACTGCGGAGTCTGCCCTTCCCAGCACCCACACTGCCTGCCTCGCTGCCACAACCTCGGCCTGTCAGGCTGCTTGGCTGGCCCTAGTCCTTGCTCTGCCAAGCAAGTCATGAGAAGTTTTCTGGAAAGCTAAAGCAGAGAGGGAAACAGGGCATTTTAGACCAAATGATCCTTATCATCTGCGTCTGATATTTTTCAAAACATCCATCATCTCATGTGACTCCCATGACCACCATGAGCTGGGCTGCCTGGCAGACACCCTCCTTTCAGACAGGGAAAATGAGGCCCAGCAAGGGCCAGGCGGCCAGGGCAAGAGCACAACTTGACCCAACGTCTCCTTCCAATATCTCAGTGCCTGGCACATAGGAGGAACTCAGTAAATACCTGCTGGCTGGATGAATGACCAGTCAATACAAAATAAAAGTGGATTAACAGGAAAACAGAGGTTCATCCTCTGAATCTTCATCTTCCAAATTGGTTTTCTTTAAAAAAAATCTGCATGATACTGACCAGTCAACAAAGAACTCCACGTAACCTTCATTTGGCTTCTCCAGCTTCGGTGTCCCCATCTCTGCTTTCACTCCCACCAAGATGTCCGTGTGACCCTGCAGACATATGCAAGAAGGGTCCTCACTCCGGGCAGGCAGCCAGGCACCCAACCACCTCCCTCCTCTCCCAGACGTACACCCCTGGGGACTCTCTTAAGAGCAGTGCTGGGGCTTGGAAAGTGACCTTTTGAGAAGATGAGGAGTCCTTCAGATCTAGACAGACCCCACTGAGAGTTTGGCTTGGGTCTTGGATTTTCCCTGAACAATCTGTGTGGCAAAAGCCTGGATGGGCCTGCTGCTGGTCCCCTAGGCCCTCCCCATTCCTCCAGCTACGTATGGGTGGACCATGGCCACAGCACTCACCAGCTTGACCCTGGCAGACCCACTGGTGTTGGACACCACGTCGGTTTCCACTTCGACACATCGGTAGTCCTCACATCCACGGCCATCCACGCGGAGGTCTTCCTACGTGCGACAACCACAATCCGCAGGCTGTGATCCCAAACCGACAACAGACCCCTGAGGCAACTCACCCCTTTCATTCCCCTAGAGCAGTGGTCGGCAAGCTCATTAGTCCACAGAGCCAAATATCTACAGTACAACGGTTGAAATTTCTTTTGAGAGCCAAATTTTTTAAACTTAAACTTTTTCTAATGCCACTTCTTCAAAATAGACTCGCCCAGGCCGTGGTATTTTGTGGAAGAGCCACACTCAAGGGGCCAAAGAGCTGCATGTGGCTCGCGAGCCGCAGTTTGCCGACCACGGCCCTAGAGAAATGTGCAGTGCATCTTTCTTTCTTAGTGAATCAGCCATTTGCCAGCCCCTGATGCCGAAGATGGGTTTCAGAGTGGACCAGGCGGCGCTGGTCCCTTATCCTCTTTACTTCTTCAATCACTTACTAGGTCAGTGTTAGCTCACGGGTGTCTTTTATAGCTATATCCAACACTACCATTATTCATCTTATAGCTCCAGATTTGGGCCCTGGGAGCTCCTTTGGGTGGGTTCCTGCGTTCTTTCAACATGCCTCCAATCTTTTTTGAGCACTTCTTTATTTTCCAACAACATAAGACATCCCAGGCTCTTGTATTTTCCCTGCCCCTGCCCCTGCCCCGGAATCAGCCCTTTCTCCAAGGAGCCCTGGTTACTTTTATTGGAGAAAAACCAGCAGACATAGCTAGAAAACATATGTATGCACACGAACCCATGCACACACACACACACACGCCTGTATTTATTTCGGTCTATCCACATATCTATTAAAAAGCCACATTCTCAGACTGATAATTGTTTCTAAACTTCCTCCTTGTCCTAGGTCAGTGGTCGGCAAACTCATTAGTCAACAGAGCCGCAGTTTGCCGACCACTGTCCTAGGTGTAACTTCCCTCTTAGACAGAAAGAAACTTGGCTTTCACGATCTACAATGCATTTAGGTATTTGTTAAATCTTAGTATACACATAGTTTCAGAACTGCTAACCCATAACCCTGTGAGAAACAAACGTACTAATAGAGAACAGTATTGTACAGAGTTAGAGTTCTGTTTTGTCTTTAGCCTATGGTACCCACTCAAAACAGTTTCCCAATTGTCTTTCCCATCCTTCCATGCAGCCCTATTACTCATTTGTAGCAGTCTGTGTTCCAGTCTAGATCCCCCACATCCTGGTTACTTTTAGTTACTTATTCACTTTTTGGGTATGTGGACTATCACCATGGCTCTGGGAGTCAAAGCTATCAGAAAAGGTGTGCTCAGAGAAATGTCACTCCCAACTCATCCCTTTCCCCTTTCCTACCACACCAGGCAGGTAACAATCTCTTTACTTCCTGGGCCATCTTTTCTGTATTTTCTTCACACAAAGGAGCTGATACATGAATACTGTAAATATCCCCTTCTTACATAGAGTGGTGGCCTACTACTGATACTCTTACACTTGGTTTCTTTTTTTTTTTCTTTTTTTTATTTCAGAGAGGAAGGGAGAGGGAGAGAGAGAGAGAGAGAGAGACATCAATGATGAAAGAGAATCATTGATCGGCTACCTCCTGCATGTTCCCCACTGGGGATCGAGCTGCAACCCTAGCACGTGTCCTTGACGGGAATTGAACTGGGGACGCTTCAGGCCGATGCTGTATCCACTGAGCCAAACTGGTTAGGGCTACACTTTGTTTCTTTTTAACGTTTTATTTATTTATTTTTAAAAATATATTTTTATTGATTTCAGAGAGGAAGGGAGAGGGAGATAGAAACATCAATGATGAGAATCATTGATCGGCTGCCTCCTGCACGCCCCCTACTGGGGATTGAGCCCGAAACCCTTGCATATGCCCTTACCCAGAATCAAACCTGGGACCCTTCAGCCCACAGGCCGACGCTCTAGCCACTGAGCCAAACCGGCTAGGGCTAACACTTTACATATGCAGGAAATCCATTCCCTGTCAGCTTATAGAGATCTTCCTTGTTCTTTGTAAACACTGTTTGAAAGTAGTTTATTTTTTTTTCCAGAAAAGGAATCTTTAGAATCAGATTCTCAAAGGGGTTAATGCTCCTCCAAACACTAACAAATACAGTCCTGAAGCGTGTTAACTGTCAGAAGCTTATCTTTACTCTACCTGGCTAACTGCACGTGAATGACTTTTTTATCTTCAGAAATCTATAATAAAAGCGTAATATGCTAATTAGACCGGACATCCATCTAGACGACCTTCCAGACAAAGCCAGGGCTGCGAGGGAAGCCCGGTTCCTGGGTGCCAAAGGGAAGCCAGTGCTGGCAGCCAGGGGAAGGAAGGCACACTCTTGCACGAATTTCGTGCATCGGGCCTCTAGTTAAAAAATAAACAGGCAAAATACTGCGTGCTCCCACCACACAGAACCAACTGCTGCCATCGGTCATGTGTGTTTCAGCTTTTTTTTTTACTCTCTCAACTCCCGCAAGCCCTTTCACTTCCTGCAGTCCCCTCCCTGAAGGCAATCCCTATCTGAGTCTGGGGAGAAGTGGATTTAACAAGTAACAGAATTTCAAGTCTGGGAGAATGAGCCTCTGGGGAGAACTCAAAACGATGTAACTGTCTCTTCACCACCCAGCCACAGAACACAAAGGCTTTCTAGGTCAATCTCCGACTCCCCTGTTTGCCACATCCCCCAGATGTGCCCAGCTAGGAAAGTGAAAAGCTGGCTCAGAAACATCACTTACCAGGGATCCTTCACAAGCTGCAGGCCTGGTACAAGTGTGAGCAATCACTAGGAGCATTACTCCCGAGTTCCAGGCCTGGTCCTGCCACTAACTCGCTGCTTGACCTCTAGGTAGGACAAGTCCCTTCCCCCTATAGACTAGTTTCCTCATTTACAAAAGAGGACGTTGAAGTAAATGGCCTCAAAGGTGCTTCTCTAATTCTACAGATCTACAAATCAAAATAGCCACAATTATTTGCAAAAACTAATAGTAACTACTTTTTTTTTTTTTTATAATCCTCATGCGAGGCTATTTTCCCATTGATTTTTAGAGAGAGTGGAAGAGAGAGGGAAGGACAGAGAGAAGCATCGATGTGAAAGAAACACATCAACTGGTTGCCTCCCGTGGGAGCCCTGACCAGGGCCTGGGCTGGGGAGGAACCGGCAACCAAGGTACGTATTTAGAATTGAACCCGGGACCCTTCGGTCCACAGGCTGATGCTCTGTCCACTGAGCCAAACCGGCTAGGGCAATAGTAACTACTATTTAATGTGCATTTACTATATATGAGCTAATGCTCTAGAAACCCTCCACAGTTAACACATTGAATCCAGTATGCAAACAGAAAAATGGTTGAAAGATGCTAAGTGGCTGGCCCGGGGTCTCACAGCCAGTAAGTCGCACTTGAATTCCAAGCCAGAGCTCTTCGCCACAACTCCATACCACCGTCTGCATCCTAAAGGGTCTCTTCACGGTGCAACAGGGCCTCACAGGCCTCCCTCACAGCATGAACTGGCTGGCTATACCAACTGGTCTTGATGACAGTGATAGCAGCTCTGAACGCAAGGAGACCTCAAGGCTACAGGGCTTCCAAAGGCTGCTTTAAAGTACTGCTCACTCAGGGACGACCTAGCCACACCCCTTTGTAGTAACAACCCACATACTTGTTCCAGGATGGGGTGGGGAAAGGGGGTGGAGGGGGGGTAAGAAACTTGGGCCTGACCAAATCTTGCCTTTGCAGCCTACGATTCACATCTGCCCCAGGGAAATGCTCAGTGGTACAGGTTCAAGTGACAAAAGGCAAACAAAAAGCTACCAAGTTTCCTTTCAAAGGGTACATCAACTACAATTTTTTTTTTCCCATAGAAAAAAGCACTCAAAAGAATAGAACAAGATCAAACCCAAAACACCAAACAGACCAGTCCCTGAATCACTGCACCCATGGCAACTTTTAAAAAGTCCTTTTCCCCCTAAAAGACAGGAAATCACCCAAACCTGCACGGCCCGGCTCATGGCCTGACGCCCTACCACGATTTTTATTCACCCGCAATCCTCAGGAGCCAGGGAAGGCACCCATGTGTGAACACTTAAGAACAGGAGCTGCCCTGAAGTGAGGCTTCATGTCAAAACCAATAGAGATGTCAACAAATGATGGGCCGCACCTTGGGGAGTCCTGTCCTTCTCAGCAAGGGACAAAACACGTTTTCCGATAAAGGGCTCCTGGATGCTGGGATGGCTCCGTGACTTCCAGGTTGTTACCTATGTGATCACCACAACTCTGCTGGTTGGGTGTGGTGTGGTGGAGTCACCTCCAATCTGTATTTAATTCTCTGCTGTCACATACCAGCTTTGTGACCCTGAGCAAGTTCCTCAACAGCTCTGAGCCTGTCTCTTCACCTAGAAAGCAGGACTCACCCTGACCTTACAGAGTTATAGGGGAACCTGAAAACCCTAAATCATTTATGGGGACCCTTCAGCACAGCCCATCAGCAGTTCCCTTCTCCTGCTTCTGGGGAAAGGTATCAGCTCACCGAATCCTCAAAGCCAACCCTGAAGAGAGGTTACAGATAAGGGTATTGAATTGAGGCACCACAATCTCCTGTTTGTGACCAAGTGGAAGGACGTGTGACTCAGCCCCGAGCTGCTTTACCCAGGTCACCCAGTCCTGTTTCTCCCTAACAGAAGCGGACAAGCCAGCTCTACTAATCCAACACACTTGGGAAGGTTTCAGACTCCAGAGGTCCTCTGAGGTGATGGTGCCCCGAATGACCTTGCTTTGACTTGCCCAATACCTCGGAGCTTGCTAGAGAACTGAGACTAGCCTCCCCTATTAGAACACAACGCACTTAGGAAAGGGTCCATGACTGGGCCAGCGTTGCAGGCCCAGGCCCAAGACACAGTGGGCAAAACTAGAGATTGATCTTCTTTTCACTTTCCAAGCCTGCTGAGTAGCCCCCCTCCCTCCTTTGCAAGGGCGTGATTCCCTTCACCTTGCAGAGTGCCTGGGTGCACCCTTTTTGTGCCATGGGTCTGTACATGGAAATGGCACAGGGCTCAAAATCAACTGCCCTGCACGGCCGCCTGAGCAGCTGAGTTCTGACTGCTCAGTCTCACAGATGAAGATCAGGCCCTGTTCTCCTTCTTCTGTGCTGCAACCCCCCTCTCACTCCCCGCCAAAACCCACAATGCTTCCAGTTAAAGCTGGCGCCACAGAAAAGAAACTGAAACTATCAGCTGAGCTACACTTACTTTCAACTGCCGAGAAAATTTCAAAGAAATGGCTCTGACGGGACCCCAAAGAGGCATGCTTCTTGGTGGGGCTCATCATTGGCCGTGGCCTGCTCTGAACCTGATATAATATGTACCTAACAAAAGTGGGACATCTCGGCCTTCAAAGGCTGAGAGGGGACTTAACAGAAGTCAATCAAATCATATATTAAAATATTGATATGTCAACCTTTCCTGCCTCAGAAATCAATCAAATCATATATTAAAATATTGATATATCAACCTTTCCTGCCTCACCTGCTCAGATCCATTCTCCATCCTTTCCTGCCCTAATCCGTGCTCCAGGTTGACTCCCTCAAAACGGCATCACCTGGACTCCCTCTGCTGATTTCTGGTTGAGTTTGGCCACTGGAAGTTACCAAAGGGAAACAGAGTGCCCTCCCACCCCCACTCCTGGGGCCACATTTGTGACAGTGCTTGCATCTACCCAGAGCTCTTCCTGGTATCACTGGGATCTGGTAACACTATTTCCTTCTTGGGCCCCTTTGACCTAGAGGTGGTCGCTATGCCCCATGGTCACTGGTCTTTGGGCTCTTCAACATCTCTTGTTGGTTTCCTGAAACATACCCACATTGTCATAAGTCTCCTGAATTACCCGAATTAAACTCCATTTCCTGCCGGAGCCTAAAATGATTCATCTTCCTGTCCACAAATTGCGCCCTCGCTCTCTCTCGCGCGCTCTCTCTCCGCCCCCCCCCCCCTCTCTCTCAAGTGTGCCTCGTCCCACAGTGGCCATGTCTGAGCCTAATGATTCTGTCCAGCAGTGAGTCTGGAACTAAACTAGAAAGGCTTGTTTCTTATAGAGGGAACTGTAACCCCAGGAGCTGGGAGGTAACCGGTCTTTCTACCACAAGGCCCAAGGAACAGAAAAGAAAGACTGTAAGGGAACTCAGAGACGCAATGTGGCTCTAGCAACAAAGGCATCTGGGAAATGTTGGGCTCTTAACTCTTTGTGGCCTCAGGCTTGGCTGACTACCCAGAAAACTGGAATGCTGCCCAAAGGTAAAGGTCATGCCCCCAGGAAGGAGGTTAATGAATGTATACAGTGCCATAACTGCCTGATGTTATGTTACCTTTGAAATACATTGTTTTCTCTGGTGGGCTACATGATAACCACAATATGGTTTTACTATTAACCCCCATAAAAAAAAAAAAACAACACACGAGACCCTGTCCTGGGAGAAGGTGGATTTATTCCTGGCTTTCCACCACTGAGAGCAGCTACTTTGCCAAGTAAGTTTCTCCTATTACAGCTCTTATGAATTTGAATGAAGCTACATGTCAGATCTTCAGAATTGATCCTGAATTTAGACTTTTGGGGCTTTCGTCAAACAGAAAGAGAATACAGAATACGGCAAAAGCATCAAAAACAGCAGAGACAAACAAGGGAGAGCCTGAAGATCCAACTGCCCTTGCATTTTTGGAGAAACACAGCCTTCTCATAGACATACTTTTCTTGCTTGAGCCAGCTTGTTGGTTAATATAATTATCAACTGAATCCTCAACACACACTGTGACGTTACTTTCAACTGCTTCTCACTCCCACCAAACCAAGATGAAATATCCCGGACAGAGTAACAAATCAAGGGCCGAGGGCAAGGGATGCCAGAAGCTGAAACTAACCAAATAGGACCAAAGGTGAAAAATAAAACACAAAATGATTAGGTCTTCAGAGGCAAGAACAGGATTCCTGTGAAGCACTGCTTAAGGCGCATTGCTGGCACTCAGTAACCAACTACCGAACGTTTAGGTGACTTTAGAACTGAGTCACTGAGATCTGTGGTAGGCTCGCTCACCTACAGTACAAATGCACAGCAAACAGTGTAAATTCTATTTCGCTCCTCCATAAATACAGAATTCCATCTTGCTGCTCCATAAGCAGAGCAAATTTGTGGCCAATGTTAATAATCCTTACGAAGAGGTTTATTTGGTCAGTTCAGTTTGCATGGCTCTGTGATACAATCGCGGCCTTCATATGTCCATGGTACGGGTGAGAAAGAGGTTTAATTTAAAAATTGAAAACGCTATCCAACTTATCGCCCTTTAAGGACTACCTTACTCTATCAATGTTACCAAGTACCTACCTACCAAGTGCTGGACACTGGCTAGGCCTTAAAGGTAGCATACATACAAGCGAATTAGTAACTTCCAAGATGCATGATGAGGCAGTGGCGGAGCCTCTAAGACCCCTAGGATCAAGCTTCTGGCCATCTCTGCAACCTGACCTTCCACCAGTACCCCCAGTGAGCGGACTCACCATCCTTTCCTTTTGGAAGGCTCAAGCTTACGTAATTCTTGGTCATGCTGAGAGCTCAGCTCAAATGCTCTTTCCTAAGGGAAGCCTCCCCTGGCTTTCCAGACTAGGCAGGTCCTTTTTTCCTTCACGGCACTTGGTACAATTTTACACGTAAATGCACAAGTTGACCTGTAATTTCTGTGTTTTCCTTCTAGCGTGGGTGTTACAGAAGGGCAGGCTATTTCCTATCCTCCACTCTAGCTCAGTTCTAGGTGGAATGAATGAAATATCGAGTCCAGGAGAGATACACCGAAGGGACACTCAACATGGATTTAGGCGAGCAATTCCCCCTCCTTGGGGAAGGCTTCAGAGCATTACAGCCCCCAATATCCCCTTAGTTCTTTTGACTCCCCACTAACTATAGCATCCCCTTGATATATACCTTACATTCCATTGCCTTTATTTTATATTCATCTTTGAAATAATAAAGGAATCAAAAGGCTGAGGTGAAAGGAACGCCGGGAGAGCTGAAATTAACCACACTGAACCAAAAGTGAAAAGTGAAATACAAAATGATGAGGTCTAGAAGACAGGGTTCTGGCTAGGGTTTGGGGAGACGTCTCTAATCTGGGGAGGTTACAGACAAGAAGGACACACTCGGCTTCTTCCCCCGTTAGCTCATTACCAGGCCCAGCATCCTCCAGCTCTGGTTCTGGCGTGGTCCAAACCAGAGACTGAAGAGTGAGCACAGAAGAGCTCAGTGTAGCTCTAAGCTGCCTCTAGGGATCTTACTTCTCCAATGGCACATGGGAAACTGCCAATGCTGTGCTACCGGCTGGGCAGTCGCTTTTTAAACACCTTCCCCTTTATTTGTAAGTCGATTTATATTTTCAAAGCGCTTTCACCTCCGGTGCCTTCTTCTCCCCGTGACTCCCAACCGCTAGGGAAGAAAAGCGGACCAGAAGCCCACACCCGCCGGAGAGCGACCCGCGCAGGCTGACGAGGCGGCTCCCTCGCGAAAGCCTCAGGGGCTGGGCCTCCAGCTCCCCGCCCGGGTTTGGAACCTCGCAGACCCGAAGGCGGCAAGTATGCATTCAGCCCTAAATGGATGCTCGCCGCCCGCTTCTCAACACGCCCGCGTCGCCGGCTTAAGGCTGTTTAACCACAAGGGAAACCCAGACCCGCCGATCCAACCGGGAGAACCGAGGGTCGGCCCCACCCGCAGGGCCAGGGGCACCGGCGGCCGACGCCCGCGCCGCTGTGGCAGCTACCTGGACGCCGTGCACGATGTACACCTTCTCCGCCTCGCTCAGCGACACGGACGCCATGCTGCCCAGAGCCCTTGCGTCATCAGCCCGCGCCGGCCGCGCCCCCGCTCTGCGTCATCAACCTGCGCGGCGGCCGCCCCTGTAGGCGCCACCGCCGGAGCCGGGAGCTCCATGGGCTTCTCCTGTGCGCCGCCGGGTGTCTGGCCGAGACCAGGGAGCCGCGGCGCCTCGTGCCCGGGAGCCATCGCTGCGGCCCAAGGCCGGGTCCCAGGTCGGGGACTGCAGGGGGAGGCGACGGCGGCTGCGGCGGGAGCCTCACTAGGGGCCTGGGACTGGGGAACTGCCTCCGACTTCACGGTCAGTTGGGAGGCGGAACTGGGGTTGGGTGGAAACGCCGGGGTGAGGCGAGAGGCGCGGGCCGGACGGAGCCGGTGGACTCCGTGGGAGAGGCGCGCGGCGCAGTGTGCTCAGAGCTGGAGTTGAAGTAGCAGGTCGTGTGCGTGTGAAGTAGCCGGTCATGTGCTAGAGAGAGAGAGAGACACCCCGAGTGAGGGAGGGGACTTCGTGATCGGCCCGGGGGGGCTGGCTCCTCGCTCTCCCCTACCACCCTGTTCCTGCATTCCCCTGGTCCCTGGGATGGTTGAAAAGAGGAGGCGATGAAGCCCGCTTTAGGTTGTTCTTGGTGGGTAGGGTCCAGACCAGGTGTGAGTCCCGAGGCGTCCCCACTCCACCCCGGGGATCCTCCTCACCCATCCTCCGCTCTCGCTCTCTCGGGCTTACCTAACGCTGACCCAGGACTTTGCAGGATCCCCTTGTCCCGGGTGGAGGAGAGTCTTGGTAACCGGCGCTGGCGAGCGGCGCAGTGCCCAGGCGTCCCCAGCGCTTCCCAGCGGTGGCTGGCTGGGAGCCCTGGTTTGGTGCGGTGATTCTGGGAGCTGTGGACAGCGGCTTAGAGGTGTGTGGTGGGGGGAAACAGCCCAGGCGATGGCCGTATAGGACTGTGGGCCTTGGATATTCAGAAAGGATACCTGCAAGGTGAATATGGGGTCACTGAAGGAGCCCATTAAGGCGGGGCAAACAGGGTATGGTACAGATTTTAAAGGAGCCATGTGGATAAATGCAGGAAAGTTAACCAAAAGAAGCAAAGAGGGTATCTGGTAACTTTTTCAAATGCTCCCCCTCTTTTTAAAAATCTTCACCAGAGGACATGCCTAGAAAGAGGAAGGGGGTTAGGGAGGGGAAGGGGGAGAGAGAAACATCCATCCCATGCCCTCCGCACGCTCCCTGAGCAGGGATCCCAGGCACTTGCCCTGACCAGTAATAGATGCAGGTGCATAGACGACGCCCTACTAACCCAACTGGGTCCAAATGTCCCATTTTTTGAAGAATCTTGTTTTCAAAATAAGATGGCTTGGTTGTCAAAAAAAAATGATTGGTGTTTTGCAAACATTATCTTCACACGGATCATAACTATTGGGAGCTTACTATGGATGGGCTTTGGGCTAGCTTTGGAACCCTAAGACAAGTGAAACACAACTTCTGCCCAGACACACTCCCCAGGCAGAAGGGAAGGCTCCAGGGCTAAGGTAACCACAGAACATGGTGGTTAAGAGCTATGATGGTGGCGCTAATGAGCACAGTGGGATAGGGAGGTGGGTCAGAGGAAGGTACAGAAAGAAAATACCCTCCCACATTATTAAGCACTAAACTGCTGAGTCCCCAGAATACATAGATGATCACTTCTTAGTAGACTAGACATTGGTCGTTTCTTATGTCTCTACATAGTGCTCTACAGGTGCATCTACAGGGAAGATAGCTTGCAGGGTAGGACTTTGCCCTCCAGGGAAATTGGAAAAGGTGAAGTTGGAAGGGTTTCCTTACTAATGAAAGCAGAGGCACCCCACCTGTTGTGGCACATAGATAGATGCCTTTGTGTGTGGTGGGACCCTGGATTCCATGCGAGGAACTCTGGGATGGGATAACAAGGGACTGCTGGTATTAAAAGGGGTGTTTTGTGCTAGAGATGGCTCAGGAAGGAGAGACCCTGGATGTGGACTCTTAGTAGCTAGGATATCTAAGAGCACTGAAGATTTAAAAAGTGGAAGCAAATGGCAGAAAGGAAAGTCTGAGTTTGGATACCATGGAATCATCTCTATATAAAAATCTTTAAAAATATAGAACATCTCTGAACTGTTTCCCTGACAACTGACTAAAGTTCCTTGATGGAGAAGGGTTGGCAGTATTTGCTAAATAATATTATGAATGATGTCAGACATGTTAGGCTAAGTAGGTGAGAGGTGGAAACAGTAGAATGTTCATTCTAAATTCTCTACTAAAGCAATGACACCTTCCCTCATTGTTCTACTTCAATGCCACCAGGACATTTTCATCCCATTTGTTGTGATAAAGTATTAGACATCTTAAAAAATACATTTCTTTATTAATTTCAGAGAGGAAGGGAGAGGGAGAGATAGAAATATCAATGATGGAGAGAGAATTATTGATCACCTGCCTCCTGCACGCCCCCTACTGGGGATCGAGCCCGTAACCCAGACATGTGCCCTTGATTGGAATCAAACCTGGGACCCTTCAGTCTGCAGGCCGATGCTCTATCCACTGAGCCAAACCAGCTAGGGCATTAGATATTTTAAAAACCCATAAATTCAGAGTTCTTTTTTGATTTATTGAAGCAATTTAAAGAATTTATGTTAGCCAGAAAAATCAAGAAGCCAGGGATAGCACATTGTATTAAACCAGCTAATTTTTCCATCACTTGTCAGATTCTTTGGGGAGCACACCGTTTTGTAGGTTTGTCTATTCTAAATCTCTGTGCTCTATTAATTCTGTTTAACACAAACTTACCTAGTGATTATTATGTGCCAAGAACTGTTTTAAAACACTTTATAAAGATTATCTGATTCTGTTCTCACAATAGTTCTATGAGACAGCTACTGTTATCTGTTTACAGATTGGGAAACTGAGGTGCAGAGAGGTTAATTGTCTAGCCAGTGGTCGGCAAACTCATTAGTCAACAGAGCCAAATATCAACAGTACAACAATTGAAATTTCTTTTGAGAGCCAAAAACCGACTTCTGTGCATGGGCCACGAAGTTTCAATCGCACTGTACGTGCACACCTACATGTGGTATTTTGTAGAAGAGCCATACTCAAGGGGCCGAAGAGCCGAATGTGGCTCGCGAGCCGCAGTTTGCCAACCACTGGTTTAGACCAGCAGTCACCAACCTTTCGGACCTCGTGGACCACCAATGGTCCCGCAGACCACCGGTTGGCGACCACTGGTCTAGATCAAGGTAGTAAGTGGCAGATCCAGGATTTGAGACCAGATAATCTGGCTCCCATATTTGTACACCTAACCATCCCTTTGTGCAATCTGCCCCCAGGCCCCATTACATTCACTCGAGTATTTGCTGAAGGAGGCCTATGTTGGTAGTGGAATTGGTAACTGCCCTGTAAGCTATAATTTGTTTTAATGTTAAAAGCATGGAGTCTGTTCAAACATAAGCTCCCATCTCTTAAATCTTTTTTTTTTTTTTTAGGGGAACATAGAATGTGGTGCTAATGAGAAATTCCTGTCTAACACCTTTTAGATAAGGTTATACACCTTTCCCTTATCTAAAAGGCTGAGTAGAGCTTAACCCAAAGGAGCTGAGGAGAGCCCTCAACAGCAGAGCAGGCCAATGGATGTGGTACGGAGGATTGAGATAGGCATGGAGACCCAATTCCAACCATGTGCTTTACACCCAGAATAGACTTCTGGAAGCTCTTCAGACAAACAGGAAGTAGTTGTTTGCATGCTCATGAGTAGTGTGCTCAGGGCCTGAAGAGGTAAACTGAAAACACTTGCCTCCCTAAAAGAAGTTCAGGACTTATAGCTGGAGAGCCCAGGCACTTGAACTAGTGCATGAACAAGACAATAAAGTAAAATGCTCAGTTGAGACTGGTGGTAATTAGACAAGAGGCCAGCCTATAATAAGGTGCTAATTGTGCTGGCCAGGTATCAAGGGCAAGAGGTAAAGAACTGCTGCTAGCCACCAGCCAGCAACAAAAACCTAGCCGTGGTTCATTAAAGCAGTAAAAGCTGATCACAGGAGCTGCCGGGCGGAGTCCGTGGTGCTGAAGTTGTGGAAAGCTCCTAAGAGCCCAGCAGAGGAACAAAAATTTTATTCCCAGTCTTAAGAGAGATAGCCAAATTTTAGGTCTTTTTCCTTTGCATTTTCACAATTAGCCTAGCACACCAGAAAAGCAGAAGTGTGAGCTACTGTTTTCTCTGTAGATCTGTTTCCTTTAAGTGCTTTGCATTTGTTATGCCTGTACTTTGTCTTAAAGAATATTCAATACTGGAGGCCCGGTGCACGAATTCGTGCACCAGTGGGGTCCCTTGGCCTAGCCTGCAGGATCGGGCCAAAACCGGCCCGAGGGGTCCCGGATTGCAAGAGGGCACAGGCCAGGCCAAGGGACCCCACCGGTGCAAGATCGGGGGCCAGGGAGGGACGCGGGAGGTTGGCCAGCCAGGAAAGGACCGCAGGAGAGCTCCAGGGTGTGTCTGGCCCATCTTGCTCAGTCCTGATCTGTCAGACCCTAGCAGCAAGCTAACCTACCAGTTGGAGTGTCTGCCCCCTGGTGGTCAGTGCATGTCATAGCGAGTGGTTGAGCCACCTTAGCATATCTTAGCATATTACAATTTGATTGGTTGAATGGCCAACCAGACACTTAGCATATTAGGCTTTTATTATATAGGATAAATAACCTGTCATAATGTAGCCAGCAGGCCTGTGTCTGTCTTGCTGTTCTAGAAATTATAACTTACGATTACATTGATAGAAAAATTGATAGGCATACATGGATAAAACTTATTCTCATTTAGAGGAAGGTCTTCACAAGTGTGTTTCATTTTGAGAGGGTGGCAGGGTGCTTCCTTTGTCTTGCATTGGGGCATATGTGAGAAAAGGGGGTCACATATCATGATTAGCAAATCTGGAAATATCTAAACACATACACACCCTGATAGCCATAGAAAGTAACAGAATCTGAAGTAGAAATAGGGGAGTGATGTCAGAATATTGACCTGTTGGGAGAGAAAAAAGGACCTTACATACTTCCTCTAGCTACTTTCTGTTTTTACGTTTTTGAATCCTTTGCCTTCCTCTCTGGACGCAGATTTCCAGAGACACATGGCCAGGTCATTTCTGGCTGTGAAGGTGCAGTGAGCTGTGAAGGTGAGAAGGCTCCATTTGCATGCCCCACCTAATAGTTATTCATCCAGGAAAAGCACATCTTTTCATATTCTTCTCCAAACTGTAAACTTCCTGGTATGTAGAGACTTGGCGATTGACCTCTGGACTTTCTTGGTACCTGAGACACGAATGTCTCCCCTGCAGGGTCCATGGGGATGGAATGCCTTTGGATGGAATCGATTTTTCTCCTTGGTAAAATGAGCCTAGTGGGACAAGTCCAGTCCCATTGCAATAAGTTTTAACTTTGCTATGTACAAAGTATACATTTCTAAGCCAAGAAATAGTAGCAGGGAATCTAGAAAGGCAGGTTGGTTGGGAAGATAAGGATCTATGGTGGCAAGACAATTGGGCATCCACTCCAGTGATCTGCACTTTGCCACTAACTAGTTTTGTGACATAGAGCAAGTCAGTTAACCTCTCTAAGCCTCTATTACCCTAAAATGCATACCTTACCAGGTTGTAAAACGTAGAACAGATCCTAGATGTGCAAATATTTAAACATTGAAAAATGCTCATGTTTAACTTTGGATTTTAAGGCTTCTCTTTTACCACTTTGTAAATGTGATGTATTTTGATAGTGCTTTTCTACTCTGACAAAAAATAAATGAGTGTACAAAAGGGAAATGGTAATGTTTGATTGAAAAAACTGAACATGTTCAGAAAAATTGCTAATACTTATAGATGGTTTTTAAAAAAATGTATATTGAAGAATGGGGAAGGAATTTAAGGGATGCTTTTGATAAAAATATAAAAATCCAAGAAATTGACAAAGGAAACATTGAATTTGTTCCAGAGAAGAGAGGAATCAGAATCTCAGCCCCACTGGAGAAGGAACCCAAGCAGTCAGCTCAATCTTCCCGCTTGTTTTATAGATGAGGAAGCTGAGGCCCAGGGAGGGTAACTGTCTTGCCCCAAATCATAAGGTAAATGACTGGCAGGCCTGGGAGTAGAATTCTGGCCTCTTGACTCCACTCCATCTTCATTCTGTTTGGCATAGCCGCTCAGAAGAACTCATAGAATTTACTCTGGGTCCTTTGCCCATTTTTCAATTGGGTTATTTGTTTTTTTGCTGCTGAGTTATATGCGTTCTTTATATATTTTGGATATTAACCCCTTATTAGATATGGTTTACAAATAGTTTTTCCCATTCCATAGGTTGTCTTTCTCTTTGTTGATGGTTTCTTTTGCTGTGCAGATTCTTTTTAGTTTGATGTAGTCCTACTTATTTTTTGTTTCTTGTGATTTAGGTGTCATATCCAAAAAATCATTACTAAGATTCATGTCAAGGAGCTTTATTCCTATGTTTTCTTTTAGCAGTTCTCATAGTTTCAGGCCTTACATTTAAGTCTTTAATCCACTTCGAGTTACTTCTTATGAGTGCTGTAAGATAGGGTCCAGGTTCATTCTTTTACACGTGAGTATCCAATTGGCCCAGCACCATTTATTGGAAAGACAGCCTTTTCTCCATTGAGTATTATTGACTGCCTTGTCAAATAAGAGCTGACCAAATATGCTTGCGTTTATTTCTGGGCTTTTGATTTTGTTCCATTGATCTATTTGTCTGTTTTTATGCCAGTATTATACTGTATTGATGACCACAGCTTTATAGTATAGTTTGAAATCAGAAGTGTGATGCCTCCTACTTTATTCTTCTTTATCAGGATTTCTTTGGCTATTTGGGGTCTTTTGTGGTCTTATGTAAATATTAGGAGTGTCTTTCTTTTTTTACTCCTGTAAAAAATGCCATGGAAATCTTGATAGGGATTGCATTGAATCTATTAAAGGTTTTTGATAGTATTGACATTTTAACTGTATTAATTCTTCCAATCTATGAACATAGGATACCTACCCATATTTCTGTCTTCTTCTAATTCTTTCATCAGTGTCTTGTAGTTTTCAGAGTAGAGGTCTTTCAACTCCTTAGTTAAGTTTATTCCTAAGTGTTTTATTGTTTTTTACACTATTGTAAGTTGTGTCAATTTCTTAATATCTTTTTCAGAAAATTTGTTGTTGTATAAAAATGCTGCTGATTTTTATGTGTATACTGCAACTTTATTGATTTTGTTGAATAGATCTAACATTTTTTTTGGTTGAGACTTTAGGATTTCGATATAGAAAATTATGTCATTTGTGAAGAGACAATTTTACTTTTTCCTTTCCAGTTCAGATACTTTTTTTTTTTTACTTGATTGCTCTAGCTAGAACTTCTAGTATGATGTTGAATGGGAATAATGAGAGTGGTCACCCTTGTCTTTGGTCCTGATCTTAGAGGAAAAGCCTTCAACCTTTTGCCATTGAGTATAATATTAGCTGTGGACTTGTAATATATAGTTTTCATTATGTTGTGACCTGTTCCTTCTGTGCCTAATTTGTTAATTTTTTAAAAATCGTGAATGGATGTTGAATTTTGTCAAATACGTTTTTTGCATCTATTGAGGTGGTCATGTGATTCTTTCTTGTTCACATTGATTGGTTTGTGTATGTTGAACCATCCTTGCATCCCAAGGATAAATCCCAGTTGGTCATGGAGTAAGATCCTTTTAATATGTTCTGAATTCGATTTGCTAGTATTTATTGAGAATTTTGCTCTATTACTTATCAGGGATATTGGCCTGTCGTTTTCTTTTCTAGTAGTGTTCTTTTCTGGTTTTGGTATCAAGATAATGTAGGCTTTGTAAAATGAGTTTGGGAATGTTCCCTCCTCTTTAATGTTTTGGAAGAGTTTGAGAAGGATTGGTTTTAATTCTTTAAATGTTTGGTAAAATTCAACAGTGAAGCTGGCCCTAAGCTTTTTGGGAGAGGTTTTTTTTTTATCACTGACTCAGTCTTCTTACTTGTAATTGGTCTATTCAGATGTCCTATTTCTTCTAGGTTGTCCAATTTGTTGGCATATAGTTTGTTCATACCAGCCTCTTATGACCTTTTGAATTTCTGTTGTATTCATTGTAATGTCTCTTGTTTCCTTTATAATTTTGTTGCTCTGGGTCCTTTCTCTTTTTTTCTTTATCTAGCTAAGCATTTGTCAATTTTGTTTACCTATTATTTTTGTTCTCTATTTATTTCTGCTCTAATCTTTATTCTTTCCTTTCTTCTCCTAAGTTTGGTCTCAGTTGTTTTTTTTGTTTTGTTTTGTTTTTCCTGGTTCCTTAAGGCATAGAGTTAGGTTGTTTATTTGTGATCTTTCTTTCTCTCCTCCTCCTCTTCTTCATCCCACAATTTCTAGTATATTGTGTTTCCATTTTAGTTTGTCTCACGAAACTTTTTTATTTCCTCTTTAATTTCTTCTTTGATTCATTGGTTGTTCAAATACAATCCCTTTGTGAAACCTGGTCTAGTTACAATAACTGTTATCACTCTCTTTTTTAGGTCTTTTTTCAGATCCCTCCAAGCCCTTTTGCTTTTTGTCCCTAAAAAAAGACCAAGCTTTTCCTGGGTGGTGTCACAGTGGCTGCATATCTGCACATGGTACCATGTGGTGTCGGGTGCTATTTTTGACATCCTTAGGTGGGAACCTTTGCTGGTTGGTCTCTGTGCTTTCTCTCAGAAAAAGCAGTGTGCTAGAATTGGCCCCCCAGGAAGTGTTCCTCAGCAGAAGCAGATTTTAGGGACTCAATCTTAGGGTGACCCTGGCTAAAGCATTACAGCCCTCCTACTTCCTAAGTTAAGTCAGGATCAGTCTTCTAAATGCCTGGCTGGTGTTCAGCCAGGCCCCCAACCTTAGAGCACAAAATGTGTGACTTACAAAGGGTTCCTATACTGGGAGTATCACACTCATTGACAAATATTAATTGGGTAGCTAAGTCAGTAATATATTATTGCCTTTATAAAAAATTTCCTGCTGGGTTGCAGAGTCCCTGGAAGGAGGAGGTAATGCAGGCGATGGCAGTAGAAGCAACTAGTAGATACCATTCATTGGAATGAGAGAGGAAGTTAGCAACCTTCCTAACATTTTATAACATCAATTAACTCCTTGAGCTTCTTTTATTTTTTTAGAGAGAGAGGAAGGGATGGGGGTGAGGGGAGGGGTGAGAAAAATTGATCGGTTGCCTTCCATTCCCGCCCCAACCGGGGATCGAACCCACAACCTTTTGGTGCACGGGACATCCAGCCAACTGAGCCACCCAGCCAGTGCTTGATTTTCCTTTTTTTCCCGTCTGTAGAACAGGCTGGACCAGCGTTTGGAAGAGGTCAGCTAGCCTAGTGGAAATATGATTCATGAAAGAGACAGCTGATAGTGAAATGACTCACGTAGGAAGAGTGCTCTTTATTTTTTTAAGAATGGGCATTATAGGTTCCCAGTAGCTGGTGGGAGGAAAGTCTGCTTAGAGTCCATTTCTTGGGCTTTTAAAAAAAGAAATCACAGCTTGGAGATCTAGGCCTTCCCACTCATTTTAGAGATGAAGACAAAGCTAAGTTGACGTGACTTGTCCTCGAGTCCATCAGATGTGTGAGGGATAGGAAGTAGAACTGTTTCCTGCTTGGCCATTCCTCCTCTCTTCTTCGTGGGGGATGTGAGGGGTGAGCAGCCTTGTGCTGTGCTCAAAATGTGGTCTATGGTGCCAAGCAGAGCTGGTTTTGAATTCCGGCTTTACCATTCCCTCGCTTTGTATGACCTTGAGAACATTAACCACAACCTCTGCACCTCACTCTGTATCTATACAGTGAATAATAAAAGCCACTGTGCTATTGTAAGAATTAAAACGAGCTGCTCTATGTGTCTGCAGTCATAATAGCCATTCCGTTAATGTTGGGGTCCATCTCCACTCCTGCAGACAGCACTGCATGTTTTGTCTAAACTGATGCTTTAGACAAAAATCTCAAATGGACTTTGATCTTCTCTTACATAAAACAAGAGTTTGACTGAAATGCAGTAGATGGTCTTTGAGGCTCCTTCCCATTCTCAAGGTCTGACTCAGATAGTGATTGTTTTTCAACAGTTAATCTTATGTGTGGTCTTGTTTTAAAGTTGTCTCATTAATCTTTCTCATTGTTGCAACACATGATAGAGCACATTTATAAAAAGGGAAAGTAGACTGTGTTACCCAAATGAGTTTCTACAGATCCCCAATGTTTGTGTCACATTGTATCATCCTGTATGTGGGTGTGTATATTTTTTAATAGTTCCAGAAAGCTGGGAGGTAAAGGAGCCAGTTGTAGTAAGTATAGGAGCTGTTAGCCTGGCCAAAACCAGACTTTGTTCCGAAATGAAGACCCATTGTTAGGAGTGTCAATGGGTACATGCATGGGTTTTATAAGAAGGTGATCAGTTATGAGTCAAAAAGGCAAATTTAACTTACCACTTCCTGGTTCCCTCAATGAACTTTAATGTGTATAGAGTTTGGTTTGGGGGTGCAGGAATTTACTTTTTAAAATTTTTGGTGGAGGTTAAGTATGACAGACAGGAGGCAGGAGGGAGAAACAATGAAAGCTCACTGGTGAAGCCAGAGCACTCTGCCTGCCTGGGCACCTTCCTTGCCTGGCAGATTGTAATGCAGAAGATAAGGCACCTTTCCTTTGGACCACACCCTTTGAAAAACGTTTAGTGACTCATTCTATATTTTTTTATGAGGCATTTCAAACAGTGAATTCATGGTTCATTCTTTGTTTTTCTGAGAATCACCTAAAATGGCTATAAAATTTATAGTTCTTTTGGATTCTTACAACAAATTAAGATAATTTTAGCCCAAATAAATTAATTTCCTACTTGATCAAATTTGTTTTTAAAGCCCATCTGTTTTTCTTTGAAGTTGTGTGGCTGGCCTGTGAACACTGATACTTTAGTCAATTCCTTGGATATGGGAGAAGATTTTAAAGAGGCAAATACCATTTTCTTAAGACCACAGGATTTAAACCATAGGTTATGGATGTACTCCTTAGGATGAATTTCAAGGGAGAATTATGGTAGAAATAGCAGAAAAGATGCTGCCTTCTTTCAGTGGGCTTGTTACATTAAGTGATTGTTTACTAAGTTAACTAGTAAAAATTAGTTTAGGTGCGAAGCCCATACTTGGGGCAAGTTCAAGAGGATAGGAGACTAGCCCCCCTGACAGCAATCCAACATGATACTAGATGTATTAAAATGTTAAATATTTATTTACTTTTTTGAGTATTTGGATTATCCTATTCTCTAAGCCAGAGGAAAATAACTACACCTGATTTTGAGTTTATTAAACCAATCTGTGCGTAAATATTTCATGTAGCTACCACCAGCACCTCCACTCTGCCTCCCAGGTCCACTGACTCCATGGCCTTTGTCTAAGCGGTACTCTTCCCCTGGCTCCATGCCCTTGAGATCTCGCCCCCTCAGAAGCCCTGGCCATGAAAGTTTGTGTATCTCACTTCTGGGTTTTGGGGTGTTTGTTTTGGAGGGTACTGTTTGCTCTCTGTTGTGCTATTCGTTAGAAATCTATGTTTTAGGATTATTGTGGGGTGTGTCTGATTTACATATCCATTTATTCAAATACTGATTTGAGCATACACTCATGCCAGATACCAGGCTCCAAAGCTAAACAAATGGGACTTTCAAGTTAGCAGAGGAAAGGCAAGTAAGACTGGTCTTACCAGATTGGGATCTGGGAGAGGACTGAGCAGGGCAGCACACACACATTATTGTCTTCCGCATCCCCTGGGTGTGAGCCCCCTGCACAACTCCTTGCATTCAGTGGCTGCTTCATGAATGTCTTTTTGAGTCAGATGGAATTGAATGAAAGGCATGTTAGAGAGCCAACAGGGCAAAGGAATGGGACGAAGGTGCTGGGAGGGGACTGGCGAGGGCTGCCCCCTGAGGGTAGGGGAGGCTGGCAGGAGTGGTATTGTGGGTTCTGGGGTGCGTCAGCCTCCTTGTGTGCCTGCCCCAGAGGCCTGAGCAACCAGTGCTGAGCAAGGACTTGTGGGGAATGGTCCTTGGCAAAGAACCATCCCTCAACCCCAAGGATTGGAAGAAAAGAGGTGGAGCTTTGCCTTTTCTGTTGTTGGGGGCAGAGTGAAGGGAATGTGTACAATTGGTTTCAAGGTGGGCTCCCCCCCTCCCCCCCCACACATATCCCATATTTCTCAGATTTTCATTTGGCTAGTTTAAGAAACAAATCGTTATTAAAGAGCTACTTCCATTGCCTGGGGGTTAAGTAAACCTCTTCACAGCAGTGTGCCTTGATTGGTTTTGATTGGATGTTTTGAAACTGAAGTGTGGGTTGGCATCTGTCCTTTGGTTCAACACTCAGTGGAGCTCTGCCACGTGTGCCCTTGGCTGAGCGCTTTCCCGGATCCCAGGTTCTCGCTCACTAATGACCCGGATCCCAGGTTCTCACTCACCAATGAGGGTGATGCAAAAACAGAGCTCCTAGTGCACTCTGGTCCCACATTGTTCAAAGGCGGAACATTCTGGATTCCTACTTCATGGTCCAACTTGGTGCACCTCCACCATCCAGAACATGGTTCAGCCCTAGAGTTAGCAGACGAGGCCTCCACGAGGTGGGCCTGGGCTCACAGAGCTCATGCATCTTACTCATGCACGTGTGTGATGGACACGTAGTGAGAGGCTGCTGTGTGCAGGCACCGGGCTAATGGAAGGACGGGGCTTCCAGCCCACAACCACTGAATGGTGGGAGAGCAGAGCGGGTGTGCCCTAAAGACCTACTGCCCAGCATGAGTCCCCTTGCACAAACGAATCTAACAAGGCCTCACTTTACTTGCTTTCCAGCCCACAGCCAGCTAGCAGCAGTAAGTAGAGGGTATGTTGGGAGGATTGGTAACTCTAGGCACAAATGACAGCAGCCAGGAATGGAGGAGGAAGACAGAGAACCCTGCAGAGGAGAGGCCGCAGTGATAATGGTCTGCACAGGCCACTTGGTGTGCGGTGGCAAGCCCAGTGAGCCCCGTCCCCCCCGAGGACATGGTTACCTAACATACTCCAGTAACTGATGTTCCTGGTAATGACTCAGAATCCTTCCAAATAAATGGATGGGTATTGTGCTTACGACAGGAAGTAGCCAGTTACCTGGGAGATTTACTCATATGGAAGGGCCTGCAGCTCTAGTGTAGTCAAGCCGATGCCTTATCTGCAGCAGTCAAGAATGAGCAGCCGTCAGGGTAGACTGCAGGCATCTGCTCTGGATAGTCAGTGGGCATAATTCAATCACTGGAAGCATCTAAACATGAGCATTGCTCTAAAATTTATTCCCAGTGGTCCTCCATTTCTGAAAACCACTCCATTTATGATCACTGAAGGGCAGTTTGATGGAGCACACAGGGTATGGCGAGATGACCCTCAGGCTGCAGATGACTGCGGATTATGCTGCCACAGGCCTGTGAGTGTGCAGTGTGGTTGTAACTGATCATCTCTGTTACACCGTGCTCTTCTGCAGGGAAGCAGGGGTTGGGGTGGATCAGTTACTTACAGGGTGGGGTAAAAACAGGTTTACAGTTGTGAGGACGAGAAACACAGTATATTCGTGTGTTATTAGTTATTGTATTATTCTCTGTATGAACCACTGTAAGCCTACTTTTGCCCCACCCTGTGTTTGGTGGGTGACACATAGATACTCCGGGCTCACTTGGAAAGGTCATTTGGTCCAATCAGCTTGATAACAAGATGACACCAAATGTCTGGGTCTTCTCTCTTCCAGATGCCAGTATGGACAGAATAGCTTATGATGCTTATCCCCGCCCACCACTTCCGAGACATTGAGCGGAAGCCAGAATACCTCCAGCCGGAGAAGTGCGCCCCACCTCCCTACCCTGGTCCTGCGGGAACCATGTGGTTTATCCGCGATGGCTGCGGCATCGCCTGTGCCGTTGTCACCTGGTTTCTGGTCCTCTATGCGGAGTTCGTGGTCCTCTTTGTCATGCTGATTCCATCCCGAGACTACGTGTACAGCATCATCAATGGAATTCTGTTCAACCTGCTGGCCTTCTTGGCCCTGGCCTCCCACTGCCGGGCCATGCTGACGGACCCCGTGAGTATGTCTGGGCTTGTTTTGACCAGCCCACACTCTCCTCTGGCCCTAATGTGGCCACAGCCTGCATGCTGCCTGACCTCAGGAATGTGGAGAGCAGGAGGGCCAGGGCTGGGCTGGGGAAGTGGACACAGGTCCCACCGAAGAAGCACAGTCTGCCACAGCCTGCCTGCCTGCGTGAGTGATACTGTCTGTACGCTGGTGCGTATGTTGCTAGGGCCTGCTGGGGCAGGGTTTGTTCTAGAGAAAGTCTAGCCTCTAGTGAGAAAGATGAGTCACATCGCCATCAAACCTGGGGCCAGGGAAGGAGCAGAAAGCATGCTGGGAGCTGGGTCAGCACAGGGCTTTGCAGCAAAGACAGAACGGGAGCTTGAAATTAAAGCCATATCCCGTTGCAGGAATGTGCACGGGAATGCCCTTCACTTGGGGGGAGGCTCATCTTTTCCTGGAAAGCTTGGCAGGCCTGTTTCAGCAAGTGCCTCCTGGTGAACGTCCGTGAGCAAAGCAGTGGTGTTCTCCCCAGTGACTTAACTAAAGTTAAATCCTCCCTTCCTGCTCATTATCGCGTGGGGAAAGCTGGAGTGCGTTATTGGATGAAGACCTCCCGTGGCCTCATTGTTTCAGTACTTGGGACGAGTGTGTTTAAATTAAGAAAGGGAAAGCACTCCTCGTGACGGTGGCGGTGGTCACACAGATTTCCGTTCTGCGCGCTCCAGGGAAAGCTCAGTACAGATGCTGGTTCCCTTCTCCAAGGGCTCCAGTTCTTGCTGGTTCCCTTCTCCAAGGGCTCCAGTTCTTGCTGGTTCCGGTGGTGGATTGTTAATCTGCCCCAAGGGAAAGGGCTCTCCCAGCTCAATTACATGTCAGCAGCCGGTGCAGACGGTGCCTCGTCTTATACGCATGTCTGGGGAGATGGCACACCGGCAGGCCGGGGCCTGGTGGAGAGTGGGTCTGGGTTGGCAGTGTGAGTGGAGTGCCTAAGATGTAGGGCAGGTGTGGGACGTGAGGGGCGGCCTAGAGCCCCTGAGGATGTTAAACAAAAGAGTGACAAGATCAGATTGTCATTTTACAAGGATCACTCTGGCAGCAGTGAGGGAGGAGACCAGGGCGCCCCACGGATGGAATAAAATGAACGGTATGTTAATCGAGTGAGAGGTTTATTGTGTGAGGGGTTCCATTCTGAGCAATGGATACAGCTGTGAGCAAGACAGACCAAAATCCCTGCTCTCCTGACGCTCACATCCTCAGAGGGGTCAGGCATTAACAACGTGTTTGCCGAGGTAATTTCAGAAAGTGACGAGTGCTGTAAAGACAATGAAACAGTGACGGGAGATGCAGTGGTGACTTTTAGGAGGTGAAGGGGGACCACTTTAGATCAAGGTGGTCTGGATGCCTCTCTGAGGCAGGGCCATTTGAGCTGAGAACTGGGTGACGTGAAGATGCAAGTCAGGCAAATGAAGGTCTTAGGGCAGAGCCTTCAGGAAGAGGAGAAACTGGCGTAAGACCCCGGTGACTGAAGCAGATCCTGCAGGCGCGTGGGTCTCCTGAGGACGCTGGTCTGTGTTCAGCATGCCGTGGGAGCCATCAGAAAGGCTTGATGTGAGCGGGTGTTGTGCTTGGGATGGGGGTTTGGGTGGAATGAGCAAAAGCAGGAAGACAAGAGGTATTGCTGCGGTCCGCACGAGACATGTGGCTCAGACCAAGGTGGGAACCGAGAAGCTGGAGAGAAGCTGCTGGGTTTGGAGCATGTTTTAAGCCGCTAATTCCCAAGCCTGGCCGTGCAGCAGAATCCCTTGGGGAGCTTTTAAAGGTGCTGATGCCTGCGCCCCGCCCCCAGAGTCCCCTCTAATTGGTCTGGGGTGGGGCCCTGGGTACTGGGATGCTTTAAAGCTCCCAGGAGTCCCTTGGGTTCAGCCAGGTCTGAGAACCGCCATTCAGAAGAGCTGACAGAATGGAAAGAGATCAAAGAGTGTGCCTTCCAGAGTCTTCTTGGCTTGAGCAGCCAAGGGATTGATTGCTGGTGCCATTTATTGAACGGGGAGAGTCTGGGAGAATAGATTTGGGAAGAGAAAGCAAGGCTTTTGTTCTGGCCAAACTGTGTCTATATTGCATGTAAGCAGAGATGCCAGATAGGCAGCAGATAGCCAGGTCTGGGGCTGGTGGAGGGGCAGGACCAGAGTGGAGTGTAAACCTCATTGGTTTCTAGAAGGTGTATGAATCAGGGAACTGGATGTTGGGGGCTGGGGGAGGCTTCGGCGCTGGCATTCCTGCTGCCCTCACGTGTGTGTTCTTTTACCCCCACATTGTCTCCAGGGGCCTCCTCAGTCTGGCCCCTTGCCGTTGGAGGCGGGAGAGAATGATCCTCACTATGGTATGTTGCTGGGCTTCCAATCCCAAATGAATGAGAGCCATAGTCTGTATCCCAAACTCCAGCCAACTTCTCGTGGGAGTGTTTTGCTGGTGGCCCCAAAGAAAACTGGGCAAAAATATGAAGCATCTGTCAAGTATCTACCATTGTAAAGGGAGCAACTCAAAGCATGTCCGACATACAGGCCGCATCTCAGGCTCATCTTGGGTTTTCATGCTGCCACCTGCCTATCCCCATCCCAGCACATGACATCTTATGCAAAACTCAGTATGGAAACAGAGAGGGGGGCTGCAGCGGTGGGAGCCCCTGGGGCACCCTGGGCTTCCCAGGAGCAGAGTTGGGGGCCCAGATCACACACACAAAGCAGATCAATTCCTGCTTTCTCATCAACACCTGCAGCCTCATTAACACCAAAGGGGGAGTCTGTTTTTAGAAAAGAGCTTCTGTATGGTTCTAAGTTCCCTAAAAAGATTATAATGTTTCTATCTCAAGGATTCATGCTGCCTATAACTTTCAGAAAGTTACACCCTAAGGTTATAAACAATGTATGACAATGTATACATTGCATATGATTTTGGCTTATTACTATTATTAGTTTTTTGTTTTTTTAAAAAAAGATCTTATAGTCTTCCCAAGATGGTTACTGTACCACTTTCAGCTTTGAGATTCTTATTCCAAATGTAACATCAAAACAATTGCAGCCACTACATTTTCTGGACCATTTAGTGAGCATTTAGTAAATGAGGCCACGTAGAGCTTGAGCAGAAAAGGGAAGTGACTCACAAGAAACTTATCCATTTGAGGAATGGGATAAAAAGGATAGGCCTATAAGGAGAGGGAAGGGGACAGACACACAGTGGGGCAGGTGCCTCACTGGGCAGGGGGCTGGTCTGGAGGTGGCATGAGCGTGGGCAGGAACGAGTCAGACTGGCATGTGATGTCAGGTGCCTCCTCCTTGCCCGCTCAGGTTGTGTAATGTCATCAAAGGAGCTCTCCGTGTTCCTGAAACACTTAAGTCTAGAGTGGCTCCACCTGCCCAGGCAGCCTGGACTCAGAAACCTTTGTCTTGGTACCTCTCTCTCCTTTGCTCCCTCTCAATTTCACCACTTTTTCTTTCTCAGTTACAAGCACACTTTAATTCCTCATCCTGTGAATTCCTGAGGGATTGATCCCCTTTAAAATTGAGATCTGGGAAAGTATCTGTCTCCCAGCTTAAAGCTGAGAGCCGTAGCTTGTTGCTTTTTGCCCTGACTGCCAGGAAGCTCAAAGCCACGCACTAGACAACCCCAGCACTTGTGTACGTCCTTACAATCAGCATTTCTTGGTACTCTTCCATTCTTTGGACCTAATAATTTATTGACCTCATTGTAAATTATCTCAAATCTTAGACTTGAGTCAAGGAGGACTATAACGCAATTCATTGCTAAGGAAAAGGGAATCCATCTGCCTGCCTGCCGCTGCCCCTCCTCCTCCTCCTTCAGTCCCCCTAGTGAATTCCTTGCTGTAAACAGACTTCACTTGACAATCTACGACCACTGCAGGTCACCGATTCTCATTTCTGCTGCCAAAAGTCATCTGTGGAACCGTCAGGGCTCATTTCAACGTGCAATTAGTATTACTTTCTGGGGTCCCTCTCGGGGAGGAATCAGGTAGCAGGTATTTACTGGGGCCAGGAGCAGGGCAGCATGATGTCCGGCCCTGGGCACACAGAAGAGGACTGGCACTGGGTCCTCCCAACCAGGTTCTGCTATAGAAGGGCTGTGCCCATCTTGCCCTAAGTAAGGTGTTGTCACATTCCCTGTGTAGGACCAGGGGACTTGCCTCATTTGAGTGGGGTGCTTTGTTCTGCCTCATGTTCCTCAACTTCTCAGACCTGCCACTGAGCAACTTATCAATACCAACCGAAAGTCTTCTGGCTCCAGAGAGAGGAGAGTGACCAGTTGAGGATTACCTACTTCCTACCTATCTGTGAGGAGCCAGGTGGCCCTGGGGCACAGCCTGTCAGAGCTGTGAGCGTGTTTCTGCTTAGACCAGCAGGTGTGTGCATGCCTCGACCCCGCGGCCCCTGAAACGGTGTGTGCAGGCCTTGTCCTTGTTGCTTGAAATGAACGGGACGGTTGAGTCCTTGGAACCGTTGGTGTTTCTTCAGAGCCCGTCTCCATGGCTTTGCATTGTGTCCTTCTTATGTTTTCCTGCTGTCCTAGCTGCGTCCTGAAGCAGGCCTTGTTTTCCTAGGCCAGTGGTCGGCAAACTCATTAGTCCACAGAGCCAAATATCAACAGTACAATTGAAATTTCTTTTGAGAGCCAATTTTTTTAAACTTAAACTTCTTCTAACACCACTTCTTCAAAATAGACTCGCCCAGGCTGTGGTATTTTGTGGAAGAGCCACACTCAACAGGCCAAAGAGCCGCATGTGGCTTGCGAGCTGCAGTTTTCCAACCACTGTCCTAGGCTGTTTCAGTCACAGTGAGTATGTTGATAAAGTTGTTGGCAGGAGAATGATAGGATGGCATCAGGGCACTAAAGAAAAAAGCCTCTTCAAATCACTTAATAAAATATCTGACAGATACCTGTTGCCTTCTGATGGAGGCATAGGTTCTGGACTTGGATGGCCTGGGTCTGATCTTCTGCCCACTTATTAGCCATCTGATCTTGGGACCTGGCTTAACTTCTCTGCTTTAGTTACCTCCTCTCTACAGTGAGGAACAGCATGGTCTCTACCTCATAGGTGTACTGTCAGAATTAACTGGCACAATACAGCAAAGCCCTAGAAACTGCCCAGCATATAAGCACTCAGTAAACGTCTGTTGTATCATCATCATTGTTCAGCTTGGGTTTATTACTACCTGCTCCTGAGCTGCAAGTGGAAAGACATTGTCCTCCAGGAATTAGGGTGTAATTAAATGGTAGTGGCTACAAGAAAAATACAAGTGCGCACAAAGGCCCTGAGATGGGTTCTGGCGGGGTGTGGCCTGGGGCCACCGGTAAGAGGCAGGGTTGTGGTGGCTGCCCTTGGACTCTGGGCCAGGAAGTGGCTCTAGAGAGTTCCCCATACGTCTCCATTTTGTGTAACGGGTAGATTGCACCTTCACAGAACATTTCGGAGTTCTTTGTTTTGGTTGGATTTTTACTTTCCATTTCATTTGGTGTCGGTTTCAGGTGTATAGCCTAGTGTTTTTTTTTGTGTGTGAGTCGGCTTAGGGCTTTTGTGGGACCCTCTCCTCTGCCTGGCCCATGTCCTCCACAGGCCCCTTCAAAGTCTGCTCGTCCCCTTCCCTGTGATCCAGACTTGCAGACCCCGGCCCTCCGCTGATGCCTCAAGGACCCTCAGCGGTCTCAACATTGTGGTTACAAACCTCAGGAAAGTCGGTCATAGTCCTAACTCCATCCAGGTAGCTCCTTCCTGGGGTGTGTTTTTTTGTTTGTATATTTAATGAGCTTTTTTCATTGCAAAAGTCACATGCTTATAATAGAACATTTAAGAAAGATATTCAAGAAAATAAGATGTTCTTGTGATTCCACTATGTTGGATAACCATTAATACTTTTGTATGTATCTTTGTCTTTTCATGTATGTGTATAGATCATCTTTGCCAAAACGGGCTTACAGTCTACTTACTGTTCGGAAGTCTGCTTTCCCTTTAACAATCTCTCATGGGTGTTTCCCGTGTCAGTAGCTGTGTGCTTTATGGCATATTTAACGTGAAACTCTATCCTGACCAGCGTTGGACACACCATCCAGTCCTCGCCTACCGCAGTTTGTTTGCTTCTTAAAATTTCTGTTACTGGCTTTTCTGGCATCTGGCTGCATTTCGCAGTCCAGATGGTTTTTCTACTACTTTGTTCACTTTCAGAAAAATGGTTAATGAGAAATACTTCCGTTGAAAGGGTATGAAACGATGAGATGATGAGCACTCGTGTGTTCACTTTTTGGCAATTCCTGGGGAAAATTGCCAATATATAGTCATTGGTGTTGGCATAACTCTGACCACAGAGTCCACACGTTGGGGTGCATCTGCCTCATCCCTGGGTAATTCTTAACAGAGCCCATGTGTCAGGATGACAGTGCCCGTCCCTGTGTGTGTGTAATTGCTCCTTTGAAATGATTGTGCCGACTGTGGGGTGTTGGAACCCCTAGCCAACCCTGAGGCTAGCGAACCCTGACGCCTTTCCTCTTTCTTACAGGGGGCAGTGCCCAAAGGAAATGCCACTAAAGAATTCATCGAGAGTTTACAACTGAAGCCCGGCCAGGTGGTGTACAAGTGTCCCAAGTGCTGCAGCATCAAGCCCGACCGAGCGCACCACTGCAGGTACGCGCGTGCCACACAGACACACTCATCACACACACTCCCCGCCCCCCCGGGCCATCAGCAAGAGGACTGCTGAACATGCCCGCTCTGGGCGCCGAGTGACACTGAGTCTCCCTCTAGAGCCTCAGGAGCTCACTAGAAGGGAAAGGGCATGTGGTTTGGCTCAGGACACCTGTCGCAAGACTCGGCTCTGCCACACCTGGTTTCCCTTTGTTTCCGAATCTGTAAAATCCAGGAGATTCCTGCTCTTTCTCCTCACAGCCTTGCTGCTTAGGAAAGGCACCTGAGAAAGGCTGTAGAAAGGCATTCTGTGCGTGTCTAGTCCTTGACCCACTTAAGAGGTTTGCCCCGCAGTTTACAGGGAAATGAAGGGTCGTCCTGATGGAAGGCTTTTCTTCAAAACGAAACTTCAAGAGGCCACGACATTGTGGGATTCAGCCCATAAGCCATTGCCCTTCTCATGTATGATGAGTTTGCCCTTTTGGTTTTCAGATTTCTTTGATGACTTCCAGCTAAAAAGTGCACTTTATCATTACAGGGAATTTTAAATGCTAAATTACAGCAATGCAGACATGGCACTTGGTCCCTTTTTCAGACTGGTGTGGTCAGGGGGAGCTTTCAGGGAGTGAACCTGCTCCTGTTGGCGGGAGATCATCCTTGCCAGTCAGGATGCGAGCGACTGCGAGGGGGCATTTCTGTGGGGTCTCACTGCCCCCCTCTTGGGAGAGCGCAGCCTCCAGCGTTGCAGGTCCCGGGCAGCTGCTGAGCACGGGCTGTGTCCCAGCGCCTCAGCCCACGTCTCCTGTCAGTCACCTGACTTCATCTTCAAGCTGACTCTCAGAGAAATGACTCCCTGAGTGAGGTGAAGTGGTTTTCTCGTTCTTACTTGCGCCCGGCATTCCCCTGCCGCCTCCCCGCTCTCTCCCAGGACCGAGGGAGGTATTCCTGAAAGCTAGTAAGCCTGTCAGCCAGCAAAACGGGCTGCTGGCTCAGGTGGACTCGGGGGAGGGTGCCCGTGTGCCGCCTGCTCCTGACTCAGGAAATGTGTCCTAACAACTGCTCCTTTGTGGCGGCCCACGCCATCGGGGACCGCAGTTTTGAATAAGCAGAATCCCCAGCACACGGGTGGGTCGGGCTGTGACTGGCCAAGCCAGAGGCCTGCTGCCTCGTTAGAGAAGCTGGTGTCGGCCTTGCCGCTCAGGCAAGGTGCTTGTGCCCAGCTCTTCGATTCCTCTCCACCCAGTAGATCCCGTGGAACTGGAAACTCCATTCTCCAGCTCTGTGGCCGCCACCGATACCCCCTGAACTTGGGCCTGTAGGTGTTCCCTCCAGCCTGGTGTACGCGGTGGTCTTCCCTCTGAGGAGAGGCACGCGGAACCCCAGGCTGCTTGTCCTGGTTGGGAACCTGGAGGCTGGAGGGAATGCTGCGGAGGCGGCTGTCCACGGTAAAGGGGAGGGCCCAGGTATTAGTGTGATGCGTTAGGTCAGTGGTCGGCAAACTCATTAGTCAACAGAGCAGCAAACTGCGGCTGGTGAGCAGCATGTGGCTCGCAAGCCACAGTTTGCCAACCACTGCGTTAGGTTCTTGGACAGGGAGGTGGAGACCTCTGACCTTGGCAAAGCCTGTCCCCCTGCTAGCCCCCAATAGACACACGGCTGAGTCGGTTGTGGACTGCGGAGGGCGCCTACCAGATCCTTATCTTCCTCGAGGTGTATGCAGCTCTCGTGTTCTTCAAATGTGTAGACCTGGTCACAGCCCTGAGACATGAGTGCTGGCTGCAGGCGGATTGGAGAAGCCAGGTTTCCTTGCCCAGAGCCCAGAGCAGAGCCTGAGAGCAGTGTTCTCCCCACCGCCTTACCCAGAACTTCCTGAGCAGGACAGGGCGCGGGAGGTGCCTTTGAGCTTCTACTTCTCATTGGAGCGAATGAGGGTGAGGTAAAAACACACCTGACCCACTTGGTGCCTCTGGCCGTGTCCTTTTCTCTTTCGGGGCAGCCAGTCTGTGCTGAAGCCGTCTCCAGCCTCACTCTTTCCCCATCCACAGTCAGAGCCTTCACTCGGCCGGCCTGGCTGGGCTCTGGGCTGTGATGGTGGATTAGACATGGCCCTGACCCAGAGCCTCCCCCAGGCTGGCAGGTGCACCTGTCCACTGTGGTGCCGTCTGGTGAGTGCCGCTGGGAGGAGACACGGGCCCTCATGGACACGCTCTCTCCACGGTGGGCCAGCACCAGGGACGGCAAGGAGGGCCTCAGCCAGCTTCAGGGCTGAGTGCCAAGGAAGCCCCGCAGAATGTGGGCAGTCACCACCCGGGCCTTGGGGTTCTTTCACCCACCCACTCAAGGACCCACCTCCAGGCCTTGCCCTCGGGACTCTGTCCCCAGTCCAGACCCATTCAGGCTGGGCATTTTGTGAGGTGTGGGGGGTCGGCCTCTGCATAGTGCCTCCGGCCACCAGCCTAGATGGACGCCCCACCCCACCCCTGGCACACACACACTCACACGCCACTACCTGGCCCAGAGCCTGCTTCTGAACATCCCCCTCCGTGAGCTCAGGGAGAGGTGCCATCTTGGCATTTCGTGTCCTTGCAAACAACAAACACAGACCCGCACTCTGGACCAAGTTGTGCGGCTCTCAGGGGGTGGACCCCCTGCTCCTGAAGGGTGAGGAGCTTTCTAATGGGGCTGCCTGGTGAGACATGGGCCTGTGAAGCTGGCTTCCCGGTGCGCCCCGGCCTCTGCAGAGGCGAGAACAAAGCCCGTGTGCCCACAGAGCTCGTGTCAGCTCTTGGTCAGCTTCCAGGGGCTGTCGACCAGCGGTCCTTCTGCTGCCGAACAAACACTGCTCAGAGCCCACTCAAAACCCTCCAGAAATAAGTGCGGCGGAAGAGAAACTGCTCAGGAGCCTAGAGCTAGGATGGGGGTGGAGCAGCACTCTCAGGAGTTTCTTCCCAGGCGGGGGGCTAAGAACCCCTAGAGCTGGTTGTCCCAGAAAGACATACAAGAAACGGGCTCCAAGTGGTGGCTCCCTGGGGGAGGGGTGTGGGGCCTGGTGGCTCCGTGGGGGAGGGGGAAGGCCTGGTGGCTCCCTGGGGGAGGGGTGTGGGGCCTGGTGGCTCCCTGGGGGAGGGGTGTGGGGCCTGGTGGCTCCCTGGGGGACGGGTGTGGGGCCTGGTGGCTCCCTGGAGGAGGGGTGTGGGGCCTGGTGGCTCCATGGCGGGGTGTGAGGCCTGTGGCTGAGGCCCAGGATGCAGGGGGCATCACTCCTCACTGTCTGCTTGTCTGTACTTTTAAAATTTGTATCAGAAGCAAGTGCTACCCATTGAAATACAGGGTGGACAGAGTGTTTACAGGTGTAATACAGATGAACAATATATTCATTAGTAAATAATACAAGAATGAACTCTGTTTCATATACTCACAACTGTAAGCCTGCCTTTGCCCACCCCATATGTATTGTTCCTGTGTTTTTTTATTCCTCACCCGAGGATATGCTTTATTTATTTATTTATTTATTTATTTTTTAAGAGAAAGAGAGCCCTAGCCGGTTTGGCTCAATGGATAGAGCGTCGGCCTGCGGACTCAAACCAAGGGTCCCAGGTTTAATTCCGGTCAAGGTCATGCACCTTGGTTGCAGGCACGTCCCCATTAGGGGATGTGTAGGAGGCAGCTGATGGAAGTTCTCTCTCATGGATGTTTCTGGCTCTCTCTCTCTCTCCCTTCCTCTCTGTAAAAAATCAATAAAAAAAAAATTTTTAAAAAAAGAGCAAGAGAAACATCGCCGTGAGAGAGCAACATTGATTGGTTGCCTCATGTTCGTGCCCCGACTGGGAACTGAACCCCAGCTTTTGGTGTGCAGGATGACACTCCAACCAGATGAGTCACCTGGCCAGGGCTCTTACACCTTTTTTAGTGCTAACACACATGCAGAGAGAACCAGTAGTGGGGGTGCTGGTACCCGACTTCCTCTTCGCTTCCTCCATGCCCTCCTGCCTGCCTGCTCGCCCTGCCCTCCTGGCCCAGGGGGATTCTGGAGCTGGGCCAGCATCTCTGAGGTGCGCCCCTTTCTGATGTGCTGGCAGGACCCTTTGCAGTTGTAGAGAACAGGGTGGAGACCAGAATGACTGCGGCGCTCCGCTGAGCCAGACCCAGTGTCTGGCCCTGCTTCTTCCTTTCGTCAGTGCTTCCTGTGGATGGGAGCCGGAGGCCCCGAGGTTAGCCCAGGTCTGCCTTGCCTAGAGCTCACGCACGCGTAGAAAAGGCCACATCTCCTTGGGGTGGGGCTTGCAGCTCAGCATTCGTGGCCTCACAGTGGAGCCTCCCTCAGAGGGGGCTGGGCTCCTAGCCAGGAGGCTCAGAAGGCTCACCTCCACATCCACAGAGTGAGTCCCTCTGCACCTTCGTGCCCTTTGCCAGACCTGTGCAAACAGCACCCCCGTGTGAACCGATGTAGCCCTTCTCCTCCGAGCAGCACCCTGAGGCCAACACTTCCTGCAGAGTCCACCCACCATAGTCCACTGTGCACTGTAAGTGCCTGAGATAAAGTTAGTTATGGAAACTGGTGGGAAGAAAAGCTGGTGTGAACTAAGGGACTTCCAAAAAAGGAATCGTATTATTTCTGAGGTTGTATTTATAGTAATTCCAACTGTGTTTTTTAAAATATGTTCTCATTGATTTTTTCTTTTTTTTAGAGAGAGGGATATAGAGAGAAACATCAATGAGAGAGAACGTCCTCTATTGGCTGCCTCCTGCACGGCCTCTACCGGAGATCGAGCCCACAGCCTGGGCATGTGCCCTGACTGGGAATCGAACCAGTGACCTCTTGGTTCATGGATTGATGCTCAAGAACTGAGCCACACCCACTGGGCCCAACTGTTTGAAACAAATAATACCCCGAGATAACTGTTAAGCGGCAAGTTTTAATGATTTGAAAGGGGAACAATCTTGATGAACCCATCTGTTGTCAAGTGGGTCTTTCTAAACTTGAGCTTTGGAAAGTACTTCCTTTCAAGCTCCCATTAGCCTTGTTCTCTTGTTTCCTGTTATTCCTTTGTATTGTCCAAAAAGGGAAGGGAGGGCGTTTGCTATCAAATAAGCTTGAAACCTTCCGAAAGTGGTTCCAATAACAAGTTAGCAACTTGCAAATGTATCAGATCATCCGATCAACACTTGAGCTTAAGTGACTTTTGTGCTTTTTTTTTGGCTAAATGGATGTTATCTGGGAGCTGAGAGGTTCTTGGAGGGGGGCTTCCTGCTGCCCTGAGAGGTTCTGCACTTGACCCAGCTCTGAACTCTTCCAGCTTTCCCTTCCGGCAGCCACACCCTCCCTGGAAGCTCTGCCCACCTGGGAAGCTCCACCGCACCCTCTGGATTTGGGTCGTTCTGGGGAATTGGGAGCCCTGTTTTCTGTATCCCATCTCCTCAAGTTTTTGAAACTGCTGCTTCATTTGTCCTCTCAATAAACCACATTCTCAGCTCAATGTCGTGTCGAGAGCAGCCATGCCACGTCAGTTCCACCCACAGTCAAACAAGAGGCCTTGGTGGGTGACTAGGACCTGCAGCCCCCACAGCCCACACCTAGCAGGAGGCCAGGCTCCCGCCACGCCAGGCCCCTCCTAATGCTCCGCCTGTGGGCTGTTTCAGTGTGTGTAAGCGATGCATTCGGAAGATGGACCACCACTGCCCCTGGGTCAATAACTGTGTGGGCGAGAACAACCAGAAGTACTTCGTCCTGTTTACAGTAAGTCCCCTTCCTACACTGCGCGCGCCCCCCCACCCCCAAGCCAGCGGAGCACTTCCTTCCCCAAGTTCCCAGCATTCTGAGTGCTCCTCGGCCCAGCGAGGGCTACCTGCTCCTGAGCACTCGCTCGAGCTCCTAAAAAACGGACTCAAGTTGATTAGCTATAAGCGAGGGCCAACGCCCAATCTAAGTAGCTAAAGGAGGCCGATTTGGTGGTGATTGCAGGTAGGTGGGGTGTGTCTAGTATGAGGGCTGGAAGGGCCATTGGCAGTCAGCACCCTCCCTGCTCTGAGAAGAGTGGCCCCCAGGAGCCCTGCCCAGCCAGAGCCCAGGTCACACCTGGTGATGGGCACTGTTCTCGTCCCCACACTCAGACCCGGGACTGGGGGCGGGGACAGTGGGGGGTGGCCAGGTGCCTCTGGCCCTGCTCCTGGTCCTCCCTCACCCTGAGTGCTCCTGAGTGCGGGTTCGCACGGTGACGCCTGCCCCGCTTTCATTGCAGATGTACATAGCTCTCATCTCCCTGCACGCCCTCATCATGGTGGGGTTCCACTTCCTACATTGCTTCGAAGAAGACTGGACAAGTGAGTGTGGTCAGGGCTCTCCTCCGGGGGTGGGGGACACGAGCAGGCGGGCTCTTTATTTTCATCGTGGCACCAGGGGCCACCTTCAATTTATTAGATCTCTTGCAAGCCCACGGACTGACCAGGGAAGGAACAGCAGAGGCCCGAATCCCTCAGGAGAAAGCGCAGCCCCTTAAAGTCAGTTCCGCAGGTAAAGTAGAGAGCTGGGCAGACCCTCGCCCGCCGGAGCGCGCCCTGGGAGAGTGCAGGCCCAGCCAGGAGGCGAGGCCGGGAGTGGGTTTCCGTGCCCTTAGCCAAAGCCCTTCATTCAAAGGTCACCCATTCCAGTCTTGCAGAAACTCATTTTTAACTTCCTGCCTGGCATGTGGAGATTAACAGATCACCAATTTACATTAAGATGTAGACAAATTCTTGCTGCTTTAGAAGTATTCCATTTAAATGTAAATGCCAACGAAGGAACTCCAACCAGAAAATTATATACATTATGAGGGAAAAGATAGATGCTGAAAAAAATGAAATTTAAAAGAATAAAAATAAGTGATTAGATGCTAACGGATTTAAGAGGCCGCCTGCTGAGCTAGATCTTTCACACACACAACCTGTGAGACAAACGCCTTGAGCAGAAACATCGTATTTCTACTGTTTTCCCCTCGATGGGCCCCTTTTTTCATTTCACCATCCTTTAGAAGTTTTGCCCTTCCTGCATGTGCTGACTTCTTGGGCATTTTCTTGCTGTTATTGTTTCTCAGGACTCTGAGGCTGCCCGGCCAGCATGGCTCAATGGTCCTGGCGTGGCTCAGGAGGTCACAGTTGGATTTCGGTCAGGGCACACACCCAGGTTGTGGGCTCCATCCCCAGTAGGGGGCGTGCAGGAGGCAGCCGATTGATGTTTGTCATCCATGTTTCTGTCTATCCCTGTCTCTTCCTCTAAATCTAAAATCAATAAAAACATATTTAAAAAAAAAATAAAAGAACTCATGAGGCTATGAAAAGGACAGATCCGTAGCTCCAACCAGATACTAAGAGGTTTCCCTGTGTCACAGTTTGCACCCGCCCCCTGCTCTCCCTGGCCCTGCCCAGCTGTCTGGCTGGGCCTCACCTAGGGGAAGAGAACCCTGTGAGCTGCCCTAACAGCACCGTAGACTGGGGGGCTCACACATTTACTGCTCACAGCTCTGGCACTGCGAAGTCCAGGGCGAGGTGCCCGCCAGTTGGGCTCCTGAGGCAGGGACTCCTGATTTGCAGGTGGCCACCTCCTCCTGAGTCCTCACAGGGCAGGGAGGGAACAGCAAGCGCCCTGGCGTCTCTTCTCAACAGGCACTAATCTCATCACGACCTCATCTACCCTCGTCTTCCAAAGGCCCGTCTCTGAACCCACTACACTGGGGTTGGCTGGGGCTCAACACAGGAATTCAGGGGACACAGTTCCATCCATAGTACCCCGTCTCTGTGCTTTCCTGAGTAGTGCAGTTCTAGCACAAGCCAGACAGGAGGTCATTGGGGGGTGGGGGACAAGCGGGTTTCTGCAGGGCATGGTCCTGCACAGCTGGGGGCCACTAGCAGGTTCCTTGGTGAGCATTCTGAAAGGACCGCATTCAGCTAGGCCCCCGGGATCCAGGTCAACTCCAGGTGTGGCCTTTGGCTCGCTGGTGAGATCTGACAAGGACATTTTATCATCACAGACACCATCCCGTCGTCGGGCTAACGGACCTGGGCAGTAATGAGAGTCACCGTCAGTGAGGCTGTGTCTCTGTCTTCGGAACGGAGCTGACGGGCCGTTTTCTTAATGCCCCTGGGAGCAGCCTACAGGGTGTTCTCAGCAGGGCCTTGTTCCGACCTGAGCCAGGCCTACAGGGCGGAGCTGCTCGGCACGTGCAGAGCAAGAGCAGAGGCTCGGAGACCGAGCGCTGCTGAGCTCACAGTGGAGAGGGCTTGTGAGCCAGGCCTGAGCTGGAGCAGGTGGCCTGCTGGCGGGAAGCAGCAGTGAGCGAGGGCTAGTGTGTGTTAGGGAGGCCCTGGCAGGGCCCAGCCAGTCAAGGAGGGCTCTCATAGGGAGTGTAGGTGCAAACAGGTGGGGTGGGGAGGGCCTCACTGAGGCCTGGAGGCCAGAGACATGATACCCAGGAGGACCCATCGGGGACTTGAGGCAGAGGGGGCCTGGGGGCAGTGGGCATCGGGCTGCAGCCCTGAGCCTGTGCCCCTTGTTCGCAGAGTGCAGCTACTTCTCGCCGCCCACCACGGTGATCCTCCTCATCCTGCTGTGCTTCGAGGGGCTGCTCTTTCTCATTTTCACGTCGGTGATGTTCGGAACCCAGGTGCACTCCATCTGCACAGACGAGACGGTGAGCAGGAGGGCGGCCTGCACAGACCTCGGGTGTGGGCACATCCCCCATTTGCAGGGACACTGATCTCCATGCACACTGGTCTTCATGCGCACATGCGTCCTCCCCCTGGGGCTGGCATGCTGTCACACCAGCAATGGGCCCAGCAGCCTTGGTGAGAGGTCCCCTTGGTCACAGGTCCTTCCATGCTCCCGTGAGGGTTCTGTCTGTGCGCCGCTCTGCTGGGCACTGGGACACCTCCCATCTGGGGCCACAGGCTGGAGACAGGATGGTGGACAGAGTGCTGGGACCCACCCAGGTGGCCCAGGCACAGCTACTCCCAGAGCAGGTGACTTCATGCCTGGTCCTGAGGACAGAGCAGGAGACAGCCCTGCCTTGAGCCCCAAATCAATGGTAGCATGTTCTCGCCGGGCCCCAGTCACCTCTGCCGGGCTTGCTCTGGTCCTCGTCCGCTGCTTCTCCCTGGTCCTGCCCTCCCCTACTCGCAGCTCTGCCTCTGGAGCCTCGAAGCTGCTGGGCCAGAGCCCACTCCCCTGGTGCCACCTCCTCCCAATCGTCCTAAGGTGTCCAAAAGCCTCAAGGTGCTAACCCATGGCTATGATGGGGGCATTGCTTCCCTTTTTGGGTTTGGGGCCCCCTGTAAGGGGCCCAGGAGGGAGGGGTGGATCCTGGCTTCCCAGGATCCCCTCGGGGGGCAGCTCTCAGCAGCGTCTGGGGCCCCTGTGGGGACTGCAGGCCCGGTAGTCAGCCTTGGAGGGAGGCTCACTTTAGGAGAGTGCTTGCCTCAGCTGCCGAGGGCCCTCCCGTGGGCGGGGAAGGTCAGTGCAGGGAAGGGCTCACTGCCCGGCTGCCCAGACACCACTGTTTGCACCCACAGTTTAGAAGGTTGGGGGCTCTCAGCAACTTTTATAAGAAATAACATCATTGCAAAGGAGTTTCTATAAAAATAGTAGCCAGTGGCGGATCCAGCTAGGAACCCAGGCAGTAAACATGACCAGCTTCTCTGTGGAAGGTCTGCAGGAACCGGGGTGATCCAGCCCTGCCTCCTGCCTGATGTTGGGGTGCAGCCAGGCCACACAGGCCGTAACCTGGGGGAGCCCGAGGAGAGCTATCAGGGCCCTGGCCCATCTTCCCCTCAAGGAGTCATGTTGGAAAGGAAGGGCAGGCCCCACAGCTCATGGGAAATGGGTCCTCCCCCCTCCCTTCACCTCTACCTTCCCTGGCATGGGTGGGGGTGCTCCTTAGGCGCACCCCTGCTCTCCCCTCACCAGAGACCAGGCACAAACCCCTACCCCCGCTCCCCCCCCCCCCACACACACACACACTGACCAGCTCTGTCCGTTGCGGGGGGACCAGCTTTCTCTGCAGCCCCCATTTTTCCTCTGAGACTTGGGAGTGCAGGCTCTGTGACAGCTGCTGAGGTGGCCCAGGGTCACACGTCTCCCCACAGGAGCCCTGGGAAGGCCTTCGCTGTGACTGAGGCTGACTGGTCTGTCCGTGTGGCCCCTGACCTGTACTAACACATCTCCTTCCTCCTCTGGTGACTTCTCCCGACCCCTCTGTCCCTGCTCTCCACCTTCTCAGCTGTGCTCCTGACCTCCCGGCAGAGTCTGACCCTCACAGCCACCCTCTGACCCGTTGTTTTTTTTTGGTCTGCAAAGTGGTGGTGGTAATGCAGACTTCCTGTGAGCCAGTCCCAGCTGGGCAGTCACCTTGGCTGTCAGATCGCCAGCTCCGAGGCTCCTGTAGCAACGCCTGCCGGCCCTGGCCCGCCCGCCCTGGGCCCTGGCCCGCTCATCCCCAAGGAAGTCTGGGGTTTTCACTCTTTTTGTGAGAGAAAGGGAAGGCACATGTGTTGTGTAGTTGCTCTGTGGCTTGTAACGGAGACATTTACTCCGCTCACCTCAGGCTAATGGACGCCCCTCCCCTGAGCCCACAGCGATAAAGCATGTGACTGAAGTGTGGTTGTTCTTGTTTTCAGGGAATAGAGCAGTTGAAAAAGGAAGAGAGAAGATGGGCTAAAAAAACAAAATGGATGAACCTGAAAGCCGTTTTTGGCCACCCCTTCTCTCTAGGCTGGGCCAGCCCCTTTGCCACGCCAGGCCAAGGGAAGGCAGACCCGTCCCAGTACGTGGTCTGAAGGGCCCTGGCAGCACTGCCGCTCAGACACACGCAGCCCAGCACCGCGGCCCGTTCTCACGAACATTCAAACGAGAAAGCAAAACAACTGCTCCAAAACTTTTTTATGACTCAAGTAAAATGGCTGAGCATTGCAGAGAAAAATGTCCCCATGTTTTATTTTTAAAAGATCATCCTTTCTATTTTTTGGCAACTGAAGCTGCTCTTTTCTCCTTTCAAAAACCACCTCTCTGGCCTCTGGTTTCCTCTCTGCTATCTGTCTGGCATGACTGACGTGGACGGTGCTGTCTCAGGGCCGTGCCCGCTCCTACTAACTGAGACGTGACGCTGGTGCGTGGAAGGTGCATGGAAGGACCGTTGCGACGCCTGGCTGGGGAGGCAGAGGCGGGGCGTGGCCTCGTCCAGCAGGCAGAGTGGCGGGGGCCCCATGCAACTGAAACACTCACGGAAGATGGATGCTTACCCTTGTGGCCTCGAGGGGCAGGATGAGGGCTGGAGCCCTAAGAAGGGCCCTGGCACAGCGGCCTCCTCCCCCTTGTGGACTCGGTTTGCCTCCTAACCCACAAAATCTATTACCTGATTTGTACTTGATGGACTCGGGGTGTGGAATAATGGGGGCGGGGCAGGGACGTAAGGGGTCTTCTGTGTATTCTGAATCACCAGTTCTACGCCCTCTGATTATTTGAAAGAGTGTGAAGGAAAGAGGTCTTCCCAGTTCAAAATGCCTTACACAATCAAAGGAAAAATGTGACAGTTCCGAGCGAGCGAGCGAGCGCCATGTTCCTGTTAGCTGACTCTCCCTCCCCCTGAACGAGGCAGCTGCAGCTCTGCCATCAACCCTTTCTTCCTCGTGTTGTAAGTCGCCAAAGGGGTTTACTTCCTGGTGTTTAGACCCACATCTGGTCTGTATTCTAACCTGGGAGACCGTCGCCCCGGCCTGGGGCTAACCATGATTCAAGGGGGATGTTCCAGTCCTGACTTCAAGGTTGGTAGGTGGCCATGTAGTCACTGGGGTCAGCAGGCACACCTGAGCCAGGTGCTGGGCGGGCAGCCTGCCCTGGGGGCCCCTTCTGTTCCGTCTTCAAGAGAACGGCCTGACGAGGGCTGGTGAGGAGACCGCACTGGCCAACCGAAAACTCGCAGGAGTCTGCATACTGATCATCTGGAGTCTCACACATGGATTTGTTTTTTAACCAATTGCCACAAGCCTCCTTTTTAGCTCTTGCTTGGGGTGGGGGTGGGGTTAGGGTTATTAAGTCCAGTCGTGGGTAGGGAGACTGGGTCTGGCCAGGTGGTTTCTCAGAGAAGTGGAACAAGCCTCCTCTTTCAAGCCTGTCTGCTTCCACCTGGAAACCAAATGCAATAAACATTTTCCAAAACCTGTTGTGTTGATTGGAGCTCTGCTCTCGCCCAGTGTCACCGCGGCCAGAGCCAGTGACTGGTCCGGCTAGTCGGAGTTTGTTTTCATTGCTTTGAAGGACATTATTTATGCTCCCCCTTGGATGAGGTTTTGCATGTTTTTAAAGGGCACTAGGACCTCTCTTGAGCAAGCTTGTCCACAGCCTCTCCTCTGGCTTTCTGCAGCCAAAGCCCTTGCCTGCCCTTTGGTGCTCAGTTGCGATGGAAAAGGTCAGTTGTGCTGACTGCTTCTAGGGTGGGGCCTGGGGAGAAACCCTGACCTTGCCCACCCAGCCAAAGCCAGAGGAAACTGCTGACTACGTCCCCAAACAGTCCTGGTGCGTTGCTTTCAGGAGCTCCTGTCGTCCCTTCGATGTTTAACCAAAATTCTGCGCCCCTAAGTCGGTGAACTCGGACTGGCCGCTGTGCAGCCTGAGCCTGAGTCACGGCCGAGGTCTGTTTTAAATCTAGTTTATAGCCCTTGTTCCCCACACACTTAGGTGTGGAAGAAGTGTGACTGTTAAATGGCCCTAGCTTTTGGCTTCAGCGTGGGAGTTGGGACAGCACTGAAGGGTGCGTGCATAGGGAATGGGCCAGTGGTAGCCACAGTCTTTCCAAACACGGCCTCCAGAGAGTGGAGTCAGAAAGAGGAAGGCGACATGGCGAGTTGAGTTAGGTGACTCCGTGCATAGCAAACAGACCTGCAGATTTGCATGGTGACTCGTGCACACAAGGCGAGTCCGGGCAGCACACGTGCCAAGTCTCCTGTCAGTCGTAAGCATTGCATCTCCGTCGTACTTTCTTAGAAGAACCCAAAATGAGACACCTTGTTACCAGCCTTTGCTCGTTCCGGTGAGGCTGTTTAGAAAGTTAAGGTCACCTTCCTGATGCAGAATCTTCCAGATGAGACCCATTAAGAAACATTTATGGCCACCTACATGAGGTGGGCATCACCTACATGAGGTGGGCATCACAGAAACCCCAGGCCTTGGGGGGGGGGGTGCTGATTGGGCAAATGGGTTTTAAGTTGCTCTCATTTCAATGCATCAGCCTAAAGAGGAGCCAGCCAGTAAAGGGGTGAGGGGTCCCAACCTTGAAAGGGCCTTTAAGTGCCAAAGGAATGTGGCGAGGCTTTTGCTAGGATCCCTTAAACAGCCCTGTGGCGATTCTGACACACACTCGGGTCTGAGAACCCACTGGAGGTTCCCGGGTCTCTGCAGGTGGCCTGATGCGCCAAGGCCCTGATCCCGAGCTGAGCTGCGGGCTCAGTGCTGAGCTGTGTGCCCCTGGAGCCCCTCCCCTCAGCCTCAGCCTTCCCGCAAATGGATGCTGAGGGACAGTGCGCGTGTTGGAAGGCAGTCACATAATCAGTGTGGCCCGAAGTTGCAAACCACACTGGGCCCAAGGTCCTTTGGGTGGAGAACCATCTAGAAGAGCGAGGGGAAAGAATGGAGCCAGGGTTCCCAAGTCAGAGTGGTGGCTCCAAGTGTGGGTACTTAAGACTGGGCAGGCACAGACACAGGCCCTGGCATCTGGTTTCTACCTGGGCCCTCACACCCACGGGCTCTTGTCTCATATCTTAAATACATGTCTGAGCTGATCGCCTCATAGAAGGAGGAATTCAGTAAAAGACAAGCTACTGGCCAGCCTACTCCCCGAGTAAAGGCTTCATTTCCTCCCCGCCTGCCGCAAGAAAGTCACCGTCTGGCCGTGTGGTTCCCAAGCAAAGCAGAGTGGCGCCAGGTGCCTCCTCACATGCGAAACGGATGCAGGGGATTATGCAAAGCTTTGCAGAGGAGAGCTCGCAGAGCACTGGCAGGCAGGTGCTCTGACGTGGACAGAGGGAGCCTGCACCCCTGCATCGGGGCCGGGAGTTTGGCGAGGTCTCGGGACCCTGGCTCCGTCTGCATCAAATCCCTGCTCCCATACATCCTATGGGACTATGGGCAGTGACTGACTTCCACCTCACTTTTCTGTAAAATCAGGATACTCCAAATCTCAAGGCTGATGTGAGGACTAGGTGAGGGTAACGAATGTGCATGTCAGGCCGTGTCTGACGCATCGATGGCTCCAGTAAACGTCAAGGGTCAGAGCTGTGCCTTTTGAACCAGGTCACAACTCTTCATTTGTGAATCAGTTTATCATTTTGCAACAGCATTTTTGTAAAGAAATTTTTACAAATGTTTTGCTCGTTATAAGACAAGGATTGCTCTGTGAAACGGGGTGTTTGCTGGGTTGCAACAGATAAGTATTTCCTGCGTGAAAGCCCCGGGGAAGGGAGTTCTCTGGCCTCCGTGAGGCACGTGTGCGGACTGCGGTGGCTGACCTGAGGACACAAGTCTCAGCCGAGTCCTTAGAGCATGTGCCGGAGGGGAGCTCCCTTGGAGCCTTGGCCCCGGGGCGTTCACTGTGGGAGCCCAAGTGGTATGGCTGCTTCCTCAGCACACCTCCAGCTGAAGAACTGTGCCTTCAGGACCCTTTGAATCCATACAAAACTCCCAATTGAGTCCTTCCAGGAAGAAGTAACCCCAGGGGCTCCTCCCGAATCTGAAGGTCCAGGCCCTCGGGCCTTTTCTGCATCGGATTTGTTGGAATTTCTTCTCTCCAGATGCAGCAGTGGTAGCACACTCCTTGCAGGTTTGTCTGCTTAACTGCTGAGGCACTTCACCTGGCGGCCAGGCAGGTTCTGTCTGGAATATTCTTCAGGCTCATGGAATGGAAGCCAGTAGCCTGGGGGCTTATGCTTCATGCCCTCCCGGCTTTTCTCTGCCTGAGATCAGCACCGGCAGAGCAGAGTGTTTGCAGGAGGATGAAACCCACTTGGGCAGAAAGAAGGAAGACTCCGGTTCTGGTGGAGACCAGCAGACGCACTTTGGCCACGGTCGTGTCCTCGGCCTGTTTGCCCACCTGCCAAGTGCAGTACGGAGCCTGCCTCCTCGCTGGGTGGCAGTGAGGACCGAGTTGTGGCTCTGGGTAACCCCAGTCAGTCAGTCATTTCCAGGTGTCCCCTCTGCAGCCTGGTCAGCCACGTGCTGACATCCCAGCACCCTGCAGTCGTGGTTTAAACCCCTTAACCCAGGAAAGGAATGCAGGGTCCCCAAAGTAGGTCACCTCAGGTGGCCATTGCGGGGGCTGCTGAGCAGGGAGGACTGGCCCAGGGGGAGGGGAGAGTAGCCAGTCCACGGGCCACGCGGCATTCTATGCTCCTGTCCCACGTGAGGACCTCGAGACTCAGGAAGGTCCATTTTCTGAAACAGCTGATTTTGTTCTGGTTAAAAGAGTAACACCTGTGCATTGGTGGAAACTAGGAGTGTGGGAAGCCCCCAGAAATAAATACATCTAAATAAAGTCATCTAAGCCCCCCCAAGGGAACCTCAGGCTCTGTGGCGATGTCCTGTGCCCCTCTGCTTTCTTCCCTGGTCACCATGGCACAGGCCCTTCCAGTGCCGCGTGAGCACGTGTGGCGAGCCGGCACGGCCATGGCATACTCAGCCCCAGGGCGCCTTATGGGCCACGCCAGCTCAGCCAGGTTCAGTGACCCTGAGAGGGGGCGGTGAAGGATTGAGAAAAGACAGACGAGAGAATGAAAGCTGGGTCTGGGCGGGACGCTGTCCTCTGATGGAGAGCTAGCAACAGTGCCATGGGCTACAAGCCGTGTCTTTATTTTATAGCAGATGCCACGGGGCAAAGTAAGGGCGTGGTCAAGATGTTTGAAACATTCTCGTGAGTTTTGATTCTACTCAATTACAGGCACCTGATTAAGCTTTGTTTCCTTGCTGCCTATATCACTTAGGCACGTGGGGCCACGTGTTCGGACCATAGGTTCACGTTTACAACTACAGCTGTGGGCTATAATTGTGCTGGGAGGGCTCTGCCCTCCAGGCTGGGACTTGCACGTGGCCATGAGAGGACTGTGCCCTCTCATCAGTCTGAGGCTTGAACCTGTCCAAACTTTGTAGCCGCTCTCCACAAACACGTATGAACTCCGTGTTTAATAACCGTGTAGCTTCATAGAGTAAGTTAACGTAACCGCCTCAATTAGACATTTTGATTGTTTCCAACTTGTATTATTATGTCAGTGTCCAAGATCGCATTGCATAAATCTTGGTCTCAGGTTACTTTAACTTAGATTGTGAAATAATTTGACTTACAAAAAAAGTGGTTAATAAAGTACAATGAGCTCTTATGTGCCCTCCACTCAGTCTTTCCAATGTAAACATTTTATATAACTAAAAAATATAAAAATTTGTAGATGCAATACTAATATACATAATTTGTTCAGATTTCTCCAATTCTCCCACTAATACCCTTTCTGTCCCAGGCGCCACATGGCATCGTCTGTCATACCTTGTCTTCTTCAGTTCACGACGAGAGTTCCCGTCTTTGTCTTTCCTGAGCTTGATGGTTTTTGGTTGTCAGATTTGTTGTTGAAGGTTGTTGGATTTTTCTGGAGTGAAATTCTTACAACAAATTTAGCCATTTTAAAGTGCGACCCTGCCATTGAGTACTTTCATAATGGTGTACAGCCACTACTTCTACCTGGTTCTAAAACATTTTTGTGAGACTTGGACCTTCTGGAGTTCATGAGCCCTGTGTTCTGAGAACAGCCTCCCTCCCCATCTGTTGCCCGTGATTAGACAGCTGCGCTGGCGGGAGCACCATGGCCAGGGGCCTACCCACAGGCACAGGAGTGGGCGTCTTGTGGGTGATGTTAACTTCCACTTGGTTAGGGTGGAATCTCAGTGTTCCGACTGTCAAGTCGTATTCTGTTTTGCCCTTTGTAATTAATAAGTATCTTACGAGGAGATACTTTTTTAAAAAAGATTCTTAAGTGGATTTTTAGAGATAGGGAGAGGGAAAGAGAGAAACATCGACCAGCTGCTTCCTGCCCCACCCCCCGGGAATCATGTGCAGGGCCCACGCCTGCCAAACCACAGCAAATCCCCTGGCTTCCAGAAGATGTGGGAAGGCAGAGGCCCACGGGCGGACGCTGTGAGGGTGTGGGCCAGCGGGGCTGGCCAGGCGGCGCCTTTAGCTCTCCGGGCTCCTGCCTTTACCAACACCGTCTGTCTGAGGCCCGCTGGCTGCTCGCAGCCGACACCCAGAGGCAGGTGAGTGGGCACCTTGGGAGAGGCCGCGGGCCTCTGCCTCCCGAGGTGACCCGTGCACCCTGCTGCCCGCTGCATGTTCGCTGGCGCGCACACCTCGGCTTCCTCAGCTCATGCTGTTTGTCCCCTGTGCCCCCCCCTTCATCCTGCCATCTTCATGCAAAGTTTGTTGCGCCTTCCGCCTGCTGTTGGGGGGGGAGGGGAAGTGGCCCCTTTATAGTGGGCTCAGGACAGGTGGCCGAGCTCAGGTGCTTGCCGAGGCCGGTGTGTTCCTCCCCGGCCAATCCGGGCCTGGCCCTGCGCACAGCTGGCCCTACTCAGCGAGGTTCCCGGCTTGGAGGCTGGGCCACCCGCACCTGTGGGGGGAGGCGGGGAGCCGGGGAGGGGGCGGGAAGCAAAGCCCTGGTGCCCTAAAGATCCTGCTTGCTGTGACCCCGCACCCCACTGCACCCTGTAAGCCTTGAGGAGCTTCGTGCTCAGCCTGTGCCCTGCTGACCCTCCTGACCCCATTGTCTCCCCAGGGCATTGAGCGCCTCAAACGAAAGCAGCAGCCCAGGGAGCGCCGGGGCAGTTGGAAGGCCGTCAAAGAGACCTTTGGGGGGAACTTCTCCCCGAACTGGTTCAACCCCTTCTCCGGACCCTATCACCCCGCGCTCAGGGACGAGGGCTGGGTGCGGCAGGTGGCGTCGTCAGACAACATGGAGACAACGACGACGGAGGAGCATTTGGAGGAGCATTCGGAAGAGAGGAAGGATGAGGACTCTGTGGAGGTGACGGACGAGTGATGCTGCTGTGGGGGGTTGTCTCCTGCCGTCGGGGCTGCTGGGCACGGCGCTCCCCTGCACCCGCTGTGCCCCGCTCCCTGGGCACTGCCATCCTCGCACCTTCCTTCCTTCCCCATGTGGGGCCAGGTCTGGGGGTCGGGGGACCAGGGACAACAGAGAACAAGAGACTTTCTCTGAGTTTGTCTAAGAGTATCCAGGGAGGGATGCCAGGAGCCATTCTCCACAACTGGGCATCCTTCAGCCTCGCCCGGCAAAGGGGGCTCTGGACGGGCGGCCCAGGGCAGCAAAGAACTTGCCTTTGGCTTTTCGTGGGACTTGTGTCTTCTCTTGGGAAGGGGCCTGCCATCTGGGCCATGAGGCTGCAGTGGAGGAAGCGCGGCCGAGGGCCCTGGGACGGGACACTGGCATCAGGATCCAGCCTGGAGGGTGTCCCGCTGCCTAAACCAGGAGGAATGTTCGGCAGTCACAGCTGCCTTCGCATCAGGCAGGGCCCCACATGGTGACACACATCCGTGTGGGATGTGCCGGGATGGACACAAGCCCATATGACGGCAGCACCCAGCTCAGCTCCTGCCCCATAGAGACTGCATCCTCCCTGTCCCGGCTGTGCTCCGGTGTCCGTTCCCAGGTGGGGGAGGGACCTGTGGAGCTCCTGGGCCTCTCGACCTCCCAAGGGAACTCGCTTTCCTTGCCCTCCTGGAGGGTGTCTAACCAACATGCGCAGAACTGACCAAATGTGGCCTGTGTGCTCTGGGCCATTTCTCCCGAGATCGCGCCCCTCTTGCCCTGAGGGATGGGGGGTAGCCCAGGCCTGCACAGTGATGACCCAGGAAGGAAGACACAGACAGACAGACACACACCCCACACACACACACACACACCCCGCCACCAGCACCACCACTCTACCAGGAGGCTGGGACCTGGTTGCCCCATTTGAAGGCTGAAGCCTGAGCAGGGGACCCCATCTCAGAGGTTGTTGGAGAAGTACCTTCTGGACAGAGGGGTTTGGGTCCCTGTTTGGTACAAGAGTGGGATCCCCCACGCCCAGCCTAGGCTCTCTTCTGGGGTGCACTGCCCGTGATGCCAGCACTTGGATCAAAGGAGGGCCCGGCACAGCCTGCCCTAGCTGGTGTTTGTTGTCCTAACCCAGAGGGCAGCCCTGGGGGCTCAGGGTTGTGGACCAGGGAGGACGCAGTGCTGCCCACTGGTGTCCCCGAGGAGGCAGGGCTCGAGGTTAGATAAGGGAAGGGGCTTGCTGGTCTCTGCTGAGCTCAGGCGGGAGGTCAGAGGTATGTGCTTAACCTGGGCCCGAGACACAAGCCCGCTCAGTGGGCTGGACATGCTCTTCCTCAGCAGGCTTGCCTGGCCTGAGAGCAGAGGGACCCCGCAGCCCAGAGCCACCTGTCAGACCCGCCCTCCCTCCTCTCTCAGCCCATCTGCACACCAGGTCTCACCCACAGCACCCTGCTCACCCCCAGCCTCATGTCCTCACAGTGACTCCGCGGCCTCTGTGGTGGCTGCCAGCAGCCGAACCTCCTGCTTGGCCTCACACAGGAAGCATTGCAGCTGATGTCAAAACCAGTCAAGGGTCTACGGGGAGGGAGGCGCATGGACCTCAGCCTTTCTCTTAAATAAAAAGCTCCGTGTGACCTTGGTGGCTGGTCTCCCACCTTCAGCAAGGAGGTCCCAGCCGGGGCCCCTGAGTGGCATCCTTCCTCATGGTCACCTCGAAGCCTCTTGTCTCCCATTCCCGAGTGGGAACAAGGACACAGGCGTGGCTGCATGTGGGGAGATACCACACCCTTCCCTCAGGGTCCTCCCAGGTGGTCTCTGCAGAGTGCTTCCTGAGTGCCCTGCCTACTGTGCCTCAGGGAGGGGCATCTGGGGCAAGCGAGCACAGGGTAGAAGGGTTTTGTTGTTAACTCCCACCCAAGGGTACTTTCTCCACCGATTTTTAGAGAGAGTGGGAGGGGGAGAGACAGAGAGAGAAACATTGATATTGAGAGAGACACTGATTGGTTGCCTCCCGCAAGCGCCCCACCAGGGCTGAGGATGGAGCCTCAACTGAGGCACATGCCCTTGACCTGAATCGAACTCGCAACCATTCGGTCTGCAGGGCCGATGCTCCAACCCCCCGAGCCAAACCAAACTGGCTAGGTTTTTACATTTAGAACCCAGCCCACCACCCTGAATGGCATGTAAATTACACACAAAATAACTTTCAACCTACACACATGCCTCTGCCAGGTGTATACCACCAAGAGGGGCTGGGTGTCCTGAACAGGCCCCGAATAAGCTCACCCTCCCGGAGAGGGAGTCCCTGGACCTGGGAAGTGGGAGGATCGATGGCTCCCCCAGTGTCCCCCTGACCCAGCACAAGATGCTATGAAGCGTGTTCCCGGAAAGAGCACAGACCCAGGGGACTGTCCTTGAAGCATCCCTTTAATTAAAGCACATGGGTCATCTGAGCAAGCCTGAGGACAGACCAACAGCTTACGGCTGGCACAGGGAGGCACCTCCTGCCAGGACGACTCGGGGTCTCCCTCCCCTGGGCCCCCCAAGGCTTCTGAGGAACGGGGCAGCCCGCTCCTTTAGCACACGCTGCCTAAAAGATCATGTCATCTCTGAGCAGATAACGTACCTGGTCCTTTCTCTTTCCTAAGTGCTCTGGTGAGAACTTGCATTCACGTGCGGGGGGAGTGGTAAAAGCGGGCACCTGTCTGTTCCTGACCTTAGGGATGACATTCACTGTGGCGCGAGTCTGTTGAGTGTTTTTTACCACGAAAGGGGTTAAATTTTCCCAGCATCAGTGGAGGACCCACCATTCCCTCATGAACCTGATCTGCTCAGGCTGTGGCCCCACCCTCCTCCAAGCTGCTCCTGTCAACGCGCTCTCTCTCCGAGTCCAATGGCCTCCTCCGTCTTCCCCTCCCTTGACCCTCAGCATCAGCCTGGGCGATCGCTGCCTGTCTCTGGAGTGATGCCCCCAGGACGCCACACTTGCCTGGTTATCCTACCTCACCGCTGTCTGCTCACTCGTCTCCCTAACTTCTCAACACAGGAGTGCCAGGCTCAAGCCGGGGTATTAAGGAGCCAGCAAGAGAGGAGCTGGGGAGAGGCGGGCGAGGGCCAGATCCCGTCAGCAGGAGCCATGGAAGTATAGAAAGCCCCTGTCGGCAGTGAGAACTGGAGGGCAGTGAAGGCGCTACGTGCACGGAGAGGGGGACCGCCTAGAGGTGGCCCTTCTCCTCCCCAGCCTTCTGGTCCCGAGTCCCTTTCCACCGCAGGGAATGCTGGAGGAACCTGGGGCCAGTGGTCAGCTTCAGGCAAGCTGAGGGCTCAGGCCTCCAGGAGCCCCGAGCAGGTGAGCGTCACATCGGCCATGCACGGGAGTGTGTGGGCAGCAACTAGAGTCACAGTCACAGGGGTAAGATACGAAAGTCACAGGAGCCTGGGAAACAGAACCAAAGGACAGAGGGACCTAAAGGTGAAGTGGGGGTGAGAGAACCTCTGGGCCAGTTTTGAATCCTAATAAGTAAAATGAAACTGGGTCCCCACAGCGAGCTCAAGCTTTTCTCTGTGGACCAAGGGAATGGCCAGGCCTTCCTGACCTGAAGGACGTCAGAAGGAGCTGTGCGCCCCACACCTGGGCCCAGGTCGGAGAAGATGAGGCTATAACCACTCCAGGAGCTGCAGCTCGCCCTGGCTGCTCCCTCCGACTCCACTTAGGGAAGAAAAATAAATGTGGGAAGGAATTAGGATTCCACACCTGGTAGTTTTAACTTACAAGAAAGCATTAATCCAGTCTTCCTCCTCCTATAACATGGCACAGCCAGCCCGACATGTCGGCACGAAGTTGTCCAAGTCCCACCAGTCACTGGCGTGTCCCGTGACTTAGGCCACAATTACAGCTGGTTCGAGTCCAGCTGCTGCATGGCCCTGGGTGGGCCCGGAGGTGAGAATCGGAGCACCACAGCCAGCCAGATGCTGGGGCAGAGCCTGCTGCGCCGCGGTTCCCCTTCCAGGAGCCGGAGCTGCCACCCCAAGGCTGCTCAGTCACAGGCCTGCTGCCTTCGGCAGCAACTCCCTTTGGCTGATGGTCAGAAGGCTGCACCCCCGATCGCCCTGGGAAGCAGTCTGCACACGCCAGCCCGAGCCTGAGCTGCCATCGCTGTCTTTCCAGCTGGCCCACCGGCCAAGTGCCTCTACTGCTGCTTGTGCGGAAGGGCCTTCCTGTGGACGAGTATGAGTCCGCAGAGGATGAGGAACACGCCTCCCCACCACAGCACCTCCTGGCTCTCTCCGTACAACACAAAGCCCAAGGCGGCCTGTGGGACAGACAGCTGTGAGGCCTGGAGACACACGCCCAAGGGACCCAGCCATGGTCGCTGGGCACAACCTCACCCCGGGGAGCTGACTGCCCTCCTAGGGTGGGAGGAAAGGTCTAGAGCCCCAAGTCTTGGGCTCGAACCACTGCTGTTCGAGCTGTCACTTGACTCATTTTGGTTTCACCTATAGAGGTGAGGAGGGTACCTTGCTTACTGCACTGGACCCTGGCAAAGTGCACAGAACCAGCCGAGACCACAGCAAGGCCGGCGTGCAGCTGGTACCTGAGCTGGCCTACTACCTCCTGCCTCCCCCCACCTGGCTGACCTCAGGCCACCAGAGAGAGGAACCTAGACCCTGGCATCTCATACTGGAGAGTGCAGACCCCTATGGCAGTGGGCAGACCAGAATGAGGGCTGCAGCCTGGGTGAGCAGCAGGCAGCTGGCTGTACCGGTGGACTTCGTCCCCACTGAACGGGAGAATTCCTTAGTTTGAGAGTTGAGAGGAAAAGCCACAGCCCAACCTCTGCTTTGGTTCCTGACCTTTCTTCTATGTGGGGAAGCAGGGTTGCCCAAGGATAGCCTACCCAGTACCCAAGTTTGAGATGGGGGACTGGACCCTCAGGCTACTCACCGAGCTGAGGATGTTTGAAAAAGTCACCGTGACAGATGCAATGGCTGAAGACATGGAGAAACTGAGGCCGCGGCTGAAGAATGTCCACATCAGAGAGTTGGCAGTTGCCATCACGATGATGCCCAGGATACAGGAGGCCACGTGCACCTGCAGGAGGAGGTGTCACTGCAGCCAGGCCCAGCCCGCCCTGCACCCAGCAGCGCCCCTCACAGCACACCCAGGGCCGCGGTGACCACAGCAGGGCCCCCTCCTGAGACCCCACCACAGCCTAGGGGAATCCTCAGCCTTCCTCCCGGGACTTAGCCCTCCGCGGGCAGCACATCCACTTTACAGCGAACACAAATTCAGAGATGACACTTTTGGGCCATCTTATTGGCCACGTGACCTTGGGCAGAAGTAAAATGCTAATCCATGACCAGTATTTTCTAGAGCCCCAGGAAGTCCAGGCCCCGAGGGCCAATCGTTAATATGTGGTCTGTAGTAGGGGTACCCCAGGGGCAGAGCCCTCACTTCCCGGGGTCAGGTAAAGCATGAACTAGACATGTCTCTCACTTTCTGTGCCTGCTACGTCCCGCTCAGGCTGGTCCCACGGGGCATTCTGGAGCCTTTACTCTGTGCCTGGCCCTGCAGTAAGTACTTTAAGTGCATTCTCATTTATCTCTTAACTTCATTTTACAGATAAAGAATCTGAAGCATTAAGTAACCTGCCTCAGTGCCACAGCTGATAGGAGCTGCCAGGATTCAAACCCAGCTGTGTGGCTCCACCATCTTAACCAGGACACAGCCCTGCCCACGGAAAACCACCTGAGGCATTTGTCTGGTGATCCCAGGCATCACTTGGAGAACTGGCTGTTTTGTCTCTTTTTCTAAAAGGTGACAGCCTTAAGAGAATACACACCTTCTACACTAAGGATATGCAGACCCCCTTGCTTGGTTTCAAGGTAGCAACTTGCCTGCTTCCTGGGGGTGGGGGGTGGGGGGGAGGGGAAGTTGTGACCATCTAAGCCCCACCCTCATTTCTCATAACCGTTTCCCAGCAGCTGAATCTATAGTGTCTTGAGGAAAGGGTTTCTTTGTATAATGTACACAAAGCGCTGTACGTGCCAGTGGCAACCTGCTTATCTTAAAGCTTATGAAGGCCTAGGGCACCATTGGAAAGAGCAGAAAACCTCCTGCCTCCTAGAGGCACTCATCTTATTTTGGACCACTTACTCCAAGAATGACATCCCTGAAGCCTGGCAGCTCCTCTGGATTAGCCCTAAAACGCCTGAAACCTTCAGAATCAACCTGCCCCCGGTCCAGGTCAGGGTCTAACTCAGGGTTGCAGATTCGGGATGGGCGAAGCAAAGAGGTACTCGTTAGCAGACATGGGGAGGCAGTTTAAAAGATCTCAACATCGGGAAAGTCCAGAACGTTTTCCAAACCCCCAAATTTCCTGGCAGCAGGGTAAAGCGGTCAAAACACCCGTTAATCACCGAGTAAAGAGATGGGCAACAGGCTTCTCACCTGGCGTCACGTGGAGAGAAATGTTCGGGCACAAGGGGCTTAAAATGAGAGGTAGAGAGCGGATGGAGGAGGTGTGCGTCTCCCCCGAGAGCCAACTAGCCCAATGGGAGGACCGATTTTAGGTTCCTGGCGTGTCTTACCGCCTACACGCGCTGGGGCGCAGGGGTGCTCGCTGGCCCCAGGTGGCTGCAATGGCCGGCTGTGGCCCGGGCCGGGCAGATCCGTGGGGGTGAGGCGGCGCCCTGCGCCCCCGCCCTACCCGGAGACCCGTGGGCCCGCAGCGCCCCTCCGCCGCCCCAGACCACCCGCCCGCCCGCCCGGCCGCGCCCCGGGCTCGACCTTGCTGCCGAAGGCCAGCTTGGCGGAGGCGGCGGCCAGGGACCCGAACGCGCCGGCACACAGGCAGTTGAAGACGCCCCAGAAACGGCGCCGCATCGCCCCGGCCTGGAGGTGCGGGGGCAACCCCGCGGGGGTGTCGGGGTAGGTGACCATAGTGCCCCGTGCCATGGTGCCCCGTGCCATGGTGCCCCGTGCCATGGTGCCCACCGCCGCCTCTGCCCGTGCCCGCGGTGTCAGCCAGTGGCAGGGCCGAGCGCGCGCCGTGATTGGACGGTGGCCTCACGTGACGCGACGCTCACGTAAGCGAGGAGTCCAATTCGAGTCCTTCAAGAACCTCGCAGGGGCGGGGCCAGAGGGGGCGGGGCCACCAGGTCCGAGCCACAGCGGCCCCCTCGGGCGGAGGGCGCCCTCCAGCGGTAGGTTTAGGTTTATCCGAGCGCGCCCAACCGATGCCTGAGGCCGACTCGGTGGTCCCCGGGTTGTAGAATTCGCAGCTAGCCCTGCCACTTGGTGTGTGCGGCATCGACTTCGCATGGGCATTTATTAAAAATGTCGAATCCCAGGCCCGGCCCCATCCCCACTGAATCAAAATCAGATTCACCTGCTCTCTCCAAATTGATAAACGCAAAATGGAGAGATGCTTCCGCAGAGGGCGCTAGAGACCTCCAGACTCAGCAAGAAGGCAGCTCAGGTGAGGGTTTGGGGCAAGACCCAGATGGATATACACTGCTCATTGCAGAAAATTTAGAAAAGATGTCATTCACAATCACCCCACTCAGATAATCAAGATAATCAGGATTAGCATTCCTTCTAATTTCCTGTGCACTGAAAGATGTCTAAAACATTTTCCATTAAGAAGTCGGATTTCTTTGAAAATAAAGTGTTGAAATGTATGAAGGACTCTCCAGGAAAATCATGTTATTAAGTACCTTTTCTCTATGCATATTTAGTTTTCTATATAGCACACGTTTTAAAAGTTTACATATAAGTATGGGACTTTTAAGAAACATGATTCAGCCCTAGCCAGTTTGGCTCAGTGGATAGAGTGTTGGCCTGGGGACTGAAGGGTCCCAGGTTTGATTCTGGTCAAGGGCACATGCCCAGGTTGTGGGCTTGATCCTCAGTGGGGGGCGTGCAGGAGACAGCCAATCCATGGTTCTCTGTCATCATTGATGATTTTCTCAAAAATCAATAAAAAAATATATTTTTAAAAGCCCATGATTCAGCCCAGCCTGTGTGGCTGTGGTTGAGTGTCTACCAATGTATGAACCAGGAGGTCATGGGTTCGACACCTGGGTTTTGAGCTCAATCTCCAGTAGGAGATGCACAAGAGGCAATCAGTGATGTTTGCCAGGATGACTATAATTCCAGCACTCATTGGGTTTTGCAGAAATCTCAGTCTAACTCCCTGTCCTGAGCTAGCCTAAGGCTTTATCTCTTTCTTTGCTACAAGTAATGTTATGGGCTGAATTGTGTTCCCCCAAAAGGTATGTTGAAGTCTTGACCCCTTAGCACCTGTGAATGACCTTATTTAGAAATGGGTCACTGCAGATGTAATCAAATCAAGATGAGGTCATTAGGGTGGGCCCTAATCTAAATAACGTCCTTGACATTATTTAGATTAGGGCCCACCCTAATGACCTCATCTTGATTTGAGGTCAGAGACAGGAGAGAATGCCATGTGACCACAGTGGCTGAGATTGGAGTGATGCAATAGACAAGCCAAGAACACCAAGCGCTGCTGGCGACACCACACACTGAGAGGCAGAGAACATGCCCTGGAGCCCTCAGAGGCCAGCTTTAGTGACACCTTGATTTTGGACTTCTGGCCTCCAGAGCGGTGGGAGAATACGCTTCTGTGGTTTGAAGCCACCCAGTTTGTGATCATGTGTTGCAGCAGCCTTAGGAAACTCACAGGTGACAAGACCCAATCCTCCACCTTCTCCCACCTCCCAGTCAGTCCCAGGTCTACTTTCCACCTTCCACTGAGCTCCTTTCCTGTCTCAGGCTCTAAGGATTTACTACTATTCCTTGATAGTTCCACTATGAATTAGTTTGGTTTTCCTTTAGCTTTACTGAAGTATGATTTACTAACCATTAAATTAACCCAGTTTTAAAACATTCCCACCATATCAAAAAGTTCCCTTGTGCCCATTCGGTCATTTCCTGTAGAGGGCTGCCTGAGAAGGCACATGGGCATTTCTTTAAATTGTTGTCAGCTGAGCCCGAGGCGATTGGCAGAGCCGCGTCTCGGTTACACCCTCCCCAAGAAGGTGGGGGGTGTTATCAGTACTGACATTTTACCTTTGTCCAGGTGTCGGCCTAGCGGGCTTTGATATGTAAATTAGACAAGCACCAGGAATGCTAGGGCCTACTCAAGAATACAAATAAGCTTCTTTGATCCTAACTTTTGGTGATACTTCATGGTATTTGGGGGTATAAAATAAACTTGCTGCATGGGCTCGAGGTCCCTGCCTCTCCATCAGAGAGGATGGCGTCCCACCTGGCTCCCAGCTTTGTTTCTATCTTCATGTCTGGTCTCTTTCTTTCTTTTATTTCTCAATCCCTGGCCGCCTCCACTTAGAACCGGTTCGTTCATCTCTCTTTCCATGCTGGACGCGGAAAAGGGAGATCGCCACCATATCTGGCCCCCCGCCGCAGATGGCCCCCGCAATTTCCACCCTCAGGCAACCAATCATTTGCTTTTTACCACTAAAATGTCCTTTTCTGGATATTTCACTTCTATGGGATCATACACACTGTGGTCTTTTAAGTCTGGCTTTTCACTTAGCATTTTTTTAAGGTTTATCCATGTGTCTCTCTTTTATATTGCCGAGTCATATTTCCATGATATGTAAAGTGTTCAAGGTCATTAGTCATTAGGAAACTGGAAGTGTATCCCAGTACACACCTCTCAGAGTGGTTACAGTGTAAACCGTGAGTGACCAGTGTTGGTGTAGATGTGGAGAAACTGGAGCACACTGCTGGTGGGAACAGAAAACGGGGCAGCCAGACAGTGCATTTGGAAAGCAGGCAATGTCTCACAAAGTTAATGTCTTACAAAGTTAAACACATGCTTACCACGTGACCTAGCACTCCTACTCCTGGGTGTCTACTCAAGAGGTAAGAAACGTAGATCCACACCAAGACTTATACTAGGATTTATAGCAGCATTATTCATCCTAGTCCCAAACTGCAAACAGTTCAAATGTCCATCAAATGGTGAATGAATAAAATGTGCCATGTTCATGCAATGGAATATTATTTGCTATCAAAAGGCACCAAGTACTGGTAAACAGAAGTCCCGAGAGGGCAGGGGGTTTGGTTTGCCTTGTTCACAAATGACCAGTGCCTGGCATATAGCAGGTGCGCATTAAGTTTTTGTTGCATGACCAAGAGAAAGAACCACATGAGCTTCTTAATTGGACTGTTTATTTGAAAAAAGATTACATTTTGAAAAATGGCCATGTTTGCAGTCATAAAAATGTGCATGAGAATTCTTCAAGTAGGAATATAAAAATAATCTCTATTAACAAGTTTGCTTTGTACACACACTGCACAATCAGCCATGACCCCCACTGCAAGTTTTGGGGACACTGACTATTGTGGGAGCTTCTGACGCAAGACTCAAGGAGATGAGGTTAGTAGCTGAGGGACACGTGGCCTGACCAGCATCCACTGTAAACATCAGCGGCAGACTTTATTTTAAGAGGAAAAGGGTTTCCGCGGAGTTCACAGTTGGTTTGAGCCCTGCAGTGGTGCTGCCCTCCACACAGCAGATGGCCAACTGCCACCAGACGTGGCCGGGTGCAGACGTTCATCAGAAACTCTTTTTCATTTCTTTTAAAAATACATTTTCAGCACGCAATTTTTCTGTCTCCTGGTAATTTTTTAAAAATGGAAAAGAAAAAAATTAAGGCTCTAATTCTTACAAGAAGAGTTATTCTTGGCATTCATTAAATTTATATTTCAAATTAAAACTACAATTTTTAAATTTATAAACTTCTCAACATTAAACAGAAATGTGATGTATATGAAAACTGACTGAATTATCCTTAGAATAGCAATGACTAAATTGTTTTGAATTCAGGAAGTTCCCTAAAGAAAGCAGATAAGTAATTTGATCATTAAATTAAATTTTAATTAAGCAACCATTTAAACAACAAGCAGGTCAGGAGAAACCAAGATGGCGGCATAGGTAAGCACCTAAACTGCTGCCTCACACAACAATTTCAAAACTACAACTAAAAGACAGAACGGACACCATCCAGAACCACAGGAAGGCTGGCTGATTGGAAATTCTACAACTAGAAGGAAAGAGAAAAGCTCACGGAGAACCAGAGGAACGGCAAAGGGCTGAGGTACGGAGACACAAGAAGGGCTGCTGAGAGCCTGGCTGGCTTTCTCTGGCGGGAGGGGGAAGGAAGCCCCCGACTGCACTGAACACCAGTTCTGGGCGAGCCCCTGGGGACCCAGGCTCATACAGGGGGAGTCTGGACTGTCAGGTGGAAACTCAGGGGAGCCGCAGAAGGCAGAGGTCTGGAGGCACGCGTGAAAGGGCAGGGCTGATGGGAAGCCAAGACTCTCTGCTCAGCCCTGAGACTCCGCCCCATCCAAGCTGAGCACAGAGGCTTTTGCAATTTTGCAAGTCTAATCCTATAAGGCTGTCTCCAGCATAGAAGGTCTCCAGGCGTAGACACAGCTGATACTCACAGCCAACTGGCCTAGAGGTCAATTCCTCCCAGTGACACCAACAACAATCAAGACTTAACTACAACAAGGTTGTACACACAGCCCACAAAGGGGTGCACCAAGAGTGTCCACCTCAGGTTAACTGGGGAGGCCGACCCACTGGGCCATATAGGAAACCTAGCACACAAAGCCACCCTTCCAACTCAGGGAAGCAGCGAAAATGTGGAGACAAAGAAACAGATCACAAACGAAAGAAATGGAGGAAAACAAACGACAGGATATAGAGTTCAAAACCACGGTTATAAGGTTTTTCAAGAATTTCCTAGAAAAGGCCAATAAATTTAGCGAGACCCTCGAGGATATGAAAAAGGACCAACTAGAAATTAAACATACACTGAAATAAAAAATATTATACAGTGACCCAACAGCAGACTAGAGGAACGCAAGAATCAAGTCAAAGATTTGAAATACAAAGAATCAAAAAACACTCAACCAGAAAAGCAAAAAGAAAAAAGAATCCAAAAAGCTTTAGATAGTGTAAGAAGCCTCTGGGACAACTTCAAGCGTACCAACATCAGAATTATGGGGGTGCCAGAAGAAGATAGAGAGCAAAATACTGAAAACCTATTTGAAGAAATAATGACCAAAAACTTCCCCCACCTGGTGAAAGAAATAGACTTACAAGTCTAGGAAGCACACAGAACCCCAAACAAAAGGAATCCAAAGAGGACCACGCCAAGACACATCATAATTAAAATGCCAAGGGCAAAAGATAAAGAGAGAATATTAAAAGCAGCAAGAGAAAAACAGTTAGTTACCTACAAGGGAGCACCCATATGACTGTCAGCTGATTTCTCAACTGAAACTATGCAGGCCAGACGGGAGTGGCAAGAGATATTCAAAGTGATGAGTAGCAAGAACCTACAACCAAGATTACTATACCCAGCAAAACTATCATTCAGAATGGAAAGTCAGATAAAGAGCTTCACAGACAAGAAAAAGCTAAAGGAGTTCATCACCACCAAACCAGTATTATATGAAATGCTGAAAGGTATTCTTTAAGAAGAGGAAGAAGAAAAAAGTAAAGATAAAAATCATGAACAACAAATACTTATCTATCAACAAGTGAACCTAAAAATCAAGTGAGTTAAAAATCTAAGGAACAGAATAAACTGGTGAACATAATAGAATCAGGGGCATAGAAAGGGAGTGGATTGACAATTCTCAGGGGGAAAGGGGTGGGGGGGTGCAGGAAGAGACTGGACAAAAAGTGTACACCTGTGGATGAGGACAGTGGGTGGGAGGTAAGGGCAGAGGGTGGGGTGGGAACCGGGAGGAGGGGAGCTATGGGGGGAAAAAGGAGAAACAATTGCAATAATCTGAACAATAAAGATTTATTAAATTGAGAGAAAAAAAAGAAACAACAAGCAGGTCATTCAGAACAGTTACCTCAGCGAGCCGGACGTTCTCCCTCTTCAGTCGCACCACATAGTGGATCTTCTGGTTTGGGTTCTGGTGACCTAGCAACTTGCCATTTTCCTCAGCGAGACACTCCACCTGCTTCCTTAACATTTCCATCTCCTGCAGGTAGTCAACCCAGGGAGGAAACAATGAGCTGCTGTTCGTTTTTTAAAAGGCAACATTACTCCACGCCTCTGAGAGCACAGGGAGACAGACACACAGGCAGCTGCATGTGCTACAACAGGTCTGACCCACAGGACACCCTCTCAGACAAGCCTTACTCTGGTTGCTCCCATGGATTCACGCGGCCCCAGCACAGGACAACACACACAAACACACCTGGAGTGTCCTCTCCCTTTCTTCATAGAATTCTTCCAGCTTTGACCTCAGTTGTTCCTTTTCTTGGAACGCTTTAGACTCCAACGTCCTGGTTCGTTCCACTTCCTCAGTCACTCTGAGGTAGTCTGTCTCTTTGCTCTGCAGGGCACTCCGGACTTCTTCTAGACTGTAACAATGAATAGCCCTCTCTGATATACCAAAGAAACGTAATTACAACAGTCCTGGAGGAGATGTGGAAATGTGTCCCCCATTCCACCCCGAGCCCAGGGTGCTGATTTGAAAGTAATGCTAATTGCTGCCCCCTCTCCCCCCGACAGCACAGGAAGATCTGCTGTAAACTTTTGTTGTTTTAACCAAGACTTTAATTTTGGAAAAATCCTCAAACTATTTTTTAAATAATGAAAATTTAGAATGGAAACTCTTAGATTCAGCCCACTTGGAGCAAACATAACAGGTATTATTACAGCAGCGGGGTCTATTCAGTGCCCCACACTTAAGTGTAATAGTTTCCGGTCCCAAACACTGGTTCTCAGACACTGGGACACAATCATTACTTTAAGGATGTGATATTTAGAATTTATATAACTACCAATTGAAAAGAAACATAAGGAAAAAGGCTACTATAGAATTATATAGAATTTCACCAATTTTATAAAATCATCTGAATCCTATCAGCTTCCCCAAAGAAACAAATGCTTTTTATTTCACAATGCATGTGGAACAGAATTCTGGTTAATTTAATGATGTGATACAGGGGATTTAATAGAGCACTTCCAGGCAACTAATTTCTAGGGCAGTGTTCTCAGACCACCATCCTTGGGCGCTCAGGACCATGTGGGGAGGAGGCACGGTGTGCTCAGCTGACCGGGAGCTATGCTACACCTGTCTGGCGTGTTTTGCTTTAGTTTGATGAAGAGGCCCTGAGGCATGGCAGACACTGCAGTTGCCTAGCCAATAGCCAATCCCCTGCTTCTGTCTCGCTTATAAGCACTCATTTTATTTGGGGGAGAAGCATGCCGTTTCTCTAAGGTTACTAGGCAAGACCTGGGCTAAGCTGAGCATGGCTGTACCGACCTCACTGCCAGAAGTGCTACACCGGGCCCAGGATTCGCACACTGATCCTCGGGGCTCACATACGCCCATGGGTAACACAATGTGCAAAGCTGCGGCAGGAGGCTGGGGCTGATAAAACGGTGCCATTTGGTGGAGTGTGCTTTGCTTGCCCACAATGTGGGCTCCTGTACAACCCAGGAATAACGTATCACGAAGACTCTTGATTACTGAATTATGAAATAGATTACAGGCATACTTAGCTTTTATTATTTTATTTTATTTTTTGGCTAGAAGGTCTCAAATGAACATCACTTCTAAAATAGCTGCAAATCTACAGTCAAACAGCTGGATGCTCATAGATCCTGTACGGGATGCAGACTCCTGACCTGGCCCTACCACTGCCTGGCTGGAAGCAGTCCCTGGACAGCTCCCATGTGATGAATTGTTGAACAAGCTGCTCCCCATCCGTCCTCTTTGATTCTATGAAGCAAACGACTCATTGACCAGGTAACAAATCTTTCACAGGTTGTTGGTCTTCGTCATCCGATCATTAAAAAGAATTTTTGGCATATTAATTTGGATGGAACTCAAAAAACTGAATGCAAGTACTCAAACAAAACTCCCTCAGTTGCCATTACTTACCATGTGATTAAGATTCCTCAGCATTTATATCAATAAAAACAGAAAATGGAATAGAATTGATACTAAATATTATCTCATTCCAGAATTAAAAAACAGAATGAGCTAATTAAAGAAAAAGCATTAAGATAAAGTGCATTAAGAGATGCATTTCTGCCCTAGCCAGCGTGGCTCAGTGGATAGAGTGTCAGCCTGCGAACTGAAGGGTCCCAGGTTCGATTATGGGTTGCGGGCTCGATCCCCGGTAGGGGGTGTGCAAAAGGCAGCCGATCAATGATTCTCTCTCATCATTGATGTTTCTATCTCTCTCTCCCTCTTCTTTCCTCTCTAAAATCAATAAAGAGAGAAAAAAAAAAGAGATGCATTTCCACTAAAATTTTACTAGGTATAGTGATTATTTATAAAATCTTACAATAAATTTAGGATACTGTGTTAATAGTAATTGTAATGAAAATTCAACCCAGAAGAAATATAACTCTTAGAGACATAAGAATACAAGAAACTTCTACAAATTATTTTCAATTTGTATACGTTTTCATTGCTAACTTAAATGATAAAGTAATCAGCAAAAACAATTTCCAAATAATATATTAAATTAGCATGGGCATAGAATAGAAACTAAAATTCATAAAAGGAATGTAAAATTTTAGATTTAGGAATCTGTTTATATATTTTTAAATGATGGAAAGTAGCAAATAAGTTGAATACTGTTAAAAGAACACCACAAGTTTTTATTTCTAAAGGTCACTATTTTTAGTACAGGCATATCTCTGCTTTCCTGCACTTCACAGACGCTGAGATTTTTACAAATTGAAGGCAAGACCCTCCACCAGCAAAAAGACTACAACTCACTTTATTGCGATTGTCTGGAACCAACCTGCAATATCCCCAACGTGTGCCTGTATGTTGGAACTTCTATTTTTTGCAACAATTTAAACTTGCAATTTTAACATTAAGTCAACTCCAAAAATGAGCAAGAGGGTACATGGTATTTTAGATTATTTTTCGAGGTATAACAAGTGAAATGTTTGAGGGCCTGTTTCTGATGACGAGTCTCTATTCAGAGACTACAGTATCTCTCTAATGTTTTATTATTTGTTAATACCACCCAGCTTACTTATTTTGAACGCAATAATACAGTATATCTTGTTCATCAAAGAATAAGTTAATATTAAAAGCATATGAATAAAAATTTTTAATTTTTATTTATTTTTAAAGAGAGAAGGGAAGAAACATCGATGTGAGGGCAAAATATCGATTGACTGCCTCCTGCACGCTCCCTACGGGGGATCGAGCCTGTGATCCAGGCGTGTGCCCTGACTGGGAATCAAACCAGCAACCTTTCGGTGCCTGGGACAACGCCCAACCACCTGAGCCACAATGACCATCTTTCCACTTCATTTCATTTCACTTGTGAATAAATAAATAGGCCTAGATCAGAAGAAATCGGAGCACTGATCTAGGTTCTCAAAGGGCCGTGAGGTTTTAAACCAGAAATGAAAAGGGAAACCTGACTGGTTATGTTGTTCTCCGTGAGTCCATGAGGAGAAAACCAATCAGTTCCTTCAGGAAGCCTAAGCTCTTCCTGGCACTTACTTTTTAAAGGTAATTTTGGAATGGCTTCCTGTGAAAAACCTCTTTAGCAAGAGGTATTTAGGAAAACAGTTTTGTAAACATCTCTTATGTTCACTTCAGAAGGAAAGGAGTTACTTACCTTGTGGCTATGAGTATTTCTTCCCTTAGAGAAGAGTAAAGAAAAGGCTAACAAGAACTTGAATTACAAAACAGTGTACTTACTCTGCTTTCATTCGCAGCATTTCTTCAACTAACTTATTCTACAGAATTAAAAAAAGAAAGAAAAAGATGGCTTAGGTTCTTAACATTGCTAAAAAAGATAGATTTAAAGTAACCAACCCATTCCCCCACTCATGGCAACAAAATCAATTAAACCAACATTCTTTTCTATAATCCAGGCTACACACACATAAAGGGGGCATCTATTTATATGACGTCATGCACTGTGCCCTGTAAGGCCTCAAATAGGCACTCAGTCCTTGCTTCCAAATGGTTAACTGTATGAGTATGCTGAGCAGTAGGTTTATTACCATCTAGACATAAAAACAAAACCATCTCTTAATTTTCATTATGTCTAAATACTGATGGTGAATGTCAAACTTAACAGAGGGAATAGGGAAAAGACAGAAATTTCAATAGTAAATGGCATCTACAATATATAACCATAAATACTAACAATAAAAGCACCTCTCAGACAGTAACATCTATTATGTAAAGAAAAAAAAAAATCCTATAAGTTAACACTGAACAGACCATCCAACCTCAGAGAGAAGGCAGGGGAGAGGGGGGCATTTAGAGATCAACCAAAGGACTTGTATGCATGCATATTAGCATGACCAATGGACACAGACACTGGGGGCTTGTCCTGGGGGCGTGAGATTGGCGGGGGGGGGGGTGTCAATCGGGGAAAAAGGAGACATGTAATATTTAAACGATTAAAAAAATACCATAAAAATCCTACTTTAGCAAGTCTTTCTTTGATAAGTTCCTCTTGTTCGTTCTTCAGCTGCTGGTTGTCTGGATGATTCTGTTCGCTGCACAAATGAGGAAGGGAGGATAGGGAAACAATGTCAAGTATAGCCCAGTATCACTTCATGTTCATTAGATGCAACAATGCCAAGCTGTGCAAAGAAAAGCCAACTCAGTGGTGAAGTCAAATTAGCACACTTGACAAATGTGACGGGCATGAGGACAACACAAGGCACCTTCCCCCGAATTCAGGATTCCTCCCACACAAAAGTGAGGTGAGCAGAGCTGAGAAATCTAATCAAGGTTTGGTTGGAAGTAAAATAAAGTAGGAACTTGGTCAAGAGCAGTATCATCTGCAGATCACATGTGAGCAAAAGGGGCCGAGGAGAAGGGCAGGCCAGGAGTCCGGACGACTATGATCAGCTGGGAGGGGCCTCTTAGGGGTGGGCAGGGTTCCTCAGGCTGGCCTGGCCCCCAGGGCCCTGCTGCCCCTTTTGTCAGATTTCACAGCCAGCTGGCAATTGCTGATGACATCGGCTGCCCACCCATGCCAACACCAGGAAGCGGATTCCCTGAGTACCAGACATGAATTTCTTCGTGAAAAACTCCTCTGTGCCCTAGCTGGCTTGGCTCAGTGGATAGAGCATCAGCCTGTGGTCTGAAGGGTCCCGGGTTCGATTCCGGCCAAGGGCACATGCCTGGGTTGCGGGCTTGATCCCCAGTAGGGGGTGTGCAGGAGGCAACCGATCAATGATTCTCTCTCATCATTGATGTTTCTATCTCTCTCTCCTTCTCCCTTCCTCTCTGAAATCAATAAAGAAATAAATTTAAAAAGAAAAAACTCCTCTGTATGAAGAAAATGATATTCTGGGTGTGACATTAGTTTCAGGGGAATCTGATCCATCTCTGAGCCTGACCAGGTCGGGATAAGCCCAGCAGCACCCCCAGGAAAAATGCCACAGGCTTCTCTGGGAGTATCTCTCACTGAGGAGTAAACAACAAAAAGACAGTTTCTTACAGAAAAACGGAAGATACAGTTGTTTCTTTCACTTAATGATCTGGCAGCCTAGACAAAAATGGTGATGAGACCACAAGAGGAAAAACCCGAAATCACGGGGAAAACATGTGTTCTTTGCTCCAATCCAGGGATGGGTAAACTCTGTCGAGAACCTGACAGAGAACCTGACAGAAAAGGTTCTAGGCTTCGCAAGCCATGTGGTCCCTGCATAGCTGTCAGGTTGGCCATCGCCAGGCAAAAGCAGGCACAGCGCTATTTAAATGAAAGGCCAGGACTGCCTCAAGAAAACCTTCTTTACCACACAGGCTATGGGCTACATTTGAGCCCTCACTTCCATGTTCTTTTCCTTTTCCCTTCTTAGTACGGTATTGATATGGCTTCCCTCTGGCAAACCTGAGCCCACCACTTGCCCCAGGCTGCCTGGGGAGGTAAAGGAAAAGGAACATACAGGGCAAATAAGACATGGGAGAAAGCTGTGGGAGGTGGAGACAGCTCCTTCCCATGCAAAGAGGGTGAGAACGGCCTCCAGAGGGCAGGAGAGCCCCATAGCCTCTGAGAGGGCCAAGCCCAGAGGGCATAGAACAAGAGCTGTTGCTTCGGAGAAGGGTTCCTGGCAGAACAACACCGAGGCTCCCAAACAGTCCTAATTCCAGCCTCACAGCCTGCCGCCCTACTGCGCAGCCCCAGCCCCAACGGACTAGGCTGCTGTGTCCATGGCCTTGGAATGGCTGGTTGGGAAGTGCAGCGAGATGTGAGGTCAGGGGACGCAGGCTGCCAAGCTGCTCAGGCGCTCCTCTGTCAGTGTCTGGGGCCCTCTCAGCACCACTGCAGGCAGTGGATGGCTCAGCAGCTGAGAGGTGCTGCTGATCGAGGAGGTAGAGATACACTTGGCGAGGGCGTACCTTTTCAGGGGGTAAGGGGCTGTGGCAGGAGAGCTGCTCCCAGCGCAGAGAAGACAGGGAGGGGTGGGGGCCACAGTTGCCTTCCTTTCATGAAGACATTTCTGTATGGCTCCTCAAAAAAGGAACAGGAGGCTATAAAATACAGCATTTCTAACTGTGGTTTTATAAATGACCTAGAAACATTGTTTTCCATGCTCAAACCAACCCTTGAAAAAAGACAGTATACCAGGTACAATGCTTTTCTTTTATCCGCCTGGCCATGCGGGTGGAGCGTATGGGAACTAGGGAGCACACGTGGACATCTGCATCAGAGTCACCAAGAAAGGGAAGCGAACCCAGAGAGGATGCTACTGAGATGAGCGTCTCTGATACCCAATGACACCTGAACCATTTAGGACTAGTCACGTGCTGCTTACCGATGGGGATACAATCTGAGCAACGCGGCGAGGGGTGATTTTGTCGTGAAGGGAACATCATACTCACTTACACAAACCTAGATGGTGCAGCCTACTCCACACCCAGCTTAGGCCTATTGCTACCAGCCTGTATAGTATGTCACTGCACAAAACACGTGATTAAATGCAATTTAGAGACACAGTAAACACGAGATGTATGAGGATGCTGCCAGTGTAACACAGCACTGTTTCTTTTTAAGTAGAAAAAGTACAGTCTAAAATACACCTCCCCCCCCCAAAAAAAACATGCCAGTGGCAGTCATTTATTATCAAGTATGAACTATAATTGTATGTGCTCTATTCTTATACAACAGGCAGTGTAGCAGGCTTGTCTACACCAGCATCACCACAAACACGCGAGTAATTCAATGCACTATGACGTTATGACAGCTATGTCACTAGTTAACAGGAATTTTTCAGCTCCATTACAATCTTATGGAACCACCTTTGTATATGCGGTCCGTCGTTGACTGAAACGTAGTTATGACTGTAGGCTGTCAGCATAGCCACCATAACCATCTCAAATATCTGTTGTCTCATTTAGGTTTTGGACAGTGCAGCTCAGGCTGCCTCTGGACAGGGCTGGGGAGCTGCAGGAGCGGGAAGGCATCTGTGAAAGACCTTCTGAAAACAGTAGAAACAGCAGATACCCCTAATCTGGGAAGGCGGATTCAGTAAGGGCCTCCATCCCCTTTGGTTGAATTCAACTTGCTGCATACTTTTACAGGCCACCCCATCTCCAATCTTTCACTCAGAGCTGACAACAGGCAGGATCACAGTGCTACCTGGTGGACTTAATTACTACCACTGACTGAGAGACTGCCCTCTGCAAGTTCTTTATGCACATTATTTTTGGTCTTTAAAACTCAGTGAGAGCTAACATTTTCTTCATTTTATTGCTAAAGAAACTGAGGCACTAACAGGCTCAAAAATGTGTCCAAAGTCATATGAATTTCAAGTGTCAGCGACAGGATACAGCCTGGGTGGTTGCCCGTGACACTGTGCCATCAGCAAATAAAATCAGAACCCTGCCTAAGCTGAAGCCAAAACACACAAACCTAGAGATACCCAAACCCAAGGAAGGCTTTGCTGGAGAGCTGCTACTCAGGAGCTTTCTGGGAACTGTGAGCCATGCAGCAAAGATCACAAACAGGAACACAGAATGTCAATAAACACCAACAAGCAGAATAGAAACAGACTCACAGATACAGAGAACATTTCGACAGTTGTCAGATGGGGGGGTCGGGGGGGTTGGGAAGATGGGTGAAAAAGGTGATGGGATTAAGAAGTACCATTTGGCAGTTACAGAATAGTCATTGGGATGTAAAGTACAACATAGGGAATATAGCCAATAGTATTGTAATAAGTATGCTTGGGTACGAGATTCATTGGGATGACGACTTAATAATTATATAATGTCTAATCACTGAAACTAATATAATACTGAATGTTAACTGGACCTGAAAAAGAAAAAAAGGATTTAAAATAAAAAATAAACAAAAAGCAACTGATGGGAAACCAGTGTGTATCCCAACGTCCTTCATTTAACTATACCCAGGCAGGCCATGCCTGAGCCCAGAGTTCTGGTGGCCCTTTCTCACCTGTTGTCCTTTTGTCTTTTAAGATCTTCCAGCTGACTTTGCAGAAGCCAGTTTTTCTCTCTCAACTGCTCACCTTCCAACCGTAGGTTTTCCATTTCACTCAACTGCTCCTAATAACACATGAAACTCTTTTTCAGAAAAGGCATGCTCATAAGCATTATTTTGCTCCCCCAGGCCATGACTGAGACAGGCACTTCTCCCTTAAACTTCTCCTACGCACACACTTCCTTGGATGACAGTGGATGAAAAGTTGACTGTGAAAAGCGCTTGGGGGCCTGCACTGTGATTCAGGCTCAAACCAAGTATCTTAAACATAGTCTCTGATCAGTATCACTGATTCATCAAAATTCCTTAAGAAAAGACAGAATTCTCTACTTTGACCAATGTTCTATCTGATTCTATTTACTAGACAGACTCCAATTTAAATACTTAATTGGATTCTAATTGAAGATCATGAATATAACCATCTAGAGGAAATAAATACTTGTCTGCAAGGAGTATCCTTTTTGATGTACTTCTCCCTGTCTATTGCTTGACTTTTATTAACCTGACCCAATTTCTTCAGAGTACCAAGGTCATGCCAATCTGGGAAACAGTCACATTCCTGAGGTAGCAGCATACTGAGGCCAGGAATGACCCCTCCACGAGAAACAAAGCTTAAGAGCCATACCGTCTTCATATACTTTACTTTGTCCCTAAACAAAAGCTTCCTGTAGAGCAATGACCTTCCAGGCTAAGTGCTGGAGTGCAGCATCCTCCCTTCCCCCCCTCCTCCTACATATTATCTCCCCAGGCATTCCTTCCTTCACACCTCCCACCCCTCAATGCAAAGAACACACTCTCTCACCTCACACAAACACTATACCCCCAAGTGCCTGGGTGAAAAACACTAGAAGGAAATTTGAAAGAATGGCACACACTCCATCCGAGGAGCATGTCCACGCCTTTCCCCCACTGGGGTGCATCTCCTAAACTCTAAGGGACCAGACTTGAAACCAGGGGAGCAAGGGGACAGGGACACTCATCCCCAACTAACCCCCTGAACCTGTCCCCAAGGCCCCCTTTCCTCTGATTCTCCAGTGAGCTACAGCAGCCCCACCTAGGCCCTCTCCTGTTGCTTCTTCTTTCTGAAGCCCTTCCTTGTTTCACTGTCCCCAGCTTAATAAACATACTAAAAAAAAGAGAAAAGGCTTTTCAACTATCATAGACAAAAGCTATATCTATAATACATAAAGAATGCCCCCAAATCAATAAGAAAAAGCTCAACAATAGAAAAATGGCAGGACAGAAATAACAGAAACAGAAAAACACAAGGTGCCCTGGCTGGTTTGGCTCAGTGGATAGAGCGTCGGCCTGCGGACTGAAAGGTCCCAGGTTCGATTCCGGTCAAGGGCATGTACCTTGGTTGCGGGCACATTCCCAGTGGTGGGGCGTGCAGGAGGCAGCTGATCGATATTTCTCTCTCATCGATGTTTCTAACTCTCTATCCCTCTCCCTTCCTTTCTGTAAAAAATCAATAAAATATATGAAAAAAGAAAAGAAAAAGAAAAACACAAGGTGCTCAATCTTACTAATAAGAAAAATACAAACTTAAAACTACAACGAGATAACATGCTTTAGCCATCAAAATGGCAAAAATCTAAAGTCAGACAGCACTATGATGAGTAGTTGGTACAGCCTGTGCGATGACACCATCATATCAAAACCAAAGGGCAGGGAGACGATGCTCAGACATGGTTACAGCTGCACAAAAAGCTCCAAAAAATCAGTAAGGAACCAGCTACATGGGGAGCCTCCAGAACAGCGGACAAGTAGCTCGGAGTCGGGTGAGAGGAAGACTATTCTGCTGACCCTAAGTTCTGTGCCTTTGAATTTTGTATTCTCAGGAACCATGAAAGATACTACTTATTTAAAAACATCAAAGCGAACAGAAACAATTACCCAGTTACCTTCATTCGGAGGATTTCAGCATTTTTGATTTCTCTGTCTTCATTGAGCTTTGTTACAAGGTGTTGCAAAGAAATCTTAGAGGCTCGTCCATCTTCTATCTCTTGTTCTTGTGTTTCCAGAAGTTTTGCCAATTGTGTTTGAAAATGAGGTGGTGTTTTAGGACTCTAAAATAAAATTTCATCCAAACACCTGATTAAGTGGTGTTATAAAGATTTCATATTAAATGTACATGCCAGGCATGTAAAAAATAGGCTAATTAGCTTGTCATTCTAAATCTTGAATAACTAAAACATGTAAAACAGCGGTACCCTTTTATCAAGTAAAAAGCAGAAAAGGTGTTAGTGAACTTCTTTTTCTATAAAGACAAAGCTGTGGTCTCAGTAACTTCCAAACTTGAATCACTCACAAAACTTTGTTCCTCCTGAAATGTACTTTCTCTGACAAGTACCTGGGGATACTCGGCAGCAGAATCCATCACATGTTCTAGTTGTTTCATTTTGAAGTTATATTCATTCTTCTTCTGTTCTACTTCCTCTTTCTTTAGGTTTAACTGGGAAAATCAACAGGTATAAGGTTACAAGTCAGAAAATAATGGGACCCAAGGTCCAATTAGAACAGCCAATCTCCCCAAGGTATGTGGGAAATAGGCTTTTTACATTTTGGGGGGGGGGGGGGTGACTAATAATTTGAAAAGCAGTAATATATTTAAAAAACACGCACAACACACAGCAATTTTTAAAATGATAAGTTGTAAAATCTGGGGCTGCCAGTTGTGTGTCTGTATACTTTAGTTACTACTATAATGCTCTCATCTCCCTTTCTCTCATAAAATTTGGTTACACTTAAAAAACAACACTATGTTTTTAAGTTTTAAAAATGATCAAAGAATCATTTGAGGAAAAATACAAAATATAAAACAGCAGCAGCCCAAAAGAGGATGACAATCAGCTATAACCTTACACAGTGACTAGAACTTGCTGGTTGAGGGTAGGCAGGAAGACAGCCAAGCAAGTCTGAACCCACAGAGCAGCTGCCAACCACCTCAGCGCCCAGTTAGCCAAGGCAGGGACCTCAACAACACGCAGCCTCTCCCGCAGGCCCCATCTGGAGCGGCACCTTCCCCTGCAGTCACCTCGTGCTGAAGGTCCTGGATCCGGGCCTCCTTCCTGGTCAGCTCCTCCTGGGCGGACTGCAGGAGCGCCGAGTGCTTCTTCGAGGCCTCAGTGAGCATGTTCAGCTGTTCAGTAGCATGAGCCAGATCTTCGCAGAGCATATCCCTCTATTTAGAGAAAATCCCCACAAAAGCAGACTTTCTTAATTGTGGTTCTCCAATAAGGATTTGCAAATCATTACTACGTGTGATTTTTAAAAGGTTAATAGAGTTTTAAGTGAGAACTTTTTTTTTTTGCTTGTGTGGTAATCCATTCCAAGACAAACCAAGCAGTTACTATTAGTGCACAGGCCTAGAGATCAGTATTACAGTAAATTTATATAGGTACCCAATTGAAATTTAACTGTACTCTACTCTCCCTTACCCTCACCCCCAGGGTCAGTTAGAGGAACTTACTATGGTGTTAGCACAAATGAATGAAAATAAATCAACTAGATAAAATATAAAAATGTTACTCTTATCTCTTAATGCCTAACTGCCCTGAGGAAAATGACTCTAATTATGTCTTACTCATTTTTTAAAAATCCCCTATTTATTCTACTAATAACCTCCATATACACATATACATATTGACAAATAATAAACAAAAAAAGGTCATGATGTGTTAACATTACCTCTATATCTTCAGAGATTATTCTCAGCCTCAGGGTTTCTTTCAGATCCAGAATCTCCCCTTCCTGTCTCTTAATCAACACTGTGCTATCTTCTTTGTCAACCAAAGCGGAGTTGTATTTACACTGCAGAAAAGAAGGTTATGATACAACAGCTGTCTGCTTTATGATTTGTATTTTTAGATTAAAATAATTTCAGAATGAGTCCGAGTTCAAAGGTGATGACCAGATTAACACAATTAATTCAACCAATATTTGCTGAATTAAGGAATGGAAGAATAAACGCATGCATGGCAAGAAGGAGTGGAAAAGTCCCACAGGTATCAGTGAAAAAACATCTGGTTTTGTCATCATTATCAGGAGTCTGCGTCAGAAATAAAAGTGGAGGGCAGCAAGCTCCATGTGGGGCAGAGGAGGGGGAAATACTGACCAAAACCCTCACCTTGACCTAAGGGAAGGACCAAGCACCACTGTTTAAGTTAGATACACTCACTCTGCACATGAGCATTTAAAGGCTCTGCCGGTTCTGCAAAAGCAGATCCTGTTGAGCTGTAACCAGTGTTTCCAAATCTATGTGACCACAGAATCGCTTTCCTGGTAGAGCGAGCATCTGTTAACCTCCTGAGGAATCTATGGAGTGAGTCTCATGCTCAAATCAATCCATTGCTGGCAACAGAACTTACATTGATGTCCTTCAGCTCTTGCTTCAGGCTGTCTATAGTTTCTGTTTTCTCACGAACTGACGTCCTCAGCTCCTGGATCTGGCTCATGAGGTCAGTGACAACTTCCTGATGAGGACAGAAACAGTATCTTCACACCCAGTGACATTAAGGAGGTCATTTTTAAATGACAGGCTGTTTATCTTTCCTAATGACAACAGAAGTCAGTTTCATTTGAGAATATATCTCACATGACATTACTAATGTTCTCAATTTATACTATAATGGGTTTCATACCACTTTATTTAATCGCTGTTTTGGTTTTATGAATGAGTAACAGTAGACATATAAGGAATTTATAACTAATTTTAGACTTGGACATACATATTATGTTTATTTAGGGGATTTCAGAATTTGTATTATGGACTCATAGTCAAAAAGAAAGGACCATACTAACAGTTAAAAGGGACAGGACGTGTTTTAGAAACTTCCATCAAGAGAAACAGAACAGTTTGCACTTGAAGTTATGTGGAAAATTAACTTAAATAAAAGACCTCCTTCTCTAGTAACCATGGAAGATGCACAAGGCACAGGTGCATACAGAAATGCTAGCTACCAGTCACCTTGCCAACAGGAGACTGGAAGGTTAAGGCAACATTTATGAAGGAAATACAGAGGGATGTAGCTTCAACCGCCTCCCACCTTGTCAGCATCTCTAGACTTCTCCAGAGAACTGATGATTTTCTCAGTAGCACATAAACTCTCTTCCAGTTTCTGTACTTTTGCCATCTATGGGGGAAAAATAAATATTTTTAGAAAAAGAATTAAATCACACAGTTAACTACACATATATTTTTTAAAAGTTGAAGCCCTGGCCAGGTAACTCAGTTGGTTAGAGCACTGTCCCAATACGCCAAGGTTACGGGTTCGATCCTCAGTCAGAGCACATGAAAGAATCAACCAATGTATGCATAAATAAGTGGACAACAAATCAATGTTTCTCTCTTCCTTCCTCTCTCTATAAAATCAGTGATAAAACAAACAAAAAAAATTTTTAACTTAAAACCTGCTTTTCGTATTATACAGTGTACAGGAGTATTACTTGGAAAACATAACTTGGGTTAAAAGACAATGATTTTGTGGTCTCTATCAGGAGGCCACTAAAAAATTATGATAATGGTCATCTGGAAGTTAGAAAAAGAGAGTTGAGAAATAATACAAGCAAGCAAACACTCCATCTTTTTATTACCAATTCTCAACAGGAAAGCCAAGACACTTGTTATAATAAACCTCTTTCGACATCAGGAAAAATGACAAAACTCCAATCTTAGAGTCAGAGTCAAGATACTTACCTGCTGCTCACACTTGACCATCTCCTTCTGTTTCTCCTGACGCACAGCCTCAAGAACATCTAAGATTTCTCTGGAAGACAAGAGTTCTTTTACTAATGACTTCACTCAACAAACAGGAACTGAGTCTATTTGTACAGGAGATTCACTGCAAGGCAACTAAACGTTATTAGGCATAAACTTGGTGTTAGGCGTTGTATTCCAGTACAAGTCAGAAATTTGAACCCATCTCTTCAACAATTATTGAATGAAAACCCAATTTTATACCACAACAGTTTATTTTTCTTCGCAGTACTTTGAGACCCCCAAGCATAACATATAACATCTAGCATCTGTTTATTACCCAACTGTCTGCACCAGAATATAAAATTCATGAGGATGGGGACATTTTGTTCTGTCTTATCTTTGCATGTCTGGCGTTTGCCAGAATAGAGCCTGGCTTGTGGATATCACTAAATGTGTGAATGAATGACTAAATGTTAACTGTCTGTTTGCCAACCAGATGTGTGGATCCACTAGATGTTTTCATCACTGTATAGCAGGGCCTAGAAGAGACTCTGTCTCATAGTTAGAACTCTGTAAGCAGCTGCTGAATAAACAAATAAGGATTCTTCTCATTCAAGTAATAATTATCGGGTTGGCTGAGGCCAAGAGACTGACAGAGATCATCAAAGAAAAGAACTTGGAGAGAAAGGGAAGAGGCAGTAGCATTCATATTACAGTACCAAGAGAAAAAAAGAGCAACAAGAAAAGTAGTAGTACAGACAGAAATAAAAATCAATCCCCACCTTCCAATAATAAATACTGTGATTTATTTACAGAAAGCCCCAAGTTCTGATCACTACTATTCATTTAAAAGTATTAAATGTTTTAAAAATTAAGTTTCTCTACATAGCCGTTTATACAAAAACATGATATTCATTTTGGGAATGCTTTAGAAAAAATACAGGGCATTTGCAATTAAGAAAAACAAGATAAAGAATGTGGTAGTAAATGACATTCTAGTTAAATAATGGAAAATATAAATAGCACTCACTTAGAACTGTTTTCTTTATCTTCTTCAAATTGTAATAATAATTTGTTATTGCGTTCTTTTTCTGTCTCAAAAAGCTCCATCAAATTCTAGAAGACAATGTGACATTAGATTTAAGTAACTGTTACTAGCCATGTGTAGTCAACACACATCGAGTACCTTCTGTGCGGCAGGCACTACAGGCCAGGCTGCACAGGAGTTAGGAAGAGGTTTAAACAGTGCTTGCCCTGAGCTCGAGTGAGCAGTCACATGTCCAGGGCAAAGTCAGGAATCATCAATACCCTTCACTTACATTCAGATCAGATTTCAGAGTCTCATTTTCTTTTTTGCAGTTTTGGAGGTTTTTTGAAAGTTGGTCAATTTCAAACTTCATTACTTCTTGTAAGTTTTCATAGGAATCCTGCAGGCAGGCTTTGCTCTCAAGAAGCTTTTCATTCTCTAATCTTTATCAGGAAAACATTTTTACAATGGTAAATACAAATTAATCGTTCAGTCAGAGTATCTGCAGTTCAGCTTATCCCAGCTACAGACCATTCCCAATTTACAGAAGACTCGACTAGTGTAAAGCTCAAAGATGTATGTAAAATATCCATGATGCACAAACGCCAGACGGACTCAACCACAGCACAGTGATGGAAAAGAGAGTGGGTGTGTTAGCCTGGAGCCACCTTCTTCCTCATTTAGGATGTCCAGACCGAACCCTCATAGAACCTAGGGATTGGCCATTAATTTAATTTTGTTGATAGTTCCACTCTATCCATTCATCACATAGTCTCCAAACTCTACAAAGATTTTTCAAGATGGCAAACATGGCTTCAATCTGAGTAAGAGTGTAAACTCCTTGGGAGAGAACTATCTTTTCATTCACATGACTATTATTTACTAGAGGCCCGGTGCACAAATTCGTGCATGGGTGGGGTCTGGCCAGCCTGCCCTGATTGGGATCCATCAGGCTGGGCTGGCCTGGGGGAGAGGCCGCAGGCAGTTGGCCAGCCGGCCCCGCCCCCTGGTCGAACTCCGGGTCGAGGGGACAATTTGCCTATTAGCCTTTTATTATATAGGATTGCTTTTTAGGTTTTCATCCTCTGGTTCTACTCCCAACATACTGGGAACACACCCAAACATCCAGAGCTCAGCCAAGTAGAAGTAAACAAGGAACCTGACCCATGGGCCACTCAAAACAGATGTCCCTACTTTTACATACAGGTTATGAGACAAGGATCTATCTGCTTTACTAACTGAAAGCAGAGCAGAAGCAGCAGACTGCAAAGTGGTAAAAATCATTGGGAACAGCTAATTTATGTCCAGTTAAAAAAGCAAGGAAGAACTTGATATTTTAATACAGAATCTATAATAATAAAAGTGTAATATGCTAATTAGACCAGACGTCCTTCCAGATGAAGCTGGGGCTGCAAAGGAAGCCTGGGTCCCAGGTGCCTGCTGGCTGCCAGAGGGAAGCCTGGGTCCCGGGTGCCAGAGGGAAACCGGTGCCAGCAGCCGGGGGAAGGAAGGCCTACTCTTACATGAATTTCGTGCATTGGGCCTCTAGTTTAAAGACACACACATACAGCCAAATATAGTGGATTCTTAACATTTTAGATCTAGTTCAACTCTAACAGGTAAACATGAGGAGATTAAGAGCCAATAAGATTAGTGGAGTGATTAGTTTATGAGACAGCCAAGATTAGACAGTGATTCGGGCATTAAAAACAAATGCCAGGTGTAAGAAGAAATAACGGTGCACCAGATGATAAATGGCCTCCACTGGCAGCCCTGGCATTGGGGAAATAGCGCAGGGTGGTAGAGGTTGTGCTGACTCCGTAGTGCCCTCTAGAGGGAAGAAGGGACTCCCAGGACAGCTGCTAGTCACCATGTAGTAATGTGGGCCCCAGGCCACCAAAACTGTCTGATTTTTAAGAGGATGCTGAAATATGGATTTTTATAAGAAACCTCTCATTTTAAAAAACACTCTGCTAATATTTTTAAAAACCTAATTGGCTAGGCCCAAAGAAAACAAGTCTAGAGTTGAATTTGGCCTATAGATCTCGTTTTCTTCCTCTAATTCCTTAGTGTATATTCAGAAAACACTCAAGAGCTACAAATTTTAACTTTTGCAACTTCTGTCAAAATGAAATTCAAGGTTGTCTACTAGAAGGGTTCTAGATTGAGCGGTCACACTCACATCACACTCGCAGCATCACATTCAAAATGCCCATTATTAAATTACTGCCACAGACCCAGGAGACATGTTTTAGAAAAGACTGAAATCAGCAAGGAAAAAAACACACCAATGAAAACAAACAATTCACATCTTAGATTACTTTGTTTCTGGGTACCCAGCACTTGACTAACCAGCCAGCCTCTGGGAGTGAATGTGGACAGTGGTGACAACCGATTTGGTCTCCCTTGTCCTGCCCCTTCTTCTCACAAGAGCACGCCTTTCCCTCTGGAATAGGCACATTACCTTGTTGGGCCAATACGAGCTCACACCCTTGGCTGTGACTGGTCCAAAGGTAAGCAGATGACTCAAGCAAGACCAATTCTAATTCTCCCTGAGATTGACATATGGTGGCTGGGACAGAAGATTCCCTCACAGTTGTGAATGAAGGAGACAGAATGTGGAGCAGTGAGGCCATCTGTTCCCGGTCACACAGAGGAAGGCCCTCAATAGGACAGAATGAGAGCAACACAGAGGGAAGCAGAGCAGGGACTGGAGAGGGAGAAATGGAGAGCAGAAGAGACAGAGAGAAAGATGCAACCTGACAACACTATGTGAGACACGTTCTAGTGTGTCCCTGAAGTCACAATCACTTGTGAACCTTCCCAATACTCTGAGCCAATAAATTAACTTTTAGTTTGTTCAACTAGTTTGAGTTGGATTTACAGCATGTGCACTTTAAGGATCCCTGGGTTCCAGGCCAATCATAACAAAACAACTCTACCTGACATTGTCTAGTTGAAGCTGGATATGCACGTGTTTTTCAGAAAGGCTACTGAGTTCTTGCTCCTGACTCTCCTTGAATGAATGGTACTCCAGCTTCACCGAAGACAGCTCCTTGTCTGCAGAATGAAGCACTACTCGCAGGTCATGGACCTCACTTTTCAAAACTAAAAGACAAACAAAATAAATCCTCAATAGGCTTCTCTACACATAATATTTTACAAAGTAGGCAAATGTAATAGTTAGCTTCACACAATCAGTAAAAAATGTTGATGTTGAACAGCTGCTAGTAAGTGGCAGATACCTAGAAAAAGCTTCTATTTTCATCCTCTCCTTTGCTTATGGTTTTTGGTATATTTCTACCAAAAAAGGAAGAATTAACATCTATGTCGGTCCCTGACTTGTAAATCCCTTATTTTTGACATTTAAAATGTGCATCAAAATTCTTTATATTATAAGAAAAAAAAAATCAAAAATCCTACTTATTGAAAACCTCTTAAAAAATGTGCCAGAACTTTCTCAAATGAGTTAGACACGTCTAGTCTTCTAAGGGAACTGCAATTGGAAGCAAAATTAGGTAACTTCTTAGATTAAAAAAACTGAATGGCTGTTTTTGTTTGAGCATTATTACAAAATACTGCAAATACTTTAATGAAAGGAGACGTAAACTGAAAACAAACAAACTGGGAATCAAATGATACTCCCACATCTGTGAATATATGCCAACATATAATTTACGCTTTATTTCATCACTATTAAAACATTGTTCACATCCGTAAGTGAAAAAATAAATGGTTAATAAAAAAAATTATTCATCTTATAAATTCAAGACAATTCATTTTCAAATCAGCATTAAAACTTGAAACAGCCTGGCCGGCCAGCGTGACTCAGAGATTCATATCAACACGGGAACAAGGCTATCAGGGTTTGATTCAGGTCAGGGCACATGCCAGAGTTGCGGGCTTGATCCCCAGTGTGGGGCATACAGGAGGCAGCCAATCAATAACTCTCATCATTAATGTTTCTATCTCTCTCTGAAATCAATAAAAAAATATTTTTAAAAAGATTAATCATAAGAGTAGAAAGATACTGAGTTCCAGTATTCAGATTAGAAAGCTCCCAGCTGTTCACTTACAGTCATTCTTCGTTTGAGTGTCCCGAAGCTGCTTTTCAAGGACACTCAATTGTGAGAGATGCTCTTGCTGCTGTTTGGTCCAATCCGTTCTCTCTGATGAGAAAAGCTGAGGGAAAGAGATCAATTTACTGGAAAAGGCATACTGGCATGATGAGACATACTCCAAACCATTACCTTGTTTTTGTTTTTAAATTGTTTTAAAGTCTCTGACCAGAAGAAAACTGGCTTATTCCCTTCAACTACAGTGAGGATGCCCAGCAAAGGAAAGGATCCCTGCAGGCACCTGAACCGTCATGCCACTGGGCAAACAGAAAGGGATCCAGGTGCACTGCAGACGAAGAGGGCCAGAGCTGTCTGTATGTGTGTGAGCGCACTCGAGTCCCTCCTTATCAGAGCAGTATGCGAAGTAACAAAGTAGAGAAAACAACTCAAATCAGTCTTAACTGGGGCTTTGCAAAGTCCTATTCTTCCTGAGACTCTGATTCCCACATTTCTGAGGCCATGCTCTCCACCTCACCTCCTGCATTTGGGTAGAATGATGCTCCAGTTTGTCAATGCGCTGCTGAAGCTTCAGGTTTTTATGCTCTTCTTCATCCAACTTGACCTGTAGAGTACTCATCTGTTCCTGCAACACAGAAACTTCAGTTGTCAAAGAGTTTTTAATGAAAATCTTAGACATTCCACCATTTCTTCTGTATTAAAAACCAAAATTCAAAACCTTATATGGACAAAGGTATCAAAGGCCAGTTTGGAACCAGAAAACAATTTCAAAAGACTACAGTAATGATTTCTCATGCCCATATTTCTCATACTCAAAATAAACTCATAATGAAAGCCATCAAAAGAGACAAGTTCAAAATTACACTTGTGGTCCATCAAAGTAGATAATTTGAAACACATAGGAAAAGAAGTGGTTAAATTAAAATTGTGGATTAAGCCACAGAGCCAGCTTGAGATTTCTGAGATTTCTCGGGGCTACGTATAGTGACTTCACCAAAAAGGCCTCCATGCCAGGAAAGGGCAAAATTTTGAAATTTGGGGTGGTCTGGCTCACTCTACGTTTTACTAGACAGTAGAGAAACTTAAAAACATAATGAAATCACCAGAATTCTGAGATAAACGAATTTTATGTTATTTCAAATATACCAAAAGTGGTCTAAAATGTCATTTAAAATATGATTCTTTCAACTATTCTAACTTTCTTTAGCAGATACAGCACTGTGCCACGTAAACAAACCAGTCTGGAATGTGAATCTAGTGGCAAACCGGTCTCTTTACATACAGGAGAACCAAAGCCACAAGACATTGGAAAATGACTTGCTAAACACTGCAGTGAATTAAAAGAATAAGAACAGTCTGGTTTCTAAGCCAGGAGTCTTTACACACCCGTACTTAAGAAGGTAGTAAACAGTTTTGAACATTGAAAATTATAGTTAAAATGATAAAGGAAATTGTTTAAATGAATGTCTCATTATTTATTTTTTATGAAACTAAACCTTACCTGTACCATCCTAAGCTCTTCAGAAATGGCTTCAAAAGCTTGTTCATTCATCTCAGGTGGAACTGGCTCATTTAAGATATCATTATCTAATTTGCTAGAATTCTGAGTGTACGGAGACCCAAAGCTCCCTGTTTCAGGGCTTAATTTTGATCCTGGTCGAGGCCAAATTTGATAAACCTTGGTTGGTGTAGTTATAATCTGCAGCAAAAAGTGATTATGGAAAAGAACATTAGCACACATGAAAAAAATAACTGTGTAAACAGAGAAGATAAAATTGAAATTCTATTCATAAAAGGGAAAAAAAGGATCCCTTAGAGCAGTGGTTCTCAACCTTTTTAATGCCACGACCCTTTAATACAGTTCCTTATGTTGTGGTGACTCCCAACCATAAAATTATTTTCGTTGCTACTTCATAAATGTCATTTTGCTACTGTTATGAATCGTAATGTAAATATCTGTGTTTTCCGATGGTCTTAGGGTCGCGACCCACAGGTTGAGAACAACTAGCAGGGTTGCCTAAGACCATTGGAAAACACAGATATTTACATTACGATTCATAACAGTAGCAAAATTATAGTTATGAAGTAGCAACGAAAATAATTTTATGGTTGGGGGTCACCACAACATGAGGAACTGTATTAAAGGGTCGTGGCATTAAAAAGGTTGAGAACCACTGCCTTAGAGGCAGCACAGAAATGCCCAAGTAGACACAAATAATTTATCAATTTAATGAAGAGTTAAGCAAAATTCTAATAAGATTTAGAAAAATAAAACTTGATAGGCGGATTCCAAACTTTATACAAAGAATAAATGTGTAAGAAGACAAAAAGATAACAAATTGGGAAGACTTACTTGGCCAATATAAAAATACATTATAAGGGTATAGTTGTTTAAAAAGTGTATTACTAGCATACAAAGTCAAATAGAACATTGGAAGAAAACACAAAGTTAGGAAATAGAATGATTTATAATTGTAAAGTTCAAATTAGTGAAAAAATACAGACTATTTAAAAAGTTAAATCCCTATGCCATACCACTCAAAAATAAAATAGCAGCCATAGCCGGTTTGGCTCAGTGGATAGAGCGTCGGCCTGTGGACTGAAAGGTCCCAGGTTCAATTCCGGCCAAGGGCACATGGCTAGGTTGCAGGCTCAATACCCAGTAGGGGTCGTGCAAGAGGCAGCCAATCAATGATTCTCTCTCATCATTGATGTTTCTATCTCTCTCTCCCACTCCCTTCCTCTATATCAATAAAAATATATTAAAAAAAAAAAACTAAAATAGCAGATGCATTAAATAGCTCAACATAAAAACAAAATTATTAAAGTAGTAAAGGAAAAGTAGAATATACTCATGGTCTTGAGACTGTCTGGGCCTTTAAAAATGAATGAAATAAGTCACACAGATAAAGAATCAATAAACTATGTGTAACAAAATTTTAAAACTTCTGTATGACAAAAGCACCACATAAGAAGATGAAAGGCAGGGAACATGATGGCAGAATATATTGGCACTAGTATAAGAAACAAGATTAACACGTAAAAACTCCTACAAATCAAGTAGTAGGAAAATGGGCTCTTTTTTTCACAGAAAAGGGCAGACAAACGGACAATGAACACAGGAAGATGTGTGACCGCATCAGAAATGAGGGAAATGAAAATTTAAAACCTTAACTAGATACCATTTTCCACCCACCAGACTTCAACCATTAAAGAGCTGACAGTGCCCGTTCCGGGGTCCTACACAGGGCAATGCGAGCTCCCCGACTTCCTGGGAAGGCACAGGGCGCAGTGCTGGAGGGGGCACTGCAGCAGGATTGACTCCAGGGCTGGGACTTCTCCCTCACAGCCCCACCCGGAGAATCCTTGCACTAAAAACCACCTACATAAGCTAGGGGTCACCCAAAACATGGAAGCCTAGGTTTAAAATAAGGTAAAGTCTTAGGTACTAGTTAACATGGAAAGTCCCAAGTCATATCCCTGAGAGAGAAAAAAAAAACCACTGGAGAATAACATATGTAGAATAATCCATTTACTTTTAAATGCAAAGCACAACAAAAATCTATGAAATAACTCTACATATCTTTCTCAGAGCATGTGTGTTTACTACACAAAACTGTTAAGAAAAAGGACTCCCAAGCTGATTAACAAATTACCTCTGGATGAAGAGTGAAGGACTAGATTAGACCCAAATTGGTGGTGGTGCTCAGTAGGAATTTTAACCTAAATTTGCACATATATATTTACTTTAAGCAAGAACAACCTATTCATAAAGTACCGATATAATTAAAAACAAACAACAGAAGATCTGAATTGCTATGCTACTCTTGGCAAAGCTTCTAATCCCCTCCTCCCTATCTGCTCAGCTATAAATGGAAGAAGCCAGACTGCAGTGTCAATGCTTTGTGCTCTGTAAGTGCACCGTGCTAAGGGGCTGCTGACACAAATTGTAAAACATCTGGCAATATTCTGCAAGTATTTTAAAATAATTCCCTACACAGATTTTAAAGACCACAATTTTTAAAAAAGCGAAGAAAAAAAATTCGACCTTTATAAGAAAAAATAGCATTTTCCAGGTTAAATAAATCATAATCTATCAGTACATAAATGTTTGTTGCAGCTACCAAAACAAAAACAAAAAGGAAAATTATTTTGTTCCCTTCAGATATGGGACATACCCTAAAATACCATTATGTTAAAAAAAATCAAAGTAGAATGATATGTATTATACGCTGCTTGTATAAAATATGAAAAAGAAAGAAAACAAAAAGCAAAAACTTGGTGACACTGATTGCCTCCTAAGAGGGTCTTAGGTAATAAGTAATGTCATACATTTGTAGAGGAAGGACAGCAGACAGAAAGAGACTGGTCACTGTATACCCTTTGTACCTTTAAAAATTTCAGTCAAGTGAATTACCTGTTCAAACAAATAAAATAACTTTTAAAAGCAATTTCTTATGAAGTGACACAAAAAGCATCACTGCTAAAGACAGCATTAGATACATATCTATTTATTATCAAGTGTAGGATGTATAAGGAACATTGTTTTTGTTTTAATCTTAAGAGAATTTGGTACAAAAAACTAAAATCAAGAGTAGCAGCACCTTCTTAACTTTTTGCTTCCCTCAAGTTTTCTTCTTGCTCCTCCATCTCAGTTTTTTGTTTTTTTCTTAAATGAAGGCTATGGTTATTTAGGGGAAAACCATTTCTGCTTTTCTCGTTTTCCACATTGTTACCCCTGATCCTTTGTGTTCTGTCTTTAGGATTTCTATTCTTCCACTGCAAGCCTTGAGCACATGTTCCATATAGCAACAGCTGCCATTCACTAAGATCTACCAGACTGACACTTTATTATCTCATTTAATGCTCTAAAAAACCTAAAAAGTGCCCTAGCTGTTTTGGCTCAGTGGATAGAGCATCAGCCTGCAGACTGAAGGGTCCCAGGTTCGATTCTGGTCAAGGGCACATGCCTGGGTTGTGGGCTCAGTCCCCAGCACGGGATATGCAGAAGGCAGCCAATCAATGGTTCTCTCTCATCACTGATGTTTCTTTCTCTCTCTCTCCCTTCCTTTCTGAAATTGATGAAAATATATTTTTAAAAAAACCTAAAAAGCAATTAAGTTAGGAAGCCCAAAAAAAGAACTTCCTTTTTTGTTTGTTTGTTTGTTTTGGGGTTTCTTGGGAGGGAGGCGTCACTCCGTGGTGCATTCTTTCCTCACCACCCTACCTCCGAACACTGGGTTACTGCCTGCCAGGAGATAACCTGTGCCGATGCCGTTGCTAAGCCAGTGAGACAGCAGGACTGCCGGCTGAAGCACGCTTCGGAACACCTACCTTCAGTGTTTCAGCATGAATTTTATTCAGCTGGGAAACTTCTTGCCGCTTGCAGGCTTTTGTTGCTTCCAAAAGGTTTTCGAGATTAAGGTTCGCTTTTTGCAAAGACTGAAGCTCTGATTCTAATTCTAGCTGCCTTCTCCTAATAGAGATTATGAAATTGAGTATTTTAGGTAATAAGTAATGTCATACATTTGTCGAGTACTTTATAGTTTATGCTCTCACATAATTTTATTGTTCTCTTTAAATCAGAGATATTCTTAGATTATTACCCTCCTTTTCCAATCAGCTGAGATACAGCTCAGAGATTACTTATTGTTTAAGGTGTTCACTAGTAAATGACAGAGCTCCAGTTCAAAAGCCCAAACAGCCCTGGCCGGAGTGGCTCAGTTGACTGGGTGTCATTACCCTGTGCAATGCAAAGTTCTTAGTTCAATGGCCGGTTTTTTAGGTTGTGGGCTCGATCCCCAGTAGGTGGGGGGCATGCAGGAGGCAACCAATCAATATTGTTTCACATCAGTGTTTCTCTCTCCCTCTCCCTTCCATTCTCTCTAAAAATCAATAAAAACATCTTTTAAAAAATAAATAAAAGAGCAAAATCCATTAAAAAACATCCTAAACAGTCCATGATGGTTCTATATGGGATGTTATTTTTTTAAATTTTCTTTTATTTTATAACAAGGTTAATCTCAGTTCAATATGAATTTTTTTATGCAAAGAGCATCTAGAAAGAATATTAACACATCTGAAATTTAAAAATCCAGATTTCAGCCCTGGCCAGTTTGGCTCAGTGGATAGAGTGTTGGCCTGCAGACTGAAGGGTCCCAGGTTCAATTTCAGTCAAGGGCATGTACCTTAGTTGTGGGCACATCCCCAGTAGGGGGTGTGCAGGAGGCAGCTGGTCGATGTTTCTCTCTCATCGATGTTTCTGGCTCTCTATCCCTCTCCCTTCCTCTCTGTAAAAAAATCAATAAAATTTATTTTTTTTAAATAAAAATCCAGATTTAATTCAAAACAACAGTGATTTAAATGTGGTGGCACAATAAACATTTTACTATGTAAGTTCAATAGGCGCTCATCTCAACGTTAAAACATTCATATTATCTAGTCCATTAAATATATTATTAAAGAGCTAGGTTTATGTCCATTATACCTCAATTTAAAAACAAGTAAAAACAAAACTAGAAACAAGCCCTTTTCCTTCATGTCAAAACAAGTTAGTTGCTATATGAGAAGTGTTAAAGGAAAATGCTCAATTAAATAAATGGTCAATGTCAAACCCTAAAACAAATCAACACTAAAAGAAAGGAAAATAGGTAAGCATGAATGTGTGTCTACACTTTACCTCGTTAGTTCTTTGAATTCTTCATACTCCTGCTTCGAGTTATTCAGTTCTGTCTGCATTTGCAGGAGTTGTGCTTTTAGCTTCTCAGAGTTTGCTAATGAACATGGCTCTTTTGCGACTTTAGGAGAGAATCCTTGCTGACCTGATAATAGGGAAACAACTTGGTTTTTGAAAGACAAAAATAGTAGAATACATTTTCTAAATTCTCTGACATGTATCCATTTTGAAGCACAAGGAGGAAAAAATGAGAAATGGGTTGGAAGGTGGACCCTAAAATACAAGAGCCTATAACTCAACAGGAAACGTAAGATACAATGCAGTGTGGCAAAGAGTATTAGAAGTTTTTTTGAGAAGCTGAGAAGCCACAGGATGGGACGGGGCAGCTTTAAGTAAGACACACCTTAGGAGCAGAGCCAGCAAGGACTGAAGCAAACACGCACAATGCTGGAGGGAGAAGCATCGCTGGTGAGTCTGGCAGGCATTAGTACTAGCAGCTAATGTTAACAGTCAATGAATTTTAGGAAAGGAAACAAATAGCAAAAGGCAGCAAGTTGAAAGAACCCGGTATCACCAACCAGAAAGAAAAGGTTAATTTTCAGGGATTCTTAGAAGACTGGATATGTTGACTGAGTTTCAGTGGGGAAATATCATGTAACAGTTCTCTAGACAGTGGTGTCTGTTTTGAAGATGGTGGGGTCCAGAAATTAACATTATTATCTTTCAAGGGTACTAAGTCACAGTATGGACTGAGGTCAAAATGGCCAACAAAATAAGAGAGCGTTATAGGGAGAAGTAGTTGAAATAATACAGAAAACCTGATTTTTATTGCATCTAAAATCTTAGTCTCTTCATAACCCAAATACTGAGAATTTTATTCTTTTATGAAGTCATAAACAGAACGGAAGAAGGCTTGGAAAAGGACATTTTGGAAAAAAAGCAAACACGCTTCTTTGAGTGCAGAATGATACAATCAAAACATTCTCAATTTCAACCTAAACAGAAACAAAGACTGAGACAGGGTATAATAAAAGACAATAAAAATATTCACTTTAAAAATAGAGCAAGCACAGACCTTCCTACCAAATTCCAGAGTACAATTGCTGCCAAGCCTGTAAGTTAGTTAGTGCTAAGTAAATCACCTTCACAAAAGTAAACGTGTGGAAATAGCCCAGCAGGATGGCCCAGCAGTTGAGTGTTGACCCATGAACCAAGAGTTTACTGGTTCAATTCCTGGGCAGGACACATGCCCAGGATCCCCAGTGGGCAGTGTGCAGGAGGCAGCTGATCAATGTTTCTCTCTCATCATCGATGCTTCTATCTCTCTATCCCTTCCTTCCCCTCTAAAAAAAATTTTAAAAAAGCAGACATATTTTTTAAAAAACTTGTGGCTGCCTGGCCAGTATGGCTCAGTGGTTGAAAATTAACCTATGAACCAGGAAGTCATGGTTCGATTCCCCATCAGAGCACATGCCTGGGTTTTAGGCTCGATCCTCAGTGTGGGATATGCAGGAGGAAGCTGATCAATTATTCTCTCATCATTGATGTTTCTATCCCTCTCTCCCTTTCACTTCCTCTCTGAAATAAAAAAATACTTAATTAAAAAAAAAAAAAAGCCCTGGCCGGTTTTGCTCAGTGGATAGAGCAGGTTCGATTCCTGTCAAGGGCACATGCCTCGGTTGTGGGCTCCATCCCTAATAGGGGGCGTGCAGGAGACAGCCGATCAATGATTATCATCATTGACTAGAGGCCTGATGCATGAAAATTCATGCACTCGGCGGAGGAGGGGGAGAGGAAGGGTCCCTCAGCCCAGCCTGTGCCCTCTCGCAGTCAATGACCTCTCGGGGGATGTTCAACTCATGGCTTAGGCCCACTTCCTGGTGGATCGGGCCTAAGCTGGCAGTCAGACACCCCTCTGGCAGCCTGGGAGCCCTCAGAAGATGTCCACCTGCTGGCTTAGGCCCGCTCCCCGGGGGATAAGGCATAAGCTGGCAGTCAGACACCCCCTGGCAGCACAAGAGCCCTAAGTGGTTAGTCAGACATCCTTAGCGCTGCCGCAGAGGTGGAAGAGGCTCCCACCACCACTGCTGGGCTGGCCAGCCATGAGCTGGCTTCTGGATGTGCAGCAATCCCCCTGTGGAAGCGCACTGACCGCCAGGGAGCAGATCCTGTGTTGAGTGTCTGCCCCCTACTGGTCAGTGCGTGTCATAGCGACTGGGCATTCTGCCATTAGGGTCAATTTGCATATTACCCTATTATATAAGATGTTTCTATCTCTCCCTCTGCCTTCCTCTCTAAAATCAATAAGATTATATTTAAAAATAAAAACAAAAATAGCCTAGCCAGTTTGGCTCAGCTGATAGATAGAGTGTCAGCCTGTGGACTGAAGGGTCCTGGGTTTGATTCCAGTCAAGGGCATGTACCTTGGTTGCAGACTCCTTCCTGGCCAGGGTCCTGGTCGGGGTGCGTGCAGGAAGCAACCCATCAATGTGTTTCTCTCACATCAATATTTCTCTGTCTTTCCCTCTCTCTTCCACTCTCTCTAAAAATCAATGGAAAAATATCCTCGGGTGGATTTAAAAAAATAAAAGTAAACTTGTGGGAATAACATATAACTAACAGAGTGCACACTAACAAGCATGACCAGCAACCATGATACCAGGACCAAAACTCTGTGCTGAGTCTGATCACGCGACATCTCTCATCATACAGACTGTAATCAGGCAGGTAAACATTTCAATTCTATACAAATTCATATTGTGCTTAAACATTTGTCATTTCAAATACTTAAAACAGGAAAGTTCTATTTCATAAAAATTAAACGTAATATCCAATCAATCTTTTATAGACAAAACAAAGAGATCTCTTGCCCTGGCTGGGTAGCTCAATTGGTTAGAGCATTGCCCCCATATGCCAAAGTTGTGGGTTTGATCCCTGGTCAGGGCACATACAAGAATCGACCAATCAATGCATAAAAAAGTGGAACAACAAATTGATGTTTATGCCCTGACCGGGTTTGGCTCAGTGGATAGAGCGTTGGCCTGCGGACTGAAGGGTCTGAGGTTCGATTCCAGTCAAGGGCATGTACCTTGGTTGCAGGCACATCCCCAGTGGGGTTGTGCAGGAGGCAGCTGATTGGTGTTTCTTTCTCATCAATGTTTCTAGCTCTCTACCCCTCTCCCTTCCTCTCTGTAAAAAATCAATAAAATGTATTTTTTTTTAAATTGATGTTTATCTCCCCCTCTCTCTCCCTAATCAATCAATAAATTAAAAACAAAAACAAAGATATCTAATGGGTAGTTCCTTGCTACATCTACTAGCCTACATAATTTACTGCTCTGTGATTTTTGAGAAAAAGATATAGAAAATGCTTTTGATTAATACAAAAGAAAAAGTACGTATATAAGAAATTAGCACACCAGGCTTGAAGGCAATATAAAAGCCCTTTAAAACAGCCCCCGCCCCAGCAAGGCATGTATACAACAATCACTTCTTACTTTTGTCATTTTTCTCTGTGCCAGATGCTTGGAGGAGAGCTTTCTCTAGCTTTGCAATGGTATGCGCATCCACCTCTTGGGATCTTTTCACAGACTCTAATAATCTCAGTCTTCTGTTCTCCTCCCTGAGGGAGTGATTTTCCATAGCATATTTGGCAACTCTGGGGTGGTGCTCTATCTGTATGACACAGAAGGATTATAGACTTAGCCCTAGCTGGTTTGGCTTGGTGGATAGAGCGTCGGCCTGCAAACTTAGGGGTCCCGGGTTCCATTCCAGTCAAGGGCACATGCCCAGGTTGTGGGCTTGGTCCCCAGTGGGGGGCATGCAGGAGGCAGCCAATCAATGATGCTCTCACCATTAATGTTTCTCTCTCTCCCTCCCTCTCGGAAATCAATAAAAATATATTTTAAAGAAAAAGATTTAGACAAAAAGGATTACAGACTTATATTTGTACAAACATGTCCTTAATGAACAAGTCTTTCTGAAAAGCTGTTAGAAAACATTATGATCTGCTGGTGGTAGCCTGCTGCAACCACCGTGGAAAGCAACGTGGCACTTGTGATCACAGAGTGAACATGTGCATGTCCTACAACTGTGTTCTGGTTTAGGTCTGCACCCTGGAAACTTTCACCCAGGCCCCTAGGGAATAAGCATAGGGTGTACATCATGGCAAACTTTTCGTGCAAAGGAGCCTACTTATATTCTATATACAAAGCAAAGAATAACAAAATTACTGATCAGGACTGAGTGACCTCCAAGATACACTATGTGAAAAAGGCAAGGTGCAGAACAGTGTGCATGGTGAGCTGCATTTTGCACAAAAAAGAAGGAAAGTAAAAATATCTGTATTAGTTTGAATATGCATAAAACCTCTGGAAAGATACACAAAGCTGAAAACCAATTATCTTTGATTTTTAAAGATGTGCCTGTATTAACAGATTTATGTTACCTGCTTCCTAAGGCGCCTGCTTCCCAGGTAAAAGGAAAAGCAAAAACAAAAGAAACTTTAAAGGCTGAACTGTAGAGACTACTGTTTCAGATAACCCCCAGTGCGCACCGGGGCAAATTTGACGTGGCCTGCTGGGTCAAGAGCTTTTCCCTTCAGGTTTTACTAGTTTAGACAATGGGGGATAAAGGGGCCAGAGATTATGCAATCATACTGTCAGGTTAAGTCATTTAAAACACCTTCCACTGTATTTATTACAAGAATGTGGTGACAAGTTTTTATTTGCCTTGGACTTCCTTACACTCAGAAATACTGCAAATGCATATACTCACTTGTTCTCGCAGAGTCTGAATCTCGTCCCTTAATTCCGACAGCAGACGGTCCTGCTCCTCAGGCAGAAAACTTCCCCGTCCTTCCTTGTGGAGCTTCTCCAGGCGCATTATTTGATCCTCTCGAAATTTCACTATCATTTTATTAGACTGAATAAACTTCTCTTTTTTGAGGGTGAGGTCTTCTAACTGGGTAACTTTTTCTACCAGAAACTTAAGAAATTCATAATTTGGTTAAATATGGAAAATAATTCACCTTCCCTACATTTTCACAAACTAAGCAACAAACAGTCTCAAAGGCAAAATTAGATTTTTCACAGCCCTCCTTTTTTTAGTTGCTGTCGGCATTTACTCCACCCAGAAAGGCACCAACCACATAGTAAAGCCTAAAATATCTTGCATCCCCCCTTTATATGAATTCAGTTTCCTACCTTCTTCTCCTGTTCAGACTTCTTAAAGAACAACATTGCCTCTTTGAAGTACTTCATGTAATCAGTCTCATCTTTCTCTGTAGTTGATCCAGTGAGAAAGGGAAAGGGGAAAAAGTTTATCTCTCACATTTTAAGACCAAGAAATGAGCTAAAACAGCCTTTGACTGCCTGCTCTCAATTAATCTAAAAGAATCAAAATATTACCAACAGATCACGGAGTTTAAATTATCCCAGTCCACATATTAGCTATTCTTTGAAGAAAAACCTCTCTCTAACCCAGTTTAGTAAACATGTATAGATAACATATGATATAACCGCATCTTAGAAGTGGATCAAAATGAAATTTATTAGTGTCTTTTTAGCAGTTTTAATATTCAAAATTACTTCCACTCCCTCTTCCCACATATCTCACAGAACCCAGTACCCATGGAATCGGTCTCTGGTTACAGACGAAGTACCATGTTCCTATGTAGGTGAAGTAAACACACTTGTGGAAAAGTTTGGGAAGCCTTATTGTGTTGTGCCTGTCATTGGGGGTTCCAACACTACTGTCCACACATGGTCTTCCTTCCTTAGGATAAGGAACACGGTGCCCATCTTACCTCTGGTCAGAAAGCTTTCTGGTAGTATCTGCCCTACATTGAGCTGGGCCAGCTGTTCTTTGAGCCTCTTCACTTCAGCTTGGAGCTGGCTCACATTGCCTTGGGTGTCCTCATTTACCACTGCCTGTTCAAGAATTTTTTGAAAGCATTAAAAGAACATTTTGTGGCCCCAGTCAGGTAGCTCAGTTGATTAGAGTATTTTCCCAATACACCAAGGTTGCGGGTTTGATGCTCCATCAGGGCACATATTAAGAATCAACCAATGAAAGCATAAATAAGAAACAAATCAATGTTTCTCTCTCCCCCTCTAAAATCAATAAATAAAAGAACGATTTGGGAGTTGTATAGTCCTGTGTTTATATTTATATGATTCGGAGTGATTCTGCCTCACACACAGTTGAAAGGCCACCTGGACCGGTGTGCTGTATTGAGAGGAAGCGTCCTCTCCCTGTGTTCAGAACTACAGCAGAGCCTCTTCCCTCTCCCGACTCCTTCCTTCTGCTCAGTTCTGATGACTAGCCCTAGGCCCTATTGGGCTAAGTCAACCCTGGAATCTGGGTACGTTCATCTCACACTGCCTTCATCCTGAGACCTGGTACGGACTGCCCCGCCCCCTGGAGAAGAGCAAACTCCGCAATGGCTGTAACTGTCTCTCTGTCATGGCACGCTACAGGGGGTGATGACTGCAAGGCTGGCCTGAGCACCACCAGCTTGGCAGAAACCACTCTCGCCAAAGGAATCCAACCCTGTAGTTCCTAACAGCTCCTCCTAAAAAGAAGGATTAGTGTTACAGCTCCATTTCTGGTTTACTGCCATATTTAATGCTCTTTTAAAGAAGTAAATCTTTAAGAAATTTTCTTAAAGAAAATGTCTTAGAGACATCTAAGAAGTTGAAAATGCCTACAGAGTGATGACATAAATCAACAGTTGAGTACCAACCAGATAAAAGGGATCCAATTGTGAAATACCCAATTCTCCAGTGAGGGAAAAGCCCCAGGGAAAAGATCTGACTAGCTCACCCTTAAACCAGTTCCAAATTTCCCAGCCACTGCTCTGCAGCGACTTACCATTGAGAGTGACTACTGTAAGGCTCCTGGCTTTGCTGTTTCATGTGTTAAGAAGCCATTCTTAGCTGCTTCTGATTCTTAAGGACAGCTCATTATAAGGCACTCCTGTATATTCTGACATCAGTTACATCAGTGACCTCATAATTCAAATTACTCCTGAGGTTCTCTGCTCTCTTAAAAAGTCTATTAAGTCCCAAGAACTTCTAGGATCCGGAAGTTCTAATGACTTTTTCTCCTTATATTACAGATACCCCACAAGGGGGTCATAATCCAATAAAATGAATGAATGGCTAAGACTGCACTCTCCTGATTTACCCAGGGAAAGAGACAACATTCTTACCATGGTAAGATACTCAAGGAGTCTTCTTTGGGGATAAGAACAATCAATTTCTCCTTTGAAAGACAGAAGAAATCAATCTGCCAATTTCAGGCACTATGATTCTTTCCTTTGGAACAAAAGAGGCCTCCCACCTCTCCAAACAAGTGGGGAATCCTTGGTCTTTTGACAGTCTGCACCAGGAGTTGGGGCCACATACAGTGTGCTGCCTGTGTGGAAAGTTGTACTGGAGCACAGCCAGGCCCATGTGCTGACATACTCTCTATGGCTGCTTTCTCTCTACCAAGGCAGAGGTCAGTAATGGGGACAGAGACCACAGAGTCCAGGAAGACTAAATGTTTACCACCTGATCCTGTACAGGAGTTTCTGACCAGTGGTGTACATGAATATGAAGGGAGCTTCTTGTATAAAAGAAAAAATGGAGAATCCTTGCAGTTATAGGCAAAGTGAAAGACAAGGTTTGTCAACATCATCAAATTATTTCCAGGGTGAATCCCTATCAACACCCACCAACACACGCAGGTCTGCTAGCATGGGTTAGGTACATAAATTCAGTCTCCAGTCCTAATTACAAAGGTAAAACGTTGCCTTCCATTAAGAAAACACTAGGCGAAGAATAACAACCATAGACTCAATCTAGGTCTCAAATTACATGAACAGTACAGAAGGCTAGGAAAGATGAAGTAGAAATCTTGCTTAGAGTTAAGCTTTCACAGCGACATAAAAAGCTACAAAAGTGAGATATTGCAAGCATAAGTATGTTTCTAATTTACCTCATTGTACTCAGCATTTTACCTTATTTTTAATCAGCTTGGCCCTTTGAGCAAAATTCAGTGTTGATAGGGTTTCCCCAAAACACCTGGATCCAGGATGAACGTTTGCGACTATGGCTGTCCTGGCATTACCTCCAAGGGAATCCTGTTTAATGATATGAATGTTCACATTTTCAGGGGGGAAACAATACGATCTTTCTTAAGCAACGAAAATGTACACTCTTACCAGCAAGGCTGAGAAAATATCCAACTATCAGCCATAGTGCACATAACCAAAAGAAGCGCCCAGGAGCCCAATGATGTACTTTACCCGGAGCAAGAAGGTGAGCTTGGAGTCTCTGTAGCAAATATGTCTCTGTTTTCCATTTCCCACATCCACAAGGGCTGTGATCACCTGGCCCAGGCAGCTCAATGACCGGTTTATGTTACCTGCTTCCTAAGGCGCCAGGGAAAAGGACAAAAGTGTAGGTGCACTGGTTTCTTTTTAGTATTGTGAATTAAAATATACCTAGCAGGGTGACAATTTTGAATAGAAAGGCAAGTCAGGAACATTAAGGATAACTTAACTTTTCAGCAAAAAGATGTCCTCAACTAACCGCTAACCTTTTCCTACTTGACACACACAGTGATTTTAGTATTCAAACACAAAAATCATGTGAAGGAAAAACAATCAATGGCACCTTATCACTGTAATGGTTTTAAATTAATCTATGGGGAAGGCTAAAAACGTGGCCTAGGCCTAGGTCCTGAACCCCTGAAGTATGAAACAGCACAGTTGCTCTTTCTCCTTATGAACTGGGCAGTTCCGGAACACTTATAGAACAGGCTTTCTGCATGAAATCACTCAAAATTTTCCTCAGTGTTTGGAGAGCTGAGAGCAAAGTTGGTCAGGTACTCATCCTCAACGATCTACGCCACCTTAAACCACCAACCCAACCCATCCACTGACCTATGCTGAAATGCCAAATCACTTTTTGTCCACAATAACCCTTAAGATGTCCCCCAGTGTGGCATGGATCCCGGTTCCTTTCTCCCTGTCCAGATCCTGACCCCTCGGAGAACACAACTCATGAGTTACTTCTTTCCCATGCTTCCTCGAAGCAGGCCATGCCACACCCTGCTTCCTCTGACCCCTGGGACCACTTATACTGTATAATCCCTCCTGGAATGAATTAAAATACCCTTGCTGCTGACAAACTCGTTCCATGTATGTTTACTGTCCTACAAGAAAAAATGTCTATATCTTATACAACTTCTTATTCCTTTGTAGCCCTCACAACACTTAGCTGGGTATTGATTTCTATGAGAATGCACATACAAGTTCAAATTATGAAGACCATAATTCCATTCTTACCTTCAACCTCACCCCTTCTGCATGGGTGTCTCTTTGCCTTTCAGATCCTGCTAAATCCACCATATTGAGCAGGGAGGTTCGTATATTTACAGTCTCACTGCTTTTCTCCATTGACTCTACTGTAATCGTGAAGACTGCATGAGACCTCGAGGATTCTCTATTCATTGATGTCGAGGCCACACGCCTGTTTCTCCATCCTCCAGACAACACCTGGGCAAAAAGAAACAGATCATCACCACTTCCAAGTGGTCACAACAGTCACAAACATCAATAGAAAAACAATAAAAAGTAGTGAGAAAAAATACTGGTCCATTAAGGAATATATGCAAGGTATTTTCCTTTTTGTCCCCTCAGTGTTATGGAAAGAGAACAAATGGAATCAGAGGCAAAGGATCTAGAACTGGTTTTGCCATTCTCTATTTGCGTTCACTGAATGCAAATGACAAAATCCCTCTGAACCCTTCCTTTCCCTAGACCAGTGGTTAGCAAACTGCGGCTTGCGAGCCACAGTTTGCCGCTCTTTCGACTAATGAGGTTAACAACCACTGTCATATACCACCCTTTACCTTTTTGCACACAATATGCCACAATTGCCTAATCCTCACAGCTTCCAACTACACAGTAACATTTAGTCTAGTCCAGTGGTTGGCAAACTCATTAGTCAACAGAGTGGCAAACCGTGGTTCGCGAGCCACGGTTTGCTGACCACTGCAGTAGGCAATAATATGTATCTTTAGCCCTTGCTGAAGGCTCAAGGTCCACCAACCTTTTGATGAACTTCTTGCATTTATGACCTGCTGGAATTAGCCTCCAGCATGGGGGCATGAAGATCACATTGAGGTTCATCTTGTCTAGTTTTCTCATAGTCTAGGGCAGTGGTTGGCAAACCGTGGCTCGCGAGCCACATGCTACTCGTAAGCTGCGAGCCGCAGTTTGCCACTCTATTGACTAATGAGTTTGCCGACCACTGGACTAGACTAAATGTTACCGTATAGTTGGAAGTTGTGAGGATTAGGCAATTGTGGCAAATTGTGTGCAAAGAGGTAAAGGGTAGTATATGACAGTGGTCGGCAAACTCATTAGTCAAAAGAGCGGCAAACCATGGCTTGTGAGCCGCGGTTTGCTGACCACTGGCCTATGGAAATGGCTGAAAGCATTTCCCCAAACCTGAAGATCTGCATATATTATTGCCTGTTACCAAACAGCTGAGGGCATTTCAATTTACATGTTATTGCCTCCTGCTGCCAAACAGCTTAGACCAGCCAAGGGCATTTCCCCCAACCTGACAATGCCTACTGTATACTAAACCTTACCTTTGCTATGTATATCTACTTTGCTATAGGGCAAAATGTGGGAATAAAAAAGAGCCCTGGGTACAGAGATAGAGAGAACTTAGCTACTACAGCTAAGCTTCCTCTGGCTCCCCCATAGATTACAAATTTATATTACACTAGAAGCCCGTTGCACGAAGATTCATGCAAGAATAGGCCTTCCTTCCCCTGGCTTCGCTCCCAGCTGCCCTGGAGCCTGCAAGTCCTTGCTCCCCGCCAGAGTGCTGCTCCTGTATCTCCCTCCGCCCCCCGCCCTCTCCCTCATAGCAGATATCCCCACTGCTCTGCACCTGCATATGCAAATTAACCTTCCATCTTTGGTTGGTTAATTTGCATACTCACTCCTGATTGGCTGGTGGGAGTGGCAGAAGCATGGTCAATTTGCATATTTCTCTTTTATTAGTGTAGATTTCTAGTTTCTTTATACGTAGCACCTTCTCCAGATCCCTGAACCCTTCTAGATGCTGGATATCACCCTGGCATTACCCCCACTTTTGTCACCGTGTAAGTATTTGTTCTCTCTTCCTATTCCCTATGGCAAGGAGGACACATGAAGGTTCAGTCTGAGACTCTGGAATCAGATGAACGTGAGGTCAATCCTTGGTTCTATTACTCACTAGTTGTGTGGCGTGGGGCCAGTCCAACCTTTTTACAGCTCAATCACCTATTTGTAAAATGGGATTATGGGTCTTACCCCATAAGGCAGAATACCTCATCCTATAATATGCATACTAATCACTTGGGGATCTTGTTAAGACTCAGCTTCTGATTTCATAGGTGTGAAGTAGGGCCTTAGATTCTTATAACAAGCTCCCAGGTGATACTCACCGTCTGAGAACGATATTTTGAGTAGTAAAGTCATAATATGTACAGCCAGTTTAGAGAACAGAGATCCCAGTAGCTCCGTAAAGGAGCAACTCCCAGGAGGAACCACTAAAGAAATACAGACTCTACGAAATGTCCCTGTATTATCCAGTATGGTTTTAGGAGTGCCTGGTTGGAATGAATAGCGCCAAAATAGTGCAAAATCAAAAGTCACGAAGTTCTATTTTAATGAAGGGGAGTATGAAACACTGTCATATTCTGTTTTCTTTTCCCCTCATGAACATTCTGTTATGCCTCTTCAAAATATTTTTAGTAGCTCAATTCTTGCTTTTGTTGTGATCAAGGTGCATTTCATGGCATGCTACAGTGTCTAAGGATCACAAAGTTCAAGACCAGATACCTGATAGGCTCCAGCCGCTGAGGTCACCACCTGCTCCACCGCACCAACAACAAAAACGCCCTTCTTGATGTGCTCCCTTAAGTATAGTCCAGCCGATGCCGAGTCTAGTAGGTCATAGATCTGCTCATTGTAGATTTCAATAAAGGAACACTTACAAAGGAAACTCTTCCCAGCTCCAGCCTGTAGAAGAGAAGCCTGGTTTAGATATATTGTTTTTATGCATTCACCCCTATCTTTCATGAGCATTAACCTTTCACTTGCTTCATAAGTGTAAAATTTCTACAATCTTATCCTTTACACCACAAAAGATACCTAAGAGTCAGCTTAAAAAACCTAGGTAACTAGTTTCAACATATCACTATATTTTACAGCAGCATCACTGTGTCCCAGGAGCCCTTCCAGAGGTGCTGAAAATCAGGACAGGGAGATGGGAATTCAGCAGCCCAGTTGGCCAATTTCATTTTTAAAAATATATTTTTATTGATTTCAGAGAGGAAGGGAGAGGGAGAGATAGAAACATCAATGATGAAAGAATCATTTACTGGCTGCCTCCTGCACACCCCACAATGGAGATTGAGCCCACAACCCAGGCATGTGCCCTTGGCCGTAATTGAATCCAGGACCCTTCAGTCCGCAGGCCGACGCTCTACTCACTGAGCCAAACCGGCTAGGGCGGCAATTTCATTTTTATCTGTCTTATATATTGGACTTCCTCACAAAGTTTTACTTGAAGCAAGTGTTATATACTTGAAAAGACAACAAATATTTTAAAAGCCTCTCTATAGAATTTTCAACCACAGAAATGCATGGCACTAAACATTTTGCTGACACACAATGTGTGTGTCTAACTGTAGTGTCTAGGGACAGTTTCCGCAAAGAAATAAATGGCAAACCAATGCTACATATCAGACTCCTTAAAACATGGAACACTAATGGCTGTTAAGCCTGGAAATCACCAAGCTAAAGAACACACCATGAGAATGGCCCAACCTGGGAGCCGATGAAGGAGGGAAGCCCACATCCCAGGATGAGGAGCCAGACCACATGTGAGCAAGATCACATGTGCTGCATTGGAAGTAACGAAGGGCCTCTCACTATGGGATGTCATGAGGATCTAGGAACACCTGCGAGCAACTGTGAGCCTAGGAACAGGTAAGAGACAGAGCTTAGTGAACCTCTGTTTCCTCACTTCAGATTTTCTTTACACTCCCTCTTTCAAAATCTAAAAGCCTGAGAAGCACTACATTCTTCCTTCTTTTAAACCAGCAATCTGGGTCCATGGATGATGCATATTTTATAAACTAAAGACTTTAGAAAATAAAACTCAGAATCCTTAATTTTATCTTAAGAATCAACAGTTTTTTAATGCCACACTACCTGTACAAACTGTGAAATACAACCATCTCTGTGTATCATGACTAGTAGCGAACTTCTCAAAATAGAATTGCTTTATTGTTACAGTGTTTTACCTTATCTTTTTCACGATCAATTAAGGAAAACAAATATTCAAAACTTCGTGGGATTACTCCTCTCAGGTTATGAGAAAAATTATCAGATTCAGATGGTCCTAAAAAGTGGAAAAATACATAGCTGTTCATTTTTGTTCATATTATAAGAGTTCTTCAAAATGACAACACAAAGGCAATTTACACAGAAATAAGTTGACACATTGTATAATCAATTTCCAAACAATTAAAATTTGGGTCTATGAGAGATCCAGCAATAAAACCTATCAATGGGACTGTAAAAAATGCCCACAATAACTACTAACCAAGTTTAAAAAAATAGTTGTCTAATAAATTTAAAAAACCATCTAAATACCAAGCTTGTAATTTTCACTCCTGCCAGGTACCAACATTAGCAGAAATACCAAACAAATGTACTTTACATGTTACAAATAACATTGGGTCTCATGAGCTGACCTATATACACTAGCCATAGGCTTATAGACTAATTATTCCTTCTCTCAGAGTTTTTAACTATAAAATGGAGATAATAATGGTATTAACGATCTCAAAGGTTATTACTAAAAATTAGCATTAGCTGGTAATTTTTTTAAAATATTTTTATTGACTTCAAAGAGGAAGAGAGAGGGAGAGGTAAAACATCAGTGATGAGAGAGACTCATCTAGTCTGCCTCCTGCACACCCCCCTACTGGGGCTTGAGCCCACAACCCAAGCATGTGCCCTGCTCTGGAATTGAACCATGACTTCCTGGTTCATCTGTCAACACTCAATCATTAAGCCATGCCAATTGCGCTAGCTGGTATTTTTTTATTGGGCAGTAAAAGCCCAGCTGGTAAGAAAGATACTGTAGAAATATTTCAAAAGATTTCTATTAAGTCAGAAAAATGCAGCGTACTCCTCTCTATGCTGATAACATTGGGGAAAGAGGAAGATGTGAGCGGATATGTAAATAGCAGGACTTTACAGAATACTAATTCAAGCTAGAGCTATATACACCGGGGGAAATAAGTAGCTAGAAAAGATCTTGAGTTGTTATAAATATTAGTTTAATACGCCTTAGAGATCAAAAGAACTAACAAAAGGCTGTTATATGCAAGAAAGATACAGAAAATATTTTTAATAGTATCATTATCTTGGTGTGCTACACCTGGAATATTTGAACAGTCCTTGTAAAGTGCACCTTAAAAATATATATCATAGAGGCAGAAAAATGCAAGTAAATGAACAAAGAGCACAAATAATATTAGAGTGTGCAGGTAATTTTATAACATTTTCCTGTGAAATAACACAAGATATTAAGCATACTTTTAAATATATTTAAATATATTAAGCACACTTTTAAATATATATATGTGTGTGTGTGTGTGTGTATATATATATATGTATACATACATATATATATTTTAGAGAGGAGAGGGAAAGAGATATAGAAACATCAATGATGAGAATCATTGATCAGCTGCCTTCTGCACGCCCCACACTTCAGCACTGAAACGATGACTGAAAGAAGCCAGACATAACAGAGTACATACAGTAAAGTTTCTTTTGTAAACGTACCAAAACAAGCAAAACTAATGATGACAGAAGGCTGAGTAATAGAGCACATACTTCAGGGGATGGGGTGGAGATAGTTGCTGACTAGGAATCTGGATCTAGGTAGTGGTTATACAGGCATATAAATATGGAAAGTCAGTAAACACAATTTAAAGGTGGTTTATAAGCACCTACTTGTGCTAGGCATTGAGCTGGGAACAGAGCTACAAACATTGACTTTGCTTTCATGGGAACGGCAATCTGACAGAAGCCTGGGAAATAACCCTAATTTTATGAGGTCAACATCATGTATGTATAGAAATTATGCTTTCCCAAAAATGTGCTAGGTGCTTTCATCACAGAAAGAGTAGACTAAGCCAGCAAATGTTAATCATTAATTTACTTACCCATCATAGTAAATGTTTTCCCCGAGCCAGTCTGTCCACTGTAAAAGGAATATTAGATATTATTTTACACATGAAATTTAGAAGACCACCCTCCTACTTTAATATGGTGTACTCGTGTATGAATTTTCCCACGAAGAGCTGATTTTCTTTCTTATTTTGAAATACATTAGGTAAATGTGAATGACCCATTTTATTTCTCCTCTATTTTACCACTAAGAGCTAAGCACTGTTGTCTGGTAAATGCTCCTGACTTATACAAATACAGCCATCAGAGCTTTCATGTAGTTTTTATTTACAACATTGGAATGAAGTTCAAAAGGCTGCTCTGCAATCTGTTCCCCCCCACCCCCAAATTTTACCTATTTTCCTGAGTCAGTAGAGATCTACTTCATGTTTTTTAGCTGTATAATATTAGTATTCTTCAATGTATCACAACTTATTTAACCAGAACAAACCGGACTTGTATTTCCAACTTTTGCTATTTTAAATAATGCAGTAATTCCTTTCCTAAATTCTTCCTTTAAGATACTGAAATGTTTTATTTAAAAATAAAGTAATTTTGCCCGGCTGGCATGGCTCGGTGGGTGAGCGTCAACCTTTGAACAGGAGGCCATGGTTCAATTTTCGGTTGAGGCACATGCCTGGGTTACAGGCTCAATCTCCAGTGTGAGGCGTGTAGGAGGCAGCCAATCAAAGATTCTTGCTCATCATTGATGTTTCTGTCTCTCTCTCCCTCTCCCTTCCTCTCTGAAATAAAAAAATATATATTTAAACACACACACACACACACACACACAATTTTAGCCCTGGCTGGTATGGCTCAGTTGGTTGTAGTGTAGTCCCATGCACCGGAAGGTTGAGGGTTCAATTTCCGAAAAAGGCACGTGCCAGGACTGCAGGTTCAGTCCCTAATTGGGGTGGGTGCAGGAGGCGGATCAATGTGTCTCCCTCACACCAATGTTTCTCTCTTTCCCTTCCCCTCCTTCCCTTCCACTCTCTCTCTAAAAATCAACCGGGGGAAAAACCCTTGGGTGAGAATAAAACAAAAAAATAGTTACACTATAAATTATATTCCTATTTAAGAAATGAATCTGAAATAACACTAAAATTCATCTTGTATAACTGCCAAGGTGGTCTTAATGCTTTCTGGACCTCCAGCTTATGTTCCAACATTAAATCTCTAGCAATATTTCAAGGCTTGCCAACATTTAGAAATTCAGGATCATCACTTCAATATTCAAATATTTTTAGTTATTTTATTTATAATCACTAAAAACTGGAAGCAACCAAGATATCCTTTAGCGGGGAAATAGATAAACAAACTGTGGTACATCCATACAATAAAATACTTTTCAGAAAGAAACCCTACAGGAATATATGATTGATGCATGTAACAACATAGATGAAACCTAAATGCATTCTAATAAAAAGAAAAAGCCAAATCCAGAAGGTTACATATTGTATGATTCCATTTATGACACTCTACAAAGCCAAGGCTACAGGAATAGCAAAAAATATTAGGCCCGGAGGAATCCAAGATGGCGGCGTAGGTAAACACCTAAACTGCTGCCTCGTGCAACAATTTCAAAAATTCAACTAAAAGACAAAACGTCTAACACCCAGAACCACGGGAAAGCTGGCTGAGTGGAAGTTCTACAACTAGAAGGAAAGAGAAAGGAGCATCGAGACGTGCACGAGCGCTGAAAAGCTGAGGTACGGAGGCGCGTGATCCGGGCTGGCTGCGGGCGTTGCTTTTTTCAACCCAAAGGGAGACAAGCCCCCGATTACTCTGAAATCCAGTTTCTGGGGAGACACGGGGGACCCAAACTCCTACGGGGAGAAGCTGGACTGTCTGCCAGTGAGGGGGGCTTACTTGCAGAGCTGCGCGCAGGAATAATTGTTTACGGCACTGGGGCACGGGACTCCGGGACGCCCTTGGGGACACAGAGCCGGCTAACTAGCAGCCATTGCTGTTTGCCACGCCCTAGCCTAGTGACACCCTGAGACCCCGCCCTGAACAACCTACAAACCCACCCAAGCTCCAAGCAGCAGCGTTAGCAGAAGAAAGCCCCGCCCTATTGCAGCTTAACCTAGCAAACTTGCAGCCTGGGTCAGACAGCTCCAAAACCTCCAAACCCCAAGCAAAGAGGAGAAAACTGTAGCTCTCACTGTAGCTCCTGCTGGATGGCCTCAGACAGTAGCTGACCTGCACCCCATTGGAGATCCAGAAGCCAGTATACCTAGTGGTCAGAGTGAGACACCAGATTTCAACTCCTCACATCCATAAGTGACACATTCAAAGGCAGACTCAGTGAGCACCAAAGCCCCACTGAAACAAGTCCTGCCCCTAAGTGTGTCTTCAGCGCAGCAGTTCTTCCATTATAGACACAGTGAGTGCTCACAGCTAATTGGCCTGGAGGTCAATTCCTCCCAATATACCAATAGCAATTAAGGCTTTAACTGCACCAAGTCTTTGCACTCAGTCCACAAAGGGGTGTGCCAAGAGTGTCCACATCAGGTGATTGGGGAGGCTGAGCTACTGCCCCCTATAGGTCACCTACCACACAAAGCCACTCCATCAACACAGGGAAGCAGCCAAAATGAGGAGACAAAGAAACATGTCACGAATGAAAGAAACGGAGGAAAGCAAACTACTGGATGACATAGAGTTCAGAACCACATTTATAAGGTTACTCAAGAATCTTCTTAAAACCGCTGAGAAACTTGATGAGACCTTCAAGGAGCTTAATGAGAATGCCAAAAAAATGGAAAAGGATCAGTCAGAAATGAAGCATACACTGACTGAAATAAAGAATATACAGAAACTCAACTGTAGATCAACGTACCCCAAGAATCAAACCAAAGATCTGAAATATGTGGAAACAAAAAACATCCAACCAGAAAAACAAAAAGAAAAAAGAATCCAAAAATATGAAGATAGTGTAAGGAGCCTCTGGGACAACTTCAAGCGAACCAACATCCGAATTTTTGGGGTGCCAGAAGAAGGGAGAGAGCAAAATATTGAAAACCTATTAGAAGAAATAATGACAGAAAACTTTCCCTGCCTGGTGAAAGAAATAGATGTACAAGTCCAGGAAGCGCACAGAACCCCATACAAGAGGAATCCAAAGAGGACCACACCAAGACACATCATAATTAAAATGCCAAGGGCAAAAGACAAAGAGAGAATATTAAAAGCAGCAAGAGAAAAACAGTTAATTACCTACAAGGGAGTACCCATACGACTGTCAGCTGATTTCTCAACAGAAACTATGCAGGCCAGAAGGGAGTGGCAAGAAATATTCAAAGTGATGAACAGCAAGAACCTACAACCAAGATTACTCTACCCAGCAAAGCTATCATTCAGAGTTGAAGGTCAGATAAAGAGCTTCACAGACAAGAAAAAGCTAAAGGAGTTCATCACCACCAAACCAGGATTACATGAAATGCTGAAGGGTATTCTTTAAGGAGAGGAAGAAGAAGAAAAAGGTAAAGATAAGAATTATGAACAACAAAATGACATCAAATACATACCTACCAACAAGTGAATCTAAAAATCAAGTGAATAAAAAATCTGAAGAACAGAATGGACTGGTGAATATAATAGAATCAGGGACATAGAAAGGGAGTGAACTGATGATTCTCAGGGGAAGCAGGTGTGAGGGGTGCGGGAAGAGCTTGGACAAAAATCTTACTCCTATGGATGAAGACAGTGGCGGGGGTAAGGGCATGGGGTGGGGTGGGGAATCAGGTGGAGGGGAGCTATGGGGGAAAAAATAGAGGAACACCTGTAATAATCTGAACAATAAAGATTTATTTAAAAAAAAAAAAAAAAAGGAAAAGAAAAAAAAAAAAATATTAGTATACCCTGGTTGTGAGAAGAGAGAGTGGCTGACTACAGAAGGGACAAAGAATGAGAACTGTTCTCTTCAGTACTGGGTGTAAATATATGACTGTCTGCATATGTCAAACCACGTTCAACTAACTGTGCACTACAAAGGGTGAACTTGAAAGTATGCAAACTCAATGAACAAGCAAAACACATCAACCAGATAGATGTCTCTCTCCGACTCCCTTCTCTCTAAAGTTAATAAAATAAAATAAAATAAAATAAAATAAAATAAAATAAAATAAAATAAATACAAGAATCTATACATAACCATTGTACTCAGTGAATTTTTCACAGGGATACAGACGAACAATTCTGAAGCTGCTTTCCACGTGTACTGGGGTTGAACAAATCGATAAATGGATGAGAGAAGGTGGGAGCCAGGTTTCTCACTGTCAGCAAGGACAGTTTCAGATAAACAATAGAATGAGCCCTGTGGATTCACTGGATTCTAGAATGAACCCACGTGAATTCTAAACCTTTGGATTAGAGTCAGAGACATCAGTATGAACTATTGTTTAGCTTAATATAGATGCAAATGGATAGGTAAAGCAACAACTATAGATATGTCTGTATATAGTATTACCTAGTTCTGTCTGAGAAGGCCTAGAGGCAATGATATTCCAGTAGCAACAAACACACCTAGTGCCAGATCTTAGTTCCTAAATACCACTCACTCTCCAGGAAAAGGAAGCAGGGCACGTTGGCAAAATGGCTGATCTTAGGCCTAGGACAGGAAAAATACAAGATGAGCCAGGAGCCCCTTGTAGCACCAGAAAGTAGGCAAGTGCTAAAAATCCCAAAAGGTTGTGACATCTCAACGAGACATAGAAACCAACCTCAACTAGCTCCAATGGCCAAGCTAGAACAATATGAGCTGTAGAGAGCGCCTGGGAAGGCACATGAGCATTTCTTTAATTATTGTCAGCTGAATCCAGTGGCGTTGGCAGAGCCAAGTCCTGGAAACACATCTTGTCGGAGGCATGTGTGTTGTCAGCCTGACCTTCAGCTCAGGCGCCAGGGGGTGGGTTTCATTATCTAAATCCAGCCAAGCACCAGGAACAAACATGATTATCTGGGCCCACCAGAAGTGACAATTACAAAGAACCCAAAAGAATGCACATAACCTCCTTTGTCTTGGGCTTTAGTAAAACTTCCTGGGTTTTGCTGTATAAAATAAATGTGCTGTATTGGCTCTGGGTCCCTGTCTCTCCATCAGAGGACAGTGGTCCCACCCAGTCACAGCTTTCCCTACTGTCTTTGTGTCTGTCTCTTTCATTTTCTCAATCCCCCGTCGCCCCCTCTCAGGAACCAGACCACTCTCTAGCCATGCTGGATACGGAAAAGAGAAAAATATTTATAGGCAAAAAGATAAATAAAATATAGTGCTGAATTATAACTCAAACTATAAATATACATACCTCCATACCATGTATATAAATAAATGGGGGGGGGGGGGAGATGAATCTTCCTTACATTAATTCCAAATACAGTAAGTCCTCACCTAATGTTGTCAATAGATTTGATGACTTTAAGTGAAATTGACATATAACGAAACCCATTTTACCCTAAGCTAATCAATATAAACAAGAGTTAAGTTCCTACAGTATCTTATCAAAGTTAGAACTAAATGATGTTATTTGAGAATCTGCTATAATCTAAGTAGATACTCTCCCTTCAGGAGGTAGAGTTTAATCCCCTCTACCTTGATTATCCAGGTTGGGCAATCTAATCACAGAGTCCTTAAAATTAGAGAAGTGTCTCATCTTTAGTTAGAGGGTGATAGACTAAGGAGAATCGAAGTTTCATGTTGTTGGTTTTGAAGATAGAAAAAGGGAGCTGTAAGCCAAGTAATGTGAGCGGCCTGTAAAGTGAAGAATATGGATTCTCCCCTGGAGCTTCCAGAAAGGAACACAGCCCTGCTGACACCTTTATTTTAGCTCTGTGAAGCTGGGCTAGACTCATGACATACAGAACTGTGAGATAATCAATATGTGCTGTTTCACCATTAAGTTGGTGGTAATTGGTTACATCAGCCATAGGAAAATAGGAAATGAACAGAAGCACTTGTTATTGTACCCTTGTATCCTTATACACAACAGTCAGCAACTTACTATGCAAAGATGGTGCCATTATACCCGCTCATGCAAGATTCCACAATGCCTTTGGCCACAGTTGAGAACACAGACTCCTACAAATGTAAGCACCAAATATGTTAACATTTCATAAAAATAAAAACATTTTTCTTAAGCTGCATTCTAAAATATAACAACACAGGTTGTGAGCTTAGTCCTGGCTGGTGTTGCTCAGCCAGTTGGAGCATCATCCTATACACTGAAAGGTTTCAGATTCAAGTCCTGGTCAGGGCACACAGGCTGCAGGTTCAATCCTGGGTCGGGTGCGTCCAGGAGGCAAACTGATGGGTATTTCTTTCTCCCATCAATGTTCTCCCCGCTGCGCCCGCCCCCCGCCCCCCACACCCCAAATCAATTTAAATATGCATATGTTGAAACTCTAATCCCCAATGTGATGGAGAGGGGCCTCTGAGAGATAATTAGGTCTCTCTCTCCTTTACTCTCGCCTGCCCCTCTATCTCTCCACCAGTGAGGACAGTGAGAAGGCAGATATCTACAAGCCAGGAAGGGAGTCCTCACCAGACACTGGATCTCTTGGCCTTGATATCTTGGCCTCTCCAACTTCCAGAAACTGTTAAAAATCAGTATTTTTTGTTTAGGCCACCTAGTCTGTGATATTTTTGTTAAAGCTGCCAGGGCTGGCTAAGACCTCTCCTGAGATTAGGCAGATCAACAGTACTTATCCGTCACCCAAGTGGCTCTGAAAAGTACACCTTCACTGGATGGAGAGAACAGTGAAGCAGGCTTGCCATTCTGATACAAAGTTTACTGAAGGAAGAAAAACTATTTAATAAAATAAAATTTAAAATATTTATGGACTGTCTGAGCTTCCTTATCTGAGACCTATCAAACTAAATAGACCAGAAACAGAATCCTCACAAATAACCTTCTATTTTCCAAAAGGAAAGTTACAATTCCAAAATGATCATTACCTGAGTGGTGTCCATGCTGGCAACATGATCAAAAGTGAAGGTCTTGGGCTCCGGGTTGGAGTGCAGCCGGAGAGTAGTAGAGGAGAGCACACTTAAGCATAAGTTCTGCTCTCCATCAGCTGATCCAGAACCCTCTGTAGGTGGACGAATTCGCACAAAAACTTTGATGGCATCACCTTCATTACTAAGGACAAAACATGCAGCAGCTGAGTTTACTGAAGAAACCTGAAAATGGATCTGAGGCTCACATCGCCTCTCATGTTTCTACACTGAGAGGGATAGATTTACCCTGTTTACATTGACCTCTTTTAAGAGCCCCACATGACCCACTCCCTTTGCTGATTTGCTTCAGGACAGCCATCTTCACAAGTCTTTACTTGAAATCAATTCAAAAGGAGTTGCTTCCAAGGGCCTCTGGGCACTGCTTGTCTCTACTTTCCCTCTGAGAAGCTATAACAGAATGGGAGAGGCTGATTCCAACTTTTAGCCTGGAAGGTGAGAGGGCAGTGGGTGGGGAGATGTAATTTCTTTCAGATTTCCAGGTAGCCAAGGACCAAGCCCAATTCTCAAACAAGCACCCTTATTTCAAGTATCCTTTACTATGCTACATTATTATTTTAACAACCCTCCCCAATCTCATTAACAAGATTTTTCCTTACCTTGGCTGGTTAGACTGACAATTTGTCATACTGCGTAACTCAGCTAGAAAAAAAAGATAAAAAGTCATTTAAAAATGCAATACATGTATACAAATACAACTCCTAGAGCAAAGGAAACTAAGCAGAAAATAAACAGATGGGACTACATCAAAATAAAAAGCTTCTGCACAGCAAAAGAAACCATCAAGAAAATGAAAAGAAAGCCCACTGTATGGGAGAACATATTTGGCAATGATACATCTGATAAAGAGTTAATATCCAAAATATAATTTAAAATAATTTTTTCTTGAGATATTAATCTTTATTGCATTAACATTATTAAATTTAAGATCGTTTTTCTTGAAATATTAAGGTTTATTGCATGTAACATTATATTTAAAAGTTTTTCTTGAAATAAAAAACTAAAAAAAAACACATATATATATAAGGAACTCATACAACTTAAAAGGAAGACAAATAATCCAATTTAAAAATGGGCAAAGGACCTAAATAGACACTTCTCCAAAGCAGACATACAGATGGCCAAGAGACATATGAAAAAATGCACAGTCAGTGATCATCAGAGAGATGCAAATTAAAATGACATTGAGGTATCACTTCACACCTGTCAGAATGGTTACCATCAACAAATCAACAAATGACAAATGCTGGAAAGGATGCGGAGAAAAGGGAACCCTAGTACACTGCTGGTGGGAATGCAGACTGGTGTAGTCATTATAGAAAACAGTATGGAGTTTCCTCAAAAAATTAAATATGGAACTGCCATTTGACCCTGTGATCTCACTTCTAGGAATATCTCCTAAGAAACCTGAAACACCAATCAGAAAGAATGTATGCACCCCTAGTTCAGAGCAGCACAATTTACAATAGCTAAGATCTGGAAACAGCCCAAGTGCCCATCAGTAGATGATGGATAAAAAAGCTATCTTACACTTACACCATGGAATACTATGCAGCAGTAAAAAAGAAGGCTGTTACCCTTTAAGACAGCATGGAGGGACCTGGAGAGTACCATGCTAAGTGAAATAAGGCAGTCAGAGAAAGACAAGTATCACATGATCTCATTCATATTGGAATCTAATGAACAAAATAAACTGTTGAAATAGATCCAGAGATACAGAAGCATGTCAAATCTCAGAGGGATGGCAGGTGAGGGTAGGGGGTTGGGCGAGGTGGGAAGAGATCAACCAAAGAACTTGTATGCATAACCCAAGGACACAGACAACAGGGTGGTGGAGGCCTGGGGCAGGAGGCAGGGGTGTCAATGGGGGGAAAAAGGGGACATATATAATACTTTCAACATAAAAAAAGGGGACATATGTAATAATTTCAACATGAAAAAAGGGGACATATGTAATACTTTCAACATAAAAAAAGGGGACATATGTAATACTTTCAACATAAAAAAAGGGGACATGGAATACTTTCAACATAAAGGTGTGAAGACATGGCTCTGCCACTAATATTTCCATCTCAAACAAATGACTTGCCTCTCCGTTTGTTTTCCCACCTTTTCTTTCCTTATCACAGCCACTGGCTGACTTTTCCTTGAGGACCACGCACGAGATTAGTTAGGCACTAGGGGAGGTCCTTCTGGGCAACCAAAAGTGCGCATTGCATTTCTTTTTGAGGTGTCCCAGGAAAAACCTCCAGAGTACAAAGGTAAAAGCTGCAGAGAGCACTGCATGGGCTCTCTCCGCCCTTACGTTCCCCCTTCATGCGCCAGGTCTCGGGACTGCTGGGAATGTGAGAGGCGCTTAGATGGGAAGTCATCAACCTCAACTTGGCTAACAAACTTAAAGGAGGGGGAGAATTCCCCATGGACATCACCAGCATCACGAAGGGGCACTGTGAATACCCTTGTTCCCATCACTTCTAGAAAGTGATGTACATAGACAAGGCAGGGTCCTTTAATAGACATACTTACACCACTTTGCACTAATATACCACAGGCATCAGTTCTCTTGCTTGAGTCCAGAGGTACTGCACAAATACTGTGGTTGTGCAGAAGGCATCATAAAACATTTCGGTCCAATAATGTACCAATTTGTATGCTAATATCCAAGGATTACGCAGCGTAAGCGGTGGGGCATGTAGTGCACAAGAACAGTTAAAGGACCAAGAAATTAGCGAAAATTAAAGGGTTTATCAAAAGTAAAAATGCCAGCGCTCCTCTCCATGAAAGAAGGGAGAAATTGGAGGGATCTCCATGAGGAGAAAACAGGAACTGTGGGAATGCAGACACTGCTGAGTCGTGCTTTAATATTTAATAGTCCCTTATCTAAGAGTCTATAGCGGGCCCTCGGAAGAGAAAGACGAGCTTGAGGTACCTGCAACTTGGATAAGTGCTCCCCTTCAGCAAGGTGAGCAATGTGCAAATATGCAGGAAGGTGGTGACAGCAGGACCGACCCTCGGGCCAGGGTCCCGAGAGAGGCAACCCGGGTGGGACCCAGGAAGGGCCCAGCTACGAAACCGGAGGAGTGAGTGGCAGAGCGAGCCAACGCTCGCAGGGGACCCCGTCCCAGGTCCACGACTCTGCCCCAGGGCCCAGAACCGTCCCGGCTCGCAGCGTGCACCGCGTGCGTCCCATGCATAGACGAAAGGGAAAAAAGCTGTTCCTTCAGTGTCTCTGAGGGACAAAGATTCCAAAGGCCTCCAGCCGTTCAGTGCGCTCCCGTTTTCAAACGTTGCGGGGACCCCAGGGGCGGCATCATTTCACCGCTGTATTTGGGGGCGGGAACGGGGCAACGGAGCCGGGTACCATACTTACTTTTGGAGCCGGGCGCCATGACGCCCTCTCCTCTGAATCCCGAGAACAATGCAGGGATCCCCCCAGCTCCAGGGGCGCTGCGAACCCGGCTTCCGCTCGTTCAAGATGTCCGCGGATTTGAATTTGGCGCCCAGGGAAGACGTTGACGTAGGCACCTCGGCCGCCATGTTGCCGGCCTCACGCTGGAGGCGGGGCCTATGTGACGTCACAAGTAGGCGCCGTCGCCTCTGCACAATCGCCAGACTGTCCGGAGAGCCGCAGTTTCCCCTGAGCGGCCATGAGCAAGCGGAACCAGGTGTCTTATGTGCGGCCCGCCGAGCCAGCCTTCCTGGCCCGCTTCAAGGAACGGGTCGGCTACAGGGAAGGGCCCACCGTAGAGACCAAGGTGAGCTCGAGCCAGTCGCGGCGCGGAAACGCGGCCCGCCCCGCCACTTCCCGCTTCTGCTTAGTCTTAGAGTCCCGGTGCTGACCGGTCAGTCACTCCTCGCACCCGCGCCCGGCCCTCAGTCTGAGTGGGCCCCGGACCCCGGACCCCACGCTGGTCAAACGACTGCAGCCCCCTATGCCCAGGAACCTCTTTGTCATTTTCAGAGTGCCCTGCTCCGTTCTCGAAAATGACAGCAGGTAAAGCTCCTCGTCCTTGGTAGATGGTTAAGAAAGATCACTTTCCTGTCGCTCCTGTCGCACTCGCTTATTCCAAGACTCAAAGTTAGCACGGTGGATGGTAGTGTCGTCCTGTTTTCCAGATAAACTGAGGCCACTCGGTCAGAACGCCTGATGTCTTAGGCCTGGAGTCTGGAACTTCTTTGGAGGAATGCCTTGGGTATATGCCTATGCTTTGTTATATATAATCTAGCAAAAGCAACATCTGAATAGTTTAGGATCTGAACAGTTTAGGGATGAAATCCGTGGGCATCAACTTTTGAGCCTTCCCAGGCTTCAACCCTACGCGGTTCACACCAAAACCTGCCCTACCTAACAAGGAGAGACCATTATGCTTAGGGGAGATGTGGAGAAATGACTTGGCACTTTGTGTCTAGCACTTGCACTAAAACCACCCCTCAAGTCACTTAGAGCTTAGTAAAAGAGACAGACGGTTCACGTGAAATTACTCAACCCAGTGAGTGTGTGCTAAACGTGGGCATTATGCCAGGCTCTGAAAGGACAAAGAGATGGGATCTCCAGATGCCATATTCTTTAACACCTCTGCCTGCCTCATCTCTGCTTTCAGCGGTCACTGCCTCTGGGAGGCTTTTTGAAGCTCCCCAGATACTCCTCCTCTGTTCTTCACTGTGTCCATTACATCTGTAATAACTCATATCATTTTGCATTTAACTTACTTGATCTCCTGTGTATTTTCACTATCAAATCAAACTCTCTAAGTTAATATCTCACTCTGTTTTTTCCTACCACCTAGCACAGTGCCTCGCATAACATAGTAGGTGACAAGTAACATTGGTTAAATGACTATGCTTGTCATCAGGCAAAGTTTCTTGGAGGAGGGGATATTTAGATTAAATCTTGAGGATGAATAGGTCAGCAGGTAGGGATGGAAGGTACAGCATGGGCAAAAGGGTAGAGATGGTGAGTTATGGAATGTATTTAGAGGTGATTGAGGGACTGCTTGAGGTGAGGCCATATGGACTATTCAATATGCAACAAGGACCCATTTCTGGTTAGAGATAACATTATCGGGAAGTGACTGATCCCTAGGACCAAAAATAGTGATGACAACAAAGAGGATGAGGTTTGGACACGGATTCAGCAATGCAAAAAATGAGACCTAATTTTATTGTTTGCTTGAGATCATCACTAGGACCTCCCCCAGATACTCCTCCTCTGTTCTTCACTGTGTCCATTTCATCTGTAATAACTCATATCATTTTGCACTTCAAGTTAACACCTTTATGATTACAGTTTGAAATGATATCTTAGAACTCTGGAGGGAAAAGCTTTCCAATTAATACCAGTGATTTGGGCTTATTTATGTAATGAGCAGACTTTTCCTTAAAGAGATACCCCATGTTCCTATGTTTGTGAAACCAAATTCATTCTTTATTTGTTTGGCAATATAATCATCATTCTAGTGATCTGTTAACAAAAACAAGTAAAGAGCCGAAACCGGTTTGGCTCAGTGGATAAAGCGTCAGCCTGCGGACTGAAGGGTCCCAGGTTCGGTTCCGGTCAAGGGCATGTACCTTGGTTGTGGGCACATCCCCAGTGGGGGGTGTGCAGGAGGCAGCTGATCGATGTTTCTCTCTCATCGATGTTTCTAACTCTCTATCTCTCTCCCTTCCTCTCTGTAAAAAAATCAGTAAAATATATTTAAAAAAAAAAACAAGAAAAGAGTTCATTTTATAATTGAGTTCTAAATCATCTTATTCAACTTCTTGAGAGTTAATTCAGGAGTGACTTTGAACAGTCCTAAGGGTTGTTGCCACTGTCCCTCAGACGATTTCTCTTGTTTTCCAGCGAGTTGCATAAACAAAACATCAGAATTAATGATTCTCGATCTAATGAACACCAGGAATGATTTCATTTCACTTCCCCATTTTCTTGGCTAACGGTTCTTAACTGCCTACTTGCTTGTAGTCATTTTTTGGAACGTTTCAGAGAAAAATAGGTAAAACTAATGAATCATTAGTGAATGGATATCATTAAAGAGAATGCACTTATCAAGTAATTTCATAATTTAAAAAGCACAAAACATTTTATGTACCTCCATAATTTGACATACTTAGAAAACAGCTGATAGGAGACCTCCTAAACAAGCTGTTGGGAGGAAAGATGAGCAAAGCTGGGAGAAAGAGTACCTTTTACTTGCTGCTTTCTGCGCTTGGAAGTGTTTGCTTATTTTTTGTCACACTTTGAGAAGAGATGGGAATGCAAAGGGTTGATGAGGAGCAGGAGAAGTGGTTTAGCACTGTCCTGAGTAGGCTGGGAACCCTGGCAGTATGTGAAGCAGAGGCCCTGGCACTGGAAACTGCAAGCTGGGGTCCTGCTGACATGGCAACTATCCAACTACATTGGATAGTCACCCCAGGGTAGCTGGTAGCCAGGCCTCTTTCCTACCTGAGAGGTTAGGTTCTTGAGTTGAAAATTTATTGCCAAACACATTTAGTCAATAAAGTTACCCTTCTCATTTTAGCAGTTACAGTTTCTCGTAGAGACAGTGGTTGTATTTGATTTGGGGTCGGGGGCCTACAAGTCATGTTTGTGTTTTCCCCTAGAGAATCCAGCCTCAGCTCCCAGATGAAGATGGTGATCACAGTGACAAAGAAGATGAACAGCCCCAAGTGGTGGTTTTAAAAAAGGGAGACCTGTCAGCTGAAGATGTCATGAAAATTAAAGCAGAAATAAAGGCTGCCAAAGCAGGTAAGTCTGAATGGATTCTGGTTTTTCTAACAATTTAAGGAGCCTGGAGTATGAAGGTATTTTATATAATAGTATGGTATATTTGAAGGAGATAGTCCTGCTTTCAAACTTGAGTTTTAACACTTACAGATATGTAACCTTGAAGACGTTATTTCACCTCAACCTCAGTTATCTCATCAGTGAAATGGGACAATAACTGCCTACCTTATTGGGTTATTATGAGGATTAAGTACAAATTTAAGTAAAAACATTCTGCTTTTTAAAAAAATAGGTGGTTAGGTTCACAAACTAGTCAACAGAGATCTATTTAATTAATACCTGAAGTGTGGTATGCTATGTAGTAAATTTTTCATTATTCATAACTATTTATTACATTGCTTTAGGAGAAAATGATGTAATTCCAAAAAGTCACTTTTCAAAATAGTTAAAAATACAGCCTGATTGTAATCAATTAAGGACTGGCAATATTATAGACTACTTCAGGGAGCGTTTAGTAAGGGACTGCAGGTCTTGTCCCATAGAGCCGAGAGGCAGTGGAGATGACCAGGCTAACTAATTATAGGATTTCCTCAAATACAGCACAGGATTTTCTTGCCATTTGACTCCCCAATAAAGGCAATATAATAAGAGGAAAAGAAACTTCAACTTTGTTTTTACTGCAGATGAAGAGCCAGCTTCAGCTGATGGAAGAATCATGTATCGAAAACCAGTGAAGCGTTCCCCAGATGAAAAATATTCAGGTTTAACAGCAAGCTCAAAAAAGAAAAAGGCAAGTGAAGATGAAATAAATCAGCAGGACTCGGTTAAAAAGAACACACAAAAGCAAGTAAAAAACAGTAGTCTCCTTTCTTTTGACAGTGAAGACGAAAATTAATGAGTATAAACATTTTGGACTTAGTTTTTAAAGCATATGGGATTTTAAAAAATAATCTTTTTTTCCTATTATAAAGATAATACAAGTGCATTCTAGAAAATTTAGAAAATACCAAGAAAAAATTTAGTAAGATAAAAAACTATGTCCATCCATTAATACCCCTTTTGACTTGAAATGCAAACTCTGTAGATGTTAACTAGTATTATTAACACTTTGTTTATTCCCTTGTGGGGTGTATATATATGTATATTATATTTTTTAACAAAAATTATATTGTGATTGTATTGTATCTGTTCTCTAGTTTCTCAGTTGACATTATATTGTATTTTCTAGGTCAGTAATAACTACAGAGGATTTTGTATTAAACAGATCCCCTACTGCCTCTTCGTCTAGCAAAACCCCACTTTGGGTGGGGGAAATGATGTGTATAGTCAAGAATGCTTCCCAGCTCCTGCTAAGGGTTGCTCTGTGACAGTTCTGGCAAGTTATAAGATACAAGTGGGTCTTGTACAAGTAAGGATATAATACAAATGATCTTGATACATATTAGGATCTGATGTATAACATGGTGGTGACTAGTTGGTAAAACTAAAGAGAGACACAAATGGAAGTCTGCTTATTAAAGCTACTAGGTTTTTTGATACAAAAGGACAGATTTGGCAAGCATGAACCTTTGTCCAGTTTTATTGAGAAATAATTGACATATTACTATATAAGTTTAAGGCATACTACATAATGGTTTGATTTACATCTATTGTGAAAAGTATTTGAATATGTTTAAAGCTTTTGAAGCTTACTATCAAGTTGCTTTCTAGAGAGGTTTTTACCATTTTATTCATTTAACATCTACAGGAGCCCACTTGCCTCATCCATAACAGTGCACCTGCATGGGCTAGAACCAGCTTTTTTATTCTTGTCAATTTGATATATTGAAAATGGTGTTTAATAGTTAAATTTGATTGACACTTTCTTTGATTAACAAGGGAGGCTAAATTGTCTTTCATATTTAACAAACCATTTTCTATTTGTCCAATTAACTTTTTGTTCATTTCCCATTAGTACAGTCATGTTTTTCTTACTAATTTGTAAATTATGTAATCTATCAATCCTTTCTGTTATTGTTTCTCAGCCTCTGTATCTGATAAAGAATCACTTGTATTCTTGTTCTTTGTTTTTATTTTTTTACATTTTAAACTTTGTTCCCTCTGGAAGTTATTTTGGTATACTTTTTTTCTTGAATAATTAAACTGTCCTAGAGCCACATGTGTTTCTCTCTTACTTGAAAGACCATCTGAACAAGAGATTTCTCATTTGGGGTAGTAGGAAAAGGAAAGAAGCACAGTAAAGTGAGAGCCTTTCAAGATCATACCTAATAGCCTATTTTCCTCGTTACTGCACGTCAGCCCAAAACTGGGGACTTATCCAGATCCCATCCTTCACAAGCCACAACCATCACGAATTATGAATTTCAGAGCATTCATATCATGAATTTGGTGCCACATCTATCTTTTCCCCATTTTAAGATCTAGTGTAAAGAAGATTCAAGTGATTCGTGTGAGTGGGCTATGGAACCCAATTGTCTCTAAATTGGACAACCTGGGCCTGAAGCCATTCTGTAATACTGTTTTAATGAAGACTCACTTTTTAGAAAGCCAAGTATTTTCCTAATCCATATCATAGCTATATCAACTCTTGTACCAACATCACACTGTTTTAATTACTGTAAATTTTTAATGTCTTAGAGGTTGGAATCTTGATGGCAAGGACTTTACTCATCACTATATCCTCGGTACCCAGAACAATACCTAGCATATTAAGAGGATTACAAATATAGTTTGAATGAGAGTGTTTCCTTAATGTGTTTTGTTTTTTAATACACCAGTGGTTCCTAAATTGTGGATCCTGGACTGTTGGCATCAGCACACCTTGGAAACTTAAAAATGCAGCCAAGCCGAAACCGGTTTGGCTCAGTGGATAGAGCCTCAGCCTGCGGATTGAAAGGTCCCAGGTTCGATTCCGGTCAAGGGCATGTACCTTGGTTGCAGGCACATCCCCAGTAGGAGGTGTGCAGGAGGCAGCTGATCGATGTTTCTCTCTCATTGATGTTTCTAACTCTCTATCCCTCTCCCTTCCTCTCTGTAAAAAGTCAATAAAATATATTTAAAAAATTGGTTTAAAAAAAAAAAGCAGCCAAAACCGGTTTGGCTCAATGGACAGAGCGTCAGCCTGCGGACTGAAAGGTCCCAGGTTCTATTCCGGTCAAAGGCATGTCCCTTCCTCTCTGTAAAAAATCAATAAAATATATATTTTTAAAAAAATGCAAATCCTCAGGCATCGCCTAGTGCAGTGGTCGGCAAACTGTGGCTCGCGAGCCACAGTTTGCCACTCTGTTGACTAATGAGTTTGCCAACCACTGGCCTAGTGAATCTGAAACTTTAGGGGTATGACCCAGAATTCTCTGTAACAAGCCTGCCAGGTGTTTCTGATGCTCAGTCAAATTTGAGAAATACTGATAAAGCCTATTATATTAGAACTACAATAAGTGAAATTAAAAGTTGAAACAAATAGTATGAGAGACTGTTAAAAAGGTCTTAAATCTTGACATTTATCCTATTGGTGAAGTCTTTACCATAGATGATATTTCTAACAATATAGTGGTTAGAGTTAACAGCCAGGAAGTACACCTTGCGATGAAAGGCCAAGATACAGTGGCCTGTGAGAGCTGCTGAGCAGCCTTAAGAAAATTGCTTCACCTTCTGTAAACTGCTTTCTAAGAACAGTGGGTTCTGTTAACTGCAGGATCTGTTTTGCTGAGAAAAAGGTGTGTTTGGGGCCAGAGAAGAGAGCCTAATCTTCCTTGTGACCTGTCCCCATTGCTCCTCATGAATGGGCTTATGACTAGGGCTAGACAAGTAGGCCAATAATGTGATTCCAGAGTGGAGACAGAGAAGAGAAGCCTAGAATTATCTTGTGTGCAAAAGTAAGATGGTGCCCTGGCCGGTGTTGCTCAGTGGATAGAGCGTCTGCCTGTGGACTGAAGGGTCCCGGGTTCAATTCGGACCAAGGGCACATGCCCGGGTTGTGGGCTCGATTCCCAGTAGGGGGCGTGCAGGAGGCAGCTGATCAATGATTCTCTCTCGTTGTTTCTATCTCATTCTCCCTTCCTCTCTGAAATCAATAAATATATATATTTTTAAAAGATGGCGCTCAAAGAATAATGGGTACATGTCAGAAGGACATAAGTGGAGGAGAAGGGATAGGTCTTTCTGGTAGGACATTAATCACCAATGGCCAGATCTGGAACTATCTAAAACAGAAAATAAATGATAGTAGATTGCAACTCAGAATAAAAATTCTATGGCTATAAATAAACTTAAATAAGTGAAAAGAAGGGATGGAAATAAAAAATCACCATTTGGCCAGTCCCACAGTAATAAGTTGCAGTGGGCTGGATGGCAGCCTCCAAAGAGATAGGTCCTACTCCCTGGAACCTGTAGATGTTATCTTCTATGTGATTAAGTCTCTCAAGATTGGATTATCTAGAGGGAGTTAGCTAAGGCAATGTGAAGACAGAGGCAGAGACTGGAATGATGTAGCTACAAGCCAAAGAATGCCAGCAATCACAGGAAGCTGGAAGAAGGGACAGCCTCTCCTAAAGTCTTCATTCAGAGGGAGTACAACCCTGCCAACACCTTGATTTCACCTCAAGGAGCTAATTTCAAAATTTCTGGCTTCTAAGACCTCAAAATGCATTTCTGTTCTTTTTAATTGATTTTTTACATAGAGGAAGGGAGGGGGATAGAGTTAGAAACATCGATCAGCTGCCTCCTGCACACCTCCCATTGGGGATGTGCCCGCTACCAAGGCACACGCCCTTGACCGGAATCGAACCTGGTACCCTTCAGTCTGCAGGCCAATGCTCATTCCACTGAGTCAAATCAGTCAAGGCTGCATTTCTGTTCTAAGCCACCAAGCTTGTGATAATTTTTGCAACAGCCATAGGAAACTAATACATAAGAGATTGGATAAATTGATCAAATGTCAAAATTAGTGGCCAAAAATACTGAAAAGCAGAATATTTACAGTCTCAAATTATCTCTCCTCAATATGCTTATTAATTACAAAAGGAAGCTTAGGAGAAACCAGAGAGCTCCCACCTTATCTGAATGATCAAAGGTGCCATTACCAGTAATCAGTCACACTGGCATCACGACCTGATCTAATGCACAGAGAAGAGCACATCACTTCCAAAGGCCAAGATCTTTCTAGGACCTTCAAGGATGGGGCTCATCAAGGGCAACCCGTGTTCACTACTGAAGAGGCCAAAATCCTAGGATGTGGCAACAGCGCAGGCATGTCAGGAATGTTCATAAGAAAAAATACACTATGAGAACCTCAAAAAAACTAATAATGCTGAACTTTGCTTGTTTTTAATAGCCACATTTATAAACTTTTCGAACGTCTATAATTAAGAACCAATTAATGGCAGTTTCTTATTATATACAGCCCATTTTATTCTCAAGACAACCCTAGCAAGTATCTTCATTATTCTTTGAGTAGATGGGTGGGGAAAACTGAGGCTCAGAGAGGATAAGGTCATACTGGTACAAACAGAAAGTGGCAGAGAAGGCATCAAACTGAAGGCTATCTGGTACTGAGTCTACTGTCATAACTTTTAAGACACTGCCTCTTGCTCAACATACAAAACATTCATCCCAGCTCCTAAAAATTTAGGGAAAAATGGAGTTTTCACACAAGTCTTCCCACACTGGTTATATCCAAGTTTTATTTTCCAGTATGACGCTTCTGATGAACAAGAGCTGAACTGTGTCTAAAGGATTTCCTACCTTCAATGCATTCATAAGGCTTTTCTCCAGTATGAATTCTGTAATGTTCACTAAGGTGTGCTTACTTGCGGAAAGGTTTTTCACACTAATAGTTTCATGTTCAACAAGGGAAGAGTTCTGAGTAAAGGCTTTACCACATTTATTACAAGTGTAGGGCTTCTCTCCTGAACGAATTATCTGATGTTGCTTAATGCATGAATTTTGATTAAAGGTTTCCCCACATTCATTACACTTACAAGGTTTATTTCCAGAATGACTTCACTGATGACGAGTAAGGTATATTCTCTGACTGAAGGCTTTACCACATTCCTTACATTTATATGGTTTGCCTATGGTATGAATCCGCAGGTGTTTAATAAGGGATGGGCTCTGACAAAAGGCTTGGCCACATTCATTGCATTTATAGACTTCCAGATTTAGGAGATAATGTCAACAGGATACAGTGGTTGATTGGATCTGAAGAATCGGGGAGAGGAAAGATTGAGGAAAACGGCAATTCCTAGGTTTGGGGCCAATCTGGAGTGACTGTGAACATAGTGGGCTGGCAACTGAGAGAAAAATAGGAACAAATATTTGAAAGTATAAGAATATGGAATATGGGTAGTAGAAAGCTGGTGAGTTTCTTTCCTTCATTTTCCCCCAGGAAGTGAAAATGGAATCCTCTCTAATCCTGAGAATTAAAAACAAGAGTTGTGCCCATTCCATTTTAGGAAGTGTTTCTAAAAGAATTTAAGACATCTTTCACCCTTGTTTTACCATTTCTTCCTCAAGAAAACTCTCCTTTTCCTCTCTAATCTCCACTCAGGACTCCAAAAATAGGACTGTATAAATATTATGCTAAATACCTATATAATCAAGAATTTCCTAAATTTTCTGATGGGCAGAGATTGATTAAAATACATTAAACTGCCGTAGCTGGTTTGGCTCTGCGGATAGAGTGTTGGCCTGTGGTGTGAGGGGTCCCGGGTTTGATTCCAGTCAAGGGCATATGCTGGGGTTGCAGGCTCAATTCCCAGTAGGGGGCATGCAGGAGGCAGCCAATCAATGATTCTCTCATCACTGATGTTTCTCCCTCCCTCTCCCTTCGCTTCCTCTCTGAAATCAACAGAAATATTTAAAAAAACAAAAACATTAATCTAACAAAATACTAGTACTTATTAAACATTTACTATGTGCCAGCAATAAATTCTACAGTGTTAGTTTTCATTTGCAACATATAAATATGACATTTGCTTTCTATCAACTATACATATTTTTAATGAGCATAGGGTTATTTTGCCCATAAGGTATTAATTTATTCAATTATAAAAAATTGCCCTGTGCCAGGTTTTGAGAACATTTCTTCACAGCTGGAGAGAGAAGTGTATGTCATATCTCTTCCACATTCCCATTAATGGTAACTAATGGCTCAAACTAATGCTTACAAGGCAGTTGTTCCTGAAAAAAGTCAATGCTGAGTTCCAGAATCAACTTACTTTCATTGTTTTTAATAGCCACATTTTAGAAACGGCATTAAGCTATAGATTTAAAAATGATTTCCTGTCAAAGGCCATCCTCACTTCATCTTCCAGAGCTGAATTTCTGGGTAGCAGTTAAGAACACGAAAAGGGGGTTGGGAGGGGGGAAACAGTCCTAATATGTGGTGACAAGAGATTTGACTTTGGGTAGTGAACACATGGTGCAGTATACAGATCTTATAACACAGAAACCCAAACCTGAAACCTGTATGCTCATGTTGACCAATGTCACACCAATAAATTTAATTAATAAAGAACCTGAAAGGGACTGAGGAATGAGAGAAAAACATGCTCTATCTCTCAGAATAAAATACCATCAGAGAGTGGTAACCTGTGATATCTTTATTTTCAGGAATTTGAAAGAGGTCATCAACCTCTCTAGATTTTCCCAATGTAGCTCATGAAAAATATTTCCCTAGATACTCCTATCCAGGACAAGATATGCCCAATAAAATTAGAAACACCTGAGATCTAACAAATCTGTATTATACCACCAGTGGCATAATTACATGAAACCTAGCCCTCTCAACTAGTGAGCAACACTCTCATTAGGTCTGGTGCAGCATCCTGCAACTCCAGACAATCTAAAAAGCTGTCTTCCTTCTTCACTAATGCTTTCTCCTTAAAGGCAAACAAACTGAGTCCCACTCGGTTTGGACACTGTTAATCTTAGTGGGTTCCTTTCCACGATTCCCTGTGAACCAGTAACCCAGCCAAATTTGCAAGCTCAGGAGAAAGGTGTACACCTCTGTCTAGGGCAGTGGTGTACTGATGGCTTGCTCAAGCACAGGCAGTTTTCCTGCCCTGTGGTTTCTTATGATCACCAGCCAAGCACAGGCTATTTCCATCCTGGATAAGCCACTGTTCCTCTGGAACAGAGGTTGGGCCTTCCTCCCCATGGCCTTCTCAGCAAATATGACTCCCTTCCCAGGAACTGGCATCATTCAAGAAAAGTTTCTCTTGACCTATTTCAGGAAAGATCTCCCTCATTCTGATAAAAGCCTTCTTTACCAACGTATATGTTGAGATCACCCCAGTTCTTAGGGAGTATCTCCTTATTGGTAAATGAATATGGATCATCTTTCACTTGTTTCTGTCTCCCCTTTATGGGACCATTTCCAAAGGTTGAGCAGCTTTCCCCACAGTAACATGGTTACAGCTGCCTCAGAAATCTGGAGGCTACGTAGCACTACAACAAAATGCTGCCACTTTCAAAATGACTGTTTGGAAAAGCATCTAAGCCAACTGGTGAGTGAACATACATGACAATTTGGGAATAGGTGAGTGTAGTAAGGGAAAGACAAACACTAACTTAACAAATGGCACCTCAGGGTATGAGAGTCACATGAGAAGAGAGGAATGGCAAGCAGCAAGGATTTATCTCGAAAGCAGGAACTTCCTTTCTACCCTGTATGCCCAGAGGCCCACCTGGAGTAGGTTTGCATTCTCCAAGTCCTCACTTATATTTCTGGAAATACTCTTATGAGGGCAGTATTTAAGACTATTTCATCCTTCCTTCCAGGAACTATACCTGCCCCTACTCCTCAGCCAGATTCCTAGCCACTATTTCTTGAGAAACTCCCATTACCTAATGCGAGGTTCATTCACCACTGTGAAGTTTCTGATGTCTGAAAAGTACTGAACTATGTCTGAAGAATTTTCCACATTTAATGCATTCATAAGGCTTCTCACCAGTGTGAATCCTGTAATGTTCACTAAGGTGTGCATACTTGCGGAAGGTTTTCTCACACTCGCTACATTTAAAGAGCTTCTCACCAGTGTGAGTTCTATGATGTTCAGTAAGAGATGAGCTATGAGCAAAGGCTTTCCCACATTCTTTACATTTATAGGGCTTCTCTCCAGTGTGAATTCTCATATGCTGTGTGAGGCAGGTATTCTGATTGAACCCTTTCCCACATTCGTTGCATTTATAAGGTTTTTCTCCAGTGTGACTTCTCTGATGCCGAATAAGACAAATGCTCTGAATGAAAGCTTTACCACATTCACTGCATTTGTAGGGCCTCTCCCCTGTGTGAATTCTCTGGTGTTTAGTGAGTGGGGTACTCTGAGTAAAAGCTTTGCCACATTCTTTACATTTATAAGGTTTCTCTCCAGTATGAATTCGCAGGTGTTTAATAAGGGATGGACTCTGACAGAAAGCTTTTCCACATTCCTTACATTTGTAAGGTTTCTCTCCAGTATGAATTCTCTGATGCTGAGAAAGGTTTGCCTTTGTTTGAAAAGTTTTCCCACACTCATCACATTTGTGGGGTTTTTCCCCCGTGTGAATTCTCTGATGTTGTGTAAGATTTGAGTTTTTACGAAAAGAAGAGCCACATTCATTGCATGAGTAAGGTTTCTCACCCGTGTGGATTCTCTGATGATGAATGAGATGAGTGTTCTGATTGAATGCCTTCCCACAACTATTACATTTATAAGGTTTCTCTCCAGTGTGAATTCTCTGATGTTCAGTGAGATGTGAATGGTTGCGGAAGGAATTCCCACATTCATTACATTTATAAGGTTTCTCTCCAGTGTGGATTCTTTGATGCTGAGTAAGAAATGATCGACAACGAAATGTTTTCCCACATTGCTCACATCTGTATGGTTTCACTCCAGTGTGAATTCTTTGATGCTGGACAAGGAATGAAGTACAACTAAAGGCTTTCCCACATTCCTCACATACATAGGGTCTCTCTCCAGTATGCGATCTCTGATGCTGAGTAAGGGATGAGCTCTGAGTAAATGTTTTTCCACACTCGTTACATTTCCAAGACTTTTTCCGAGTGGAGAGGGTTGAGCATTTACTTTGGTTTGAAATCTCATTGGAGTGTATGCTACTTGTCTCCCACTGATGTAGACTTTCTTCTGTAGAAACCCTGAGATGAGTAACAAGGCTTGAGGTCAAAAGCAACCTCTTCTCAAAATTATATTCTTGGCTCATCATTTTAGGAAGTGCTTCCTCTTGGATGCAAGTTATTCTCCAAAACCTCCTTCCTGGAAAAAGCATGACCTGGGTACCTCTTCAGAAGAGTTTTCCTTCATGCTCTCACATGCATATTTTTCTTCAAATGTAGAATCCCGGGATTCATCCTCTTGGAGTCCGTTTCCTATTGTCCCTGGTGACTCAATTTCAGAGACTTCCTGCTCTGGAGCATACTTGTTCACCCAACCTGAAAAAAACCATCAGAATCAATCTCTCTTATATATGCCTAAGTGAAGGCCCTTGAAGTTCTGGGACCTAACTTTGCAGGTCTCAGTAAAAAGCAAGTGGGACAAGTAATTCAAAGTTGCAAGTGGTAGAAGAGATTTATATCAGGATAAAGTGATCACCATTAATTAGGAATTCCATGGAAAGGGCAGCTACAGACACCCAGAGAGTTTTAGAAGCAGAGACAATGGAGATAAGGGGAAAACAACAACAAGCTAATGATTAGGGCAAGACAAGAAACATGGATGTTTTATATTTAAAGAATGGAGGATAGCGGGAGAATGTAAAATGGCAAATCCTGGAAATGAAAGAGGTAAAATTAGTACAGGGGAAAAGTTGTCCCCACTTCTGCCCCCAACAACCATAAAGAGATGGTAGTTTTATCGCCTGAGCTTCATTCAGTTTCTCTTGTAAAATTTCCAAAGCCCTGCTGCTTCTCCCACTGGTTGTACCTTGCTAACTCACCTGGACAAATCTCTCTTCCAATCTCTCTCTCTTCCACTCCTTGCATATTCAACATCCACAAATCTTTTCCTTGCTTTAATTATAAGACACTTCAAGGTTGGAAAACTGGCAGCCCTGCTCACAGGGGAAACAGGTGGAGATGGGATATCACTGTCCCAGGAAACAAAAATGAGAAAGAGATGTTGCCTAGGGAGACTATCTAATGACTCACACAAAACTTGTCAGGTAAGCAATGTGACTGCATCAGCAAAAATCAGGATTGGCTTATAGCATTCTAGGTTCACAAACTCCATTTGTCAATTCTCCAAGAAGTGAAAGCTAGACAGAATGATATTATAACAAACACTCAAGTGATTGATGAATAATTAAGAATATTACTTATACAAATAAATACGAAGTGGATAGGAATATTCAAGTTAATATGTATCTGCTGCCCATTACACAATAATTTATATGAAAAGTCAATTAATAAAATAGGAAGTTGTATGGGTGTCACAACAAGGCTAATGCATTAGTCTGATCCAGCCCTGCCAGGGTAGCTCAGCAATTGAACATTGACCTTTGAACCAGGAGGTCATAGTTCAATTCCTGGTCAGGGCAATCTCTCCCTCTCCCTTCCTTTCTGAAATGAATAAAAAATATATATTTTTAAAAGGCTTCAGTTTAAATAAAACACTTTGTAATTTTTTACTTATAAAAGAGTTGGAAAAAAAATAGTAGTTTCTGGAAAAAAAAATAGTTTCTGGTGTTTGGAATGTCAAAATTCCAAAAGCTTATCCAAAAATATCTCTTCATATAACCTTGACATGAGAAGTAGAATTGGCAGTATTTCAAGGAAAACAGAGACTTTTTTTTTTTAAACCACAATTGAGAGCTCAGAAGCATGAAAAAATAGACTGTGCCTGGTTAAGTACGTAATCAGGTTGGTCCTGTGGACATCTCAGGACTGCAAGCAAGATACATGTCCTTGACCAGAATCGAACCTGAGACCCTTCAGTCTATGAGCTAACGCTCTATCCACTGAGCCAAACCAGCAAGGTTAAAGAATCAATTTTTATTTTAAAATGAAATTTTTTAAAATATTTTTTTATTGATTTCAGAGAGGAAGGGAGAGGGAGAGAGAGAAACATCAATGACGAGAGAGAGAATCATTGATTGGCTGCCTCCTGCACGCCCCCGCACTGGGGATGGAGCCTATAGCCCAGGCATGTGCCCTTGACCCAGAATCTAACCTGGGAACCTTGAGTTTGCAGGCCGACACTCTATCCACTGAGCCAAACCGGCCAGGGCTAAATTGAAATGTTTTTAACGCTAAAACTGAAGTCTAGTAAAGGTGCAGGGGAAGGAAGTTTCTCACACATCACCAGTGGGAATGTAAACTGGTACCATCTTCCTAGAGGAAATCTGGCAATATGTATCAGATCTTAAAGTTGTAGATTCATTTGCAGTTGTGACACAGTGATAACCATTTTGTGGGTATATGAACTAAGATGAGAATACTCATTATGTGTATACAATACCTGCCGTGTATCTTAGAAGATGCTCAAAGTCATGGGTATATGTAATAAAAATGCCTATATTTTTTGACTCACTAATTCCACTATTAGAACATTCTCATAGAGAAGTAACTTTCCAGAGAGGAAAATAACTGAACCCTTTCATTAACTGCTAAAAAGAAGAAAAAAAATCCCTGCAATGTTGTAGGAGACACAATTTTCTATTGATGACACACTGAGGCTTAGCAAATTATAGTACTTCCACTTGGTAGAAAATATATAGACATTAAGATTAAAATAAAAATATGTAACCAATTGGAAAAATACTTATGGGAAAATGCAGGATATTAAAATTTCAAGTATAACATAACATCCTATATGTTAAAATATACATATGACTAAGACCAAGAAGGAAAATTAATCTTCAATCACTATAGTGATATAGTGAGTTATGATTTTTCCCTCTAGTTCCCAAATTCCTTCTATTATCTACATTTTGCCTTATTTTTTAAAAACTTAAGTCTCTAACACTATGTATCACTGTTAACTATGATCATCTCTGAGGAATAAGATTATGGTAAAATTTTGCTTTAAGGCCTTTTTGCAATACTTGAAAGTATTCCTACAAAAATAAACAACTCTTCTAATGAGAAGAAAAGTGAAAAATAGAGGAGCACCTAGATTTATGTACAACAATCATCCTCTTACTATAATTATAAAAAAAAAAAAACAGACAAAAAACACAAGTCATATCAATATGACATATTTTCAAACTATTAAAAATCATGTTTTCAAAGGCTATTCATGAGAAAATACAATATATTAGAATAGGATACAAACAGTAAAACAAAAAATATGCACACATATACCAACATTAGTAAGCATTCAATAAACAGAAACTATTATTAATACACAGACATTTACAAAACACACACAAAGGACAGAAGAAAACCTGTCAAATGATAACACACTCTAGGACATTTAATAGCTTACTTTACTTTGTCCTTTAAACTCTCATATATTTCACTTTCCCTAAAATAAACATGCATTACTTGTATAGTCAGAGAAATCATTCTTTTGAAAATGACAGATCTCACCATAAAACAAAAACAAAAGGTAGATCCAATGGATATGGTATTGGCCTCCCATTCAGAGTAAGATTAAAGTGGATTGGATTAGGAGTCACGAAACTTTGCTCTATCATAGCCCATGTAACTGGGCCTACACAATAGGCTATTTAACTGAAAAAAGTGACAAATTAGGTAATACACATGAGTCCTTCTAGGTCTAACATTCTGTAAATCCTAAATGACTTAATTAATGTAAAACATTTATGGCAATCTGCCACAATGTAAGCACTCAACAGGAGTTAAGAGCTATTATGTTTGATCCTATCTATGGCCTAAGGAGAAGACAGCTTGGAGACAATACTCCCGACTGTGAATCATCATAGCTGTCAGCAGTTTGTTTCTGTCAAACTTCCAACTTTTTTTGTAAAGGGCTATAAAGTACATATTTTAGTCTTCCTGGGCTAAACAGGTTATATGGCCTCTCTGTCACCATTCAACTTTGCCTTTACATTCTGAAAAATGAACTAGAAATATGGAAACAAATGAACTTAGCTGTTTTAATAAATCATTTTTAGTCCTGGCCGGTGTGACTCAGTGGCTAGAGCGTTGGCCTGTGCACCATCAAGGGTATGTATTGTGGTTGCAGGTTTGATCCTCAGCCCCAGTTATGGGAGGCAACCAATGAATGTCTCTCTCTGGTGAGGATTTAAATTTTTTTTTTTTAATTTTAATTTAATTTTTATTTTTTTACAAAAACATGGACCACAGATTACTTACTCCCTGGTGAGTAAATTTCCCAGAAAGGAATGTTCAGGTGTTTCCACAAATGCCTAGTGTGGAATAATCTGAGTGTTGGTGATTTTAAGATGCTAAATGGCTCTGATTGAATCCAGACTTGGGGTTAGATGGGTATTATACTGAAAGGTAAAAGGAAAGAAGCTTTAAATAGTTTCATCCTGGTAAAGGTAATTGGGAATCTACATGACTATAGAAACACAGCAGGACTCTTAGAGGCAATACTGGAGAGGACTCTGTTGGCATTCATGGAGTGATACCTTGACTTCACGACTTTTGAAGACTTTGTTGGGTGTGCTCTGCCTTTTCTGCTGCAGGCACAGAGAATCCAAGTCAGATATCATGTCACTGAGTCTAAGACACCTCTGTTACTAAGAAAATGAAAAATCACTACCAACTCAACTATGGTATAAATACAGATGGTAAAAAAAAAAAAGTACAGATGGTGAGGCTCATTCTGATATTAGAAATATTAAAATGTGGGGGAATAAAATAATTGGGAGTGGGCTTCACCCTCTACCTTGTAAGCTTTCTCCCCACTGCCACCTCTTCATGCCCTCAATAATTAGCTCAAGTGTTCTGGGCAAGCCAGGCGGCTTTTTTCAAGAATTAGAAACCACAATTCGTTCAGTAAGATCACAATTACATGTACGCTTCTCTGAAGCCCTTCTTGAGTTTGTCAGTTGGCCAAAGTAACATTCACCAAGGCTGCAGCTGCACAATGGATCTATCTCTGCTGCAGCTCTCGGTCACTTACTAGCAAGTTATCTATTCTCTGTATCTCAATCTCCTCTTTCAAAACTACAGATAATAAATTGTTGAAAAGGTTAAATAAATTAGCACAAGTGTCACAAAAATCTGCGCGCGCTCACACACACACACACACACACACACACACACACACCATCTTCCAGCACTAGACTGCAAGTATCTTCTCTCATTTGGCAGGCTCCAACGTCACTCATTCCGTGACCCCGCCCCTGAATTCTGCGTAACATTTGGCAACAAACAGTAAAATTTTGATGGAAGACATTGACGTTTGCATACGTGCTGTAACATACAATCTGTCAACTGAGCCTTGCAAAGAAAGGAAGGCAAGGATTACTAGACAGTCTAACTTTAGAGATCAACAAACAGCCTCTGTATCCCCATGAATTACATAACCAAGGTCTCGGCACTCTCCACCGCGTGGGCTTTAGCAGTATTTGCCGTCTCCTATTCGACGGTCCCTACAAAGTTTCTGAGCTGCAGGACTGACTGGGGGGAGTAGGTGGTATCCAGACGCAGACCCGGGGTTTCGTTTCCGATCATTTATCTATCACTCAATCGTGCGTTCATTCACTCCATCTTCTCAAGCTCCTCCTCTGGGCTGGGGCTGGGGCCGGGGCCCCGTGAGAACAACGCTGAGGCCGCCGGGAGTTGGGGCCGCACGCGCAGGCAGCAATCCCTGGAGAACGAGGCTGGCGCACGCTTCCGCTATTACCCTCCAGCCCACCGCCCCGCTGTCCCCCATCCCTGGGGCCCCGCCCGCTCACCGGGATCCCGGAGCGCCCCTCGGGGCGGTTACTGAGGTCCCAGCGATGCCAGCAATCCCCGGGAGCAGAGAAAAGTGCTTCGGCCGGAAGAGCAGTGGCGCGGCAGGAAGTGCGTCACCAGCGACACCCCTCCCCCTCGCGCATCTCTAGGCTGCTTCTCTAGGAAGCAGGAGGAGCATCTCGACAGGAGCCTTAAAGACGGGAATTCGGACCTGGTTTCCCTCCAAACCCTTCCGCGTCCTGCTATCCCATTAAATACTAGGTCGTCCTGGAACACAGGGACCACCTCGCCCCTCAGAAAACTGTAGCTGGGGGCGTGAGGGCTGGAAAGGGTGCTGGTAGGAGTCAGCACGGACCGTCTCTGTAAGGGACTAGTAGATCCACCTGCTAAAAGCCCCTGACGAAGAACCTCGAATGATCCACTTTTTCGTTAGAATAATGGGCACGTTTCCCAATCCAGGCCCCCACACGCCGAAGTGTTTCCTGAAGGGGCAGCAAACACTGTTCACCATCCCACCCCAGCCCCTGGCAGCCACTCCAGCCCCCACCGCTGTTGGGTTCGGGGACCATCCAACTGCTCCTGCCTCAAGTCCAGACGCTGCCACTCTTACCTCCTGAGACATCCCCTCTCAGCTGCTTCTGGCCCCAGGGTAACAGAACCATCTGGCTCCTCCCTCAGCACAGTGGCTCCTTGGACTCTATCCTACACAGATTCCACCTTGGTTGACCCAAGTTATGGCTTCACATCTTCCCTCGCTGACCCGTTCCTATCCCCTAACTAGCCAAGGCCTCTGCTTATCACTCTCGAAGTTTTGGGTGAATATGTAACTCTCCCAGCAGTGGTGACAGGAATTCAGCCCAGCTCCAGGGGAAGGACTGTGCTAGACTGAGGCCTTTGCTGGCTCCAGTCTGCCCAGTTCAGGGCCCACCACCACCAGAGGACAAAAAGGAATGGCTGCTCACAGATTCTTCCATCCACAACCATGACAGAAACTGTACCCCCTAACAACTGTGAGAGTAAAAATGTTTTTCCAGTCAACTATGGTAGCCTTTTAATGGTTACAAAGACATTTCAAATCCACTTCATCCCAACCCGAGTGGAAGTCGGGGAAGGGAGAACTGATGTTCAAAAGGGTTAGGGATTTGTCCTGGGCTGTTGGTGAGGGAGCGACAGGGCCAGCGTAGAATGCTTCTTCCCCACCACGAGGTGTGAGAGACTAATCTTGTCCCGAAACTTGGCCTGGTTTATGTACCACCCACCCAATGCCAGATTAAATCAGCTGGGCAGAACCAGAGGGTCTCAGGGTCTTGGAAGCCACCCAAGCATGGTCTGATCCCTTCCTTTCAAGCCCTTCTGCTCCATACACACACACCCTGCTTCCTTTCCCTGCCTGCCACCCCCTGCCATGTCTCCACTCTTCCCCTTCCCCATTGCCTATATTTCCCTTGCAGACCCTGGCCTCAGGCCGAACACTCCCATCACTCCCCATCCTTGTTGCACCCTCCTTCCCCTCACTGACCTCAGGCTACAGCCTCTCCCTTGCTTTCCCTCCCAAACCTTGACTACAGCATCATCCTCCCTACCCATCTCCACCCCCTTGCCCCTCAGGATCTTCTCTCTTCTTCCACCCGCTGCCCTCTCCCCTGCCATCCCAATCCCCACCCCACCCCGAGCTCACCAAATGAGGATGGACTTAGTGAATCTGCCAGGGCCCTGGCTGCAGGCTGTTGCTGGGCAGCTCTAGGGAGGTGTCTTCATCTTGGTGATGCTCCACCTGAGTTCCTCCCACCGAACCAAGGAGAAAAGAGGTGGAGGTGGGGCCAAGACCCAAATAGGTCCTTACTCCAAAATGGACCGATCTCAAAGCAGACTGGTCAAAGGATTATGCATGGGAGCTGGTATTGTCTTGAAGAGAGGAAGTCTTTGACCTTAAATTGTAAATATCATTTGGATATTTATAGCTTATTAAGGTAAAAGGACTAACTATAAACTGGGGAAAATATTTGCAACACATATGGCAGATAAAAGAGTAGTTTCTTTACTATAGTTTGTAGAAATCAATTCTTAAACAGAAAACCCAACAGAAACTGTTAAAGAACATGAACAAGCAATTCAAATTAAAGGAAATATACATGGCTTTTAAGCATGAGACACGATAGCCAGTTTCACTCATAAATGAACATAAAGCATGAGAGCATTTTTCATTTATCAGATCAGAAGACAAAACAATAGTTTTACAGAGGATTCAGGGAAATGGGCATTTTCATACACATACTGGGAACCACAGTTGCAATTTCTGTTAGAATATCAAATGCCCTTATCCTTTATCAATTTATCCTGCAAAGTGGCACACATACCAAAGGAGAGTGTGCCAGGGTATTCAGCATAGTGTTGTTATGATAGGAAAAGACAGGAAAGAAACTACATGTCCACCAACAGGGCACTCGCTACACAAATCACAGCACATCCACACAATGGAAGGTCACACAGCAGTGAAAACAAGAATGAGGTAGATCTTACAGGCCAGTGGTCGGCAAACTCATTAGTCAACAGAGACAAATATCAACAATACAACGACTGAAATTTCTTTTGAGAGCCGAAAACTGACTTCTGCGCATGGGCCACGAAGTTTCAATCGTACGTGCGCGCCCGCACGTGGTGTTTTGTGGAAGAGCCACACTCAAGGAGCCAAAGAGCCGCATGTAGCTCGCAAGCCGCAGTTTGCCGACCACTGTTATAGGCTAATATAGAACCATCTCCAAGACATGTGAAAAAGCAAGGTATAGACAATGTGCATCATAAACTCCTGTGTATGTGTGTGTGGGGGGGGGGGGTTGTTATACAGAATATTGCAAATGCATGAACTATCTCTGGAAGGACCATCAATTTTATTTTATTTTTTTACTGAAGTTATCTCTGGGTACTCTGGGCTGGGAGACTTACTCTTCACTGTTTGCTTTTGCACCACAACTTTAGATAAGGAGAGGGGTCCCTGGAGATACACTGAGGAAGTAACTTGGGAGAAAGGGGCTTTGGCTTCAGAGTTGTTCTAATCCTGACCGTGACTCCTGGCTTTGTAAACGGGATAAGAGAACTTCCCTCCTGAGGTGAGATAAGTCATATGGCATTTAGCATGGTGCCTAGCACACGGGAACCCCTCAACTAATGGGGTCGTTACCACCTTCCTATTGGCTTGCTAGGGTTGGGTTGCCTCCCTCCAGTCTCCTCCTGACATCGTAGTTCTGTTGGCCACTGTGAACACACAGGGTGGCCTCACTGAGGCCCAAGGAAGCCAGGGACAGTCAGGTCTGGGCAAGGCCCCATTTGTCACAGGTCACATCTCACCAGGATGTGGAGGCCTGGATTTCTGGCTTGGGAATTTTGCTTCTTGCCCCTAAGGCCTACTCATTCCATCTGTCCTTCCTCTGACCCCCTGCCCCTGACCGAGTCAGAATCCCATGGTCTCTTTTCCACTCTGACAAAAGCTGTCTGTGTGGTCTCCAGGATTTCCTTCACCAGCCTAGCCTCCACACTCCGCTGCTGCTGACATATTCCACACTCCACAGGAACGTCTCACCACTCTGCACAAGCCATGATCTTTCCCCTTTATGAATCCCCCCTCTCCTGATCGTAAAAGATTCAGGCTCATTGTAAAAATGTGGACAATACAGGGAAACGTAAACACTGTTAATACCCAATGTACTTGTTTCCTTCAGGTCTTTGCTATGCATGTACCATTCAGAAAACTGGGTTCTCAGCCCGGGCCAAGCAGCTCAGCTGGCTGGAGCATTGTCCCAGTACACCAAGGCTACGGGTTCAACCCCGTTAGGGCAAATACAAGAAATAGCCCATGAATACATAAATAAGTGAACAACAACTTGATGTTTTGCTCTCTCTCCCTCTCTAAATTCAATAAATAAAAATTTTAAGAAACTGGGCTCTCTTTTGATTTAATTTTGTACTTTTGCATGATTTAAATATTCTTTAAATTATTATTTTTAGTGGTTGCATAACATTCCATCATACAATATTTTAACCACTCTTCTCTTATTGGTCACTCTGGTTGTTTTCAATGTAAAATAATAATTGACAAATATATAAATCATTGTCAAAATATTCACTTTCAGGATGGCTTTCTGAAAGTGGTACTACTATATCAAAGCATAGCAACATTCTTTTTAAAATGGTTGAGCTTCCCCTAAAATGATAATGGGTTAAAATGGTTCAAAATAGTACGAATAACGATGATGGGATAAGATAAGCAAATTTCTAGAAGAGAGAAAATGGGTAGGTGATCACTGAGAAAGCTGGGTGGAGGGAATACCAGCTTGGAACACTTGCTGAGGGCAATACAACTGAAGGAGGTAACTGATCTGCACCACCAACCCCCAGAGACTTAGGACTTGGAAACCCCAAGTACAATGAAGGGTGGGAGAGACAGTGGGGCTACGACTAAGTCTGTAACTAAGCCAGATTCCTTTCCCTCCCACTCCTAGAGAAGCACTTACAGCATCCAATCTCCAGACAAAAACGTCAGAGGATTTTTTGCTACAGAAATGTAAGAGGCCCAGACAAAAGATCTCTTCATTCTGGCATTTAGAGGTTTCGGGAAACAACTGGCTCCCTACCAGTCATTTTAAAGGGAAGCCTCTTACTGAGCCAATCCCACTCCCACTCTGAGGTCTCAACTGGGCTTTCCATACGTACACACAGGTGCATTAAGAATCATAATGTATTTGAGGGAAGTCTCCATGAGAGTGAATAAGATAAAGAGAGAAAAAAGGATTCAGGCAGGGCATGAAGGGGGTGAGATAATTCAGGTGACAGAAGAGACTTTTAAGAAAACTCTTAATTAGAATACTCAGATTTGAGAGGCATCTCTAAAATGAGGATAGTATGCTACAAAAAGGAACAAATAAGAGAGACTTAAAAACTAAACTAATTACTGAAAAAATTTTTAAAAATTCACTAGAAAGGTTGAAAAATAATTAAGATACTCTACCAGAGGATGGCAAAAGACAAAGAAATAGAAATAATAGAGGAAGTAGTTAAGGTTCAATCCAGAAGGTCCAACATTTGATTGACAGGAATTCAGGATTTACAGAAAGAGCAAAAATAAGAAAAAATATATGGAAAGGAGGAATTGCCACATAACACAAGAAGAAAATTTCCAAGAGTAGAAGTACCTGAGTCACTAAATTGAGAAATTCCAGCAAGAACATTAGGGAATTGAGTACACCAAGGTTAAAGTGGAGATGCTGCTTCCAGCCTTGGAGCGAGGGAACAGATCACAATGATGCAAATACTACTTAATGATTATCAAAGAAGTAAGACTCTGAGTGGAATCAGACATCCACAAACTCCTGAGGAAAAATTTCAATCTAGAATTCCAGAGCCGATCAAACTACCCAATCAAGGTGAGGGCAGAGTTTGAGATACACAAGCATTCCACAATTTTGCCTCATACTCTTGCTTGACAAGTGACTTGAGGTGCGCAGCAATAAAGTGAGGGAGTAAGGGAAGAAAGAAGAAGAGATGGAATTCAGGACACAACAGAGCCCAGTGTACCAACAGAACTGAAGGCAGAAAGACCATAAAGGACAGACAAGAGTAGGAGGTTACAGGTATCAGAAGGCAAATACACAGGGGGAAAAGGGGACTTAACAGAGATGGAGAAGTTGAAAAAACACTGATGTGCTAAAAGCAACCAATACAAGTGGGAAAGAAGGCAACTAGAGACTTCAGTAAAAACAAAATGCTGTTCCAAAATGGAAATATAACCAGAGTAAGCTACTCAATCTGCAGTGAACAACATGTACACAGTCATAATATAATTCATACTGCTTATTTCCAACTTTTAACACAAATCAATAAGCATAAAAAAGACTATGGTTCCAGAACAGAATTCAAGAACTTTCAGACTTGACATTGTCAGAGGCAGAGACGTAGAAAAGGGAAGGAGAAAGGGACAGGTGCATCCCACATCTTACAAAGTGGGAACTGAGAGAATGTTTACAGTTACTACAATAAAAACAAAGTATGCAAATATAATAAATAACTCATTTTTTCCTTATTATAAAATTCTTGCTCCTTATAGGAAATATGGAAATTACTTCAAAAAAAAACAACAACTTTTAATTACCCATAATTCAATTCTTCACAGGACCTGGGTTTGAACCTAAACTCTGCAATTTACTATCTGTATGGCTGTGAACAAGTCACATAACCACTTAAAAACTTTTCTTCTATTTCTTCCAGGTAATTTATCTATATGCTTTTTACAAGTATATGTATCATTATATAAGAATTGTACTATGTACACAATTTTGAATACAGATTTTTTTTTTTATTTTAAAGCATAAAGTAAAACTCTGGATACATATCATGTCATGCTCTTCTATATTTCTAAATATATTTCTAAACATGCCCTTCACCATAGGACAATGAGAGGTTTCCCAGAGATGGGACTTGAACCAAATCTTAAAAGAAACCTAAGTCTGCTAAGCAGGCAGGGCTGGGCGGAGTGGTGGTGAGGTACTACAGGCACCAAGGACACGGAGCAAAGGCACACAGCATAGCAAGCACAAGCCTCCAGGCTGCAGTAACAGGTGCACAGCAAGTAGAGAGGTCAGAAAGAGACTATGAAGAGCTTAGTAAATCATATTAAGGGATCCAGACAGTTTCGCACAAAAGATGTGAGAAGAGGGCTTGAGAGAACTTGTTTGCTCTGGCACCCAAGGTCTAGGACCACGTTTGCTACAAAGCGAGTGCATGATATACAGTATAATTTTGTATGATACACAGGAATGCCGCCTGGAGTTCTAGTCTGGGTGCTGGACCATGCCGCGATTTGCTAAGGGAGGGAAGCCAGAAGCAAAATTTGTCTCCCTTCATTTTTTAAAATGTCACTGGTGATGAATGTGCATCCCCAGGTGAGACTTTAGGCCCTAGAGGATCCATGGATTGGCCTTGGGGAGCCTAAATGTCCCTGAAATAAGCACAAAACTGAATGTGCCATCTCCATGTCTCCAGAACAGGATCCACAACCTCCATCAAAGTCCCAAAGGAACTGTGACCCCAGAAAGGTTATGCACACTGGATGGAGCAAGCGGAGAAGCAACAGACGTGGGAGGACACCTGCCTAGGCAAGGAAGAGATGGGCTCCAGAGCATAGAGGAAGAATCAGCTTTGCCCAAGCACACTTCTTCGTAAGCCTGGAGAAATTCACAGCCAACTGTGTTTGCTTAAGCATGTGCTGATGAAGTCTCTCCCCTACACTCCCAAAGTACATCCAATCGCATTACCACTTTCGCATCACCTCGCTCCACTTAATACATATCTGTTGGTCTTATTTAAGAATGAGGACAGGTTTCCCTGCTCCACCCTTAATGCCCATCACTAAGCCTGGCTCTTCGACAACTACAAGTCTGACAGCTCTTAACACAAAGAAAATGAGGCTTCAAAACTCTCGTCCACTTCTAGCAAGACCAGCCAAAGGAAAAGGGAGAAAACCCCATACAGAAGCCAGCTCAGTCAATGAGGATAGTCACTCCTCCCCCATCAAACTGTACAGAAAAAAAGTGGGAGGTGATTTATTTTAGGGTTGGAATTGAATTGGGAGGAAGAGTTATTAGTTGGGGAAGGATCTGATCTGTCTAGTATTCAATCCACTAGGTTCACATGATTTGTGCAGGACTGGGGGTCCTGAACCTGGGTGCAGGTCTACGAAATCTCAGATCTGGAGGTGAAATACAAGCAGAAATATAAAAAGACATCTTGATAAATGAGGACCAGAAACACATGTAAAACCTAGCCTGCTCATATAAATATTTGATGCATTCACTTAAATTACAAACTAAGTTAAGTTAGGTCACAGGATCTTAACAAGGGTTAACAGAAGGACTCCAGGGCAGCCAATGGTTTTGCTGAAACCACTTAGAACACTGCATCTGCAGATCCTCCACCCCCGCCTCCCGCCGCACTGGATTACACACACCTTGGCCTGCAGGCTTCACTTGACTGCAGTGGCTCATTACCTTGGTTGCACATAGGATCCCCTCCAGAGATTTCAAAATACGAGGCCTGGGAAACAGAAAACGTTTTAAAGAGCTCTAAGTGATTCTGACATGTAGCCAAGGCTGAAAACTGCTTTACTGCAAGGTTTGGTCACCGATTCCCAAACCTAGCTTTAGATCCCAACCACTTGGGTGGCTTTTCTGAAATACCTATGAATGGAAATCTTAAGCCAGAAAATTATAATCATCCATAACTGAGTATTCAATTATGAGGATGAATATACAATTTGAAGCTAAAACAGTTTACCTGTCTTAATGCTTATAAATTCTAGGTGTTATCTTCCAGGAAAGTACACCATTGGCCTCTTATGCTATCTTCAAGGTCAGAGATTTATCCAAAAACTTCACACTTGCTCTCCTCATTTTGAGCTTCCTGATCATGCTAGGATGGTCAGCAGAGACATGTGGTGTTATCGCTGGGTCTCTCCACCCCCAGACAGGGGAACACAGTCACGTTCAGGGTCAGAGAGCATTTTTTATTTTTACTTTTGAATCCTATTGATTTCTTGTGTTTGTGTCCATATGACTTAAAGAGTGGCACTGGGAAAGGAACTTGCATGTGCTTTGATGAGACTATGGTTGAAGAAAGAAAAAGAGGAGATGAATAAGCTTTCTTGCATATGCCTTCTGTATGTGAAAGTGCCCTATAAACAACAAAGCCTCATGTTGATTACAGTCTTGCAGAAACGAGACAATGAATGTATGCACCAAACTGCTTACTACTAGGTGCAGCATTTATGATAAATGCTCTTGCATGCTGAGAGGGATGGTGGTGGACAGACCTAGAAATCCGGAGACTTAAATTCCAGTCTTAGATTTGCTGCTTGCTGGTCACACTGCCTAAGGCACACGCTGGAATCTGTCACCTTCCCTACCTAAAAATCAGACTACACACCCCTTTCTCAGGTTCTCCACAGATCTGGGTGGGGATTACAGGTGGTTGGACAAACACCATGGCAGAACAAAGAGAATCTGGATTTAGGTCTTAGATTTGAACATTTGTCACTTGTTATGTGGCCTTGCTTTAAATGACCAATCGCAAGTAAATGGGGCAAAGCCCTTTCAGTGTTTTAAGGATTAAGGTAATGATCTATGTAAAAACATGAGAGAAGTGCTGGGTTCATGTTATACATGAAGGTACACAAAGAATAAAATTCTATATAAATACAAGGCAATATTACACAACTCTAGTTATTGCATAGATTTATAAATAATTTTCCAGGAGTAAAGGCTCAGTGGTAACAAAGGTATCTTACCTTAGCCAGTTTCTTTATCCTTCTACAGTTTCCATATTCCAATACCTTTGAACTTCTCCCAAAAAAATTAAGACCTTAGGAACCCCACTCTGCCCCTCCCTCTCCTTTCCTTTCCCTCTTTGGCCCTCTCAGAATTAGAAGGGCTCCATTTTTTCTTCTAAAGACCACAGAGAAAGTGAGAATGACACTGACCAAGCCAGTTGGCTGGGCCTGAGCAGTGAGGGGGGGAAACATGGGCAGGCTCTAGGCCAGCTTGCTCTTCGACTCCCCTACCTGGGATGGGGTTGTCAGGAGCAGCTCACTGAAATGGAGTACAGTGGGAGCTGGGGCTTCTTTGGAGAGCTGTTCATCTTAGCAAATGAGTACAGCCCAGCAGCATTTGTGGCCCCAGTGGGTCATCTCCATCAAACCTCAAGTGCTTGGCCATGCAGTCTGGGGAAGGGTCAGAAGAGACTCACCAGAGTTTCTCATCCAAGGTTCATGAGGTATAGAATGAGGGACACAGCCGTTGTCCTGCTTCTGTCCATTTGAGGAGCAGTAGACAGTTAATAGGTTTAAAAAATATATTTTTAATTAACTAGGGAATGGAAAGCTTATAAATATTCATAGGTGAGTTGTTGGTGAATTGCTACCCAAAGTGGTTTCCTTAACTAGTCGCTGCAAGCGCCAGTATTCCACCAGGCAGACCTATACCAGTAACCTGCCTGTTGCTCAAGAAATTACCAGTTTAAAAAACAACAACAAAATTTAGTTTAAAAATACCTTTCCCCAAGTGGGGTCTTCATCATTTAGCTTTGTATGACCCATTTCTAAGAAAGCCACGTGGTATTTCAGACACTACCACCGCTTAGGGGACAGTTAAAGTCCTTGCCTTTAGGGGCTTAGCTTTCATTTTCTTTAAGTTAGCCTCTGAAATGCTTGTGTTTTGTGCTGCACTCCTGAAAACTATTATCTTTAAGATCGTAGCAGGCCTCATTTTCACAAAGGAGGAAGAACAAAGCAGTGGTGTCTAATCAGGGGGGTAGCAGGTATGAGCACTGGAGATCTTCTTCCTTTACGTTACTCAACGAGGTGGGTTCTGTGGTGTCGCATGAGGTGGGAGTTGGAAATGAAGGCTGCACCACACTTCTCACATTCGTAGGGCTTCTCCCCCGTGTGGGTTCTCTGGTGCACAGTGAGGCTCGACCGCTGCCTGAAGGCCTTGCCACACTCATTGCATGTGTAAGGTTTTTCCCCATTATGGATTCTCTGATGAATAAGCAGGTATGAGCTGCAGGTGAAGGCCTTCCCGCACTCATTACACACGTAAGGAAGATCTCCACTGTGAATCCTCTGGTGCACAATAAGGCAAGAGAGCTGACTGAAGGCTTTTCCACACTCGCTGCAGTCATATGGTTTCTCTGCAGTGTGGATTCTCTGGTGCACGATCAGGTGTGAAAAACAACTGAAGGCCTTTCCACACTCTTTACACTCATATGGCTTCTCACCAGTATGGCTTCGCTGATGCACAATAAGATTGGCACTCTGGGTGAAGGCTTTGCCACAGTCACTACAGGCAAAGGGCTTCTCCCCGGTGTGGATCCTCTGGTGGACAATGAGGTTGGAGCTCCGAGTAAATGTTTTCCCACACTCGTTACATTCATAGCATTTTTCTGTAATGTGGACTTTCTGGTGCCGAGCAAGTTGTGAGCTGTAACTGAAGGCTTTCTCACATTCACTGCACTTGAAGGTTTTTTCTAAGGAGTGGATTTTTTGATGGACAGTCAGGTTTGAACTCTGAGTGAAGGCTTTCCCACATTTGGAACAAACATAGGGTTTCTGTCCAGTGTGGATTCGCTGATGCACAACAAGGTTTGCACTCTGAATGAAAGCTTTCCCACACTCGTGACACTCAAAGGGTTTCTCCCCAGTGTGGATCCGCTGATGCACCACGAGGTTAGCACTCTGACTAAAGCCTTTCCCGCACACACTACAAGTAAAAGGTTTCTGCCCAGGCTGGCTTTTCTGGTTTTTAACAGGGCCAGAACTACGGTTGTACCTTTCCCCAGATTTTTGACATTTATGGTCTTCTTCTTCTTTGAAGCTTCCAGGAACATGACAGTCCTTCACTGTCACTTGCCTAAAGTCTTTCTTTTCCCTCTTTATTCTCTGCCCCTTTAACATGTTCCCTTTTTTGAAGTCTTCTTTGAACTCAGGTCCTTGAGAGTCAACTTTCTGGATCCTTCCTGATATCATGAAGGGTTTTTCTGCTTCATCGCATATTTCAGTTTTTGGAACCAATAATTGTGGGTTCTTGGTCTCAGCACCTGAAACAACAAACAACAAATACAAGTGTCAGGTTTTTCTAACCTAGAAAAAGAATAAGAACATAAAGTCATAAAGGGGAGGAGGTCTGTGACTTCAGTGTCTGTAGAAGGGCTTCATTCAAAGAAAGAATCACCTCTAGCCCTGGCTGGTAGCTTAGTGAGAACATCGTCTCAATATGCCAAGGTTGTGGGTTTGATCCCTGGTAAGAAGCAACCAATGAATGCATAAATAAATGGAAAAAATCAGTTTCTCTGTCTTTCTCTCTCTCTCTCTCTTTCTATAATAATAATACAAATTAAAAAAAGAATCCCCTCACATGGCACCTCTCCTCTGTAGGTTCTTCTGCCTGGCCTATGATCTCCCCCATACCTAGAGCAGAATCCACTGATTCATGGTCTTTCCAGCATTTCCATTTCCCTCCACTAGACATTTAACACACGGACTTATGCCAGGGAAGCCATCTCCAGACAGGTCTCCTCTGGCTGTCTGATGACTGATCTCACAATTAAGACCAGTTCTGCAGGACACCAGTCTGTCCCCAGGCTTGCCTTCTTACCTTGGCCACTTAGTGTGAACCTGCTTACAGCCCAGCAGTTAATTAGGGAGATGCCCTACCTGTGAATGAAGAACTGGGCAACTTAGGCTTTTGTATATGAGGATGTTGCATATCAGAGAGAGGATAAGATGGACAGAAAGGGCCACACAGGATGCCAAGAGGACTACAGTGGCCAAACGCCTCCAAAACACTAAGAGGCTGTGCAGCAGAGCACTTAAGAACATGAATTCTGGAGCCAGACTGCATGGTTTCACATACATACTCAACCAGCTGCATGACTTTGGGCTAGTAACTTACCTTCTCTGTGCCTCGGTTTCCTTACCTCTAAAATAGAGACTATAACAAGATCTACCTCATAAGATCAAGAGAGGAGGAATTTAGTTTCTATGTCGATTGCTGAGAACAGCCATAGAGCGTAGATGTTGCGGAATGTCTGCAGTGACTTTCGGCCTGAACAGTACTATGGGTCACAGTGCTGGGACCAGGAGGAAAGATGACACTTAGGGGATGGCAGTTGCTATGGTAATAGATGGCAATAGAAGGCACTAAATGGCAATAGATGGTAATAGAAGGGACTAAAGATGATTGTGAACAGAGTAAACACCTTACCCCCAGTGTCGAGGAAACAGCCTCTCCTCATGTCAGGGAAAGATGACCTCTTCAGGTTAAGTGTAAGACATGGGGTAACCTGCTCCACAGTGCCAAAAATACCATAAGAACATCAAAGCTTCCTGAAGCTTTAAAACTCTGACTAGTCTCTGCTTGCTCTACATCAAGCATATAGAACTCACGGCCCGCCATATAATGGTATGTAAGAAACGTTTTAATAAAAATTTCGTAACTTAATTTTTACAATATCCTGTTGTACATAATTATTAATAACGAACTACAACATTCACTAATGACTACTATAATGGTGTTGCATTCATTTCCCTTAGGCGCCTTACGCGCAGGCGCACCATTTCTCTCCACTTAAACCAGCAGCAAATATTTTAGCAGCCAATTGCCACGTCATTAGTCTTGTACTGACTTGTTTGGTGTGCGCAACAGGAAATTCTTCGCTTTTAGAGAACAAGAAAAATAGGTTTATTTGCGTTACGCTAACTAATTTGTGCAGTTATTCAGTGTCTGGAAAGTTAATGTTCAAGAAAAAACATTAATTTTTATTAAACTGTTCTATTATTATTTTATGTTAACGATAACTCATTTATTTCAGCCCTTTGTATTCAGCATGTCTCTATCAAAATAAAACTTACGTTTCTATGAAAATGGAAGCTTTTGCTTTTTGCGGCCCACATAAACTTAAACCTTGTTTGTTTGGCCCGTGTTAGCCTTTGAGTTTGACATGCTTGCTCTACATTGCGGCAGAACCCTAATGGTGTCAACAAGGGGTCCTGCAGTCAGTGACATCATAGCTCTTTGTCTCCTCTCCAGCCTCACTGCCCTTGACCCTGCAATGTGCACCCATGCAGCCAAGGCCCCCCTTTACCAGAGCTGGTGGACTGAATCCTTATTAAGTGTTTGGGAATTAAACCAAGCTCAGGAAAATACTCAAATAATAAGCCAAGTGGGATGAGGGTCAGCAGGGGTGGGAGGCAGGCCTCTGCATTGGTGGTGTCAACTTAGAAGTGAGCAGTGAAGCTGCATCACGCAGCAACTGCCAGGGGAACCCAGCACCCACAAAACATCCTACCTTCTCAGGCCAGGGCGACTCTCCAACCAGAGATGAGGGGGTGGGACAGGGATGTCAAGGTGGGACAAAGCAATATGGGGACAGGGAAACAGCCCAGCTTGGTTGCCTAGTTAAGACCATGGTTATATGAAATTCCATCACAAGCATTCAGATAATAAGAAGGGCAGTGTCACAGAAAAGAAAGACCTGAGTAAGATACAGAAGAGCCCCGAATGTGACAATAAGTAAAAGTCTGGAATGTTAACCTTTTTCTGATTATTTCTACTACTACTGTCCTGATATCTTTTTTTTTTTTTTGGTAAATCTACTCCAATTTTCTGCCTGAGGTTTAACTACTCTTATATCTTCTTAGTTTTTCCTTCTACCTCTTTCCTTTACTGCCTCTCTTATCACTCTCTTCTAGTGTTTATTTTCTAATTTTTATGTGAAATATTCTGATTTTTCCCTTGTATAGCTTGTCTTTTCTGTTTTTCTCTTGCTCATTACATTCTTCTCATTTATGTTCTCTACTATTATTTTTTTTCCTACTATTTTTTATCTCCTACATCTCACTTTACTTTTCTTCCTTCTACTGCTCCATCCCAATTTCTTCCATCTTCTTCTTCTTACTTTTAGGTTCTCACCACTAACACTAGGGGGCTCCAATCCCAGCAGCTCAGCAACAGATCAAAGCCCAGGAACACTTTAGCTCATAACCTCACTCCCTCCCCTGACCTCACTCCTACCCTCCTTACTGTGAGATTTAGGCAAGAAAGACATGAAAGATGAAGACCAGTGGGAACTACTGAATAGAGTAGATCTAATAACGAAAACAATTCCTTATATTTGCATAACACTTTATGTTAAAACTAGAGGCCCGATGCACAAGATGCACAAAGATTCATGCAAGAATGGGCCTTCCTTCCCCTGGGTGCCGGCACTGCATTCGCTCAGGACCGGAGCTGCCTTTCCACCTTCCCACACTGCCCAGAGTGGCTACAGTGGTGCAGAAGGCCTGTGTCATTGATGACACAGGCATCCCGCCCCACCCCCCGGCCGCTTAGTGTCTGCACATGCAAATTAACCAGCCATCTTTGTTGGGTTAATTTGCATATTCACTCCTGATTGGCTGGTGGGTGTCACAAAGGTACCATCAATTTGCATCTTTCTCTTTTATTAGTTTAGATTATTACAGAACTGGGTACAACTATAGCCCAAAAGGTCTTGATATAAGTGCTTATTTAACAGATTCAACACAGAGATGAAGTAAGAGCTAGGGTCTCGGCAAGTGCCCAGGGAAATCAAGGCCAATCTTGTCTGCTCAAGCTCAAATCAAAATTAAAAGAAAAATACTCTTTCATCTAAAACATAAATAAATAAATAAATAAATAAATAAATAAAAGAGAGAGAGATCTGAAATGCTATGAGCCTGCCATCTTAGCTGCTGATGTGAAGGGTAATTTGATTTACTAAATTTGTAAGTCCAACTCATTAGATTTACAAAAGCTGTGTGTGTTTAAGACTTTTAAGTTTGTCCACTTAGGTATTTGAAATGTTTTAAAGAACTTAAAATATCAAACTTGCATTTCATGTATTTTTATTTAAGAAAATAAAAATAAAGAAAATTGTTATGTAGGTGGAAAAATTCAATTTGCAAAACTTGGAGCTTATATAACCATGAATCACAGACAAACCGCAAGTGTTCTCATGTTTATAAAAATATTTCAAGATGTGTGAATGAACTAAAAATAAGTTATGCTTAAAAGCTTAAAAATTGGTTTTTATTGTAAAACTTTAATAAATTCAACATTAATTAATACATAGAAAATTCTCTCAAACTTTGAAAACCCGGTAACATGTCAAAATACCCAAAGCACTTTCATGTATATGATTTTATCATCAAAATCATCTCCTTCACTTGAGTGGGCACCACAAAAGGGCAGTCTGTGTCTTACTCACCACTGTAGCCCCAGCACTGACTGTCCTGGCTAGCACACAGGAAACTGGCCCCCAACTAACCCTGCATGTATCGAATGAATGCACCCCATTTACAGAACAGGAAATGTGGGTCCAGGAGCAAACAGATTTGCTCAAGGCCAAAACAGATATGCTCAAGGCCATAAAATTATCAGAGGCAGGGCACCAACTACTGTTAGAGAGTAGGAATTTTTGAGCACTACTGAGGCCGTGGACTATGCCCCAGATAAAGTTGTCAGTGCTGACACCAGGCCAGGCCTTGAGATATGGTCTCATGGCCCCTTCCCAGCATGTATGCAGGCCTTCTTTCATAGAACACTGTCAGCTTTCTGAAGAACAGGATGACCCTGTGAATAACATGGTCGTCAATGGCATGATCCTGACATTGCTTAGGAAAAACTGTTTTGTCTTAAATTGCCTGCTCTGCAAGAACAGGATGTGGTTAATGTGCTTAAAAGTGGTCCTGCACAAAGGGTAGGGGCTGCTGCTCTCTGGACTCCCTGAGTGGAGAATGGCAGACCAGTCGCCCGGCCGGCTAATAAAGGCTCTTTGCTATTGCATCAGACTCGGCTCCCTGGTAGTCTTTGGGGATCACAAAATCTGGGCATAACACTACACTCAGATCTCTTTTACTTCTCAGAGCTCAGTGTTCCTGCTATGACCTGCTGCTGTGGCAGTGGCTGGCAGCACAGAAAAGTAAGTCTTAGCTGGGAACAGTCTTGAGGTAAGAGAAGGAAAATAAAGACCACTCCTGGTGGATGGGTGCAGTTGTGAGAGTTAAGACTCTGAATGACTAATAAAGCAAGGACACAGAGAAAAAATGTTACACAGGGGAATATATCAGAGAGAATGGAACAGAAAGCAGAAAGTGAGGAACAGAAGCTGCGGAGAGTTTGGGGAATAAGTAAAAAAAAGGCAAGAAGATGAAAGGTGGCGATCCTAATCTTCCTCACAACACTGGAATAAGAAAGTGACTTGGACCACAAATGCCTGAGGAACTGGCTAGTGAGGAGAATGGGTTCAAAATATTCAGACTCAGCCCTGTACCAGACAGACTCATAAATTGAGTGCCCAAAGGGGCCTTGGCAGATATCCAGGGATTGCTTCCATAACATAGGACTCATGGCTACCACATTCTTCAGCCAGTTACACATCACTCCATTGGCAAGCCTCTGCCAATGCTAGTTAGATAAATAACACTAGAGGCCCGATGCACGAAATTCGTGCAAGGGGCTCAGCCCTCACGGCCCCAGCTGCCTCATGGCCCCACCCACTAGTCATTCCGGAAGGTCGTTCCGGAAGGTCGTTCTGCCGTCCGGTCTAATTAGTATATTAGCTCTTTATTATATAGGATACCTTCCTTTCCTAAGTCCCAGCTTAGAGAACCAGATGATAAACCACCATATCCTTCATGAGAACCTAGTTTTCAGCTGACACCACTGCTCAAAATCCTCTAGAATTTGCAAAAAGTTCTAGGAAAACAGAACATCTCCAGGGCATTTTCTCAGAATCACCAACCTATGCTAAACACAAAGTATATGAAGAGGATATGTACCTACATGTGTAAATAGATATAAACCTGCTCAACAATAAATGTGATTAAAAGGTGAATCTGAAGTTCACCTACATGTGTAAATAGATATAAACCTGCTCAACAATAAATGTGATTAAAAGGTGAATCTGAAGTTCACCTGTGTTTGTCTGGTGTCTTGAGAATCTATGCAAAATAAACCATTTCCTGTGACAAATGCATAGACATCCTTCAGCATTCTGAATCAGGGGCTAAACTTACCTAGAGAGGTCATGTTCCCATGAGTCTCTAGTATCTCGCTCTTGGCCAGACTCCCTGGTAACGAGTAGATGCTGAGGGCTGAAGCAGCAGGCACCTCCTGCGCTGCTTTCAGGACTACCGCCATGTCCCAGAACATGTTCTGACCCTAGAGACAGGCAGGCACAGGTCGGTTTATGAGAGGATGGTCACTGGGATCAGGGGGTGGGGGTGTTCAGGTATGATGACAGCTTTTTTTTTTTCTTTTTTCTTTTTACTTATTTTTTTAATTGTTTTAAGTATTACAAATAGTAGTACATGTCTCCTTTTTTCCCCCCCCAATGACCTCCCCCCGACCTCCCCTCCCCCCCAGTACATGCCTTCACCTGCCCGCCCTCCCCCCTCCCCCCCGCCCCAGTGTCTTGTATGATGACAGCTTTTGAGGATGAGAATGTTACGTACCTATTCCTGGAAATGATAAAACAAACAAACAACCCACCCCCACCAATCCCAAACTTTTTTTTAAAAATTGATTTTAGAGAGGGAGAGAGAAGGGGAGAGAGAGAGAGAGAAAAGCATCCATCATTTGTCTCCTGTATGTACTCTGACTGGGTCCTATATACCAACCTTTTTGGTAGATAGTACAACATTCCACCTGAGGGACCTGGCCAGGGCTCAAAACTTTTTTTAAAAAAAAGGAACAGAAAGTCAAGGAAGCCAGTCTTTCCTAATCCCCATGACGAGTTAGGCAGAGAAGCAAGCCTGCACCTTCTTCCCTATCACTCTGATTTCACCTCAGTGCTCACTCTAGCATCCAAACTGAACTTGCCAGTGAGTGCATAACAAGAGAGCACATGGGGAGACTCTGCAGAGTAGAATTTTCTGAGGTCTAAAAATCAAAGATCATATTATTACAGAGGCTTTGGGGGAACCTCATCTAGCTAATGATGGTAAGGGGTGTGTTTAAAAACTTAAGGACCACAGTGTAGGTACCAAACCTCACTACTCAAAGTGTCCTTTGCAGTGCAAATGAATCACCATCACCTGACAGCTTGTGAGAAATGCAGAATCTCAGGTCACACCCCAGACCTTCTGAATCAGAATCTGCATTTCAACAAGACCCCGCCACAGTGATTCCTATGCATATTAAAGTTTGAGAAACAAAGGTCAGAAAGATCCAATCCTGACTGGAATCTGCTAAAAAGTTTTTAAAACTGGACAAGTCTGAATCCCGCCCCCAGATGCTGATTTAACTGGAATGCAGTATGCCATGGGCATCAGAGTTTTATAAAAAGCTCCCCAGGTAATGCTGTGTAGCAAAGTTTGAGAACCACCAGTTTATAAATTACTAGATGCCAGCCCTGGCCAAGTTTGGCTCAGTGGATATAATGCCAGCCTGTTTCCAGTCAAGGGCACATGCTCAGGTTGCGTGCTCAATCCCCAGTGGAGGTGGAGGCTGCCAATCGATTTTCTCTCATCATTGATGTTTCTATTTCTCTCTCCCTCTCCCTTCCTCTCTGAAATCCATCAAAATGTATGTATTTTTTGAAGTAGCAGATGCCACATCAATCAGAAGAGAATGCTCCTTTATATTCCAAAGAACTAAAGGGTGAGCTCCAGCTGAGAAACAAGGCTCCAGATGTGGCAGCAGAGGGACAGCGGCCCTCTCTGAAACCCCTGGAGATCTTTCAGTTTCTCCTGCCTCATTCCTCCCAGACCATTATTTACCTTTTCCTCCTGCTCTGCCCCATCAAGGCCTTCCCGAGGATCCTCTCCAGGAGCCCTGGCTTTGATGTCCTCAGGATGCCCTTGTTGGCTGGATGCCTGACGTAGGAAGCTTTCCTCTTCTTCCTCCTCCTTTTTCACTGTCACTGGGCCCCAAGGGGCCAGGGCCATGGCTTCTCTCAAATCGGCAGTCATCTTCTCTGCTCAGCAGAACTCCTGCAGCTGAGGGCTGCCCGGCAGAGGTCAAGCCCCATCTAATCTTTAATTGCAACAGTATCGTCTTGAGTTCCTCCCAGCGCCAGGATGAGTACTACCTACTGAGAAAGCAGAAAACATTGTTAGCATCAAGCAGACGTTTGCCTGGCTGATTTAACTGGAAAGCAGACGTTTGCCTGGCTGATTTAACTGGGGTCCCCGAGGCGAGGACGCACCGGCCCACCACAGGGATGGCCCCTGCTACCAAGCCCACTGGCCAGTTTCATCAGTGCCTAGACAGTGGCCACTGCAGCACAGGGTCTGCTCTACTCATCATGCATAGGATGGAAGGGGTTGGATTGTAAACTTGTAATTTGTCCCCATAATAATTACACTACAAACAGCTTTATATAATGTCTATTGATTTTCCCCTGATTATAAAATTGATACATTTTCATTGTAAAGACTTGAAAAATACAAAAAAATTATTAAGAAAAATCACCGCTAGTCCACCTCCAAAGAGATAACCACTGTGCATGATAGAATATATTTCTTTTAAGAGAAAACTTCCACCACAATTGTGCAACCACAGTTATAACAAGTTAAACTTTTTGTTTTTAACTACGGGGATTCATATTTTCACAATTATCACCATGGGGTTTTTCTGTGTATTTTTTTTTTTTTAAGAAAGGACATTACAGCCCTAACCAGTTTGGCTCAGTGGATAGAGCTTCGGCCTGCAGACTCAAGGGTCCCAGGTTTGATTCCGGTCAAGGGCATGTACCTTGGTTGCAGGCACATACCCAGTAGGGAGTGTGCAGGAGGCAGCTGATTGATGTTTCTCTCTAATCGATATTTCTAACCTTTTATGCCTTTCCCTTTCTCTCTGTAAAAAAATCAATAAAATAGCTGACGGGTTTAGCTCAGTGGATAGAGCATCGGCCTGCGGTCTCAAAGGTCCTGGGTTCAATTCTGGTCAAGGCCATGTACCTTGATTGCAGGCACATCTCCAGTAGGAGGTGTGTGCAGGAGGCAGCTGATTGATGTTTCTCTATCATCAATGTTTCTAACTCTCCCTCTTCCTTCCTCTCTGTAAAAAAAATCAATAAAATATTTTTAAATCAATATTTTTTTAAAAAAGGGACATTACAACACAAAGATTTTAGTGCCAAAGGTAAATAATAGAATGATAATAGAATAATAATCTCAAGAAAAACGTGGGAGCCTAGACACCAACATGTTAGGAGCGGTTATCGCTGGGTAATGTGATTACAGGTAGTTTTGAGATTCTTTTTGATTGTTATATTTTCCATTTCTTCCAAATGTCCTGTGAGACTAAGGCTTAGTCTTAAGATACAGAAGATTTTTTTCATGTTGCCATTCTTCACACTTATCATTTTTAGCAGCTATACAATAACCCTTTTGTAATCATTCCCATTGAAAAAGTATCAAGTAATACAGAAATACACAGAATTAAATATATGTCCTACACACACACACACACATTACTGATCAGTGTACTTAATCTTTTCTCTGCATTGCCATACATGTATATACACCTTCTCACTGTTTATTTTTCCACGATACGTTAGATCATATATGTATACTGTTCAACAATCTGCATTGTTTTTTGAGCTCAATTTCTATATTTCACAATAGTCTAGTAGTCTTAAATAGATGTTTCAATGTAAGTACATTCAGAACTATCTCATTCTGGCATAGTATTCTATTATAGCTGTAATTTACTTATCCATCCCTAATTTATGAACCATTGCTTCAGTAAAAGGAGTTTTGATTGTTTCCACTTATTTTCTTAATAATAATTAATGCGCCCTGAAAGGTTTGGCTCAGTGGATAGAGCATCGGCCTGCAGACTGAAGGGTCCCAGGTTCGATTCCCGTCAAGGGCATGTACCTTGGTTGCAGGCACATCCCCACTAGGGGGTGTGCAGGAGGCAGCTGATCGATGTTTCTAGCTCTCTATCCCTCTACCTTCCTCTCTGTAAAAAATCAATAAAATATATTTAAAAAATAATAATAATAATTAATGCTAAGATTTTTCTGTGCAAACAGAATAGAGGGATTACTGGTTGAAGGAATTTATGATTGACATGTACTGCCAAATTGCTTCCTAAAAGGACCACACCAAATCACACCACCAACTTAACAGTACCCTTTCCTCACAACCAAGCCAACAGGTTTTTTTTGTGTTGTTGTTTTTTTAAGTGATACAATTACCTTAACATTTTCGTTGACTATGAAGAGAGATTTCTATTCCCCTTTAGATGCTTTATTAGAATAAAAATGCTTTTACTAACCCCTTTTGTTGCTATTGAAGTGATCACATGCTTTTTCCCACGTGTTAACTTACTAGCAACTTACTGTATATATTGAATTTCTTCAGTAATGCAATACTTTCACTCCTGCAACAAATTTTAATTCTGGAACATTATTCTTTCCTTGACTAGCCGAATTCTAGGTAGGAAGACCCTTAAAATTCGTTTCACCTGTGAATATGCAAGATTGGCTACTGTGAGTACTGTCATCAGGCTGCTGATTAAACTCAAATCGGCCTCCAGCCCTAGACAGCACGGAGTCCCCTACCAAGGGCTTTCCTTTCAATGTCCTTTATTTCCCAACGTGGCAACCCATCTCCTCCATCTCCAAGCACCACGCAGCCCTGTTCCCAGGTAAGCCCGGCTCCTGGGGAGGTTCGTGTCCAACCTCCCCAGGCCAGGCCCTCCGTAGGCCGCAGCCGGTTTCCCGAAGTGGTGGGGCGCGGAGGCACCCTCGGATCGAGCTGGGGTCCCCCGAGGCGAGGACGCGCCGGCCCACCACAGGGATGGCCCCTCCCGTGCCCCCGTCGTTCGCGCCACCCCAAATCCAGCTCACCGTGCGCTGCGGAGAAGCCTGGCCACAGAACTCATGGGCTTTGGGGCATAAGACAGGCAGGGCGGGACCCCCGCGCCTAGCAACTAGCGGCTACCGGCGCCAGAACAATGACCGGACAGGAAGTGCCTCGGATGGACTTCCGACTCCCTAAGTCGGCATGCCGGCCTCTCTAGGAATCTGGGAGGTGCTTTCCTCTCGGTGGGTATCCTATTTTGCTGTGGATCTGGGAGGGAAGCAAAAGCGCTTAGAAGAGGGGTGCAGGTAGACTGTGGCCATGGGGTCCAGAGAGTGTGCATCCCCAGACTGGGCGGGGCAATTAAACGAGGCGAGCACCCAGGAGCCCGAAGATACAAAGATTTAATCTGTAGAAAGCCCTTATAATTTTCCTCCAAATGTTTTATTTTGAAACTATCAAACGGGTACAGAAAAGTTGAAAGGTACAATACCTGTAGCCTCCATCTGGACTTAACAATCAACCTTTGCTATGTTTGCTTTGTACCATACATACTGAAAACGCTTTTTTGAAAGTGGTAAACATCAAAACACTTCATTCCAAATACTTCAATATTCATCCTTTCATAATAATAATATTCTCCAAACACCATCATTACAGGTAACAAAACTAATAATGTCCTAATATTAACTAGTATAGTTAAAAATTTCCCAACTGTCCTAAAATACATATTTCATAATTTTGTTTTTCTAAATCAGTTTCTCACATTGCATCACACTCCTTAGTCTGTTTTTACTTATTTTGAACTTAATGTTTCATAAGAAGCTGCAAAGCTACTACTACCCTTCACCTAGTTTGTCCAAATAGGTATATCTTACATAATTATATAAAAATCAGAAAATCAACACTGGTACAATGTATGTGTCTACTTGTCATTTTATCATGATATAGATTTGTATGATTAACACAATCAAGATACACACAGCTGTTCCAACACTACGAAGATTTCCCTCCCTCTCCCTACTCCCTCCCACCATTCCCAACGTCTGGCAACCACTAATCTGTTTCTCACTTACGTAGTTTTGTCATTTTAGAAAATTATGTAAATGAATTGTACTTTTTCACCTTTTGAGATTGGATTTTTGACTCAGCATAATTCACTTGAAATTCACTTGAGTCATTGCAGGTATCAATAGATAACTCCATTTTATTGCAGAGTAATAATTATTCCATCACATAGATATGTTTGTTTAACCACCTACTGAAGGACATTTGGGTTACTTACAAATTTTGATTATGAAAAAGAACTGCTATGAACAGTCATGTACAAGTTTTCACCTGAACATTAGATTTCACTTCAGTGGGATAAATGCTCAGGAGAGCAAATACTGGGAATAAACTGCCAAACTCTTATCCAAAGTGGCTGTGCCATTTAACTTTCCTGGCTCATATGAGACCCATTTTCTCCACATCCTTGCCAACATTTGATGTTAAGCCCTTTGTCTGTTTCCAAAGCTATTCTGTGCAGTTATTTTTAACTTGCATTTTCCTAATGATTAATGATGTCAACTTTTCATTTGCTTATCTGCCATCTATACTTTGGTGAAATGTGTGACTTTTGCTCATTTTTAAATTAAATCTATTTATTGAGTTTGGAGAATTCTGTATATAGTCTAAATATAAATCCTGTATGGATGTATGATTTGTAAATATTTCATCCTCCTAAGAGTCTTTTACTATCCTTTTTTACTTTTTAAATTGATTTCAGAGAGGGAGAGGGGGAGGGTGAGGCAGAAATACCAACGATGAATCATTGATCTGCTGCCTCCTGTACACCCATAGGGCATATGCCCTGACCCGGAATCAAACCATGACCTCCTGGTTCATAGGCAGATGCTCAACCACTGACCATGCCAGCCCCGGCCTCTCAAGAGTCTTTTAAAGAGCAAGTAATTTTTTCCTCTTATGGAGCATGTTTTCTATAAAAATCTAAGAATTCTTTGCTTAGTTCCCAACTATTTATTTATTTAGCCTATGGACATCCAATTGTTCCAGCAGCATTTGCTAAAAAGTCCCTCCTCTGCTGAATTCCTTTTGTATCTTTGTCAAAAATCAATTTGGCATTTGTGTGAGTCTATATTCCTGCTTTAGCATCTTATTGATCTTTAGTACCTTTTAAATATATATATTATTGTATTGATTTTAGAGAGAGGGAAATAGAAACATCAATGATGAGAATAATTGATCATCTGCCTCTTGCACACCCCCACAGCGGGGATCAAGCCTACAGTAACCCAGGCATGTGTTCTGACCAGGAATCGAACTGTGACCTCCTGCTTCATAGGTTGATGCTCAACCACTGAGCCATGCTTGCAGGATTGTCTTTACTATCTTTTAAACACAGCTTCCTAATTCATTTTTTATACTTTCTACTGTGTTAACTTTCATACATATCCTATATAATAAGAGTAATATGCAAATTAACCATCACTCTGCAACACCCACAAGCCAATCAGGAGTGAGTATGCAAATTACCCCAACCAAGATGGCTGCAGCTACTGAGGGAGCAGGAGGCTTGGGTTTCCCCGGCAATGGAAGAAGCCAAGCTTTCCACACACCCTGGCGGGCCCAGGCCTCCACTCAAGGCTACAAAGTTTCAATTATAGAAGATACATAAATCCCAGATACCAGGGCCTCCACTTGGGTCCCTGGGGGTCGTGGCCAGCCTGCAAACCACCCCATGCCCCAAGGGAACCCCCACCCTGAGCCGGGACACCCTTCAGGGCAAACCAGCCGGCCCCAACCCGTCAACTAGGCCTCTATCCTATCTAATAAAAGAGGAATATGCAGATTGACCATCACTCCAACATACAAGATGGCTGCCCCCATGTGGTCAAAGATCCTGCCCCCATGTGGACACAAGATGTCCGCCACAAGATGGCCAGCAGGGGATAGCAGTTGGGAGGGACCGGGAGAGCAGTTGCGGGCAATCAGGCCAGCAGGGGAGGGCAGTTGGGAGGGACCAGGCCTGCAAGGGAAGGCAGTTGGGGGCAATCAAGCCTGCAGGGGAGGGCAGTTAGGGATGACCAGGCTGGCAGAGGAGGGAAGTTCAGGCAACCGGGCCTGCAGGGAAGGGCAGTTGGGGGGGAACCAGACCTGGAGGAGAGAGCAGTTGGGGGGGGACCAGGCCTGCAGGGAAGGGCAGTTAGGGGTGACCAGGCCGGCAGGGGAGAGCAGTTGGGGGGAACCAGGCCTGCAGGGAAGGGCAGTTGGGGGGAACCAGGCCTGCAGGAGAGAGCAGTTGGGGGGGACCAGGCCTGCAGGGAAGGGCAGTTGGGGGGGGGGCGGACCCAGGCCTGAAGGGGAGAGCAGTTGGGGGTGACCAGGCCTGCAGGGGAGGGCAGTTAGGGGCAAACAGGCTGGCAAGGGAGCAGTTAGGCATCAGTCAGGCTTAGGGGCAATCAGGAAGGCAGGCAGGCGAGCAGTTGGGAGCCAGCAGTCCTAGATTGTGAGCCTAAACAGGCAGCCGGACATCCCTCGAGGGGTCCCAGATTGGAGAGGGTACAGGCTGGGCTGAGGGACACACACACCCCGTTCACGAATTTTGTGCACCGGGCCTCTAGTTGCATATAAAAGCAGAGAACAGTACAATGAACACTTAATACTCATCCAGCTTCAAAGATTATCACCTCTCCCCTTTTCATCATTGTCATTTTGAAGAATACAGTGCAGTTTTCTTGTACAATATCCCAAATGTGAATTTGTTTCTCCTGGTGTCATTTATCTTGTCCTTCTGCTTCCTGTATATTCTGTAAACTGGCAATCTGGTCTAAGAAGCTTGATGAATTCAGGTTATACTTTTGGCTTATTGTATCCCATGAAGAGGCACATTATATGGGTTGTTTCAGCCTTAGTAATGTTGCATTTTAATTGGTTAAGAGGTAATGCTAGTTTTCTCCATTCTTAAAGAACATTTACCTTTGTAATTATTACATAATCTGCAGTGATTCTTCTGCAGCATGGATATAATGCAATTTCATATTCATTACCTTGTAATAACTTCATGAGGTAGATATTCTTCCTCCTGCTTAAGAGATGAGGAAATCAAAGTTCCAAGAAATGAAGGCATTTGTCCAAGAAAACTTGCAGAATCTAACTCATAACCAGGTCTTAAGACTTTTAACCTTGGCCCATTCCAGTATTCACTTTTGGGTACCTTCATTCTAAGGAGGAACCAGCCCTCAAGGAACTTTGGAGTTGAATTAATAATTATTATAATCAACATACCACTTCACTACTACTAGTAATTAGGAAACACAATCCTGATAGTAATAGTCCAACTACAGAATTGGAGTTTGAGAATGACAACATAAAATTATGAACTCAAGAATACAGGTTGAATTAAATTTACAAATGTACAAAAGGGAAAGCTGAATGAATCGTTGCTTTACAGGAAATGATGGGCCTGACGGTCCAGAAATGGATTCTGAACTGGTTTAATTAGAGGTTGAAGGGCTTGGCTCTGTGTGAAAATTTTGTGTAGTTGAGTGCTGGGACAGAATGTTATTTCTTGAGTAAAAAGCTATCTCATGTCAACAATAAAGAAATTGAGGCCCTAATCGGTTTGGCTCAGTGGATAGAGCGTTGGCCTTTGGACTGAAAGGTCCCAGGTTCGATTCCGGTCAAGGGCATGTCCTTGGTTGCGGGCACATCCCCAGTAGGAGGTGTGCAGGAGGCAGCTGATGATGTTTCTCTCATCGATGTTTCTATCGCTTTCTCCCCCTTCCTCTCTGTAAAAATCAATAAAATATGCTAAAAAAAAAAAAAAAAAGAAAGAAATTGTAGGGATAATCAGCTCATGGGTTAGGGTTAAGGACTTTTCCCTATGAACAAGGTACGCAACATAGGACTGCCTTTCCATTCTGATACCCTACATACACCAGGTTTCAAATTCCAAGGTTGAAAAGAAATTGTTTGCGTTGGTATCAGTGTTAATGGGTGGCATATTATTTGTACACAATAAGCCAGTATTACGTAAAAACAAACTAGGGTCTATTAACTCCCTTAAATATTAAAAAAAATAATTTTCCAGTTGATCAAGCAAACAACCTAAAATTCATTTTTTAAAATTGATTTTAGAGAGAGACGGGAGGGAGGGAGGGAGAGAAACATCGATTGGTTGCCTCCCCTATGCACCCGGACTGGGGATCAAACCTGCAATCTAGGAATGTGCACTGACCAGGAATTGAACTGGCAATCTTTTGGTGTATGGGATGCCACTTCAACCAACTGAGCCACCAGCCAGGGTTCCCTTAAACATTTTTTGTGGGGGGAATTAATCCTTACCTGAGGATATTTTCCCATTGATGTTTTTTAGGGAGAGTGGAAGAGAGAGAGAAAGACAGAGAGAAACATTGATATGAAAGAAACACATAGATTGGTTGCCTCCTGCACAAGCCTTGACCAGGTCCCAGGCGGGGAAGGAACCTGCAACTGTGCCCTTGGCCGGAATCGAACCTGGGACCTTTTGGTCTGCAGGTCGATGCTCTATACACTGAGCCAAACCGGCTAGGGCCCTTTAAACATTTTTAAAGCTGAATTTTCTAAAGTCTTCTTAGAGAGCTAAATTCCAGTTACTTATCCACCACATTTCATCTCATTATAAAAATGAATGCCTTTTGAGATTCAGAGACTGAATATTAACTAATGAACAAACATTACATTATGCTGTGTTCTAGACTGTGACTATTCCTCTTTTATCCATTTTTACTGGCAACTAAATTATTTCACAAAGTACTTTCATGAGGATTCTTTCACCTAATCCTCTTAATAATCCTGTGAGGTAGGAATTACATTAATATTTGACTGACAGAGAAACTTGAGGCTTACATGCTGACGTAGTAACAACACATTGCAAGTAAGAGAAAGGGCCAGGACCTAAACCTAGGTCTTCTGATTCCAAATGCAGTGCTCTTCTTATATTATTCTCAAACAGCAGGCTCTTGCTCACCCAACTCCATGTCTGACATGTCTCAATCATATTGTACATATAGACTTTCTGCAGCAGTGATTCTATCTTTAAAATGTATAATATATACATTTTCAGAAACAACTTCCACTTTTTAATACAAAGATATTTTTGCTACTGTTTATAACATCATTACACCCATAAATCCAATTTCTTCAGAGTCCTCAATTGCTCCAAGGTCTCTTTTTGGGTCACAATGAATTGTCTGGAACAGAGTATACTTTAACTAGAATTTGGTTGGTTTTTGTATTCTTGAAAATCTACAATAACCTTCTTTCACATTGAACTCACTTGAATATAATAGAGGCAATCATGAATTCTTTTCTTAAAAGAACCATATATTGCCATTTCTCCAACAGATACTTAAATAGGCAGGCATTCTATTCCATTTTACATATGACACTAATTTTCTGAATCTCTAACTCAGCTCATTGGCATTTTGAAGCCAAGAGAATTCTTCCATGGTATGGAATTTTTGTTGAAGATGAAGGTTTGAAGTTTGAGAGAATTCTTTTTCAGACTCATCACATTCACAGAGATTTTCAACTGTATGAACTTTCTGATGCACAGTAAGGTTTTTTCTTTGCCTAAAAACTTTGTTGCAATCATTACACCCATATGGTTTCTCACCTGTGTGGATTCTCTGGTGGCCAACTAAATTCCTCTTAGAAGTAAAAGATTTTCTACACTTCTCACACTCATATGGTTTTTCCCCAGTGTGCATTCTCTGATGTACAACAAGGTTTTTATTCTGACTGAAGTCTTTTCCACACTCATTACATTTATAAGGTTTCTCTCCAGTGTGGATTCTCTGATGTACCATAAGATTTCTACTAGAGGTAAGTACTTTTCTACATATATGACATTCGTAGGTTTTTTCCCCACTGTGAATTCTTTGATGTTCAATAAGGTTTCTGTTGTAAGTAAATCCTTTCCCACACTCATGACATGCATAGGGCTTCTCACCAGTGTGGATCCTCTGATGGGCTATAAGGTTTGAGCGGTAACTGAAGACTTTCCCACAGTCACTGCATTTGTAAGATTTTTCCCTTGTGTGAATCCTCTGATGTCCAATGAGGCTTTTCTTCAGAATGAAGCATTTGCCACACTCATTACACTCATAGGGTTTCTCACCACTATGGATTCTCTTATGTTCAATGAGATTTCTGTTAGAACTGAAAGCTCTTCCACATTCACGGCATTCAAAGGGTTTTTCCCCTGTGTGGATTCTCCGATGTACCAACAGGCTGGAGTTGTAACTGAAAGCCTTCCCACAATCCTCACATTTGTAGGCTTTTTCCTGTGTATGAAGTTTCTGATGGACCATGAAACTCTTGCTCATAATGAAGGTTTTCCCACACTCTCGACATTCATAGGGTTTCTCCCCATTGTGGAGTCTCTCGTGGTCAATCAGGTTTCTGTTAGAACCAAAGACCTTGCCACAATCTTTACATTCATAGAGATTCTCTCCAGTGTGGAACCTCTGATGTAAAATGAGGCTTTTCTTTAGAATGAAAACTTTCCCACATTCATTACATTCATAGGGCTTCTCCCCATTGTGCAGTCTCTGGTGGTCAAAAAGGTAAGCACTCTGAGTGAAGGCTTTCCCACACTCAGTACATTTATAAGGCTTCTCTCTGCTGTGCATCCTCTTATGGTCAATGAGGTGTGACTTCGAATTGAAAATCTTCCCACATTTTTTACAACCAAAGGTCTTCTTTTCTGTGTGTACTCTCTGGTGTAAAAGGAGGCTTTTACTTCGAATGAACACTTTTCCACATTCTTTACATTTGTATGGGTTCTCTGCACTGTGCAGTCGCTGGTGGTCAACAAGGTAAGTGGTCTGAGCAAATGTTTTTCCACATTCATCACATTTGTAGGGCTTTTCCCCAGAGTGGATTCTCTGGTGCAGAATAAGGCTCTTCTTCAGGACAAAAGCTTTCTGACACTTGTTACATTTATAAGGTTCTTCCCCTTTGTGGAGCCTCTGGTGGTCAATGAGGTAAGCATTCTGAGAGAAAACTTTTCCACATTCATTACATTTATAAGGTCTCTCCCCAGAGTGGCGCCTCAGATGTATAATAAGGCCTGAGTGCCTATAGAAGCCCTTCCCACACTCCTTACATTTATAAGGTTTCTCCCCAGTGTGGATTCTCTGATGGTTTAGAAGGTAAGCACTTTGAGAGAAGGCTTTCCCGCATTCGTTACACTTATAAGGTTTCTCCCCAGAATGGTTCCGTAAATGCATTAGGAGGCTTGAACGCTGAATAAAGCCTTTTCCACACTCCTTACATTTATGAGGTTTCTCCCCAGTGTGGATTCTCCGGTGGTTTATAAAATGGGAAATTTTACTGAAATGTTTACAACATATATCACATTCATAGAACTTCCTTCCTTCAGCACCCATTAAACTTTCAGAAAGCGCTGAACCTAGAGTCAAGCTTTCTCCAAATTCCTCCCACTTCCGGCCTTGTTTTTTTGGCGGAGTCCTTTTCTTCTTGTCTCTTTCATAGAGGGAACATTTCTTCGGCGTATCTCTTTCACTTGTTTGATTTCCCCACCGACTTGCCGAAACTTGCCATGCACACTCTTTCTCAAAATCAAGGACCTGGGGAATACCTCCTTGAAGTCTTCTTGATGCTCCTTTCTCAGAATCTGCTCTATGAGATATGCCTGACTTTGCTGATACCTCCTCATGCTCAGTCATGGTCTCCCATTCTGGTAAAAAGAATAAAAAATGCAAATGTTACCAAGTCTCTGTGTTAGTGAGAACAAATCTTCAAACAACTTTAACAAGCTAGAAGGATACACGTTTATATGCATACAAAAAGGAGAAACTTTTCATTAAACATAGGTTCAAAGCAGAATGCTATATTGACAGAATGTTATAAGTGGATTAACAGAACTCACTCTCAGATGCACCTAATGCTTTGTCTTCAAAGAGCAGCTAAAAAAATATATTGATGTTGAAAACACGGATGCAAGGAAGAATGAGAGAGAACATGCGATTTTATATAGGTGGTTCAGACTTGTGGAACAGGAAGTTGGATGGAAAAAGAAGAATCATTTGGCTTACAAAAAACTCTTTTTATTTTCTTCTTGGGAAGATGGGAACTCTAAAAAAAAAAATATACACACACACATACACACACACACACACACACACACACACACACCCCCCTAAGGATTCTGAAAGGCAATCTTAAATTTTGAAGAGTCAACTCCATAAACACTTTTTAATTACTTGAAAGTAATTAACCTGAGGAAAAAAAAGTCCATTAAAAAGCAACTTAAACCCTAACCAGTGGATAGAGTGTTGGCCTGCGGACTGAAGGGTCCCTGGTTTGATTCCGGTCAAGGGCATGTACCTTGGTTTCGGACACATCCCCAGTAGGGGGTATGCAGGAGGCGGCTGACTGATGTTTCTCTCTCATTGATGTTTCTAACGCTCTATCCCTCTCCATTCCTCTCCATAAAAAAAAAAAATTAATAAAAAAAATATATACTTTTAAAAAGCAACTTAATGCTGCCAAGCTGGTGTGGCTCATTTGGTTGAGCAGCATCCATACAACAGGAAGTTACCAGTTCAATTCTGGGTCTGGGCATATGCCCAATTCAGGTTCCATCCCTAGTAGGGGGTGTGCAGGAGGCAGCCAATCAATGGTTCTCATCGATGTTTCTATCTCTCTCTCCCTCTCCCTTCCTCTCTCTGAAATCAATAAAAACCTACTTTTTAAAAAATAACTCAATTTTCAGAATTCACCTTTAACTCCCACAATTCCTTTAAAATTAAGATGGAAAATTTTAAATATATTTCACAACATCAGGTCTGTGTTAGATTCCCTCACTTAGTTAGACATAAAAGATAAGAGAATACAAAGTAAAAAAAAAAAAAAGAAATTTAAAAATATGAAAACATTGTTTTAACTGGCATTGTTCAGTGGTTAGGGCCTTAGCCCATGCACCAAAGAGTCATAACCCTCCCAGATTGGGGTGCATGCGGGAGGTAACCAACTGATGCCTCTCTCTTACATTGCTGTCTCTCTTTTTCTCTCTCTCTCCTTTTCCCTTTGATAGTAAAGAAGCCTGGGACACAGTAGATGGATACTTTAAAAAGAAAAAGAAAAAGAAAGACAAGACAAGAAATATAGAAAGAAGAGAAAAGAGAAAAGAGGAGAAGAGAAGAGAAAAGAAAGGAAAGAAGAAAGTTGCTTTTCAACTCTTTTATACACTACTAGGGGCCCAGTGCACGAATTCATGCCCCTTGAAAGGACCTGTGGGACAGGAGGCTGCAGCGGGCACAGGCGTGGGTCTCAGCCCATCCTCCGCGCCCCTGCCCAGCCCCTCCCACCGTGGCCCCCAGTCCCCTCTCTGCCAGCAGCCCCGCTCCTGCCGCTGCCGCTCCCACACGCTGACAGCGCCAGCACCGCTGGCACCCACTAAAAGCACAGAGCAATTGGGGCTGGCACCAGCAGCAGCATTGTGTGTGAGCAGGCAGTTCCAGCGCCGGCAGTGGGTACAAGAGGTGGCTCCAGCACTGGCAGCGGGTGCGAGTGAAGTCAGCGCTGGCAGGAGGTGTGAGTGCCGGGTGGGACCATGGCATGCGGGAGCAAAGAATTTTCAGTAAACAACAGAGGCTCGCCCCGATGACAGTGACCGGTGCCCTACCTTGGTCTGGCACCCCAGCTCACCTGCTCTACTATCCTGCCCCAGCCTAAGCCCGCCATGTTCCACACGCCCCCCTGGTGGTCAGCACGCATCATAGCGACTGGTTGTTCGGTTGTTCTGTCTATTTGCATATTAGGGTTTTATATATATATAGGTGGCTAATAAGATGATTAAACTATCTGCACTTTTACTATAGAAATCAGACTACACAGGGGCCTATTAAGCTTTAGGAAACATTGTAGGAAAATGTCAAAATGATAGCAGAAACTGGTTACTTTCTGAAGCCTGTATGAAACAGGTAGGTTTTCCTACCTCCTCTTCTAATCTACGTCTACTTCACTGCCAATTATCTTTCCAAAAGGTAAATTTGACCATGTCATTGACCTGCTCAAAATAAAGGACTCTTCATTGCCCACAGGATAAAGTTCAGTAACCAGCAAAGCCCAAGAGAAACCTTCACCCACTGTTTAACTATTTTTCTGGTTTCACTTCTTTTCAGTGTCCTTTATGCCCCTAGACCCTAGCCACAGAGAACTACATGCAGATGCCCAAATATATGTCATGTTTTTGTTTCCTTTCTATCACTGCCCATGCCCTTTTCTTTTCCTGCTCTTCCTCTTCCCAACTCACTACATGCCCTATACTTACACCCTTAAAAACTAAGCACAAAAGTCACCCCCTCTGGACCTTAGCACTGACCATACAGAAATAAAAAGGACTATAAGGGAATACTATGAATGATTCCATGCCAATAAATTGAATAATTTAACACAATAAAAAGAGAAAATTTCCTAGAAAGACACAAATTACTAAAACTGGCTCCACTAGAAATAGAAGATGTGAATAGTTCTATACAAAGTAAAGAAACTAAATCATTGATTTAAAAAAACTATCCACAAGGAAAAACGCAGGTCCCAATTGCTTCATTGGTGAGCCTACCCAACATTAAACAAATACCAATTCCTCACAAACTCTTCCAATAAATAGAAGAGGTGGAAACATTTCCAAAATTATTTTATGAGGTCAGTATTATACTAATACCAAACCAGACATAGATATATTTTAAAAAAAGAGAAAACTATAAATATATCTTATGAATATAGACATAAAAATCCTCAACACTAGCTAACTAAATCCAGCAACACACACACACACACACACAAACATAAACTCATACATCATGACCAAGTGGGATTAATAATGTAAATGTTAATATAACATCAGACAATTAATGTAATATACCATATCAATAGTATGAGGAATGAAAATCACATAATTACCTCAATAGAAGCAGAAAAAGCATTTGTCAAAGTCTAACACCCTTCACAATAAAAATACTCAATAAAGCAGAAATAGAAGGGAACTTCCTCAATCTAATAAAAGACACCTACAAAAATTCCAAAGCTAGTATCATACTTACTGGTGAATGACCTGAATGTTTTCCCTCTCAGATCAAGAAATGGATGTCTGTTCTTGTCAATTCTAAGCAACAAGTAGTGGAGGCCCTAGCCAGGACAATTAGGCAAGAGAAAGAAATAAACAGTAACCAGATTAGAAAGGAAGAAGTAAGACTCTATTTGCAGATGACAAGCTCTCATACAAAGAAATCCTAATAATCCATTAAAAAAATATTAGAATTGCCTGGCTGGCATAGCTCACTGGTTGAGTATCGACCTATGAACCAGAAGATCATGGTTCAATTCCCCGTCAGGGCACATGCCTGGGTTGCGGGCTCTGCGAGCTTGATCCCCTGTGTGGGGCATGCAGGACGCAGCAGATCAATGATTCTCTCTCATTATTGATGTTTCTATCTCATTCTTCCTCTCATTCCTCTCTGAAATCATTAAAAATACATTTTTAAAAATTAGAATTGAGTTCAGGTTGCAAGACACAAGGCAGATATACAAATATCAGTGATATTTCTATACACTACTACCAAAGAATCAAAAAAAAGGCAATTAAGAAATAATAGCATCAAAAAGAATAAAAGACTTAGGAATAAATATTTTCAAATGTAAAACCTTTCCTCTGAAAACTACAAACATCACTGAAAGAAACTGAAGACTAAGAAAATAAAAAGAATCCCACAGAATGGGATAAATAGGTTCACAAACTGGAAGACTTATTGTTAAAATGGCAATACTCCTCACATTGATCTATAAGCTCAATGCAATCCCTACCAAAATCCCAGCTATCTCCTTCACAGAAATTGTCAAGCTGATCCTAAAATTCAAAGGAAAACTCAAGAAGCCTAGAATAGCTAAAACAATCTTGAAAAAGAACATGGAGGACTCACACTTCCTCATTTCAAAATATGCTTTGAAGCAACAGTAACAAGACAGGGTGCCACTGACATAAGGATAAACATATACTGAAAGGAACAGAATGGAGGCCTGTATAATCAAAGGAATAGAATGAAAAGCCCAGAAATAAAACTTCTTTATTTATGGTTAACTTATTTTTGAAAGGGTGTCAAATCAATTCAATAGGGAAAGAATGGTGCTGAGATAACTGAATAGCCACATGTATAAGAATGAAGTTGGACCCTTACCTTACACCATATACATATATAAATATTAACTCAAGATGGATCAAAGACCTCAAAGTAAGAGCTAAAACTATAAAACTCTTAGAAGAAACAGACATAAATCATCATGACCTTGAATTAGGCAATGGTTTATTAGATGACACATGCAGCAAAAGAAAAAGTAAACTGGAATTCACCAAAATTAATAATTTTTGTGCTTCAAAGACTATCACCAAGAAAGTGAAAAGGCAACTGACAGAATGGAGAAAATACTTGAAAGTCATATATTTTATAAGGTACCAGTATATTGAATATATAAAGAATCTGAATAGACATTTCTTCAAAGACATACAAATAGCCAATAAGCACATGAAAAGTTGCTTAACATTATTAGCCATCAGGAAATCCAAATCACTTCAGACCGACTAGGATGACTGTAACCAGAAAGACAGATAATAACAAGTATTGTTGAAGATTTGGAGAAATTGAAACACATATACAGTTGGTGAGAGTGTAAAATGGTGCAACTACTTTGGAAAAAAGTTTGTTAGGTCTTCAAATGATTAAGAGTTGCCATATGACCCAGCAATTCCACTCATAAGCATATATCCAAGAGAAATGAAAACATATGTATACACAAAAACTTGTACACAAATGTTCATAGCAGTGTTATTCATAATAGCCCAAAGGTGGAAGCAACCTAAAGGTCTATCAACTGATGGCTCCATAAAATGTTATATATCCATACAAACAATATTATATGCCCATAAAAAGGAATGAAGTATTAATATGCTGCAATGTGGAGGAACCTTGAAAACATTACACTGGGTAAAAGAATTGAGTCACAACAGACCACATATTGTATGATTCCATTTTTATGAAATGTCCAGAATGGCACTGGTTGCAGTTGTCTCCATCTCAATCTCAAGAAGCTTATACCATTCTCATACCAATTATTTTACTTTGCCTTATTATTCATTCTGTGTTCATCTCCCAAACCATGGTAAGCTGCTTAATGACAGAATCACGTCATTTCCACAGCTGCCACCGCATGATAGATGTATAACGTGAACGTACAAATAGCTAATACATTTTTTAAAATACTCTTAAAAAAATAAAAATACTCTTACTTTATCACTAACAAAAGAACTCCAGTTGGGAATATATAGATACTATAACTTTTAAAAATTATGTTAGCACCATAGCCAGTTGATTAGCATGTCATCCCCACACAACAAGATTGTGGGTTTGATCTCCATTCAGGGAACATATAAGAATCACCCAATGAATGCATAAATAAGTGAAACAACAAATCTGCTCTTTCTCTCTCTCTCTCTTTCCCTCCCTCCCTCCCTCCCTTTCCCAACCTATCTTTAAAATCAATCAATAATTTTTTTAATTGTATTTGCAACAATTTAAAAGAATGGGATTACTCAGCACCAGTGAAAGCAGAACAAAAGGAGCATTCTTCTGTACTGACAGTAATAGTGGGATGACAGTGATCACTATGGAAAGCAATTTGGCAAGCAAGAGCCTTAAAACAATTCACACTTAGTCCAAGTAATTCTACTTCCAAAAAAATAATCCTATATAATAAAAGCCTCATATGCTAAGTGTCCAACCATTCAACCAGTTGCTCTGACGTGCACTGACCACCAGGGAGCAGATGCTCTGACCAGTAGGTTAGCTTGCTGCTGAGGTCCGGCTGATCAGGATTGGGTGAGATGGGCTGGACACGCCCTGGAGCCCTCCGCAGCTGGCCAACCTCCCATGGTCCCTTCCTGGCCAGCCAGCCCCAGCCAGCCCCGATTGGCCCTGATCAGGACTGAGCAAGCTGGGCCAGACATGCCCTGGAGCCCTTCCACGGTCTCTCCCTGACCCCAATCCCCGCAAGCCAGGCCGAAGGACCCCACCAGTACACAAATCTGTGCACCAGGCCTCTAGTGAGTAATAAAGAAAGGTCTTAAACATAGATGATTAATAAAGTAATTATCTAAAATAAGAAAATGGCTAACTGAATTATGGCACAAATTATATAACCAGTATAGATAATATTTGCCAACAATTTTTAATAATATGAGGACGCAAAAAAGGCAAGCTTTAAAACTGTACACACACACACACACACACACACACTGATAACAATGTAAAAAAAACCTCAAATAGCCCTAGCTGGTTTGGCTCAGTGGATAGGGCGCTGGCCTGAGGACTGAAGGGTCCCAGGTTCGTTTTTAGCCAGGGGCACGTGCCTGGGTTGCGGGCTTGATCCCCAGTGGGGGGTGTGCTGGAGGCAGCCAATCAATGATTCTCATCATTGATGTTTCTCTCTCTCTCCCCTTCTCCCTTCCTCTCTGAAACCAATGAAGAAATATATTAAGTAAAAAGAAAAAAAAAAAACTCAAATACACAGAAAAAAGCAGAAATATATTAAAATTTTGGTACCTGTCTACAAGTAGTGGGTTTAAGGAAGATTTTTTCTTTTCTAACATTTTGTTTTCCAAAATAAGTATACACTATTTTCATAATCAGAAAATAAGCAAAAGCTGATGATAAAGGTAAGAATCATGGGATGAAAGGTCCTTACCTAGGGAGGTCACATTTCCGTAATTCTCCAGCATCACATCCCAGTACAAGGCCCTCTGCACTGGGCCCAGGCATGCCCATTCCTCTGCAGTGAAGCATACTGATACCTCCTCAAACAGCACCAACTCCTGAAATAACAGGTATGGGTGTGGTTATCCACGCCCAGGAGCTCCCCTACTGACAGGCTCCTTTCACATTGTGAGGTCCTGAGGTGGGCAAGGGATATCAGCGATATAGGAAGACCCCACATAAAGTCTGCCTTCTAATAGCATGGACCCTGATTTAGAGATGGGAACTGGACACTAAGCACTAGGATGAGAGAAGGCACTTGATGGTACAGTTAGGCGGTTCAGATAGATCCTTAGGAAGGAAAAAGTATGCAAACCTCACCTGGGGCTGGGCTGTTAGGAGCATGAGTGCCATCAATTGATTTCTTGGGTTCTCTTCCTGGGAAAGGGCAGAAGCTTCAGGGGCAGGAGAATCTGAGGAAGGAGGAAAAGCAGCATTGAGATTTCTGCTATCCCTGCCGACTACTCAAGTCCAATATCTATACAGGTGAGGGGGCGGCACCAGGCCAAGTCAGGCGGGGTGCCAGGCGGGGCTGTGAGGCTGGGGGCACGAGCTGGGACCCGATCACCACAGGCCACCCCAAGGGACCCCACCGGTGCACAAATTCATGCACCAGGCCTTTAGTATATACATATATATATACACACATATATACATATATACACATACACACACATATATATACATACACACACACACATATATATATATAAATATAAATATAAATATAAATATAAATATAAATATAAATATAAAAGCCTGAGACCGGCAGACCAGTAGCTATGACATGCACTGACCACCAGGGGGCAGACGCTCAACGCAGGAGCTGCCAAGCTATAGTGACTTGGCAACTGCAGTTCTCGGGTGATGAGCCCAATTCTGGGGTGCATCACCCAAGAACTGCCCTCTCGCAATCCAGGACCTCTCAGGGGATGTTGGAGAGCCAGTTTTGGCCCGATCTCTGCAGGCCAGGCCGAGGGACCCGCACCAGGTCTCTAGTCTCTATAAACAAGGAATTCAGAAAGACCCAGAACTCTCATGCCCAGGCAATGATAGCTATAAAGTGACCTACAAACCTTCCATGTGCAGGGCTGGAATAACACAAAGAGCATTAACAGGGATGGATGAAAGGTCAGAGACCCAGAAAAGGACAAGAGGGAGAATAGAAAGAGCTTGTCACCATAAAGAATTCATACAAAGGATAGGAGAGGAAGCAACCACCTGGGAGTAGAGGGATAAGCCACAGTAAAGGTCCAGGAAAAGAAAGGAAATCCAAAGCCAGGGCTACTCAATAAGTACCATGTTGAGGATCCTGGAGGTTGAACACAGCTGGATCAGGAAGAGGATTTGGGCAAACTTCAGCTGATACGTGGCTCCCTGGGGGTGCCTGAGGATGTGCTGTTCCTGGCATGCTCATGGCCTCCTGGTCCTGGACAAGGACTGGAACCTGGGAACAAACAAAACAAAATAAGCGAGCTCTTCTTGTACCTCCAGAATAATCAACTCACCTAACCACTGTGGACCTCTTTCTGCCCATCATCTAGACCTGTGAGATCAGAGACCCAGCTCAAGTATGGAGCATCAGAACTGCAGAAAAACTGTGCCTTGAGAACAATGGAGCCGCCCTCTAGCCCCACTCATGGCACTGGTGACCTCTCCCAGAGGAGACTGAACCGAACGGTGGAAACAGAAGCCAGACCTGCGTGAGGGTTAGGGAGGGAATGGGAAGTAACAAGCAGTAATTAAGAGCATGTGTTTTAGCTTCAGGCCTAGTTTTAGACACTCTCCTACTTTTTTACCCCTTGACTTATCCCTTCCTGCTCCAACAGAAGGAACACTAGAGCAGGAGTCTCAACATGTGGTTTTGCTGCCAGCTAGAGGTCTGGCCTAAGGCAATCCAGTGAACCCTTTTCCGCCTGTTTTCTTATCTCTCAAATGAGGAGGATGGATTAGTGATGTTTAATGAAATATAGAGCTCCCAAAGTCTTCATTTTCATGATTAAGCAAGCCCATCTTTGGTGCCACTGCCAAGTTGAAATTCTGTTTCAGACTTCTAACAGAAATATTTCTAGTGGGCTACCGATTGACAGAGATCTCACATATACACACACACTAGGAACTATGTAAGATCCCAAATTAATAGTCAAGGATATAAAATCTTATCAGAAGCAAATATCTCAACCCAATCCTCTGGCTCACAGAACCCCAAGTAGGGGCACACCTGGCAAAGTCTCGCCAGATCTAGAAAGCTTCGTTCTTATTCTCTCACTGCCTTTTAACGTCAGGTTCACATCATCATTGCAAACAGAGAATACATGTGTTTCTGTTCAGGAGAACACTTAGCAACCTTATGTTCTTCAGGCTCCTGAACCAAACTCAGCATTAGCAAGCATCACCCAGGAGGACAGAGTGCAGCCAATGACTTTGTGCGGATTCTGAACTGGGCCCAAACACCCCACTCATAAATTTATTTAACTGCAAAGATATCCTATGGTCTGAATAGCTCATGAACCTGTTTCAATTACCATTAGGGTTGCGAATATGCTATTGTTAATGAAAAAAATCACAGGCTCGCCCTCCAGCCCTGCCTCAATTTTCTCCTTCCTTCCATCCCAAACTCTTCCCCCTCGCCCTTTCTCACTTTTAGCACGGGTCCATCGAGGTCTTTCTGCAGCTCTTCTACCAGGGCCACCGCCTCCTCACCACTTCCAGGGCGATGGATCTGCACCCAGGTCCGAATCTCCCCGGGCAAGATGCTCAGGAACTGTTCCAGCACCAGCAGCTCCAAGATCTGGGCCTTGGTGCGCGCTTCGGGCCTCAGCCAACGGCGACAGAGCTCCCGGAGCCGGCTCAGCGCCTCCTGGGGTCCAGCCGTCTCATGGTACCGTAACTGTCTAAAGTGCAGATGGGAGGTCTCCCAAACAGAGGAGCTGCTCCCTTGGAAGCTGGTTCCCCATTGCCAATGATCATCCTTCCCTTTAACAAGACCCTCTTGTCTCAGAGCACTGTGGGCCCAACTTTCTCTTGTCATTGTCTTTAGCTAAGAAAGCCTCTTCTCTAGGCCCCCTCAATTCTTCCTTTAGAGCTTGGAGAACATCATCTACAAAACTTCAAAAAAAAATCGTTGTTAAAGTTAATGCGGTGAAACCACCAAGTTTTCCAGCCCCCAGTCAGCTCCCAGTGATGAAGAGAAAATCCCTAAATGCAAGGTTCTAGGCTCGCAGCAGTGCCTCCTTTGACAAAGCCCCCTGCTCAAGGCTCTGGGGACACTGACACAGGCAACCAGACCACTGCTGAAACCACGGACCTGAGATCCCTTTGGTTTTTACTCACAGCGCCTCCTTCCTTTACCCAGTACTCCAGCAATGGGAGTCCTGGCTAGCCCTATGTGACTTTCTTTTATTTTTTAAAATATTTTTGTATTGATTTCAGAGAGGAAGGGAGAGAGAGAGACAGAAACATCAGTGATGAGAGAGAATCATTCATTGATCGGCTGCCTCCTGCATGCCCCACACGGGGATCAAGCCTGCAACTCGGGCATGTGCCCTTGTCCGGAATCGAACCCGGAAGCCTTCAGTTTGCAGGCCAATGTTCTATCCACTGAGCCAAACTGGCCAGGGCGCCCTGTATGATTTTAAACAAGTTACCTCACTTCTGAGTCTGTCTTTTAACCTGAAAAACAGGGGTAATAACAGTTCCTATTTTATACGCTTGTTGTAAGAATTTGATGTCTAAATACACTTTAAGTTTTTGAACAGTGCCTGGTATACAGATTCAAATGTTAGTTAACCTTCTGTAACTTGCATTCTTTCCTATGTTCTGTGGAGTCAACAAGTAAACATGGTCTTCATCCTGATACAATTTTCTTATTACAAAACAGAAAACTTATAAAACCAGAAAACACACACGAAACCAGGAATAATCCCTGCTATGTTCAGGACAGTGTTCTTCTAGTCCTTGCTCTCTGTACCAATTTGGAGCACAAGACTGGATCCAACTGTACTGCTCTGGAACTTACTTCCCATACGTATTGTTGTGAACATACTATTAAGTAGTCATCATTATCTTTAAGAGCACATAAGTCCATTCATACTTAGAGTCCCCTGTTATTATACATTTAAATTGTTTATCATTTCCCCCTATTATAAATTAGGCCACAATGACTATCCTTGCTAATAAATTTTTGGTTACAAATCTGTTTCTCTCTTCAGGAAAAATTCCTAGAAAAAAAAACTGTTGGGCCAAAAAAGGTACAGTTTTAAATACCTTTTCAGCCCTAGCCGGTTTGGCTCAGTGGATAGAGCGTCGGCCTGCAGACTGAAAGGTCCCAAGTTTGATTCCGGTGAAGGGCATGTACCTTGGTTGTGGGCACATCCCCAGTAGGAGGTGTGCAGGAGGCAGATGATCGATGTTTCTAACTCTCTATCCCTCTCTGTAAAAAATCAATAAAGTATATATTTTTAAATAAAATAAATAAATACCTTTTCATATATCACTAATACATATATATGCGTTATATCTGTATCAGTGATATAGGACAGCACCTTCATTAATTTTATTTAGCATGCTTATAAATGAGCAATGGAGGCAGAAATATGAATACAATTCCAATATAATGTGTAAGTATAATTAATAGGAGGGCAAACAAGCACAGAAAAAATTCATGAAAGTAATCTTAGAATGGGCTTTAAAGGAAAAAATTTTTTTTAAAAACTGGAATATTAGGAAAGCCATTCCAGGAAGAAACATAATTTCAAAATCAAGAGAGGGACATACAGCTCTGTTAGAAATGTGTTTTCAAGCCAAAAAAGGGAAGTAAGCTCTAGAGGTAAGGCTGCAGGGGCAGAGCAGAGAAATAAACAGAAGTCAAAGTCTAAGGGCTGTTGAGAGGCAGAACAAGGCGATCGCGTACTGTACGTGGCAAACACCAGTAAAAAGGTTTTACTTTACGTTTTTCTTTTTGTCATTCTCTTCTCACAAATGATAGAACACCATGAATCACGTACTGCATCTTCTTTCCTCAATTAACAATGTATCTTATCGGATCCTCCTTGTTGGTACATAGCTCCTCCCACTTTTTAAAAAAATTTCTTTATTGATTAAGGTATTACATATGTGCCCTCCTCCCACTTTTTATGAATGCATTTACCCAACTCCAGCACTGATCCAAAAATAAACAACTCATAAGCTGGATTTCATTAAAACAAAAAAACTTCTGACCTGCAAAAGGCAATGGCAAGAGAATAACAGTCCTTTGTATGAAAGTCTCTAACTGGGAAAAAATATTTGCAAAAGACACTCATATCTGACAAAGGACTGTTATCCTTTGTATGCTTCATACAAAGAACTCTTAAAACGCAACAATAAAACGACTCAATTAAAAAAACGGCCCTAAGATGTTAACAAACATCTCATGAAAGAAGATATACAGATTCCAAATAGTGTATGAAAATATGCTCCACGTCATATGCCATCAGTGAAATGCAAGTGAAAACAACGACGAGATGCCACTGCACACCGACTAGAAGGGCCAAAACCCAGAACACTCACAGCACCGAATGCTGGTGAGCATGTGGGGCAACAAGAACTCGCCTTGTTGCTGGTGGGAATGCAGAATAGAATCCGTATTTTGGAAGACGTTTCTTACAAAACTAAACATACTCTTATTACCTAGCAATTGTACCCCTTGATATTGGAAGGAGTTGAAAATATATATTCACACAAAAACCTGCACAGAGATGTTTGCAGTAGTTTTATTCATAATTGCCAACACCTAGAAGCAACGCAGATGTCCTTCCGTAGGTGAATAAATGGTGGCACATCCAGACAATGGAATATTATTCAATACTAAAAACAAACAAAACAAGCTATTAAGCCATGAAAAGACACAGAGGAAACCTAAATGCATAATACTAAGTGAAAACAGCTAATCTGAAAAGAAGACTATATACTATACAATGCCTACTATGTGGTATTTTTGAAAGGCAAAACTATGCAGACCATAAAAAGATCAGTGGTTGCCAGGGGAAGGGGTAAAGACGAAAGACTAGGCAGAGCATAAAGGATTTTTAGAGCAGTGAATCTACTCTGTATGATACTATAGGGTGGGGCAAAAATAGGCTTACAGTTGTTCATATGGAAAATAAAATAATCTATAATAATAAAAATGTAATATGCTAATTAGACCGGATGACCTTCCGGACAAAGCTGGGACTATGAGGGAAGCCTGGGTCCCGGGTGCCAGAGGGAAGCTGGTGCTGGCAGCTGGGGGAAGGAAGACCTACTCTTGCACGAATTTCATGCATTGGTCCTCTAGTAATCCTATATAATAAAAGGCTAATATGCAAATCGATGGAACGTAGAAGGACTGGTCGCTATGACGTGCACTGACCACCAGGGGGCAAACACTCGACGCAGGAGCTGCCCCCTGGTGTCAGTATGCTCCCACAGGGGGAGCACTGCTTAGCCAGAAGCCGGGCTGATGGCTGGTGAGCACAGCGGTGGTGGCGGGAGCCTTTCCTGCCTCCGCAGCAGCACTAACGATGTCCGACCACCATCGGTCGGACATCCCCCGAGGGCTCCAGGACTGCAAGAGGGCGCAGGATGGGCTGAGGGATCCCCCCACCTCCTTCAGTGCATGAATCTCATGCACTGGGCCTCTAGTTAAATAATAATACAAGAGGAAAGTCTGTTTTTTGTACTCACAACTATAAACCTACTTTTGCTCCACCCTGTATAATGGTGGATACATGTCAATATACATTTATCAAAACCCTTAGAATGCTCCAGCTTGTTTGGCTCAGTGGATAGAGCATCCGCCTGTGGACCAAAAGGTCTCGGATTTGATTCTGGTCAAGGACACATGCCCAGGTTGTGGGCTCAATCCAGAGTAGGGGCCATGCAGGAGGCAGCTGATCAATGATTCTCTCTCATCATTGATTTTTCTATCTCTCCCTCTCCCTTCCTCTCTGAAATCAATAAAAATACATTAAATTAACAAAAAGCCCCAAAGAATATACAACACAAAGAGTGAACCCTAATGCAGTCTAAGGATTTTATATAATTCATAAGTTCTAACAAATGTACCACTCTGGCCGAAACCAGTTTGGCTCAGTGGATAGAGCGTCGGCCTGCGGACTGAAGGGTCCCGGGTTCAATTCCAGTCAGGGGCATGTACCTTGGTTGCGGGCACATCCCCAGTAGGGGGTGTGCAGGAGGCAGGTGATCGATGTTTCTCTCTCATTGATGTTTCTAGCTCTCTATCCCTCTTCCTTCCTCTCTGTAAAAAATCAATAAAATATATATATAAAGTTGTAAAAAAAAAAAATGTACCACTCTGGTAGGGGATGTTAACATGGAAAAGGCTATGAATGAGTGGGGCCAGTGTACCTTTTATTCAATTTTCCTGTGAACCTAAAGCTGCTCTAAAAAATAAAGCCTATTAAATACATGCATACACACATACATTTAATCTGAAAAAATGGGTTTCTAAATGATGTTCTACAGTAAATTACCAGAACTCTTATTTACTCTTACTTTGCAGATGCAAGTAACAAATATTTAAACATACATTAAGAAGAACAAAAAAGGCTCCGCGTAGCTGATTCACTGAATGAGTTAAGCTGCATGAGCAAGTTCTGAATTTAGGGGCTCTAATTCCAAAAGTCCAAAATAATGCCAACTGAGACAAGACTTCTGAAACCCAAACTATTAGGAAGCAATGGTGTTCAAATGACCTTTCATTGTCAAGTTTTAATTGGGCAAGCTGTAAAACGATAACAAAACAGTAATTATATACACATAGTCACTGACATGTTAGCAACGACCTTTCTTGCAAAGGGCAACACTTATTCTGAGTTTTAGGGTTTCAGTAGGGTTAAATACAGGGTGTCCTAAAAAAATGTATACACACTTCAGCAGTTCATAACGCACTTAATTTCCACTCCTTTTCAGGTTTAACTGATTTGAAATCAGTTAAGCCAGACTAAGCTTTAAACAAAGAAAATTTATCCTCAAGTGCCACTAGATTTTTTTTTTTTTTAATGGGGATACATAAGAGATAAAGTTAACGGTACAAAACCAACAACCGTGGACGGATTGAGGGCGCACGAATACTGAACGAAATGATTGATTCCATCGCTTCCTGTTATCAGCAGTGCCTGGGCCAGAATGGTCCTGTTTGAAAACAGGCATTGGCAAAAAAAAAGTATCCATTTCTGTAAGGTGTTTTAAATTTTGAAAATGAACTGTATGTTAATAAACATTGACTTTATAATCACTCAAAGTGTGTATACTTTCGGGGGGCGGAGGGGAACGACACCCTGTATATTTTCTCAAGTAATGGTGGCACAGGCAGTCTAAGTTTGCTTTTTAAATACCATTCTATTACAAAACTAAAGGATGGGACTTGGTCCATCCCTCAAGGAAGAGAAAAGAGTCCCCAGAAGTCCGGGAGCCTCTGCTCCAGGCACGTCTCCAGGTGTGTCTGGGCATCCGCCTCCGAGAAGATTGGGGAAGAGCAGCCCGGCCACGGCTGGGGACCCCGGCTGCCTGGCTGCGTCCTCCCAGGGCCAATGCGTGCTATGGGGCCCGGGCACGGGGCCAGACACGCGCTCCTCGGTGCCGTCCTCAAAACCTCCCAAGCCCGCAGCTGCCCAAGTCGAGGCCGCAGCGCCCACCTCCGCTCCGAGCCGAGGAGGGACAGCACGGCGGTCGGCGGCGGCGAGGAGCGCGGGCGAGGACAGCGCCGCCCGGCGAGCTCCGGCGCGCACCCGGGACGCCCTCCGCGCATGCCCACCCGACCCCAGCGCACCCGCTCACCCGGGCATCCGCGGCGGCTCCGGCTTTGGGCGCCGTCGCCTGGGCGCCGGGAGGCGGGGAGGTGACTTGAGAACTAGACGCGCGGGCTGCGGAGGCCCGGAAAAATTGGGGGGGGGGGTGTCTCCCGCGGGGCCCTCGACTTCCGGCTGCTCGCCACGCCCACCCCCCAACTGTCTAGGTCTAGGAAGCCACAGCTCTATGGCTCCTCGCTTTTTCCAGCGAGGCTGGGGGCTCTTGGGTCTTGGTTCCTCCCAGGGAAGGAGTGGGAGGGCTGCTACGTTTCAGACAGGAAGGATGCGGGAAGAAGCACGCAGCCCCTGCCCTCAGGACGCCTGTGGCCTCCAGGAGTTGGACCTATTTTAATTTGCATGGAAATTGGGGTTGTTTGGGAGTAATTTCTCATATTGACCTCCTGGGCACCTTTTCCTCTCTATTCTTGAACCTATGCATTTTTAAAAATATATATTTTATTGATTTTTTACAGAAAGGAAGGGAGAGGGATAGAGTTAGAAACATTGATGAGAAACATCCATCAGCTGCCTCCTGCACACCTCCTACTGAGGATGTGCCTGCAACCAAGGTACATGCCCTTGACCGGAATCGAACCTAGGACCCTTCAGTCTGCAGGCCAACGCTCTATCCACTGAGCCAAACCGGCCAGGGGGAACCTATGCATTTCTTACCGTAAGTAATAACATGGCTAAAAATGACCCCCTCGTGAATTCATTTACTTGTAGGTGTATCTCTTGCCCAAGTGATGAGATAATGCACCACTTTACTTCTGAGAAGTAAGCACTACACAACTCCCGTGTTTGTGGTTCTCCTGTCTTACTCTGTCTTAACTTGGCAGGAGGGCACAGGCATCTTCTTTTTTGGGGAGGTAAGAATTATACCAGATCCATTGTCATAGATCAGTCACATACCAATTTGCATTTAAAGCAATCCTGGTAGAGTGGAGTTTGTTTTGGTAATCCTCACCAGTAGATATTTTCCCATTGATTTTTAGAGAGGGAGGGAGGGAGGCAGGATGGGGGGGGGGGATGTGTGAGACACATCGATTGGTTGCCTCCCCCACAGGCCCCTACCAGGGCAGGATCGAACCTGTAATCCAGGTACAGGTACCCTTGACCAGGAATTGAACCCGCAACCCTTAGGTGTCAGGCTGACCCTCTAACCACCGAGGAACACCAGCCAGGGCATGAGTGGAAAGCTGAGAAACACCTTAACATTCAAACTGGGACTTCCATATTAGTTGATCAAGGTTCTGAGATCTTAGCCCCACCTTGAACTGTCAGCACTCTGCCTGCAGCCTCTTCTCAGATAACTACCCCGATGATGTTTATGCCCTTACACCAAGCTAAACATGACTGTTTCCTCAGATAAGGTCCTATGGAAAATATCCACAACAAAGAACAAATCTCAGTCACCTCCAAAGGGCATTTATTGGGTTGACATATCCCTGAAGATACTTATCAGGTGTTTTCAGAGAAACAGAACCAATAGGAGGTGGATAGAAGGAATTGGCTCACATGATTATGGAGGCTGAGAAGTCCCAAGATCTTCAGTCCACAAGTTTGAGACCCAGGAGAGCCCAAGGTATAGTTTGAGTCCAAGTCTAAAGGCCTCAGAACAGGAAAGCTGATGGTGAAAATCCCAGACTGAGTCCAAAAGCAGGAGAAGACCAATGTCCCAGCTCAAAAACAGGCAGAAAAACAAATCCTTCCTCTACATTTTTGTTCTATTCAGGCCTCCAACAGATTGGATGAGGCCTACCCATATTAGGGAAGGCAATCGGCTTTACTCAGCCTACTAATTCAAATGCTAACCTCATCCAGAGACATCCTCAGAGACACCCTCAGAATAATTTTTAACCAAATATCTGGGCATTCTATAGTCAAGCTGGCCCATAAAATTAACCATCACACCTAGATTCTTCCAACTATAGTTTAGAGTACTAGTTACAGAATAGTTTATCTAGGCCCTGAAGGGCACCCATGGTGGATAGATTCTGGTCAGTGTCACTTAGAAGAACTCAGATTTGGATGTCCATCTTGGAGATAACCCCCACCCACATCCACACCACCACCCACCTTTACATCCTCAGGGACGAGTCTTATAGGAATGAGGGAACTCATAATAAAGGGAAAGTTGAAAAAGGGGACAGGCCACCTGAGAAAAGCCAAACCATTTCTATTCTAATTGCATTATGATCAGTGTCGAGGACATCAGTGCACTGTCTGGATTCCTCTTAACTCAGTGGTCAGCAAACGGCGGCTTGCGAGCCACATGCAGCTCTTTGGCCCCTTGAGTGTTCTACCGCTACTTCTTCAAAATACTCGCCCAGGCTGAAAACCGACTTCTGTGCATGGGCCATGAAGTTTCAATCGCACTGTACGTGTGCGCCTGTACATGGTATTTTGTGCAAGAGCCACACTCAAGGGGCCAAAGAGCCGCATGTGGCTCATGAGCCGTGGTTTGCCGACCACTGCTCTAACTGGTCCCCTTCTCCCCAACTCAGTGGAGGTGCAGGCGGAAAACTCTCAATTGCCTGCCCTCTCCAGGAACTACCTTAGTTCCAAACACAGTCAGCTGAAGAAGTCTCCCTCACCCAAGATCATGCTTCCCCCTTCCTGGTGATGTGGTAGAGTTTGTATTCAATGACTTGTCAATGAAGGGATATAAAGGCCCAGACTTCTCACCTCAAGTTTGGGCAATTTTGAAAGGTTTTCCCAGTCTAACTGAGGCTGAAGCCAACACAGGCACACGAGTAATTCTGTGACTGCAACACAGCTAACTTCTCCCACTACTAATCCCACTTTCCTCCTTCCCTACAGGTGTGAAGCCGTTACACTCTCCAGTAAATTTGCTGCATGTTATCCCGTCTTGAGTTTACCCCCCAGCAAGCTCAACAATTAGATAACTCAAGTTTTTAAATTGCTAATTTTTAAAGTAACTGTCCCATGTATACGTAGAAATGTACACGCCTAATTTCATGTTATTTTCACTGGGGTGTAGCCCTATAAACATCTGGGCAGCTTCTAGAGATCTCAGTTCCAATTCTCCACCTCTCCAAAGCCCCCAAACTCAAATTCTGCCCTTGCAGCTGAGAACATCTCAGCGCCCTGGACCAAGATCACCAGACTGCCTCCTACCACCCAAGGCATCATCACCCATTTCCTGTCTGGCCTCCACTTCATGTTAGCCTCTGAGGATTGATGTCACTTTCTTCAAAGTCCTTTTAAGGAATGTTTACGTGTTATCTAGTATTTCCGTTTGTTTTGTAGCCAACAGGCATTGTGATTGGCTGGCTTGCAATATTGTTATATTGTCTCTTTTAAAAACATGAATCTTGCCCAGCCAGTGACTCAGTGATTGAGCATCAACCTATGAACCAGGAGGTCATGGTTTGATTCCCAGTCAGGGCATGAAGGAGGCAGTCAGTCAATGATTCTCTCTCATCATTGATGTTTCGGTCTCTCTCTGAAATAAAAAAAATAAAAATAAAAAGTTTCATGTTTTTTTTTAAAACCACCAGGAATTTCTGCTAAATTCTGTAGGTAAGCCAACACTGCAAATGCGACAGCATTTTCTTTCACACTCTGTAAACTGGTTGCGAACTTGTCATGATTATACAAACTTCGGTATATGTCTCAATAATTTTGTGATCCACAGGCTCTTCTGAGGAAAAATGAATAATTATTACAAAAACAGTCATGTGAGGAGAGAACGCTCCTAATGAAGTTTTTTCTTCAATCCCCATTGAGAAAGTTTTGTTTTATACAGATTTCTAGGCCCTGCTCCAGATGTGCTGAGTTGGTGGGCCCGGGAAATGTGTTTGAATGTGTGAAATTACCTCCTGTGATTTCCAGATTGGGGGTCCACTGGCCTTAGTGTCAAAGGCTGCTTACAGCTTTTGCGTGTCTGCAATCCACACAAACTGGGCCACAAACCAACTGTGAACTTAAAATGGTCACTGGGAGGAGTGAGAACCAGTCAGGCCCTGTATCTACGTGTCAGAAAGGAGTCTGCCATCTCCCTCTTGGCCCCTCACAGACCTACCTTCTGACGCCAAAATGGACTTTGGGAACACGGCTCCCAAAGCCCATTTCCTACAGCCACGGGAGGTCCACGTAAGAGTACAGGTTTGAAACTCAGATGAGGCCAGAGAGGAGGTGGGATAAGTGGCTGTACAAGTCTTCAGAGAAACTGACAGAGGACCCTGTATTATGGCTCGTGAGCTTTCACTTACATATTACAAGTATGAAAACCGGCCTGCATTTGAATCAGAAACAAGCCAGCATCACTTCTTCATTCCAAAGATATCTGCTTAAAGAAAAGCAAGGGAACTGTTTGCTTCCTATTCTGAACAAAGAAAGGAAGCGAAAAGAAAAAGAAAAATCGGTGATATTTATGATATTTATAACAAGTAAATAACAACAGATACTTATTGGCAAAATTATAACTACTTCCTGCAAAAACAGTTTCATGACTCCAGTTTTATAACTTCAGAGGAGATTAAAAACAGTCTAGTTGCTAAAAACAATCTAATAATATGAGGATACTATTTTATCTATATTCGATTGGGAAAAAAAAACACAATGAAGTCTGTGGCTGAGGATACAGAGTTAAAATTTAGTCTTCTGGGATTTAGATTCCACAGAATTACTCAGCTATTTAATGCTCCTTTGGGTTTCAGTTTTCTTCTCAGTCCCAAGTAAGACCTGACACAGTACTCGCCATCAATGAAAAGTATCTCTGAGCCTAGGGAGACACTCCCCTCTCTATGCAAGAATCTTTCTTTCAGCTAAAACCGTTTTGGCTCAGTGGATAGAGCGTCAGCCTGTGGACTGAAAGGTCCCAGGTTCGATTCTGGTCAAGGGCATGTACCTTGGTTGCGGGCACATCCCCAGTAGGGGGTGTGCAGGAGGCAGCTGATCGATGTTTCTAGCTCTCTATCCTTCTCCCTTCCTCTCTGTAGAAAATCAATAAAATAAATTTAAAAAATATTTCTTTCATATTTCCCTTTAATCAAGGCTATATAAAATGAGACTTGCACACTTTTTCTCACAACTAAAAAGAAATATATGTGCCTGGCCAGTGTGGCACAGTTGTTGAGCACTGACCCATGAACCAGGAGGTTACAAGTTCGATTCCAGGTCAGGGCACATGCTTGGGTTGCTGGCTTAATCCCCAGTCAGAGGGGAGTGCAGGAGGCAGCCAATCAATGTTTCTCTCTCATTGATGTTTCTATCTCTCTATCCCTCTCCCTTCCTCTCTCTCTAAAAAAGAAACATGTATTTCTATTCTACACAAGAACAATTCTACACAACCAAGATGTCTGTGACTAAAAATAATGCCTCTTCATATTCCCAAGGATTCTGTCCAATCCCCTGAATGCAGCAATCTGTTCCAGACCCTCTAAACCTTACTTTGAATAATTATGCAAGGAGGGACTATTATATAATAAAATTATGAGTAAGACACTATCTTATGAAAATATAACAAAGCCACCCCTAGCCGGTTTGGCTCAGTGGATAGAAAGTCGGCCTGCAGACCGAAAGGTCCTAGGTTCAATTCCGGTCAAAGGCACGTACTGGGCCCTGGTCAGGGCTTGTGTAAGAGGCAACCAATCAATGTGTCTCTCTCTCACATGGATGCTTCTCTGTCTTTCCCTCTCTCTTCCACTCTCTAAAAATCAACAGAAAAAATATCCTCAGGTGATGATTTAAAAACAAAATAGAACAAAGCTAAATAAGTCCCCTTTTACACAAATATACCCTTCATACTTTCCATTTCCTCCTTTCCAGTAACAGCAAAGAATATATATATGTATATATATTCCCTAAAACTAAATTATAATCCAGAAATCTAACTCAGAAAAGATCAATAGTATCTTCCTTATAAAACCTTGATGAAATAATCACCTTTCACAGAAGTGGCTACTCAGAAGAATCCCAACTGGTCTCCCACTCACATATAAAACCACCAGGGTGGGCTGAGGCACTTTGGTATAAGGAAGAAAGCACGGACTTGAAAGTCAGATCTGAGTTCAAATCCTGACTCCAACCACTAATTAGCCCATCACCTAACCTCGCTGAGACTCAATTTTTTTGTACAAAAGGTAAAAGGGTTAAACAAGATAACACCTCCTCAAAAGTTTCTGAAACAATACATTACTATGTGCATAAGACAAATGGCATTAGACTTAGGAATTCACTATCTGCAAGGAAAGAGGAACGAATGGCCGAGTTAAGCACGGAGAGATTCTAAGTGTTCCCGGATGGATTTTGAGCTACAGACTTAAAAGTTTAAAATGCTGGTTGAAAATGGTCTAAGGCCTTCTCAGAGGGCTGGACATAAAGGCAGAGGAAGCTCGTGAGCACCTGCAGAAGTGACTGCTCAGCATCCCTTCCTCCTCCTGGGAAAGGCTTTCCTCAATGATAAAAGGAGAAAGGAACCGGATGAGAAAGTCTTAGCCCCTTTCCTCACGTCCTGAGTTTGAAGGAGTTGTGGGAAGAGCATGAAGCCGTGGCTATCATCCTGCAACCATGAGGCTGCAAAAAAAAAAAAAAAGAAAGAAAAAAGAAAAAGCAAGCCATCGTGCTGAAAATTACGCAGTTAAGATGGAAGTTTGATAAACTGCTGAGTTGCCAAACAAAATTTGCAACTGTTTACCTCTAGACTTGCCCTTAAGTAAACAATGTTCTTAAGGTTTCGGCACTTGGCATCGTGTTCATTACACCTGAAAATATCCTCAATGCCACCTTAGGGAAAACTGTTCTGTAATGACTCTTGCCAAGTGTTTAGAAACACTGCTCCAACATCCTACACTTCAGCAATTATCATCTACCACGTGCCGAGCTTGCCACACATTACATGCATTATGGTCTCATTTGATACGACAGCCCTATGAGGTAGGCAGTCAGTCCCTTCTTACAGATACATCTGAAGCTAGGAGGAAACTGACAAGCTAGTGTGTCTATTTGGGAATAGAACACGTGTGTCTCCGACCCCAAAGTCTACACTGTTAGCTACTAACCTCTACATAACATGTGGCCGCATCTTCTCCTGCTTTCAGATGATGCTATCTCTTGAAAGGTTATGGACCTGCAATTGTTTGTTTCCTAAGGACACATCTTGCTGGTTTTGTGGACATAGTGAGCAGAGGGAGCCTTGGGGATCTCTATTGTCTGCGGATCCATCTACAACTGTGGGAGAGGAGGACACAGTAAATGTTTGCTGTGTTCTACTAACCTAACGGTGTGTACGTGGATATACATTTTCTTGACAACTATAAAGTCAGCTTGTCTTAAAGCTGGAAAAAGGCCAAGGACTGGTGTTTATGCTTTTACTAAAGAGGAAACAGGCTCTAAAAGGAAGTGACTTGCTCCTGGTTGCACGGCTACCACATGGCAGTGTGTGGATTTGAGAGTCTATGTCCCAGGCACCTTGCCTAACACGGTTTAGTGAAAATGAGCATGTACTCATTGCATTTTTAAAATACCATACTTTCCCCTAAATATAAAACTAGTACATTCTCACTGTAGAAAAATCTAAAAAAATACAGGGAAGTATAAAGAAGAAAATATAAATCATTTATAAGCCCATCACCCAGAGATAATCACTGTTAAGACTTTAGTTTGGCATTAATTTCCACTTTTTCCCTGTGCATAGATGTGTTTTGTTTTGTTTATAATTTAGATCATATTTCATTTTTTCTTTTATCTTCCACTTTATCCAAATCATTTCCCCCATGGCATTAAATATTCTTTACAAATCTTTACAATGGCTGCAAAACCATTCTATGGATAGACTGTCATTCATTTAAGACCTGTACCATTAGAAACCGAGTTTTCTTCCTTCAGTTATATACCTTGCTGGTATGAATTTCTCTTCTGCTAATCCATGCCTATTTCTGACTACTTTCCCTTTAGGGACTTTCAGAAATAGAATTAAGGTTGATGATACTGAAAAACTGCTTTTCTGAGAAGTAGCAATTAGTCCTCCTACCAACAGTATATGTTACTTATGAGATTTCTGTCTCCTCAGTATGTTTTCTCTGGTGTTGAATAAGTTGTGAGCTATAACGATAGGCTTTCCCACACTCACTGCATTTATAAGGTTTCTCCTTAGTGTGGGTTCTCAAATGTAGAATAACTTGAGAAGTCTGCCTGAAGGTTTTTCCACATTCATTACATTTATAGGGTTTCTCTCCAGTGTGAACTCTCTGATGATCAATAAGGTTTCGATTAGAAGTAAACGCTTTCCCACACTCATTACACTTGTAAGGTTTCTCTCTTCGATGGAGTCTCTGATGTTCATGAAGGGTCTTCCTTAAGATGAAAGCTTTTCCACACTCATCACATTCATAAGACTTCTCCCCTGTGTGAATCCTCTGATGGTCCATAATCTTTGTATTAGACACACACGTTTTCCCACACTCCTTACATTTGTAGACTTTTTTCCCTTTGTGCATTCTCTCATGTTGAGTAAGGTTTGAGCTACGGCTAAAGGCTTTCCCGCACTGGATACACGTGTAGGGCTTCTCCCCAGTGTGAACTCTGTGATGTGAAATGAGACCTGAACTCCGACTAAAAGCTTTCCCACACTCCTTACATTCATAAGTCTTTTCCCCACTGTGGGTTCCCTGGTGGCGAATGAGGTGGGACTTACCACTGAAAGATTTCCCACATTCACCGCACGTGTAGGGCTTCAGTCCAGTGTGGATTCGCCGATGGACAACAAGGTTGGAGCTGTGACTAAAGGCTTTTCCACATTCCTTACACTTATAGGGTTTCTCTCCCGTGTGGATTCGCTCATGCACTGTAAGGTTTGCACTCTGACTAAAGGCTCTCCCACACTCAGTACATACATACTGTCTCTTTTCAGCCTGAATTCTGTTGGTTGTTGCAGGCTCAGAGCACTGACTACCATCTTTCTCAGAGTCTTGGTCACTCACTTCTGGAGGTGTCTTATTGTCTTTAACTGTCTTGTGTTTGAAGCTTCTCATCTTTCTCCTCATTTTCTCTTGCTTAGAGCATCCCAGTGGCTTTCTGAGTCTTCTCTTTGTGTTCAGTGGAGCTTTCTAGATTTTGACTTCCTTGGCAATATCTCCGTGGAGTTCTCTTGAATGTATGAGACTCTAATTTTTTTCAGGAATGACACTTTGGGATCAATACCTCCTCAGACCCAGTTTCACCATCTGACAAAAGAAACAGAAATCCAACATGTCACCTGTTCTCCATGCTAGTGGAAGGAGAACTGTCCAAGGATAACAAGATGTGCTAGACCCTAGGGTCTCGCATGGAAGAGTTAGTGTTCAAAGGCAAGGGGAACTGATAAAAAAAAAAAAAAAAGATGAGAAAATGAGGTTAGATATAGAGGCCAAGGTAAAGGCTTCTGGACCAATAGGCCCAGCATCAGAATGAGCAATGAGTAGTAAAAATCCAACCTGGTTTCTTCCTGTCTCATGTTCTATTCCCAGCATGGGAGCCATCTAACTCCTAATCTAGTCCCAAGAGAAAATCGAACTGAAATATTTAGTTCTAACGACTAATCTTCAGATCACTTTGGCTTTTAGTTCTTGTTGACCTATGCCCCTAGTACCAGTGATACAGTGGCTGGCACAAAATAATTAGTTTCTCAAGGATTCTGTCTTAGGGTGTGCCGAAGATTCCATTTTTGCTCTAATCCTGATACTAGGCACCTGCCTATCTTGGGTTCTGTCTTGATAAGGAGTAACATAATTCGTGCAATATTGGAACCAAGTCGCATCCTAGCCTACTCTGCAGGCCTGGTCCATAACTGGATCCAGCTGTATGTGCTAATTCAGTCTGTCTACTTTGCTCCAAGCTATCACTCTGACAGACTGAGTCTTACTGGGTGAACCTGAGAGGCTGAACAGGATTAGTTAAAGCATGGCAGGGGAAAATCTCATAGGGCCTCCTTGCATGGCATTATGATAAAGTTTCTACAGATGGCAAAAGGGTGAAAGTAGGGGATAGTATAATCAAGAGGGGCTGATCATGAAACCAGGAATGATCAGGAATTTCCCTACAGATTTTTGTTTTTCATTTTTATTGAATTTATTGGGGTGACATTGGTTAATAAAATTATATAGGTTTCAGGTGTACAATTCTATAATACATCAACTGTATATTGTATTGTGTGTTCACCCCCCCCCAAGTCAAGTTGCCTTCCATTACCATTTATCCCCCCTTGCCCTCTTCTACCTCCCTATAGGTTTGATGTGAAACTCTAAACATCTATGTCACCCTAGCAGACCTCAAAGCGAGAGGAGGCTGGGTCATAAAAGAACACTGAAAAATGACCTCATGATACCAACATGACTAATTTTCCTTTTACTGTGTTCCTTTCCAGACTTGTCTATATTCATATTTATATAGTTAGAAGTATAGAGTAAATATAATTTCGCAACTTACTTCTTCCACTTAACTTTTTAAAGTATTTTTTCCACATTGCTATTTAATCTTCCCAGGTGTCTTGCTGATCCCCAGCTCCCCACTTAGCTAGGACAGTAACTATTCTATCCTCAAAGGCTGCTATGGAAAAGATCAGGCTCCAGCCTTCTGGAGAGGGGCACCCAGGGAAAATGTTAATAGCCAGATATTTACACAGTTCTGTCACAAAGCAATAAATACCATTATTGAATGTACCCCCCAAAAGACTGTTAATCACTGAATGTGTTCCCCCAAATTCATATGTTGAAGCCCTAATCATAAGGTGATTATATTTGGAGAAGTGACCTCTAAGAAGGTAATTCAGGTTGAATGAGGTTATGAGGGTGATACCAAATCAGCTGGTCACCTTGATCTTGGACCTCCAGCCTCCAATACTGTGAGAAAATAAATGTCTAGTGTTTAAGCCACCCAGGCTGTGGCATTTTGTTATGGCAGCCCGAGCAGAATAAAAAAAAAGTATGAAATATATCTATATTTAAGGAGCTTACAATGGAGTAAATGACAAAACAATAAGAGAGCAAATTATAAATCTATAAAGTCCCCAATCAGGAGACGAAGGGGGCCAGAGGAAGGAGTCATTACTGGGATGCTTAAAATGCTTGGGAAAAGGTGCTTTTCCCCAAGGCTAAACTTTGGCCCTAGCAGGTTTGGATCAGTGGATAGAGCATTGGCCTTCGGACTGAAGAGTCCCAGGTTCGATTCTGGTCAAGGGCATGTACCTTGGTTGCAGGCTCCTTCCCGGCTTGGGCCCTGGTCAGGGTGCATGCAAGAGAAACCAATCGATGTGTTTCTCTCACATCCAATATTTCTCAGTCTTTACCTCTCTCTAAAAATCAATGGAAAAATATCCTTGGCTGAGGATTAAAAAAAAAAAAGGCTAAACTTTGGCTGAGCCCCAGAGGACAAGGAATTGTTTTCTTGAAGTTAAGACAGGGACAGTGTAGACAGAAATAAATGGGAGATTATACTATTACACGAAGCTTCATGAAGGCACGATTTCTGTTCATTTTGTTCACCAATGTATTCTTAGCACCTAGCAAGCACTGAAAATTTTTTGTTGCTGTTGAATGAATAAGTGAAGGAATTAAAGAATCAAGTTGTCTGAAATGATACCAGCCAGAACAATGAAATTATGAGGGGGAAATTATGGATATGATTTGATGGTCAAGAGGAAACATATTCTGAACAGAGGAATGAAATCTACCTTTAATTTTCTTTCCCCACTCCACAAAAGTATCCCAGTTTATACGATACATTTTGTATCGTCCTACCCAGAAATGAAATTAGAAAAAAGAATACTTTAGGAAGATTAGCCCAGAGGGATTAAAGGTGAAAAAAAGAAAGAAAGGAAATGAGTTGGGAGGCAACCTTAGAATGCACTATGGGGGACCATTCGGGGCCTGCCACTTTCTGGGTGCCCAGTAAATGCTTGTTGAAGAAAGGAACACACAAATGAGATAGTGAGGTCCTAGGCTAGGAAAATGACAGGATAAGAGAACAATGAAGTCCAGCCGTTACAGGAAAGCATATACACACATCAGACAGAATCTAGATGACTGAAGGAAAGAGTTCAAGGTCATCAGATCTAGGTCTGAATGGTAGTATCACTAAGAGAAACAGGGATGTGGGAAGACATTTTTTATAAGAGGAGGAATATGTCCAGAATGCAAATTTGAGAATGATCAGACAAAAGCAGTCAAAAATATGTATACGCTTGCTAAGATGGAGGTCCTAGTTAGAAGGGCAGGTAGAAAGAGAAAATGCAACGCGCTATACTGAAGCCCATGGTGGTTCTGAGGGACCTACGGAGGAAGCAAGACTTGTCAGGAGATGAGGGAGGACTAGTCTGAGGAAGTTCCATCAAAAGGAAACCTATCTGCCCTCAACCCACTGCATGGGAAATGCCCTTAGGAATCCTGGAATTCCCAGGGACTAGTGAGGTGGGGTCTTGGCTGGAGAAGTACAAGGAGGGGCAGATGAGGCCAGAGGGCCAGCAGGACATTAGGGGTATCCAGGCAGCTGTGCACACAAGCACAGTCTCAAGATAACCAGCATATGGATGAGGATCAATGAGCCCCCACACATCTCTGACCCACAACTCCCTGAGACTGAGGGGTGAGAGTTCTGATCTCAGGACCACCATTCATTTCAGGCTATAAGGAACCCACAATGGGCAGAATCCCGGCTCAGTGGATAGAGCGTTGTATTCTTTTACCTAGGGAGGTTGTATTCTTTTACCTAGGGAGGTTGTATTCCTTCAATTCGTTAGGATAATCTTCCTGTTCAGGTCTCTCTGAGCAGTGGTCACATGATCCTTGGTTATTGATTCACTGCAATAGAGTGAAGAATAAGAGGCAACACTTGAAAATAAATTCCAGAGAACCAGGTGAGTAAAATGTAAAAATTAAAAGGAAGAAAGAAAAAAAGAAAAGAAATAACAGGGACTATTCACTCTTAGGGAAAGGCCTAAGCCTTGAGCATAAAACAAAGGCTGATGGCCTAACAGCAAACAGATCGATCTGACCGTACAAAAATTTCTGTACTTCAGAAAACACAACAAAACTAATATAAACTAGAGTTGCCTAATACTATCACTACTTGTGTGCATGTCTGTGTCCCTCCTAACATTCCTATGTGGCTCCCACCCCGAGCCTGGCATTAGAGGGGGCTCTGTAAATACTGTGTGATTTGAAATGTTCAGTTAAGCAAGTTCAGGATTCTATCGAATTCTACCTAAGATAGGAATGGTGAGATGTGCATCCTCCACACATGACCATCACCACCCCTCGTCTGCCTGGTTCATCCCTCTTGTGCTCCATATTGTTTGAACATCACGGCCGTGTATTTGCATTCTTGGCACTACTGTCTCAACAGGGCCATCGAAGGGCCCAAATTCCCTTAAGAGATTGACCTAGTCCAACTACTCAGAGATTCTCAGAATGTCAGAGCTGGAAGGAGCCTCCCAGGCCACCTAGTCTTATATCAAAATGTAGATATGGGGAAACTGGAACTTAGAGTGGAGCTGGGACTCAAGTCCAAGTCTCCTGACAAATCTGAGTTCTATTACATCACCCTTACTCCCGTCCCCAAACTCTGCTACTCAAGGTCCAGAGGACCCCTCGTCCCCCATACAAGCAGACTTCTCTCTCTCTCCTAGATAGACATCCAGATACGCTCCCTTTCAGCTCTGGTCCCATATTTTTGAGCAGGCAAGATTCCTGTGCCCAGATGAACTCATTTCACAGTATAGGTCTCACTTGCCCAAGAGAGAAGGGCATCACTCATTCTCTCCTGTGCACAGTGGCCTCACTCCAGAGGATGTACCCAGCACAGATATTGCCTGATCTCTTCCTTGGGTTGGTGAGGAAATTCCTAATGGGTTCCTGAATCACTGCGAACAGATAGAAATGAGTGAGTTCTCTGAGTGCTGTACTCCAAGTGGACACTCAGGGCAGTGTCCCCTCCCTGGGTACTCCCCTTCCTAGGAAGCAATGAGCTGTAAGGATGATCATTCCTATCCTACATAATAAAAAGCTAATATGCAAATGACCGAATGGTGGAATGACCGGTCACTATGATGCACACTGACCACCAGGGGGCAGACACTCAACGCAGGAGCCGCCCCCTGGTGGTCAGTGCGCTCCCACAGGGGGAGTGCTGCTCTGCCAGAAGCCAGGCTCACAGCTGGTGAGCACAGCGGCAATGGTGGGCGACTCTCCAGCCTCCGTGGCAACGCTAAGGATGTCCAACTGTCGGCTTAGGCCCACTAAGCCGTATGTCGGACATCATACCAGGGCTCCCGGACTGCGAGAAGGCACAGGCCAGGCTGAGGTACCCACCCACACCCCACCCCTCACCAAGTGCATGAATTTCATGCATTGGGCCTCTAGTTTTAAAGATGAGGAAATGAAGCTCCCAGAGGTTGAATGATTTGTCCATAGTCACATGACTAGTGAGAGACAAGCCTTCTGTGTCCATCACACCATGGTCACTCCCTTTCAGCTGCTCCTTTTACATCCAAAAGTCTCCTCTAAGTGCAAAGTGCCTTCCACTGAGAAGTTCTCTGCACTTCAGCCTTCCAAGAAAAATTTGCAGAAGGGAGAAGAGAGAGGATCTTTGCTGAGTCAATTGCCTTTAGAGACAGGAGCAATAATATGGTTTCAAAAGGTTGCTAGAAGATTTTTAAAATAACTACCCATCCCTTAGGATCACCAGGCCTCAACATGTGTTTCGTTTCCCGCTCCAGATTCCCAGACTCTGCTTCTAACTCCTCAAGCTTGTTCCATTTCTTCCCTACCAGAATGTAGCTCTCTCTGCCTTGTACACAATTGAAACCCAGGAGCGAGCATTCTTGGGTAGGTGCTAGGTATTTGTTAAATGGATGAATGAGTAGTAACCCGGGGCAAGATTCTGCCTTCCCCTCTGGGTCCGTTTCCTCACAGGAACACAGGGGGACGGACGGGTGACCTAAGTCAAACACTCAAGGTTCTGGCTCCTTCGGGAGCCTGGGCTGGCTTAGACTGCTATTACCAAGGCGGCCCACTGGCCATGGGCGGGGATGACACAGTTCAGTCAGTACCTGTACCCCGGTCCGAATGGGCAACCTCGCCTAGCTGGGGACGAAACCCAAAACAAAGGGAGGAGGAGGCTCACGACGACCTTTGAGCTGCCTCACCCCAGTCTCCGCAGCGGGTAGCGGTGGAGGAGGGGCTCCCGGCCGGTGTCTCCCCCACGCTCCCAGAACCCCGCCCGGACCCCCACACCAGGCTACCACATACCCCTCGCCGAAAGCTCACATCATGGAACAAAGCGCAGAAAGAATTACGTCATCGACACCCCACTAAATCGCATCCCAACCCTCTGGCTTTTCTAGGCACCGGGAGGTTCCGCCTCTCGGTGCCCAGGAGGCTGGAGTCCTTTCGCCCCTTGGCCAGCCAGTCCGTACGCCTGCGCTCTGGCCCCGCCTCCCACCCGAGTTTTGCCCTACTATTGGCTGGGAGGACGAAGAACTTGGAGGGTTCAGCCAATAGAAGGAGGACCCTGGGAGGAGTGGAGCCTGAGAAAGAGATTTGGGTAGGGAGTGGAGCCAAGCTCCTGGGCGGGCCAGGTGGCGCGCCTGGAACTGAGGCTCCAAGTACCCGCCAGCTCTGCTCTGGCTGCTGAGCCGAAAAGTCATCTTTCTACAGATCCCGCGCCTTCCAGTCTCAAAGCTAGGAGACTGTCAGCAGCATATAAAAATGACTTTTGGGGGCCTACTATGTCAGTGTTCCAGGTTCTGTGGATACAGTACAGTAGGGAAGGAAATGAACTCCCCTGACCTTCAAGTCAGGGGAGACAATAATCAATAAAGACGTAGAACTTGATAGCAAGTAAGGGGAGGAAGAGGGAGATGGCGGTGAAGCTGTTACACATGAGCGGAAGTGAGCAATTGAGGCCGTTAGGTATCTGGGTCCAAGAGTGTTCCTGAAAGAGGGAGCATCAGGAAGCAAAGGCCTTAAATCAGGAGGGGAGGGCACACATTTCAAACCATATGGGCTTTTGGATGTAACACACTTCTCTTGGGAATTCATAATCTGTTTGAGGCTGTATCTCTCAAGGTATAAGAAACGATCAGAAGATACTTCAAAAGTGTAAAAGTCCCCTAGCAGGTTTGACTCGGTGGATAGAGTGTGGGCTTGGGGACCCGGGTTCCCTTCCAATCAAGGAAACGTACGTTGGTTATAGGCTCCTGCAGAAGGCAACCAATTGTTTCTCTCACATCGATATTTCTCTGTCTTTCCCTCTCTCTTCTACTCTCCCTAAAATATCAATGGGAAGAAATCCTTCGGTGAGAATTAGAAAAAAAAAGTGTAAAAGTGCATGGGACATACTACTGCAATGTATATTGCTTTACAATTTACAGAATACTAGGTGAAATTTTATGCCATCATTTGACAGCCTAGTAAAATGACTTCTAGATATATATTACCAAAATTAACAAAGAGGTAGAAATCTAAACAGCGCAACCACTGAAGAAATCAAAGTGTTGCTAAAGATTTGTCCCTCCCAATTCACTCCTCCCCAAGAATGGATCAGAGCATTATTTTTACCCTTTAGAGTAATTCCCATATTATGCAAACTCTTCCAAAATACTTTGCAAAGCCAACAAAACATTAATAAATTTCATCTAGTTCTGTACTTTAAAAAAAATCACAACAAATGAGTTTTATACCAAAAGTGCAAAGAAATTTAATTTATTTGGAAACTTGTCAAAAGTATTACAAAAATAAATGATATGACCCATAAAATTACACCAATAGATTTCTTTTAAAACGTGATAGAACTTAGCAGCCACTCTAATAAAAACAAAATACAGTAATTACTATAGTGTGTACTATGTGCCAAGCACTGTTAAGTGCCTTACACTTATGAACTAATTTTATCCTAACATCACTATGAGGTCGCTTCATTTTATAGATGGAAGAACTGAGATACAAGGAAACCAAGGGACTTGCTCAGGATCACACACCAAAGAAAGTGATGGATTCATGATTGAACCTAAAGTTCAAGGCACAAAATCTGAGTCCTTAACTACAGTTCTACATTGCTTCTTCTAAAGACAGGAATGAATATAAGGAAACTTCATATACACTATAGAATATATATCAGAAACTAACAATGAAGTAACAGTAAGATTTCCAGGGGTACATGTAGAAGATATGAGGTCTTTGTATGTGATATTCTATGATGAGATGCCACTTCCATCTTGAAAAGCTTCTAGTCTGGTGGTGGAGAAGGATAGGTAGATTGTGCCCAATTTAAAGATGGTTCAATTGGAGAGTAAGTTTTTAAAATATTATTTGTTAACTAGTATATGAAAATTATTTTCTATATGCTAAAAGAAATATTTGCCATACCCAACCTCAAAGAACCTACAATAAATTGGCATGAATGTACACACATAAGGATTGAGAATAATTTACATGGCAATTTAACAACAGTTGCACATTAAAGCAGCAACTAATTTGAAGTACTGAGGTCAAATGAGTAAGAGGAATGAAGCGTCTGAAGAAGTCTTTCACAGATGACCTGATCTGAAAGGATCTAGAAATGAGAATGATCTGGAAGATTCTGAGGAACACAGATTAGCAAATGGGAAAAAGAAAAGGTTTTCTGAGTAGGGAATACTAGTGATGGGGTCTAGACTGGAGAAGTTTAAAAAGCAAACAAAAAAAAGGTTAACGCCCTGGCCAGTTTGGCTCATTGAATAGAGCACCAGCCCACAGACTGAAGGTCTCATATTAGACTCTGATCGAGGGCACATACCTCGGTTTCAGGCTTGATCCCCAGCCCTGGTCCAGGCACATGCAGGAACCAACCAATCACCGTGTCTCACTCACATTAATGCTTACCTCTGTGTGTCTCTCCCTCTCCCTTCCACTCTCTAAAAGTCAACAGAGCCCTAGCCGGTTTGGCTCAGTGAATAGAGCGTCGGCCTGCAGACTGAAGGGTCCCAGGTTCAATTCCAGTCAAGGGCACATGCCCGAGTTGTGGGCTCGATCCCCAGTGGGGGGTGTGCAGAAGGCAGCCGATCCATGATTCTCTCTCATCATTGATGTTTCTCTCTTCTGCTCCATTCCTCTCTTAAATAAGTCAACAGAAAAATTTCCTCTGATGAGGATTAACAGAACAAAAAAAGTAGGTAAGGAGGTATACAGCCAAGACAAAGAATGATCAGTCTTGGAGAATAACTTTATAAAATAGGAGAAGTGGAATAGAATAAGATAGATATAATCTCTGTTCTTGAAAAGCATGGTATGATCGTGAGGTGCATACTGAAGAAATGAGATACATTTCTAAACAGGTGGAAGAGAGAGAAAAAGAGAGAAGAAAGAGAGGGAGGAAGGAAAAAAGATAGGAGAGAGGGAAACAAGGAAGGAAGGAGGGAAGGAAGGGAGGGAGGAAGGGAGGGATGGAGAGAGGGGAAAACCCAACAAGTACAAGAAACGTGTAGTCACACTTTCTCAATATGGAGGACTGCATTGTTCCTCCCACCTCCACCTTCATGACCCAACAGACAGCGTCTAGGGAATGGCCCACTTTGATTAATGGTTCCAAGAGGGGATCAGGGTAAACATCCTTCTTATAAAGAAAGCTTAATTCAAAGTTCCTTGCTCGGTGTCTTAGAAACTTACACCTTAGAACCTGATGAAGCCAGACCTCAGAGCTTCTCTCGAGTGTGAGTTCGATAGTGGTGATTAAGAGTAGAAAGCTGACTGAAGGCTTTTCCACACTCAATACATTCATAGGGTTTCTCCCCAGTGTGAATTCTCTGATGTGCAATGAGGTGTGACTTTCGACCAAAGGACCTGCCACACTCACTGCATTTATAGGGCTTTTCACCTGTGTGGAGTCTCTGATGTCGAATAAGATTACTATTCTGACGAAAGGCCTTGCCACAGTCATTGCACTCAAAAGGCTTCTCTCCAGTGTGAATTCTCTGATGGTCAATAAGATCTCTTTTAGAAGATAAACCTTTCCCACACTCGTTGCACTTGTAGGGTTTCTTACCAGTGTGAAGTGCTTGATGTCGGAGAAGATATGTATTCCGAGAAAAGGCCGCTCCACACTTAATGCATTCATAAGGCTTCTCCCCAGTATGGGTTCTTAGGTGGTCATAGAGTTTGTAACTCACACTGTAAGCTTTTCCACATTCATTACATTTATACGGTTTCTCTCCATTATGGAATCTCTGGTGTTGAATGAGATTGGACATGTGCCGATAGGTCTTTTCACACTTGCTGCATTCATAGGGCTTTTCCCCCGTGTGGGTTCTGAGATGAGCCATGAGCTGGGACGTCTGCCTGAAGGCCTTGCCACACTCATTACATACAAAGGGTTTCTCTCCAGTGTGGATTCTCTGATGGTTAGTGAGGTGTGTACTCCTATTGAAAGCTCTGCCACATTCCTCACATTGATAGAATTTCTGTGCCTTCAAAACTTGATATTCTGTAGGACTACAAGACAGATTCTTATGTTCCCCAAGATCCTTATACTCATCACATCCATCTTTTGTAGATTTGTTTTTATCCTCACATGTTCTTTCCAAGAAATCACTTTCTGGTCTGTTCCCTTCCTCCTCTGAGGGTTGTGCTTCTAGCTTTATTAAAGCATCTTCACAGGCATTTCCAGCTTCTGGTCCCCCAGGAACCACCCCATACAGGTGTCCTGATGTCCCATCAGATGACTCTGTTCCTTTGGAAATTTCCTGCCTTGGAGGCAACTCTGAATTTTCCATCTGAGTCTCACCTGATCCCAAAAGAAAGAAGAAAAAAGCATTTCTTATCCTATTGAGGAAACAGAATCATCAGGAGTCTATTTACCTGAAAAAGCCTTCACATAAGGACTGAGGTAACAAATTGAGAACAAGAGAAAAAAATTAGAAATAGCTCAAATTTTTCTTCATGGACAAAAGACAAAGAGGGGAAAGGTCAGTGGAGGAAGATGGATGGAGATCTATCAGGACAGAGAGATGCTGAGCCAGCACAGTCAAGTGAGGAGGAAAACTGAAAGGTCAGAGACCAAAGCGGAAATGATGCATGTGGAGAAGCCAAGCCATTAGGGGCCACAGCAACCAGAAAGCAATTGGGAACAAGGTCTAACTGAGAAGGAGCCATGGGGGGAGAAGAGATTCAGAGTGAAAACAATGGTATCAGTGGGAGGAGATATGCAGGGAGCCAGCTGTGCTGTGTCCCTAATTCAACACAGTGTAAAAACTCATTTCCTTTTGTTGCTGAGGCTCCCGGGCTCCTCAGTCTCACTGAGGCCCTGCTTTCCGAAGTCTGGTCTAGCCGGTCAGTTTGTACAGATTTCCTATCCCTTTAGCCTTATTGTAAATAACATAACTCATCACTTACAATAACCTGAGTGCTCTCCAATCCTTATAAATACAAACTCTAACTGAACCACCCTAGCTCAATCCATTATGAGGTAAAGAGAATTTTGAAAACTGCTAATGCTGGGTGATGGGCGCAGAGAGGTTGATTGTATTGTTCTGTTTTGTCTATGTTGTAATTTTTCATAATAAAAGTTTAAAAAGAAAAAATTGAGCAAAGAAAATGTGAAGGATGCAGATGCTAAGTTACCGGGGCACAGAATCATTACCCAGTGAGGCCATGCTGCAGTTCGTTTCCAGCATGATGTTCTGGTACGGGGCTCTCTGACTCGGTGACAGATCTTCCAACTTCTGCTCAGTGTAGTCCACAGACAGGAACTTGTACATTGCAGACCCCTGCAATAACAAGCTTCTATTGCTCAAGAGATATTCCCACCCTGAAGGTCGGAGTCATCAGAGATACCAAGAGCACAGGGTAAAGGCCCTGGTGGGCAAAGAGGTGGAGGAGGGAGAAGCTGGGATGATACATCTAAAAGGACAAGTACAGGGCCAGAGAGAGACCATGAACTTAGTAGGCGGCACCAAGCTCCAAGGGAAGCAAGAAGGTTGGAAGCCAGAGGAGCAGTTTCAGAATGATCCAGTGCCCCTGATAAGCTCTAGCTCAGTGGTTCCCAACCTTTTTTGGCCATGACCCACCTAAGCATCTCTAAAATCCTAATGCCCATCCTGTGACATATAATTCTTATTTTTTAAAAAATGAACTCTTATTCACGTGGAGAAAGCCTAAAAGGCCATTAACTTGGTCTAAACAAGCTTCCAAAGAACATGGCATCCATGAAAGAGAAAAATAAAAGAACAGTTGAAGTACTGAAGAAGAAATCACTAAGAAATTGTTAAAAAAATAATAATAATACGAAGTGATATGAAAAAAAAAATAGCTATTAGCCAGTTTGGCTCAGTGGACAGAGCGGACTGTAGGGTCCTGGGTTCAATTCTGGTCAAGGGCACGTGCCTCGGTTGCAGGTGCCTCCCTAACCTGGGTCCTAGTTGGGGCTCATGCAAGTGCCAACCAATCGATGTGTTTCTCTCACATTGATATTTCTCTGTCCCTCTCTCTTCCAATCGCTCTAAAATCAATGGAAAATATACTCAGGTGAGGATTTAAAAATAAAGCAAATAAAGTTCTTTGCTTTATTTATGAGAGAACTGCAATGCATAAATATGTCACAACATATACTTATATACTGTATATAAAGTCCCTAGGACTGTAAGAAATGCAAAAAAATTCACTGTTAATAACTCATTCCCGAATTGTCTGCCCCTTAAAAATCAAATTGTCCCCTTGTGTCCCATGTTGGGAACCACTGCTCTAGCTACCGGTATTCTGGGCCTCAGACTCAGGAACTCACAAAAGATAGACAGAACCAAGCTCACCTGGGGCCTGACCATCTGAAGCACAGTTTCTGCTGCTTGGTCTCCTATGTTCCTCACTTGGGGAAGGGAAGACACTGGGGAAGCACAATGAGCTGAAGGAGGAAAAAAATCTATGAGTGGACAAGCCCTGCCTTGGCTTCAATGAGGTCAGTACCCAACTGAGTGGATTCAAGAGGACCCAGGCAACTCCACACAGTTTCTCATCCCTTGTCCATACAGGCGTTATCCTAAGTGTGCTGTGAATCTTCCAAGGAGAGTGCAGTAGCAGGACCCTGGTCAAATTGAAAACTGGTCTGCCAGTCCTCACTCTCTTCAACCTCTCATAAGGAAGCTATACTTCTGACGACTTCCTCTCCACATGGCTTCCCTAGCACCATCCTCACCTGATTTCCCCCTTAGATCTCTGGCCCCCCATTCTCTTCCTTGTCTGCCCTCTCATTTGGACACTCCAGGAGCTCAGACAGTAGTGCTTTCCTTTTCTCTCTGTCAGAGATCTCACCAACTCTCACTGTTCTAATTATGCTCTTAAGTTCTCAGTTCTTTCCTAGACCCATTTTACAAGCTTCCAGTTGCTTGGACATTTCATTTGCTGCCCCAGAATTCTTAAGTTCAGTATCTCAAATGTGTGTTCTTAACATCTTCCTTTCCTAAGTTCTGTCAATGATTCCAGACATTGTCCAAAACCCTCTAATTCCTCCTCTTCTCCCTCACCCCATGGACTTTTCCTTCACAATGGCTCTTGCATCTATCACTTTCCACTCCATTCAACCTCGCTCAGGCAATAATCACCTCACATCTATTCTCCTACACTTGCCTCCTACTAAAGCTTCCCACCACTGGTCTACCCTTTGGATCAGTAATGCTCACATTTGCCAGAGTAACTGTCCTCTTAACTCTAAGGCCTTATACAAACAGACCCTAGGCTCTCAAATACAGTCCTCCTTGACCCTACCTCAACAGGGTCCAAGGATTAACCACTTAAGTCTTTGTTTATATTCTGTACTAGGTGTCCTCCACTCTTAAAGTTTCTCCTTGAGCCCTAGCCAGTTTTGCTCAGTGGGTAGAGCATCAGCCTATGGACTGAAGGGTCCAGGGTTCGATTCCGGCCAAGGGCACGTGCCCAGGTTGTGGGCTCAATCCTGGTGTGGGGCATGCAGAAGGCAGCCAAGCAATGATTCTCTCTCATCATTGATGTTTTTATCTCTCTCTCCCTCACCATTCCTCTCTGAAATCAATAAAAATATATTAAAGAAAAAATTTCTCCTTGATTTTTCACTATCCAACACCATGAAGCATCCATCCCTACCCACCCCAGCTCACCATTAACAAGGACCACATGATCTTGCTTACAATTAACAATGTCCACATTGCTCATTTGTGATGGCATCAAATGCCTGAGAATAGATATCACTCATGTCTCTTATGAGCTAGGCTCTTACACTATGACTGACTCTCTGCCTAATAGGTAACTAAATGGCTCTTTGAAAGCACAGTGACAGTATACTATATATACTATCTCTGCTGCCAACAGTGCCTTTGCCATGACAAAAACTTGCTAAATACATTAATGATTAAAGAATAAGCAAAAGGGAACAGAAAAAGTCTCTATGGAAGGAAGACAGAGGGCAGAGCAATGAGGGATTCCAATAAGGTGGTGAAGTGGAGATGAAGGAAAATTGATTCCAGAAGAGAGAAGAGAGGTGTGACTAGACACCAGAGCCAGAGAGGCAAGTACCGGAGTGCCCATTGGGGAGGCAGTATGCTCCTGGGTCATGAGGAGGCTCCAGGTGGGTTCCAGGGGCTGAACCGTTACTGAGGAGTGAGGTAGAAAGAGATTCCTCTGTTGCATGCAAGGCTGTCATCTCCTCCAAATGCATTTCCTGTTTCTGTGCTGGAGCTGAAACCTAGAGACAAGGAAATACAATTGGGTTCAAGAGACAATCCTTGAAGGTACAGAATCCAAAACTTCTAAGAAGCATCCCAGGAAAGAAAGCCAGGGAAAGGAAGAGCCAGAGTATCTTTCCAGCCCCACCAGTACAGCCTACTAGGGGAAGGAACTGTCTAAGCAGTATCTGCAGCTTGTAATCCTCATCCTTCTGTAGACCTTCCTGTTAGAAGCTTGAAGATCAGATTATATAACCACTTTCCCTCTGTGTCAGTCCCTCAGACACAGACTGCTTTAAGAATCATCTAGGAAAAGGAGGCAGGAGAGCAATTCAGTACACTCCCTAGGACCTAAGCCTATAGAAGAGACCAAACAGAAGTACCAAAAAATTAAAGAATGATAGCTGTGTATATCTGTGTGTGCACAAATAATGCTACTGAGGCTGATAGCTGAAGCAATATCCCAAAAACAGTGGCTGACAAACCTCAAAAGAGCTTTTCCAATTTCTCTCGGCAAAAGTGTCTCCTCTTCAGAGAAACCATCCCTGACCACACTGACAAAGCAGTCACTCTTTCCAATTACCTGATTATATTTTCTATTGTATGTATTAATCTCTATATTATCTTATTTACACCTTTATTGTGTCTGTCTCCCCAATGAAATATAAGCTTTTTCTCTTGACCACTAGCTCCTAGAACAATGCTGGGCCCAACACTGGTGCTCAATTAGTAATATTTGCTGTCTGATTTCCTCTTGATATTTTGCTACGGGTTTTTAGGATTGCCTGCAAACTCAGTTTTCTTTCTTTCTTTCTTTCTTTTTAATATATTTTATTGATTTTTTACAGAGAGGAAGGGAGAGGGATAGAGTCAGAAACATCGATGGGAGAGAAACATCGATCAGCTGCCTCCTGCATACCTCCTACTGGGGATGTGCCCACAACCAAGGTACATGCCCTTGACCAGAATCAAACCTGGGACCTTTCAGTCCGCAGGCCAACGCGCTATCCACTGAGCCAAACCGGTTAGGGCTGCAAACTCAGTTTTCAATAGGAACTACATCTCCTCAATAGTTTATAGTAAGAAGTCAAATAGGATCAGATAACATCAATTTTTAGAGACTTTGAGAATATCTCAAAGCACAGACCTTTTCTTTCTAACCGTTGTTGCTGTCCTCAAACCAGCTCCTCACAATCTCATGATTACTATTTTTACCAGCATTTGGAACAGAAAATCTAAAACATCTAAATAAATCACATTTATAAGCTCATTCACTCTGCATATACATAGTACATCAGAAGGAGAAAATAACTGCTCCTTTGATAAACCATACTGGACTTGCCCAATTGGGTTACATCTGCTGATGGGAGGGAACTTGCTTCTTTACTGTATATCTCTTCAGTGTAGTGGTGGAACCAGGAGGCTCCCTGGGGTCTGTGGTGACCAGGTTCTGCACTGGGCAGATCTTATAAATGGGAGTTACAGTTCTCTTTTTAAAAATATGTTTTTATTGATATTAGAGAGTGAGGAAGAGAGAGAAACATGGATGGGAGAGAATCAACAACGATTGGCTGCCTCCTGCATTCCCCCTACGGGGGATCAAGCCTGCAGCCCAGCACATGCCCTTACCGGGAATTGAACTGGTGTTCTCTTGGTACATGGGGGGTCAAAGCTCAACCACTGAGCACAATAGCTGAGCGGGAATTACAGTTCTTAAATAAAGCAGCTCTGGGAACTGGCAGAAGATGGACCTTAATTGCACTGTGACAACAAAACCTTGTAATTCACCAGCAATTAAACCCTGGCACACTTCCTGTTCATTATCTAGGACTCATAAATTTCCTTTCCTCACAGGCATGCAATCCCCATTCCAATTTTCATTCTAAGATGGCATTCCACAGCAAGACACTAGGGGAAAGCGAGGGGCTTAGAACCTAGGGAGCTGGAAAAGTCTAGTTCGCACACTTGGTAGTAATCACCAATAATCACACGTTGGCTAAGTCTCAGGGTCAAAGGGAACACCTACTAGCTCTTTCATCTTAGATGAGTCAATTAACCTCTCTGTGCTCATATCACTTGTCAAATGGAGATAATGATGACTATTTTTATATTTTGTAAGCCCGCTAGAAGCTGAAATAAAAGGATATAAAAGCATTTTTCAAGTTGCATGATTCTGCAGCCCTTCAAGGATACCTTTTCAACCCTTTGCAAGCCCCAATGTGCACACATGCACATGCTCCCTCCGGCTAAGCAGACTGACTCTCATCTGCCCTGACATTCCTTAACTGCCCCATGCCAAACTGCCATGAGAAAGCTTACTTATTCATTTAGCCATAAATACATATAATGAGCCTGTGCTAGGAGAGACAGCCCTGCTCTCATGTCTTTTTTTTTTGGTTAATCTAAGGATTTTTAGATACAGTGAAAGAGAGTGAGAGGGAGACACATCGACTAGCTGCTTCCTACATACACCCCTGTGGGGGTCAGGGATTGAACCTATAACCTAGGTACGTGCCCTTGCCTGGGAATCAAATCCGAGACCCGTCAGTGTGTGGGCTGACACTCCAACCACTGAGCACACCAGCCAGGGCGCTGCTCTCCTGTCTTCACATCAGAAAGCTGACAATAGTGGCAGAGTAAAAAATGGAATACGAAGACCCCACTCCTAGGTTCAGCTGCCCTATCAACTGTTAGTCACTCTCTTGGGTTTGTGACTTGTCACTTTTTAAAAAATACATATTTTTATTGATTTCAGAAGGGAAGGGAGAGGGAGACAGATAGAAGCATCAATAATGAGAATCATTGATCGGCTGCCTCCTGCACACCCCACACTGGGGATCAAGCCCGCAACCCAGGCATGTGCCCTGACCCAGAATCAAACCGTGAACTCCTGGTTCATTGGTCAACGCTCAACCACTGAGCCATGGCGGGTGGGCTGCAGTCTCTTTTTTCTGAGGCTCCCTGGGTAAAAAAGACTGAATTTTAATAGAGGGAGCATTTTTCTTCTGCCTAAAGCAAAAGAAGTGAGGAAATAGGAAAATTTTTCTTCCACCCTCCTCACAAATGGCACTCTAAACAGGTCTTTAAGCCATTTGTCTTTGCCCGTGGTTGGGCCTACTTGCTCTCTAGACCCCAATGATGGTTGATTTATTTCTGTGTGTTTGTTTACACAAGGAAATACTGGTTGACAATGGATTTGATAATGCCAAATGGGCAGTGGCTAATACTCTTGGAAAAGATTTAGCCCTAGGACTCCCAATCAACTGGAAGTGATTCCCTAGGCATAGATTTGTAATCATTTTTTTAAAAACACTGAGTAAAAGCATGTGATGGTATTTGGGAAATTTTATTTATTAGTTTTTCCTGGTAAACTGCAAAAGAGTAAACATAGAAGAGACCCTAATTCACCCTGTTCAGTTACAAGGGAGCAATCTGAGACTCAGTTGAAGGAACTGACTTATTCATGGTGTGATTTTTTTAAAAAATATATTTTGATTTTTTTTCCAGAGAGGAAGGGAGAGAGAGTTAGAAACATTGATGAGAGAGAAACATCGATTAGCTGCCTCCTGCACGCCCCCCACTGGGGATGTGCCCGCAACCCAGGTACATGCCCCTGACCGGAATCGAACCTGGGACCCTTCAGTCCGCAGGCCGACGCTCTATCCACTGAGCCAAACCGATTTCGGCGGTGTGATGGTTTTTTGATGTGTCAATTTAGCATTAACCTAGGTGTTGCTGTGAAGGTATTTTGTATATGTGATTAAAGTCCATAATCGGTTTACTTTAGTATCCCAGATAATCTGGATGGGCCTGACTTAATCAGTTGGGAGACCTAAAATTTAGAACTGATGGTTCCATTGTAGAAATTCTGCCTGGGACAGCAGCTTCCGCCTGTGCCTGCGAGTTTCAGCCAGCCCTTCCAGTTGGCCCGCCCTACAGATTTCACACTTGCCTTGCTAGCTCCCATAATCACACAAGCCACTTTCTGTCAATAATATAAATATGTATATAAATACATAAAGTAATTTTCTACTTGGTTTTTCTTCTTTGGCTGAACCCTGGCTAATATAAATGGTCATTGAGCGAGTTAGCTTTGTGGTCTTAGAAGCCAGATTTCTCCCTGTTATCACAGTTTTGACTCCCCAGCTTTTCCTCTAATCTTAATTACCTTGGCTTTAAATTTGAGGTCCGAGGAAAATAGGAAAAATTGAAATTAGAGGTAAAGAGGCAAAAGACCCTAATTGGTTTAGAAAGCTAGAAAAGGGAAAAATGTTTATGAAGCCCCAAATGTCACCTCTCATAAGGAACCTAAAAGGCAGGAAGAGAGAGAATTGACTCTGAGAAGTCCGAAGAAGGGAGTAATGAGAACTTCTCAAATGAGGACCCATGTTATCAGCATACCTGAGGTTTATCTCTGCTCACCATGTTTCCACAATGTGCAGATCTTCTACGGCCCGGAGTGCTGTGTGGATCTCCAGGCTGGAGCTGGGCTCACAAAACACTATTTCACAAAGTGATTCACAGCTTGGCTGCAATCTGCATTTCTGTTTATGGCTTGGAGCATAAACAGAAGTGTATGACTGGCCCAGGAATCCTATGAGCAAACCAGTCTAGGGCCTAAGGAATGGAGAATGCCTATTCCCAAGCTAACCTAAGCATTAGAGAATGGTTCTAGATGCCAACTACTCACCTTTCCTGACCCACTGAGGTGTCTCTGGAAATCCTCCACCACGGCCACGGCTTCCTCGCCACTCTTGGGGTGATGCAGCTGCACCCAGGTCCGGAGCTGACTAGGCAGGATGCTCAGGAACTGCTCCAGCACCAGTAGCTCCAGGATCTGCTCCTTGGTGTGCACCTCTGGCATCAGCCACCAGCGGCAGAGCTCCCGAAGCCGGCTCAGCGCCTCCTGGGGCCCAGACATCTCATGGTAATACAACTGCCTGAAGTGTAGCCGGAAAATTTCACAAAGAGGAGGGTGGTTCTTTTGGAGACTGCAGCCTTGCCCCCAGGTCTGGCTCCCTGGCTCCTGCTTCTGGAGCACAGCACTCCCTGGGATGAGACCTAAAGTTTCCCTGCCTGGGGTGGCCATTGTGACCCCAAAGAGAAGCTTGTTCCAGCAGCAGTTTGTCTGATTTAAATGATGGTCTATAATTCAGGTCCCAGGAGCTGTTTTTCAAAGTTGGGATGTAGGGTGAGGGGAGTGTCACCTACAGAAACATAAGAGAGAAATCAAAGTCCTTGAAGTGTTCAGGCTAACAGACCCTCCACAAAGCTCCAGAAAAAAAGAGAGTGAGCGCACAACCGGGACAGTCTAAGCGTCTTTCCAAGTGACTTACCTTCTTAAACTTTCAGTGGCTCCCTAGAAGATAAAACCTAAATACCTATACCTAGCACTCTCGGCCCTTCACAACAGTCTTAGACTTCTGTTCTAGCCACACTCTCTACCACTCTCCCCAGGTACCCAGCTTAGAAAGATAACAATGATCTTCAAATGTGGGAAATGCAAGATGATTCAAAGGGCACGTAAGAAAACACTAAATTATTATTTAACTCATATTTAGTGCATGTTTTATAATATGCATTAAATTTGTAAAATAGCACATATCTTTAACTTACAAATAAATCTACATTGGAAGTGTATGCTCAAACACTCTTCTACTCTTTTCTATTGAGCTAGAGATGCACAATAAAGTTGAGACTAAACCTCTAGAGACACAGCTAAAATACTCTTTCCCTGTTTGGATTTTTCTTCCTTCTTTACAGCTTTAAAAAAATACGTTTTTATTGATTTCAGAGAGGAAGTGGAAGGGATAGAGAAAAACATCAATAAGAGAGAATCATCGACTGGCTGCCTCCTGCATGGCCTCTACTGGGGATCAAGGCCACAATCTGGGCATGTGCCCTGACCTAGAATTGTAGGGTGAGCTCCTGACTCATGGGTTGCCACTCAGCTACTGGGCCACACTGGCTGGGCTTCCTTTCAACTTCTGATAAACGCCTACTCATTTGGCAAGACCCAAATGCCATTTTCTCTTGAAGACTTTCCTGATTGCCTCATACAGGAAGAGGGCTGGCAGCCTCCTTCTCTGACCCTCTCACTAGAACAGTGTACTTTATTTTATTTTTTTAAATATATTTTTATTGATTTCAGAGAGGAAGGGAGAGGGAGAGAGATAGAAACATGTATGATGAGACTCACAGATCGGCTGCCTTCCGCACGCCCCCCACTGAGGACAAGCCTGAAACCTGGGCATGTGGCCTTGACTGGAATCAAACCTGGGACCCTTAAGTCCACAGGCTGACGCTCTATCCACTGCGCCAAACCAGCCAGGGCAACACTGTACTCTAGTTTATATACAACTCGACACTCACTCCCTGCAAACTGCTGGATGGCCACCAAAGGAAAAGAACCTGATGGAGTCAGACAATGTCAGACCTTTTCTGTCCTGGCGGGTGTGGCTCAGTTGGTTGGGCATTGTCCAGTGGACTGAGAGGTCGTGGGTATGATTCCTAGTCAGGCACATGACCGGGTTGTGGGATTCGAGTCCCGGAGGTGGTCGTTCCATATGGCTGGTATGGAGGCAACTGATTGATGTTTCTCTCTCACATCGATGTTTTTCTCTAAAATCAATGAAAGAATATCAACTGGTGAGGATTGAAAAAAAAAAACCCAAAAACATGCCCTAGGTGGTTTTGCTCAGTGGATAGAGCATCAGCCTGTGGACTGAAGGGTTTCGGGTTCAATTCCCAGTGGGGGCTGTGCAGGAGGCAGATCAATGATTCTCTCTCATCATTGACATTTCTATCTCTCTCCCTTCCTCTTGGAAATCAATAAAAATATATATATTAAAACACACACACACACACGAAACCCCAGACCTTTTTCTCCTTAATCTACCTTCCCTAGAAAACCTTCCTGATCTTGATCTGCCCAGGCTTAAGTGTGGTTATTGCCTCAGTGAGGCCACAGTACCTTTTTCATTCAAACTTCTACTAGAGCAGTACTGGTATTTTGGGGTTTACATGGCTGTCTTCCCCACTTTCTGGGTGGACTCAGAGGGCAGGGCTGGTTTCTAGTCATCTTTGCATATGTGTGTACATGGCACACAGAAACACAATTGGTAAACAAACGAATGTGGTTCATTTAGCTAATACTGAAATAGGAGGAAAACTTTTATTCAGTTTATATTAGGGGAAAACTTTGAAAATGGGCACTTTAGTGGTAACTAGAGCATCTGTGCTCTGCCTCCAATTCCAATTCTGCAACTGGGTACCCTGGGTAAGCTACTTCTCTCTAGGTCTCAATTTCTTTATAAGCGACGAAAATAACCTGTGAACTCCTGGAGCCATACATAATGCATGGCCATTCCCCACTTCCTTTACTGTTCCGAATGCTCAGCAGCTTATCTCATCTGGATTTTTGCGTGTCCAAGTCACACTCCACGTTTGAAATCCCCGCAGCGTCTGACCCACTTCTGAAGCTTCGCCTAGTGTCCCAGGGTAAAGCTGGGAAAACGCCTATCTGCACTTTGCGCTCGACCAGGCGTCTGCGACGCCGCTCACCGGGCCACGTCTGCCTTGTTCATCGCTGCACCCGCAGGGGCCCGGCTCCGGGTCGGGCACAGCAGGTCAAGGGAATGCGACAAAGAGGAGGCTGCTTTTGCGCGCCACAGGGATGGTACCGCCGGCCGCGAGGCCGAAGCACGGGCCTGGCCAGCGTGGCCGACTTGGGATGTGGTCGGCCGCGTCTCCAGTCTAACGACCCCGGGCCCGGCGGCCCCTCGTTCCCCTCCCCAGGCAGCCCCTCGTTCCCCTCCCCAGGCAGCCCCTCGTTCCCCTCCCCAGGCAGCCCCTCGTTCCCCTCCCCAGGCAGCACCTCGTTCCCCGCCCCCGGTCCACTCACAAGGAGTACCGCTGCGGCGCCGCCTACGCACAACCCCGTGGTTGCCGGCAGAAGCAAAAAACAATGGCCGAGCCGGAAGCGAGAGAGGACCCACTTCCGGTCGCTCCAGGAACCCGGAAGTCTCGGCATTGAAGGTGGGCTCGCGCGCGTCTCCGCAGCCGGGAGGGAGGTGGCCGCTTGGTTGCCGGGACTACTGGCTTCCAGGCCGCGCCAGCCTCCGCGAGGGGGGCGGAGCGGGGCTTCAGGCTGCCTGTGCGGTTCTCAGACCATTCAAGGTCTTGGGGACCAGACGCACCGTAGCTCTGCCCCTTCCCCTCTGGGTGACCTTGGGAAAGATAACCCAACCTGTGAGTCTTGATACGCAACAATCTAGAAAATGCAGAGCACAGTGTGTGCCACCTGGGTCTATGAACACTGAAACAGGTAACATACAGTCACTACACGGCAAACGGCCTGGCAGATCCTGAGCCTTCAGCCAGTTATTATTATACTATAGGTCAGCAATTTTCAACCGATGTGCCTCAAGAATTTTTACAACATGCAATACTTGACTATTTAGTCAGGGACACTACCTCTTTCCCCTTAGATTGTCAAATAGTGAAATAACAGCTAACACAATGATAGCCAACAGCCGGCCAGTGTGAATGAGTCATAATTATACCTATTTTTGTCGGATTGGAAAAAAAATTTTTTTTGGTGTGCCGCATAATTTTAGTAATAAAATGAAAATCACTGCTACATGTGATGCTCAGGGCATTTTCACCTATTCTGAGTCTCAATGAAGTGAGCAACAGGCATCTCCACCTTACGAATGAGGAAACAGGCTCAAAGACTGAGGTATTTTGGCCCATAGATGTGGTTAATCTTTCCTAAAACAGCACCCAAATTCTGGTGGCCAAGGAACAGATAAAAGGTGGGATGGTATGGGGGCAACATAATCTAGATGCAGTTGTCTAGTCTAGTATCTAGGAGGCAGAAGCAGGATATGAACAGTTTCCCACTGCTAATATGACTGAGCAGCTCCCAGGGGCACCATTTCTGGGTGTATTGGCCATGGGTGAAGGGTAAAGGATAAGACGAGCCACTTTCCAATGGAGTTAACTATGTATTTTATGTATCTCATTGTAGCCCAGCAAGTAGGTCCTTACAGGGTCTGAAATATCAGTTCCCTGGGATATTTGGGGATGAACAATACCCCAAGTGTTCTGGGCCACCTGACACGTGTCCCTCATGTGCCTGCACAAGCCAAGACAGAAACAAGAGCATCAGAAGACCTGCTGCAGAGTTCTCCAAAAGTTAGAGCAGGTTTCTTAGACTAGTCTTTGCCCACTTACTAAGTGACCTTCTGATTTCAAGGTGACCCTCTCCTTGGAAACCTCACAGGGAGATCTTAACTATCTGGTCCTAGCTTCTGCCTGACATTGCCATTGGACGTGGCATGTTAATCCATTAAGGCCTCAGTGACTTAGGGTTCTTAAGCAGGAAATCTCTTGAGGCCACACACACAGAACCTGCTCAAGCTCTTCTGTGATGGGAAATTTTGTTTAACATCAGATAAAACCCTGCCCGGCCAGTGATGCTCAGTGGTTGAGCATTAACCCATGAACCAGCAAGTCACAATTTGATTCCCAGGGTAACAAGTCCACCCTGCGCTGCAGATAGCCAATGACAGTGACACCAGGGTGTAGTGAAAGAAAGTGGCTCTTATTGTACAGCTCTACACAATGGAGAAAGGGACAGCTTGTATTGGAAAAACCCAAACTCTCCAATCCAGGGTTTGGGGCGGGTTATAAGGCTTTAGAGGACAGGTATGCAGAAACACTGGCGGGGCAAGTTTTAATTGCAGGACTTTGGAGCTTGGACATAATATAGCAAGGTGTCAGCACCGGATCTTCCTTGACAACAGACTCCTCACTTCTGAAAGGGTTCTGATATTGAAGTTCCAGTGATGTCCCTGGAAAGGAACTTGCGGTTCAGATGTGTGGCCCTGGCCACTAGGAAATATATCCGAGGGTAACAAAAGCAGCTAGCTGGCCCTTCCACAGCAGCTTGTAGCAGGCCTCTGCAATGGCAACACGTGCTCTATGGCATTGGCTGCACACCCTCCAGGGTCTCTGGTGCTGTGGGTAAAAGACATTTGCTCTGGCTTTAACCGGTTTGGCTCAGTAGATAGAATGTTGGCCTGCGGACTGAAGGGTCCCGAGTTTGATTCCAGTCAAGGGCATGTACCTTAGCTGCGGGCACATCCCCAGGAGGGGTTGTGCAGGAGGCAGCTGATTGATGTTTTTCTCTCATTGATGTTTCTAACTATCCCCCTCCCTTCCTCTCTGTAAAAAAAAAAAAAAAAAAAAAATCAAAATATATTAAAAAAAAAAAAAAAAAGACATTTGCTCTGCCAGAGGCTGGGCAGCCCCCTGATGTTGCTTCAGCTCTTTTTCAAGCGGCCTATCCACCCACAAGCCCACATACTGGCCAATAGCATCATGTTCACAACTACATGAGCCTGGTTAGAACTCACCCAACAGAGAAAACAGCTGGAGGCGGGGGAAGGTAAGTTTGTGTGTCTGTGGCTGGGAATCAGAAAGTCCTTCCAGCCCCGGTTGATGGGGGAAGAAGAGGCTAGTCCTGGAAACCAGCATCTGGTTCCCCTCATTGAAGGGGGCCCCAGGGAGTAATGAGTGACCTGTTAACAACTCCTTCCTGCCAGGACCCGTCAGCGGTCAGTTAAATTTGTCAGCGGTCAGTTAAATTTCACTGGTCCATAGCTATTTTGACCCCTAGCTCTGGATTCTATTCTTAGCTGGGGGGGTAAGGGGTGGGCGGGGAGGGAGGCCCCAAGGGCAGCCCTGCACATACATTGGGAGGGGAGTGGGAACACAGGCCAAGGCTGATAGAGCGGTGGGGCCCGCATGGGCACGGGAGAGTGGAGGGCAGGCGTGTTGTGGGGGAGGTGGGGTGAGTTGGAGATGAGCCCTTAGAGACAGTGGCGGCCCAGCACTGCCCTGGAACCGGCGAGAAGCCGAGACGTTGGCCCTCCCAGGTTCCTAGAGAGGCCGCCGAGGTCTGGACGGTGACGCGTGCGTGATTTGATCCCGCAGCGAAACCGGCGCGCGGCGAGCGGTGGGGGCGCGCGGAGAGTGGCCAGGTGGGGGCGTCGGCAGCTGCTGTGCCGTGGGGTGTTTGCCTGACCTGCGGGGGGCGGCGGCGGCTGAGACCGGACCTGAAGGCTGCGCCCGGGGCCGGTTGGCTGGTCCTGGATCCCGTGCCCGCATCGCTGAGGGTGGATCTGAGAGCGCTTCGCTGGAGGAGACACTCTGGAGTAATGGTTTCCGTGCTTTCTCTCCTCGCCTAATTGTGCAAACAAAGCGTGCTCATTACCGACGACTAGGTGACGCGGGTGAGTGACAGAAAAGTAAAAGTAACTGCAATCTGCCAATGTTTTCGTCTGGAGGCTTCCTGGCATTTAAAATTTTACGCATTATTACACAAACTCATATACATATATTACGAAATGAGATCATACTATTGCTTTTAAAAACAGATTCTGTAAAACAATGCTGTGATGAACTATACATAGCATTTACCAAATGATACATAAACATTTACTATTTTAACCATTTTAAAGGTGTATAGTTCAGTGTCATTATGTACATTCTTACTGTTGCTTATAGGAAAGTTATATCTTCCATTTGTGGAATGCGTTTGTTCATATGCTGGTTAATTTTGGTGCTAGCATTATGATAACACTAAAACATGTTTCCAAGAATAATAAAAGAAAACATTTTGTCTGCTATTTATTTTCCCATAGTACACAGTGCATGAGGCTTAAATGCTGTAGTCACTGCTGTGACCTTAGTGCCTGATACATAGTACTTGCTCATTAAATTTTGTTAAATTAATGAAAGAAAGAATCCCAATCAGAGTAAGAATGGTCAGAATTTAATGTCTTCGATTGCTGAGTTAATCCTAAATTCAGGGTGAGGCAAAAGTAGATTTACAGTTGTATGAGAAACAGTTTCTTCTTCTTCTTCTTCTTCTTTTCTTTTTTTTACCATGCAACAAAACTTTAATGAACATTTTGAACAGATTCAGTCATTACTGAACTGTAATTTTTAAACTTAAATTGGGGAAACAGTTTATTCTTGTATTATTATTAATTATTACATTATTTTACATACAAGTATAAACCTACTTTTGTCCCACTCTGTTTTTAAGTTATAAATCAGAAAAAAACAGTAAGAACTCAAACTTCTTCAGTTTGAAACCTTTAAATTTTGAGTAATTGGAGACATACAGAAGGTTGCAGAACTATACAGAGTTCCTTTAGCTTCTTTACCCCGTTTGCCTTCAGTTAATACCCTGCATAACCATACTACAACCATCAAAATTAAGAAATTCACAGTGGTGCAGTATGATTAATGAAACTGATTGCTGTAGTAGGTTCTGACTGTTGACCCTTTGTGTTCCAGGATGCAGTCTAGAATCCCTCATGTAGTTGTCATGTCTCCTTCTCCTTCAAACTGGCAGGTCCTCGGAAGTCTCTCAGTCATTCCGTCTTGTTTTTTTTTCTGACATCAATATTTTGAAGTATTTCGTATTTGTACTTTAAAAAAATATACATATTTTTATTGATTTCAGAGAGAAGGGAAGAGGGAGAGAGAGATGGAAACATCCATGATGAGAGAGAATTGTGGATCAGTTGCCTCCTACAAGCCCCCCACTGGGGATCGAGCCCACAACCCAGGAATGTGCCCTTGACCGGAATCGAACCTGGGACCTTTCAGTTTGCAGGCCGACACTCTATCCATTGAGCCAAACCAGCTAGGGTTCATATTTGTACTTTTAGAATGACATCAATTTGCTTTTGTTATATGTTTTCTCCTGTTTTGAGAATGATGTTGATGTGTCTTATTACTGGTGATATTAATCTAACCCTGTGGTGTCTGCCAGGTTGTATGACTGTAAAGATAGTATCTTTCCCTTTGTAATTAGTATTTTGAGAACTATATATATACACACACACACACACTAGAGGCCCAATGCACAAAACTTTGTGTAAGAGTAGGCCTTCCTTCCCCTGTCTGCCAGCACTGGCTTCCCTCTGGCACCTGGGACCCGGGCTGCTTTCCTCCTCCGGCTGCCTGCAGGCACCCAGGACCTGGGCTGGCTTCCCTCTGGCCCTGGCTTCATCAGGAAGGATGTCCAGAGTGACATCCAGAATGACATTCGGTCTAATTAGCATATTACCCTTTTATTTTATATATATATATATATATGTGTGTATATATATATATATATGTATATATATATATATATATATATATATATATTTGTTGTTGTTAATTCTCACCCAAGGATATTTTTTCCCATTGATTTTTAGAGAAAGTGGAAGGAAGGGAGGTGGGGGGTGTGTGTGGGGAGGAGAGAAACATTGATGTGAGAGAGACACATCGACTGGCCCCCTCCTTCACCTGCCTCATTGGCCCAGGATGGGGATCAGACCTGCAACCCAGGTGCGACCCTTTGTGCACAGGCTGGTGCTCTAACCACTGAGCACACTGGCCAAGCATAGGTGAAGATACTTTGAGACTTTGCATAGAAATATCCTCTTAGTCCCTGCCTTTCACCAGTCAATTAGCATTCTTTGGTGGATCTTGCCTGCAGTGATGATTTCTGTAATGGTTTAATGGTGACTTTGATTTCTGTTATTCCTTCTACATTTATTAACTGGAATTCTTTGTGAGGAAGGGTTGTGCCTTCATCCCCTCTTTTATTTGTTCAATGAAGTTATATCGTTGTGTGATATTAGATGTGTAATTTTTTCTTTGGCTTATAATGCAGTGCTGTTGTTCATTTTGTTTTTTAGTCTGTTCCCGCTTTGGCCATGAGAGCTCTTTCAAGTTGCCTTGTTTCTCCCCTGAGGCCCCGTCCTTTTCTATGCCTGATTTTCTGGCATCACAGACTACTCAAATTGTATCTTCTCTCCTGTGGCCTGGAATCAACCACTTCCCCTCAAGGACTCTGGTTCTGTTTATTAGAGAAAGAATGCTCAAGTTTGGGGAAGTAGGTTTGACTTTCTTTCTTCTTTTCTTTTTTTCTTTTAAAATGTTTTTATTGGTTTTAGAGAACGAGGAGGTGAGACGGAGAGATAGTAATAGAAACATCAATGATGAGAGAGAATCATTGATCGGCTGCTTCCTGCACACTCCCCATTAGGGATTGAGCCCACAACCCGGGCCTGTGCCCTGACCAGGAATCGAACCCTGACCTCTTGGTTCATAGGTCAACATTCAACCACTGAGTCACACTAGCCAGGCTTTCTTAATTTTTGTACACGTGCAGTATTAGCTCTTATCAGTCCAGTGCTCCTGGGTCTACAGGATTCCCACTCCTAGAGCATTGCTCTCCGCTTCAGACCTTTGCCCCAGCATTTCTGAATCCATGGCTCTTCAAAATCTTGTCATTACCCTGTCATACCAGAATCGCTTCTTTTTGATACTTTTTTCTAATCATAACCTCATAATGCAAATCTCCCTTCAACTCTCATGTTTGCCTGCACTATTTCTCATATTTGATTAGATGTATTTGCCCTCACTCTCTCTCCCCAACATCTTTGCTGAGAGTCATGGAATCATATAATGTCATGGTTGGAAAAGATCTTTAGACTTTATTTCCCAAGGATACATAGCATCTGAGTGACCTCTGGAAGATCATACTTGCTTTATATCTGATCTCTTACCTTTTCATTGCTCTGCTCACTTAACTGTGCTGACTCAACATCTCTCTGTCCTGATGGCTCTTCATCTACCCTCCTCCACTGAACTTCTCCTTCTTTGTCTTTCTTTTCATGAAGAAAAATTTGAGGTATTTCTGATTTTCTCTCTTGTTCTCAATGTGTCACCTCATTCCTTACCCATATGTGAAGGCTTTTTCAGGTACATAGACTCCTGATGATTCTGTTTCCTCAATAGGAAAGTAAAAGCTTTCTTCTTCTTTCTTTTGGGATCAGGTGAGACTCGGATGGAAAATTCAGAGTTGCCTCCAAGGCAGGGAATTTCCAAAGGAACAGAGTCATCTGATGGGACATCAGGACGCCTGTATGGGGTGGTTCCTGGGGGACCAGAAGCTGGAAATGCCTGTGAAGATGCTTTAATGAAGCTAGAAGCACAACCCTCAGAGGAGGAAGGGAGCAGACTAGAAAGTGATTTCTTGGAAAGAACATGTGAGGATAAAAACAAATCTACAAAAGATGGATGTGATGAGTATAAGGATCTTGGGGAACATAAGAATCTGTCTTGTAGTCCTACAGAACATCAGGTTCTGAAGGCACAGAAATTATATCAATGTGAGGAATGTGGCAAAGCTTTCCATTGGAGTTCACACCTCATTGGCCATCAGAGAATCCACACTGGAGAGAAACCCTTTGTATGTAATGAGTGTGGCAAGGCCTTCAGGCAGACGTCCCAGCTCATGGTTCATCTCAGAACCCACACGGGGGAAAAGCCCTATGAATGCAGCAAGTGTGGAAAGACCTATCGACACAGCTCCCATCTCATACAACACCAGAGACTCCATGATGGGGAGAAACCATATAAATGTAATGAATGTGGAAAAGCTTTCAATGAGAGTTACAAACTCTATGACCACCAGAGAACCCATACTGGGGAGAAGCCTTATGAATGCAATGAATGTGGAGCAACCTTTACTCGGAATAAAAATCTTCTCCGACATCAGGTACTTCACACTGGTAAGAAACCCTTCAAGTGTAACGAGTGTGGGAAAGCTTTCTGTTCTAATAGAGATCTTATTGACCATCAGAGAATTCACACTGGGGAGAAGCCTTATGAGTGCAATGAGTGTGACAAGGCCTTCACTCGGAATAAAAGTCTGATTCGACATCAGCGACTCCACACTGGAGAAAAACCATACAAATGCAGGGAGTGTGGGAAAGGCTTCAATCAGAACTCTCACCTTGCTGACCATGAGCGAATTCATACTGGAGAAAAACCTTTTGCATGTAATGAGTGTGGTAAGGCATTCAGCCTGAGTAAATGTCTTATTCGACATCAGAGACTTCACACAGGTGAAAAGCCCTATAAATGCAATGAGTGTGGAAAATCTTTCAATCAAAATTCATACCTCATTATACATCAGAGAATTCACACTGGGGAGAAACCTTATGAATGTAATAAATGTGGGAAGATCTTCAGTCATAATTCTAGCCTAATGGTACATCAAAGAACCCATACTGGGGAGAAACCCTATAAATGCGATGATTGTGGGAAAGCCTTTAGTGACAGCTCACAGCTCACTGTGCACCAGAGAGTTCACACTGGTGAGAAACCCTATGAATGTATTGAGTGTGGAAAAGCCTTCAGTCAGCGTTCCACTTTTAATCACCACCAGCGAACTCATACTAGAAAGAAGCTCTCAGGTCTGGCTCAGTTTCATAAGGTGTAAGTTTCCAAGATAGCAAGGAACATTGAATTAAGCTTTCTGTATAAGAAGGATGATTATCCTGATCCTTTCTTGAAACCACTAATCAAAGTGGACCATTCCCTAAATGCTGTCTGCTAGGTCATGAAGGTGGAGAGTGGGAGGAACAGTGCAGTCCTTCCCCACTATTGGGGAAGTACAGACGACACATTTACTGTATTTGCAGGGTTTTTATTTTATTTTATTTTCTGTTTAAAAATGGATGTCATTTTTTTGACATGCATCCCGTAATCAGGTTGTGTACTGCTCAGGGACAGACGTTAAATCTTCCTAATTCTATTCTACTTTCCTTTCCCAATTTACATAAAGTCATTCTCCAAGACTGATTCACTCCTTTCTCTATTTCTAATTTTTATAAGAGTTTATTTGAACCCGACATGATTGAAGTAAGATGCAAATGCCCCCCTCTTTTTTTTTCCCTCTTTGCTGTAGCCCTTTTAAAGTTCATCACTTGGTAAAACATAATTTTTAAAATCTCAGCTCTCTAAGTGCACCATTTTTAAAGTGGGCCTTCCTCTTACCACCGGACCAAAATTTCATGGGATATCACATACAAAAAGCTCCCTTATGTGTTCTCCATGTGCCCCTGTTTTTCACTCCCGTAAAAATTCATCTGAGCCGGAATTTTGAGGACACGCTTGGAACTCCTGAGAGTGTTACTACTATTATCTCAGCCTCAAAGAGCTAATGGATTTCTGCTTGAGTGTGCCGTGTGTGTGTGTGTGTGTGTGTGTGTGTGTGTGTGTGTGTGTGTGTGTGTCTAGGTTTTGGAGTCTACCCATGTGTACTTTTTCCTGCACACTGACTCCGGTTCTGACCTACCTGGCTCCACCTGATGTCTAAATAAACAAGTTCAGAACTGCTTCAAAACTTACTGCAGGAAGACCTAACTTTCCTGGCTTTGGCGAAGATGACTCTAAATCCCAATTAGAAGCATTCTTGAAAGCTTGTAATTCATAGTGATCTCGTTCGTTGCAGATGGTTAATAGAGTTAAATGAATCTGATTTCCTCATCAACTAGTTCCATCTTTTGCAACTGCCATCTAATTTCAAGCTGAGAAGTGTTTCCTTAATTGTTGTTATCTTCTGGACCATCTTTCATTCCCGAGGGCAAAAGAAACAGGAAATCTTTTCAGAGGATACTCTCTCCTTCTATAGTCATATATAAGACATAACCTTGAGCAAGTTTTTTCTTCCTTAGGGCAGGGCACCCAGTACTGGGGGACCTTTGCATTGGGTGTTCACCCCCTTCCTCTTAGCAGGAAAATAGGATTGACAGTGTGACAAAGGAGGAGAAGGAAGTTAGAAGTTAGGTATGTAGCTTAGAGGGAAGAGGTTTTTGTGAGCTCTGATTTATGTCTCAGAGACAATGGAGAAGAAAGGGAAGAGAGTTGAGGCTCAAGAAAATAAGAATTAAATGTGATTCTGGGGGAGGTATCTCAGATAAGGTTAGAAAGAATGTTTATTGGGGGCTTTAAAAAAAGAGAAATGTGAAACTAGCTTATTTGGCATGTTAAAATACATGGGAAACTGTCTAAAAAATGGTAAGCCTTAGGTTATATGTGTATGGATAAATTACTAATATAGGTAATCCTTTAATTGAAGTTCCTATAAATTTGTCAATATTGTCATTGTCTCGTTGTTAAATTATTGTATGCCACAAAATAAATGAAATTTTCTTATAAATGAACTCAGTTTTAACCATGTCCATTTTCAAAAGTCTTATAGTCATTTACTATCAATTACTGTTTACTCTGGTTCTTTTGCAAAAGTGTTTAATCTTCAGAGAGATGAATGAAAAGGACTCTGATAGTCTAGAATATAGGTTTCTGATTACTTTCAGATCACATTAACTAAACTGGGTAAGAATTTCCAGAACTCTAATGGAAAAGTCAGATTCAAGCAGAATAAGAATAAAGAACATGAGATTAAATGAACTAATAAGAATGTTTCTCACATCAAAGTTTCTTTTTAAAAATATATATATTTTATTGATTTTTACAGAGAGGAAGGGAGAGGGATAGAGAGTTAGAATCATCGATGAGAGAGAAACATTGATTAACTGCATCCTGCACACCCCCCACTGGGGATGTGCCTGCAACCAAGGTACATGCCCTTGACCTGAATCAAACCTGGGACCCTTCAGTACACAGGCCAACGCTCTATCCACTGAGCCAAACCGGTTAGGGTACATCAATGTTTTTTTCTCTCCCTCTCTATTCCTCTCTCTCTTAAATCAATTTAAAAACATTAAAAAAAAACATTTATGTTGCCCAGCTGGTGTATCTTAGTGGTTGAGCATCGACCTATGAACCAGGTGGTCATGGTTTGATTTCCATTCAGGGCACATGCCCAGGTTGTAGGCTCAACCCCCAGTATGGGGCATGCAGGAAGCAGCCGATCAATGATTCTCATCATTGATGTTTCTCTCACTCTTCCTCTTCCTTTATAAAAAATAATAAAATAAAACCTTCCAGTTTAATGAGTTTCACAATCAGATATGAATAGCTTAAACGTGATGGTAACTAAGAGTGATACTAATACCGAGTTTTTGGTCACTCTCTGATGTATGAGAAGATAACATAAAGGGGAGAATTGTTAAATAACAGTCATTAGACTGAGGTGCTGCTAATACTTTGGTGGTTTACCTAAGCAAATTGAAAGCTAAGCTCACGTCAATTCCTGTGAATGCCTCCAGGTTAATAAAAACAATCAATCAGAACAGCCAACTGGGCTTTCCCAAATAATGTAACCATGCTCACGCGACATGGCTCAGTGGTTAAGCGTCCACCTATAAACCAGGAGGTCACAGTTTGATTCCCCGCCAGGGCACATGCAGGATTGCTAACTCGACCCACAGTAGGGGCTGTGCAGGAGGCAGCTGATCAATGATTCTCATCATCGATGTTTCTCTCTCTCTCTCCCTCTCCTTTCTTCTCTGAAATCAATAAAAAATAACGCAACCTACTTAAGCGATAGCCAATCAAATAATTTGCCTTGCTTCCTCACCTCTACAAAAACCTTGTCCCTAGCCTCCTAACCAATTCCAGTTTGGTACCACCTGACTTTGCTCAATTAAACATATAAACTCGAAAATTTAAATGTGCCTCAATTGTTCTTTTCACAACACATAGTGTTGGTGATACATGGAAGCCGTCATGTACTACTAGTAGAAATACACTTTGTATTTGAGTGAGCAATCTGGTACTTGGAGAATGGCATGAATACTCAATTTGGACACGTAAAGGTAAAAACCAGAATTGGTCCCTTCGGTCCAGGATCTCTCCAGTCATCAAAGGACAGAAGGTCTATAAAAACATGCCTGGTACAGGATGATCATAAGAAGTGTCTCATGTTCTCATATTCTCTGGGACTCCAGTAGGTAAAGGGATAGCAAGTAAATGACCTTTTTGCTACTATTCTCTTACTTTCTGAAATTGCTGTCATCGGAATCAAGGCTCAGACCAAGTGGATGGAAACTGAGCATCAGGGAAATGCCTTGGCTGATTGTCATACACAGGCGGCAGCTGCAGAAACTGTAAGGGTTGTGGCATATGTAAATGAAGTTCTTTCTGCTTTTGAAAAAATGATCCCTTTTTGTCCCACTTTGCCTTTTGTCATCCTGAGGTCCTTGCAACATAGCCACAGTCATCTCCTGAATCAGAGAAATCAACAGGCAAACTGGTTGTAAATGAGGGCTATGGGAAATTGAATATGGCCGCTTGGTTCTTCCAAGCTTCCCGGCAAACCCCATCTACTGGTTTCTCCGTTCATTAACCCACAATGGTGCAGGTAAGATGTCTCAAGTAATAAGTAAATATTCGTGTGGAGACTTCTATAAAATTGTGAAAAACGATGGCCACTGTAAGGTTTGCGACGACGCAGGATACAACACACAGAGAGTCCAGGTGATTAGAAAGGGGGGCGGTTAATCTTGCGCTCCCGGGCGAAATTCGCTGGTCCGAGGGTGGGCCAGGGAAGTTCGCGCCAAAAAGGGGCATAGGCACTTCTTTTATACAGCTGTTTAGTGAGGGCGGAGGGCATGAGAGATGTGGAATTCCGCCTTGGGCCAGGGGTCTAGGAAGGCGCCAGTTATCTCTGCCACCATCTACCTTGCATATGCATGCATAGGCTCTGGATTTCCCCCCTGCCTCGACCTAACATCCCGGCCTTTTGGTGATAGGGGGCGTCGAAATCATCCTGGCTACTTCCTGCTGACCAGGGGCGAAGAGGGTGGGGGATGTTAAAGGCCAGGGTCAGGCAGAGGCAGGTCGGAGGGCAGCCGAGTGTAGGGGTGGAGCAGGAGCTGGTTTACAGTCACCCGAGACATTTCCGTGATCCGAGACATTTGAGGAGGCAGGGAGCTAGGAAAAAAAAGAAGACACAGATGAGAATTAGGGGCCCTATCAGGGGCAGGATCCAGGTAGCTAAGGGCTTTGGAGCCTGCCGAAAAGAGAGTTGTCCCGGGAGTGTCTTGCACGTAGTTCTTCACTCAGCTCAGTCAGGGTCTGCACGTTCTGTTCCACCACTCCGGATTCGTTGATGTAGTAGCAGCATTCTTCTTGAAGAAACATGCAGGTTCCTCCTTTTTCCGCAGTAAGAAGGTCTAGGGCCCGTTGGTTCTGCAGGGCTATTTGGGTTACCAATGTTACTTGCCGCTGCAGGGAGGCTAAGGAGGCAGTAGTAGACTCCAAGGCTATCTGGAGTTTGTCATTGAAATCCTGAGCAGAGATTATGCTGTTCCCGAGAGCCCCCCCAGCTAGGCCTACCGAGGCAGCGATACTTACCCCCAACATGACAGGGAGGAAGGTGGCCCGGCGGGCCTGGGGGTGGGATGAAGGGAGCAACCAGGCAAGCTCCGACTCTCCATACAAGGTTAGTTGGGGAACTACTATGACCACGAAGCAAGGCCCGGGGTCAGAGGAGTTTATGCAGTTGCTTAAGGTGCCATTGCACCAAAAGAAGGTACCCGGGCTGGCCTTGGTGGGACTGGCTGCAGTGTGGTTTTGGGTACAGTTCCAGGTGACCCGTCCCACAGTTACCGGGTTGCTGGTCTGGTAGCATATCCGCGGGGGCAAGGTGGGTTCTGGAGTTTCGGGTTCCCAGAGGGGAATGCCAGCCAGGGGAGGCTGACATTCACCATGTCCCTGGATTCCTGGAGGAGTCATGAGTGGGACAGCAGCCAGCAAAGGTCTTTGGAGAGAGACACAAAGAAAGCAGTGCGAGACATTGGGCAGGGTGCGGGTCTTGTTAAGGAATAGTAGAGTGTGTTGGATAAGTTGGAGCCAAGAAGACAGGACTTCTACCCGGGGGGAATCAGGCAGCTTCCCTTTAAGGGAATGTTCAGCCTGTAGGATGCTGTTAGAGACCTGGATTTGGGCCTCCTGGGCCAAGACATATTCCCGGGAGATGTAGATGGTCCCTGAAGGGGTCGAGCTCCAACCACTCCCATATAGTTTTCCCGTAATGCCCGAAACCCATCGCTGGTCCCAGGGGTCCCGGACCCTGATGTAGAAGGTCCCGTCCTTCCAGAAAAAGGGGCCAGACCTGACCTCATTGTAGGCATCATGGATGACACAGCCTAACCAGCAGCAACCCCCACAGGTGTTGACATCTCGATTACACCTGTCTGGGTTCCGTTGGTCATAAGCAAAACAGGCATATGGTTGGCCACTGTTGGACACTGACTGGAGGTCAACAGCAATCAGGATCTCCGCCTGGCATCCAACCAGAGAGCAGTCCTGAGATCCCACCTGCCGGGTGACTTGTGTGCTGTCCTGGTCGTAGGTTTCACAGACCTTGAACCTCCACACATAAGCACGTGGGGGGTGGGTGTAGGTTGCCCAGGGCTGGGAGGAGAAGGAGGAGGGGGAGGGCGGCTAAGGCGGACCTTAGTGGGGCCCAACACCTCACATTTATAGAAGTCATGCTGCTCCGGGGTCCTCTTGAGTCTGGAGAGGTGGTGCCACGATGGATCGCCAAGTAGTTTGGCCGCAGTGGGGGTTGTGAGGATTACTGTGTGAGGTCCCGTCCACCTGGGCTCCAAGGCCTTGGGATGTAGATTCTTAAGGAGGACTGAGTCCCCCGGCTGGAGGGCTGGTCCTCGGGAGCCTTGGTTCGCTGGTTCTGGCCTGGGCAAAAACCTGTCAGCGTGTTCCTGGAGTAGCTGCCTGAGTAAAGACAGGTATGGAAGATAAGTAGCCAGGAGAGGAGGGTCAGTAGGGAGGCGATGGTTGAGCAAGAAGGGTCTCCCATATAGGAGTTCAAAAGGGCTTAAGAAGGTGGGGCTCCTTGGTGTAGCCCGGATTCTGGTCAGGGCCATGGGCAGGAGGTCCAGCCAGGGGCTGCGAATTTCTAGAGAGAGTTTAGTTAGATGGTCTTTAAGGAGGCCGTTGGCCCTCTCGACCTTACCCGATGATTGTGGGTGGTAGGGTATGTGCAGTTTCCAGGAGATGCCAAGTGAGGTGCTGACCTGCTGAACGACCCTTGATATAAAAGCTGGGCCGTTGTCTGATTGTATGGAGGTGGGGAGGCCGAACCTAGGTATTATGTGTGTTATTAGGGTCTCAGCCACAACCTCAGCAGTTTCCTTGCGGGTAGGGAAGGCCTCTACCCACCCTGTCAGGGTGTCTACCATGGTAAGCAGGTATTTGGTCTTCTTGTGGGGGGGGGGGGGCATATGGGTGAAGTCTACCTGCCAGTCCTGCCCTGGGAGGTGTTCCCTCATTTGATGGGTAGGAAAGTTGGGGCGCATTCCTCCCTGGGGTGAGACAGCTGCACACGTGGAGCAGGAGGAGCAGGCACTCGTGACTGCCTCTCGCAGTGTGGGTGAGGTGAAGAGGGGTTCGAGGAACCTCCAAAGTGCCAGCGGTCCAATGTGCAATGACCGGTGGACCTGTTGGGCGATGGCCCCTACCTGAGCCTTGGAAAGGGCGATCTTGTTATTTATGAAGATCCATCCCTCAGGACCAGAAGAGCCTCCCCGTTGTAGGAGTTTATTTTTCTTCTTCTTCTGTATACTGAGGCGTAATGGAGGGAAGGGAAAGGAACAGGACCGGGGCTGGGGACCCTTCACCCTGAGTTAAGCCTCTGGCCACCGCGTCTGCTGGGGCGTTTCCCTGCGTAACCATCGAGGAGTCAGTCTGATGGCCTCGGCAGGGCACGATGGCTGCCTGGGAGGGAAGCTGTAAGGCATCAAGTAAGCGGGTTATGAGTCTAGCGTTGATAATAGGTGAGCCTTTAGTGGAGAGAAAGCCCTTCTCCCTCCAAATGACCGCGTGGCAATGGGCTATAAGAAAGGAATATTTGGAGTCTGTATATATGTTTACCCTCTTCCCTTTGGCCAGATGCCAAATGCCCTCCTCAGCGCAATGAGCTCAGCCTTTTGAGAGGTGGTACCTCTGGGAGCCGGGCTGCCTCCAGGGTCCGCTCAAGTGTTACTACTGCATAGGAGGCTTTCCGACGTCCCTGGGGGTCGAGGCACGAGCTTCTATCCACAGAGTTAAGTCAGGATTAGAGAGGGGAAGATCTGAGAGTCCCGCCCGAGGTTGAGTGAGGGCCTCGATCACTTCGGGGCAGGAGTGCGTTGCCGCAGGTTGGGTGGAGGCAGCAGGAAGGAGAGTGGCCGGGTTCAGGGCTGGGGACTGAGTTAGGGAGATGTCAGGACTCTCGAGGAACAGGAGATGGAGTCCCTGCATGCGAGAGGGGGCAAGGAGAGAGAAGGATCGGTGGGACAGAAGATCCTGTAGCCTCTGGGTGGAGAAGACCTGTAAGGGTTGCTGGAGGCAGATCTTCTGGGCCTCCTTGATGAAAACAGCGGCTGCAGGGCTGCCATTCCCAAACCATGGGATCAAGCTGTGTGGACAGGTAGGCTACAGGGGTGAAAGCTGGCCCTAGGGGCTGGGTGAGAACCCCCATAGCTATTCCCTGTTTCTCATCAGTAAATAGTTGGACAAGCTTAGAGATGTCCGGGAGGGGGGAAGAGAGAGAGAGAGATGCCAGAAGGGTATCCCAGAGCTTAGAAAAAAAACACAAAAACCTGGCGAACGAGGGAGGGTGAGGAGAGGGGACCCGGTATAGTGGATCTTTCTACAGTTCTTGTCAACAGTTAACTATAGAACTTCTTTCTTTCAACATACCTTCCATTAAATATTTGTAAACACGTCTAGCAATTAAAATATTTAGAAAAGGCAGAGGGAGGAGGGAACAGTCCTCTAATTGCTTGAATTCAAAACTGAGTTTCTGATAAGCCTGTGCCAGCAAGAAAGTTGTTCTCTAGGGAGGGTGGAGTCGGGGAGAGGGCAGGGTGAGAAGGCGCTGAGGCCAGAGCAGTTTTCAGAGCATTAAAAGGTGATTTGCTATCAGTACCCATGACCGAGATTGTGGAAGGGAAGAGTGGCCCGGAAAAAGGAGGACAGGACAGGGAAGGTAGCCCCGTGTCCACCAGAAAGGAGACCTGCTTACCCACTACCTTGAGCATTATCCTGGGCTCGGCGAGGGTGATGGGGGTCGTTGAGTCCTGGCATCTCCAGTCTTCAGCCAGTCCCAGCATGGCCAGCGGCGGGTCATTATCTGGAAGGGCAGCCTCTCTACGCTGAGACGCAGAGGGCTGTCACTTTTCCAGGGGCAGTTTCAACCACACGCCAGGCAGGGCTTGGTTGGAACCCAGGGCTGGGGGCACTGCTTTGCTCACTGGTCCTCATTCCCGCACTTGAAGCATCCTCCAGGTGGCACTCGTCCTCTCGTTGCACCCCCACCATGCACAGTCCCCTTTGGACCATGCATGGCTGCCGTCAGCCTCACGGTAGCAAGGCTTGGGTTTGCAGACTCACTTCCTGTTGAAGGTGGGCTTACTCTGCCTGCTCCTCACGGGCATTAAAAACCTTAAATGCCATATTCACTAGATCCCGAACAGGAGTCTGAGGGCCATCCTCCACCTTTTTTAATTTCTCTCGAATATCTGGGGCTGACTGCGAAATGAAGTGAGTGGCTAAAACTGTCGCTCCGGCCAGGGACCCAGGGTCCAGACGAGTATATAAGGTCAGAGCCTCAGTCAGCCTGTTAAGGAAGACCGCGGGGTTCTCATCTGGTCCCTGAGTAATTTCCCTCAGCTTGTCAAAATTAACTACCTTGTGGGAGACGGCCTGTAGGCCGGCTTTCAGGCATTGGAGCTTCTGGTCGCGACATCGGCACCCATCTCGCCCTTTGTGGGTATCTAGTTGGTACTCCCAGCCTGGTTCCTGACGAGGAACAGCCTGGGCCCCCACCAGCATAGAGGCATCTGTAAGGTGGATCTGATCTGTGTGGTGGAAGAAAGAATGACATGGATGTCATGCCAGGTGAGGACATAGGCCTGAGAAAGGTATTGAAATTCCTTGACGAACGCGGTGGGATTGGCAGAAAAGGACCCCAGCCGCTTCTCAATCTGGGAGAGATCCGACAGAGAGAAGGGAACACGGACCCTGACCACTCCCTCAGCCCCTGCAACTTCCGGGAGGGGGCAGAGGAGAGGGCGTGCCTGCTGACTGGGATAGCAGGCAGGGGTGGGGGAAGGGGAAGGTCAGTAGGTAAGGGCGAAGGCCCTGGGGGAGGGGATGGCGGAGTGAGGATGGGGGAAGGGTGGGAACTGGAGGTATGGCAGAAGAAGCTGTGGAGTAAGGAGGCGGGCGAGTCGGAGGGGAGGAAAGATTCTCAGGGGGTTCAGATACAGCGGAAAGTGGAGGGGTGTCGGTAGGCAGAGGGGGTTTCTCCCGAGCTAGGAGAACCTGGGCTGTGGAACAGGAGGAACAGAGGGAGGGACAGGAGCGCAGATAGAAAAAGGCCTGGACATATGGAACCTCAGGCCACTTCCCGGCTTGTTGGCAGTAATTACTGAGGTCAGTTAGTCCCGCTTTCAGGGTCATCTGGACCCACTGAGGCCATGCCACGTTACAGAAGTAGCCAGATTGGTGAGGACATCCTAGATTGTCTTTGGTGAGTGCCCATTCCAATTCCTGGGGTCGGGTAGCAAAAGGTCAAGGACCAGCGTCCCAATCCCTGTGCCAATGCTACGACGGGGAACCCAAGGAACAGTAGAGGACGTCTCCTCTACTTCCTGGGGTCCGGAGTGAGGCCAGAGGCCAGGAACCGAGGGGAGCAGGAACGTCTTTGCTGCCTCCCCAGGTTCGGAACTTCTCCTGGAGAGGCCCGGAGGGCTATGCCCGGAAGGCAATCTCTGACACGGCCCGCGATTTACAGACAGAGACGCAGGAAAAACCGCCAGGAATTAGCACGGGTTGGGACTTACCTCCATGTTGCCTAGCCAAGGGAAGAAGGCTAAGTATCCTGAGCCAGGAAGAAAGAAGGGGGGGAGTGGGGGAGCCCCAGGACCATTAAAGGTCAAACAGGGAGCTCGACCCCACCCGGGTCCGGCACCAAATGTAAGGTTTGCAAGGACGCAGGATACAACACACAGAGAGTCCAGGTGATTAGAAAGGGGGCGTTTAATCTTGCACTCCCGGGCGAAATTCGCTGGTCCGAGGGTGGGCCAGGGAAGTTCGCGCCAAAAAGGGGCGTAGGCACTTCTTTTATACAGCTGTTTAGTGAGGGCGGAGGGCATGAGAGTTGTGGAATTCCGCCTGGGGCCAGGGGTCTAGGAAGGCGCCAGTTATCTCTGCCACCATCTACCTTGCATATGCATGCATAGGCTCTGGATTTCCCCCCTGCCTCAACCTAACAGCCACCTTTCCTATTCATAATCCAGAGCCTCAAACCTCCTCCCAGTGGACCATGTGAGTACCTGCATAACAGGGTGGGGGTAGTGGCGTGTGTTGGGGATGAGCCTCCCATGACTTAGACAGTGACGGGCCAGCACTGTACTGGAACCGAGAAGCCGAGACGTTGGCCCTCCCAGGTTTCCTAGAGAGGCCGCCGAGGCCCAAGGCTGTGACGCGCTTGCGCGACCAGATCGGTTGTGAGATCAGAACCGGGTGTGCGATGCGGCCGTAGGGCCGACTTTGGAGGCCGCGGGAGACGGTGAGTGACCCGGCGGGGCGCGGGGCGCATCGGGGGCTGCTGTGCCGCGGGGTTGCGGGAGGACTGGCGGGGACGCTTGCTTGACCTGCGAGGGGCGGCGGCGGCTGAGCCCGGGTCTGGAGGCTGCGCCCGGTCCTGGATCCCGTGCCCATTGCGCTGAGGGCGGATCTGGGAGCGCTTCGCCGCCCGGGGCGCCCGGAGGAGACAATCTGGAATAATGGTTTCCGTGCTTTCTCTCCTCTCCTAATTGTGCAAACAAAGCGTGCTCATTACCGACGACTAGGTGACGCGGGTGAGTGACAGAAAAGTAAAAGTAACTGCAATCTGTCAATGTTTTCGTCGGGAGGCTTCCTGGTGTTTAAAATTTTACGCATTATTACACTCATATACATATATTACGAGATCATACGATTGCTTTTAAAAACTGCGATCAAACAATGCTGTGATGAAATATACATAGCATTTACCAAATGATACATAAACACTTACTATTTTCACCATTTAAAAGCGTGTAATCGGTGCCATTAAGTACATTCATACTGTTGCTTATTGGAAAATTGTATCTTCCAGTGGGGGAATGCAGTTCATATACTGTTAATTTTGGTGCTAGCATTATGGTACCACTAAAACATGTTTCCAAGTATAATTAAAAGAAAACATTTTGTGTGTTTGTTTCCCCTCCCCCCCCATAGTACACAGTGCACGAGGCTGTAAACAGAAACATTTTATGAGAATTGTTTTCAGAATGAGTTGTATGTAAAATGCAGTTTGTTAAGCAAGAAGTGCATCTCTAACCCGAGGCCGGGGTTCTGTCCTCTGACTTGCATAAGCCTAGGAGGTCAAGGTCTCCTTCTAAGTTAAAAGGGGTGGCCAGGAAAGAACACCCGATTTCAGACTGTTTGTGATCCCACTCGTTAATATCAGTCGGTTACTTTTCAAGGAGTGTTTTCAGCTGCTTTTTGATTAAGGATTTCAGGGAATTTCCATCTGTTAATACACACAAGTACGTCTGTGAGGGACTGACCAGGAGGCTGCTCTCTCTTACATGTTACGTTAATGCTAAAGATAACAGACACATTTTGGTTAAAAAAGTAATTCTTGCCTCTGCCAGGTGGCTGGTGCACCAAACTGGTGGTGGGTTCAGTTCCGGGTCAGGGCGCGATCCTGGGTTGGGGGTTCTATCCCCAGTCAGGGGGCTGGTATGGGAGGCAGTTGATTGATGATTCTCTCTCAGGTCATGTCTCTCTCCTTTACTCTCTCTCTTCCTTCCTCTCTAGAGTGAATAATCATATCCTTGGGTGAGGATATTTTAAAAAAGTAATCCTTCCTGTAAGCTGAAAAGATGGGAATGTTTCGGAGATAAACTTGTATATGTACTTAAAAGGGAACTGGCAAAAGCATAAGAAATACTAACTGTCCCACCTTTAAGTTTTCTGTGGCTCCTAATATCCAGGAGGTATTAGTGTGTAAGCATTCAGTGATGTCAGAGAGTTGCTTGAGATTAAAAATGCATAAATATGGTAAACATAACTTATCATATTTTGCAATCTCCAGTATTTTTATGTCAGAAACGACCTGAAAGAGCTTCCTCTTTTTTATTATACAACATAGCACCTGTCACTGTCTAAGAGGCTGTGTGTTTCATTAATTTCATTGTCTGTCTTCCCATAAGGTCCTCAGAGCAGTGCTTTTTGCCTGCTGTATTCACTGCTGTGACCTAAGTGCTTAATACATAGTATTTGCTCATTAAATATTTGTTAAATTGAACGAATCCCTGTTGGAGATAAGAAATCACTGTATTTTATGTCCCTTGATTGCTAAATTAACCCTAAATATATATCTAAGATAGAAATAAGTCAGAAAAAAATGGTAGCACATCAGACATCTCCAATTTAAAACCTTTTAATTTTGAGTAATTGTAGACTTACAGAGGGTTACGGAACTGTACAGGAGTTCCCTTACTCCCTTTACCCAGGTTGCTTTAAACTAATATTCTGCATAACTGTAGGACAATCATCAAACTTAAGAAATTTACAGTGGACAATCTGATTAATGAAACTGATGACTTTAATCAGAGTTCATCAGGTTCTGACTATTAACCCTTGGTTTCCCAGGATTTAGTCTAGAATCCCTCATTTATTTAGTAACCATGGCTCCTTATTCTTTTTAAATTTGTGGCAGTTTCTCAGTCTTTCCTTGCTTTTTATGATGTTGACACTTTGGAAGTATTTCGAAATTGTGTTTTTAGAATGACCATCAATATCGTTTTGTTCCACGTTTTCTCCTGTTTTGAGAATGATATTGATGTGTTTTATTACTGGTGATATTAATATGATCCTTCTACATTTCTTAACTGAAATTTCTTGTGAGGAAGGTTTGTGCCTTCACCCCCTTTTGTTTATTTGTTCAATTAGTTATATCAGTGTGTGATGTCGCAATTTCTTCTTAAGCTTGTAATGCAGTGTTGCTGTTCATTTTGTTGCTTAAGCTATTCCCGCTTTGGCCATTGAGAGCTCTCTCAGGTTGCGTGTTTCCCTTTGAGGTGCCCCGTCCTTTTCTGTGTCTTTGCCTGACTTTCTAGCATTACACCTAGCATCTCCTCCAGCCTGGAATCAGCCACTTCCCCAAGGACCCAGGTTCTGTTTATTAGAGAATGAACGGTATTTAGATGTCAAATTTTGGGTACTAGGTTTGAGGTTATTTCTTTTCTCTCTCTTTTTTTTTTTTGACATTTTATTTTATTGTTTTTTACCATTTTTTTTATTGTTTTAAGTATTACAAATAGTAGTACATATGTCTCCTTTTTTTTTCCCCCATTGACCTCCCCCCGACCTCCCTACCCCCCAGTACATGCCTTCACCTCCCCCCCCCCCCCGCCCCAGTGTCTTGTATCCATTGGTTGTGCTTATATGCATGCGTACAAGTCCTTCGGTTGGTCTCTTACAGCCCCCCTCGCCCAACCTCCCCTGTCTTCCCAATGTAGTTTGACAGTCTGTTCAATGCTTCTTTGCCTCTGTATCTTTTTCCCACCATTTCTTTCCTTTAAAAAGTTTTGCCTTTGCAGACTAGAAATAAACATATAATAACAAAACAAGACAAAACAAAAAAATGTTGGAGTCCCAATTTCAGTGTCCAACAGTTCTGAGTCCCCGTTTCAATGTCTAACAGTTCCTTATGTGTACATGTCAGCAATGATATCTGGATGGTGGGCACATGTTGGCAATGCAGGTCCAACCCTCTCTGGTTTGGTCCTAGGCAACCTGCAGCGGTGCACAGCTGCTGACTGCTCGTGTGGCAAGGCGTTGTCAGTGTCTTCCATGTCTGGACTGTTTTTCCTCTTGTCTTCGTGGTTGGAGCACACCTGTCAATTCCTCTCTATTGCAGGAATCCATCTGGTCTTGGGGTTGTTTTCTGAAAATATACAAATATATTCTTGACCACAAGTTAATAAAGGAATCTTTTCTATATAATTGATTTCGTATCCTTTTTATTTTTGTTCAAACGATTTTCCTTTGTCTTATTTAGACACCATGTGTGTTTTTAATGGCCGTCTTGCTGTTAGCATTGCAAATGAAACTTAATTTGGTAAAGTAAAAATTTTCTAGATGTAATTTACTTATAGGATATTTTTCCTTACATGATATTGCCCTACTATCCCCCCCCTTTTTTTTTTATTAATGGAGGTTTTTGTAAATTTTATAATGCAGTCTTGATACCTTTAAATTTAATTTTTTTTTCCCTCCACACATATGACTGCTTTAGGTTCATTGCATATTCAGGAATTTTACCATGAGATGAACTACCAATAGAAATTTTAGTTATTGCTTTAAGAACAGCTTTTTGTCCAGTACAATTAACTTTACTTGAATATTCACTTATTTCAATTAGCCTATTTAAATTAATCTGAAAACTCGATTACCATTTTACTGTCAAATTTAATACTCTACCAACAATCTTAGTTTACCCTGTAAATATTAGTGGGAAGGATTATTTGCATTCTTGAGTGGGCTCTGAGCATTCCAGATGCTCAGCTGAATTTAGATATAGGGCAACTGCTGTCGGCCAAGTCTCTTGTCTGTTACCTGGGTCCCAATCTGAGCTGGGCCAAGTCTCTGTCTGTCACCTGTATCTCGATGTGAGCTGGGCCAGGTCTCTTTCTGTTGCCGGGTCCCGATCTGAGCTGGGTGTGGGAAGCGCGAAGCAGCCATGGGGGCAGGAGACCTCCTTCAGAAGGGGTGAGGGTTCAAGCCCCTACAATGTTGGGGGGGGTGAGGGTCTGTGCCCCACTTCTGTTGCCCCCCTCTTTTCTCTTTTTTAAAAAATATATTTTTATTGATTTCAGAGAGGAAGGGAGAGGGAGATAGAAACATCAATGATGAGAGAGAATCTCCGAGCCCACCACCCGGGCACGTGCCCTTGACTGGAATTGAACCTGGGACCCTTCTGTTCGCAGGCCGACGCTCTATCCATTGAGCCAAACCAGCCAGGGCAAGGTTATTTCTTTTTTAATCCTTGCCCGAAGATATGCTTTCTTCTTTATTTTTTTCTTCTTCATTTTTTTTAGAGAGATCCATTGGTTGCCTCCTGCACGCACCCCAATCTGGAATGGAACAATGCTCCAACAGAGCCACTTAGCCAGGGCAAGCTCATTTCTTAATGGAGGTATTTGTAAGTATATTTGAACATTTTAAATACGTTCCGGGACGGAAAGCTTTCTTTAGTGGCGATTATTGAGAAACTTGTTTGCTTATTGTCCCAGTAGAGTGTATGGGGTGTTATCCAAGGCGTCCCTTGAGATAAACGTAACCGTGCAGGTGTTCGGACATTAAGTCGTTGCTAGCAAAGAGACTACTCCAAGCAAGCAGGACCGAGGGTAGGCATCATCATCTGACCTTATATTAGTATAATCAAGACTGCCGGAGGAATTACGCCACACAAATATATGCAGTTGCAAATCACACAGCACTTTATTACTCACACAAATTCCTGGTGCCGTGGGCACAGGCTTAACGGGATCCCAGAGTGTGGCTTTCTCTGAGGGCAGCTGCGGCGCCGTCTGGTAGCTGGCAGTGTTGGGTCCGGAGACAGAGTTCACAGCTGTACCGCCCGAGTTTGGTCGCAGCTAGATCCGGGGTAGCAGTTGTCTTCTGCCGTCTGGCACGGAGCAGGGGAGTTTCTGATCAAGTCGATCGATGTCTGAGGTTTGGGACCCGTTATTATAGCCAGATTGTTTACCTCACGGCAATCCAGGTACTTATTAGTCAGGTACAGGGATTCAAGGTGTTAATCAATTACGTCAATGGTACAGGTGCATATCAGTCAGGGCAAGTGTTAATCAATCGGGGTACAAAACATTTTTCCAAATTACACTTTAAACCAAAGCAAGTTCTGGACTTTCCAGGGTGAGTCATGTTCGTACGTCATGTCTCTCTGACCAGTCCTTATCTATGGAGTGCACTCCTGCTCATGTGCTTCCCACAGCAAATCTTTATCTATAGGGTGCACGGCTGTCTAATTACTTTCCAACACATCATATTAGGTTTCACACAAGTATTTTCCTACATTTCCTATAACACTCTTTAATTATTTTCTATTGCTATAACATCGTAACGCTCTCTACTTATTTCCTATCATTATCACTATTACTATGACACTTATTGTCCATGTATAGAAGAAACATAGGTACTCTCATATGGGTAAGAAAAACTTGAGAGTAGGAGACTACTTAATCAGGATTTTTAAAGGAAAACAAACAAAATTACATTGCATATGAGTTGAAGGAGCAAAATGACAAAAAGAAGAAAATGTCTCTGAAAAATGGCCCGATGATTGCTTGGGGTTTTCCCTGTACTTTTCAAAGCCATTTATTTTCATTGTGGGAGTGGTGTGGGTTAAGGTATAACTCTTGCTGAGAAGGGGCCTAATCCAGCTCAGGTTGCTTCCTAGGCCCTGGGGGCTCACGTCTGTGGTAGAATTTTAACAAGTTGGTGAATGGAGCTTTCCTGCTGTCCTCAAAGGCTAGTTGGGACATGAGTCAGCCTGTGGCATTAGGATACCTGAATTTCACTGTGCTGGTTCAGTTCACTGGCCCCCATAGCTTCCTGTGCTCTGGGTCTTTCATTCAGAGTTTGAAAGGCCCACTCCTGGGCCTTTTATCTTTAGCTTTATCCAAGTTCATGGTTGTGGAAGCTGCTCCGCCCCGCTCCCCTTTCTTTGAAGACCTGGAATCCTTTGCCATATTATCAAGTAGTCACCCTCACTTTCCTGTTTGTCAGTTTTCTCACCAGCTCTTTACAAATACTTCACTATCCCTTCCGACATTTCTGCACAGCTCCTTTAAAATATGCCAGCTTGGAGGCTTACTTTTGGTGCTAATTTCACTGTGGGTCTCAATTCCCTGAGTTAGGTCATTACCAGGTATATTTCCTACTGCTTGCATTTCTTCAAAATATTTGTCTGGCCTCAAGTTCATTGTCTTTAGTCTCACTGCCAGGGTTTTCTTCACCCTCAGCCTCACTCTTGGTTTTTTCATTCTTCAGTTTTCTTGCTCTCTCCAGTCTGTTTTGCTAGTTTGGCTGGGAAAGCCACTCTCCTCCTCCTATCTCTGACCTCCAGCATCCTCTGAGCAGTCTTTCTGCTTCCTGTTTGTGCTGCTGGAGCTCAGCAAGGCTGGAGCCTGCCTCCCTGGCTCCTGAAGCGCCCTTTCCTCCCTGCCTTCCTTTGCTATGACGTCCTCAGGTCTCCTTTTCTAGGCCTTCAGCTATTAATGTTTTTCTCTTGTTTTCTCCAAATACTTCTTACCCTGTCCCATCCCTCTTTTTCCAAAGCAAGGCTTCATTTTTTCTCTGCTGAAACTTTAGCAGCCTCCTCAGCACGCATGACCCTTAACATAGTTCTTTACCTGAATCCTGCCCTGGAGCAGGGCTGGAATTTCTTCTACTAGCTGGATGATGGCATGCTTTCTGGGTGAGTGTTTTTCCTGTCTCAGTTACAGTAATTTCTTGTGGATCTAGCAGTGTTGCAGCAGAAATTTGGTCAGCTGGGAAGAGACAAACGGCACGCACTCGAAAGATCAGAAAAGTCCGTTGTATTCCGCATCAGTGCTGGCCCAGTGGAGTCACCTCCAGAGGCTGAGCACTGCCTTCAGGTTCTGCCCGTTTTTAAAAAATATATATTTTATTGATTTTTTTTTTTTACAGAGAGGAAGGGCGAGGGATAGAGAGTTAGAAATATCGATGAGAGAGAAACATCGATCAGCTGCCTCCTGCATACTCCCTACTGGGTATGTGCCCGCAACCAAGGTACATGCCCTTGACTGGAATTGAACCTGGGACCCTTGAGTCCTCAGGCCGACGCCCTATCCACTGAGCCAAACCAGCTAGGGCTCTGCCCGTTTTTTATACATACTCAGCTCCCGGGTAATTTGGGGACTTCCCATACCTGTTGCAAATTGGGCGGTTGGCTGGTTCAAGAAGCAAGCGAGATCACAGAAGCCAAGGCATGGTTATGGTGGTGCAAGCAGGAAGGGGGTTTATCTGCTAGATTTGCCTTCTCAGCAGCACTTGCTGAGTCCAGGAGATGGTGAACAGGTATCTATAATAATAAAGGATAATATGCTAATTAGACCGGACGTCTTCTGGACTTCATTCCAGACATCCTTCCTGATGAAGCCGGGGCCGGAGGGAAGCCAACCCGGGTCCTGGGTGCCTGTGGGTGGCCCAAGGGAAGCCCGCCAGGGTCCTGGGTGCTTGCGGGTGGCCAGAGGAGGGAAGCAGCCCGGGTCCTGGGTGCTGGAGGGACCCAGGCTGCCGGAGGGAAGCTGGTGCTGGCAGCCGGGGGAAGGAAGGCCTACTCTTGCACAAATTTCCGTGCATCAGGCCTCTGGTTATTTTATAATGAATGTAGGAGAGGAAGGCTTTTGTTTTAGTATCATGGGTGAAAGTAGTGGTTTCTTTCTTTCAGTTAAAAATGGGGGAGGGGGGAAACAACAGTAATTTTCATAATTCACACAAGTTAGCCCAGAAGAGAAGGCTGCGCCCTTGCCACCGGCAATCTAGTTTCTGTCTGTCACCAGGGATTGACTGGCCTTACCTGTTCCCCCCTCCTCCTTCCCCTCCTCCTCTCTGGTAACCGCCAATCTGCTATCTGCCTAAGCTTGTTTGTTCTTTTGCTTGTTGGGCTTGGGGGCAGCACGTTGCTGTTGCTTTGGGTTTTCTTCTCTGCCTCACTCCCCAGTTTTTGTCTTACATTGTTCTCTTTGTTCAACTAGTCTTCTCTGATTTGGTTGCTGGCTGAGTGGCTAAAACAGAGCTACGGTCACCTGGGTTTTTTTCTCTTTTTCCAATCGCCTGAGCACAGCCACTGTTTGCACACAAGTTCCCTTCAGGAACGCGCTGCCCCTTTTCCTCGGGGCCTTCTTTTCGGTCCAGGAAGGTATTACTTGGTTGCTTTGTTTTTTAAGCAGGATTATTATTGATTATAATTATTGATCACTACTCATTATGAGAGCAATGCCTGACAACTCAGGAGAAAAACAAACGGGAGGGAAGAGCCCTCTCATCCCACCTGCCTGAGGAGATAATGGCTGAGGACTCTTTGGTGCTGAGGCTTAGGAACTTCTTTGCAAACTGCTTTAGTTTTATTCATCTCGTGACTAAATGAGATCATAACTATAATTTCTAAAACTTGACTTTCAACTTAATTTGTATTTTAGGAAATTGGGAAATGACAAAACTCTAAAGAAAATGATGATATCTATAATAATAAAAGTGTAATATGCTAATTAGACCAGATGTCCTTCTAGACGACCTTCCAGACGAAGCTAGGGCTGTGAGGGAAGCCCAGGTCCCGGGTACCAGAGGGAAGCTGGTGCTGGCAACCAGGGAGGGCCGGGAGGGGGTTGGGGGGAGAAGGAAGGCTAACTCTGGCGCGAATTTCATGCATCGGGCCTCTAGTAAAAATACCAAATACAAAGAACAGTAACACACAGGGGTAACTACGTCTAACATTTTGGTGTATTTGCACTTATCATTTTCTTTGTGCATTTCAACAAAAAAAGGAACAAGAGACCTAATACGTAAATTTCATGTTAAAAAAATCAAATTACTACAAATAAAGTAAAATTTCCTTTAACTACTATTCCCAATCTCCACCCCACAATCAGGGTTTTTGTGACTCCTTCCAGGCCATTTTAAATTCCTTGGAGAACTAATCCATACTTTCACACATATATACACTTATGTAAACATATAGGTGATTTCCGTTTTTTTTCTGCAGTTATATCTAGGAAGTTGTTTTTAACTTAGCATATGTTTTTGTTACTGTTGGGAGGGGCAGTCAGTTGCAGCTTCTCTCTTTTTCTTTTTTTAATATATTTTTATTGGTGTCAGAGAGGAATAGAGATAGAAACATCCATGATGAGAGAGAATCATCGATCGGCTGCCTCCTGCACGCTCCCCACTGGGGATCGAGCCCACAACCCAGGCATGTACCCTTGGCTGGAATCGAACCTGGGACCCTTCAGTCCGCAGTCCAATGCTCTATCCACTAAGCCAAACCGGCTAGGGCTTGCAGCTTCCTTCCTGGCCCAGTCCAGTTTGGCTCAGTGGATAGAGCTTCGACCTGTGGACCAAACGGTTCCAGGTTCGATTCCAGTCAAGGGCACGTACCTTGGTTGCAGACTCCTTTCCAGCCCAGGGCCCTGATCTGGGCATGTGCAGGAGGCAACCAATCAATGTGTTTCTCTCACATTGATGTTCCTGTCTTTCCCTCTTCCACTCTCTCTAAAAGATCAATAGAAAAGTATCCTCTGGTGAGGATTAACTAATTAAAATAATATGAACAATAGAATAAAATAAAATAAATAGTAATAAAAATATATCACTTCTTTAAAAAAGAGTGAGTGACCTGGAGCAGGGAACATTTCCTTGCAAAGAGATGAAGAGCCCCCACGGCCTTGCTGGGCTCATGCCTTGTGAGGACTGTCTTTCCCTGTTCAGTGCTTCCGGTAACCCCTGTGTCAGTGGCCCTGAGGCCCACCCTGCTTTCTGTGTTTCAGACCCCACCTGCAAGTGTGCTGCTGGTGTCCACACGGCCTGCACACATTGGCTGTGAAGGGGATCCACTCACAGTGGATCATAGGCGACCAGTGGACTGTAAAGGGCTGAATCTCGTGTGTGCTCGCTCTCTTCTTTCTTGCTGTAAGTAAACCCTTACGCCTTTTGCCTGGTGTTTGTTTTCTGTTCTCAGCCACTTAGTATCATTGTCTGGTCTCTTCGTGGGTGACACTTGCCTGCTTTTTAACCTTGGATGCACAGCCTGACCATCTAGGGAACAGAAAACAATTATGTTGATGCTTGACGGTCTAGGAGGATCTTTTTAACTGTTGTAGAATGAATTGGGAAATGTTTTCTCCTGTTCTATTTTTTGAGGAGTTTGTGAAGAATTGGTATTATTTTTCTTTAAATATTTGGTAGACTTCAGCAGTGATGCCTTCTGGGCCTCGGCTTTTCTGTGTGGGAGTTTTTGACTACCAGTTCAGTCTCTTCACTTCTTATAGATCTAGCCAAAATTTGTTTCTTCTCGAGTCAATTTTATTAGTTTGTGTTTTATAATAGTTTGTCAATTTCATCTAAAATATTTGTTTGCAAAAAATACCATTTTAAAGTCTTTTTGTTTTTGTAAAGTCAGTAATATGTTTCCTCTTTCATTTCTGATTTATGTAATTTGAGTCTTCTCTTTTTCTTTGTCAGGCTAGCTTATGCTTTATCAGTTTTGTTGATCTTTTCAATGAACCAACTTTTAATTTGATTGATTTTTCTCTTTTCCTAATCCCTGTTTCATTAATTTCCGCTCTATTCTTGGATTATTTCGTTTCTTCTGCTTGCTTTAGGTTTAGTTTATTCTTTTTCCAGTGTCTTAAGGTGGAAAGTTAGGTTATTGAGTTGAGATCTTTCTTAATGTGTGTGTATATATGATAAGGCTCTGTACATATTTCACCGTATTCTGGGATATTTTCTCAATTTACCCCAAAGTGTGACAATCTAGCCGTACTTGACACTTGCAGGCACCACTGCGCAGTTGCTCACATGCCCTCTTCTCATACATCCAAGGTGATCCGAACAAACAGAATCAAGCTCCACCATCCTTCTCACATTCCTCCTGGACACTAATACTGGTTATTTCAGTCTCTTGCCAGTGACGTCTGATGTCCCAGCAAATGGCATTGTCTACCACGGTGCTGAAAAGATACTCCCAACGTCCCAGCAGCGGCACGGCTAACGTAGGCTTGGTTTGCACTCTGCTGTGGACACCTACGCAGGAGTGATGCCTCCAGGCAGGTGGTATGCTGTCCATCCAGCACAGGTCCAGGCTTCAAGGGAGCGGGAACGCCTTCAGCTGGTGAAGGAGGAAGAAAAGGATGAAGGCTTCACTGCAGTGCAGGCTCCTAGGCCCCAGACACTCAACCTTCCTGGCCAGGAGCTATTTCGCCAGCTCTTCAGACAGCTTCGCTACCACGAGTCTTCTGGGCCCCTTGAGACTCTGAGCCGGCTCCAGGAGCTCTGCCGCTGGTGGCTGAGGCCCGATGTTCTCTCCAAGGCCCAAATCCTGGAGCTGCTGGTGCTGGAGCAGTTCCTGAGCATCCTGCCCAGTGAGCTCCGGACCTGGGTGCAGCTGCACCACCCTGAGAGTAGCGGGAAGGCTGCGGCCCTGCTGGAAGAGCTGCAGAGAGACCTCAATGGGGCACCATGGACGGTGAGTTGAGCAAGTGTGCAGTGCCCAGTGAACTCTGCCTGCCAGTGAGCCAGCTTGTTTGGGGATAGGGTTGGCCTCTGAACCTTCAGCCTTGAGGAATGCAGGGGAAGTCTTCCCTTCTCATTTCCGTGGCACGTGAGCAGCTGAGAACTATACCCTAAGCCAGTGGTCGGCAAACTCATTAGTCAACAGAGCCAAATATCAGCAGTACAATGATGGAAATTTCTTTTGAGAGTCAAATTTTTTAAACTTAAACTTCTTCTAATGCCACTTCTTCAAAATAGACTCGCCCAGGCCATGGTATTTTGTGGAAGAGCCACACTCAAGGGGCCAAAGAGCCGCATGTGGCTCGCGAGCCGCAATTGGCCGACCACGGCCCTAAGCCAAGGACCTTATACTTATAGCAGGCAGCCCTTCCCGCCTTCCCAGAGGACGATCAGCTGCAGGAAGAGTATCCATAAAACAGTAACATATTTTTGGACACAATGACTTAGAGTATACAGAGTCCATCTCCACCTATTGTCTAACTGGTCTTGATGCTGACCTGTTCAGTGGGGGTGATGTCTCTTGCTTGTAAGGAGAGGAGTAGAGTCTGGACTTGTGGCCCAGGACATGTTAAGACCAGAAGAGCAGCCTGCATGTGCCATGCTGTTCTTTGCTCAGTAAGCCTTTGAGGGTTGGTTCTGTTCAGGGAGGAGGCATCCCACAACCTCAGTGTTCCTGCCCACATTGTTGTTCCTTTCAGAGCTCCAGCTTATTGAAAAGAAAATGCAAAACTGATCTAACAGTGAGAAATTGCTTGGTATGTATTTTTTAAAAAAATGCATTTGATTTTTACAGAGAGGAAGGGAGAGGGCTAGAGAGTTAGAAACATCAATGAGAGAGAAACATCAATCCGCTGCCTCCTGCACACCTCCTACTGGGGATGTGCCCGCAACCAAGGTACATGCCCTTGACTGGAATTGAACCCGGGACCCTTCAGTCTGCAGGCCGACGCTCTATCCACTGAGCCAAACCAGTTAGGGCTCGGTTTGTATTTGAGTGCCTCTCGTGGGCTTGTCCCTGACCTAGGTGCTAGACGTGGGGCTGCCAGTCCCGGTGCCGGTGCTAGAGCCACAGGTCAGTTCAAATGCACTCTGCCTCTCAGCGCTTCATACGTATTTGGATGCTTTTAAAATAGCATTTATCATTTTTGTAGGCTTCTTTGAAATAGTTATTTCTCTAAAAATATGTTATTTCTAAAAAAAGATATGATTTATGCATAAATAAAAGTTACTTTCAAGATTTCTGACACATATTTGACATACTTCTCCCCCAAATTTAATATAAAGTTAAACCATAAAACATATTAAAAAATAAATAAAAAAGAGAAAGCCCTGGCAGGTTTGGCTCAGTGGATAGAGCATCAGCCTGTGGACTCAAGGGTCCCAGGTTCGATTCCAGTCAAGGGCATGTACCTTGGTTGCAGGCACATTCCCAGGAGGGGGTGTGCAGGAGGCAGCTGATTGATGTTTCTCTCTCATCAATGTTTCTAACTCTCTCTCCCTCTCCCTTCCTCTCTGTAAACCATCAATAAAACATATTTTTAAAACAATAACGTTAAACCAGTCAGCTAACACATCTGAACATGGTCTAACAGCCGTAAATGGTAACACAGCAACACGAGGTGTGACAATTACAAAAGAAAACCTCTTTGCTCAATACTGGGTCCTATTTTTAAAAAATGTAAAAGAGCAGCTATTCCTTTTACTAAAATAATGAAATCAAAAGGATCTGAAAAGTGATTTATTAGAGCAAATAAGGCACACAGCCAGTATAAAATTGTGGCTTGGTTGTATTCAACTCATTTAGGTGTAGATGTGAGGTTTTACAACCCATGAAAACTTTGCCAAATGAGCAGAGAGGGCCTACCTGGTCAAAAGCAGTTAGAAATTAGAAAACATAAAATAGATGGTGAGAAAGCCTCTCAGGTTCTGAAAAATAACGGAAATGCTCACGATGCATATAAAGTGACAGTGCCACTCTAGGGTTCATCCAAATGACCAAAATGTGAGAAACCTAGGGGGGGGGGGGCAGTGGGGAGTAGGAGCTGCAGAAGTTTATCCTCAAACTCATTTGGCTGTGCTTCCATAGTCTGCCTGTTTCTTTATCCTCCCTTAGAGGGGTTTTGGAGGAACAGGAGGTAAATTACTGTGATGAGTTGATCATCCTTAGTCTGTAGATCAGTATCAGATGTTTAATGGCCTCAGCTCGAGTTCTGTCCGTGCAGTGTAGAGAACATGTTGGCCCTGGGACCCGAAAACTTGAGGTTCACTGGGCTGTGGTTTTCTCTTCTCATTTTTCCACCAGGGACAGCCTTGCCTCGGACACCAGAGCTACTTGAAGCCCAAGGCAAAGGCCTTGGGTGGGCACTGTCATGGTTTGCACCCGAGACTTTTCCTTCTGTGGTTCCATGGCTGCCCCTCACAGTTAGCTTTGCCTCTATCATTGTTACTACTTCCTCAGGTTTCCAGGCTGGGAGCCGTCCGCCTCTTGGGGGCCCCTCTGCATTTAAGCGCTTAGAGCAGCGCCCTATACTTGGTAGACATTATGCACCTGCATCTCTCCTGCGAATCATCAGTTCAACTCTCAGGGATACGTGCCTTTTGTTTCTAAGTTCCAGGCCAGGGGTGGGGGCTGAGGGCTGGTGGGGAGGGTGTCCTGCGGCACCTGAGGCCTGACCACATGCTGTAACTGACTTGCCAGCTACTTCCCCTTTTTTATATCTTTATTGTTGAGAGTATTGCAGATATTTCCCCCCCCCTTACTTCCCCCCAACCTGCTGCTTTCTGGCTCCACCTGTCACCCCCTGGCCCACACTAGAGCCCAGGGAGGCTGAGGGGTGAGGGGTCCTCCCGGGCTTCTCCTCCTTTCCCTCTGCCTGTAGGTAGTAAAGGGCCCAGCTCACCCTTCTCTGGTCTCTGAGATTGGCCGAGTGGCTTCCTCTCTGAGTTGCTTTCTAATTCCCATGGGGATCCTCTCCCATTTTCTTCTTGCCAGGACCCAGCCCCTGCCCAGAGTCCAGATGTACAATGGATGGGTACAGGAGCCCTGCGAGTCGCACAGACATGGCCCTCTGCTTCATCTCCCAGGAGCGGCTCTGCTCTGGGGGACCACCTGGAGGCTCCCTATGAAATAGGCGTGCGTGACTTCCTGGCTGGGCAATCCGGTACTCACTGCCTGGCACTAAGACCCCACCTAGCCTGAAGCCACACTTCCCACATTTCCTGTAGTGTCATCTTTTCACCATCTGTCCTCTCACGACATTCCCTTTCCATCCTGGCCCTTAGCTCTGTGTCTTTTCTCTTTTTCTCTCCTTTTTTTCTTCTTCTTTGTTTTATTGTTGTTGTTTTGTTTATTTCTTATTCGTTAGCTCTGTGTCTTTTCTACCTCTCCTGTGACCCATGTTACCCCGGCTCCTCCTCCCATTGTATGCCCTGCCCTCACTTCTCCTTCCCTGGCCTCCTGCAAACACTGGGGAAAGGTGAAATGGGTTACAACAGTCCATGCCTGCTCGTGGGGGGAAGGGTAGACTGCCCTGTCTCATGGCTCTTTCTTCTTCAGATCCTCCTGCTGCCCAGGTGCCTGCCCTTCCCCAGGAAGAGGGCTGCCCAGGAGATCAGGCGACAGCCCAGCCTCAGGTGAGCCACAGGACCGGCTGTCCTTCGTGACGTCCCCGTGTTGCTGCCTGACAGAGTAGCTGCGGCTCCCCCTTGTCCCGCGTCTCTGTCCAGCGACTGCACATCCAGACACCCACGTCCCAGAGACCAGACTCCCCCCTCGAGCCCAGGGCTCTTCTGCTGGGTGATGGTCTTCTCTGTCACCCTGACCAGTCCATCCTGCTCTCACTCAGAGCCAGCCCGTTCCCCTTCCTCTCCCTGAAAGCCGGGGTCTGTGGACTGGCTCTAAGGTACAGTTCTGTTTCTTAGGAGGCTCTGACTTTCAAGGACGTGGAGGTGACCTTCTCCCAGGATGAGTGGGCATGGCTGAGCCCTGCTCAGAGGAACCTCTACAGGGATGTGATGCTGGAGAACTATGGGAACTTGGCTTCTCTGGGTAAGGCATTGCTGTTCCCATGCTCTGCCCACCTTTACTGCTGCTTTCTTCATTTTCATTATGATGCATTCGAAGGGGCCTGACCTGGGTGTACATTCCAGCTCTGTAACTGCTAACCAAGTCACTGAATCTGTCTTCCCGTCTTTCCTCTGGAAAAACAGGATAAGAATGCCTGGTGTGCTGGGTTATTGTAAAGATTAAAGATATGTGTCAAGTTCCTAATCCATGTAGGCATCTGAAATGTGTTAGCTGATTTAACTGATTGAATTGTCCTGTGGTTCCCATCTCCAGAGAATCCTAGTGATCCTTTTGGCTGTGATTTCTCTCAGCCTCTCTTGTCTCTGTTCAGGGCTGTTAGAGATGGCTGTCTGGGTCTCCTGCCTTAGCCTCCTCCACCTGCCTCTCCCTCCTTCCTCCCATAACACCAGGCCTGTGAGGCTCCTTGAGACTAGTTCTGTGTGACTCATCTACCGTCCATCTCGTCCCCTCCCCTTCTCCTCTGCAGTGGGGCCACTCACCAAACCTGCTCTGATCTCTTGGTTGGAGGCAAGGGAGCCGTGGGGCCTGAATGTCCAGAGAGCCCAGCCTAAGGCGAAGCCAGTTGCTGCCCCGGCAGGTGAGTTCCAGAGAACCTACCAGATCCTGCTCCTCCAGCATCTGTTGTCTTTCTTACGATCTTTCACACCAGTCAGTCATGGGGAACTTACTCCATTGTTTGCTAGAAGGAAAATCCTTAGTACTGTTGCTAAGGGGTGCCGGGCCCTGGACTTCTTCCCTCCAGACTGGCCGATTAGACATTCATTTCTGGCCGTGCCCCTTTCCCAGAAACCCCTTCAGTATCCAGTACCCAGGGCTCTTCTGCTGGGTGATGGTCTTCTCTTTCACCCTGACCAGAGGGTTACTGCCCACCGGAGGGTTTCACCATTCCTTCTCGTTTCCGTTCATTGATGCTGCATTCCCGTTGAATCCCAGTGCCTGCCTCTTCCTGCTCTGAGGAGCCCTCGTTCCACCCCTGCTCCTCCTCTCTGCTCTGTCCTCCCCTGTGGTAGGCTTGCTCTCCAGACCTTTTAGCCGGCTCTCTTCTGGGCCCCACCCTCGGCTCTGTCTTGTGCTGTGGGTCCTCTCCCCTCCCTTGCCATTAACCCTTGCCTCTCAACCCTTTCCTTTTTTAACTGGATGTGAGTTCTGCACACGTCTAGCTCCTGTGCGCATCTTGCTTCCCTTCCCTTCCCTGTCATCTGGGATGTCCTTCCACTCTGCCTTGCTGTGACTGTTTTGCAGACGCATTGGCAGTCAGGCACCAGCCACACCACCCACATTTGTGGCACCTTTTTGTCCCCTTGTGCTTTTCCAAGTATGGGAAAAGAGGCATTCTCTTGTGTTTCATTTTGTGTCAGGAGGGGAGCTCCAGATTAAGTCAAGCAAGCTCATCTTAAATTCCAAACCTTTGGAAGAAGCTCAGGCCTTAGCTGTGTCATCAGGATGTCGTGTGATGAGTGTTTCTGAGGAAACGGGGCCCAGAGAACCTGTGGAACAGGAGAGCGCATCACAGGAGGGAAGTGGAAATCCCACACAAGTGAGTGCTAAGAGAAAAGAGGCCGGTTTCAGTCGCAGGACAGGAAAGGAACCAGAAGACTCAGGAGGCGGTAATAGCGTCAGTCTCAGACATGTTGTATATTTCCGAGTTCCCAGGAGAAAAAAGAAGCATGGCTGTGGCCGACACTTCAGAGGGAGCTCGTACCACTATGACTACAAGGAGTACGGGAAAGGCCTCAGGCTCATGATCAGCGGGTTTAACCTACATCAGAGAATTCACGCTGGACTGAAAGCCCCCCCGAAGGACACGCACGGGAAGGACTTTGGCCTCAGCTCGCATCACCAACGGAATCTTCACATGGTGGGGACTTTCTATAAGTGCGCTGAGTGTGGGCGGAACTTCAGTCGTAGCTCCTACCTCGAATACCATCAGAGACTTCACACGCAGGAGAAGCCCTTTAAATGCCGCGTGTGTGGGAGAGCCTTCAGGTGGAGCTCAAACCGCGCACGGCACGAGAGAATTCACACTGGACTGAAACCTTATAAATGCAATTTATGTGGCAAAGCTTTCCAACGCCTGTATGCCTACCACCTGCATCAGGAGTCCCATGCCAATCAGCTATATCGCAAAACTAAGCGGTGTCAGGAAGCGCTCGCCTATGGCCCCTGGTTGGATCATCATTTGCAAGACGGGAGCGGGGAGAAGCTCTTTGACTGCAGCCAGTGCAGGAAATCCTTCCACTGTAAATCGTATATCCTCCAACATCAAAGGATCCACACCCAGGAGAAGCCCTATAAATGTACCAAATGCAGGAAAACCTTTCGGTGGAGGTCCAACTTCTCTCGGCACCAAAGAATGCACCAGGAAGAAAAGTTCTATAACGCAGACAGGTGTAGCGAAGACTCGAGGGAGGCCCCCGGCTGCAGCCAGCCCCAGAGGGAACCCCCCGCGGAGGACGCTTTCCTGTGCCAGCAGTGTGGGAAGGCTTTCCCCGGGAAGAAAGCTCTCCTGAACCATCAGAGAACCCACGCCGGCGAGGAACTGTACCGATGCGGTGAAGGTGCGGAGGAGCTCCCGCACAGGTCGAAACTGATCGTGCGTAGGAAGCAGGGTGCCCTGAACAGAAGCCCTGAGGACCCGCCCCCGCGCAGCCAGGACAGAGTGCTCCAGGTGCCTCAGAGCAGCTGGGCCACCGAGAAGCCCTTCACATGCAGCCAGTGTGGGAAAGGCTTCCAGAACCACTCCTTCCTCCTCATCCACCAGCGGGTTCACACCAGAGAGAAGCCGTATCAGTGCAGGGATTGTGGGAAAGCTTTCCGGTGGAGCTCCAACCTCTCGCGACACCAGAGGAGCCACTCGTTGGGAAAACAGTTCATGTGCCACGAGAGTGGCGACACTTCAGATGCGCAGTCCCAAATCCTCGAGGGCGAGAAGAAAGCTTTCTGGTGCCAAGAATGTGGGAAGAGCTTTACACGGAAAAGAAGCCTTTTAGATCACAAGGGGATCCACAGTGGAGAGAAGCGCTACAAATGTAACCTGTGTGAGAAATCTTATGATCGAAAGTACCGCCTTGTGAATCACCAGAGAACCCACACGAAAGAGAAGCCTTTCAAATGTCAGTGGTGTGGGAAAGACTTCATCGCAAAGCACACCCTCTGCATCCATCAGAGAAAACACACCCGCGTGGTGCTGTCGGAAAGCGGCCTGGCCGGGTCGTCTTCCTCTCAGGACAGAGGGGTGCGTTTGCAGGAATTAAAACGGAGTGGGGAGAGGCCCATGGAGGGCGGTGAGCAGGGCTCCAGGCCCAGCGGACCTCAGGACTTATCCGTGGCGAAAAAGTGTCACAAGTGTAGCACCTGTGGGAAAGCGTTCAGCAAGACCTCGCAGCTCATCAGCCACAGGAGATTCCACACTCGCGAGAGGCCCTTCAAGTGCACGAAGTGTGGGAAGACCTTCCGGTGGGCTTCCAATTTGGCTCGGCACATGAAAGGGCACATTGGTGATTAGCGTGGGGCCTGACGGAGGGAAGAGACGGTTCCTGGAGGACCTTAAAGGGAGGTGCTGCGGGGAAGTGTGTTCCCAGAAGGCCCAGCCCTTTTTATTTCGAAAGCTAGTCGCAGAGCATCCCGAGGATTAAGAAACTCAGATGCCCCTCGTTTTACCTGCTGGGAAGTGAGATGCTCTTTGGGGACCTTCCGGAGACTCAGGCCCTGAATGCCCTGGCCTGGAGCTCCCCAGCCAAGTATTTTTCCCATAACTAACGGGAGACGCAGGCCAGTGCCCCTCTGGTTTGGCGAGGTGGGCTGTGGCTGCTGGGAAGGGGCCCGCTGGATCTGAGGTTTTCCTCGGAGTTTGATCTGTTCTGGTCCCTATTCTGTTTGACCTTTTAAACAACAGTAGCTGCAGGAACTCCTCCGAGTTGCCCCGTATGCCTCCTGGGGAGCTCTGGCTGCGGCTTCAACCTTCACAGCTGGCTTGGATCTCTGCTGTGGGTGCCAAGTGGAGGAGAGCAGGTGCTGGGTCCCTCACTGGAGTGTGGAGCGCTCCCGTGCCGTCGCTGTCCCCGTCCCCATTCCCATCCCCATCCCCATCCCCATCCCCATCCCCATCCCCATCCCCATCCCCAGGTGTGCAGCTCCATCTGTTACACAGAAATGTGCTGAGCTCCTCCCACGTGCCAGACACTGTTGGGGATGCCAGAAACACAGCAGTGATCCAAACAGTGCCGTCTTGGATCTTTACAGATAAACATACGAGATCCATAAACATCTGGGTTGGTGTGTGTGTGGTGGGCAACATGCATCGGAGAAGAGTCAGAGGGCATGCCAGATTGGGAGGTGGGTTGTGGTTTTAAACAGGCTGGTCATGAAGGGCCTCAGCTGAGAAGGTGAAATTTGAGCAAAGACCTAAAGGAGTCAGGGAGTGGGCCCTATCGGCCTCTAGAGCCACGCACAGGAGGTGGGCTCTTGTCTGGTGTCTCAGGGAGTGACAGGAGGCCCCTGGGCTAGAGTGGAGTGAGCCAGAGGAAGAGAGGTGGTGGGCAAGTCGTGGGGCATCAGGGGCCTCATGGCCTGGATGATTTAAAAACAAACATATATATAGATTGATTTTAGAGCGAGAGGAAGGGGGGGAGAGAGAGAGATAGAAACATCGATGAGAGAAAAACATCCATCGGCTGCCTCCTGCATGCCCCCCACCGGGGATCAAGCCACAACCCAGGCATGTGCCTGACAGGGAATCAGTGACCTCTTGGTGCATGGGACAGTGCTCAACCACTGAGCCACACCTGCTGAGTGCTTTTGGATGATTTGAGTTTAGAAGTGATGTGGTCTGAATGTGAATTACATTTTACAAGAGTTAACCACAGACCCAAGGACTCAGGAAAATGTGGGAGCTGAAAATGTTTTATGCCATTATCCCTGCTGCCTGTTTCTGTGAGTGGACACCCCCCTCCTTACCTGCCCCCATTCTATAAGACCAGCAGCTCGCAGCCCGTGTAAGCAATTGTGATTGCAGCTCTGACTCTGCACGCTGCCGTGTGCTGTCTCCCTTCACCTGCAGTGCTACACCCGTCCATGCTGGCTCAGGACCTCACCCTTCCAGGCCCAGCTTTCCCTGACCCTCGTCCCTTGAAGTCCTCTTCCCCTGCCCCGCCTCTCCTGGTCTCTATCCTGCTGTGTTAGGTGTTGTCTGGATTCGCAGAAGTTAGGCCCACCACCACAGCCGGTCTGAGGCCCGGGCTGAGTGCTGATCTGTTTGCCACGCAGAGATTTTGCACAAAGTTGCCTCTGTTGAGGAAGATAGAGCTGAATTTAGTTTAGCTGAGTCATGATTGGAGTTTTGGAAAGGGCCCTTGAGTGAAACGTTGACTGGAGGCCACCCACAAATGCACTCCTGTAATTAGGAGCCCGGCTCTGCGTGGTTCCGAGCCACAGGCACCAGTGAGCAGTTTCCGACTGCCCCAGCCACAGTACCCATTTTGCACCCCACTCTGACCTGGAGGACACACCCCTTTTCCAACCCTGCCCGCCTTCTCTCCCCAAGAACTGAAGTTGGGGCTGAAGAGAACCAGGTGGGCATCAGAAGGTCTTTCAGTCAGCTGTCTGGAATCAGCCCAGCCTTGCTGACGGAGACCGTCAGCCCCCAGAGTCACGTACAGAGAAGAAAGCACAGGAAATGTGAATGAATATGGACCATCTCACACTTATGAAGTCGGCAAATTTTTAATGTGGGTGTGTGAACCCCTGGGCACTCACTGCTGTGGGTGCGGAAAGTGTGGTGACTGTTGTGCGAAGCAGTTTGCAAAAGCTTGTAGAGAGGTGTGTACTCGGTCACCTAGTAAATCTGCTCCTGGCCCTGACTGGTTTGGCTCAGTGGATAGAGCGTCGGCCTGCGGACTCAAGGGTCCCAGGTTCGATTCCGGTCAAGGGCATGTACCTTGGTTGCGGGCACATCCCCAGTAGGAGGTGTGCAGGAGGCAGCTCATCGATGTTTCTCATCGATGTTTCTAACTATCCTTCTCCCTCTCTGTAAAACAATCAATAAAATATATTAAAAAATAATCCGCTCCTGGATAAATCACAAAACACTCCTTGTGACAAAGGAGGTGCGTGTAAGACTGCATTGCAGTCATGTTCGTTGCAGTATTGTGGAGATAACAAGATTGGGAAAGGCCTACGTTCCCACCAGCAGAAGAACAGAGGAATAAGGTGTGGTTTTGGCACTTTGGGAAGTGAATATGAAAGAGCTGGATTGCATCTTTCACAGATCAATAAAACATGACACTGAGACACTGGTGTAAGTACAGACAATACCGTTTCTGTAAAGTTCAACACTGTATCTGTGGGTCCATTACTTAAACGTCTTGTGTGTCACTTTTTCTGTAAAATGAAATATTTGTGCCACCCTCACAGGGTGACTAATGAAATGATGTGAGTAAAGTGATTAGAACAGCGGCTGGTGTGTGAGCATTGCTGGCATATAGTAAACCGTGTTGTTACTGTTTTGCACAATGTATTTCCTGTGGATGCAAATGATATGAAAGCAGAGTATAAAATCATGGATTGGAACGATGTGTGAAAGTCCTGCTCTGCCCTCCCAGGGCAGGAGTTGCTGATGAAGTTGGTACCTGGAGGCTTCACTTGTGTGTTTTTTTCTTTTTAAAATCGATGTAGATGCGGTCAGCATGTGGATTTAATAGCATAGTGCTGTGGGTTCTTTTTTAACTGTCTGCTTAAAATCCTTACAAATAAAAAGTCTTTAAGCATGGGCTCGGACATTTTCTGATTTACAGAAATCCTGGCTCTGCCCTTTACGGGGTAGTACTTAGAATGCATCACTTCATCGCTCCAGGTTTCAGGTTCCTCACCTGCAAAATCGAGAGCCGCACAGACGGCCCTAGGAAAGGAGTGGTTAACAGCTCTGCTCATCGGGATGGAACACCCAGCAACAGCCACAGGTGAGGATGATCTCCACGTGTTGACACGTGATCTCCAAGACGTGCGGTTTACAGGAAATTACGGGCTCCATTCCCTTTAGCTCCTCCTTGCCCAGTAAGAACAAGTCAGAAGCTGCAGACTCAAGTTTAAAGCTGAAATGGGATCTGTGGATGGAGGTGCCTAGTCATTCGGCCCACTTTTTAGGTAGGTGAGGAGGGTCATAAGCGCTCACATACCAGCCACCACAGCTTTGTAAGTTCGTGCTGACCCTGCCAAGAGGAAAGGTTTTGCATCAGCCAGGTTCTAGGCAGGGGCCAGAAACCATGCCACTTGTTTTAACAAGAACTTTATAAAGAATTGTTCACTAGCCCTGGCCGGCTTGGCTCAGTGGATAGAGCGTCAGCCTGCTGATTGAAGGGTCTTGGGTTCATTTCTGGTCAAGGGCCCGAACCTCGGTTACAGGTTTCTCCCTGGCCCAGGCCCTGGTCAGGGCGCCTGCAGGAGGCAACCAATTGAGGTGTTTCTTTCACATCGATGTTTCTGTCTTTCCTGCCGTCTTCCACTCTCTCTAAAAAGAAATGGGAAAATAGCCTCAGGTGAGGATTTAAAATAAATTTATATTATTAAAAAAAAAGAATTGTGCACTAGATATATCTAAGTAAAAAGGCAGAAAGAAAATGGGGAGGCGTCATGGAGGTGGTGAGGAGCAGCTAGCTCTCCCCCTCACCACACCCCTTGCAGGACTGTGTGAGCTGTAATACGAGGCTAACGCCCTTTTAGACGTTTGATCACTGATAACCTGAACTTTCAAGCCCTCTTTCTCACATCTGAGCAGGCTGATCTGAAAGCCCAAACACGCCTCAGCTCCAGAGAGGAAACAGGCATTTTTCATTGCACTGGAACCCTCACCCCTATCTATATATATAAAAGCTTAAGCGACCGTTCGACTGGTAGCTATGATGTGCACTGACACCAGGGGGCAGATGCTCAATGCACAGGCATGGAAACATGGGGCAGGCTGATGGATCTCAGAGGGAAGGGGGGGGGTGGGAAGAGATTAACCCGAAGATCTTATATGCATACCAGAGGCCCATGCATGATTCATGCACCCGTGGGGTCCCTCGGCCTGGCCTGTGGGGATCGGGCCGAAACCGGCAGTCTGATTTCCCAAGGGGTCCTGCATTGTGAGAGGATGCAGACCAGGCTGAGGGACCCCACCGGTGCTTGAATCCATGCACCTGGCCTCTAGTCCACAATAAAAATAGCAGCTCACCCCTCCTTTCAAGGCAAACCTGCTGGCATTAAGTGTCCTCTCCTCAGGGAGCCTCATGTTGTGAGGAATACCCTTTTCTGTAACCTGTTGATGTGTGTGATGTCATTAGTCTGGACATCTGAACCAGTTTGGGTGGTGATACAGTAGCGGTCCCACCTCTACAGTGCAAGCTACAAAGCAGGAACAAAGAGGAGTGGTTAGAGTTGTTCAAAGGTGAGACATTGGAAGAGAACCCCTGTGAGCTGAACTCCGACCTCCGAGGAGGCGAGCACTGGGGCTGGGGCTTGTGTCTGCACTCCAGAAGCGCCTCCCGTTGGCCAGTCTTGAGCTGGACTGCAGGGCTGCTACCCAAAGAGGCTGCGCTGCTGGGGTGAGGGCCTTGGGCACAGGAAGCGATGCGCACAGAACAGGAAGGAAAATCCTCCTTGTATTGGGATTCTCCAGTGAAACCTCAATGGGATGTATGTGCATACGTAGAAAGAGGTTTGTGATGAGGAACTGGCTTGTGATTATGGAGTGCATGCTCCAGTTCCAGTCCGACGGCTGACTGCTGGGTTCCCAGGAAGAGCCGAGATGCGGGTGAGATCCCATGGCTGGCTGCCCGAGCGTTCTTTCTTGCCTTGGGAAGGCCAGTCTTTTTGTTTTGTTCAAGCCTTTAGCTGATTGGCTGAGGCCCACCCACATTATGGAGAATGATCCGCTCTACTCATAGTCCACCAATTTAAATGTTAATCTCATCCAAAAACACCCTCACAGAAAACCCCAGAATAACATCAGATCAAATAGCTGGGCACCCCCTGCGTTAGGACACGCAGAGCCAGGGAAAGGCCCTGAGACTGAAAATCTATCTGTAAGTAGAGGGCGGGGAGAGACCAAATCACGAGGCAAGGCCCTCCAGGGTAACAACTGGTAAAGGTTTATTATTAAGGGAAACAGATTTGAAGCATTTCTCCGGCAGTTGCAAGATGGAACGAGTCCCCGCACCGCTCAGTTGGCGCCAGAGAACTATATGGAGCAAAAATAAGGGGAGGGGGAGGGGGGAAGGGGGTGCAGGGAATAGTCACATAAACGGATATGTGACTGTTTCCAGGTGCGGGAAATTGCCTTACATGCTTGACCAGGTCAGGACAACTGGAATGTTTTCTAGACACAGCACATTCCAGGAGGCAGGGGAGGGGTGCTGGTTAATGTCAGGCAGTCGGCAGGCAGTCTCTGGGGGCGGGGAGGGGGCTGGGACGCAAACAAACCTCTTGATGGCCCAGGTCCAGCAGCTCTCGGTCTCTCCTCCACACCCTGGCCAGGCAAGTTGACACACAAAAGTGATCATTCCACTCCTCCAGCACTGCCGCCGCCTCCTGAAACTCCCTGATGGCCGGGGGACCAGCTGGCAAAGCAGAGGGGTGCATCAGAGAGTTCCCACCCCTAGGCATCTGTAGAAGGATGGTTGTGCAACAGATCAGTTAATAAACCAGCACCACTTTTCTGAATCATTTTATTTAAGAAATGCCTAGGATGTTTGACTTAAAACTCTGAGACCAATAATAAATATTCAGGGAATCATGTGTGTTGAATGATGGACAACTGGTCACGTAAAGGTGTAAGTTCTGTCAGAAGCAGTTGATTTCACCCATTGACCTGGTCATGAATAGCTGTTGAACGTGACCTTATTTTGCTGCAATGAACTTAAGACTTAAAAGCCCCAAGAAGAGTCTGAGAATTATCTCAGACTCCAGGTAGCCACTGGGGGAAAATATTCTGGCAGTCCTCCAAATGTTAAACAGAGTGACCATATGAGCCAACAAGTCTCATGTAAATGTCTCAGGGCCCTTTAAAACGTACAGAACGTCAATATCGGAAACAACACAAAGAACGGAATTTGGGAAAACCCGGTTCACCCCGGCCACGTTGAGCCGAGGGCATTTCCCACACTCTGGCATGTTACGTGGCTAACCCCCATGTTTAGAGCCGGCGCTACTTCTACAGTGGGCAGAATCTAGGCTGGGATAGGCTGGGAAGCGCTTGACACAATAATGATCAGGTTGCTAGGAGCCCCCAGTCTTCTAAGGCCCCCCCTCCTCTCTGAAGCTCCCTCCAATGAATCCTCCACTGCAGACCTTTCAGACAGGTGAGCTTCAAACTCCTCATACCTTTCCAGTCCCCCAAGTCCTGGCCATCTGTTGAGCCCACTGTGCCCTTGCTATCAGCCACCCGATTCTGGGCATCCGGGAAGGATATGCTGACTTGCCCATGGCCTTGGGGACCATCAGGGGAGAGTGGGCAGACCCTCCCTGCCTGGGGCAAATCGGAGCTTCTCGTGGGATGCAGGTGTCAGGCAGGACCTTGAAGACTAGTTGACCTAGTCGATCGTCTAGGTCCGTGGTCGGCAAACTGCGGCTCACGAGCCACATGTGGCTCTTTGGCCCCTTGAGTGTGGCTCTTCCACCAAATACCACGGCCTGGGCGAGTCTATTTTGAAGAAGTGGCGTTAGGAGAAGTTTAAGTTTAAAAAATGTGGTTCTCAAAAGCAATTTCAATCGTCCTGTTGATATTTGGCTCTGTTGACTAATGAGTTTGCCGACCACTGGTCTAGGTAGTGTGCCTTGACATTTCTCAAGGGGGAGACAGTCACTGTCCGTTCTAAAGAAGGTGAAGTACCAAGCATGACAGAAAGTAGGACGAGTTCCCCAGACCTGCCATTCGGCCCACACCAAGGTGGGCTTCCCCTGAGCTCAGGAAGCTGCAGCTTTGCAGCCCGGTCTGGCACTGGTCCTGGGAAAGTGTTCCCGTGCCGGGTGAGCTTCCTGCTGCTGCTGTGACTCAGGACCACAAAGGTAGCTGCTTGGAACAAGAGCCACTTATCTCCCAGAGTTATAGGTCCCGAGTCTCTCGAGTGAGCGAGGCGTGGGACTCTGCTTTGGGTCTCACGCGTCAAGCTAGCATTTTGTCCACCCTGAGCTCTTATCCGGAGACTCTGGGGGAAAAGCCAGCCCCAGCCAGGCTCATTGGTTTTGCTGACGGAATTTTCCTTCTCATGGCTTGCACTTGGCCTCTGCCATCACCGAGCCAGCAACGGCAGGCGAGGCCTCCTCACACTTAGAATCCCTCTCGCTCCTTGGGCTGTGTCTCTCGGAGCCCAGCCAGAGAAAGCTGTTTGTTTCCCAGGGCTCCCGTGGTTAGATTGGGGCACCTGGAGAATACAGAGTAATGTCCCTCGTGTAAGATCTGTGGTTTTAATTACATCTGCAAAGTCCCTTTGTCATGTAATGAAACACATTTACAGGTCCCAAGGATTAGGGCACGGCCACTTTTGGGGGAACATTCTGCAGACCACACATGATTATGTTTTTGTAAAATTTACGAGTGATTTTTTTTTTTTTTGGTAAGGTGATCCAGCATTTTCCATTCTCCTCTTAATCTAAGAAAGGTTTTTTGTTTTGTTTTGTTTTTTCCCAGCTATAGTTCATTAATCATTGTCGCTTCCTTTACAAAACGAGTTTAAGGAGTGACAACCAGCTTTTTCTTAAGGGATATAGCCGAATTGCATTGCATGGAAAATCGCATAGAGAATGTTGCACAGATGTTCCATGAAATTGCTAGTGCACGCACGCGCACATGCATCTGAACTAGGTCCAGATGCACAGTGTACGTCTTAAGTGTACTTGGTTAGGATTTAAAAAGACATTAAGGTCCTGGAATTCATCTGGAGCCTCCAGTTAGGCATGCGCCTGGTTGCTCCTGGGAAATTTCTGGAGCCCCCGGGAGGGTCTCCCTGACAGGCGGAGCACAGGTGGTTCTCAGAAGCCCAGGGGGAGGCTCCCCGCCCTGAGTTGTGTGGGTGGAGCCCTCCCCGCACTGTGGACCACTGTTGTCCCACTCTCCCCTGCAGCTATGTCTACGAGTCACTTTGAACAGAGGAAGAAACCTCTCGATACGTTTTTCTGGGTAAACGAGATAACCGGGGAAGTCACCTACCCCCCACTGAAGGCGGATGTGACCGCAGATCCTCTTGAGAAGTCCCAGGAGACCCCCGAGTGCCAGCGAGGGAGCGCGCAGGGGGCTCCTGCCGGTGCCCAGGGCTGGGCCAACTCGCCTGCGGGGAAGGCGGACTCTCCATCCCCTCCTACGGCTTCACTCAGATACAGAGGCTCTAGATACACCCTGCCATCGACACTGACCCACCAACTGGTAAAAGCTGGAGCCAGGAGCCCCTCGCGGTTCCCAGCGACTCCTCTCTTACCACCAGGAGGCGCTCCGCCACTATTCCACCTTGGGCCAGCCTCCCCTCCACCAGCCTCTACCTTTCCTTCCTGCCCTTCTGTCCTCTGGGCCTACACCTGCAAGCTGAAGAATGTCCTTACTGGGAATAACCGATTTTCCTTTTGAACTTGTTGTTTGCCTGGCCACGCCCCTTAAGCGCCTTACGGAGCCGTCCGTGGCCAGAGCAGCCCGCCACCCACTTACACACCTGCAAGCCCTGGCCTCCCCTAGAGGCAGGCACACAGGACTCTGCCAAAGTCTTAGGCGAATGTGCCAAATGCTTTCAAACTCCATATAAACTGAGCTGCGATTTTGACACAGAACGTTTTCTGGACTTCCTTTACTTCCCCAGCCAGTTTGGTGTTTTCCTCTGAACCCTTTGGGGTTCCACAATTTGGTTCTGATGTTGGCGTCACAGCAATGTTTAGTTCCCAGCTGGAGCCAGAAGGGGGCCTCCTTGGCTGAATTGGAACAGGCCCAAGCCCAGGATGTTCCCTGTGCTTCTGACCGCCCCCCTCCCCCCACCCGCCGCAAACAGGTCAGAGGTTCCCAGGCCGCCTCCTTGGGTTGATTCATTTGCTAGAACGGCTCACAGGACGCAGAAATCTTTGCTTAGGTCACTGGTTTGTGTAAAAGGATGTGCCTCGGGCAGGAGCAGCCAGGTGGAACAGGTGCACAGGGCAGGTGAGGGGGAAGAGCTCAGGCTTCCGTGTGAGTGCTCCACTAGCACCACCCCATTCACCAACCCGGAGGCTCTGTTTTGGGTTCCTATGGCAGTTCATGAGATCATTGACCACTGGCGATTGTTTCAACCTCCATCCAGCCCCTCTCTGGTCCCCTGGGGTATGGGATGGGAGTTCCAACCCTCTAATCACATGGTTGGGTCCTCTGTCAACCAGCCCCCATTCTTCGGAGGGGGTCCCAAAAGTCACCTCACTAACATGACAGAAGATACCTTCTAGGCTCCCATTACCTAGGAAATTCCAAGGATTTTAGGAGGTCAGTCACTAGAAGATGTAATAAAACTACATGGTACTCTAGGGCTGGGGGGGAAGCCCCCAAGGAAGAAAAGACTTGGAAGGGGGTCCCCTCTCCAGTCCTCATTGGAAAAGGTGTGGCTGTGGCCCCTGGATGGCAGTGAAGTTGGTTGGGTTGCCCGGGCCCTGGATCTCCAGTCACTGGGTAAGCAGGAAACAACCCTCTGGGGCACCAGCCGGGTACAGGCAGCTGATGGACAAGCAGAGGTCGGGTGTCAGTGTGAACAGAAGGCCCAAGCTCGCAGTGGGTGGAGGGCGTGCATTCTGAGCCCACAGCTGGGGAAGGTTTCCACCGAGGCTACCTATCACCCCATGCTTCTGACCAACAGAGCAGCTCCCCTCTAGCACCCTCTACTGAGAAAGCGTACCATCTCGCTCACTCTAGGAATCGGTTCATGGGTCAGAGCCCTCTGAAGGGTGGGGTGGAGCTCAGGTCTCCCCGGATCCTCTTTCTGACCTGAGGCTTTGCAGTGAGAGGGTCTGATCCTGTGCCAGTCCTCAGAGCTGGGACAGAATTTTCTCTTCATTACACTGTGAGGAAATCAAACAGGCATGCACAGGCCATCAATTTCTTCTCATTTCCTATTATGTTGAAATAGTTATAAAACTATTAATTGAATAAAAAAGAAAACAATGGTCTGATTAATATATATTTATTATGTAACAATTTCAAGACAAAGTCCAATTCAAAACATATTACTGATTTTACAAAAGGTATAATCCAAACCCATTTTTCCAATAAATTTTCTTATGTAACCTCCCATCATTTGGCTCTGGAAACATCTGTTACATTAGAAAAAAATGTAAGTACAGCTCTTAGGCACAGGTTAAAAGGGATGACACACACACCCTGGAATAATTACAAAACAGTATTTCTTCTGAATACACATTTGAGCTTTAAGTTTAAATAACCAGTGTTTTAGATTAATTTAAAACATACTTCAAGAATGGTTTTAAACTTTTCCTTGTAATGTACTGTGGAAAAAAAAATTCCTCTCATTTCTTCTGCAGTAAGAGCCACAAAAATGATGTCCCAAATAGGATTCACTTTGTCCTCTTGAGAAACAATGAAGAGGTTTTGGAACTGGTTAGAAATATCCCAAGAGAAGTAGCTGCAGAGAGAGAAGCCCTGTGTCTAGAGTGGCCACACCACGCCCCTTGGGGCGGGGCTGGTTGTCACCACGGGGATAACCACGCAGCTGTGGACCAGGGGTGGCTCCGAACACTGGTGGGAACAGCAAGGGGTGACAGAATCCTGCTTGACTGGGACCATGTGACCCTTGACCCTACTTGCTGGGAATCTTTGGGGAAACAAGAATTTTTCTGGGTAGTGTTTTCCACGGCCACGAATGAGTCACCTCATTAAATGATTCAGAAAAATTCACAGTCTGTTGTTGGTTTCATGCTACAGTTACACTATTTCAATGGGAAGGAAAACTTACACGTTTAAAACTAAATTCTGTCACTGAAGATGTTCAATACCATATATTCATTCAATGGCTTTCCCCCTTCCATTCTTTCTGTTTGGCAAAGTTTCATTATCTAGCTTTTGCTACCCATCAATCTTGTGTTTTGGACATCAACTGTCGACACTGGTTGCAAAATACATGTGTGTACTGATACATGGGATGTGACTGTGAGATGCATGTTGAATTGGGTTACGTATTTACCCACACTCACTCATATAAAAATATGAATCTTTAACACTTACATACCACAAATATGTTCTTTCATCCCAACAGCTTTTTACCCAGTCTTGCCAATCAGATAAGAAACACCATAAAACGGGGAGTGAAAACCTTTTTACATACAAGTTTCCCAGCAGAAATAAATTTTTAAAAATAAGTCTACGTTCAAAGCAGCATTCAGAAACTTTGTTCTTGTAGGAGGTAAATAATACTGTTATAGCAAATTGTGGACTTAAATAAGTTTAATTTAACAGCTTCTTTCTTAGTTCTTTAAAAAATAATACAGATTTGTGTCACTTAATGGTGTCTCCATTCTTCCAATTCCAAGGAATACAGAGGTCTCCATCTTGCATAACGGAGTAAAAATGTGAAACGCAGAGGTGCATCCCTTGTAGGTAAGGCAGCGACTGCCCCAGAAGTCTCTTACAGCAATCCACCATCTGCTTACTAGAAACGCTGGGCTCCTTATAGAACTTTTCCAGGGAAAATTTCTTTGTTGAGGCCTGTATCAATTCAGCTTCAATAACCTTTAACCTGTTATATCAAAAATAAAAAATATTGCCACAAGCAAATAAAAGAACATAAAATATAAATATATTTTTAGATACGGGGCTATACCTTTCTACTCAAAACACTGAAAATGGTGTCCACCAAAGCCAAATTATATGCTCAGAATATACACCAGTGGCTGTCATGCAATACCTGTTATTTCCACACGTATCTCTAAAAGTATCTGTTAAACCTTTGCGGTAGGAATGGGGTAAAAGTAATACATACCTTAGAAAGCTCTCATCCTGCCTGACCCAGAACTAGTAGCAACTGAAGGAAGCAGAAAGCTGAGTGTGTAGACAACTTGGGTTGGACCCTTGGGTGGTAAGCAATGATTTCTAAAGATTCCCAAATAAAAAGCAGACTCGGGGCGGTGAGGGGGTCAAAGGGGGAACACGGGGATGTACGTCATAGTTCCAACAATAAAGAATTTTTTAAAAAAGCAAGCTCACAACAATGGCAGGCACCTGAGCCACGCCCTCTCCACTCTCACTCTTCTAGGCCAGCACTCCCCCCCCTTTGCCCGAGGCCGCAATGTGTCTTACTTCAAGGGCTTGAGTTAAGATCTAGAAAGTAAACAGCTCAAGGCAGAAAGAGCTCAATGTCTTCAATCCTTCCTCCCACAGGTGGCAAGGGTTTACGGACCAGATATATTAAGAGATTCAATCCCCAAATGGTCACGGCTTCCCGGGTGAACATCACTCGGGAAGCCCACGGGAGATGAGGAGAGCCACACAGCTGTGGTCAGGGCTCCTGAACTAGACTAGGTAAAGTACTGTGTTAGTTCCAAACACTAAATATCCTCTTTTACCCAAGCTTCACCTGCACAAAGCGAAGAGCAAGTAGGCAGAGCACCCATCAACTAGGAGAGTCTTGGAAACAAAAGTGGCTGCTGTAGTTGGTCTGCAGTTAGCTGGTGGGCTGTCCTGACTGAATCCCTTTCTGCAGCAACATCCAGGGTCCCTTCCCACGTGCTGTTTGTTTTCTCTGTGAGGTTCCTCCTTAGACCAGGCTGCTTAGAGAGGCAAGGAGTGGGCGGGCTAGGGTTGAGGATTCCTACTCTGCGCAGGATTGGAAGGAGGAACTCTCAGGTATCATCGATAACAGGGGGTGACAAACTTCTCCTGTAAAGGGCTTTTCTCACTTGCTCTAAAAAAGACATTCGAACAGTCTGGCTGGGAAGTGAAAAGCCGTGCAGTATGGCCGAGGTGCTGTGAATTTCAACAACACCCCTGCACACATTTAGGCAGGCCCTGCATTCCCACTGCTCCCATGAAAAGCCTCTGGTCCCACCCCAGGGTCGCCCTGATCCTGGGGCCACACCTTGATGATGAGGAGGGCCCATCAGTCTCGAGGGTACAGTCTTGGAGGGGCATCAAGCCCAAGAGGGCAGCCCTTGCTGAGGTTTCTCTAGGGCTGTGCTGGTGGCTCTACTGTCTGTAGCAAATTAACTTAAAATTATTTTAAAAAGTTGTTTGTTGCCTCTCCTTGTAATTTCTTTGCTTGGTTATACTCATACCTAAAGAAAAAAAGGAGGAAAAAGGGAGGCACAGTACCAACAGGGAAGCACCGTGACAGGGGGCGTGTGGCTGGTGGGGTGCTCTCTTTTTTCTAACACTAAGAAATGGGCTCAACATTTCCCAGGGGAATGACCCTTCTCTCTGACAAAAATTGTGTCTATTTTTTTTTTAACACAAAGTTTAACCTTTCTGCCTCTGACATCTGAATGTGATGCCACAGGTGTATCTGCCTATTTTCACTGTACCGTTAGGGACTTAAACAGTGCCCACTGGGCACCAAGGTCCTCAACAACATTAGTTGAATAAATGAACATTCTTTTAAATGGTTGTTTCTACTGTATGCAAGTATAGAGATTCCTTAACTATTCTTTTATTGTTGTACATTTCTGTCGTGATGGTAACGTAATCTAGGTTATTAGAAAACAGCCACAGCCAATCCCTGGCAGAACAAGAAGGAAGAAATAAGGAACATCCTCCAATCAGTCAACCCCTAAGTTAAGCAGAGGATGAATGTCCCTCGCTTGTGCGTTCTGAATACCTGAATTTTTAGGTTAGACTGAGCGGTAAGACCTTACAGGGGCTGACAGTACTCACTCGTCTTTCCTCTTCATGTTCTCTCTCGCCTGCTGGGCTCTGGTGAGAATGAACCACTGCAGGTTGGCTGGGTCGCAGAGCGTGGGGATGTTAAAATGCCCGAGTTCATGCAAACTTGGAGCGTATCTGTCACTGTAATGACACACATGAAAGCAAAACCATCGATCCCCTCCACCCCCCACTGCACCCCGAAGAAAACATTTTATGACTAACAGGAAAGGAATTCATCAAGGAAATCCACCCTGAAAATATATCCCAATTGACTTCAAGTTCTGCTGTGTCCCAAGAGGCTCACTATCAGGATGACCACACACTTCCTGGCCCTGGGACCTTCCCCATCTGTAAAATGGGGATAGTAACCATTTCATGGTGAAGAGCTAATGCCTTTAAGCTCCAAGCACAGTGCATGGAAAACAGTATATGTAGTATATGCACAAGAAATGTTGGCTACTGACTTAACATTAGTTTAATCCTGCAAGTTTTCCGTAGGACTGACCAGTGGCGCTGGTTACAGAGTGTATAGAGGTTCAACCCTTGAGTTCTCTCACGCTGGCTTTTTCATGTGTAAAGAGTGTTGCTTGCAGGTGCAGAACCACACACTGAGATACAAAACCATCTGTGCGAATAAGGAAGGGTCGTTCTTGTGTGAGGTGTTTACCTGTTGAGGATCATCTGTAAGCCACGCAGACTCTGCGGGTGGAAAGGAACTCTGTTTTTCAACAGCCTCTTATAGAACACGTCGAGAAGAGAGTAATACTCGTCCAGCGTCAGCACTGGCTGGAGCTCTTCAATATAAACCACCTGGATGTCCCCCAGAAGGTGGCTTATTTGGTCTTCTAGGAGCATTAGCCTCCTCTGAAGGTCAAAGTAACTTGGTAACCTTTCAAAAAGCTACAGGATTTTTAAAAAAGGAAAGAAATAGTCCTAAGTACTAATAGTGAGATATTTAGGTAAGAATCTCGACTTAGTTTAGAATGATTAAATGGTAAAGGGTTTCAGAAATAAAGTATGTGTACATATTTCAAGTCTAAGAGAATTTAGTTTAACTCATCTACATTAAATTAAATGCAATAAACACTATCCTCCCATGTACTTAAGCACTACCCTGGGCCCCTGGAGTGAACGGATTACAAGAATTTGTCCCTCTTGGCCAGGGCCAAGGGTGCAGGAGCAGAGGCTGAAGAGATGGGCGGGGCCGGGTCAGGTGTGCTACATTAAGGAGTTAGGTAATTGTGATTCATAGATCATTCACCCCGTTTCCAATGGTAGCACCTTGGAGAGCCAGAGTGTACTGTCACAACCAGGATACTGAGATTCACCCAATCCACCAACCTGATGGGATTTCATCAGTTTTACTCGTGCTCACTGTGTGTGTGTGTGTGTGTGTGTGTGTGTGTGTGTGTGTGTGTGTGTATTTAACTGTGTGCGATTTGGTCACATGTGTAGATTCATGTGACACAACCACGGCCAAGAGTCCTGCACAAGGACCCGCTGCGCTCCACTTTCACAGCCATACCCTCTGCTCCCCTCCTCAACTTGGTGACCACTAACCTGTTCTTTCTGTACCCTTATTGCTTTAGGAATGTTACAGAAGTGGATCATACAGTATGCAATCTTCCGAGGTGGACTTTTCTCACCCAGCACAACGCCCTTGAGACCACCACGCTGCTGCAGGCATGGGCAGCTCATTCCTCCTCCTTGCCGGGTGGTGCTCTGTTGCACGGATGAGCCACCCTTTCTTTGTTTAACCACTCAGGCACTGAAGGGCATTAGGGTTTTTCTAGTTTTGGGCTATTATGAACATTTGTGTATAGATTTCTATGGGAACATACTTTCTCATTTCTCTAGCATAAATGCCCAAGAGCGCCACTGCTGGACCACATGCTGAATGCTATAAGGAACTTCCCTACTCTTTTCCAGGCCTGCACCACTTTACAGCAAAGAATGAGTGATCAGTTTTCTGCATCTTCGCCAGCACTTGATGGTGCCATTATTTTTCACATCGAGAAGAGAGTAATACTCGTCCAGCGTCAGCACTCGCTTGAGTTCTTTGAGATAAACAACCTGGATATCCATTATGATAAGTATGTAGTGATATCTCACTGTAGTTTTAATTTGAGTTTTGCTAGGGCTAATCATGTGGAACATCTTTGTATGTGGTTATTTGTCATCTGTATAAGTGCTTGTGACATGTCTGTTCATGTCTTTTGCCCATTACCTAGTTGGATTATTTGTATTTTTTACTGTTAGGTTTGAGAGTTCTTTATATATTTAGATATAAAGACTATTAGATATGTGGTTTGCAAATATTTTCTACCAAATATTGACTTGAAGCAGTACGTCACCAATGAAGATATGTGGATGGCAAATAAACACATGAAAAAGATGCGAAATGCAAATTAAGCCTACTACAAGCTAGTACTGCATTTACTAGAAAATCACAGCAAGTCTTAAAAAAAATAAATGCCCTAACATATTCAGCTATCCACTTTTAGGTATTTTACTCAAGAGAAAAGGAAATATGTGTCCATAAAAACATTTGTAGATAGTGTTTATAGAAGCTTCATTTCTAATAGCCAAAAACTGATAACACAATGTCCGTCAATAGGTGAGTAGATAAAAGAGCTGTTGTATACCCATAGGATGAAATAGTACACGGCAATAAAAAGGAATAATTTCCTTGATACATACAACAGCGTGGATGAATCTCAAAATAGTTAAGTGAAAGAAATCAGATACCCGCCCACGCCCAAAAGTATGTGCTCTGTGATTCCAATTTATAAAACTCTAGAAATATAAACTAATCTATAACAGTGACTGGCTAGGAGGGGGTATGGGGATGGAGGAGAGGGTTGACAAAGGGACATACTTTTGTGGGTGACTACTATGTTCACTATCTTGAATGTGGTAATGGTTTCATGGGTATTCACATATATCAATTTTCATCAGATTATACACACTAAATATAAGTTTGTTTTATGTCAATTATGCCAGTAAATCTGTTAAAGTTAAAACAACAGAATACAAGCCTTTAGGCAATACTTCAAAAAAGACTAAAATTCCCAAATAAAATCTGAATTAAAAATCAGTCTTCTAAATATTTTAAACTACATGACGTTAAACATCTGATCTGAAAAAGAGCTGTAACTACAATTAAATTTTTTGAAGTTTATTGACATAATAGCATGGTTTGAAACAAAATTATGTTGATGACAAATCAGAGATTTTTTTTGCATTTCAGCTTTTTCTTACCTTCATCCAGTGATGATGGACATCCATTGTTCCCAGCATCACGTGGCCCACTGCACTGATCCCGGAACGGTCTGTAAATATTACTGTACATCCTGATGACAAAACAAACCCTCTGGTCACTGTACAGAGATGCTTCATCCTTTCAGCACTGTGCAAATAATTACTTAAATTTAGTGTATAAATTCAGGATTAAATGCAGAAGTGTAAAGGCTCATTTTATGTCTCCGATTTATTCAAAAGAACAGATTTGAAAATTCAGCTATGATAAAATCACATCTGCAAAGAGCTTTAACACTTTTCTTCTACACTTTACAGATATGGATAGCAGTAAGTAATATTTTAAAAGAACATGGAAATTATTTACCTTTTGCATTTTTAAGTGTTTCCAAGTTCTGTTGTGCTAAGCGGCCTAAACTATGCAGCTGGCTACAGCGATGGGCGAGGCCCCAGCTCCGCTGCCACCTGGTCCAACAGAGAGCACAGAGAGCACATTAACTCCGGCATCCCTGGAGGAGGAGACATGCACCCAACATGCTTCTAAACTAGCTCATTTTTCAAGAAGCAACCAAATGGAAAATGAATTGTTGACCAGAGGGTAAAAACATTACTACTAATGTTCAAGATATACAAAGATTTAAAACTAGCAAAATCACTGTGTTATTTCTATTTTAAAATCAGAGGATGAAATAACCCACCTTTGAATTCTAATTCTGGGATTTACTACCTCTGTGACCTTGAACAAGCTGGTTCTGGCCTTTCTAAGGTTTCTCTTTCACACATGCAGAGTGCGGACCTTTCCTACTGCCTGGCAGTCTAAATCAAAGGAGAATATATGAAAAGCTATGGGAAACCTTAGGTTCTTCCTTCATCTATCTGAACACCGATTCTGATAAAATGCCATTTCTGATAAAATGAAACTGGCTTAAAAATTGTTCCCTTTAATACACAATTGAAAAACTGAGATACAATTTTAAAGAATTAACTGTGATCAAGCTACTAAATGCTGTTCTTTATGAAAAAACTAGAGGCCCGGTGCACACAAATTTGTGCACTCGGGGGGCTCCCTCAGCCTGGCCTGCACCCTTTTGCAGTCCAGGACCCCTCGGGGGATGTCCACCTTCCGGCTTAGGCCCGCTCCCTGGGGGACCAAGCCTAAGCTGTTAGTCAGACATCCCTCTGGCAGCCTGTGAGCCCTCCCGCCACCGTCATTGTGCTTGCAGCCATCAGCCTGGCTTCTGGCTGAGCGGAGCTCCCCCTGTGGAAGCGCACTGACCACCAGGAGGCAGCTCCTGCATTGAGTGTCTGCCCCCTAGTGGTCAGTGTGCCTCATAGGGACAGGTCACTCCCAGTCATATGGCCGTTAGGGTCAATTTGCATATTACCCTTTTATTATATAGGATAGTCTTTTATAGGCTGTCTAGAATCAGTCACAATGTTTCCATTTGTTGAAAGCAGTCATGTCCATGCCCCCTGAACCCTGTTGCACTCTCAAACACTGAGAGCCCCAGAGAGCCTTTGTTTATATGGGTTACACCTATCGACATTTACAATAGTAAGAATTAAAGCTGAGGGATTTCTCCACAATACTGTAAAATCAAGCTTATTTCCTTTTTTACTAATGCCAGTCTGCTTTGACAGATCTTTTAAAGCTTATACTAGAAAAAGTTATTTTCATGTACATAGAACCAAAACAACATCCATTTTCTCTTTTCCTCTTTTTAAACTTGAATACCAACCTTATATGAATGATTTTTTTAATATATTATGTGTATATGAAAAGGATATTTTCTTATAAACTCACTATGTAAAAAAGTTCAACTAGCTACAAATACATTGCTATGTAAACCTTACTTCACTACGTATGAATGATTTAGAGAGACGAACATCAATCGTTTGCCTCCTGCAACCTCAGTATGTGCCCTGACCCGGAATCGAACCTGCCACCATTTGGTGTACAGGACGATGCTCCAAACAACTGAGCTACTTGTTAAACAAGAAATTACAGTTTTCTTAAGCAAATGAACATTTGATTACTTTCATAAAAAGATAATTGAAGAATATTTGGTTATCCAAATAATTAAAGTAAAAGATGCAAATATTTAAGTGCTGGAAAACTTTACCAATTGGTAATCCATGTTTATTCTAATCTCCAGATTAGGTTCTCTTTATTACCTGATATCTGAGAGCTGCAACTGATGAGACAGTTCATCTTTTAAACGATCTAGTTCTTTTCTAAGTGGTAAACTATTCTCCAGCTTTTTAATAGCACGTTTCCCATTGTTATCTAACCAGGATCTAGAAAGAAAAAGACATACACATTCTAACTACAACACAAACATGCCTACTATTAAAACACATATGCATGGCTTTATAGTAGTGCCAATGTTAAAAGCTCCAATTAAACCTTGACCAAATTATAAAAAATAAAGGTGGGAAGGTGAGTGTAGACTGAAGTAGTTGAGATGAGACTTCAACAGGGCACTTGGTTGGCGGGAAGCAATGGGACTGGAAAGGAGCACCGGAACATTCAACATTACACAGCATGTCCAAAATTGTAGATCGGAATCTAATTACTAGATATAATAGGAAGATAGATTAAATGGAGCTTTATGACCCGAGAGCTCTTCTATTTTGTGTTTGATAAAACCCAACTGATTTTCAAATTTTTTTGTGTTTTATTTCACAATAGTAAGTAACTATTTTAGCCTGTACGTCTCAATAAAAAAATTATTTTTAAAATTAAATGTCTACCTAAATAATACTGTTGTTATATTTTCTCTTGTTATGCCCTGAAATATTACAAATATCTTAACATGCTTTTCAAGAATAAATTCTGATCAGGTGAATGAAATTTATTTTATTTTATTTATTTAAAAAAAAATTATTTTTTTTAATCCTCACCCAAGGATATTTTTCCATTGATTTTTAGAGATTGGAAGAGAGGGAAAGACAGAGAGAAACATCCGTGTGATAGAAACACATCAACTGGCTGCCCTCTGCACGAGGCCTGACCAGGGCCCAGGCTGGGGAGGAACCTGCAACCAAGGTACTTGCCCTTTACCCGGGACCCTTCGATTTGAAGGCCGACATTCTATCCACTGAGCAAACCAGCCAGGGCTTAAAAAATATTTTTATTGATTTCAGAGAGGAAGGAAGGGGAGGGGGGAAGAGGGAGAGAGGGAGAGAGGAAGAGAGAGAGGAAGATAGAGAAAGAGAGAGAGAGAGAGAAATATCAATGATGAGAGAGATTCATTGTGTGGCTGCCTCCTGCATGCCCCCTACTGGGGACTGAGCCTGCAATCCAGGCATGTGCCCTGACCCAGAATCAAACTGTGACCTCCTGGTTCACAGGTTGGCGTTCAACCACTGAGCCACACTAGCCAGTCCTCATGACGTTTTTAAACATTGTCTCCATGTATTCTTATTATGTATGGGTCATTACATGAAAGGACTTACTACTGACTCTCCAGAGAAACTGAAAATGCAGAACACATGAAGCATATTTAAAAAAAAAACAGATTTAGATATATCCTTTCTTCAGATACCAGGGATAACTTGAAGAGAATTTTAAAAACTTAAATAATTTCCTGTATGTTTCTGGGATGAAAAGATAAAAATTTAATACAGTTGGAAGTATTCTGGCAACTAAGAAACATAAAATATCTTTTTCATAATGGTTATTGAGTTAACTGTACTGATAGGATTTCTTTTCCTAGAAAATTAGACTTTAATTTTAAAGGCAAACTACAAAGAAGTTTAATTAAATAGAAACTTTTACGTACGTTAGGGTTGTTTCCATTTTCGAGACATGCTCGAGGTCTTCATCTGGGTCTCTGAACCCAGTAAAGGAGTAGTAAGACTTGTCCCATTTGATGGGCCTGTCAGACACCCTCTTCGCCTCCTTGGGAGGCTGGGGACGCACACTGCTGTTCAAGCTTTGGACATGTTCAACTGATAAACTGCAGGAGTTGAGAATATATAATACTGTGCTTAGCAGGTCTCTGGTGTGCAAAGTAAATTTGACTGCTCGAAATCCTAGAGAATATAATTCCCCCAAACAATAAAGACAGGTGATTATTTGCTTCATTTAAAATTTTGTCATACAGAATTTATAAAATAAAAATCTCTTAAAAGAGCCCATTACCGATTAAAATTCACGCTATTGGCAAATCATCTCTCAATGGCACACTACTATCTTTCTCCAAATCTATACCAATACTGTCTACCGTCAAGCATTCCTCTAATTGTCAGTTCCTTTTCTAGTTTGGCACCAGTGACCAAACCCACCCAGCCCAAGAAGGGGACTCACAATATTTTCTTTCTTTTTTTTTTTTTTTGGTTAATCCTCACCAGAGATATTTCCCCACTGATTTTTAGAGAGAGTGGAAGGGAGGAGGAGAGACACACAGAGAGAGAAACATCGATGTGAGAGACACATGGATTGGCTGCCTCCCACATGGGCCCTGACCAGGGCCGGGAATTGAGCCTGCAACTGAGGTATCAAACCCGGGACTCTTCAGTCAGCAGACCAACCCTCTATCCACTGAGCCAGACTGGCTAGGGCTCAGAATATTTTCAATGCTGCCCATAAATTTGGTCTCTACAGTCTAAGAGATGGTAAAGCTTTCCTATGAGCAAGTGTCCACCAAAGGTGGTTTCGAAGATGAAGTGGGGGATATGAGGGGAGCTGCCCTGTGACAGTGGCTCAGAAGAGGAGCCAGACAATCTAGTCTCAGTGGTGACAGAAACTCATCTAGAATTTTCTCTGTGATTGAAAGAGACTGTCCTGTCCTCATAGTTGCCCAACTAGCTAGTAACTCAGTATTTTCAGAAGTGATTTAAAATTTCTAATTGCTTAATTATGCCTGACAATCTCATTTTGATACTGGGTAGTCATTGGGCTAAGGTTTGTAATCTAACTTGTTAATCATCAATAAAAAATCCACTGTTTTTTTAGCCCCTTTACTGGGTGGTTCTTAGTTAAATTACATAACATTCCAACCAACACTCCCACCAACTGTGCCATTATTATCTCTCCTTTCAAATATGAACAAAGACTCAATCCAAAGGTATTCTGGCAATGCCAGACTGAATGAACCTATTTAACATGAAGCTTGCAAAAAGACCAAATAGAAATAAGAAAACGTACCTAAAGTACTAAAGGGTTCCTGGCCATCAGAGGAATTCTGGTCTGTTTCTCTTACATAAAAGGTGAGCTGAATTGGTTTCAAAGACTTGAAGCCTGGTTTCTGAAGGTTTTCTAAATAGACACTTAATCTCTGAAGAGAATTTTCATTGACTTCCTGGAAAAAATATTAAGTGGCATTTACACACAAATTAGAAAAAGGAAATAACAGAAATTATATCCTCACCTTTTTAACACATTTGAGGGTATTAAATACTGCATTATTAAAAAATGTTGGCATTTCATCACATTGGTAGAGGAGGGGAAACATTTATCTACTATTAGGCTTAATTTTCCATACATGTTAGATTTTAAAACTTTAAATTATTGAATATTTAATTACATCCCAATAATCAATAGGTCTTTTCAAAGTAAAATTTTTCTGTTGATTCAATTTACTAATTACAAAAAAACCCCCACAAAAAACAACACACAAAAAAAGGGTACATAAAACACCATTACTAATACTCTAAAGAGTCTACATGCTAGCTTTATTGCCTGCATAAAAAATGTCAGATTTCATAAAAAACAACATATTTTCCAATTGCAGTATCTATATTTCAAATTAGTTCAAAGCATTGATTATATCAGAATGACAGAACAATATGAATGTAGAAAACTCTGTATTATCCTGTAACTACGGCAAATAATCTAAACAGGAACATAGATTAAGATTTAAAAAACAATAAACATTTACCCTTTCTCTGGGGTGCTGTCCAAAGAAATCTGGATGCACCGCAAAATAGAACGGCCTCAAGGCGTTTACTGCTTCAGCCCCCGAGAATGCTCTTGAGCAGAAAAACCAGCGTGGAGACACCTTCTCCAGACATAACCTTTTAACAAGATGCGAATTTATTATTTGTTGAGGCCCTGATGTCCACACAAATCCCCACTGTATAAAGTGATGGGCAACATTAAAATTACTATGTATGAAAAAAATTAATATGTATGGAAAATGAAACCAAAATACAAAATTTTGTGGTTTTCAGAAATCTAGCAAGTTTTAACAAGCAGTGAGTATCATAGTTTATAAAACCACATGACGTAAGTTCTACTGATACAATATGAAAAATAATATTAAATACTAATGATACAACTTCCCCTCAAAAAACCCACTTGGAAATGTTAACTGGCTTCACTGCAAATGATGATGATTTTTTTGTATCAAATGTCATCTTTTTATATTGAAAAATATTGAGAATTATAATGCTTAAAAAGAAGATTCAGACGTCTCTTCGTCATTTCCTCATTGCTGGTGTGCTAATATTATTTTGAGTGTTTTTTTAATGTACAGTTTTAAATCTAAATGAAATTATTTGCAATTTTGGGGAAGTACTTCTCTGACAACTATTTTTGTATGCTGTAATTTACCTTTTCCATTTATATAAAGAAGTCTCTAAATATTGGGCACATTTTTGTCTCATACTTTGTATACTTAGTCTTTTGAAAAGTTTTCTAGTTTTAAAATGGTAGGACTATACAGTCATTTCTGCAGATTATTTTTAACAATCTGGAGACCACCAACATATTTTCAGATAATCTTTTGGGTTTTTTGCATGTATTCTAACCTTTTTTAAATTCAATATACAGGCTGCATATTAGGGATATAACGGGAGTTTGAACAGTGAAGGAAATAGTGAGGTAGGTGTGAAAGTCCTCGAAACGAGGCAGCATAAGTAAATGTGAGTGACAACTCCATTTTTCCCCATCTGAATGTTGGCTCTTATTTCCACATGTCTGACAGACTCTTAGCTCTCCTGCCAGCCACTCAAATTTTACAAGTCTAAAAAAAGGAGTAGAGGTCATTATTGTCCTTCTAAACTCAGCCTGTAAATAGAAGGTAAGGCAGCAGTTAGTTCAATCCAGGATTATTTCTCAGTGTTGCCAAACCACAAAACCTCAGGTTCACTTCTGCCCAAACTAGCTTACCATACCACCCCATTTTAAGTTAGTCTTGTTTCTTCTCACTTTTATAATACCCCTTGAAATCATCCATTCTTCCATTTTCCTGCTACCAATTATCACCACAAAACTGTATTGCAGAGCCTCATAATCAGTCTACTTTTCCCTAACCATACTGTATATAGGTTAATTTTCCTAAAGTCCCACTATCACTGTATTCCCTAGTAAAACACCTCTCATGGTCTTTCAACTGCTGCAGAATAAAATCCACTCCTTAGTCTAATATATACATTTCTCTATAATAATTTCTAACCTATCTTTCAAACTTGATCTCCAGCCACTCCTTACAGAGACCCTCAGACCCAGCGTCCATTGATCATCCTCTTCTCCACGACTCTAAAACATCCTCCCTGTTTCTCACTTCCATCTACTTAATTGTACTCTAAACAATTACCTACTATGCATACCTACTATATTCCAGGAGGCACTGTACCATTTCCCCCAGAACCTTCCCTTTTGAATCCTCATTATAAAAAGTCATTCCCTTTTGTAAATTCAAAACACACACACACACACAACTGTTTGGAACATAATACCATAATGTGTAAACGACATATTTTCATTTGTTCTTCTTTCCTTCCACCTACCCACCCTCAACTATCACTGTATTCTTGAAGGCAGTAAATATGTTTTATGTTTATGTTGTTTGCTGTGTTAGTTTGGGTCTGCTGAAAGCAGAGGTCAAGACAGGATTAGATGTGCAAGAGAATTACTGGGAAAGGAAGGAGAAGATAGGGAGAGCTTTCAGACCATGAGTCAGGTCTGACACCTGCAGGAGGAGGAGGAGGAAAGGAGCGTTGAGTAGGTCTGGGGCTGCAGCACAGCTCCAAGAAAGGCTCGGTCATGCCAACGGGGAGTCCTTGAGCCAAAGTCACCCAGTGGAGGAATCCTGTGTCTTGCTGGAATGATTCTACTTAGGATTTATAGTATACATACATAAACAGCAAATAGAGCAGTCACATGACCGTAGTACACAATTTTAATGCAAAGAGTGGTTTTCCATAAGACAATAGTAGAACTGAGGGCAACATGATAAAAAGTGTGCGAAGGACAAACTTTATATTTTTTCCTCTTAATCTTTTCACACTGAACTATTTGGAAAGATGGTATTCTTTTTACCTCCTGCTCTGAATGGGCTCTTGCAGGACCTGGCTGTTCATAGGAATTTTCATTTTCTTTGTTTTTGTCCTTGCCCTCCACCATAATATAAAATAACATTAGAGTTTGAAAAATAACAGCCCCCTCATACTAATTATAGATTGGACCATGAAGCTTACCTCCTCACAGGTCTCAGGAAGCAAAACATTTCTGTGCTTGATCTTAGCCAAAAGGCCGAGAAGCCATATAACATTTCTGAATATATATGTATGTCAACTTCCAGGCATCCATTAACTGCTAAAAAGTGACAAAGGGTATTAAACACAAGCATAGACTAGCAAAACTTCAGTTCTCATGATTAAGATGGCTTTTTAAAAAATAACCAAGTACCTGATTAATAACAATATATAACCATCTCAATAATTTATAGAACTTTTGTTTCCTGGGCAAAAACAGCAAAGTCTTTTTCCTTTTAACAACTAGAAAAGGACTAAACAAATTCTGTATTACCTTACTTTAGATTCATTTATCTAATTAAATTTATTTACCTTAGTTAAATTTATTAATCAGGAAAGCTCATGCTGGGCCTTCCATTTTATGAAAACCAACAACAGAATTCATCAGCTTTATGCTGATACCAAAATGAGGTTTTTATTCTCTGAACTTTTTTTTTTTTGTCCTAGGATATGGTCAACAAACAACACTAATTGGATTTCTGCTATCTTGTCTCCCTGAGTAGATTGATATCAGGTATTTACCCTCCGGCTAGGGAGGAAAACTGCAAATCATTTACTCCTAAGTGTCCTTGGTTAGGGAAGATAGGATTTACAGATGGCTCCAAACTGCTATTTAACTGTTTCCCTATTCCACTAGTGCTGGCTTACTGGCCTGTGTCATTTTATAGAATTTCAATATTTCTCTTAAAATACTTAGATATTTAATAAATTTCACTATTTAACCCAGTAGAATTCTAAAGTTTAAGTTACCAAAGACTTTACTATTTTTAAAAATATATTTTTATTGATTTCAGAGAGGAAGGGAGAGGGAGAGATAGAAACATTGATGATGAGAATCATTGATGGGCTGCCTCCTGCATGCCCACAACTGGGGATTGAGCCCACAGACTGGGCATTATGCCCTGACCGGGAAGCGAACGAAGACCTTCTGTTTCACAGGTTGAAACTCAGCCATGAGCCAGGCTGGCTGGGCACTATTTTTTTCCTACAAAGCGGGAGTGGCCCCTGCCTGAGGCCTCTTCTGCAGCTCCGGCCCTCCTAGGGGGAAATCTGGGGCGGGGAGGGGGGTTATAAGGTTTATTTCTCATATTTTTCTTTCTGAGGAGACTGTGTAACAACAAGAAATCTTGCATGTAAGAAGAGATCTTAAAAACGGAATCAAAAAACAAGTCCCAAAGTAAACAAATGAGTCCTCTCAAAAGGATGGACTGGGACATTAGCCTTAGAATCTTATCTCACACTAACCCAGCAGAGCAAAGGACCTTCGGTTCTGAGTGGTGCGAAGCCCGAACAGCAGAGACAGAGAATTCCCTGTGTTTATAAAAGGGCAAGAGTAAAAGAAGTCCCCAGAAGATAAGAAAGTAAGCAAAGAACATCAATAACCAAAGTTACATTATAGACAGACAAGAACTCTCACTAGCTAAGCATTTTGGGTGGCAGATGTCTTGAGAGGGAGAGCTGGGAGAGTCCCCAAGATTAAGAAATCTTGTTAGCTGCTGCAAAGTCCCTGAAATCCCTGCCATGGGTTCAGCCTGCCACAAACAGCTGGGGGCCCCCAGCAAAGTGGGATATGCCCCAACTTTAAAAAAATTAAATCAAACCACAAAGAGACACAAAACAATAATCAACAGACTCTTATATACAATATTTACAGGCTCACACAACCCAGACAGGAGCTTCACACCCTGCTTTCCCAAACACTAACCTCTCACCCCCAATTAAAAGATCATTTAAATAAAAGATCATTTAAGAGTGCCTCCATATTGGCCCAGTTGGGGTTATGAGTGGTGAATATGGAAATAATCAAATCCGTGATTTTAGCAGGTTCATCCCGGGTAGGAGGGAATGTTTCCAATTTAGCAAATCCGAGGTGGGGAACGAAGTATGGGCCCAATAATATCCTGCTGGGTGCCCATTCTCAGTGGCTCCCACTGGTATATGGCAGACAGGGAATTGGCCCCATAGGGAAGTAGCTCTATTCCTCCAAATTCAGTTCCCTGGCTCATTCTAATGTAGAGGGAATGGGGGTGAGGGTCTCAAGCTCATCTTCAGCGCCCAGCAGTCCAGATTAAAGAGGGAGCTCCCAGCTCCTGGAGCAGTTGATAGAGATCTCCTAACTACAGACCCCCAAGGCAGCCTCTCCTCCCTCTTCTCCTCCTGTTCTTTACCTTTCTGCATTACAGGTACCACATCTTTTCTCTGAACCATTAATTTATCCCCTTCCTGATTTTCTTTTGAGTCAGAATTATGCAAAAACATAAAGCCTCGAACATTTCCCCAACCTCTGATAAAACAATTCTAACTGTAATACAGTATAGTAGTTTAGAGACTCATTTAATGGCCACCTTTCCCCAGAATCTAGAGCATACATAAGCCAAGCAGTATTGCAGTAAAACACCCTTTTCCTTCTATTCACTGGCGGGTAAGCGTAAGTAGCCCAACCCCCCAAGATCCATCCCAATGGAGTAACTTTTGGAACAGAGCCACCAGCACCCATCCTCGAACAATTTAAGCAAGATTACAGGCAAAGTTACACCAGGTAAAACCAGCCCAATATACAGACAACTGTGTGTAGTTGACAGTGCACAGCCAGACAGAATGACCAGGCAAGGACCTTGAGGCAACCAGGAGCTGGCCAGTCTCACTCCAGACTGTGTGTGTGTGTGTGTGACTCAAATCAGGAAAATTCCTGGCAGCGCTGCAAATAAAAATAAGAGTCCAGGTTTCAGCCCTGGGAACCCCAGCCCAGGCAGCAAGCAGGATCCCCGGTACTCACCCAAGAGGACTCTCCTGCTTGTGTCCTATCAGAGTTGCCACAATATGTAACCTGACAAGCAAGGGCTGGACTGCCTGTCACTACTTGAGCCAATTAGGCAGAGACAGAGTGGAATCACGTATGAGCGTTTATTCCAATACTGCTGGCAGTATGGGAGGACAGCAGGTCATCCCCGAAAATCTCTTCAGCAACCCCCATAAACCAGCTGCGTATACTGGATAGGACAAAGATGACATAGGCAAGTAGGGATTACAGGCGTGGGGAAGTAGGGAAGTAGGCAAGGTGGGCTGGGGCAGGACTCCATTGTTTGGGCAACAAGGTTGTTAATCTTTCCAAGGTTGTTAATAGGCAGTTCTTGAATGAGAATGGACCCGGTCCCCAGGTCCAAGGTTGACTGTCAGGTCCTGGGGGCAGGGTGGGGGTGGGAGGGCGTGCATACAACTCCCAGCCAGGGTAGAATGTCCTTTCTTTAATCAGAACAAGGCAAACACGGTTAACAAAGCATGACTAATATTTCTTATAACTATAGCTAGTCCCCAATATTCAATTTTTGCCCCTAATAGCAGTAATAAACAAGCTATATACATTACCACTTACACTAGCACTCACCAAGATGAAATACTTAGCTATAAAGCTAACAAAATATGTACAAGATGTATATAAGGAATATAAAACTCAGATGAGAGAAGTAAAAAAAGAACCAGGTGCTTTTACTCCAGGGAGCAGGCACGTGTCTCACGTGTGTCACCTTTACCTTCCTCACTTCCACGAGGAAGGGCCCTTTCTTTGCCTCTATAACTTGTTTCCTAAGCCCATTTCTTCTACAAATTATTTCTTCTACCTCTGTGATTTTCCAAATAAATGTTCTCATAAAAAAAAAAAAAAGAACTAAATGGAAAGATATTCCTTGTTCATGGATAGGAAGAGTCAATATTGTCAAGATGTCAGTTCTTCCCAACTTGATCTATAGATTCAATGCAATTCCAATAAAAATCCCGGCAACTTATTTTACGGGTATTGACGAACTCATACTGAAGTTTATATGGAAAGGCAAACAACACAGAATAGCCAACTCAAAACTAAAGAAGAACAAAGTTGGGGTTACTGACATTACCCAACATCAAGGCTTACTATAAAGCTACAGGAATCAAGACAGCATGATACTGGTGAAAGAACTGATAAACTGAACTTCACTGAAATTAAAAACGTGTGCTCTCTGAACGACAATGTAGAGAGGATGAGGAAAAAAGCCACTGATTGGGAGAAATTACTTGTAAAAGACATACATATCTGCAAAAGGACTGTTACCCAAAATATACAAAAAAATCTTCAAAAAAGCAAATCCAGACTAACTTAAGACAGCCCAAAGCTTGCAAAGAAGAGACTAGAAGGATATACATATGCAATCTACGGCTAGCTATCTCTCGTTAGCTAGTGGTAGGATATTAAGTGCTTTAATCTTTTCTTCTGTCCTAGTTTATTAACAAAGAACATGTGACACGTTCTTAAGTTAAAAAAATCAAATGCTTTAGCATATAAATTAAATGAAGAAAATGAATACAGCAAAAATGAGCATTATTCATTTAGTATTTAAGACCGGCCCCTAGGCCCTGGCTGGTGTGGCTCAGTTGGCTGGATATCGTCCCTTCACTGAAAGGTTGCTGGTTGCTGCCGATCAGGGCACGTGCCCAGGTTGAGGGCTAGATTCACATAAATGTTTCTCTCCCTCTTTCCTTTTCTGTCCGCCTGTCTTTTCATGTGGCACAGATCTTGGGTCAGTCCTCAACTTGGCAAGACCAAGAAGCCAATTTTATCACTTCCACCAGAAATAAACAGGTCCTGGGAAAATAAAACCATAAGGGACCTGTCTGATAACTACAAGGACAACTTTTTAATTTACTATGAGAAATAGAATTGCTAAGAAGACCAGAAGATTCAGATTGGTGATTTTTTTTTTTCCCCTTAAAGGATCAGTCACACAGGAAATAAAATTACTATTGGCAGACTGAATACACACTGCTTCAGAGTAAAGCTGGGTGCTCTCATTTGCTGGTGAGAAATAGTCTGAAAGCCGAGGGCACCCAGGGTTCTTGTCTTCAGACAAATGATTACATGGATGGTTTCTGTATGTATTCCATGGGGCCCACTCTCCTCCCACTGGGAAAAGCCTCAAGCATGCTACAAAATAACTGAGATTACACTATCTTATCAGACTTGGAAGGTGCTCTGGGTACCTTAATTTGCCCAATTCACCAACAGGCATTTACCAAACCCTTAGGTGCCAGGTTCTGTGCAAAGTATTGGGAACAGAAAAACATTAAGACAATGCCACCTCTCCGAAGAAGGAGGGTGTGGAAACAGACACAAGCAGATGATTATAAAGCAATGCAGTAAATGAAATAATAACAGCCATGCACAGAGTATTATGGGAAACTCTCAAGTGCTACACTTGGAATGAGGGCTGTGGAAGGTCTTTTCCAAGGAGATGGTACCCTCTCTGGATGGAGGGTGGAAGGTGGGGAAGGACACAAGTCATTTAGAAAACAATGTAAATGTCTGCTATAATTCACTCAATACTAATATTAGCTTCTATTTCATAAAATGAACATTTCTGATTTTTAACCTAAATTCTGTGTTGTGAAGTGAGGCATTAAATATTTTGTTCAGTTTGAAATCAAATTTGGTCGAGATACCTAAGTTTGTGGAAAGGTTTGATTTGGGTAGTTTTTTTTAAAAAAAAACAACTGTTTCATTTTGCTTAAATTACTTTTAATCCTCACTGGAGGGTATGTTTTTATTGATTTGGGGGTGGGAGAGGGAGAGAAAGAGAGAAACAGTAACACGCTTGCCAAATTGAGATCCTAAGATTGTTCTTTGTCCATTTGGCAAAATTTTTATTTGACAGTACGTTATTTTTCCTCAGGCTGCTTTTGGTTAAACTGTGACTTCCTTTGGCAATTACCTTGTTCGGTTTTTAAAAGCAGTTTGTTCCGTCAAGGAGGGATAAAAGCGGGCAATTTTTCATTGCTTTTCAGTTGAACGTTTCTCAGGGAAGGGGGAAAAATAAAGCAAAGTAAAAGCAGTAAGTCCTATTAGATAAATGAATCAATTGTAGCAAGGGCAAAGTATCTAGAGTCTTTAGCTTCCTTTTCTAAATCTTTTGCTATGAGCTTTGAATCATCACAATTTCCTATAAGTGAAAGACCGGAGAAATAGTATAGTCGAAAATTATGAAGTCTTAAATCGTCTTTGGTTTCTCATTGCAAAGACAGGGTAAAACAGATGCGATGCAGACACTCGGTTCAAAAGTTGGCACGTCGAGCTAAGGTGACGGCGCGCTGCCCACCGCGACCCCCCTTTTCTGCCTCGAGCAGCCAAAAGGCACACTCGGGGCCCCTCCCCTCCTGCTCCTTACAGTTCCGGCAAGTGTCCGCCCGGAGGACTCTCTCCAACCTGTTCCATCTTCGACCTGTTTCACCTCCCACCTTGCACCAGTGGGCAGTGCGGGGGGGGGGGGGGGGCGCGCGCGGCTGGCCGGGCGCATGCGCACCGGGGCTCCGGCCCGGTCCACGAGCGCGCGCCGTAGGGCCCGGTGCTCCCGCGTGGCCTCGCCCCACTAGACCACAGCTCTGACAGACTCCTACCCTCAGTACTCTCCGAGCCCCTGCCCCTAAAATCTCAGCGGGGAGCGCTCTGCTCGCTTCGGCCATCGGGCGCCTGCCGCGGCGAGCCCCAGGAGGTGAGACGACGCGAGGGACGGGCCGCAGACCGCGCTCTCATTGGCTGAAGCGTGCCAGGCCTTCTTCCCTGGAGCGCGTGCGCGCAGCCCGGGCCGAAGGTTGAAACCTCGGCGGTACCCAGCCCCGCGCTGACGTCAGCGCCCAGGTGACCACCCCGCCTCCCCCGCAGCTTTGAACCCACCGCCCATCCTCCTTCTTACCGTGCAGCCCGCGGGAGCTCCGCGCGCTCTTCCGAAAGCTTTAGGAAGCTCGAGCGAGCACTCCGAAATCTGAAGGTCCGGGCCGGAGGGAGTCGGAACTGATTGGGCGGCAGGTGGCGGGGCCTGCCCCGAGGGTCGGGGGAGCGACTGAGCACGCGCTGGAGGGCGGGAGGGAGCGAGCGCTAGAGGGCGCGCGCATGCGCCCCCCCCGCCCCCCCAGGCCCCAACCTCCCCAACCGCCAACCTCCGACGCCCTAAGAAGGGCCCAGGCTGTCTCCGCAGATCCTCCCGCGGGGCTTTCGGAGCTGAGGCTAATTTTAAAAAATTTCTCTTCTCCGGTTTGCATTTGCCTTTGGACTTTGGCCCTTTCAGGATCTTTCAAACCTTAAGCACTCTCCACCAACTTGGGTTTTTGCTGTTAGCTCTAAGTCGCTCCTAGGACTTTGATTAGCCCTAGAAATGGCCACAGTTGAAATTAGCCGTCTTTCCCCCTTTCTATCTTTTGGCATTGTTGACTGAGGCCAAAAAAATAAAGATGCCTCCTCATTAGAAACAATCTGGTCACTTGTGATCCAATCCAACCAATATCATTTTCCCAAAGAGCTTCATTTATCAACTCTCGCGTCTTCATCTTTTCAAATGATTCTTTGCTGTCAGCACCTAACCAGTCTCCTATTTCTCTAATTCCTTTCTTTGGGTTTCAGTTCCCTCCTGTGGAAAAGACCAGTTTATAATTGCCCGTTTACCATTCTTCATTGTCCTCAAATGTACCTCAAACTGATGGTAGTTATATCCAAACCTATTTCCTGGGGGCTGCTTTTAACTAATGACAGTTATAGTCACGCAGTTCATGCTTGCTAGAGAACTGGCCATCCTTGTGACGTCTCCCATCTCACTTCCCATATCTCATCCATAATAGTATTCATGCCACACTTATGGCAAGTCAAAGTGCTAGGATTTACCTTTTTTAGTCTTGTGAGGTTACAGACTTATTCCAAGGATGCTGCCATTACCATATTTTGGGAGCTCCTTTAAGAAATACTTTCAGCCCCTGTAGTCACTTTTTTTTTTATTGTTCACCTTATTCAGACTTTTTCTCCAAATGATTATGGTTTAAAGTAGCAAATCTAAAGTATCAAATTAAGGACTGAAGAAGGCCACCTTAGAGAATGACTGGTAAATCCTGAAGATGACTTCAGAAAAGGAGTTTTAACTTCCTAAGGTGGTTTGTATGGGATAATCCTTTTTTGGATATTTAAGTGCTGGTATATTTGTCTGAAATAACTTTTCTTCAGAGGGAAGGATACTGGAACAGACTGACAGCTGTAGAGGGAAGGGAGGAGGGCTGGATGAAAGAAGGTCAAGGGTAGATGAAAGAAGGTGAAGGGATTAGCCAAAGAACATACATGCATGACAAACAGACAAGGGTGGGGAAGGCCAGAAAGAAGGGGGGTGGAGTGGAGGCTGGCTGGAGGTGGGCAAAGGGTGGGGGGAAATGGGAACATCTTCAAGCGTGTCAACACAGTAAGTTTTCTTTAGTCAGACCGAATGTATTTTTAAAATACATATTGAAAGATCAGACAGAGGCCGAAAACCAGGACTACAGGCTTTATTAGAGGAGAAGGACCTGCCGGGCTGTCTCGCAGGGGGAGAACAGCAACAGGTGCAGAGGTGAACACAGGTGCAGAGGTGAACACGCCTTTTGAGGGGAGGAATGGAAAGGAATGGGGGCTTAGTGTACTTGGCACACACTGATTGGTGGCTTAATATATGGTCCATATAAGCTACATAGTCACTCAGGTACTTAGGGACAAGGGCTTAGGGTATTTGGCAGGTGCTGATTGGTGGTTCAATGTATAGTCCATATAAGGTGCCTGGTTAGGTACTCAGGTATGTGCAGGCCGCAGGTGCAGGGTACGTCATACTCCGTCCACCAGTTGGGGGAAGGGAGTATCTATCACATATAGCATTCTAAAATACACTAAAGGAAAACTATTCACAGGGTAACTTGAAAAATTTTGGTATAACCCAAAAGTTATCCTGGAATTTGTATCTGAGTCACTTTTCAACATTACTTGACTATTCTATATTACAGATGTGGAATAGGCTTTAGGAACTGGACTGAGTATACACTCAACCTATTTCAGACCCCTAAAGGTTTTTCTGAATACTTGGCTACCTGCCTGCTTGCACATTTCTCCTTTTATGTCTTCCTCTCATTAAATGCTGCACAATATTCATTCAGTTTGTGATTTTTCAATGTTTGAATTTCCAAAATAGGTATTTACTTAAGGTTATCTAACTTAAAAAGAAGTAATTTGAAAAATCACTTCAGTGGGGGTAAAACTATTATAAATTGCTTACATCAATCACAACTTTTAGTGTTTGAAGTCTACTAACTTACTGTAAATAAAGGGCAAAAGCTGAATATAGTGAAAACTATTTTTATTGCCTTTTATTTTCAACAATGATTACTTGAACTTAAAAAATAAAGTATTAACTAATGGTTATTGAAAAGCCAAACCTTTCCAGCCCACTTCATGTTATCTTTCAACCATTTCAGGGCAGAACAATGTTCCAAACTATAAACCTGCTCCTTGTTAACATTGACCGTCATGTGCTTAATGAAAAGCTTTGGGTCTGATAAACGAGCAGCCATCATTAATCTTTCCACTGCAGCTTGATAATCATCCTTGCTCCGAGACTTGTTTTCTTCACATCTATAAAGCAAAGACCTCACAGAGTCAGAAACTTGAAAAGAAGCTACATAGTTTCTTCAAGATATTTACATTTATTATTACTAGTTATGGCAGACTTTTTTGACCAGACGATGACATAATAAGAAAGATGTTTTGTGTTGGGACCCAGTAGACATCCTCATACATAAAAATGGAAAAGTTTCAGCAAACAAGATACACCCTTATGACAATGTACTCTGTTTTCTATTGTCTCAATTTTAATTATGTGGTTGCAACCCCCTAAACTGATTGCACCACACAAATGGGCTACAACCGTGGTCTGAAAAACACTGATCTAGAACACTGCTAACAACCTCAATCTTCAAAGTTAAAAATGGCATAATTTTTCATTATAATGCATAGAATAATACTGAATTTAATCAGGTTTGGAGTTACTGACATGTTTTACCTTGACACTGCCTATTTTTGACTGTAAACATACTATGTAGCTAACATTTGGTAAAAGAAATTGCAGTGTTCCTTTATTAAATTTCTGGTTATTTTTCTTCAGCCCTGATTTAAGGTACTTCACAAATTGCTAAAATTTACTTTTCTAAAAACTTTTCTACTAGTCTCCAAATTTCATCAAATTCATACCTAATGGCTTTTCCCCCTCTGGGATAGGGAGTGGGAAGTATTTAAAATAGAGGTGTGGTTATATTAAAGCATCACTTTTTCTTTGTGTTTGCTGCATCCTGCTCTTGGCATCTATAGGGTCCAGCAGCAAGGCTCAAGAATGAGCCTACCTGCATTAACAGCACAGTGTGGTCCACAGAGTGGTGGGAGTGAGGAACAGGAACCCCAAGGGTCACAGAGAGGAAAGATTGGTCAAGAGCTTTCTAGTACCTTGTGGCTTAGGAATTAGTGCCTAGAACCTGGTAGATTGGGTATGTGCCAACTGTGTGCAGTTTTTAAAACACTTAAGGATGAATAAAATTCTTTCTCATAGAGGTTTGTAACAAGATGGGGCTCAGTATGATAATAAGAGAATATTGACTTGGACAAAATCAAAGATGGGTCACAAATACCCCTAAAATCCAACAATGAGTACAGAGGCTGCATATATGTGGAGAATGAAAAGCTATGAGAAAACTACATCCTTCTTTGGATGATGGGGAGCCCAATGCCTCAGCCACTGCAGTGCACAGGGTAAATAAGGAAGCCCTCAGAAAAGAACAGAGCTAAAATGAAGAGAGAAAAAAAAAGCCAATTTTAGTTGGTTTAAAAAAGAAGATAGCCCTAGCCCTAATCAACTGTTGAACAAAACAGAAACAGAGGTATGGGTACATGGAACAGAATGACAGCTGTCAGAGGGGAGAGGGGCACTGGATGAAAGAAGGTGAAGCAATTAGCCACAACCTGTATGCATGACACACAGACACAATGACCGTGTGGTGATGGCCAGAGGGGAAGGGGAGTGGGGCTGAGTGGAGGTGGGCTAAGGCGGGGAGGGGGATGGGAACATTTGTTAATAGTGCCAAAAACAACAAAGATGGCCCTAAAACAAATTATTTCCTAATTTGTTTTATGTGTGGGCGAGATGAAATGCCTGATTTACCACAAATAGAATAAAGCAGACATGACACTGTACAACTCTGGACACTAGGTTGTTAAATAACAGTTCTCCATTGGGTCCCTTGCATTTCCGAAAGTTTTGAGAGCAGAAACACTGACTACCCCTTCTTCTGGATTTCGGTGATGGTTATATAATGAACAAGCTTGGAAAAAAAGGTTCTCCTTCTGGAGCAAAGGGCAGGTTTGTTACAGCCTTTCAAGATGGAGACAGTGTTTCCCTGCAGAGCAGAGAAATGGCATGCTTATTACCCATGATTTGGGTTTTCTAAGTTCAGGATTCCTCTGCTGTAATAGAACCTACTGCATGTGGGACTGGGAGGCAAGAGAAAGAGATACAAATATGCAGATAATCATGCTGCTTGCTGTACTAGAAGTAATAAAAGTCCTGTGTTTCCAATCCAGGAGTCTGGTGTCATGCTAGAGTCCATGAAACGGCTTGTAGCCTGCAAATAGGGTAAAATCTCAGAGCCTTCAGAGTTCTTGACATAATCATGGAAAACACAGCTTCTTCCTTGCCTTTTTCTCTCCTGGATTGCTCACTCTGAGAGCAGTTAGCTGTTATGTCATGAAGACACTCAAGGGACTTAGGGAAGGGCCTATGTGGCAAGGAGCTGAGGCTTCCTGCCAACAGCCTCATGAGTGAGCCCTCTAGGGAAAGGATGCTCTAGCCCCAGTCAAGCCATCAGCTAGGTGACTGCAGCTCCTGACCACATCCTGACTCCGTGACAGACCCCGAGCCAGAACCATCCTGCTTAAGTTACTCCAAAATTCTTGACCCATAGAAACTAAAATAATATTTGCTGTTTTAAGCCACTAATTTTGGGATAATTTATACACAGTAATAGATAGCTGAAAGAATATTTGATCTGGTTTGTAACACCAATAAACTGAAGCAAAATTCTTGTCAGCTCTAAAAGAGGAGTCACATGAGATCCTTATATTACCAAGTTTCCTGGGTAAGACTGACAAGAAATGGTATAAGCCTAAATTCTGGGACTTTGAACAAAATTATTTGAAGGAATACTAGTCTGGTTCAACAGTTACACTATACTATTTATGCATTTAAAACAACATTTTAAAATACAGAAACTAGGCTTAATTGAACCTAATAAACTATCACATATTTCCCTTTTAGATCTTTGTGTTGACCAAAAAGATAAATAACTTTCAGATATCCATCTAAAAACTACAAGTACATGAAAAAGATTGATACCTAAAGAGGACTCATCTATTGAACCATTTACAGCATCTCTGCAGTTGTTAAAGTTTTTATTGAATGCTTTGGTTTTAAGTCTCAAACAGGTCACATTCTTTCTTAATTTAAATGTTACCAGAGTTTATAAATATACACTACATAATTATATAAATCATCTACATCCTAGGAAATGTGTAGGGAGTCACGATCTGCTTTCAGGATGCAACTATAAGTTATATCAACCAACCTTTTCAAAACTATCTGCAGTGTCTGGGTAGGAGTACCAGGACTCTGAATACTACTAGCATTGGATACCAGGAAGATTTCAATAGCTAAAAGCATTTCAACCTCAGATAAATAAGAAGGAATCCGTAGAAGTTTTCGGTATAAATTTCCCTCTAATGGTGGATAGCAACTCAGTGAAAGAGCACCTGAAAATCAAATAATAGATCAAACTTTACTACAGGTAAAGTAATTATAGGTGATAATTACTTACAGTATAAAATAACTGTTCACATTAGAAGCAGATTTATCTCACAAATTATATGGTAGTGATCTTATCCTGGTACATTTAAAATTATTCTTTGTACAGTGTTTTCAAACATTAAATATGAAGTGAGAAATGTTTAAAAAACTCTGAAAAATGACTTTTGAGGCTCATCATGACAACCATATATTTGAAGCTATAGTCAACACAATATAATTTCAGAATAACTAAAAAACCAGAATAGCTACTTGGACCACTGTCTTTGCGTATCAACTGCTCTTTGTACATATTTGAATGTCTGGTAGTAAATATTGTATAAGAATTCAAGGTTAGAAAATCAAAGTCAAAACCAATATATCAAAAAATTGTTTAAAAATACAACTTACTTTTGTAGTGGGTTCTGGCTTTGAGCCATAAACAACTCCTTCCTAAAGAAGTAATTAATCTTCTAAGAGAGGAAAAATCAATAGGGATGCTCTTTGAAATCATGAATTCTGCTACGGAGGATGAAATACCAAGACTATTGCTTTCTACACAGGCATCTAGAAGTTTATTAAAAAGAAGGCTATACTCTGAGACCTCCACAACTTCTGAAAAGAAAAAAAAGACACAATGAAATTGGTCTCTTTTAGCCTCTCAGACTTCTCTCTCTCACTACTTTCCTTTTCCCTTTGCTCCTCTTGGCATTTTAGGAGCCACAGTCACTCAAAGCAATCATCTCCCATATTCTCTAAGTAACAAAAAAGCATTCAACCAAAGCAAACTGTTCATTTATTTTACATGGAAGAATATGAAAGGAAGCATGGCAATGATTTCAGAAGCTGCCTGAACACCGCTATGACCCACACCTGTGACCGCATCAGCAGGGTCTCGGATGGATGACTCCATGGTCTACATTCTCTCTACAGTGTAGACCTCAGACATATATTTATCATGAGTAAAAATAAATCATCCTCTCAGAAATATTCACTTTCAAATAAAAGAAAATCCTTTGTTGGGTAATTTTATTGCTTTCTATTCTTCACTTAGAAGAAAGTGAAGTCACTTCGGAGATTTCCAAGTCTTTTATTCCCTATATTCAGTTAGTTCAATCTATAACCTAGACTCTAGGTCTTCAATCACTTTAGGATCTTTTAGTGTCCAGGCCTCACCAGAAAATTAATATCGTTACCTTTAATCTCTTCCTAAACTTCACCACCAGAGGAGCTTTCCTAAAACACCAACTTTGATTGATGAAGCACTAGGGAGGTCCTCAGGTTAACGTTTCATTAAATGCTAACTGTCATTCTGAACCCACCACTCAAAGCCTTTGCTCGTTTCCCTCATGGACTCCCTCTTCCCATGCATGCATGATCTGAGCTTTAGAATTCAAGAGCACCACCTGCCACTGCCCACATTAGTACTCTCTTTCTTTGAACTTGTCATCTGTTTAATTTCCTCTACTTATTCCATGTTTACCTATGTTATAAGGTAATGGAAATCAAGTTCTATATTTGTTGAGTAATAAAAGAAAAAGTGTTCATTATTCAAATGCAATGAATTATTTTAAGATAAAAAGCTTGCTGGGGACACTTGACATTGTTTGCTGATGACTTGACAGAGGTAGGGAAAGGGGTATGATGAACTGCTAACAACTCAGAGATAAGCATTTCTGCTATTCTTTTCTTTTTAAAAAAATATATATTTTATTGATTTTTTTTTTTAACAGAGAGGAAGGGAGAGGGATAGAGAGTTAGTAACATGGATGAGAGAGAAACATCGATCAGCTGCCTCCTGCACACCACATACTGAGGATGTGCCCACAACTGAGGTACATGCCCTTGACTGGAGTCGAACCTGGGACCCTTCAGTCCGCAGGCTGATGCTCTAGCCACTGAGCCAAACTGGTTATGGCTGCTTTTCTTTTTTAAAACCATCAGAAAAGCATATTCAATTTGCAGAAAACAGATTTTATACAAAACAACTTCATTAAAAATATATGCTGGAATATAAAACTTAACGAAGACAGGTGGAGAACTATTTATTAACAGTTAAATACCAGGTGGGCAAGAGATAATTAAGCTAGACTGTTAAAAAACATACCTTGGGAATTTTGAAAACCTGGTAGATTTTGCAAAACTTCAAATGTCTGTCTGTAAAGGCTCTTGGCTAAGATTTCATGTGCAATTGTACAGAGCAGATTGTGTCGATTGAGTACATCCAGTCTATCACAAGGCCATTGTGGTGTATCGATTATCCAGTCTGACTCTTTAAAAAAGAAAAAAGTACTAACACTTTATTTACACCATGAAAATTACACTAAGTATAATCACAACTAATGTTTTTACCTTTTGGAAAGTGACAAAACTAAAATATATGTACTCAAAAAAGATAACCGTGACTCAAATTTATTAGAAACACGTATACAGTGATGATCATAATACCTTATGTTTTAATTCTTTATTTTCTTAATATACTAATCAATTATTGATTCAGAAGTTAAATGTTTATTTTTTATAGGACAAAAATGTTCACATTATAACATACTTGTAATAATGTAAAATAATATTTGAACAACTTCAACAATTTTATAATAAAGAGTACATAATTAGTTTTGCTATTCTTGGGAAACAGCTTTTCCTCCCAATTTTAAAGATAATTTTTATCATAAAATATTTGGTATGTATAGAAGAATGTCTAACATATGTAAGTTAAATAAAATGAACTCTTATGTGCCCATCACACAGCTTAAAAAAAGAGATTATCACCTATAATGCTGAAGTTCCTTATTTTTTCTTAGATCTAATGGATATATGACACAAAAAATATACTGTGGTCTTTTTTTCATAAAAATTGCATTATTCCTTTATTTAGTACTCATTGTTTATTGTTAAGGTAGAATAATGCATTTTTGAAAGACTAATATATTTTAGGAGATTAATTTTGAAATCTTACCAAATTGTGTAGCTATATAAAAAATCTGAATCAGTTGATTATTTTATAGCAAAGTTAAATGAAACCAATAGTTGGAAAGTCATTTGGAAATTAATAAGCTTAATTCAATCAGTTCACAACTTTATCAACCTAAATACTTTCATGCGAATTTTATAAGAACACTTATAACAATACATTCTCAAGAATAAAAGCCAGTTTCTGGTGTACTTTTTAAAATATATATATATTTTATTGATTTTTTTACAGAGAGGAAGGGAGAGGGATAGAGAGTTAGAAACATTGATGAGAGAGAAACATCGATCAGCTGCCTCCTGCACACTCCCTACTGGGGATGTGCCCGCAACCAAGGTACATGGCCTTGATCGGAATCGAACCTGGGACCTTTCAGTCCGCAGGCCGATGCTCTATCCACTGAGCCAAACCGGTTAGGGCATATGGTGTACTTAATACTAGTTTTATGGTGATGAAAGTTCTTACTGCATTAATCCTCATGTTTTCCTCTGTTCCATAGTTGGGAAATATTTCCATTTGTCTAAAAATCTGAGTCAAAAGGCAATCAAATTTCTGTAATAGATATTCTTGATCCACTTACCTTCCAACATATGTATATTCAGTCAATACCATGAAGATTTTGAATGTAGGCACTGAGAATGAAAGACTAAAGACAGTCTGCATTGAATGAATTTCCAGGTTAGTCCATGAGACAAGCAAATAACTATCCTTTACTATGGTGAATACTGTGATTGGGGGGTTGGAGGGGAGAGATATCCAAACATATCCATTCTTGCCCTAGCTGGTTTGGCTCTGTGAATAGAGCGTCAGCCTGCAGACTGAAGAGTTTGATTCTACCAAGGGCACATGCCTAGGCTGTGGGCTTGATCCCCAGTAGCGGGCATGCAGGAGGCAGCTGACCAATGATTCTCTCTCAACATTGATGTTTCTCTATCTCTCCTTCTCCCTCCTCTCTGAAATTAATAAAAATATTTAAAAACCCCCAAAAACAATAAACATATCTATTCTCCTCTAAATGTATATATTTAATGTAATCCTGACCAAATTTTCAACAGAACTGACTCAATACATCCCAAAGGATAAACAGTTGAGAATAGTAAAAAATAGTATGGAAAAGATAAATATTATTACTTACTAGAGGCCTGGTGCACAAAATTCGTGCACTTGGGGGGTGGGGGGGGGCAAGGGGTTCCTCAGCTCAGCCTGTGCTCTCTCACAGTCTGGGAGCCCTTTGCTGAGCACCTGCCCCCTGGTGGTCAGTGTGCATGATAGCAACTGCTCATTCCACAGTTCGACTTGCATATTAGCCTTTTATTATATAGGATTCTAAAGCTATATTAACTAAAAAGAATATGGTGCTAGCATAGAAAATGAGATCTCTGGGAGGGAAGTATAGAAACTGACCCAAGCAGATATAAGATTCTAATCTATAATAATAAAAGCATAATATGCTAATTAGACTGGGCAGCCAAACGACTGGTTGACTGGTCGCTATGATACGTTCTGATTATTAGGGGGCAGACACTCAATGCAGGACCTGCTCCCTGGTGGTCAGTGTGCTCCCACAGCCAACCTCCCACGGCCCCTCCCTCCAGCCAACTTCCCGTGGCCCCGATCAGCCCCTATTACTGGCCAGGCCAAGGGACCCCATCCGTGCATGAATTTGTGCACCAGGCCTCTAGTATATGATAAAAGTGGCATTTCAAATAAGTGAGTAAAGAATGAGTTGGAACATTTGGAGAAAATAGATAAAGTTAGGTTCCCACCTCATCAAAATTTAAAAGTAACAATTAAAAAATTTTGAAAATTTTTTATGGTGAATATATAATTTTGAGATATGGGTGAATATATAATTTTGAGATAGCCAAGAACTGCCTAAAGCATGATATAAAAACTATTAAAGATTTAAAAAGCAGTTTATGTTAAACAGAAAATGTCAGTTGGGCAAAAGAAAACAAACAAAAATGCAAAAAAAAAATCATAACTTTTCCTAAGTGTGATATATACATCATTGATGGTACCTGAACTAATTTTAGATGTTACACTGTAAGTTTAGTAATTTATTTGTGTATTATACAAATTCTAAAAATAAAAGGATCACATTAAATATAAAAATCAAATCAAACCTGTGATTTCATATATATTATTACTTATGATGAGAACATGTTGGTTGATTTACTTTTAAAATAATGTTTACTTTTAAATATAAACTATCCCTATATGCATTTTCAATTTTGACGGATATTTTGCCAAAAAGCTCCTAAACAATGCATGTGAATGCCCGTTTCTATATGCACTCACAAAAAGCAAATCATCAAACCCTGCTCTTTGCTAGACTGACAGGTGTTCTGTTATTTTAATGTATGCTTTTAAGTCTCACTACAAGTGAGCCATTTGTATTTCTTTCTTGAGAATGGCCTGTTCCCTGCAGAACCCTTTCAAGACAGAAAAATTCTGGGAAGAACTTAGCATACTTCTGTGGGCCCTTCTTTTGAAGCAAGAATATTCTACATATGAAAATGACTTTCAATTAAAATGCTCATTGCAAAAGAAAATCTTGTACTTAAACTTATAAAAAATTTAAAGATAATCTCAAAATTGAAACATCAAGGTAAAAATTTTAAATCTCCTCAGACCACTCTACATCTCTACCACAAACTTCCCCTCATTCTCTAGTTTGAGAAAAACTAGTTGTGCCTAAAACTTTCAGGCAGAAATTTCCTTTCATGGAATGACCCAAGCCCATTTTTATCAACTATTTTAATCTTTCCATTTCTTGCCACATTTCTTCTTTCTAACAGAGCTTGTAAGCTCTTGTATTTCTCTAATTTCTATTTTTATAACTTACTCTTCCCCACTTAGCAAAACTCATTGGCTAGGTTTGTTAAGCTGAAGAAAATATTTTCCAACAAGCTTTTGATCATGAAGTCTACTCATGACGTCTGTATTCCATGTCTGTATTCCACTCTCGGCACTGAACAAACCACCAATATGAATATGTATATGTGCCAGTATGTGTTTGTGGGTTAGTGTAAAGGTTATCTATTTGCTTTACTTGTGCATATATTCCATCTTCCCACCTGAATTCTCAAGGTCTCTTCATTATTATTATTATTTTTTTTACATTTTTAAATACTCAACCAAGGATATTTTCCCATTCATTTTAGAGTGGAAGAGAAAGAGAAACATCAATGTGAGAGAAGCCTATCGATTAGTTGCCTCTTGCATGTGCCCTGACCAGGGCCCAGGCCGGGAAGGAGCCTGCAGCCAAGGTACATGCCCTTGACTGGAATCAAACCCGGGGCCTTTTAGTCCGCAGGCTGATGCTCTATCCACTAAGCCAAACCAGCTAGGGCATCCTTATCCCATTTTATCAAATAAAATCTACCTGATGGTCTAAGTAGCCAGAGTTACCATTAGAAACCATGCTGTGCTACTACTACCAAACAAACCTTAGTTGCTTTTGTTGGCTTAATTTCATTTTAATTTCTGCTGGGTGGATTAATTTACCAGGGAAAGTAAGCTCTGCTTATCTTCATTGGAAGTCATGTTTGCTTGTACATGCAAATATAGAATTTATGCAGATTGCAGGTTCTAAACCTGGATTGTCTGGGTTTGAATCTGCCCTCTACTCTTATGTCATTTGGGACAAATTGCTTCATGTCTCCGACAACATTTAAAAAAAATATATCTTTATTGATTTCAGAGAGGAAGGGAGAGAGAGAAACAATGATGAGAGAGAATCACTGATCATCTGCCTCCTGCACGTCCCCTACTGGGGATCAAGCCCGCAACCCAGGTATGTGCCCTCGGCCAGAATCGAACCCGGGATCCTTCAGTCCGCAGGCTGACGTTCTATCCACTGAGCTAAACCAGCTAGGGCTCTGACAACCTTTTTTTATCCATTAAATGGTAATTGTAATAATTCCAAACACATAGGGCTTCTATGAAGATTAACTGAGATAATCAAGGTAAAGAATTTAGTATGGTGCCTACAAGAATGTAAGAACTAGCTTTTCAACAAAGTTTCATACAATTTTTTCTTTAAAGCTAGGTTAGCTTTCTCCTTTCATCTTATACAACTACCTTTCCTACCCACATGACCACTAGGGTTTAGACCAAATTATCATCCACAATTCAATACCAACTAAAGGCAGTGATTTTCAATTGGTGTGCCTCAAAAAATTTAAAAACATGCAATACTTGACTATTTAGTCAGGGGTACTGACCTTTTCCCCCTTACATTGTCAAATAAAAAATGACAACAGCCAACACAACAATAGCCATCTGGTGTGAATGAATTAAAATTATACCTATTTTTGGTAAGATCAGCAAAAAATATATTTTTTGGTGTGCTACAAAATTTTAGTAATTAGCTTGTGTGCCATGAGATGAAAAAGATTGAAAATCGCTGACTTAAGGTAATTCATTACACAGACAAGAATTTATATAACACAAATTATTTCATGTTTGCATATATCAGAACTTACCTCTTAATACCCACATGGCACCATCTATGCTTCCACTTTTTAGAAAAATTTCTACTGCAATATTTACAATTTGACATCTTGGTGCTAACTTCTCAGGCCCTGTAAGTCCTTTTAAACTTGTAAAATGTATTTTCAATTCATATAGCATATCTAAGACCTTCCTTCCCTAGAGTAAAAATAAAGAGCACTGAGTATCAATCATTTAGCATATTAGAGAAATACAAAGCCACACTGATTAATTATAGAGACACCCATTATCCAATTTGAATCATCATTCTAGACGGACAGTTCTCAAACTGCTCCAAGACTCTACTTAAGTCCCTTCCTGCTCAGCCACAATGGTGGAAGGGGAAGGGAAGCAAGCAGGTCTTTGTTCATATTACCCCTCACCCACCCTGGGACCCCTTTCTGCAGTTCTCCCTTCATGTGTTTTATACATTGTGCTTCCCCTAAAGATTTTATTTGGCACAAGAATTTCATGCCTTGCTGTGGAAAATTACTAATTATAAGTTTTTGCACTTTTTCCTGTTGATCATCCTGAGGTCCAGGAGGGAGACAAAGAGAAAACGAAGACAATTTATTACCCAATTCAGATAAAGATAGTGAAAAAAAGGATAGGATAAGATTATTGGCTGAAAACTGTTTCTTTGACTGAACAGGTTACTTCACGTAGACTACATAAAGATTATCTCTAGTCTGCACATCAGAAATTGGACATGTATTATTATTTTATATTAGGGGTCAGCAAACTTTTTCTACAGTCAGATAAATAATTTAGGCTTTGCAGGTCACATCTGATCAGTTGTACATTTTCTTGTTTTTAATGTCTAACTCTTTAAAAATGTAAAAAACACTCTTAGCTCTCAAGATGTATAAAAACAGGCTGTGGGCCAGACTTGGCCCTTAGTTTGCAGACCCTTGTTTTATATTATGTTACACTATTTTGAGTCAGATGCATATTATAATGTTAAGGTACTTTCAATTTGACAATATAAATAGTGCACTTTTAAGAGTTAGCTGCTTCAGTTTAATTTCAATGATTTTACTTTTATGTTCAAAAAGCTGGGTTTCATTAGAAAAGCTAAGCTAGAATATCTGTTCTAAATAAGATAGTGAAAAATTTTTAATTAAAATAGAAATTCACCAGCCTCTTAATAATAATAGCCTATTAAAATTAAAATCTGAGCAAAATCAATCTGTGTTTTTAAAAACTGTCTTTTTGTTAGGTAGTCCTTAATTTCTCAAGCATTAAATGCCCAAGATATTAATGCTAAGATCAAGCTTAAACTAGGTTGTGAGGCCTGGGACAAGGTACATTCTGCCCATCCCAGGCCTGCAATACAAAGAGTACTAAGCCTCCTTTTTTTAAATATGGAATGCTTCACGAATTTGCATATCATCCTTGCATAGGGGCCGTGCTAATCTCTGTATCGTTCCAATTTTAGTATGTGCTGTAGAAGTAAGCACAGTACTAAACCTCTTGGATACTTCAGAGACTGAGCACCTTCTACAATGGTTCTGCTGTTGTTTTTAATTTTAAAAAGTTCATGACTTTTGTATGTGTATAAGTGACCATGTACTTAAATGTCATTGAACTCATTCAACTTTGAAATAACCATTTTACAAGAAGAAAGTAACAAAAGATACATATTAATAGTTGATGCATACTCTCAACTGTCCCACTCTCTCTATGTTATTCCATCCCTCAGCACTTACTCCCAATTTTGGATTTTCTTATCTTGTACTTAAGTTTACTAAATCTATAATCCTACCCACCACTTCTCAGGGAAATCTAAAGAATGGTAGTATAACATGGTCTGGAATCACTAGACCACTTTTATGGTGAGCTAAACCACAAAGGCAGACATCAATATATATAGTATATAGTTTTCCAGAGCATTCTAGGAGGTGATTTTTAAGGAGTTCTATTAATTTCGAGTATCCTGGGTTTATCTTTAAAAAGGTGTTTTGAACTCTTGCAAAATTACAATGTTACTCAGGAGCTGAGGAAATAAATTCTGAATTGAAAGTTGCTTCAAATAAATATATTTAGCACAGCTTCCTAAGTGTTTCCTACATTGAAATTCTTCATAGTAGTCAGTCTGATGCCATCTCCTTTCCACATTTGCCTAATATAGCACCTAATAATTAACTTACTGGTCTGGGAGTCATTTAGTCACTTGTGATGATTATTAGCGAATTCTTAACTTAACTTATATTCTGTTCAAAAATTTGAAACACTTTTAATACCAAGCCAAAACAAAAATTTAAGGAAGTACCTTGGACCATTGCAACAGCTTGTGATAGAAGTATATAGCACTGATTCCGATTCTTCCCAGCAAAGTTTTATCTACTTCACTATTTTGCGGATCTTTGCTAACTGAAACACAAAGTAGGCATATGGAAGAAAGTGAAATAGTCACTTAAAAAATGGAAAAGGCAAGTTAATATGAAATTAATGAAATGAACACAAACACCAGGTGTTGGCAAACTATAGCCACAGGCCAAATCTGGCCTGTGGCCTGTTTTCAGATATAGCCTGTGAACCAAGAATTCTTTAATTTTCAAAAGGTTTTTTGAAAAGAAAAAAAAGTGACATAGAGATCATATGTGATGTATGCAAAGCCTGAAATATTTACTATCTGGTTCTTTACAGAAAAAGTTTGCCGGCCCCTGATAAAGAATATAGCAGTGAAGAGTTCATGTAAAAATAAAATTTCAAAAATATATGAATTTTGGTGACTTGTAATAGTGAAGACTATTAACAATTTTATCATTCAAAAATTCAGGTGCTCCAATATAATTTGCAAACAACAGTTTTACCAATCTGAATAAAAAGAAAAATAAGAACATGAAACATCTAATATTAAGACACCAATTTTTAACCTTATATCATTAACCTAGCTTAACAATACATAGATGGATAAATTTATAAACAGGAAAAGTATCTGAAACCTGCAATATTAACTTATCCTCAACATGGAAAATATTAAGAGTTTTACATTCCTGTTAAGAATATTACATTACCCTAACACAAAAGACTCATACCAAAACAGTGACATTTTACCTGTTTGAGCAAATTCACAAAATGGAACATTTGGTCTCTCTTCTTTATAGCCTTTTGTTAGTGTTTCAGCAACACAAGTACAAAATCTCTGGAAATCTACAAATTTTTCACAGTCCATTTTTACTTTAAGGTATAAGTTTCCCAATTTGGTCCAGTCACCTTTTTCCTTACAATACTATTAGAATTATTAAAGACAAAACAGAAAAAGAAAGCTGTTATTTATGCAAACATAATACGCAGTAGGCATATACAGGCATTAAATGTACAGAAATTAGTAAGACTTAACCTCTGCAAATCTTAGAAACTTACTGATAAGGGTTACAACATCAATAACATGCTAGTGTATAGCTTTCCTGACTATTGCAGAGCCTTTATAAATTCTAGATGGAAATGTACATTTGTTTTAATTATCTAGTTCCTAATGTATTTAATGGTATCACCCTTAAAATTGAACTCGACAGTGGAGATAGATTTTATGGAATTTCTTCTACAAAAGCGGGCTCCAAAGTAAATTTTAGTAAACTTACTATCTTATTATTATTTTCTATTAAAAACTAAGAAATAGTTTTCCACACCAACAAAAAGTTATTTCAAGGATATAAATACTAATTAAGACTAGACCAACAAGTACTAGATGAGTACAAAAATTATCTTAAAAAGTAAAATCATCCTGAAAGCCCTCTATTTCTTATACTCTAAACTAGTGGCTCAGTGCAGGGAGTGGGCCTAAGCCGTCAGTCAGACATCCTTAACGCTGCTGTGGAGGCACGCTCGCCAGCCTTGGCTTCTGGCTGAGCTGCGCTCTCCCTGTGCGAGCGCACTGACCACCAGGGGGCAGCTCCTGCATTGATCATATGCCCTCTGGTGGTCAGTGCGCATCATAGGGGCCAGTCATTCCACTGTTCGGTCGATTTACATATTAGCCTTTTATGCTGAAACTGGCTCTTTGACATCCCCAGAGGGGTCCTGGATTGCGAGAAGGCGCAGGCTAGGCCGAGGGATCCCACCAGTGCACGATTGGGGCCAGGGAAGGACGTGGGAGGTTGGCCAGCCAGGGAGGGGTTGTGGGAGGGGAATAGGGCATGTCCGGCCCATCTTGCTCAGGCCTGATTGGCCAGACCCCAGCAGCAAGCTAACCTACTGGTTGGAGCATCTGCTCCCTGGTGGTCAGTGCATGTCATAGTGACTGGTCAACTGGTCGACTGTCTGCCCCCTGGTGGTCAGTGCACATCATAGCGAGTGGTTGAATGGTCTTTGCATATCATTAGCATATTATGCCTTGATTGGTTGAACGGATGACTGGACAACTGGACACTTATCATATTAGGCTTTTATTATATAGGATGCTAGGTGAGTGCATGCTGATCTGGGCTTTCCCATCATTTCACATACTGTAGCCATCCATGGATCATGACAAGTAAGTCAACTTGCTTGTGCATTGAATGAGTCTGCCAGTGATAAGAATTAAAGGCTAAACTTTAAGCCCTGGTCAGGTAGCTCAGTTGGTTAGAGAATCGTCCTGATAAATTGCGGCTCGCGAGCCACCGTTTGCCGACCACTGGGGTTAGAGCATTGTCCCATATATCAAAAGGTGGGGTTAGATTCCTGTCAGGGCACATACCTTGGTTGGGGGCTCAATCCCTGGTCGGAGTGTGTATGGGGGCAACCAAACAATATTTCTCCCTCACATCAATGTTCCTCTCTCTCCCCCCACCTCTCTCTCTCTCCCCATCCCCCTCTCTCTAAAAGTCAGTAAATCATATCTTTGAGTGAGGATTAAAAAAAAAAAAGAACCAATGAATGTATAAATAAGTGAAACAAATCAATGTTTCTTCTGTCCTCTTTCTCTATAAATAAAAAAATAAAAAATAAATAAAATAAAGGCTAAACTCTAGATTATTACACCTTAACATGAGTTCATTTTGAAACTAATTATTTCCAGAATTACTTTTTGGATAATCTACAATTCTAGAAATTATGTTTGCCTTTCAAAGTCTTAAAAAAAAATTAAACTTTCTTTCCCTTGATCATTTTTTCTCTGTATAACAGCCACATTTCTAAAACATTTCCTAAAATGGGTTTACTATTCAAAGTTTCTGAGCAATGATCCCAGCAATTTATTTAAAAAAATAAGTGTCATACCTTTATTTCATTCAAGGCTAAATCTAAATCACAGGTCCAGTTCTTTTTAAATTGCCTCATTTGTAACCTTGAACAATAGAGGAAAGTGTTAATTAACATGTCATTTGTCCCCCCAAAAGTCACTATTGCTCCTAGTTCATTTATTTTACAGTTTATACCTAAGAGATTGGAGGAAAAAGAATGCATTAATATACTATAAAAAATCTTTAGAGCTAAAAAATGTCTACTGTATAAATATCTAAATCACACTATTTCCTCCTCAAACCATGGGCAACAATAAGGACAAAGGAAATCCCACACAAAACCATACCTTAAGCCTAACTTGGAAGTCAGAATGCCAAAGCTTCAAAATAATTGTGAATAAAAAAAATTAAATCACAGCACTTGATGCCCTTGATCTCTACTGTTCCCACTCCACTTTCACTGCTCCACAAGCAAAGTCAGACCAAGACAAAAACAATGCAAAAAAAACAAAATCAAAACCAAAACCAAAACCAAAAAACAACAAACCTGTGGGGAGAATAAAAAATGGAAATACCAGAGGGATCTAACATTGATTAAAAAAAAAAAATACCACTACAGACCTGCTGGTGTGGCTCAGTGGTTGAGTATCCACCCCTGAGCCAAAAGGTCACTGGTTCGATTCCCAGTCAGGGCACTGCCCCAATTGTGGGCTCAGTCACCAGTGGGGTGCATGTGTGATGCAGACAATCAGTGTTTCTCTCTCACTGATGCTTCTATCTCTCTTCCCTTCCTATCTCTCTAAAAGTCAATAAAAAATATTAAAAAAATAAACCACTACAAAGACTAAATCCACACTAAGTTTAAAAACGCTGGAAAAAAAAAGTGTATGGGTAAGTAGAACACAGACTACACAGAAGGAACTTAAAAAGTTTATATGATTTAAAGAAGGCAATTTGAAATGCATAGCTTTTGGGAAAGGACAAAAAGACAAAAATGAAAAGGAGAAGCACCCTTTGGCAATTGCAAAGAGGAAAAGAAGAAAAAAGGGAAAGAAAAAGGTACCATTAAACTAAGTGTTGCAACAGACCTATAAAAAATGCTCAATGTCACTAAACATCAGAGAGAATGGCTACCATCAATAAATCAACAAGTGCTATTTTTATTGCAACAAACTGGAGAAAACTGAAATACCCATTACTTATCATACATCCACACAATGGAGTACTTTGTATTTATAAAAAGTGGTGAATTTCTCTATGAATTGATTTCCAAGATATACTGTTTGAGTGAAAAAAGCAAAGTTGTAAAGAATACTTTTTGTATGCTATACTTTATGTGAGAAAGAAGTGAATATAAAAAAATATATACATATTTACTCAGAATAAGAAGGATTAACCAGAAACAAAAAGACTGGTTACTTCCAATGTGTAGGTAAAAAAAGAAGTAGAAGGAAGGAGGGAATGGAAATGGGGAGTAGGGGTAAGGAGGAGCAACTCTTCTCGCTGAATACTTTTTAGCACAGCTTTGACTCTTACAAGAAACAGTAATGTTTTATATACCTTACTAAATAAAACCAACTAGGATGTAGAAGAACTCCAAAACATAGTACAAACAGTAACAAATAAACCTAAATATTCTAAAATAACCATACTGAATGAGAGTGGGGAAAAAAAGAACTACCTTAAGTTAAGAAATAGTATTTTGGCTGAATACTGTAAGGCAAAAGAAAAAAATAGCTTTTACTAATACTGAACTCCAGATAGTAATTCCCCTCCCCAGGGGTATAAGCTAGCAGTTCTGAGACTACTTTATGTGGATAGGTAGTAGGATTGAATAAATGAATAAACATATTGTAGATAATGAGAATCAGATTTCTCACTGCCAGAAAAAAAATCTATACTAATAAAAGGGTAATATGCAAATTGGTCAGGACACCCATACAGTAATGACCAAACAGCAGGCTGCGTGGGGCAACCAGGCCAGCAGGGGGGTGAGGGACGACCAAACAACTGAACAGCAGGCTGTGTGGGGTGACCAGGTTGGCAGGGGGGCAGTGAGGGGTGACCAGGCTGGCAATGGGGGCAGTTGGGGGCGACCAGGCTGGCGGGGGGGGGCTATTGGGGGTGACCAGGCTGGTGGGGGGGCAGTTAGGGGCAATCAGGTCAGCAGGCAGAGGCGGTTAGGGGTGGTCAGGCTGACAGGGGGGCATTTAGGGGCGAACAGGCAGGTAGGCAGGTGAACAGTTAGGAGCCAGTGGTCCCAGATTGTGAGAGGGATGTGTGACTACTCCCAAGGGGTCCTGGATTGGAGACGGTGCAGGCTGGGCTGAGGGGACCCTCCCAACCCCCGTGCACGAATTTTGTGCACTGGGTCTCTAGTTTACAAATAAGAAAAGTCAAGGCTAATAAACCCATGGTGTTGGATTAGAATCAAGCTATCAATATGAACCATTTTTTAATATGCATACAAATAGAGAAATATTATGTGTTTTATATACACATATTTCCTATACATATATTTACATATTTTCATATGCATATATAATACATATATTTCCTAGCCCTGTCCACTGACAAGACCTGGCTGCAATGACACTCCAGCAGCAATGAGCCTCTAGCTCATGGGCAGAATAACATAATTGGGAGGCTATTCTCTATGTATGTACAGTTTAATAATTAAAAAAAAAACTAATGGCCTTTCTTTTACTCAATACAGATATACTATGGTACTACTCTTATAATTATCATAGTTTTTTAAAAGGGCTTTGGAAGGCCATAAGTTGAACAGAAAAAGCAAGCAGTGAGAAAAAGAATGGAAGAGAGGTATTAAAATATTTTACTTAGCTTACATGACAAGAGTGAAAGAGAAAAAAGAATTAAGGTAATTTATATACATACTAGTGGCCCAGTGCATGAAATTCGTGCACATTAAAAGGGGATTAATTAGAAGAAATAATTTAATATTGCTATTTGCCCTTTCTCTATCATCGAAGTGTCAGAGATGAAAGAAAATTAGTAAAATGTATATGAAAACCTTCCTCCTGTCAGAGTCTGGGGCGCACCACATGACCCAGAGTCAAGTCCCCGCCTACCCACATGTGCCTCAAAATTGTGTGAGACCCAGACCCGGCTGCCCCCTCCCGCACTGGGCTAGAACCAGACCCGGCCAGTCCCACCCTTGTCAAGCCCCGCCAGGCAGGGGGCATAGCCTCAGGTCCCCTGGCTTGGTGCCAGGATGGGGGGTGTGGCCTGAGGTTCCTCATCAAGCCCTGCCAGGCGGGGGGGGGGCAGCCTCAGGTCCCCCATCAAGCCCTGCTGGGTGGGGGGTGTGGCCTGAGGTCCCCTGTCAAGTCCCACCTGGTGGGGGGCGCAGCCCGAGTTCCCCCGAACCAGCACTGGGAGTGCACCTTGAGGTCCCCTGTCAAGCCCCACTGTGTGGGAGGCACGGCCTGAGGTCCCCTGTCAAGCCCAGCCAGGCAGAGGGGCGCAGCCTCAGGTCCCCTGGCCCGGTGCTGGGGCAGGGTGGGTGGCCTGAGGTCCCCTGTCAAGCCCCGCTGGGCGGGGGTTACGGTCTGAGGTCCCCCAGCCTGGTGCCAGGGTGGGGGGCATGGCCTGAAGTCCCCTGTCAAGCCCCACCTGGTGGGAGGTGTGGCCTGAGGTCCCCCAGCCTGGCGCTGGGGCAGGGGGAGCAGCCTGAGGTCCCCTAGCCCAGCACTAAGACGGGAAGTGCATCTTGAAGTCCCCCATCAAGTCTTTCAAGGCAGGGGGCATGGCCTCAGGTCCCCTGGCCTGGTGCCAGGGCGGGGGGCGCAGCCTGAGGTCCCCCAGCCTGACACCAGGACAGGGGGTGCAGCCTGAGGTCCCCTGTCAAGCCCCAGGGGGTGCGGGAGGGTGTAGCCTCAGGTCCCTGCTGATTGCTTGTTAAGGCTCCTTATGGGAACTTGGCTTCAGCTGTGGGTGCAGCCATCTTTGTGATGGAGTGATGGTCAATTAGCATATTCCCTCTTTATTAGATAGGATATGAGAACACAATAAGTGGAATGAAGTTGTGAACCAGAGGATAAGAGAGATTCCTTTTACACTTAATGTAGCAGGCACTGAGATGAAATCAGGTACTGAGAACGAGCTGGTGAGGCTGGCCAGGAGAGTTGTATAGAGGCAGCTTGACTAATGACAATGTAACTAAGACATGAACAAGAGATGAGAGAAAGGCTTAAGGCATACACTGGACAACTAGATGTTTGCACATGTAAATAGTGATAAGTGCTTTGCCTTCATCCTTTACAAGTCCCCACCAACACACACACATACACACACACACACACACACACACGCCTTAATTATAATGATTTTTCTTACCTAGATTTCATTTCTAGAACTGCAGTTATTTCTTGTTTGGGAGCTTGTACTTGGTTTAAGAGTTTAACAATATAGCTAAAGTGTTCTGGGTCAAGCAACATCCCAGCTTCAACAAGCTGAAGAAGAGAGGAAAAAAATATATTTTTAGCTTTACCATAGTCATTCTTATAAAAATATGAAAGTGTTGAAAATCAAAGTGTGTGAAACAACTAAGAGAGTGATGGGAGAAAAGTGAAACACAGACAAGTAGGACGAACACTCCTTAAAAAATTTAAACCATACTTTCTTCAAATACTTGGGAACTATAATAAGACACCCGACTTCAAGAATTTAAAGCAAGCCCTAACCGGTTTGGCTCAGTGGATAGAGCGTCGGCTTGTGGAAAGGTCCCAGGTTCGATTCCGGTCAAGGGCATGTACCTGGGTTGCGGGCACATCCCCAGTAGGAGGTGTGCAGGAGGCAGCTGATCGATGTTTCTCTCTCATCGATGTTTCTAACTCTCTATCCCTCTCCCTTCCTCTCTGTAAAAAAGCAATAAAAAAAAAAAAAAATATATATATATATATATATAGAATTTAAAGCAAAAAGAAAACTGACTTGAACTTTAAACTTGAATATTCTCTTGTTCTCCAAGTTATCTCAACAATTTTGTCACTTTACCCCTTATTTGGTGCGCATTCCACCTGTAGTAAAGCACTGATGTACACCTTATCCCTGATTGTAAACTTCCTGAGAAGTATCATACTGAGGTTTTCTACAACTCCTAGAGGTGATTAGTAATTTCTGATTAAAACATTTTCCAGGCAAGTAATTCTGTCAAGTTTTGTAATGTGGAACTAGAGGTATTCATTGAAATATTTGTTCATCTGCTAGAGTAGTTTTAGTGCTTCCCAAAGAAAATGAGGGGTTTTCTGGCTATTAGGCCTATTCAGAAATGGATGGCAGGACAGTATCAAATACAAGGAAGTATTCAACAAAAGTAAAAATTTTAATATATTTTTAGAGAGCCATAAGTTTTTTGTTTATGCCAAATATAAAATTAATTCCTAGACACCATTTTCTATTTATTTTCTTTGTTTTGGTCATGATTTTCTATTTGTATATTTACTTATACATTTATTTTTATTAGAAATGACCTCAAAGTTTTTGTAAGAGGGAAATTTTTTTATAATCATCCTTAAGGTGTAGATATGAGGATAGTTTGAGTCAGAAAGAGGTCACCTGAAGTGCTGGGAACTATTTATTTAAAGGGAAGGCCTGTCAGTCACTGGAGTCTATTTATAAACCCTATTTTGGGAGAAAAGAAACATTTCTAAAAATAGAATTCTTTGGCATTAAAAATGTGAATAAAAGGCAGTTTAAGAGTGTAAGTAGAAATCATTTTTTTTTGAAAAATCATTTCTTTCTAAATCATTTTTTAATTGATTATTCACTACCAGACAATAAAAGAGACAAAATAAAATCATACCTTGCAAAAGATACCAATTAAAGCAGGTACAGCACTCCTTAATTTCATAGTTGCCACATACTCAAATATTTCTAATAATATTTTCAGAGCAGGCTGGGTAAAACAAAAAAAATTACATTCATGTTCATGTCTTCTTTCAGTATATTTAAAGTGTCTCAATTTATGCTGAGAAACACAAGTGTTTTCTAGGAAGCATTCAACAAACGTGGAAACTATAACTGTTAAATTATATAAACAAGAACTATAATAGAGGAATTAAACTATTAAAAATTATATCTTTTCAGGTTACTTACCAGCATGTTAACCATTATGCTGAGGTTCAATACCTGAAATACTTCTTTCAATAAGCAATGCTTGAGTAAAGAATTCAGGAGGTCATTTAGCACTTGTAAATCAAAGTGTATACCAGGAGGAAACTTTCTGTAGTACTCTGTAAAAATGTTCACTGAAAATGAAAAAATATTTTGAAGTCATTTGCTACTTTTAAGATATTCAGCTTTCCTAAATTGGACAATTTTTATATTTTTAAAGATTGAGTAGTAGAAATTCGTTTTCTTAAAAGGTACATTTCCAATATCAGAAATATTTGATGAAAATACAGTCAAACCTCGATTCTTGAATATCCCCCATCTCAAACAGTTCGCTTCTCAACCTGACAACCCTTTCATGCTGATGCCTGTATGATTAGTCATGCATCTCTCAGGGGACAAACAAAGGAGAGAATGGGTGAGTATGGGTCAGTTTACCACTATTAAAATCTCAGAATATTGTGCTGGAAAATATTTTCGTGTTTTTTTTTGGCTTTTGTTTGCTGTTTCATTTTTAACATTTCTTTTTGTTAAAATTTCATTTATATTTCATGTCCTTTTTGTTTTTGAAGTGTTTATTTATAGATTAAACAGTACACTACACATGTACTATATATATGAAAGGATAAAACAGGGAACTATTTGGGAGTTTGGAATGGATTAATTCAATTTACATTATTTCTAATGGGAAAAATAAGTCAGTTTTCCAATAGCTTTCCGGAATGAATTAAGTTAAAAAAATGAGGTTCCACTTCCACTGTAATTTAAAGCAAAGGTTAATGGCAATGACATTTGAAGTCAACCAGGCATGTTAGGAACTAGACTGAAAACTAACTCATGTGCTATCCACAAAAAATAGGTCCAAACTGTCTCATACATCATGGTTTCAATATGAACTCCCAGGGAGTCTTTAGGCAATGACCTGGTCATGTATGAGAAACTATGCCATTTGGGGATGGATGCAAACTATATTTTGACATATACCCCTTCTTGTTGTTTTAACCCCACCAAACATGTTGACCCTGAGGATATTTTTCATTCCAGCTTATGATTATGAACATTGTACTAAAATGTACTAATACATTGTACTAATACGTTATGATAATACTAGAGGCCCGTTGCACGAAGATTCGTGCAGTAGGCCTCCCTTCCCTGGCTGCCGGCACCAGTTTTTCTCCGGCACCCAGGACCCAGGCTTTTCCGCTCTGGCCACAGCGAGGCTTGGCTTCTTCGCTCTGGCCGCAGCGGAGAAGCCAAGTCTCTCAGTCTTCAGTTGTCTTCAGTCTTTTTCTTTTCTTTAATTGTAACCCTATGCTAACGCCCATAATTGAGGTAGAACATTTAATCCTCTGATCTTCGAGCTAGCAGGTCTAGCTTTGTTCTAAGTTCCATTTCGATTTCCAATAGATGACAAGGCTTTCTCCATTTTTGCAAGTAGGTGCCCAAACTGTTCAACAGGATTAATTGATACTTTGCGTCTATCATCAGTGGTTCTTTTCAAGTCATCCACTGGTACATCATATAATATTTGAAGATCAGTGTAATCACTCTCACGCAATGTGCTCCTCTTAACTGGTGGTTCAGCTACGGCATCTTCTGCCTCTTTATTGCTTAGAAGAGCCATAGAATCCTTAGTTGTTTGATAATCTTTGAACGTTCCATTCAGGCGTCTCTTTCTTAAGGTGGCTACTTTGAAAAGGTTTGGATAGTTGGCAGGAGATATTGTATCATGATCTTCTAACTTGAGTACTTTAGTATATGGAAATAGTGACTGAGAATGCTTTTCTTTGAGAGTTTTTCTGCTTCATCCAACAGCACAGCTTCATGTGCAACATATGGTAGTAACATCGCGTCTGATAATCCTTCATTAATAAGAGCTTTCATGGTCACACAGGGTGTCATCTCCGCATATGCTTCTGCTTGAACCCAGGGGGAGCCTGACTGGCCCCTGTGGTCCCGGTGGCTGCAGCCCGGCTCACCTGGAAGACACTGCATGGGTGCAGGTTGGGCTCCTCATAGGCGCCCAGCACCTGAACGCAGGGACTTCCCCAGCATGCGAGCCCTGGCATCCTGGTGGAGGGTAGCAGGGGGAAGTGAGAGTGAGCTCAGCGGATACCCCCTCCCCCATTCTCACTGCACCTCCATCCCTGTCACCCCTGCCCCCAGGTAGCTGGTGAGAGGTCATAGCGTGTTGCTGACACTTGCCATGTTCCACGCCACCCTCTGGTGGTCAGCGCACGTCACAGTGAGCGGTCAAACTCCCAGTCTCCTAGTCGAACTTCCGGTCTAACGACTGCCCGAGGGGGTAATTTGCATATTAGGCTTTTATTACTAGTATACAGGATATATAGGATTCTCACCCAAGGATATGTTTTTATTGATTTTTAGAGAAGAAGGGCGAGACAGAAACATCTATATGAGAGAGAAACGTCAATTGGTTGCTTCCCCTGTACATGCCCTGACTGGGGATCAAACCCACAACCTAGATATGTGCCCTGACTGGGAATCGAACCTGCAACCTTTTGGTGTACAGGATAATGCTCCAACAACTGAACCACCCAGCCAGGGCACTTATTTTTAATCCTTTTCTAAGACCAACAGAACTATTCTAAGGCATTTGGTTTTCATACTTAAAAGTACTAAACTACTTTCAAACTATACGATACAACAGCACATTGTTTGAAATACATTAATGCATTTATAGTAATCTTTCCATTGTCTCATACCTGCACGTTGTAGCAAACACAGCTCATTGACGTTTATGTATTTTTTAAACACATCCATGCAAACCTGTAAGTCATGAAAAATGTAAAATTACCTTTTGATCTTTCATAAAAACCAAACAAATTTCAATCCTATCTTTATGCTTATTCCATTTGTTTAAAGTGAATTTAAAGCAATGGAATAAAGAAGCTGATGTTAGGTTAATTCAGATCTGAAATACATGCTGAATTAATTACAAAAACAGTAATTAGAGAATCTCTGTCAAAGAAAGAGTCAAGGAAACAGAGTCAAAATTATAAGCAACTACAGAAGGGAGGAAAATCCTTGAACATTATAATAAACCTTATTTAGGTCATTTAAAAATTAACCATTTATTCACTCAAAGATAAAACATTGACCAGACTTTACCTTTTCATCCCCTTGCTCAGGCACGTGAACAAACTTGCACTGTGATCGCTCACAGCCACGTAACGTGTTAAAATGAAATTTGCAATATCTATTGGGTATCATCAATCCTAGGGACTTCTGAAACACCTAGAAAATAAAATTCCCTTTCTGTGTTAAACATAAAATACTATAGTCAAGTGAGAAAACATTTGAAGCAATCAGAAATATATACCCAAAACAGTATCAAGACAAACTGCTTGCTGACTTGATAAAAAATAGTTTCGGAGTTAGGATCCAAGATGGCGGCGTAGGTAAACACCTAAACTGCTGCCTCACACAACAATTTCAAAACTACAACTAAAAGACAAAACGTCTATCACCCAGAACCACAGGAAAGCTGGCTGAGTGGAAGTTCTACAATTAAAAGGAAAGAGAAAAGAGCATTGAGACGTGCACAAGCGCTGAAAAGCTGAGGTACGGAGGCGCGTGATCCAGGCTGGTGGCAGACATTGGTTTTTTCAACCCGAAGGGAGACAAGCCCCCAATCACTCTGAAATCCAGTTTCTGGGGATACACAGGGTCCCAAACTCCTACGGGGAGAAGCTGGACTGTCTGCCATCGGGTCAGAAAGTGAGGGTGGCTTGCTTGCAGACCTGCACGCAGGAATAATTGTTTACTGCGCTGAGGCACGGGACGTGGGGATGCAGTCAGAGACGCAGAGCCGGCTAACTGGCAGCCATCGCTGTTTGCCACACCCTAGCCTAGTGACACCCTGAGACCACGCCCCGCACAACCTACAAACCCACCCAAGCTCCAAGCAGCAGCTTTAGCATAAGAATGGCCTGCCCTGTAGCAGCTTAACCTAGCAAACTTGCAGCCCAGGTCAGACAGCTCCAAAACCTCCAAACCCCAAGCAAAGAGGAGAAAACTGTAGCTCTCGCTGTAGCTCCTGCTGGGTGGCCTCAGACAGTAGCTGACCTGCACCCCATTGGAGATCCAGAAGCCAGTTTACCTAGTGGTCAGTGTGAGACACCAGATTTCAACTCCTCACATCCATAAGTGACACATTCAAGAGGCAGACTCAGTGAGCACCAAAGCCCCACTGAAGCAAGTCCTGCACCATAAGCGTGTCTCCAGCGCAGCAGTTCTTCCATTATAGACACAGCGGGTCCTCACAGCCAATTGGCCTGGAGGTCTATTCCTCCCAGTGTATCAACAGCAATCAAGGCTTAACCACACCAAGACTTTGCACTCAGCCCACAAAGGGGTGTACCAAGAGCGTCCACCTCAGGTGATTGGGGAGGTTGAGCTACTGCCCCCTATAGGTCACCTACCACACAAAGCCACTCCATCAATACAGGGAAGCAGCCAAAATGTGGAGACAAAGATGTCACGAATGAAAGAAATGGAGGAAAGCAAACTACTGGACGACATTCAGAACCACATTTAAAAGGTTACTCAAGAATCTTCTAAAAACCGCCGAGAAACTTGATGACACTTCTGAGGAGCTTAGTGAGACCTTCAAGGACCTTAATGAGAATGCCAAAAAAATGGAAAAGGACCAGTCAGAAATTAAGCATACACTGTCTACAATAAAGAATATACAGAAACTCAACTGCAGATCAACGTACCCCAAGAATCAAACCAAAGATCTGAAATATGAGGAAACAAAAAGCACCCAACTAGAAAAAAAAATCCAAAAATATGAAGATAGTGTAAGGAGCCTCTGGGACAACTTTAAGTGTATCAATATCCAAATTTTCGGGGTGCCAGAAGAAGAGAGAGAGCAAAATATTGAAAACCTATTAGAAGAAATAATGACAGAAAACTTTCCCTACCTGGTGAAAGAAATAGACTTACAAGTTCAGGAAGTGCGGAGAACCCCATACAAGAGGAATCCAAAGAGGACCATACCAAGACACATCATAATCAGAATGCCAAGGGCAAAAGACAAAGAGAGAATCTTGAAAGCAGCAAGAGAAAAACGGTTAGTTACCTACAAGGGAGTACCCATACGACTGTCAGCTGATTTCTTGGCAGAAACTATGCAGGCAGAAGGGAGTGGCAAGAAATATTCAAAGTGATGAATAGCAAGAACCTACAACCAAGATTACTTTACCCAGCAAAGCTATCATTCAGAGTTGAAGGTCAGATAAAGAGCTTCACAGTCAAGAAAAAGCTAAAGGAGTTCATCACCACCAAACCAGGACTACATGAAACGCTGAAGGGGATTCTTTAAGAAGAGGAGGAAGAAGAAGAAGGTAAAGATAAAAATTATGAACAACAAAATGACATCAAATACATACCTACCAACAAGTGAATCTAAAAATCAAGTGAATAAAAAATCTGAAGAACAGAATGGACTGGTGAATATAATAGAATCAGGGACATAGAAAGGGCATGGGCTGACAATTCTCAGGGAGAAGAGAGTGTGAGGGGTGCAGGAAGAGATTGGACAAAAATCTTATACCTATGGATGAAGACAGTGGCAGGGGGTAAGGACATGGGGTGGGGTGGGGTGGGGAATCAGGTGGAGGGGAGCTATGGGAGGGAAAAAAGAGGAACACCTATAATCTGAACAATAAAGATTTATTAAAAAATTAAAAAAATAAAGTTTCAAATAATTTACATTTCAAAAATTATGAAAAATCAATTAGAGTGAGTTGTCTGAATTTTTGCAATTTCCTTTAGTGTAAAATATCAAAGTTAGTGCTTTACTTTGTATCTCTTAAAAAGCTTATATATTCCCTCTTCCTTCTTGTGTACCTTGCCCCTTTGGCTTTCAGAAAAAGTTAATTCTATTATAATATGCATCATATTTCAAATTTATTAGAACCAAAATTTCCCTTAGCTTTTCAGATGAACAGAAAGTCAAATGACAGTCAAATCTTTCTACAACAAACTTCTATAAATTGCTCTATATCACTATTCCCTTTCATCACAGGGAACATTTATCCTGTATTTTTTTGTTTTGGATATCCAACCCCTCTTCTGCTTTCAAACTCTTATGCTATTTGTGAATATCTTCTGAATCATGACAAATTTTCTTCCTCTTACCACCACCCCAATTCAAAATCCATACAATGTTCAGAACTGGCTAGAAAATGATAGGGATATACAACCAGAAAGGCCCAAAGTATGTGCTTTATAGAATTATTATTAATTATTTTTAACCTTCACTGAGGACATGTTTAGAGAGACGGGAGGGAGGGAGGGAGAGACACACATACACATCAATGTGAGAAACATTGATCAGTTGCCTCCGTACACTCCCCGACAGGATCAAACAGGAAACTCAGATATGTGCCCTGATCCGTAATGGAACCAGCAACCTTTAGGTGCACGGGTTGACACTTAAGCAACTGAACCATCCAGCTGGGAAGATTTTTTTAAAATGTGGGACTTACCCTTACAATCTTTTCCCTCTTAAATATTTCACAGGTTTCAGGATTCTGCAACTTTAGGACACAATGTTGTCCTGAAAATCTGAAATCTAAAAATGATTAAGAATGACATTATACACCAATAGGTTACAATTTCTTTTATACAATAAAACAGATGACCACTATTATCTGCTTTTAAAGTTTTACTTGGGACTATTCATGCTCAATTCACAGACTGTGCTGCCATGGGTGTTCTGTGAAATACAGAATGATTTACAGATTAGGTGCTCTTTAAATATTTTCAGACCTAAATTTAAAATTTATAAGTTAAAGCTAATTTTCTTTTTATTTTTGAAGATACTTAAAAGCCTTACACAGCATCATTGAGCACTGCATTCAAATGATCTCTAAATTAAACAGACAAGTATTATATACAATAAACTTTAAAAAAATAATTATTGTTGAAAGTATTACGTATGCCCCCTTTTTTCCTCCATTGACCCCCTCAGGCCTTCACCACCCTATTGTCTGTGCCCATGGGTTATGCATATATGCATGTAAGGTCTCTGGATGCACAATAAACTTTTTTAAGGAAAGAAAGCCACTGACACCCCAGGTGCTTCAGACTGAACTGTGACCCCCCTCAAATTCTTATGTTCAAGCCCTAACCTCCACTGTGACTTCATTTGGAGATATGGCTTTTTACAGAAATATTAAGGTTTAAATGGGGTCAAAGGGGTGAGGCCCTGGTCTGATAGAATTTAGTGTCTTTATAGGAAGAGACAACAGAGGGCTTACTCTCTCTTCGCACATGTACCAAAGGAAAGGACTTAGCAAGAAAGCAGTCATCAGTAAGCCAGGAAGAGAGCCAGGAACTAAACCCTGCTAGAACCTTGATCTTGGACTTCTAGCCTCCAGAACCATGCAAAATAAATTTCTGTTGTTTAAGCCACCTAGGCTGATGAATATACCGGGCATCATATTCCTTAATGTTGGTCTTTTTAAATAAGAGCATCTTAAAATTTTTTTTCTACAGATAAAAATTTTTAAAATTTTAAATAATTTCCTTGAACAACTTCCTCCTCCACCTTCTTCCTTTTTCTTTTCTTTTTTTTTTTTTTACTTTGGCAGCATCCAGATATAATTTGAAACAAGCTAAAACTTTTGCTGCATAGCTTTGCAGTAATTTTCATTATGAAATCTGTAGGCTTTTCAAGATAAAACACGTGACAATCATGGCCTTGTTGCTATAGTATGTAACAGGTTGCATGATGTCAGTAGTGTGAAGGTACAAAAGAGGTGTGAGCTGCACAAAAACATTTTATTGTTTCTAAATTCATTTCTCAATCTAGCTTATTTTTATCAAAGCATTAGAACTGACATACCTAAAATATATCCTAAATAATCAACTAAAGTATGACATTTTAGGTATAACCTATAATTTACTTGTATTACCAATATCACATAAATATACATATTCAGAAATTATTCCATCAAAAGTACTAAATGTACACATCCTTTAATTTTAATATATTCTATCTTGATTTTTTAATTTTTTTTAGTAGAAAATCTATATAGTTTCTATATTATCAAAAGCCAACGTAATTTTATTGAGAAAATAGTACCATTCATCCATGGCTTTAGTAGTGTGTCTTCTTGAAAAGCACTTAGATTCAAAGGTGGCAGCGATAAGCACAGAGGTTTTGGGCCCAGTGTTGCTAATTGACATTCACCAACCATAATCTCTGCATTTTGAGAATCTTTGCTGTGTGAGCAAAAAAACAAAATCACAATTTAAATTTATTCCAAAAACAAAGTAATGAGAATAAAATTAAGTAGGAACACAACCTAATGCTATATATTCCTATATACTATTATTATACTATGGTTATCGGGTATTTATTTATTTTTTAAAATATATTTTATTGACTTTTTACAGAGAGGAAGGAAGAGAGATAGTTAGAAACATCGATGAGAGAGAAACATCGATCAGCTGCCTCCTGCACACCTCCCACTGGGGATGTACCCGCAACCAAGGCACATGCCCTTAACTGGAATTGAACCTGGGATCTCTCAGTCCGCAGGCTGACGCTCTATCCACTGAGCCAAACCAGTTAGGGCTATCTGGTATTTATTTATAGATTATTAGCTCGAGAGAGGAAGGGGGGGAGATTGAGACATTTGTTGTTCCACTTTATGTATTCATTGATTATTTTAAAAAACACGTTTTTATTGATTTCAGAGAAAGGAAGGTAGAAGAAGAGAGAGAAACATCAATGATGAGAATCATTGATCAGCTGCCTCCTAAACACCCCCTACTAGGGATTAAGCCTGAAACCCAGCATGTGCCCTGACCAGGAATCCATCCGATACTTTCTGGTTCATGGGTCGACACTCAACCACTGAGCCACACTGGCCATGCCACTGGTTGATTCTTGTATATGCCTTGACCAGGGATCAAACCCACAACCTTGGCATATTCCGCCCTAACCAAGATACCTGGCCAGGGCCAATTATTCAGTATTTTTAACAGGTTGTTTCTACCTTCTTTTTTTGTTTTGTTTCTACCTTCTTAGCTAGAAAACCAAAGCTTGTTAAATGACTGGGTAGGGGTAGGAATTAGGTGGTGGAATTAAAACTAAAGCAAAATATTTTTGATCATGCCAAAGTTTGAGGAAGGACTGGCCTAGTGTTCCAATCCAGAAAAGATAATTCTATCACTCTATTGAGAGTGCAATAAAATAAATTATAACTTATTCTTAAGGACAAGTACATATAATAAATTTATACATGTATTAGTATTTGAGAGCTTCCTTTGGGAAGAAGTTTAAAAAATGTGTTTTTCTTGGTTGCTCATTTAAACAGCTTTGACTATACTCTAATATGTGAGATTCTATATAATCAATTTTAGAAAAACTTAACCTGGAAGTCACTTATCTAGAAAAATAACATAAAACAAAGAAGTAGGAATTATGGGAATTTTATAGATGGAAAAGGTTCTCTAGTAAAATTCTTTTATTTTTGATTGGATGGCTGAAGCACGGGTTAATGACTTGTTCAGTGTCACACTCCTGGTCATTATGGCAGAGCCAAAGTGATGATACGACTCTGCAGGTTGCAATGACACTTTTTAGTTTGCAAGCAGAATGCTTTCAATAGAAAAGTTAACTCTGTTATTTTTTTTTTAAAGATCTCCAAATAGTCATGAATCAAAAGGGCTTCTGTGCCAATCTAATTTTTACCCAGGCTTTTCCTTAATACAATGGTTTCCAAACTTCAGCATGCATCTGGATCAGCTGATGGCCTTACTGAAACAGATTCATGGACCCCATCTCCAGAGTTTGGGAGGTCAGGAATGGGACCCAATAATTTGCATTTCTGACAAGTTCCCACATGATGCTGCTCCAAGAATCACACTTTGAAAACCACTAGCTGCCCTAGCTGGTTTGCCCAGTGGATAGAGCATGGGCCTGTGGACTGAAGAGTCCCAGGTTCGATTCCAGGCAACGGCACATGCCTGGGTTGCAGGCTCGATCCCCAGTTGTGGGCATGTAGGAGGCAGCCAATCACTGATTTTCTCTCATCATTGATGTTTCTATCTCTCTCTCTCTCCCTCTCCTTTCCTCTCTGAAATCAATAAAAATATATTTAAAAAAAAGAAAACCACTAGCTTAACATAAAAGACTTGAACATATTCATCACCTGATCTGAGTGTGCTCTGGCCACAACAGTGAAATGGGTGTGGAGGATGGGACCAGAGGGTCTCAAGATATCCTCCAACTCTAAACTTGGTACCTATATGTGTTCTAGTAAGTGTACTATAACTCTCAGTACAAATCACTGCAGTCATGTAAATACCTGCAAACCGCAATGTTCATCTGATTTCCGTCACTCTTACCATCATAAAGGTCTCATACATATTCTTTATTCTTTTATCATTATTCCTTATGCCTTTCTCAAAAAATATTTTAAGGGCTCAAAAACCTTAGTGACAGTTTTAAGGTAACTTACAATATCCCTGACATCTAGGTATAACTGACATATTAATTAAATAATGCCCATGTATGGCTTATGGCATACTAGTCCAAGCACATACAGCAGAGAATGAAAAACATATTCAAGATGCAAATCATATGAATGTTTTAAAGTTACAGATTTAAAAATTGTTACAGACCTTTTGCAAACGTCATGCATATTTTCTTTTTCTTCAACAGTCACTTTGTCTGAAAATTTACACTGTGAAGATATGGTGAAAAAGTTCAAGTTTAAATATCTGTATTCTATATTAAGCTATGAGGCTTACCAGATTTATTAGAAAGTATTAGATGTTAATTCAACAACTGGTTTATCGCCAACCTAGAAAACAATTCTACTCTACATTATTTAAAATACTGAAAATTGACTTCAGAATTTCCACTGCTGCTTAAGAGAAAAACATAAATCAATTTATTTTCTCAGCTTTTGCTATCACCTTTTACAAGCCAACATTTCAATATGAACAATTAAAATCATGCCAAAAAAAAGTCATGCTTCTTTTCAATATATTGATTTTAGAGGGAGGGAGGGGAAAAAGGGAAGGAGAGAACGATATTTTTGTTGTTCCACTTATTTTTGCATTCATTGGTTTATTCTTTGATGTTCCTGTATGTGCCCCGACCGGGGATCAAACCCGAACCTTGGCTTATTGGGATGATGCTCTAACCAACTGAGCTACCTGGCCAGCGTTATGTTTCATTAAGAAAAATGGCTTTGAGTAATTTTTATTTTTAGGTGGTATTTATTTTTCATTAGAAATATTTATATGCCCGGCCGGTGTGGCCCAGTGGTTGAGCATCAACCTATGAACCAGGAGGTCACCGTTTGATTCCCGGTCAGGGCATATGTCCAGGTTGTGGGCTCAATCCACAGAGTGGGGTATGCAGGAGGCAGCCGATCAATGATTCTCTTTCATCATTGATGTTTCTATTTCTCTCTCTCCCTCCCTCTCTCAAGTCAATAAAAATATATTAAAAAAAGAGAAATATATATATTTAGGTCTCAATTCTATTTGGTATATAGATACCAAATTTAGAGTTGGAGGATACCTTGGGGACCATCTGATCCCATCCTCCACTCCCATTTTGCTGTTGTGGTCAGACTGAGGCATCTTTGCTGAGGGTCACACTGAACTGCGAGTGGCTTCAGGGGCATCTTTAGGGGTCAGCAACATGGCAGACGACATCAAGATCAAAATCAAGAACTACCACACTACCCCTTTTGACAGCTGCTTCCCCAACCAGAACCAGACCAGAAACTGTGGGCAGAAATAACTGGACTTCCACCCCATGAGAAGGCAATGACTGCTAAAGGGGTTGATGTCTCCATGTGCGAATGGTACTGGTGTGTGTGTAAGTCCCTTTGCCCCACATCCTGGGTGTTGACCTGGGATGAGCGCCAGGCAAAAGGCATATTTCTTGGGAAGATCTGAACTGACTGTACCCCACCTGTCTCTGTCCTCCACCCTTCTCCCAGGGAGGTGAAGAGAGACCTAGGTACATCCCACTCTAGGATCCTGAATCATGGCTTAAGTAATAATACTTGTTGGAAAAGTATAAAATTGTATATGTGTAAAATATCTGGATGACTGGGCAAGACGCTGGACCAGTAAGAGGGGCTTCAGAGCGAGTATTTTTTATTTATTTTTAAAAAATATTTTTATTGATTTCAGAGAGGAAGAGAGAGGGAGAGAGAGAAACATCAATGATGAGAGAGAATCATTGATCGGCTGCCTCCTGCACACCCCCTACTAGGGATCGAGCCTGCAACCCGGGCATGTGCCCTTGACCAGAATAGAATCTGCGACCCTTCAAGTCCACAGGCAGACACTCTATTCATTGAGCCAAACTGGCTAGGGCCAGAGTGAGTATTTTTAAATTCTGTTTTGAATTTTTATTTTATCAAAATTTGACCACTTTCTCTATGCCAGACAATAGAGTGAATGATAATATGAAATAACCGCAAGTCCCTGTATGTGCTAAAATTTATCTGTATTTTCCCTTAGTTACTGTACAATTTAAAAAACTTTCCTTAATTTTCAAGCCAAATGAAAATAATATACTAATAACATGTAAAAAAGGAAAAAAGAAATATTTAGGTGTATTTAAAACATTGTTGTACTTAAAACATTCCACAATTAGTGTTTTTGGAATTGTGATTTTCTAATTACTATAAGAAAGTTATACATGCTCAAATATTAAACTTTTGAAAAAACAGTCACCAAGAAAGTAATCCCTCAAATCACCCATTATTTGAGTAGTCAGAGATAATACCTTATATCTTTTAAAAATCTTTTAAATTTTATTATGTTTTTTCCTAAAATTTTCCAGTTTTATTGAGAAATAATTGACATAGTCACTCTAGAAATTTAAGCCATATAGCATCATGGTTTGATTTATATACTGGGGTTGGCAAAAGCATGTTTTGAGAAATTAGAAATTAGAGTAATGCAAAAACCCGAACACAAATGTTTATAGCAGTTTTCTTTGTAATAGCCCAAAATTAGAAACAACCCCAGTTTTTCTAATATCTTTGAAGATATCCTTCAAAGAATGTATAGCTAAATAAACTGTGGTAAGTCATACCATGGAGTGTTATTAAGCAATAAAAGTAAATGAACTATTGATACATGCAACAAACTTGATGAATACCTACAGCATTATACTGGCTGAAAAAACCCATCTGAAGAGGTTCCAAACTGTATGATTCCATTTATATAACATTCTTGAAATGACAAAACTATAGAAATGGAGAACAGATTAGTGGCTGTCAAAGGTTAAGGAGGAATTAGGGGTAGGTGGGAAGAAAGTAGGAATGGCAATAAAAGGGCAACATGAGGGATCCTTGTGAAGACGGAAATGTTTTGTATCATCATAGCTATAATAATGCCAATATTCTGATTGTACTCTAGTTTTGCAATGTCATTGGGGGAAATTGGGAAATTGGGTAAAGGGTACATGAGATCACTATGTTATTTTTTTTACAACTGCATGTGAATCTGAAATTATCTCAAAATTTAAAAAAAATGTGAGATGCTGCTAAACCACAATTTATGGATAAAAATCATAGCACTAGATGCCTCTTTTAGAAAATAAGAGGTTTCAAACCAATGATTCAGTTGCAACCTTAAGAAACTGCAAAAGGAAGAGCAAATTAAACACAAAGTAAGCAGAAGGAGAAAAGGATCAGAGCAGTGAAATAGGAAACAACAAACCAATAGAAAAAAAAATCAAAACCCAAAGTGAGTTCTTTTGGTATAGTAATAAAATTAATAACCTTCTAGCCAACCTCCAATGAATCTACCTTTATTGCAAAATACCAAAATTACAGAGATGGAAAACATTAATGGTTGCTAAGGTTAGGGATGTTAGAGGTAGTGAGGAAGGTCTGACTAAACATAGGGAAATCTTTGTAGTGACGGAATAATGATCTTGATTGCAGTGGTGGCTACAAAAAATTTGCACACTTGATAAAATACACAGAACTATATACACTCATTGTACTAGCAAATTCTTGTTTCTGGTATTGTACCTTAAGATGTAATCATGGGGAAACTACGTGAAGGGTACACAGATCCTCTTTACTACTTTTGCAACTTCCTGTGAATCTATAATTATTTAAAAATGAAAAGTTAAAAACATAAAGTACACTAGTATTTTAATTATATGGGGCTCAAAATTAGAATCATTAAGCAATTACTACCATGGTAAACCTAAAAATTGTTACATACAAATTCAGACTATAACTGATACATAGAAGAAAGAAAAAACAAGGTCTCTGGAAAAAACAGCATGTGTGTATAATGTTTGTATATATGATATATAAACACAACATATACACACATATAGATATATAAATGCAACATACTAGAGGCCTGGTGCATGAGATTTGTGCACTCCGGAAGGTGGCGTCCCTCAGCCCGGCCTGCACCCTCTTGCAGTCTGGAAGCCCTTAGGGGATGTCCAACTGCCTGCTTAGGCCTGCTCCCAGCCCTAAGCAGGGAGTCAGACATCCTTAGCATTGCTGTGGAGGCGGGAGAGGCTCCCGCCACTGCTGCTGCACTCGCCAGCCATGAGCCAGGCATCTGGGCTTCTGGCTGAGTGGCGCTCCCCCTGTGGGAGTGCACTGACCACCAGGGGGCAGCTCCTGCATTGAGCGTCTGCCCCCTGGTGGTCAGTGCACATCATAGTGACCGGTGGTTCTGATGTTTGGTCTATTTGCATATTAGCCTTTTATTATATAGGATATACATACCTAAGTATAAAATTGATAATAAAACATTTCTAAAAATTCACACATAAAAAAATGTATAAAAGCAGAAAGGTAGTAGGTTAGGCATGTCCTATAAATCAACTTATTTACCCTTTAAAGTTCCTAAAATTGTTATTGTGCTTATGCAAAACATTAAGCAATATATCCAATGGCCAGAAGAGTATTATTCTTTTAGTCAATAAAAAGGAGTTACACTTGTTCATCTGATGACACTGTTCAGAAGAATTTTTGTATTACCCCTATTCACACCAAAAAATAAGAAAATGCAAAAGATTCCCTAGTACCTTTTCATCCAAGTCTGAACTTTTTATGTGTTCATTGAAGTCTCCCAGGTTTTCATTTTGAGAGGTCCTATTAGTAACTTCTCCTAAGGAAATGTTTGCATCTTTAAAATCATATTTTATCTCACTTGCTGAAAAGAAATAATATTTAACTGTAGAAACTACAAATGACAAAATAAACAAGATTATCCTAAAAATAAGTTAGAATTCAGAGAGTTTTTTAAAGTCCAATATAACAAATTTAAAGTTTTCAGCAAATTATACAATTATTCCTCTTTATCAAATAACTCCATTACATGGTATAAAAAGAAATGGCAGTAAGATAAAATTGAAACAAATCAAGACACTTTTAAGAATCTTTCTTGATCTAGCTATTTTCAACATATTTTGAAACTTGAAAGTCAAAGTAAAATTAAACTTTCAAATTAAGTTATTTCCTGTAAAGATCTAGGTATTTAAACCTATAACTAGATATTATAAAAATTTTTTAAAAGAACTCATATAAAATGTGATAAAGCTTAAATATATATTTCAATTTCAAAATAAGACTACAAGAATTACTACGGCCAATCATCTATCCTTTGTAGATAAAGCCTAACAAAGTTATTTATGAAATAATAGAATAAAAAAAAATTTCAAAATCTGATCTACCAACCAGGCCATTGCAACTTGAGAAAACTAACAAATGAAAGAAAAGCTTTCTATTTTAATGAACTTATTTAGACTCTGCTTGGAGATACGAAAAGATACCTCAATATTGCATATTCTGAAAATGTCAAATTTTACCTGCTGGCAAGGAAGTACAGATCTCTGATGGCAAGGAAGTACAGATCTCTGCCTTCAATCCAGGATCCGGTACAGGAAATTCTCTATTATAAAACAAACAGAGCTTAAACATTCTAACATATTCTATGCAGAACTATCTACTTCTCTAAACATTATACAATACTAGCTTTAGCAGCTGGTGAACATCGGCTTAGGTCCTCCAAGGACAGAGAATTTTACTGGGACTCAGAACCTAGCACACCCAAGCAGATTCCTCATTTGGTTCTTCAATTCCATGTACTTCAATTGTTAAGGATGCTGCCATTCAAACTTTGTTACTCAAAGAGAACCCAGTGGCATGTACCCAGCATTTTAAAAAGTTTTCAAGTATTACACCAATACAAGATAATATTTAACTTCGACTCTCAAAGTATGTGTACGTATGTCTTATTGCTAATATAAAAGGAAGATGGTTTGAGAGCAGCTTGAGGTGGTTTTTTTTTTTTTTTGGTGGTCTCTGAAAATAACAGAGTTCAAAGGTTAAAGCTATGAAGATCATAGTTAGTCCAACTTGGGTTTAAATATTGTTTTGCCACTTTGTGTTAACTGTGGCAAAAATATTTAACTTTTTTGAGTTTAATCTTATCTGTAAAATGAGAATATCACCTACCCATGAGGTTATGTAAAAATTTAGTGAGATTAAATTTTCTTAAAGCCAATAGCATAGGCTCCAACAAATGAAAATTACATCTATAAGTTAAAAACAAAAGGCTAAACACTATTCCATTTTTTAAAAATTTAGATAAAAATATACAAAAGTACATAGAATAAAAACCCATAATCCCACCATTTATTAATTTGTTAAACTTATCCTAAATAGCCAAGAAAAAGGGAAACTGAACAAAATATTTTATATACTCCATTCTTTTTGTTTTGTTAATCTTCACAAGAGGATATATTTTCATTGATTTTTAGAGTGGAAGGGTTGGGGGGAGAGAGAGAGAGAGAAAGAGATACACTGATGTGAGAGGGATGTAATTTCTGTTATTCAGTTGTGACATGCTCTTCCCTGTGGCCTTTCATATAGGCTATTCTTTCTATGACAAAATTCTACTCACTTTTCTTCACCTCTTGGTGAATTCCTAATCATCCTTTAGTGTTCATCTTAACTGTCACTTTGATTAGGACACCTTTAGTATCTTGCACTGTATCATATTTTATTGTACTTGCTTAATATTTGCCTCCCTTGATAGATTAAAAGTGCTGTGAAAACAAGGCCCACGTGTGTACAGTTACTCTCATATACTCAGCACTTAACATCCTCCTGGCCAGACATGAAGGAGACCCAAATGAAGATGCCTCTCTCCTGTCTAGAAACTCCCAGTATAGGAGGAGACTTACATACAAGCAGACATAATATATTGACATATATGCCAAGAGAACTATTGGAACAAATCCCTAGAAAAATATCTCAGATGTGATTTGAAGGATAACTGAATGAAAATAAAGGGAATTTCAGATAAACATATGCGAAAGGATTCAAGTACATGACAGATTATGGAAACAGTGAGCTTCTTGCTTTGCTTATCTTTTATTAGCCTTTCACCCCCCTTTCCTATCCCCTACCCCACAGTTGTCAAAGAGAAAATGGATGCAGATCTACTAAAGAACCTTAAAGAGTCATGCCAAGCAATTTAGCCTCTATCCTCAAGAGGCTGAAAGCTAGTGAAGCACTGTAAGCAGTCACTGACAGTTCAACTTCTATTTCATAGTAACACTATGGAGAGGATATACTAAGAGAGTTCAGGAAGATTAACCAGGAGCTCATTACAATAATCTAAGGGAAGATGAATAAGATACCAGCAGTGTAAATTGAGAGGAAGAAAAATTGTGAGATAATAGCATGAATAGTATTAAGTGACTCAATAGAGAAGTGAGGGATGTTTCTGTGGTTTCTAATTATCCTGAAAGTTACATTCATAATAGGTTATTAGCTTAAGACATACAGGAAGTTATTCCTGACAAAAGAAAATAAATAGTATAGCAAATATACTGCTTAATTTCAAAGTAGTGAGATCGTATTTTAATATTGCTGATATAGTTCATAAGTGTGAGACACTTTTTACTATAGTTTACAAGGAAAGTAAAACTGTACATGCCACTTTCGTTACAAGTAATTTAGTTTTGTTTCAAATTTGAGAGACACAGAGATTAAATTCACCCAAGTTAAAAAAAAATAAAGTAAGCAAAATTGCAATCCACATAAACATTTTACAGTTTTGCATTTGTGGAGTGGAAAGTTACACTTCTGCCTTGATAGAGCAAGAAGGGAAACAAATGAAGGGTAGAAGGAGCAAAAGAGAAATAAAGAGAGATGGTTGAGGCTACAGAAGTATAGAAAAGCAAAAGAGATGATTTGAGCAAAAAGGAGAGAACAAGAGAAACTTCTGAAAAACTACACAGAGTACATCAAGTTTATCCTCCAAAGAATTTTTCAAGGGGGTGATAAAATTTAAGGAGTTCCAACCAACATTTAAAAAAATAAAACAGACTAAAGTACAAAATATGTTATACCACTTATAGTAAGGAAAATTCCGTTTTTGTAAATCTATTATTTCACATATTCATAAGTATACACTGACTGGATTGTAATGTAAAATATGTCTTGACTATGGGTAATTGACAAAAAGTTTTGAAGATTACTGCTTGAGAATAATTACTAGCAGGACAAGTTCGAAAAAAAAAAAAATATTTTATATAAAGCTCTTAGTCCTTCATTTGACACAGAGAAAGTACTTTGTGATTATAGATTAGAAATTCTTGTAACACTAAGAACATCAAGAAGAATATGGCATTACAAAAGTAACTAAAATCCTATCTAATAAAGAGGGAATATGCTAATTGACCATCACTCCACCACAAAGATGGCTGCACCTACAGCTGAAGCCAAGTTCCCATAAGGAGCCTTAACAAGCAATCAGCAGGGACCTGAGGCTACACCCTCTCCCAACTCCGTAGGGCTTGACAGGGGACCTCAGGCCGCACCCCCAACCTGGCAGGGCTTGAAGGGACCTCAGGCCACACCCCCTGCCCCAGCATTGGGCCAGGGGACCTGATGCTGTGCCCCCACGCCTGGCTTGACAGGGAACCTCAGGCTGTGCCCCCCACCCAGCGGGGCTTGACAGAGGACCTCAAGGTGCACCCCCAGTGCTGGGTTGGGGGACCTCAGGCTGCGCCCCCCGCACCGGCACCAGGCCAGGGAACCTGAGGCTGTGCCCCCCTTCCTGGTTGGGCTTGACAGGGGACCTCAGACCGCACCCCCCACCCGGTGAGGCTTGACAGGGGGCCTTAGACCATGCCTCCTGCCTTGACACCAGGCTGGGGGACCTGAGGCCACAACCCCCGCCCTGGCACCAGGCCAGGGGACCTGAGGCCACGCCCCCCGCCTGGCGGGGCTTGATGGGGGACCTCAAGGTGCACTTCCCGTCCTGGTGCTGGGATAGGGGACCTCAGGCTGCTCCCCCCACCCCAGCACCAGGCTGGGGGACCTCAGGCCATGCCCCCCACCAGGTGGGGCTTGATAGGGGACTTCAGGCTGTGCCCCCTACCCTGGCACCAGGCAGGGGGACCTCAGGCTGCAACCCCCGCCCCAGCACCGGGCCAGGGGACCTGAGGCTGTGCCCCCTTGCCTGGTGGGGCTTGACAGGGGACCTAAAGGTGCACCCCGAGTGCTGGGTTGGGGGAACTCAGGCTGCACCCCCTGCCTAGCAGGGCTTGATGGGGGACCTGAGGCTGCACCCCCACCCCCACCCCGCCTGGCAGGGCTTGACGGGGGACCGCAGGCCATGCCCCCCACCTGGCGGGGCTTGACAGGGGATCTCAGGCCATGTCCCCCACCTGGCAGGGCTTGACGGGGGACCTGAGGCTGCAGCCCCCTGCTGGTGGGGCTTGATGGGGGACCTGAGGCTGTGCCCCCCTCCCAGTACCAGGCTGGGGGATCTGAGGCTGCACCCCCCTGCTGGTGGGGCTTGATGGGGGACCTGAGGCTGTGCCCCCCTCCCAGTACCAGGCTGGGGGATCTGAGGCTGCGCCCCCCACCCCGCCTGGCAGGGCTTGATGGGGGGTCCACAGGCCATGCCCCCCACCCGGTGGGGCTTGACGGGGGACCTCAAGGCACGTCCCCTGCCCTGGTCTGGGCTGGGGGACCTCAGGCCACACCCCATCCTGGTGCCGGGCCAGGGGACCTGAGGCTATGTCCCCTGCCCGGTGAGGCTTGACAAGGGTGGGGCTGGCCAGGTCTGGATCTAGCCCAATGGGGGCAGTGGCCGGCTGGGTCTGGGTCTCACGCAATTTTTAGGTGCATGTGAGTGGGCGGGGACTTGACTCTGGGTCCCGTGGTGCGCCCCAAACTCTGACAGGAGGAAGGTTTACATATACATTTTACTAATTTTCTTTCATCTCTGACACTTCTATAATAGAGAAAGGGCAAATAGCAATATTAAATTATTTCCTCTAATTAATCCCCTTTTAATGTGCACGAATTTCGTGCACCGGGCCACTAGTGTATAAATACCAGATAAATTTAAGTCATGTACCACTTTCTTAGTGGAAATTATTTTCATGTTTCCTTTTGAGTTTGTTCACAGACCATTACAATATTCAAATATTGTAACATACAAATATAAATCAGAGCTTGAAGAATTATAAAAGTTTAGTAAAATATGACATACTATTAAAGAGTATTTGAGCCAACCCAGAATAGCTCAAGTTCTAAAGCATGAAGGTTACTACTTGGTTCTATTTAAAGTTGCAACAGGCAAACTTGTCCTCATTGGGGGCTAAATCATCATTTAAAACCATGACCTTAAAAGCACAACAAATTTCTTTTCTTCTGAAAATTAGTTTAACTTCTGATTCTACTTTCAAGTCCTCATTACGTCAAATAAACTTTTCCAAGACTTCTCTGTTCCTCAAAAATGATTATTTTATTTAATAAAAAGTCACAGCCCAGCTGGCATGGCTTGGTGGTTGAGCGTCAACCTATAAACCAGGAGATTATTGTTTGATTCCCAGTCAGGGCACATGCCTGGGTTGCGGACCTGATCCCCAGTGGGTGTATAGGAGGCAGCGGGTCAATTATTCTCATCATTGATGTTTCTATCTCTCTCTCCTTCTCCCTTCCTCTCTGAAATCAATAAAACTATTTAAAAAAATTTACAGAAAGTGGGTTAAAACGTAAGTAACTTGGCTGAAATAAAAGCATATCTGTATATTGATAATAATTAAAGAACATATGAAAATAAATTTAATTGACTTTGAAAGAAGCAATCTCAATAATTTAAAAAGCCATTTACTAAATCATCATTTTATTTTGGACAATCTGCTCCATTATAATTTCCAACATATATACGTATATACATATGTGTATATACATATTGTTTTATTTCAATTATAAGTTTTAGCATAATGACATTTCCATGTCTCAGCAATAATATGCTATCTTATATTTAATAACAGGGTTAAAAAATGGAGCTTCAATGATCAATGAATAAATTAGTGACACCTAAGAGTAGAAAGTGCTTTTGAAACCCCCAATAATGTGTACCAAAAGGCATACTTGAACATGCATACCTCATTTTATCACTTGGTTCTTTTTTTTCAGGAAGTTCCATGTGCTTGGAGTCTGTTGATTGCTGCTCTTCAGCAACATTGGGCTCCTGGTTTACCATGGGGACCTCTGAAGTAAATGAGAGCTCGCCTTCATTGGAGACTCCAAAGAGTTCTGGGTCATCTTGAATTACATCAATTAAGAGGACATCATCTTCATATGCTTTAAGAATATCTGGGATAATTTTAATGTCTGAAAAGTTCTTCGTCGTTTTTCTACCACTAACTTCAGAGGAAACTTGTTTGAATGTTTCTTGTTCATCAGAGCAGAAGGCAGGACTTTTCTCTATACACTCAGGATCACAAAAAAAGGTATTCTTTTCAACTGTGAGAGAAACAGCTTTCTTATTAGAAACAATATTGCCTGGTTCAGAGATATAGTTAGATGGTTTATTATTACCTTGCTTTAAAAAACTTGAAGAAATACTATAGAAATTCTTATTGCAGTATAAGTCAGAACTAGATTGCACTGGAGCGACACTATTTTGTATGTTCAAAGATTGAAGTCCTGAAATTACTGTGGAGATGTTTTCTTTATTCCTATTCTGTCTTATCTCTGTTCCAGATATATTGTCAAGAAGCTCTAGGGGACTATATGCTTCTCTCTCTGATGACTTGGCATTTATTTCTTTTCTTTTTTCTGTTTTATTCTTAAGTAAAGGAATTTTAAAATTAGTCAGCCGTCCTGTGTTCAATATTTTAACCAAGTCTGGAACCACAACTGTTGGCTTAGCAACACATGTTTTTCGGTGAATAGTTTTGCCTGTAGAGTTGTTAGCTTCCTGGCCATGCTGGGAAGCCAGTGTCAAATTAAGTTTTGTTAAAGTCCCTCTATCTTTTCTTTTATTTCCTGTTAAGTTTTGAGTCACATTAGTTAACCGAGTATCTTCAGTTGCATCAGAAACTACCTCTGACCCACTTCTGCTCGGTTCCTCGTACTTCATCTTTTCATCACCATCGATTACAGGTTCCTTTATGACCATTAAAGTGGGTTCTATAGCAGAGACTACGTCAGAGACTGCAGACAGACAATTTATATTGGAATCCAATTTTTCTTTACTTGAAGATTCACTGTTTGTTTCTTTTATGGAACTTTGTAATGGTAATTTGGAGTCAGTTAAGTGTGTCTGATTTGCTTGGTGTTTAAGAAAATCATCTTGACTAACACTTTCCCCAGACCCAGGAAGAGAGTAATTTGATTTTGGCAAGGAAGACCTTTTCCAACAATAGGCAGTTACTCTAGCACATGAATAAGATGGCCAAGTTCTTTTACCCGTCATTGGTATTGTTCTGTGACAGCTGAACTTGGATTCTTCTGCTTCATTTCTTAAATCTTCCTGTGATCTCTTTTCAATAGGATGGCAATCACTAGGTGATTTCACTGTTGAGCTTTTCTCTGCCTTAAAATATTTTTCTGGCTCCGTGCTTTTACATCTTAAGGGCTCTGAAGCATTCTTGGGTTCTTCTTTCAAAAGTGGCGCTAGGGTTTTCTGGAACATAGTATTTACCAGATGCTCAGGATTTGTCTTTTTTTCTACTGTTTCTGGAAGACTTGATAAGTGATCTATCGGAGAAAGTGTATTATGGTTTGCTTTTCTCAAAATTTTTAAAGTTTTTGCTTCTTTACTTTCAGCACCCATATGGTTTTCTTGTAACAGCAACTCAGACTTGTTAAGCACATTAGAGAAGTTCATTTTGATAACCATTTCGTCTCCTTTTTCAGACAACTTCATCCTCTTCCTGGGTTTTCTCCCAACACTGCTCTCCTCTACTGAGTATTTATTTTTTTCATTTTGATGGCAGGGAAGCAAGCCATTATTTTTGCTTTGGTATAAATCAGTTTCTTCAAGCAATAATTCATTTACTCCCATTAACTTTTCTTCAGTGTTTGATAGGTGAGGAATATTATTTGTGTCACGCTTATCTGAAAGACTCCTAAGGTCTTCTTTCTTTAACTCTGAGGAATTTTCTGATACATGGATACATCCACCATCAGGTTTATATGTAAGGCTGTTTTCATCATTACAATCCTTGGAATGGGGGAAACAACTGCAATCATGTAATTTTAAAATGGAATTATTTTCTACTCCAGGTGACAAGCTGTTACAAGAATATTTTGGAGTATTCTTGTACAGTTCATCTTGAAATTCAACCTTTATATTTTGTGTAGCTTTATTTTCAGTTATTTTGAAGAGTGGACTTGCTAAGTTTTCAAGTGTTTTAATTCGACTTCTTCTCTTAATACCGTCTACCAAAACTTCCTTACCCAAAGACTGCAAGAGAGTTGTACTTTGAAATTCACTGCACTCCACTGTTGGGAAAGATTCCGAACTGGTTAATGACTCCTTTCTTACCAGGTCAGTCCCTGGCTGTGGATCATCACTTGAGGCTCCAGTAACTTTTCTTTTTTCCTTGGCTGATCAAAATGACAAAAATATACCAGAAAATATTTTATATTGAGGAGGAAAAAGCAACACGAGTTTAAAAAAAAATAAAGTGATGCCATCCATTTTCATTTTCCTAATTTCTGTTAAGGAGCCACATACAAACCTAAGTTCTAAGACAGCTGAATAACCTTCAGCATCATGGTCACTTCACACTAGCCAAAATGGATCACTAGTAGGAATTCCTTTTATGGTAATTCTGACCAAGAGCTCCTAACTGGGCAAATACCTCTTAAGAGAATTCCTGTTTCTTCCCTCTCTCCCGGTCATCAGTCAAGCCCCACGCTGGTTCAAATTAAACGCTAGTGGTTAAAACAAAGATGGAGCGGGCTGAGGTACAAAGGCTAGAGAGGGAGTGGCCCCTGGACGCTTTCTTACTGTGTCTTCCCGATTGCAAGAGGACCTCGCCTCCTTCTCGGCTCCTAAGCCCTGCTGGTCCCACAGGTGTGAAGGGCCTACCTGACCCCGACCCGCCACGGGCCACCTCGCCTCGGCCTTCCCAGCCCCGGATGCCTCACCGGACTTGTCATTGTCCACCTCTTCTCTCTCAGACGCCCGGCCCACCATTCTCCTCTTTCTCCTGCTCTCCTCAGGCCCGTGGGCTTCAGGGCCGCAGGCTCCCGCCTCGCCTGGCTCCGGCGGCGGCCGCCGGCCTCGCTTCCTCAGGCTTCGGGCAGGGCCCTCACGCCCACAGGAGATCGTGGGGCCCGAGGGCGGCTGCCGCCTCATCTGCCCCGCACGGCCTGCCCTACTCGCTGAGGAGCCTGCGGGAGGCGCCAAGGCTGCTCCCACCGCCGCCGCCAGGGATCTGAGGCCCGTCTTCCCGTCCTTCATCTGGACCGGCTACGGTCGACCGGAAGCGGAAGGCAGCAACTTGCGGAAGAGGGGCAGCACCCTGTCAGGCGTCTCTCGAAGGCTCCGCGGCGCCTTCCTGTAGGCCCCAACCTTTCAGAACCCCTCTCCCGCCTCGCGGCTCACAGAGACCGCTGTCCGCCAGTGACTTCTAACGCCACCTTAAGTCTCTGGACGCGCAAAACGGGCATCTTTCCTCACAGCCTGCTTCTCGAGTGTTTGATAAGCGCGCCGCCACCCACCCAGCTGTCTACGCCAGGAGCCCCGAAGCTAGAGGCACCCTTCTTTCCGCGTCATCCCGCATGCACGTAAGCTCGGTCTGATCCTGCTTTCTGTGTTGGTCAGCCACTGTGCCCCTTGGCAATGGCTCCGGCTCTCGGCTGACAGACTGCGTCAGCCTCCCACGTTGTATTTGTGCCTCCATCCTTGTGTTATGTCAGTCAAGCTTCCACCTGCTGCCAGGCCATGTCCCCCTCCCCCCCCCCCCCCCCAAGAAAGGAGATCCGGGCACTGCCCAGCTTGACCCTCCAGAGCCTCCTTTGCCCAAACGCTCAAACCGACAAAAGTCCGAACTCTTTAGTGTGGTGTTTGCAGCTCTTTGGGATGTGGTGCCTGAGGATTTAATGTTGTCTTACTGCCGTTTTAGGGGAAAAGTTGGGCTTCAGTGGAAAACGATGCGCAGGAGCCACCCTTTTGCATGATCGGATTCTGAGTCGATGGGACCTGCTTTGCAACTATGTAAGTTGTAAGTGGTAACAATGCAAAATAACGATCTCCAGACACGCAGATTTTGTCCTATGGAAGTTCAGTTGACTTCCCGCTCCCGCTGTGGAAGAAGCCAGCTTTGCATCCATTTGCACATCATTTCAATCAATATTCCTGAGTTATTATATATAAATGTATCTGTTCTTTGGACTTAACCTTTGAACCAGTGGTTATAAAATCTGCCCGATGAGAGAAAAATCTCTAACACTTGTTCGTGTTTAGCTCTATATGAGAATCATAATTTTTATCTTTTTTTGGGGGAAGGTTGCTATCTTTTAACACCACATACCCTGCCTTTAAACCACACGGGATTACTACTTGGAGTCCCCCAGATTTCATATGTTCTGTCGTGCCTTTGCCTCTCCACACGCTAGTCCTGGAAATTCTTTATTTGTGTATCTGCCCGGTGAACTACATATCCCTCCCCCTTCAAGATTCACTGCACTGATCATCCCTCAAGGAAGCTTTTCTGTTACTGCTCTCCTTCTGTTTGGAGAGGGCGCAGCTGTTCATGCCTGCCTGCTAACACATTGCTTTCAGCTGCTTTCTTGTGTGTGTCCTTCAGGGTAGATACCGTCTGTTAACCTTTGCGTTTTGTGTGTTTGAAGCGGAACTTGTTGATTTTGAACACAATGTTATGCTATTCATTAAAGGATGGTAGTATTATGCAGAGAGAGCGTTGCAGTTTGGAAGAGCAGTTTAAATGGAGTATCCTGCCCTGACCGGTTTGGCTCAGTGGATAGAGCGTCGGCCTGCGGACTCAAGGGTCCCAGGTTCGATTCCAGACGAGGGCATGTACCTTGGTTGCGGGCACATCCCCAGTGGGGGGTGTGCAGGAGGCAGCTGATCGATGTTTCTCTCTCATCGATGTTTCTAACTCTCTATCCCTCTCCCTTCCTCTCTGTAAAAACATCAATACAATATATTAAAAAAAATAAATGGCATATCCTTAGGAGCTTTTATAAAAAGGGGGAATAGGAGGAAGTAGAAGAGAGTAAAGGGGGGGAGGTAAATGGTGACGGAAGGAGACTTGGGGTGGTGAACACACAATACAATATACAGATGATGTATCGTAGAATTGTATGCCTGGAACTATATAATTTTATTAACCAATGCCATGCCAATAAATTCAATAAAAAAGTAAGCACATGTAAAGCATCTTAAACTTTCTTTGTTTCTTTCTGTTTGTAAATACTCCCAGTAAAGGGAAACAAGAATAGGAGAATTTAGAAAAAATTATTTTACGGATTTCAGGCTACATATTCATTCCAAGTACACTTTGTGCCTCAGTTTCCTCATTTGTAAAATGAAATAAGAGTATTTCCTTAAGGAAACCAGAGTATGCAATCCCCAAATATGCCTCTTTAACAGAAAAATCATTTTGAGCTGAAGTCTTTCTCTGGTTTATCTTAAATTGGAAGTAGAGACAAAAATGAGGGAAGTTGTCAGATATTAATTCCTGGTCATTTGGGTCTGATTGTTACAGAAGTTGTCGGTTAGCTTTTGGAATTGTTACTAGAGTAGCAGTCTGACTTCTCACAAGTCTGACTTATAGCAGGCTGGCTTCCTGGGCCACTTATATTGTAGATGAGAGGGTTAGTTTCCTGGACAGGTTGCTGCAGGTTGTGGGTCAGAGTTCTATTTTTATATATAATCTGGCTACAGTCTGTTTGCATATTTAATCTCTCACTTCTTTTCTCCTGCCCCAGAGAACAAACCTTCCTCCATTTGTCCAAGGTTGACCTTTATACTGATGATCACGCAGCCCCACTTGCCAAACTCTCCCATACCTTTCTTCTTTTTACCTGCCAGATGCCTCTGAGTCTCCCTACTTATACTCTTGCCCCTTAGTTTCTTGAAAACTGGTTTCCTTTCCCGATACATAAATGAAATTTCACTATCAGATGAGATTACAGGTTTAAAACGCTGACAACTCAAACATTGCAAAATCCATAAAACTAAACATCCTGCAGACACAACCACAACTCTCTTCAGGTGTGCTCACAATGAGGCGGGTCTTTGTTAAAGCTGAAGTCCTCTGCCTTTTATGAAATCAGTGGCTTCAGGCAATATAATTGTGTCTGTAGACACTAAAATTTAGGAAGATCTTATTTGCTTGCAGCCCTACCTAAGGCACTACTTAAACGACTGCCCTTTCCTATGCATAGTATTTCTGCTAGTGAGAAACATCCTTGACCAATAAGACTAGCCTCAACTGGGAACTTGTTAGAAATGCAAATTCTTGGACGCTGCTCCAGACCTCCTGAGTCAGAAACTCTGGGTGGGACCCCACAATCAGTGTTTTAACAGCCCTACAGGGAATTCTGGGGTGGGCTCTAGTTTAAGAACCATGGTCTAGGCCAGTGGTTGGCAAACCGCAGCTAGCGAGCCACACGCGGCTCTTTGGCCCGTTGAGTGTGGCTCTTCCACAAAATACCATGGCCTGGGCGAGCCTATTTTGAAGAAGTGGCGTTAGAAGAAGTTTAAGTTTAAAAAATTTGGCTCTCAAAAGAAATTTCAATCGTTGTACTGTTGATATTTGGCTCTGTTGACTAATGAGTTTGCCGACCACTGGTCTAGGCTCTGGGGATCAATCACTTCCTTCATGTTTTGTGAGACTGAGGTAAGGTTCTGTAGGGTGCTTGGCATCCACATGCTCCTGAAGCATTTTTTCACTTCCTTGCATAGAATCTAGAGAGAGTTTTTAGTTTACTGCACCATCATTGTGACAAGCTATATTCACAGTTTGTGAGTCTAGTTTTCCCCAAGATTGGCTTGAACCCCAGTCACTGCTGCTGGCTGCCCTGTAATTCACCTTGAAGTCAGCTGGAGCAGTCAGCTGGAGCCACAACGACAAAAAAGTACAAACCAGCCCTAAATCCTTTAGCAGTTGCTCCTCTTCGTGTGGTTTAATCACCCGGTAGGAGAGTCCCTCCTAAGCACTGTGGCTGGTTTCCCCCGCAGCCACTGCAGCCACAGTTACAGCTCTTGATGACTCTCTGCCATCTGCACAGCTGCCCTCAAACCCCCACCTGCTGCAGCATAACATGCCCATGCCTCTGGCTTCAGGAGCCTTCCAAATTTGGGGTGGGGGCCGGAGGAGGGAGGGCGACACTGGGCCCACTTAATTCCTGCCAGAGAGGCCAGTGCAGTGGGAATCCAGCAGAGGGCACCTGGTCTCATTGCTCCTCAAGCCCTGTTTCAATGAGCTACAGTAGGTACAGTCCCTGAGCTCGCCAGCTGTGCCTCATTGACGACCAGTTTTTCTTCTGGGTTCCTGCAAGTGGGAAGCAACTCCAAGGTTGTCATAAAACATGTCCTTTTCTTCCTATCTTCTGTCACTCCCAGTTATCCTAAAATTACTCTTATTGCCTGCCCCCTTCACTTAAAATGAGAGAGTAGCAGGGATTCAGGGAGAGGTAGAGACACACAGGCAGCTGGGAAGTTGTGACATAAAGGCATCAGGCTTTAAGTACATGTTCCTGAAAGTAAATGTTAACTCCCCCATCCCAGCCCTTCAGCCTCTCCTGCTCTTTGTCCCATGCTCAGAGACCTGACTTCTCCCAGTCACCTCATTCTTCATTAATATCTCCAAGGGAATGAAGAGTTGGGGTTCCAACTGGAATAATTTTGAGGTTGTCAATGAAAAGAACCTGATACTCTGAAAATATTAGATGTTTTATTTGGGCCTACCTGAGGACAGTAGCCCAAAAGTAGAGCTTAATGAAGCCTTGAAATAGAGCTCTGACTTTGGAGAGGGGGGCATAGGCAGAGAGGTAAGCGAAAAGTACATTTAGTGCATTAGAAATTTCGATCAGGTCACACATAGTTTAATAATGAACAGTTTTACATCAAATGGAAGGAAAGTGAAGGTTGGTTCATTGTGCCCCTGGCATCAGGGAATCTGGGGATAGGGTCTGGGCAGAATTAAATCTTTAAAACTCCTTTAAAATTTTTTTTCCTAAAAGTTGATTTCAGAGAGGAAGGGAGAGGGAGAGAGAGATAGAAACATCAATGACGAGAGACAATTACTGATTGGCCACCTCCTGCATGCCTTCCCCCTTAATCCCCTCTTGGGGATCGAGTCCGCAACTCAGGCATATGCACTGACTGGGAATCAGTCTTGGTTCACTGGCCTCCACCTGTCAATCTGCCATCCCTCCAGCCCACAGGTCCCCAACTGCTAGATTTCTTTTACAAATATATATATTATTGGTTTCAGAGAGGAAGGGAGAGGGAGAGAGAGAGAAAAACATCAATGATGAGAGAGAATCATTGATTGGCTGCCTCCTGCATGCCCCACTCTGGGGATCGAGCCTGCAACCTGGGCATATGTCCTGACTGGGAATCGAACTGTGATCTCCTCTTTCACAGGTTGACACTCAACCACTGAGCACGCCATCTGGGTCAGATTTGTTAGTTAACCTCCAATTCAGCACAGCTCAGAGTTGGACATTTCAGGCAGCCCCTTGCTTCTTTCTCCATGGAAATGCCCAAGCCAAGACAGACATCTCCTCCCCAAGAATCACCTTTTTCCTCTTAGGAAAAGGAAATACAAGTTCTGACCTTTGGTTCCTTTGAACAAGATTTTGTGAAGGAAACTTTTGGGGAAGAAATCTGGTTTTCAATGTTAGATGTTAGGATTTTTTTTAAGTGTGGCAAGCCTTGCTTTCAAAATTCCAGCAAGTCTCTAAAGAAAGCAGCTGGGTATTGTGAGCTTTGATTGAAGCGACTAAGAATTAAGGGGTGGGAATGCTGTATTTAATCGCCCTCAAACAGCCTTCTCCTCCAGCTAGATTTTACCTTTGTAAGGCGGCAGCCCCTTCCCCGTGCAGACACTGCAGAGTCTCCCTACCTCTGGACTCAAGCTTCATCTCCCTCTCCTAGGCCTGACTTTGCTACCTGAATCTGCTCAGATAACTCTTCTTGGAAGCTCCACCCACCTATGCTTACCGACTTCCGACTGGGGGCTCTGGCTCAGCCTTGCTCTTATACTACCCTCCTGCTTGTTTGTGAAGAGTTCAGCTGAGGGTGTGGCAGCAAGAAGCCTGCTGATAATCTGGTGCTAGGTGAGTTCAGAGCTCATCTTTCTACTTCTCTCCTTCCTTCGGGGTTGCTACCCATAAAATTGAATTGTGTTCCATAGTTTAATATTGAAATTCTCCTCAAGGCTTGACTGATTTCTACTTGTTATAAATTATTTCATGTCAACACCTAAAAATAAATCTTAGCAAATAGTTTAGAACACAAAGGAGAAACAAATCTGTATTTAAAAAAACACATGTTAGAGTTATGATTTTAATTGTGAACTATAGCATTCAGAGATAAAATGAATATTTTAATACATAATCATAAAGCAGATACCTCTGTGACCACCACTGGGGGCCAACAAAGGGAACATTGCCCAATTGTCAGAAACTTCCCCCACTTCCATCCTTTCTTACCTCTTGTGATAACCATTTCTTATTTCTTTTGTAGTTTTACTCCCTATACATCTATTCTTAACTGAGCTACTCAAGTTTCAGATCTTTTTGAATTTTATGTAAATTGGTCATACTGTATGAATTTTTTGTTATTCCCCATTTTATGTTGCCAGTATTCATCCGTTTGGCTGCTCCAGTTTGGTTGTTTTCATTGCTGCATATTTCATGTACTAATGTACCCCAGCTTACCCATTTTTATTGTTGATGGTTTTGAACAGGCCCTTGGGAAGCACAAATGGGGAAAACGGCAGTCATTGAGCAGTTCTAAAAAGCTCTAAGAGTGTGATTAGTTGTTTTGTCCATCAATTATAGCCCTCGCCACACACGGCTAACAAACTTATTGCCCTACTATGGGGGGAACAGGTTGTATTTTCTGTCCTTTGAACGCATGGGTCATGTGTGCTTTTTCTGAAATCTGAATTTGCATGAGGAAATAATCACCTGAAATAGTTCCTATTAGTTTTCCTTTGTGCTTAACTTGTTTAAATGTTTAACTTGATGTAAATTCTGGACTTTAACCTCAGGATGGATAACCTGGAATTCTTCTCAGGTATTGAGGTCTACCTTGGCTTAAAGAGGGTGGACCTAGTTTGTACCTGATTTTCATTGGAGATGATGATGATGATGATGATGGTTATTTTACTTTAGCAGCAACTCTGAAGAGTAAGGAATTTTGATCATAAAAACAATAATAGAAAAGATAAAAACCCAGCAATAACATTTTCATATTTTGAATCTAAATAATAATTGTAAATGCACATGCAGTGCTTAGTATGTAGAAAGCTCTGTTCTAAGTCATTACATGGAATAAACCACTTAATCCTCACAACAACCATGTAAAGTTAGTAGTATTATACCTACTTAACCTGAGGCTCAGAGATTATAGGAAAATGACCGAACCAGGTTAAAAAAACAGATGATGAGCTCCAGAATCAAGTTTCTAGCCACTAAATTATGCTGTTTAATTATGATTTATTTAGAAATATTGAATTATGGCATTCATCAGGATAAGAGGAAAGCCATAATCTGGTGGCCAACACATTGGAGTGAATCCATCCAAAATTCATTCAAAGTAAAATCTGGAATGTACAATAAAATGATAATAATTAAAACACTTTAATAATAGCAAATTATGAATTAATTTTCTAAAGTTCTTAATATATATTAACTCATTTAATCCTCACAAAAACTTAATGAAAAGGGTGCTACCTTATGCCCACTTTACAAATGGATAAGCTGAGGCCCAGAGAGGTAAAATAATTAGCCTAAGGATACACAGCTAAAAGTGCATTATTGTGTTTCCCTAATTCTATCTAGCTAAAAACCACTTGTTCTTTATAAACATTCAAGATTTTTTTCATATGTATCATCTCATTTTATTTTCAAAATAACAGTGTGCCAAACTGTCCAGTCAATTTTCTTTAGCAGTTAAAGTGTAAGCTGAAATGGCGTGAAGCAAAGAAGCAATCACCTTGGGACACATCTTGCTAACGAATGCACAAAATAAATTGATGTAAAGCATAGGTGCTCACAGACACAGTTCAAAGTTATAGTGGCTTGATTCTGAGATGCTGAGCTGAGTGTAGTTCCCAAGAAGGAGTTTGGCTGGGCCATTCTCCGCTTAGGGTGAGCTCTGCCTGTATAATGGCTGCTGCAAAACAAATGCTGGCCGTAACTGGTTTGGCTCAGTGGATAGAGTGGTCGGCCTGCGGACTGAAGGGTCCCAGGTTCAATTCCAGTCAAGGGCATGTACCTTGGTTGCAGGCACATCCCCAGTAGGGGGTGTGCAAGAGGCAGCTGATGGATGTTTCTCATCAATGTTTCTAACTATCCCTCTCCCTTCCTCTCTGTAAAAAAACACACACAAAAAACCGAATAAAATGTATTAAAAAAACAAACCAAAAACCAAACAAATGCTGAACACTATTTTTGTTTTTCACTCCCCCCCCACCCCTTCTTTTGTAAAAGCAAAAATCCTCTTCGGATTTCTTTCAGTTAGCAAAAACAGGTACTAATGTAAAAGCAAAGTGGTATAAAGTAACCCAACATTCAAAAAGCAGGGGATACCTGCTTCAGCACTCCATGGTAACACTCCAAATCATTTTGCTGAAATGAAATCATGTCAGTCCATTGTGAGCAAGAATCACAACCTAAGGTTGCAGGGCTCAGTAGGAAATAGATAGTGTTCCCAAGTGGACAGTACAGACTCAGGAAGTACATAGAAGCCCTTCAAACCCAGCCAGGTGGAAGGCTGGGGTTTCACATCCATTCTGTTCTTGACTCTGGCCTTCTTTTCCCTGCCATGCATTTCAAAGGGATTGTTTAGGGAATTTAGGTGAGTTGGGGTCTTTGAAGTTGGGAAGAATGAGTGGAAATGAAAAATTAGCACTATTTGATGACACAAAGAAGGGTCAAGGACACAAGTCAGCTCAACTCTTCCAGCCTGGAAAGCACACGGCCTGAAACAGCATTCTTCTTGGGAAGGCTGCTACTTACAGTGGAGTATGTTGTTGAGTATACAACTTGTCCAGTCATACACAGTGGCCCTGCTGGTAACAGATGCACTTGGAAGAATTTTTTAATGAATGGATCTGGTTATAAACAAATCCACCAAAAATGATTTTCAAAATATGGAATAATTTTGTTCCCTTGTACTTTTTTGGTCAGTTTTATTGCAGTGGATTAAAAAAAAAAAAAAAAAGGGCATGAGTGGGGAATGGGGGTACAAGGGGGAATAAGGACATTTGTAATACCTTAATAAAGGGGAAAAACATAAGAAAAAAAAGAAAAAAGCTTTATTTAGATATAGTTCACAACAACCCATTAAAAGTGTTCAATTCAATGACTTTTATCATATTCAGAGTTGTGCAACCATCACCACTATTGATTTTAGAACATTTCATCTTGCCCAAAGGAAACCCCGTGTTCATTAGCAGTTGTTCTTGATTTCCTCCCAACTACTTCAGCCCTAGGCAACTACCAACCTATTTTCTGTTTCTATGGATTTGTCTATTCTGAACATTTCATATTAATGGAATCATGCAATATGTGATCTGCTGTGTCTGGCTTCTTTCACTTAGCACTTTTTCAAGATTCATCCATGTTGTAGCATGTATTAGTACTTTATTCTTTTTTATTGCTGGTAATATTCCATTGCATGGATATACTGTGTACTTTTATTAGTTGATGGACAATTGAGTTGTATGTACTTTGGGGTTACTATGAATAATGCTGCTTTGAGCATTTATGAATAAGTTTTTGTGTAGATATGCTTTCTTTTTTCTTGGGTACATACCTAGAAGTGGGATTGATGGGTTATATTATATTTAACCTTTTGGAACTGCCAGACTGCTCTACACAGCAGCTATGCCATTTTGCATTCCTACCACCAGTGTATGAGGGTTCCAATTTTTCCATATCCTGGCCAGCACTTGCTATCTGTCATTTTTAATTCCAGTCATATTATTGGTGTGAAGTGATATCTCGTTATGATTTTGATTTCATTTCCCTATTGACTGATCAAGTTGAACATTGCATATCTTTTTTTGAGAAATGTCTATTAAGATGCTTTGCCCATTGAAATTTTGGTTTATTTTTTAAATTTTACTATTGAGGTGTAGGAGTTTTTAAGATATTCTAGATATAAGTCTCTTATCAGATATATGATTCATACAACTTTTCTTCCATTTTGTGGGTTGTCTTTTAATTTTTTATTTTATTTATTTTTTAAAAAATATATTTTATTGATTTTTTACAGAGAGGAAGGGAGAAAGATAGAGAGTTAGAAACATCAATGAGAGAGGAACATCGATCAGCTGCCTCCTGCACACTCCCTACTGGGGATGTGCCTGCAACCCAGGTAACATGCCCTTGACCAGAATCAAACCTGAGACCTTTCAGTCCGCAGGCCGACGCTCTACCCACTGAGCCAAACCGGTTTCGGCGTCTTTTAATTTTTTGATGGTGTTCTCTGAAGCATAAAATTTTAATTGTGAAGTCCATTTTTTCTTTTTTTTCCCCTTTGGTTGCTTGTGCTTTTTGTAACATAGCTAAATCTGGGTCATGAAGACTTATACCTATGTTTTCTTCGGAGTTTCATAGCTCTTACACTTAGGTCTTTGATGCCTGCAGTGTGACTGATAGCCTGTGCAACCCTGTGTGGCAGGTCTGACTTGGAGACCCTGGTATTACATTAGATCTGAACATTCTGTGATGAGTCTTATAACGTGCAAGGCACTGTGCTTATCTGTAGGCATTAGGGCAAGGTTTATGGGATGTGCAGGTGCAGCAATTGATTTTTTTAAATGTGCCTCAGGCATGAAACAGCCCTGGCCACCAATACAGGCATCAAGCTAGGAAGAACTAAGGACTGTATGTCTGCTTTGCCCCTGATTGATATAAGAGCAACACCACCAAACATGTGTCTCCTTTCCCATTGCCAGGGGGTAGCAATTGATTTTAATAACTAGTTGTTGAGCACCTGCTTCTGGGACACTAAGACAAATCCTTGCCTCCCTGTGAGCTCAGAATCCAGTGTGAGATGGACAAATAGACACTTATAACTACTGTGTAATTCAGCCATCTTTATGGGCTACTGCTATTTCAACAATGAAGTCAAGGTCCTTTGCCAAACAACCAACATCAGTCCCTTCCCATGCTGCTCCAAATGATCTAAGATCAAGCAGTGTCCCCAGGTCCCTGTGTCTAGCATCCTAATCCTGGCCGTATGGAGAGGTTCTGGAGCCACTTCTGTTCATGACTGATACAGGCTCAGAGTTAGTTTGAATATTTGATGGTGTCTCAGACAAGTCATGGAGCAGACACCCTGTGTTGTGGAGTCATAGGAAGGACTCCTAAAAGTGTAAGTCGGGGCTTGGCCTGGACTGTGGGTTTGCATGCTGCTCTTTAGGTATGTGGGCCATGGAACACTAACATTGTTACTAGCAGGGTACTTGATACAAATGTAGAATCACAGGCCACTGACTCAGAGTCTCTCCGGGTGAGACCGAGCAACTTGCATCTTACTAAGCTCCTCTGGTGTGACCCCTGTACAATGAGGCCTGAGAATCACGTACTTCACCCATGCTTCCAAGTGCTGATTGGGCAGTAGTTTCTCCCCACGGCACATTAGACTTTGGGGAATGACCGTTTACTTCCAGAAAAATACAGCCACTTTAGTTTTCTTAAGAACCCACCTAGCATATTCCTTGTAATCGTAGAAGTGTTGACTGCTTATTAGAAACAATGCACTGTTGGATAAAGAAGCTATCGTGCATCTATACCATATAATACTATGCAGTAGTAAAAAGAAGAAGAATCTCTTACCCTTTGAGACAGCATGGAGGGACCTGGAAAGTATCAAGCTATGTGAAATAAGTCAATCAGAGAAAGACAAGTATCGCATGATCTCACTCATATGTGGAATCTAAATAACAAAATAAACTGATGAGCGGAGTGGATCCAGAGACATGTGGAAGCATGGAACAGAGTGGGGAATCTTGGAGGAAAAGCTGGGGAAGGTGAGTGGATGGGAGGTGATCAACCAAAGACCTTGTCTACACAATGCATAACCCATGGACACAAACAATAGGGTGGTGAAGGCCCCGGGGAAGGGGCGGGGGTCAATGGGGGAAAAAGGGTACATGTTTAATACTTTCAACAATAAAGAATTATTAAAAAAAAAAAGAAATAGTGCCCTGTTGCTCAAATGAAGGCTCCCTCATGTGAAGCAGCTGAGTAGAATTGTGGGTTCCTCTCCTCAGGTTTTCCTGAGCAAGAAATCTAGTCAGTGGTTATAAAAGCTCTCTCTGAACCAGCAGCCTCTGCCTTCAAGGGTGGTGGAGGAAGCCAGCCTGTGCCTAGAGTCTTTTTTGAAACCTGCTGTTGTAGTAGCTGTGACCAGAGCTTTATGACCTCTGGAAGGTAAGCCCAGGTTAAACAGCATTTGTGGAAAAATCTGAGTTCCTACAGCATGGAGGGACCTGGAAAGAGCTAAGGTCAGCTGTGTGTCTTCCTGTCGCCATAGAAATGAATTCCCCTGTGCATTAATCTGCTCTCTGGAGAATACAGTCTCCAGCCACTGCCCCATCTTTGCTCTGAAGAACCATGGTGTCTTACGTTGTTATGTGTGGGAAGAGAAGATTCCTAAGTCAACTGTTGTTGTTTCCATGGGGTGTTTGAGGAGCCCCTCAGGTCTTTGGTAAATTGCAATTGCCTCAGTGAAGTAACTTGGTTCCAAGCGTTCCAAGCTATTCTTTTGTGTTTTATCTTTATGCTTTTCTAAAATTACTTAGAGGTTGAATTTTAGCTTTGTTTTAAGTCCTTAGTAGGGGGAACTCTGCATCTAACTTTAGAATCATCCCTAGAAGGGCACAAGGCCTGGGGTTATTTAAGCCATGTTGCCTGCCCAGGATAATGGCATTTGAAAGGACTTTGGGCTTAAGTTAGTATACTTCATGGGTCCTTGAGGCTTTGGTTAGAAACAGAAGTTTAAAATTGAATTGTAATGACCAGAATACAGAGGTAAAGTGCAGTATTATGGGCTCATGGGACCTTGTCACTCTACCCGAGGGAACAGGCCTGTCTACAGTGGTAGTAACTAAATCACCATAGCAACACCGCCCAATCATTTTAATTTTGGTCGTGGCTATGAAGGGGCCAGATGGTTGCTATTTTAGCTGATAGTAAACTCCCGGGTTTTTGTTTTCAACTCAGTTCAGGTGCTGGGTCTTGATTCCATTTCAAGACTGTAATGTATCTGGATTCAAGCCAGGAATGAGTCCTGTCAAATGTGAGCATCCTATATAATAAAGAGCTAATATGCAAATGGTCGTCATGCCCTGTGTCCTCGCGCCAGGGCCAGGGGACCTGATGCTGTTCCCCCTGCCCCGGCGGGGCTTGACGGGGGGTGGGGGGGACCTGAGGTTGCGCCCCCACCCAGCGCTGCCCTGCCCTGTGGGGCTTGATGGGGGTGGGGCCGGCTGGGTCTGGGTCTCGTGCGATTTCGAAGTGCGTGTGGGTGAGCAGGAACTTGACTCTGGGTCCTGTGGCATGCCCCATACTCTGACAGGAGGGAGATTTTCATATACATTTTACTAATTTTTTTCATTTCTGACACTTCTATGATAAAGAAAGGGCAAATAGCAATATTAAAATATTTCCTCTGATTAATTCCCTTTTAATGTTCACTAATTTCATGCACTGGGCCACTAGTTGCTAAATAAAAGGTAGTGCTTCTTTGGGCACCTGGTCTGGTTTGTTAGCTCTGGCTTAAAGTCACTTCCTACTGGCCACTCTGCCTGGATTATCAGTGCAGCCTGCCAAAGCACCCAAACCAAAAGGATACAGTGCCTAGTCTTAAATCCTATCTGACAGCTCCATCTACACATCAGAACCTCACTGGCTGTTCCTCTTTCCCTTCCATGGTAGGCCACTGCTGCTCTAAAGACAATTGTCAATGAGAGAACACCATTGACTTTAAGCCTGGGGATGTCCTTATACTTCTTCCCTAGTATTGGGTTGGCTTATGAGGCTGGTTTATTTCTCCACACTATCTCTCCTCTTTCAGAGGTAGTCATTTCCTTCTGGCCACTCTCCAGCTGTGGCTCCACCTACTTCTCTTGTCTTCACTGGGCACGGGTTCAGAACACCCCGAAAGACTCCTTCGTGATCCCAAAGACTATGTTGGTTCAGGAGCCCAGCTTGTTCTGCCCTTCTATGTTGATTAAATTATATTTGTTTTTTGGCAGAAAGCATTTGACTACACTCTTGGCATAGGTCCCCAGGAGCCAGTTGGCACACTTAAAGCTAGAACATTGAGTGGCACCTCCATGGGGAGCTGCAATCTACCTCCATCACCTTTTAATTATAACCTTATGAATTATGCATATATGAAGATGGCAGGCACTGTGTGTGAGATGTATGATTTTTCTCTATCTAATTTTCTGTAACATAGAACTGCTGATGACCCCACCCTTCCTTTTACCACCAGATTGATTTGGGGGGTATTTGTTTCTAGATGTTTGCAGGCTATTCTGAATAGCAGGAGTAGTAAGACTATCTGAAGCAGTTTGGGGAAGGGAACTCTTTGTTTAATACCTACTTTCTGCCAGGACTGTGCTAGACTAGACACATTGTCTTTACAACCTGGTCTGAAGTGTCTTCTCAATTAAGGCTCAGAGAGCTTTAAATCACCCAGAGTCACATTCTTTTCATAGCAGCCCTTTGGTTTTCTAAATAATATATTTATATGTTTTCTATATTTAGTATTGTATTTCTAAAACCAATTATGGGGAAATGTTATTACCATAGCATTAAAATAGAAACCAAAATTTCCATTTATGTCCTTTCTTTTTACTCAAGAGGTATACTGTTAGGGTTGCTGGTCTTAAAGTTGAGTTTACTGGAGATCTGTCCTAAGAGCTGGACTTAAAATCCTTGGCTGTGCTCAGCCAGCATGTCTCAGTGGTTGAGCATTGACCTATGAACCAGGAGGTCACAGTTCAATTCCCGGTCAGGGCACATGCCTGGGTTGTGGCTCAGTCCCTAGTGAGGGGTGTGCAGGAGACAAATGATCAATGATTCTCTCATCATTGATGTTTCTATCTCCCTTCTCTCTGAAATCAATAAAAATATATTAAAAAAATGAAATCCTTGGCTAGGGCTATATTGGTCCTGCCATGAAGTTTTAGGTTCTATGTTCCATTAAGGTCAAAATTGTAAATTGAGTGAACTTTGAGGCTGGTCACCTGGTCAAAACTAGAATCACCCATTTAGGGAGTGGGAGCCACTAGGAATTATAGCAAACTGTTGAGTTACTGATCCAATTCATTATGCACTAGTTGGCTCCTTTATTCAAGCATGTACTGAGCATATACCGGGTGGAGCAAAAGTAGGTTTACTTTTAAGTACATGAAACAGTTTATTCTTTTTTTAAAACTTTTTAACTTTTATTTTTTAATTGTTTAAAGTGTTACATATAGTAGTACATATATCTCCTTTTTTCTCCCCCATTGACCCTCCCCCAGCCTTCCCTACCCCCTGTCACATGCCCTCATCTCCCCCCCTACCGCCCCCCATGGTCTTCTGTCCATTGGTTGTGCTTATATGCATGCATACAAGTCCTTTGGTTGATCTCTTTCCCCCCTCCCCAACACTCCCCAGCCTTCCCGCTGTAATTTGACAGTCTGTTCGGTGCTTTACTGCCTCTGTATCTTTTTGTTCATCAGGTTATAATGTCCTTTATTTTCCATAAATGAGTGAGGTCATGTGGTATTTTTCTTTCATTGCCTGGCTTATTTCACTTAACATAATGCTCTCCAGGTCCATCCATGTTGCTGCAAATGGTAAGAATTCCTTCTTTTTTATAGCAGCATAGTATTCCATTGTGTAGATGTACCACAGTTTTCTAATCCACTCATCTGCTGATGGGCATTTAGGCTGTTTCCAAATCTTAGCTATGGTGAATTGTGCTGCTAAGAACATAGGGGTGCATATATCCTTTCTGATTGGTGTTTCTAGTTTCTTAGGATATATTCCTAGAAGTGGGATTACTGGGTCAAATGGGAGTTCCATTTTTAGTTTTTTGAGGAAACTCCATATTGTTCTCCACAGTGGCTGCACCAGTCTGCATTCCCACCAGCAGTGCATGAGGGTTCCTTTTTCTCCACATCCTCACCAGCACTTGTCGTTTGTTGATTTGTTGATGGTTGCCATTCTGACAGGTGTGAGATGGTACTGCATTGTCATTTTGATTTGTATCTCTTGGATAATTAGTGACTTTGAGCATGTTTTCATATGTCTCTTGGCCTTCCTTCTGTTTTCTTTCGAAAAGATTCTATTTAGGTCCGTTGCCCATTTTTTTTATTGGATCATTTATCTTCCTTTTATTAAGTTGTATAAGTTCCCTGTAGATGTTGGAGATTAAACCTTTATCAGTGGTAACATTTGCAAATATGTTCTCCCATACAGTGGGCTTTCTCGTTGTCGTTGATGGTTTCCTTTGCAGTGCAAAAGCTTTTTATTTTGATGTAGTCCCATTTGTTTATTTTCTCTTTAGCTTCCATTGCCCTAGGAGCAGTATTAGTGAAGAAGTTCTTTTGGCATATGTCTGAGATTTTTCTGCCTGTGGATTCCTCTAGTATTTTTATGGTTTCCTGTCTTATGTTTAAGTCCTTGATCCATTTTGAGTTGATTTTTGTGTATGGTGTAAGTTGGTGATCTAGTTTTAGTTTTTTGCATGTATCTGTCCAATGTTCCCAACACCATTTATTGAAGAGACTGTCTTGACTCCATTGTATGTTCATATCTTCTTTGTCAAATATTAATTGAGCATAGTGGTTTGGGTTGATATCTGGGTTCTGTATTCTATTCCATTGGTCTATATGTCTGTTCTTGTGCCAGTACCAGGCTGTTTTGAGAACAGTGGTCTTGTAATACAGCTTGAAATCTGGTATTGAGATCCCACCTACTTTGTTCTTCTTTCTCAGGATTGCTGTGGCTATTTGGGGTCTTTTTTTATTCTAGATGAATTTTTGGAGAGTTCTTTCTAGGTCTGTGAAATATGCTGTTGATATTTTAATGGGGAGTGCATTGAATCTATAGATTGCTTTGGGTAGTATTGGACATTCTCCCAATCCATGAACATGGTATGTTTTTCCATCTGTTTACGTCTTCCTCTATCTCTTTTTTCAGTGTCCTGTAGTTTTCTGTGTATAGGTCTTTTACCTCCTTAGTTAAGTTTATTCCTAGGTATCTTACATTTTTTGGTGTGATGGTAAATGGGATTGCTTTTTTAGTCTCTCTGTAAGTTCACTATTGGTGTGTAGAAATGCCATAGATTTCTTGGCGTTAATTTTGTATCCTGCTACATTGCTGAATTCATTTATTAAGTCTAATAGTTTTTTGATGGAGTCTTTTAGGTTTTTTTTATGTACAATATCATGTCATCTGCAAATAAGGACAGCTTTACTTGTTCTTTTCCAATTTGGTTGCCTTTTATTTCTTCTTCTAATTGCAATGGCTAATACTTCCAGTACCATGTCGAACAGGAGTGGTGAGAGTGGGCATCCCTGTCTTGTTCCTGTTCTTAGGGGAAATGGTTTTAGTTTTTGCCCCTTGAGTATGATGTTGCCTGTAGATTTATCATATGTAGCTTTTATTATGTTGAGGTATGATCCTTCTATTCCCACCTTGCTGAGAGTTTTTATCAAGAAAGGGTGTTGGATTTTGTCAAATGCTTTTTCTGCATCAATTGACATGACTATGTGATTTTTATCTCTCAATTTGTTTATGTGATATATCACGTTTATTGATTTGTGGATATTGTACCATCCTTGCATCCCTGGGATAAATCCCTGGGAATGTAAATTCTGTGGCTTTGGGGTGAAATGTTCTGAAGATGTCAATTAATTCCATCTGGTTTAGTGAGTCATTTAGGATTGATGTTTCTTTGCTGATTTTTTTGTTTAGAGGATTTGTCCAATGGTGATAGTGGGGTATTAAAGTCTCCTACTATGATTGTATTGCTGTCAATCTCTCCCTTGATATCTTCCAGGAGTTTTTTTTTTTTTTTTTTTAATGTATTTGGGTGCTCCTGTATTGGGTGCGTATATGTTTACCAGAGTTATTTCTTCTAGTTGGATTGCTCCCTTTAGTATTATGAAGTGGCCTTCCTTATCTCTTTTTATGTCCTTCACTTTGAGATCTAATTTGTCAGATATAAGTATTGCTACCCCCGCTTTTTTTTCATTTCCATTCGCCTGAAAAACCTTTTTCCATCTTTTCACCCTCAGTCTGTGTACGTCTTTTTTTCTGCTGGTCGCGACATGTGACAGCGCCAAGTGAAGAGATGAAAGACGACTACTGGAAGCGAAGGGAAAGAACGACTGCGGACAGAAGGCAGGGAGGAGAGAGGGAGGCGCATCAAGCCCTAGGCCTGGTGCCACATTCTCCCCAGCCCACCAGCGGCCACGACTTGGCCTGGGAGCTGAGGGTAGGTAGTCGTGTTGGTGGGGCCAGGAACGCAGTGCTGGAAGGAGGCAGCCAAGCCCAGAGAGCCGAAACAGTTTATTCTTGTATTACTGTTTATTAGTTATTTTATTATTTTCTATATGAATAACTGTAAACCTGCTTTTGCCCCACCCTATATTTTGTGGCAGAGCCTGAAACTATGAAATTCAGAGTATATTGCCCCTCAGACTCTCGTAGCCTGATGGGAGATGGATTTGTAACCAAGCACATCCCAGAAGTAAGTGTGTATTTACTTCTCTTTCTTTGTTCTTTCTCTCACTAGCAGCCACACCATTTCTTTGGCATCCGGTAAACCTCCCATATGAATTGATTTGCTTTGTGGAAATGCTCACGTACTTGCTGTTACTGCCTCCTGTAGGAAACCCACCCTGAGGTCTGGCAGCTGATGCCAGAGAGTAGGAAGTCTCCTTCCTTTTTCCTGTCCAGTGAATCCAGTCACCTCGTCCACTGTGACTTCCTTACATCTTATCACATGTCTTAGAAAATGAGGCTAAATTTTTGGAGAATCCAGAAGGTACTTGGGAATCTATCAGTAACTGGAATTTTATGTCAACAATATCAGATTGTTCCTATGTACTTTGAATTTTTGGATTTTTTCTATGTTCTTAAGTCAAAATACCAGTCACTCTTTCAGCAAATGGAGTGTGTAGGTATTTATTTTCTGCACTCTGCTGACCACCTATCCACTCAATTTCTCCAATGTGAGGAGCTAATCTAAGGAGACAGATTAGCATAAGCATCCTTGTATCTCGTCTCCTGTCTCTGTTCTTTTTTTTTTTTTTTTAATAAATCTTTATTGTTCAGATTATTACAGGTGTTCCTCTATTTTTTCCCCCATAGCTCCCCCCCACCTGATTCCCCACCCCACCCCATGCCCTTACCCCCGCCACTGTCTTCATCCATAGGAGTAAGATTTTTGTCCAATCTCTTCCCGCACCCCTCACACCTGCTTCCCCTGAGAATCGTCAGTTCACTCCCTTTCTATGTCCCTGATTCTATTATATTCACCAGTCCATTCTGTTCTTCAGATTTTTTATTCACTTGATTTTTAGATTCACTTGTTGGTAGGTATGTATTTGATGTCATTTTGTTGTTCATAATTTTTATCTTTACCTTTTTCTTCTTCTTCCTCTCCTTAAAGAATACCCTTCAGCATTTCATGTAATCCTGGTTTGGTGGTGATGAACTCCTTTAGCTTTTTCTTGTCTGTGAAGCTCTTTATCTGACCTTCAACTCTGAATGATAGCTTTGCTGGGTAGAGTAATCTTGGCTGTAGGTTCTTGCTGTTCATCACTTTGAATATTTCTTTCCACTCCCTTCTGGCCTGCATAGTTTCTGTTGAGAAATCAGCTGACAGTCGTATGGGTACTCCCTTGTAGGTAATTAACTGTTTTTGTCTTGCTGCTTTTAATATTCTCTCTTTGTCTTTTGCCCTTGGCATTTTAATTATGATGTGTCTTGGTGTGGTCCTCTTTGGATTCCTCTTGTATGGGGTTCTGTGCGCTTCCTGGACTTGTACATCTATTTCTTTCACCAGGCAGGGAAAGTTTTCTGTCATTATTTCTTCTAATAGGTTTTCAATATTTTGCACTCTCCCTTCTTCTGGCACCCCAAAAATTCGGATGTTGGTACGCTTAAAGTTGTCCCAGAGGCTCCTTACACTATCTTCATATTTTTGGATTCTTTTTTCTTTTTGTTTTTCTGGTTGGATGTTTTTTGTTTCCACATATTTCAGATCTTTGGTTTGATTCTTGGGGTATGTTGATCTACAGTTGAGTTTCTGTATATTCTTTATTTCAGACAGTGTATGCTTCATTTCTGACTGATCCTTTTCCATTTTTTTGGCATTCTCATTAAGCTCCTTGAAGGTCTCATCAAGTTCCTCAGCGGTTTTAAGAAGATTCTTGAGTAACCTTATACATGTGGTTCTGAACTCTATGTCATCCAGTAGTTTGCTTTCCTCTGTTTCTTTCATTCGTGACATGTTTCTTTGTCTCCTCATTTTGGCTGCTTCCCTGTGTTGATGGAGTGGCTTTGTGTGGTAGGTGACCTATAGGGGGCAGTAGCTCAGCCTCCCCAATCACCTGATGTGGACACTCTTGGTACACCCCTTTGTGGGCTGAGTGCAAAGACTTGGTGCAGTTAAAGCCTTAATTGCTGTTGGTATACTGGGAGGAATTGACCTCCAGGCCAATTAGCTGTGAGCACTCACTGTGTCTATAATGGAAGAACTGCTGCGCTGAAGACACACTTATGGGGCAGGACTTGTTTCAGTGGGGCTTTGGTGCTCACTGAGTCTGCCTTTCAATGTGTCACTTATGGATGTGAGGAGTTGAAATCTGGTGTCTCACTCTGACCACTAGGTACACTGGCTTCTGGATCTCCAATGGGGTGCAGGTCAGCTACTGTCTGAGGCCATCCAGCAGGAGCTACAGTGAGAGCTACAGTTTTCTCCTCTTTGCTTGGGGTTTGGAGGTTTTGGAGCTGTCTGACCCAGGCTGCAAGTTTGCTAGGTTAAGCTGTGATAGGGCGGGGCTTTCTTCTGCTAACGCTGCTGCTTGGAGCTTGGGTGGGTTTGTAGGTTGTGCAGGGCGGGGTCTCAGGGTGTCACTAGGCTAGGGCGTGGCAAACAGCAATGGCTGCTAGTTAGCCGTCTCTGTGTCCCCAAGGGCGTCCGGGAGTCCCGTGCCCCAGTGCCGTAAACAATTATTCCTGCGCGCAGCTCTGCAAGTAAGCCCCCCTCACTGGCAGACAGTCCAGCTTCTCCCCGTAGGAGTTTGGGTCCCCCGCGTCTCCCCAGAAAATGGATTTCAGAGTAATCGGGGGCTTGTCTCCCCTTTGGGTTGAAAAAAGCAATGCCTGCCGCCAGCCCAGATCCCGCGCCTCCGTACCTCAGCTTTTCAGCGCTCGTGCACGTCTCAGTGCTCTTTTCTCTTTCCTTCTAGTTGTAGAACTTCCACTCAGCCAGCTTTCCCGTGGTTCTGGGTGATAGACGTTTTGTCTTTTAGTTGAATTTTTGAAATTGTTGCGCGAGGCAGCAGTTTAGGTGTTTACCTACGCCGCCATCTTGGATTCTCCTCCCTGTCTCTGTTCTTGTTCTGTAACCCATGGAGACCAACCCTGGGGCCATGGTGGGATGGCCAAGTTCTCATTTTTCTAGATTAAAAATATATTTTTACTACATTTAGGAAATGATGGTGTTTGTTTTCTTTTCTAAATTATAGCTGAGGCCTTTTATTCAAGGTTTTGTTTAGTCATCTAGAGCCAAATCTAGTGCATCTAGGAGTTAAGCATGTAGCAAATATGGGAAGGAGGCTTTCCTTAAGAATAGTAGGTGATTCGTATCAAATCCAGATGAACAACCCTAGAGAAGTAAGAAGCAAGAATGGACTCTGGGAACTTACAAAACAATTGAGAACCTCTGGGGGAGGCGGCCCCAGCTTTCAAATGTGAGGTGGCTGAGGATGGTTATAAGAAGACGTGTTTTTGATTCCGTTCATGCTTTTCCTCTACATTGCTTGGGCACAACCACTGCCTGCTTCTTCCCCTGTTGGAACTGGGAGCAGCAACCCAGCCCCCATTGAAGGCCAGATAACATCAGGGCAGCAAACGGACAAAAATCCCTGCTGGTATGAGGAGTAGAGGAAGTAAGGGAAGGGCTGACAGCTGCCTGTTAGCCTTGTGTATGCTCTTCCTCATCTAAACCCAGGGGTGGTACTCTGTAGCTCTTTCCTAAGACCATGTCTTTCTAAGAGTTTAAAGGTGAGAATTGTCTTGTGAGGTCAGATGTGGTTCTGTGGTGCTTGGCATTCCTTCCCTGCTCATCCTTTAAGCTCACAAGGACCAGAGGAGAACCTGACTCTCAGCCCTCCCCAGGACTCATTATAAGCAGGGCAGCAGACATCCTCACGGAAGTAGCCCACAGTCTCCATGACTAGACACTTGAAGACCACAAACTGAATAACACAAACCCTTTGAAACAGAACTATTGGAACAGATGGTCAAGGACTTGCAATAGGAATGCTTCATGAACAGTGTTAGCAGAGCAAGTGAGTCAAGAGCAAGACATCAAAAGAACCAAGTAGAAACATGAGAAAAGTGCAGATAAAGAACAAATCTATAGATGAGCATTAGTAGATATAGCCAAAGAATGAACTAATAAAAGAGCAGATGAAAAGAACAAAGTATAAAGAGATCATAAAAGAAAACATCAGATATGAAAGATGGCTCTGATGCCTGGGAGACAAAAGGGAAAGGCGGGGACTGGCTGACTAAAGACATGACTACAATTAGTGTGGCATGATGCTCACAGAGGCATTGTTTGGCTTGCACGTAGTTTAGGAAAATTGAGACCAAAAATTTAAAATGGAACTTTAGCAACTCTTGGGGGGAAAAGAAAATCCAAAGGCCTCCACTAAAACCAATTTTCTTCTTCCTGCTTCCTGCTACAGTCCATTGGGTATGTGACGTATTTGACCTGGGAAGGACAGAGAATGTTTGTGCACACCCCTCATCCAGGCCAGATAATGTCTTTCTAAAATGATTGAACTATATAAAGCTACTAGAGGCCCAGTGCACGAAATTCGTGCACGGGCGGGGGGTGTCCCTCAGCCCAGCCTGCACCCTCTCCAATCTGGGACCCCTTGAGGGATGGCCGACTGCCCATTTGGGATTGAGCCTAAGTGGGCAGTTGGACATCCCTCTCACAATCCAGGACTGATGGTTCCCAATTGCTCGCCTGCTTGCCTTCCTGATTGCCCCTAACCGCTTCTGCCTGCCAGCCTGATCACCCCTAACCACTCCTCTGCCAGCCTGATTGATGCCTAACTGCTCCCCTGCCAGCCTGTTTGCCCCTAACTGCCTTCCCTTGCAGGCCTGGTCACCCCTAACTGCCCTCCCCTGCAGGCCTGGTCCCTCCCAACTGCTCTCCCCTGCAGGCCTGGGTCCCCCCCAACTGCCCTTCCCTTCAGACCCAGTCACCCCCAACTTCCCTCCTCTGCCGGCCTGGTCACCCCTAACTGCCCTCCCTTGCAGGCCTGGTTCCTCCCAACTGCCCTCCCCTGCTGGCCATCTTGTGGTGGCCATCTTGTGTCCACATGGGGGCAGGATCTTTGACCACATGGGGGCAGCCATCTTTTGTGTTGGAGTGATGGTCAATCTGCATATTACTCTTTTATTAGATAGGATAGAGGCCTGGTATATGGGTGGGGGCCAGCTGGTTTGCCCTGAAGGGTGTCCCAGATCAGGGTGAGGGTTCCCTTGGGGTGTGGGGCGGCCTGGGCAAGGGGCCTGTGGTGGTTTGCAGGCCGGCCACATCCCCCGATGACCCAAGCAGAGGCCCTGGGATCTGGGATTTATTTATCTTCTACAATTGAAACTTTGTAGCCTGGAGTGGAGCCAAGCCTTCTGCTCGCTCTGTGGTGGCAGCCATTTCTGTTGGGACTTATGTATCTTCTATAATTGAAACTTTGTAGCCTTAAGCGGAGGCCAAAGCAGGCCAGGGCTGCAGAAGCTTGGCTTCCTCCATGGCCGCGGGCAACTCAAGTATCCTGCTCTCTCCAGCTCTGTGGATGCTGCCATTTCTGTTGGGATTTATTTATCTTCTATAATTGAAACTTTGTAGCCTTGAGTGGAGGCCTGGGCTGGCAAGGGCAGGCCGAAAGCTTGGCTTCCTCCATTGCCAGGGAAACCCAAGCTTCCCTCCTGCTCTCTATGGCTGCAGCCATCTTGGTTGGGTTTATTTGCATTTGCCCTCCTGATTGGCTGGTGGATGTGGCCAATGGGTGTGGCTTGTGGGTATAGTGGAGGTATGGTCAATTTGCATATTACTCTTTTATTAGATATAGGATATTTAATGACATCCCTAAAATCACAGTGAGCCATGTACAGCTTTTCAGTTCAGAGAAGGTATGCTGCAATCTGGCAGCTACTATGGTCCAGGAGTGAATGATGATGGGGTGGGGAAAGCCCTGTGGCTTCTGATGGGTGACAGCTCTGGTCACCTTTACTTAGTCACTACTTTAATAGAAGGTGTGGCTTTTATGAAGATACTAGAGGTCTGCTGCATGAAATTTGTGCAAGGAGCTTGGCCCTTGCAGCACTGGTTGCCTTGGCCCTTGCAGCCCTGGCTGCCGCCACCCTCTGCGGGGTGATCAATTACAGAGCCGCTACCCCCACCATTGATTGCCCTGCAGAGGGTCGTGGCAGCCGGGGCTGCGAGGGCCAAGGCAGCCAGGGCCTTGGGCCTAAGCCATCAGTCGGACATCCTTAGCGCTGCTGTGGAGGTGGGAGAGGCTCCCGCCACCACCGCTGGGCTTACCAGCTGTGAGCACGGCTTCTGCCTTAGCAGTGCTCTCCCTGTGGGAGCACACTAACCACCAGGGGGCAGCTCCTGCATCGAGCGTCTGCCCCCTGGTGGTCAGTGCACATCATAGCGACAGGTGGTTCAGCCATTCGGTCAATTTGCATGTTAGTCTTCTATTATATACTAGTAGGATGGGTAACCAGGCCTGCGAACAATTGCTCACGTTATTGTTTAAAATCCAAAATTACTTGACAGATGGCTGGGGTCTTAATGTCAGTGTGTTTCATAGGCCTTCTATCCTGGGCTTTTAGCTGTCATACTGCCCACGGGCAGCTCCCAGGCATCATTTCCTGGTCTGGAAGAAGGAGAGAGTAAAGCTTGACAAAATACCTAAATGGCTACAGCAGCTTAAAGGCTACCTGCCAGCTTTTCCCCAGTGAGTCAGTGGCAAGCCCATTTACTTCAGGGCAGAGAACACATAGGGGCAGGGCCTGTATTAAAAAGGGGCAGAAGGAAAGTCCCCCTTCACCTGTTTTCATACAACACTAATCTCTAAATGAGGCAGTTTTAACCTTAGGGTTCATGGGAATAAGCTTTGGGGGTCAGTGAACCATTCAAAACCGTCAAATGTAAGATTGTGTGTGCATTTTTCTGGTGAACCCATGTTTTACCTCCCAGAGGTGTTTGTGCAACCAAAAATGGTTAAAGTCATAATTCTGTTTGGAGGTCACAGAAAGAATCACGATCCCAAGAATAGGGGAAAGAATGGGCGCTTTTTCTTCATGGACTTCTTGCCCTTGCTCAGTGGAAGCACTGCCTCTGCCCACCGCTTTGCTGCCTACGTTTGTGTGTGGTTGTAGTGGGCAGCTGACAAGCCTGGATGGCCGGGTTTAGCATAATGAGTGGTGAGTTGAGTTTTTAAGTAGGAATGTCATTGGCTATATACCACTGGTTGTTGGCAAAGATATTTGAGAGCTTCCCCTGCACAGGCATGGTCACAAGCATGTGTGAGTCATTTTTATCCTCACAACAAACTTAGGGATAGTCACTATTACCTCAGCTGAGATAATGGAAGGCGGCATGATCATTCAAATGAGGGCAGCCTGCTCTGCCATTATTAAATTCCAACGAAGTGCCCCCGCTTCAGAGAGGGCCAACAATGCAAAGAAAACAGGTTCCCAAGTGCATAAATTCCCCCTCCAGTGAGTTTAAAGAAAAGAAAAAAATTGAACTTCTTGGGTTCTTCCTGATTGCCACTAGATGGTGGTGTGCCAAAGGCTATTTTATACCAGGATGCTTGCTGCCCAGGAATGCACATAAATTTGCCCTGGAGTGTAAAAATGTACCTAATAAGTTTGAAAGAAGAGTTCCAGGAGTGAGCTGGGGACCTCTCCTAATCTCCTGCTCCCACCCCTAGCTCCTTACCTTAGAACAATTCAAAGTGAATGTTTCACACTTTGGTTAAATGTGTTACGTGTGTAATACATCCTGCCTGCCTTTGTCCCCTGGCATAATTCTGGGTTTTTATCTGCAGGACATCTTCACTGGGTGTGACAGGTGTGATGACTACATCTGCAGCCGTCAGGGCCAGCCTGACGGGTTGAACCGGGCTGAGGTAGGGAGGTGGGAATTGAGAAAAGAAAGAAAGACAGGAAAGCGGGATCGGGAGGACTACAGGTCATCGAGAGACTGCAGCAAGTTTATTAACTGTGTAATACCTTTTATACACAAAGCACGGAATAGGAGGTCTGTCAAGAGGAATGTATTCTTTGTTCCTCTTAATCTCTAAGGGAGAGACAGGGCAGAAGGACATATTCTCAGTACAGCAAATCTCAGTAAATAGTTACAGACTTCATGGTAAGCTATGAAAGGTTGCTCTCATTCTACTGATAACCGCCATCCAAACAAGCCTGGGAAAACTGTGTGGGTAGGGGACCCAGCCTTGCTAGTCCCTTCAGGTGCAAGGACCATGTCAGCTTACACCCGGTCTCCAACATGCAGCAAGCTGAGACAGTTCCACAGTGACGGTAAGTCACTTTATCTTGACATCTTTACAAAGTTCTTATGGTGCACAGATTCCAATGCATTGAAGTCTCAAGATACACAATAGTGCTGAGCCTGCGAGCGTGTGTTGAAACCTTTTATTGCTGAAATTGAAATTAGACAAGAATATTATGACTCTTCACCTTTTCCTCTATCATATGCTTTGTCCTCTTAAAAGAAATCCTGCTTGGGTATTCCCTGCTGTTATCAGTAACTTTCAGAACCTCCTCAACTGTAGGCAAACAACCAAAGTGTATTTTATATCACTAGGAGTTGGCCCTTCCCAAACTACATACATGTGAGTACTGTAGTGAGACCAAAGCAGTCTCATTCAATTATGAGTTTTTTTTTTTAAGTAGTAGTACAATTTTAATGGCTGTTGCTATTTCCATGGGGCCTTAAATGTATTTTTATTGTACCCAGTCTAGCACTTAGATGCTGAGATGAGTCTCTAGTTTAAAGCGTCTAATCTAAAGTCATATATAATTCACATACTAAAAGGCTAAACTGGAACCATGTCTCTTCTATGCTACATAGGAATTTGAAACAATTGGGCTGTTAAGTGGTTAGATCTTCTTCCTTCTCATATTTGCCTGATAAAAATGTTCTACAGTCTTGAGCTGTTTGTTTCTAGAAGAGAACTGGAGGCCAAGTACGAATCATTACATGTGATCTGAGTTCAGGACTCTGCAGTTCCTTTACATATCTCTAGCAGAGTTTTTGGGTAAATGGAAGACAGTCTCAATGCTAATGTCCTTTTTTTTTTTTTTTGAGGCTCCCATTAATAGCACTTGGGTTATCAGATTACTATTTCCTGCAGACTTTCCTTTGAAACACGAAGAAAAGCACTATTGTGCCTGATGCTACTTTTGCATCTACTACAATAAATATCAAAGTGCTTTCTTTAAGAATACTTGAACTTATTTCTGCAAAGCAAATTGGACTTCCCATTAAACAGTCCTTAACTCTGTCTGTGTATGCTGATCACACAGGCCCCTAATAGCATCTGCCTTCCGTCTCCCCATCTTCCAGCATGCTGTCTCTTGGTGTTGTCACCGGGCAGTTGCTGCGAGTATCATTTCACAGCCACATGTTTTTTCCCTTTGTTCCTAAAACCCACTCCCATTCCACTCCAGTCTTTCTAATGCACTTAATACATATGTCCTTATATATGTATGATTCCTTCAATGTACAGTGGAATGTATTCTAACTGACATAGGTGTTCCACTTAAATACATTTAAGGCCCCATGGAAATAGCAACAGCCATTAAAATTGTACTACTACTTACATATGGATCTCAGTCTTTCTCTACTCAGTGCTTGTTTAAGATGTATGCACAGCTATGTGGATATGTCTTATTATTGTCAGCATCTAAATGCAGCATGGTGCTCTAGAGTGTTCCCCCACCACACTTGTTTTATCTGATCCACTTGTGATGGCTGCTAAGTCAATTATGGTAATACTAGAGGTCAGGTGAATGAGATTTGTTCATGGGTGTGGTCTCTAGGCCTGGCCGACAATGGAAGCGTGAGCATCTGGCATGGAAGGGCAGGTCCCAGCTGACCTCTGGGTTCTGGGCAGCAACTGAGCCCCCATGCACTCCCTCTGCCTGAGTCATCGGCCCCCGGGCAGCAGCCCACCCTCCATCACTGCCGCTGGTCGTCATCTGCAGAGCCATCAGCAGGGCAGTCAAGCCCCACCTGGCTCACTCAGTTCCTGGGAGCCAGGCAGTGGCCTCAACCCCCACCACTGCCACTGATTGCCTCACACCCGCCTTGGCCTGGCACCACCCACTCACCTACTCTGCCATCCCGTCACGGTCCTGCTCTCCTAGGGGCCCATTGGGGCTGGCAGCGCCACCTGCTGCTAGTGCTGTGTCACCAATACCTGCTATGTTCCGTGCCGCTCCCTGGTGGTCAACGCACGTCATAGCAAGCGGTCAAACTCCTGGTCAAGGGGACAATTTGCATATTAGGCTTTTATTATATAGGATTAGCTAATGGATAAAACATGGTAATTTATTATTAGGAGTATCAAAACAGTTATTCCTGACAGCAGAGATCTCTCTTTTAAAGCAGAGACCCAGGCACCTATCTTGTAGCTTTGTCATCTTGAAGGTTTTCAAGGCTGCCAAGATTTCTAGTAATGATAAAAAAGGGGAGAGAGGACTGAGCATTGCATCTGGAAGGATTATCAGGACTACTCCTAGAAGGGTGCAGAACACCTCTCGTCACATTCCACTGACCACAGGTTGGTCACAGGCCACACTTAGTGCTAGGGAGGTTGGAAAGTTATTGCAAATAATATTGCTTTTTAAATTTCAGTTTTTGTATTGGTTTATAGATATACAATTTTTTCCAATGTTGACCTTGTGTTCTGTGACCAATGTTCAAAATGTTTCTTACTTGTTCTACTAATTGACATATACATTTTTTAAGCTTTTCTACATAAACACTCATGTTATCTGTGAAGCTTGACCTCTTCCTATCTGATCATTATGGCTTTTCTTTTTGCAGTGGCTATAATTTTTAGTACAATGTTGAATAGGAATGGTGAGGATGGATATCTTTGCTTTATTACTGATTATAGGAGGAAAGCATTCAGTATTTCATCCTTGAGTGTGATGTTAGCTATATTTTTGTATTTTGTTGATGCCTCTTATCAGATTGAGAAAATTCCCTTCTATTCCTAGTATATTGAGTTTTTTTTTTTAAAAATTATGAATTGCTGTAGAATTTTGGTAAATGTTTTTTCTGCATGTATTGAACTAATCATGTGATTGCCCCCTTTATTATATTAACTAGTGTCCCGATGCACAAAATTGGTGCACATTAAAAGGGAATTAATTAGAGGAAATATTTTAATATTGCTATTTGTCCTTTCTCTATAATAGAAGTGTTAGAGATGAAAGAAAATTAGTAAAATGTATATGAAAATCTCCATCCTGTCAGAGTATGGGGTATGCCCCCATTACCCAGCTGGCCCCACCCCTGTCAAGCCCCTCTGGGCAGGGGGCACAGCCTCAGGTCCCCCAGCGCAGCACCAGGGCAGGGGGTGCAGCCTGAGGTCCCCGTCTAGCTCTGTGTGGCGGGGGGGGGGGGGTGGGGGGGGGAAGGGGCATGGCCTGAGGTCCCTCGCCCTGGCCAGGCGCCATGCAGCCTTAGATCCTTGCTGTTCAGTCGTGACATTACAGCGTGCTGGCTACTATAGGAAATTTTATTATTTATTTTTCAAATCTTAAACCAACTTTGCATTCTGGGCATAGACCTCATTTGTTCACAATGTATTGATTTATTAATATTTTGTTAAGGATTTTTTCATGAGAGAAATTGGTCTGCAGTATTCTTTTCTTGCATTGCCTTTCTCTAGTGTTGGTATTAGGGAAATGCTGGCCATAAAATAAGTTGGGAAGTGTTTCCTGCTCCTCTTTTTTCTGAAAGAATTTGTGTAAGACTGGTGTTTTTTCCTTGAATGATAGCTAGAACATGCTAATGAAACCATCTGGGCCCAGAGTCTTGTTTGTGAGAAGGACTTTGATATTATATACTTTACAAAGTCTTCCTTCCAATATTTTTAGTACCCATCTGCACCATACGTAATTATCATGATATTATTGATTATATTCCTTATGCTATATTTTATATCCTCATGACTATTTTGTAACTACAAATTTGTGCTTCTTAATCCTTTCATCTTTTCATCTCCTCCCCTCTGGCAATCCGTTCTCTCTCTGTCACTCAGTCTATTTCAATTTTGTTCTTTAGATTCCACATATAAGTGAAGTCATTGGTATTTGTTTTTCTCTGGCTGACTTCTTTTAAAAAAATATTTTTATTGATTTTAGAGAGGAAGGGAGAGGGAGAGAGAAACATCATGATGAGAATTGATTGGCTGCCTCCTGCACACCTCCTATTGGGAATTGAGCCTACAACCTGGGCATGTGCCCTGACCAGGAATCAAACCGTGACCTCCCAGTTCATGGGTCAATGCTAGCACTGTCCAGGCTTAGCACAATACCCTCTTAAGTCCATTAATGCTGTCACACATGGTAAGATTGCATTCTTTTTTATGGCAATGTAATACTCCATTGTATATATGTACCAAGGCTTTTTTATCTACTTGGCTGTTGATGGATATTTGGGTTGCTTCCAAATAGCTCTTGGCTATCTATATATAGGCTAATATGCTAAGTGTCTAACTGTCCGACCAGTAGCTATGACGCACACTGACCACCAGGGGGAAGATGCTCAACACAGGAGTTGCCGAGCTGCAGTGACTTGGCAGCAGTGGTTCTCGGGTGATGCACCCTGAAACCAGAGAGGAGGGTGTCTGACTCCTCGTGGGGCTGGGCGATTCCACTTTCACCCTTGAGTTATGTTGTTGCTGCGGCACTGTTGGCCCTGAATCTGGTTTACTGCACTTTTGCGTTTGTGTTCCACACCCTGTACGACAGCAGCTTTGCAGAGTGCCCTCTCGCACTCTAGGACCCCTCGGGATGTCGGAGAGCTGGTTTTGGCCTGATCCCCACAGGCCAGGCTGAGGGACCCCGCTCACTCTGCAGACGCCCTTTGAGCCATGGTGCCACCCCAGGTGCGGCCGGCCAGGGAGGGACTGCAGGAGGTTGGCTCCAGGGCATGTCCGGCCTGTCTTGCCCAGTCCTGCCCGCCAGCCACCTTCTAATTTCATTTCCTTTCAATGTGCATGAATCCGTGCACCGGGTCACTAGTTGTAAATAGTACTGCAGTGAATAGGGATGCGTATATTCTTTTGAATTAGTGTTTTGGGTTTCTTTGGATATATTCCCAGAAGTGGAATCACTGGGTCATAAGGCAGTTCATTTTTAAATTTTTGAGGAAACTCCATACTGTTTTCCACAGTGGTTGCACCAATGAGCATTCCCACCAACAGTGTATGAGGGTTCCCTTTTCTCCACACCCTTGCCAACATTTGTGGATTTATTGATGATAGGCATTGTGACAGATGTGAAGTGATATCTTATTGTGGTTTTAATTTGCATTTCTCTGACAGTTGGTGATGTTGAGCATCTTTTCATATGTTTAATGATCACCTGTATGTCTTCTTTGGAGAAGTGTCTATTCAGGCCCTCTGCCCATTTTTTAACTGGAGTGTTTGTTATAGGACTTTGATAATATATATTTTTAAATAGATATAGGCATTCATATTTCTTATTTTTTCTTGTATAAGTTTTTTAAAATATATTTTTATTGATATCAGAGAGGAAGTGGGAGAGAGAGAGAGAAAGAGAAACATCAATGATGAGAAAGAATCATTGATCACCTGCCTCCTGCATGCCCCCAAGTGGGGACCGAGCCCACAACCTGAGCATGTGCCCTTGACTGAAATTGAACCTGGGACCCTTCAGTCCCCAGACCGATGCTCTATCCACTGAGCCAAACCAGATGGGGCTTCTTGTATAAGTTTTTATTAAATTTGTATTTTTCATGGAATTTGTCCATTTTTATCTTAATTGTCATAAAGTTGTTCAGAATGTTCGTTTATCAGTGTATGAGGGTTCCCTTTTCTCAATATCCTTGCCAACTGTAGTAATTTCTTGTCTTTTTTTGTGATAGCCATTCTAACAGGTATGAGGTTCTTACAGCACTTTTAAAGATGTCATTACACCGACTTTTTGCCTCCATTTTTTTCTGATGAGAACCCAACCATAGTTCTTAATTTTGCTCCCCTATGTGTAAATTTCCTTTTGTCTGTCTTCTTTCAAGACTTTCTCTTTATCTTTGGTTTTCAGCAGTTGACTACGATATGCCTAGGTGTAGTTTGTTTGTATTTATCCTGCTTAGGACTCATTAAGCTTCTTCAATATCTAAATTGACATTTCTCACCAAATTTGGAAATTGGAACCATTATTTCTTCATATATTTTACATCCTGTCTATCTTTCCTCTTTTCCTCCAGATATACCTATGTTAGACCTTTTGATATTTAATCACAGGTCGTCTTTTTTCCTCTGTCATCTCAAATATGCGGTTAAGCCCACCTCATGAAATTCTGAACCCTTGGCATAGCCAAATCCTCCTAAAATACTGCTTTTACTATGTAGGTCTTATTAGAATCTACAGCATGCATCTTATTACATATAAATCACACCTCAAGAGAAAGTACTACAGTGGTTTCCTATCACCTACTAAATGTAGACCAAATGCCTTATCTTGGCACTCAGAGATTTAAAAAAATAATTATGCATATTGTATATGCAAAAAATGACTGTCTAGATAACTTTGGTTTCACCTAGGGATGGGAATTATGGGGTTGTGAAACAGGCATGGGAAGGAAATGTTTCAACATTTACTTTAGAAATTAGAATGTATTTATTCCAAAAACTACAATATCTTGCCATAAACAATTCTGTCCTTATTCTGATCAGTCACTTCTGCCATTCCTGGGCAGCACATTGGTTCCTTTAGTCTGATCATTGCCCTCACCCTGCCCACCCCATGCTCTTTTCCCTTAACACACACCCAAGGGATTAACCTGTTTCAAGACCCTTCACCTCTCAGCCGGCCCCTCCAGACCATGGCTCTTCTGTTTATGCCAGAGGACCTCCTCCAGGCAGGTGCCTATCCTTGAGACAGTTGTCACAGCTCAAACTGAAGGAGCAACGTACCAAATGTGTACCGTAAGCTGCTAGAAATGGAGGGGACCAAACAGGGGGAAAGGGTACAATAGATAGATGCATCATTCTGTTTGGGGAGCCATTTGAGTCTTTTTGTGGGAAGTAACTTTTCTTCTTTTGCCTATCTTTCGGAGGTGTTGGAGTCAGGATTTTGTTTGCAAGTATTGACTCTGGATAACTTAAGCAGAAAAGAAAGTAATTTGCAAGGAAATATGAAAAAGACAGATTTGGAGGCTGCACAGTCAGGAAAAATGCCCAAAATAATGTTATAGAACTGGTCTCCTGAAAGACACACAAGTGCCATTGTGCACAATCATTTTTCCAGACCCTGAATGGTGCAGCCACTTAAACCACTACCACGCTACCATCATCAGAGTAGAGTTCCATGCTGGCAACTCCCGTGGTGCTTAGGGGGACCCTAGCAGAGCTATAGAGCCCCTGTAGTTAGCTATCATTCTACCAAAACAGAACAGGCAGCAGCCTGGGCAGCAAAGTGAAGGGACCCATTTGGCTACATTCAAAGATACCATCAAAGGTATCCAGCTAGGTTTGGTGAGTCTCCAGGTGCCATGTCCCCTCATTTAATCAAAAGTTCACTTTCACCCATTCTATACATTGGGACTCTTGTAACTTTGTCTTTAGAATAAGTTTAGAAATCACTGCCTGTCAAAAAAAAGCATCTTCAAATGTCAGGAGGCCTTGGAAGGAATATATATAGGAGGCTCCCAAAACATCTTTCCAGGCATGTGGTCTGACCAGGGAGATCCCCTCTGGACACATCCCCTGACATGTTCCTCCTGAGAGTAATAAGATGGCCTTGGCCTCTGCTGACAGCTTGCTAACCCAGCCACCTCCTGCTCTCTGAAGTGGACATGGTAATGTTAAAAAACCAGTTTGCAGATGTCACACCAGGGAACTGAAGGAAATGGACTGTCTGTTGCCTCACAACCCTACACTTACTCTGGTGACATGAAACCTTTCTACTTGTCTTCAAGCACAGGACAGAAATGAAAGTTTCTCAGATTTTTTGCAATGATTCTAATTCTGAGTGGAGCAGGTTTTGACAAGGCCGATGTGTTCAATCACAGATTGGATTCCAAGGGAACAGATGGAGTTAGGGATGCAAATGGTTTCAGGAATTCCCCTTCCTTGAGGGACTAGAGCCGTGCTCAGCTCTGCTGAGAATGACCTTCTCCAACAGCTGTGTCCCACTCTGTCCTCTGGGCCCTGAGCAGTTCTGCCTGTGTCTTGAGTGCCATCAAGCTTCTCATGAACTACTCACATTGGCTCTTACACCCCTCCCCACAGGTGCTCAGATCCTTTCAAGGGGCAGCTGTCTCCATGACACCCCTAGTCCCTGCCCTGGTTGCTTTCTCTACACTCCTCCTTTATCTGCCCAGACCTCCTTCTCTTCCTACAGGTAGAAAACAAACCATGGCCTCTGTTGACAACAGAGGTCACACCAGGGAACTGAAGGAAATGGACTGTCTGTTGCCTCACGACTGCTGACATGTAGCCCCTACACGTCAGTGGATGCAAAGAGAGGCTGAAGGCAGCACAGAGACTCTGCTATGGCCATCAGCCCAACTCAGCCCATCCAAACACTCAGGATAAAGGCCACTGGCTATTCATTTTGACCTTTTCTTAACACTTGACGAAAGCTGCTCATTCAGTAGCCCTTCCCCAGATACCACAAGCTCACATTCAGTACTTGTCTGCTTTCCAGCTCCCAGACAAGAGAGTTTAAAATCAAACCCAGTCCTCTGTGAATGGATGCCTTGTCTCAAGGTTAAAATGAAGACTTATTGAGTGAAGGTGATGTCAAGGCACCTTCTTGAGAGAAAGCCTGTGCTAATTTAGAGAAGTCCTTTATGTCTCAGGATCCAAAGTGAATCTGTTCAAGATCATAAACTCTTCTAGTGGAATAGTGAGCCGTGGTGGAGCTACCTACAATCCATGCTTCAGGGAAGTCACTGGTGCTGTTCCGGGAGCACCCTCCTGTGGGATGTCTCCCAAGACAGAAGGGTGCCTATGGGTAAAAACAGGTACTGAAAGTCTCTGCAGAGAGGGGTGCATTCCAGACCCGCTTCTCCAGCTTCTCTTCTGAGTTCTAGGGTCTCCAGTTTGCACCCAGTGGCTTCATAGACCATGGAGAACAAATATCAGGCACATTGGGAGATGAAGAAATATTGGGTTAACCCTTTAGTGCTCTGGTTATAACCACTTCTGGCTTGTTATTGGCCTCAGTGTGGAGCTAAGTGATTAATGGCTACTTGGAAGATCAGCAAGTGCTATAATACTCAATTCCCAAATGATAAGGGGGCAGATGCAAAGTCTCTAGGCAATAAAAAACAGCAAATGTTCCCCCTTCTGTGTAAAAAATGTGTGGGAGAAAAGAGAAGTGACTTGCAAAGATTTGCTGCTCTTAAAAATTAGTCTTTACCTTAAATCACCCAGTGCAAGTTCCTGTGCTGCCCAGCCTGTGGGGCTTTGGCTTGAAGCTGCCAGAGAGAGAGAAGAAAGAGGGAGGGAGAGAGGGAGGGAGAGAGGGAGAGAGGAGGGGGAGAGAGTGAGAGGGAAAGATTGAGAGGGAGGGAGTGAGAAGGAGAGGAAAGGAGAGATTGAGTGGGAGAGGGAGACAGTGAGAGAGGGGGGGAGAGGGAAAGGAAGTGAGAGAGAGAGAGGGAGAGGGAGGGAGAGATTGAGAGATTAAGAGGGAGCATCAGACTCGAATTCCCATGGAATAAACTTGTCCAGGGTTGAGCAGCAGCTGCCCACTTCAGGTGGGTCCTGCTCGCCATTGTCTGTACCTGCCCACTTCACTCTTCCTCATCACCTGCTAGACCTGTGTATGTGGCTCCTGCTCTGGATGCCTGTGTGGTTACCTCACCTCTCTCATAGGCTAATGGTTCTGGTTGCTCTTATAATCCTTTTAATGATTGCTTAGCACAGCGGGCTGAACTGGATGCACCAGAAAAAAGTTAAAAAGCCATGTCATCTACTTATTAAAAGTTAGGAAGGGCCTTGCTAAATTGGCCAGGTCAATTTATTTTACCCAGAATCCAAGGACTGAGTAAGCAGTCTTCTGTGTGGTTGACAGACTCTTAATTTAGAATTGGCTTATAACTAAAAACCCCAGGCTGCAATTTCCCTTCTTAGTTTGTCTTGATATATGGTAGTCTTCCCCTATCCGTGGGGATATGTTCCTCCAGTGGCTGCCTGAAACCGAGGACAGTGTGAACCCTGTATATGCTATTTTTTCCTGTATACACATACCTGTCATAATGTTTACGTTACAAATTTGGCAAAGTAAGACATTAACAACAATAACAAATAATAAAATAGAACAATTATAACAATACTAGAGGCCTGGTACACGGATTTGTGCACCAGTGGGGTCCCTCGGCCTGGCCTGTGCCCTCTTGCAATCCAGGACCCCTCGAGGGATGTCGGACTGCTGGTTTCGGCCTTATCCCCACAGGCCAGGCCTCTGGTATGCGTATAAGATCTTTGGTTAATCTCTTCCCACCCTCCCCCTCCCCCTCTTCCTCTGAGATTCATCAGTCTGTTCCATGTTTCCATGCCTATGCATTGAGCGTCTTCTCCCTGGTGGTCAGTGCACATCATAGCTACCGGTTGAACAGTCAAACAGTCGAATGGTCATTTAGGCTTTTATATATAGACTAGAGGCCCGATGCACAAAATTCTTGCAAGAGTAGGCCCTCACAGCCCTGGCTGCCTCTCGGGTCTGCCCCCACCCATTGGTCATTCCAGAAGGTCGTTCTGGAAGGTTGTTCTGCCGTCTGGTCTAATTAGCATATTAGCTCTTTATCATGTAGGATTATATAGGATAGATACTTAATAAAAGCTATGTGAATGGCTTTGGGGCCATTATTAAGTAAAATAAGCATTATTTGAACACAAATATTGCAATACTGTCATAGTTGATCTGATAATCGTGGTGGCTATTAAGTGACTAAGGGGAGGACACACTGGAAGTGGCTGATCCACATTGAGGGCAGGATGGAGCAGGATGGTATGAGATTACATTACTTACAATGGTATACAATTTAAAATCTATGAATTATTTATTTCTGGAGCTTTTCACTTAATATTTTTGGACTATGGTTGACTGAGGGTAATTGAAACCATGGAAAGTGAAAAAGTGAATAAGGGGGGATTATTGTATGCACTTTTATAATTCATTTGCAATAGGGGCTAAAGAGATCCTTATTAAATGGAAATGTGTATTCTTTTTATGAATTTAGTTTACTCTCCAATATAGGTCTCACTTAAGGAAGAAAGTGCAAAGGCCCTGGGGCAAGAGTGTGTGTATGGGGGACAAAGTGGAGAAAGGCAGTAGGAGATAGGACCAGAAATCCCATAGGAAGCCCAGGTGTGACTGCAGATGACAGGAAGTGGTCAGACTTTGGGGTTACCAAAGGATTGGCACTTGCATTGGCTCAATCTCTATGAGCTGAACAGGACTCTGGAAGCTCACCTTTGAGAACACTCCCAGGAGAGGATGTAAAACACACCTTTCATTTTCTGTGTTTTCCTGTCACCCTCTTGCAGAGCTTATGACCTGAGACCACAGGAAGTTCAGCAACTTGCCCAAGATCATAGTCAGCAGTGCTCAGCTCTGGGCCTTCCCATCCAAAACACAGAACTTCTGCACTCTCTTGGGATGCCAGTGGCCCCGTAGGCTGCCCAGCCTTGTTAGAGGAATATGGAGCCTCTGGGAGCCAAGGGGTTGTTTCCCTGTCCCTTGTTGGCTAGTCAAAGCAAGCTGGCAATTGCACAATAACCCATTTTCTTGATTCACAATCCCCGCTCTTCCCCTGCCTTCTTCTGGTTTCTGCTGCTACACCCCTTTGTCTAGAATGACTCCAGTACAGAGCTGTTTTGACTTTGGAGGCAATTTTGCAAAATTAAGAGCCTGCTTTGATATAGCTTCAAGGAACACCCCACAAGCCACAGCAGTTGCTTCATTCAATCCTGCAATACAACAAATGCTCCTAATAGGGCCACGAATGCCTAGCATTGCACAGCCACCCAGCAAGTGGCCATTTAATCTCAATTGCCCCCCATAGCGTGGGCCAATTAAAGAGGAAGCCAGCAGGGCAAGGATCACTTGGTGAATCTTTTGAGGGAAGGAGACCCCAGGGCTGCCTTGCCAAAGGCTCTCTCCCTCCGTTCACACACTGTGTGGGAATGAACACTATGGGCTGCAAGAGGGATGGAGGGCTGCCCCAGAAATGGGAGCCAAGATGCAGTCCAGATGGCAGAGAGTGTGGCAGCGACACAGAATAATATCCCCAGGCCGTGAAACTTCCAAAATGAGATTTACAGTTCTGGCCCTCCCTCGTTCAAGAGGAAACACCTGCTCCAGCAACTCCAGAACAGCCTCTGATTATCAGCTTCTGTGCTGGGATCAGAGTTTTTGCAGCTAACTGGTGCCTGGTGTGAAATAAAAGTTATTTTGAGGTGAGAGGAGTTCTCAACCATTTCCTCTTTGCATTTTGCGTCCTGATTAATTTCTCTTTCATCCTTTATTCTTAAGTCTCCTTTCTCACACAATTCTTCCTTCTTTAGCTTCCTTTCTACCCTATTCTCCTCTCTAAATATTGACAGTCTGTGAATTGGAGAACTACTCAGAGCTTACCAAGGGTTCCCATCCCTGTCTGGCTATCAGTCACCTGAGGCCCCAAAATAGGTGTGCCTGGGCCACTTTCCAGAATAAGTCGGAATCTCTAGGGGTAGGGCCCTGACATAGAAATGTAAATTCCCCAGCTGATTCTTGTTTTCATTTTCATTTTGTTTTTTAAATTAAATGTATTGCAGTGACATTTGTTAATAGGATCAGATAGGTTTCAAGTGTACATTTTTATGATAGAAAGTCTGTATAGTGCACTGTGTGCCCACCATCCAAAGTCAAATCATCTTTTGCCAGCTAATTCTAATGTGCAGCCAAGGTTGAGAGGCTGGCTACAGAAATAAGGTAGATTTGACTGTCCTGATCCCCTGAGGTTGCTTTAATGCCCACACATGAGTTTCTAGAAGCAGGATTTAATCCCAAAGATGAGCTATAAGGAACCAGATTTTTTTAATAGTTCTATTATCCAAATGATATATGTTCATTGAAGAAGATTTAGCAAATGGAGACAAAAGATTATTATCTAGCCACTCATAACCACCATTAATATTTTTGTGTTTGTTTCTTTTACTCTTATTTTTATGTACATATACAGAGTTTTTTTTTAGAATAAAAGTGGGCTAACACTATATAACTCTTTTCTCTTAATACCATGAACCTCCTACCATGTAAGCAAATACGAGATAGAACACAATTTCAATTGATGGCATGGTTTTATTTAATCAGTCTCCTATTAATGGATTTTGGGCTACTATTTTATTCTCATGATGAACACCATGATGCTCACTATTGTAGGTAGATCTTTCCCCACAGCTGTAGTATTGGTCTGATATTTTCCCTATGCTCACTCACCGTGTCATCTTGTCTAGTCCCGTGCCTTTAGTTAGGCCAAATAGTAACCCTTCAACATTTACATGCACTTCAAGTCACTCTTAGTCATAAAGAGCTCTTATGATGCCCCTCTGGTTGCCCAAACCTCATTTCCTATGTGCCTACCTCTTGTATATTTGTTTTTCCTTCAAGCCGAGACTCTAGACACTACCTTCAATTTGTTCTTTACCTGTAGCCTGGAGCCTCTCCCCACCAATCCATATACCAGACGTTTTGTTCGAGCTCCATATTGTCTTGAATCTACTTACATCTTTCCATCTTCCTATTATCTTCCAATCAAACTGTCTTCATCTCTCCTTTGAACGAAACTTTTCACTCTTGACCTTCTATCTTTTCTCCACATTGTAGCCAGTATGGTCTCCTTTAGGCATAAATCACATTATAAAGTATTTCCTACTTCAAAGAGTTGCACAGCTCCGTATCTTCAAGAATAAAGTTAAGAACTTACCATGATCCACAAGCCTGCAAATATGGGTCCTGCTCACCCTGCTAGTCTCTTCATTCTAATTCTCCTCCTATTGACGGGGCTCCAGACACACTTGTAACCTTGCTGTTATTAGACATACTAATGCCTTTCCCACCTTGGGATCGGCCTCCAGCTGGTGCAAAGGGAATTATGCAAACATGTAGCTTATGCTTCTTGTTCCATGAGTAATAAGGTCCCTTGATCCAAGAGTCTTGTATCTTCCACCATGAAACTGTAGCAGGTTAATTTGTTAGCTTGCAAGTAGGGTAAAAATCTCAGACCTTTTGCAATTCTTTTTTTTTTTTTTTTTTTTTTTTTTAAATAAATCTTTATTGTTCAGATTATTACAGGTGTTCCTCTATTTTTTCCCCCATAGCTCCCCTCCACCTGATTCCCCCACCCCACCCCATGCCCTTACCCCCGCCACTGTCTTCATCCATAGGAGTAAGATTTTTGTCCAAGCTCTTCCCGCACCCCTCACACCTGCTTCCCCTGAGAATCATCAGTTCACTCCCTTTCTATGTCCCTGATTCTATTATATTCACCAGTCCATTCTGTTCTTCAGATTTTTTATTCACTTGATTTTTAGATTCACTTGTTGGTAGGTATGTATTTGATGTCATTTTGTTGTTCATAATTTTTATCTTTACCTTTTTCTTCTTCTTCCTCTCCTTAAAGAATACCCTTCAGCATTTCATGTAATCCTGGTTTGGTGGCGATGAACTCCTTTAGCTTTTTCTTGTCTGTGAAGCTCTTTATCTGACCTTCAACTCTGAATGATAGCTTTGCTGGGTAGAGTAATCTTGGTTGTAGGTTCTTGCTGTTCATCACTTTGAATATTTCTTGCCACTCCCTTCTGGCCTGCATAGTTTCTGTTGAGAAATCAGCTGACAGTCGTATGGGTACTCCCTTGTAGGTAATTAACTGTTTTTGTCTTGCTGCTTTTAATATTCTCTCTTTGTCTTTTGCCCTTGGCATTTTAATTATGATGTGTCTTGGTGTGGTCCTCTTTGGATTCCTCTTGTATGGGGTTCTGTGCGCTTCCTGGACTTGTACATCTATTTCTTTCACCAGGCAGGGAAAGTTTTCTGTCATTATTTCTTCTAATAGGTTTTCAATATTTTGCTCTCTCCCTTCTTCTGGCACCCCAAAAATTCGGATGTTGGTTCGCTTGAAGTTGTCCCAGAGGCTCCTTACACTATCTTCATATTTTTGGATTCTTTTTTCTTTTTGTTTTTCTGGTTGGATGTTTTTTGTTTCCACATATTTGAGATCTTTGGTTTGATTCTTGGGGTACGTTGATCTACAGTTGAGTTTCTGTATATTCTTTATTTCAGACAGTGTATGCTTCATTTCTGACTGATCCTTTTCCATTTTTTGGGCATTCTCATTAAGCTCCTTGAAGGTCTCATCAAGTTTCTCAGCGGTTTTAAGAAGATTCTTGAGTAACCTTATAAATGTGGTTCTGAACTCTATGTCATCCAGTAGTTTGCTTTCCTCCGTTTCTTTCATTCGTGACATGTTTCTTTGTCTCCTCATTTTGGCTGCTTCCCTGTGTTGATGGAGTGGCTTTGTGTGGTAGGTGACCTATAGGGGGCAGTAGCTCAGCCTCCCCAATCACCTGATGTGGACACTCTTGGTACACCCCTTTGTGGACTGAGTGCAAAGACTTGGTGCAGTTAAAGCCTTAATTGCTATTGGTATACTGGGAGGAATTGACCTCCAGGCCAATTAGCTGTGAGCACTCACTGTGTCTATAATGGAAGAACTGCTGCGCTGAAGACACACTTAGGGGCAGGACTTGTTTCAGTGGGGCTTTGGTGCTCACTGAGTCTGCCTTTGAATGTGTCACTTATGGATGTGAGGAGTTGAAATCTGGTGTCTCACTCTGACCACTAGGTATACTGGCTTCTGGATCTCCAATGGGGTGCAGGTCAGCTACTGTCTGAGGCCATCCAGCAGGAGCTACAGTGAGAGCTACAGTTTTCTCCTCTTTGCTTGGGGTTTGGAGGTTTTGGAGCTGTCTGACCCAGGCTGCAAGTTTGCTAGGTTAAGCTGCAATAGGGCGGGGCTTTCTTCTGCTAACGCTGCTGCTTGGAGCTTGGGTGGGTTTGTAGGTTGTTCAGGGCGGGGTCTCAGGGTGTCACTAGGCTAGGGCGTGGCAAACAGCAATGGCTGCTAGTTAGCCGGCTCTGTGTCCCCAAGGGCGTCCTGGAGTCCCGTGCCCCAGTGCCGTAAACAATTATTCCTGCGCGCAGCTCTGCAAGTAAGCCCCCCTCACTGGCAGACAGTCCAGCTTCTCCCCGTAGGAGTTTGGGTCCCCGTGTCTCCCCAGAAACTGGATTTCAGAGTAATCGGGGGCTTGTCTCCCTTTGGGTTGAAAAAAGCAACGCCCGCAGCCAGCCCGGATCACGCGCCTCCGTACCTCAGCTTTTCAGCGCTCGTGCACGTCTCGATGCTCTTTTCTCTTTCCTTCTAGTTGTAGAACTTCCACTCAGCCAGCTTTCCCGTGGTTCTGGGTGTTAGACGTTTTGTCTTTTAGTTGAATTTTTGAAATTGTTGCACGAGGCAGCAGTTTAGGTGTTTACCTACGCCGCCATCTTGGATTCCTCTTAAATATCTTTTTTCCCTTTTGCAATTCTTGGCACTCTCCATTCCAGTGTGCTTGGGAAGAAACCGTACCTCAGGGGAGATCAAATATGCTTGTCCACTTACTAGATACACTGCTACTGAGCATGCCTGGCAAGCATATACTATATTTCCCCCACCTCATCATATACACTTTAGAGAGAACATTAAACAGCATTGCCTCATGAAAAGGCACTACGGAATTTCAGCTTTAAGAAAATAAGTAGAAGCAGCAGGAATGATAATCGCGTCGCTCTTCTAATTATTGTCTTTGACCTATGGGTAAAACAGGCAGCTCACAGAGAATAAGTATTGGCTATCATGGCTTTTCACCAAACCAGTCACAGTGGAAACTGGGAAGTCCAACAGGCTGAAATTAGCTAATGCTTGCTTTCCTGTATGAATGCTGGAGAGAAGTCAGGCACAGTTTGTTTTCTTAGGGAAAGAAGCAGCATGCATTCACAGTCTTCCCACGGGGTACCTGAAGTTTCCAGTACCTGCTCACAACTGGATCAGAGAAGATTTGGATTTGACTGCCCTTAAAAATCAGTGGTTTTTTAAACTGCTATTATTTATGATGGCCTCCTTTTCAGTAGTAGCAGTCAGGGAATTCCAGTAGCACATATGACCAGCTAAAGATAGTCAATTCACCTGGCTGAAATGCAGGGCCCAATTAGTTTAATTCTTGGGAATCACTTGGGCCAAGACCCTGGAGACAAGAGGCAGTTGCTCAGGAAACTATTTCAAATTCTTGGAATTTATGCTTTGTTCTAAAGCAGTGGTTCTCATCCTCTCTAATCCCGCGACCCTTTAATACAGTTCCTCATGTTGTGGTGACCCCCAACCATAAAATTATTTTTGTTGCTACTTCATAACTGTAATTTTGCTACTGTTATGAATCGTAATGTAAATATCTGTGTTTTCCGATGGTCTTAGGCGACCCTGCTAGTGGTTCTCAATAAGACCATCGAAAACACAGATATTTACATTACGATTCATAACAGTAGCAAAATTACAGTTATGAAGTAGCAACAAAAATAATTTTATGGTTGGGGGTCACCACAACATGAGGAACTGTAATAAAGGGTTGCGGCATTAGGAAGGTTGAGAACCACTGTTTTAAAGGCAGCAAGTGCTGGACAGTGACTTCATCTAATGAGCCAGAACTGACTCCAAAGGCTGCCCAGCTGCCTGCTGGTATAGGTCGCTCATCCTTTGCTTTCCTCCTCCTCCTCCTCCTCCTTCCTGGGAATGAATGAAAGGGAAAGTTAGGGCAAGTCATCTTGCTGTCTGTCCTGTGGGTGGGCAGTATGGCTGAATCTAGGGATTCAGATTCATTATCTGATTTGAGACGGGTAATGAATGGATAAAGGGGGAAATTGGAGCACACAAACGGAGAATGCTGCTGGGGAAGGATAATGTCGTATTTTCCCATATTTAAGCAAGACACTCTTAGATGTTTGTGGTGCCAAAGCATGGCAGACACTGGAAGAAACCTCTAGATTTGGACCAAAGCCAGAATACATGATATATTTTAGAATTCTACTTGGTGGATTTAGGAAAATGACATCACTTAGTACATATGCCCCGATGACCAAACCGAAGAACAGCAGGCTGGATTGGGTGGTGGCTTTACTTTGTTTTTATATTTGCGTTATAATGTGTAATATTGGTTCTTTTTTAGCTTTGGGATACATCCTGTCTTTGAACTGGGTTGAACATGTTGTCTTATTGTGCCTGGCAGCGGGCGTGTTATGTGGTTGTGAGCCAGGATGGCATCGTGTTAAGGGAATACCAGTAAGAGGAGCTGCATCTTGCTACTCATATAGTATCTCAGAATCTGCTTTGCCTTTTGACAGTGCCAGATACTGTGGATAAAAACTATACAACAGCATTTATGGAGTCAGAATGGTGTCCAAGAGAATGGATGTATGTGTGATACGGGGTCCACAACTATTGAATCCCTTGGAGTCAGATTGGTGGTGCTGTACAGTGAAACCTGGAAGCCTGGGTTTGTGAAAAATTGTTTCCTGGTGGCTGGAATATGGCCAAGCCGCAAACCAGATTGGACTCAGAGTTTAGAGCAGCCTCTAGTGACCACCTGGGTTAAGGAAATAAATGGTATATGAGAAAAAGCGTGTTTTTGCTTGGAAAGTTGGGAAAAAGGATACCATAATATTAACTAATGTATGTCTTACACATTACTTTGACCTGTGCCTTAGTTACAGAGTATAATAAAAAAGATTCTTAGCTTCACATAAAGAGCTCAGTGAAAACCAAACCACTGTAAAAGATGATCTTGGGAAGTTGACTTAAGACCCCTCAATTGATGTAATTCTCATAGGAATTTGCTAGAGGATACTATGGAGTTGAATGCTTCTATCATCACCTATAAAAAGGGCAAACAATGGAGGGAGGAGGGAGAAATGTAGCAATTAGTAAAGGAATATATATCAGAAAACTTGTGATTGGGACAGAGTCTTGTTAATTTGTTTTGTAGAGAGACTTCCAAAGCCTCATAGAGGAATACAGGTTTTGGTGATTGTCTATATCTTAATATATTTTTTTTGTACAACAAATATTGTAGAAATTGCTGTACTAAGAAAATGCCTCAGATATGCATCAAAAAGGTTTTAATGGGGATCAGGAGGTGAACTTCAAGGAAGGGGTTACAGCTGGTTTTGTGGTCCTTCCTCTAGCCTCAGGGGTATCTGGGGATTTGACTCCTGTTCTTTTCTTTTTGCAACATTAATAATTGTTGTCATGATATGCTATTAAATAAGTAGAACCTGGGTGGGGATTATGTACAGGTGCTTCATCTGTACCTATACATTGTCAAAATTGAGTAATTGACATTGATGAGATGCAGCTGCCCTGAAGAGTAAGGGGATATTCATATGCCTGAGGGGCTACTTGGCCAGATGGCATAAAGCCGAAGGGGCTCAGAGTTGATGGCTTCTGAGCTGAGGTTATCTGCACGCAGTCTTGTCTCTTGTGTGCACACATATCCCATGTTCACCTTGCCTGGGAGTCACAGGACCTCTGCTGTGCCATTGCTTTGCATGCCAGGTTATTGCATGTCCGCTATCTTTTAGTAAAGCCAAGTAAAGTTGGTGTTGGGTGGGGCCCACTATGTCCTGTGAATTTGGTGGTCTGTCTGAACCCAAGTACACTATAGAGCAGACTTGTGTTCAGATAGTAGAGCAGAGTGGGCATTGCAATTACCTTAATCATTATGTATTTTAAATTGCTTTATTCTTAGTCATAGTATTTAATTCACAGCCATAAGAACACTTGATGGAAGATAGGAAACATGAAGAACATTGATGATGAAATATAGGTTTAAGAAGACAAATGATAATTCCTCAAATTTGCCTCAAGATGTTCTCAGATCTGTAAGTTGCATTTATTTGCACAAGGTCTTTATATAGTGGATCATGTCTCTCTTAAGCTATAGAGAAAACGTGGTAAAAGTTACTCCAGTTTGGCTTTCTACTCTTTGTACTACTCACATCTGTACTATGTTATTTGCAGAGGAGTGCTTACAAATAGCAGCCTAAAACTTGCTCTCTAAATTTGTCACTAAAAAAAAAAAAAATCAGGGAGATAATTAAAAAAGCTAGTTGATTTTATCTCAAAACACAAGAATTCTAACCATCTAATATATTGACTTCTCTTTGTGCCCATTTGTCTCTAATCAAGACTATGCAAAGGCACTTGAAGCATTGAACATAAGTTATGAAACATTTTGAGATAGCAAAAGCAATTTCATTCAAATCAAAACTTGTCACCTCTTCAGGGGTCTGCCTGAACTACTCTATCTAATGTCTTCCCCTGGCTCCTTCCCTTGGGGTGTTTTCCACTCTACGAATCAGGGTTTTTCCATCTCACTACTGTACTGTTTCATTTTGTACCCTACTGTGTTCCCCTCTAGAATGTAAGCTCCATGTGGGCTGAGTCTGTCTGTCTTGTTTTACCACTGTGTCCTCCCAGTGCCTAAGAACATTGTTTGGAACATAATAGTCATTTGATTTGAACACGTGATTTTTCCTGGGGTATAAAATGTAGTTACTTGGTGACAATTGACAAAATGGAGAATAGGATGCATTTTTCCTTGACAAATGCACAATACCAAGTACTTATACAGTCAGAGAGTATATACCATGCTTTGAATTTAGAGACTATTGGTGGTTCTGCTCTAGTGATTTAAATATACGTTGGATTTTAAAACCAAAGGTGGAAATGCGCTGTTCAGAACTCTTGCCAAGGGGAACATAGCTGACTGACAGCTCTAGCTGTTGCTTCTCTGATTCACCAAGGTGTTTGACCTGAAATTATGCTTCCTCTGGGCTATTCCTGGCAGATGACCAAGAATGGTGGGCATCCTAGTGGGATGTGAGACTCCTCTGACAGCTTTGCTTGAGGACTCCCCATTGGTTGGGTTGGCACTTTCTTGGTTCTACACTACCGTATTAAACTTCTCCTCCCCAATCCTCCTTCCTTCCTTTTGAGGTCCAGTCAATGGGAGGCAAGGGCAGAAGATTGGAGACTGGGAGGAGGGGAAAACTTGGGTCCTTCTCCTTCACTCTCTGCTTCCTGTGGCTCCTTAAGCAACATGTGTCTGTGTCATCTCCACGTCTTCATCTCCCTCCATATAATATATCCCCTCCTTCTGTGGTGTGGTCTTCTCTGGGCTGCCCCCACTGAGCCTCTAGCCCCATCCAGTAGCCACTGTAATAAAATGATTTCTGTTGGCTTAGGGATTGGCAAAGTCACAAGTTCTCTCTATTCCAGGAGAGAATTCCAAAAGAGATCCTCATTCTATAAAAATTAGTACTTCAGAGAGTTCATAGATTTATAATAGGTTATATAATAAATGGTGCTTATACTAGAAAAAGTATATAGACTTTAGCATGGCAAAATATTGTCAAAGTTAATAGACAAGAGAAAGCTTGAGAAAATGTTTGTAGTGAAGATAAGGTTAAATCCTATAATATAAAGAGCTCATAAAATATGACACAAAATAGACAAGCTGTTAGATATGCGAAGGATATTGAATTAAAAGGACTTCTGTTTGACTGCTGGTGACTGACCCACCTGTAGTGGCTCAAAGACTTGAGTTGGTTTGCAGGTCCAGAGGGGGAGGCTCTTTGGGACTAGCTCCTCCCTTCGGGTCTGGGTTCTGCTCTTGGGGGCTAAGCTCTGCCCTTTGAGACTGGCTACAGCTGTTTGGGTGTGGAATTGGTTTGGGGCTGAAGTGTCTCCATTGGCTTGGCCTTTCTCTTGTGACAAATTTGTTGTTAGAGCTTTAGACAAGACATGCACGTTCTCAGTCTCAGGAAGAGATAGCAGGGAAAGGACAAAAAAGGTTTTGTCATTGGTTTTAGCCAATGACTTCTATTTATATCCTACCCAAAAGCTACTAGAAACAAGAATAGCCCTAGCCAGTTTGGCTCAGTGGATAAAGTGTCAGCCTTCTGACTGAAGGGTCCCGGGTTCAATTCCGGTCAAGGGCACATGCCTGGGGTTGTGGGCTTGATCTCCAGTAGGGGGCATGCAGGGGGCCGCCAATCAACGATTCTCTCTCATCATTGATGTTTTTATCTCTCTCTTCCTCTCCCTTCCTCTCTGAAATCAATAAAAATATATTTAATAAACAAACAAACAAACAAGTTTACTCATTGTATCAGATAGGATGATTTTTGGTCTAAACCACAGAAGATCCAATTGAAAGAAAATTTTAAAAAATGAGGATAGTTTTTACCTACAAGTCCTGAGGCAGGAAAGTTCCAGAATTAATTCAATGATTCAGTGTTATTAGATATCCAGATTATTTCCTTTTTTTTTTTTTTTTTTTGGCTTTGGGATATGCATGTTTTCCTACTGGGGAGTGTAAAAATCTCAGCTTCACAACATAGTATGATTGGGGTATGGCGCCAGCATCTCAAAAAGTGCATTGTAGAATTTGAAGATGTCTTGAATCTTTTTGGCTAGGCCAGGATCTTTGGGACTAAGCTCTGCCCTTTGGAACTGGCTTCAGCTGTTGGGGTCAGGGCTTGGCCCTTGGGGGCTCTGCCCTCTTTGGGTCTCGGGTTTGGCTCTTCGGGTTTGTGTTGGGATCTTTGGGACTAGGTTGGGGTTTAAGGGCCAAGGCTCGGCACTTCAGAACTAGTGTCAACCCTTCGGGATTAGATTTACCTCTTAGACCTTGGCTGGGCTACTCAGGTTAGGTCCATCAAAATTGACCTGTGCCATGGGAAGGCCCTGGTCTCCACAAGATTGCCTTATAGGAAAGGACCCTTCAGTAAACATAAGTGGCCTAGGAGCCAGAGGTTGAAAGGGTTGGTGATTCTCAAGGGAGAGGTGCCTGTGGAAATCACTCTGACACACGGAGGCTGGCTTCCTTGGGCCTGCTGGAAGAATAGGTATTGCTTAGGGGCTAGGCTTGGCTCTTCCGGGCTTGGCTGCGCTATTTCAGGGGAGGTTCTACCCTTCTGGATGGGGCTTGTCTGTTTGGATCTCTCTTCGGCTCTCCAGGGCTAGGCTTTGCCCTTGGTGTCTGGCTAGAGCTGTTGGGGGTCTGGGCTTGGCTCTTAGGATCTCGGCTCTGCCCTTTGGGTCCTGGCTTTGGCTCTTTGTTGGGGTTTGGCTCTTAGGGACTAGGCTCCTCCCTTCAGACTAGCTTTGGTTAGTTGGGACTTGGTTGAGGTTTTAGGGGCTAGTCTTGGCACTTCAGAGCTAGTGCCAGCTCTTTGGGTCTAGATTCGCTTCATAGGCCTTGGCTGGGCTACTCTGGGCTAGGTCCATTAAAATCAAATTGACTCGTGCCATGGGAAAGCTCCAGTCTCCACAAGATAGCCTTATAGGAAAGGACCCTTCAGTGAGCATAATTGGCCTAGGAGCCAGAGGCTGAAAGGGTTGGTGCCTGTGGAAATCACTCTGACACACGGAGGCTGGCTTCTTGGGCCTGCTGGAAGAATATTGCTCAGGGGATAGGCTTGGGGGAAAAAAAAGATGATTTGAAAATGCTTATTGGAAAAGAGAAAACAGCATTCATTATTCCAGGAAATTTTGGGAGCCATTTTTTTTTCATCCCCAAATTCTCAGCTGTGTGTTATTTTGTAGCTGTCCTATGTGATCTTCCCTATGGAACCAACCTCGTTTGTTCTCAGCTGCACGTGTGCCAAGATCCATGGGGTGAGACCAACTGAGCAGGAAGTGCTTGGCTCTTGATGGATTTACCTGGCAGGTGCAGTGAAGGAAGCGCCCTTGAGGGAATTCCACTTTCTTCCCATGAGACAACCTAGAGTTTGTGCAAACGGAGGCCAGTTAAAACCCTCAGTACTACACGAAAGTCATTAGACTCCAAGGCAGAGTTAACATATGAGAAACTGTAAAGAAAATGAAGATAATGTACACAAAGCTATTAAAAAACTCATGAAAATGAAGTGCTTAAAAAAAAAGTTTGAAGGAGAGATATAGCTAAGATATTATGGTCTTTCAAAAATTCCCATTTGGGACTTCAGTGTAGATCAAGACAAGGTGGCTGGAAATTGATGCTCCTGGAATATTGATGGAAACATTTATTCCCACCCTACACATTTTAGATTATTTAGTTTGCAGCATACTCTGCCTGTGTTCGAGATGCAGTAATTTAAGTAGCAATAACATAAATTATCCACCCCATTGACAAGGTTCAGTCTTGACATTACTCAGTGCTGCTGCTCACATGCTTTGCATCATAAATATTGGAAAACGTGACTTCTCATCTACAGGAAAATCAAAATGCCAGGCTAGCATTTCATCCTTTTCCTGAGTTACAGATTGTCTTCTGAACCCAGCTATGTGATCATGGAAACCCCACTTTCTACAATATAATTACTGAAAGCCAATCAAGTTGTTTTGTGTTTTTCTGGTTCACGCCAAAAAGATTTTATGCCAAATGTTAAAAATTACAAAGGGAAAGATCAGTCTGTTTGTTGGTTGCTACTTTTATGGCTTGATGATTCCCTATGCAGACTTCTCTGGGACGATGGGGAGAGAAAAGTTTGCTAGTCATTTAATCAGACCAACAGCCCTATGGGTGAGTAGTAGTCGATCCATCTATATATATAAAAAGGCAGCTACCCTAACGGCCATAACAACCTAACAACCAGTCCCTATGACACCCACTATGGCTAGTGAACTGGCCCAATCAGGCTTGCCCCTGATCGGACTCTCGCACCCCGATCAAGAGCGGGGCCTGCCGGCCAAACGCTCCCTCCCTTCTCCCAGGCCAGCTGGGCCTCCATCAGCTCGCCCCACCATGATAGGCCCACAGCCCCTCCTCCTGGCCAGCCTGCCCCTGATGGCATCCCCCCACCTCAATAGGGGGCGGGGCTGGGCGGCCAACCTCCTGCAGCTCCTCCCCCTTGCTGGCCAGGCTCCCATGGGCCCCCACCACCCTGATCAGCCCAGAGCCTATGCCCCTGGCCAGCCCCGCCCCTGATTGCCATCCCACCTTAATTGGGGCCTGGCTGGCCGGCCAATCTCCTTCAGCTCCTCCCCCACCTGGCCCCATCCCAGTTGGCTCCCCCACCCCGATTAGGGGCAGGGCCAGCCAGCCAACAACCCATGGCCCCACCCCCGGGCCACTGGCCCCTGATCAGCACCCCCCACCCACCCCATTTGGGGGAGGGGCCAGCTGGCCCACAGCCCCAAGCCCCTCCCCATGGCCGGCCTGCCCCCAATTGACCCCCCAACCCCAATCGGGGGCGGGGTCCACCGGCCAATCGACCTCGGCCCCTTCCCCCAGCCTGCCCGGCCCTGATCCAGGTGGGCTGGCTGGCCAACCTCCCGAAATCTCCTCCTCCCGACAGGCTCAGCCATGATCCACCCTGATTGGGGCTAGGCTGGCTGGACCCCACCTGTGCATGAATTCGTGCACTGGGCCTCTAGTTTTATAATAAGATAGTTTCTTATTATAAAATCACTCAGCAATTAGTCAAGAAAGGCAGGATTCAAACCCAGAACTTTATGACAAAAATTCATGAGATTTTCACTCCATACCTGTGCTGCCTCACTGTGTGAGCACATTTGCACTTCAATGCTGAGATGTAGGACCTGGGAGGTGTTGCTGTGGTTTAACTCTGAGCAAATGACAATTTGGTGATCTATAGCTTGGCTCAATTAACTAAAGACTACTGTCTAAAACAGGAAATGCACTTGAAGTAGACACTGTGGAATAGAGATGAAAGTCCTCCATCTTGTATATCATGTTTTCAAGTGTGTTTTGAAGGAATTATGGATCTCTGGGAAGGCCTCATGTTTTGAGGCAGGACTGGTCCAAAGAGAGCTTGCCTGCCACTTTCTTCAGTTGGAATAAAAAAGCCCATTGGGTGGTAGGGAGAATCCAGAAGCTACTGCAGGTGCTGTGGCTGCCAGCCTGGCATTCACTCTATTACCTCCTGCACACTCTTCTTCTATTCCCAAATACCTCCTAATGTGCATACATCCTGGGTTTCAGAGGAGGCTGACTCACTCTGTCCCCAGGGATGGGTTTGATTGGTGTCATCAGAGAATTCCTATTCCCTTGCAGGTAATTGGATTAGGCAAGGGTAGGGCAACACAATGAATATGAGAAATAGGCAGCTGGGTTCTTTCTTGAATGATAGCCTCATTTGTTAGTTGCAAGAAAGAGGTAGAACCCTTTCTGCCTCTGGCCATTTGCCTGCATGTGATGCTTGAAATGGCCATGGCAACTGCAGGATGAGCATCAGAGTTAGATGCAGTAAGCTGGAATGATTGAAAAGGCAGACCATGATCCCATCATCTTTGAGCCTACTCAGGAACTGCCCTGCTTGTTTTGGATTCTTCTATGTGAAATAATTTCCTTGAAGTTGAAGCAAGTGAATTGATTTTCTGTTATCTATGCTTTTAGGTGTATACTTGGGAGGGTAGGTGAGGTTGAATCTCTGGCATTTTGGAAGGGCCTTGGAGCAACTTCAAAACTTTAAAATGTAGCCCGGCCAGCATAGCTCAGTGGTTGAGCATTGATCTATAAACTAGGAGGTCACGGTTCGATTCCCGGTTGGGGCACATGCCTGGGTTGCTGGCTCAATCCTCTGTGTGCGGCGTGCAGGAGGCAGCTGATCAGATTCTCTCTCATCACTGATGTTTCTATCTCTCTCTCTACCTTCCACTCTGAAATCAATAAAAATATATTTAAAGACAACAACAACAACTTTAAAATGCAGAGTGCAATTCAGCTGAAAAATACTCCCACACAAACTAGTGCATTTCACAGTTGATCTTCAGGAGATATTGGGACCTTGCAGGTCAGTTTAGGGGTGTTCTCTTTGATGGTCCAAAAGTACCTTCAGTTCTGAGAGGGCATTCTCTGCCAAGCACTCACCATTTATTGGTCGTTTGTGTTTTCTGATTGCACAAGCTTTATTTATTTATTTTAAAAATATTTATATTCTTTGATTTCAGAGAGGAATTGAGAGGGAGAGATTGAAACATCAATGATGAGGGAGATTCATTGATCAGCTGCCGCTTTTACCTGCCCTACTGGGGATCGAGCTCGCAACCCGGGCATGTACCCTTGACGGGAATCAAACCTGGGACCCTTCAGTCCACAGGAGGACTCTCTATCCACTGAGCACACTAGGGCTGATTGCACAAGCTATACATGTTAATGTTAGAGAATAACAAAAAAGGTTACAAAAAAAGTCACTCGTAACCTTAGCATTCAACTATTTTGGTATAAATTCTGGATTTGTGTGTGTGTTTCTGATTCATATTTTCCCCTTTCAAAAAGATGCTTGTTGCATTATATAGGTAGTTTTATATCCCAATATCTAAACTCAAAGCTGTATGCCCAGCCTATGTGTCTCAGTGGTTGGGCACTAAGAGGTCACTGGTTCGATTCCCAGTCAGGGCACATGCCCAGGTTGTGGGCTTAATCCCTAGTGAGCAACAATGCAGGAGGCAGCCAATTGATGTTTCTCTCTCACTGATCTCTCTCTTCCTCTCCCTTCTTTTCTCTCTAAAATAAATAAAAACATATTTCAAAAAAATTGTAACATGACATTATTTTCCATATATCATTCAATATATTTTAAAACTTGCTTAATGATTGTACATTATTACATGAGTATGTAATAAATTATAAATGGGATATATTTTACATGAAGGATGCATAATTCAAGCTTTACATAATTCAGGACACTCTTTTTCATAAACAGGGATACTCAAGTGGTTTTTCTCTGTATTAATACCAAATACCACTGATAGCCCACCAGCTTTGGCCCATGAATCTTTTTTAAAAAAATTCTTTATTGTTTAAAGTATTACATAAGTCTCCTTTTTCCCCCATTGACTTCTCCCCAGCTGTCCCCATCCTCCAGCACATGCCCTCACCCCACTACTGTCTGTGTCCATTGGTTATGCTCATATGCATGTATACAAGTCCTTTAGTTTTTATCTTACCCTCTCACCCCCCACCTTCCCTCATAGGTTGGACAGTCTGTTCGATGCTTCTGTGACTCTGGTTCTATTTTTGTTCCATCAGTTTATGTTGTTCATTATATTCCACAAATGAGAGAGATCATGTGATATTTCTCTTTCTCTGACTGGCTTATTTCATTTAGCATAATGCTCTCCAGTTCCATCCATGCTGTTGCAAATGGTAAGAATTCCTTCTTTTTTATAGCAGCATAGTATTCCATTGTGTACCATAGATGTACCACAGTGTTTTAATCCACTCATCTGCTGATGGGCACTTAGGCTGTTTTCAAATCTTAGCTATTATAAATTGTGCTGCTATGAACATAGGGGTGCATATATCCTTTCTGACTGGTATTTCTGTTTCCTTGGGATATATTCCTAGGAGTGGGATTACTGGGTCAAATGGAAGTTGCATTTTTTAAATTTTTTGAGGAAACTCCATACTGTCTTTCACAGTGGCTGCACCAATCTGCATTCCCACCAACAGTGCAAGAGGGTTCCTTTTCTCCGCATCCTCGCCAGCACTTGTCGTTTGTTGATTTGTTGATGATAGCCATTCTGACAGTTGGGAGATGGTACCTCATTGTCATTTTGATTTGCATCTCTCAGATGATTAGTGACTTTGAGCATGTTTTCATATGTCTCTTGGCCTTCTGTATATCCTTTCCGAAAAGTGTCTATTTAGGTCCTTTGTCCATTTTTTGATTGGATTGTTTATGTTCCTTTTGTTAAGTTGTATGAGTTCCCTATAAATTTTGGAGGTTAAACCCTTATTGGAGATAACATTGGCAAATATGGTCTCACATGCAGTGGGCTTTCTTATTGTTTTTTTGATTGTTTCTTTTGCTGTGCAGATGCTTTTTATTTTGATGTAGTCCCATTTGTTTATTTTCTCCTTAGTTTCCATTGCCCTAGGAAAAGGGCATGTATTGGTAAAGATATTGCTACAACAAATGTCTGCTATTTTGCTGCCTATAGTTTCTTTTAAGATTTTTATTGTTTCCCGTCTTACGTTTAAGTCCTTTATCCATTTTGACTTTATTTTTGTGTATGGTTTAAGTTGGTGGTCTAGTTTAATTTTTTTGCATATATCTCTTCAATTTTCCCAGCACCACTTGTTGAAGAGACCGTCTTGACTCCATTGTATGCTCTTGCCTCCTTTGTCAAATATTAATTGAGCATAATGGCTTCTGGGTTCTCTGTTCTGTTCCATTGGTCTATATGTCCTTTTGCCAGTACCAGGCAGTTTTGAGAACAGTTGGACCAGGAATATTGAAGAACTTAAAATTTAAAGATGATTTATCTTATTTCAGAATTTGTCCACAAATTTACCTCTTAGTGCTGGTCTTATGCCTAGGCTTTTGAGTGAAGGGTACATGGGATTTCTTGTTTTGTTTTGCAACTTTCTGGGAATCTGTAATTATTTCAAAATGAAAAATTAACAAACAATAATATAAAATATAGATAGGGTTATAACACTTCTGTTTATAACCCCTTCAGTTACTCTCAAGAATAATTTCTCACAAGGCCTGCATGATCTAGTCCTTGTCAACTTCTCCTCCTTGCTTACTACTCTCCTATCACACAAGCCATTTGTCAAATCCTAGACCAAGCCAACAGCTCTTTCCAGTCACAGGACCTTGCTTTTCCAGTCCCCTTTGCATACATCCTTTACAAGGTTTTCTCCACCTTTTTTTAATAGATTTCAATTTAAACATCATCTCCTCAGAGAGGTCTTTTCTGACCATAGTATTGCTTATGGCACCATGATGTAAATTATGTGTATTATCATCTGGATTATTTATCTTTTCATTTACTTTTTATCTGCTAACTAGACTGCAAGTTCATCAGGAGCTGGAGACTTCCTTGTCTTGTTCTCTGTAGTACCCCAGCATCTGGCACTCCACTAGCACTTGGGCCTAGTTGAATAAATCTGTGAATGAGTGGCAGAGTCGGAATAAACACACTGGTCAGCTATCTCTTACTTCAACACACCTTCTACAGTCTCCTCTGCTTTAGTCTCCACCAAGCAAAAACATTTGCAGCAGCAGTCAGCTCCCATAAACGTAGTGACTTAAAACACAAATTCATTATCTTATATTTGTGGAGGTCAGCAACCCAAAATGGATGTCAGTGGGCTAAAATCAAGATGTCATCAGGACTGTGTCCCTTCTTCACGGCTCTAGGGGAGAATCCATTTTATTTATTTTTCCAGTTTCTAGAGGCTGCCTGCATTTCCTTGCTCATGGTCTCTCTTATCTTTAAAGTCAGTAATGGCTAGTCAGATCTTTCACATTGCATCACTCTGATACTCATTCTTCTGACTCCCTCATCCACATGACCTTGGTCCATGATCATCAGGACCCCTGAGGAGGCCATTATTCTGCCTATCACACCACTAGAATCTACCTTTCATAAAGAAAGTGACTCCTTTGTCCCTAGTTGAAACTCCAGGGTCTGGCATCTAATATCACTTACCATGTATATTGTTGCAACAAACTTAACCCATGAACAACATGATGTATAGCATGTGGCAGACATTCTTATCTTTACCCACCAACAACCCTTCTTCTCATCCCATCTCCACCCAACGAAGTTAGTATGTTCTTCAAGGCTTTGCTTAAAACCACTTATTACATGAAGCCTCCACTAAATGTGAACCAAATTCTTCTTTCTCATCTCTAGGGACACAGTTGACACAGGTTTTATTAGCCAGTTTCCTTTACTAGGCTTTAAACTGGGTAGTTTCTGAGTTCTTCACAGTTTATAGCACATGAGGAGTCCTTAGCTAGACGAGAGAAAGAGGATAACACACAGGAAAGATCACAGCAAGAGAGGAGGTGGGGAGCCATCTGATGTCTACCTCTTTGCTGACAGGGGAAGCAGCCCTTTTCTGTTTTGATCCCACGGTGTAGGCTCTGCCTCCTGATCTGACCACGTACTTTGTGGTGTCGTCAATGTTTTGGGGCATCTATCATTCTCCTTTTCTGCCTTGTTGCCTCCACCATCTACTTGGTTTCTGGAGTGCTGCCCCTTGCCTGTTTTGAAAGTCAGGCCTGGAAGCCTACGCCTTGGCCAATAGTTTTTCTTTTCCAGAAAGTGCAGAAGGTGACTCCCATGAAGTTTTAAAAAGTGGGTATGCTTTTCTTTTTTCTTCAAAGACACTTTAAACTCTTTGGTCAACACTTTTCATCATTTCCCTTTCAGATACCCAAGGTCAAGTTCTATTTTTAGCCATTGTTCTCCCCAATGGGGTTCTCCTCAGAGCATCCTGGCTACTGGGGCTGTACTTTTATAAGCCTCTTCAAGGGATAATACACAGGTAGCCACATATAATTTCTTCCCTTTCAAGTAGGTTAAATCTTCCACAGATCATTTGCTTGTTGCATGTCTAGTTATCCTTAAATAAGAATAACTGACTGGGGGGATAAGAAGAAAGAGACATAACTGTGGTTGCTTTGAGAGAATATATTATTTACCAAATGTTCTCTTGGGGTGAGCCTTGGATGTGTTTGAAAGAAGTACTTTGTTAAGCTATTTAGAAAGCATGTGAGACCCTAAAGGGCGAGGGAGAGAACAGAATGGCCTGTGAAGGAAAAAGAAGGTATTTATGGGTTAGTTTGGGTTCAGAGAAGGGGAAAGTGGAGATGAATGGAAGAAAGAAAGAAGGAAGGAATAGCCAGCAAGGTGGCTGAAGGCTGGGTGTTCCAAGATGTGACCCTTTCACGTGGTCCTTCATATCCTGTGAGAAGTGCAGTTAAATCACATGTGATGTGAGTAGATTCCTGTATGAACTGGTGAAGCCAGGCTGATAGAGTGCAAACAGGTTGACTTATGCGCAAGGTTGAAAGCTGTGAGAAATGGGAGGGTGTAAGCCACAGGACCTCACAGAAACTAGAAAGGGCAAAATTAAAACAGAAGCAGAACTTCTCCAGCTGGTGCCCAGTCCATGAAGGAGAAGCACTGTCTGGGAGGGCTTGCTGCCTCAGTTGCGCAGCAGTGGCTGACTTGTACCACCTCCAACTGAGATCTCACTTCAAGACCCAGCTCTGCTCCCCCACCCCCATTCTACAAAAAGCTTTCTCTCCTACAACTCATGTTCTCAGTGGTGTCCCTCTCCTCTAAAATTGTACTGCCTTTATCATCTTTGGTACATAATTTAGTGCTTAAAGTTAATATCTTACGTTTAGTAAAAAGGAAGTAAAAAGCACAAAGCCTCAGTGCCTTGTGGAATGTTATAGACACAGTGGGTCAGACCAGTGGGAGGAGCAGAGGCAGAAAGATAAATGTTCTGGTGATCAGAGTCCAGTGCAATTCTGTGTCCATAGCTGGACAGTGTTGCTTTGAGATGGACATTGGTGGCTTGAATTGGAGCATTTTTTTTAACCTTAGGCTAGTTTCTCATCCTCCTTGGCATTTTTGAAGCCACCAAATATCTCTTTAAAAGTGTATTTTTATGCTTAAATCTGCCAGATTCAAGTTAAAAGAGCCAGATTTTGTGGCTTCCAAAGAATAGCACAGGGTATACATAACTGTCATAAACACTGCTGTGATGCAAATCCTTGAATTCATGTTCTCGGCACACAGCTTTGACGAACCTCCTAGCATAAATTCCTAAACCTGGTTTTCAGGTTCTGGGTAAGAGGGAGTAAGCACAATGCCTATCACTCACATGGCATGTGACTTTAAAACCTGGGCAGATAGAGTACAAGGAGTAGGTGTTTGAGGGCTTTGAAAAGTTATTAGCAGGCAGATTGGGGGCGAACACCAGAAGCCAAAGTATCATCAACCTGGCAGGGACTTGACCTTCTTTTTTCCTATAATATCTCCCCGTGTAACTTCATGCAGCCAGAAACTCAGAGGTGAGCACTGTGGCACAGAGAGGCTCCAGGAGAATCCCTCAGTCCGTCTGGCTTGAGGAATTAGAAAGTGAACTCCTAACACACACACACACACACACACACACACGCACACACAGAGAGAGAGAGAGAGAGAGAGAGAGAGAGAGAGAGAGAGAGAGAGAGAGAGAGAGAGAGAATTTTCCTAGATTTAATCTCTCTTCTCTGTTTTCTCAAATCCCAGTTCCATCCAGAGTCCCAGGCAATCCTGTAGAATGGTGGGGTCAACCCTATTGATTTTTTTCACCTCTTCCCACCACTTGGCCTGAATCCAAACCCAATCATGAAAGTGTGTGGTAGAATGGGAAAACTACAGCCCCAAATTTCTGGCCAGAAGGCTTAAAAGGGGATAGCTAAGAAGTCAGGAAGTACCAGGGAGACTGCAGAGAAGGACCAGTTAAGAACTGCTCAGGGAAGAACTTAAACGAACTGTTGTCTGTGAGTTCCAGGGCTCGCTCCTCACTAACCACAAATCTGATCTTTTTTTTTTTTTTTTTTTTTTTTTTTTTTTAATGAGCTTAGTGGGGTTTTGTTTTGTTTTTAGATTCACATATCAATGAGATCATACGGTATTTGTCTTCTTTCTGTCTCACTTATTTCACTCAGCATAATGCCTTCAAGGTTTGTTGTTGCAAATGATAGGGTTTCCTTATTTTTATGGCTGAATAATATTTGTGTGTGTGTTATAACTTCTTATCTATTCATTCATCGATGGTCAGTTAGGCTGTTTCCATGTCTTGGCTATTGTAAATAATGCCATGAATGTGAGAGTGCAGATATCTTTTTAAGTTAGTGTTTTCATTTCCTTTGGATATATTCCCAGAAATGGCATCGTTGGATCATATGGTAGTTCTATTTTTAATTTTTTGAGGATCCTCCATAGTATTTTCCATAGTGGCTGTATCAAGTTACAATCCCACCAACACAGCACAAGGGTTCCCTTTACTTCACATCCGTGCCAGCATTTATTGTTGCTTGTCTTTTCAATAATGGCTATTCTAACAGGTGTGTGGTAATATCTCATTGTGGTTTTAATTTGAGTTTCCCTAATGACTAGTGATGACAGGCTTCTTTTCGTGTACCTATTGGCCATTTGTTTATCTTCTTTGGAAAAATGTTTATTCAGGTATTTTGCTCATTTTAAAATTGGATTATTATTATTATTTTGCTGTTGAGTTGAATGAATTCTTTATATATTATGGATATTAACCCTTCATCGGAATATGGTTTGAATTATTTTCCCCATTCTATCAGTTGTTTTTTTCACATTGTTAATAGTTTCTTTTGCTATGCAGTAGCCTTTTAGTTGGATGTAGTCCCACTTTTTTGTGTGTCGTTGTTGTTTGTGCTTTAGGTGTAGTTTTTGCTCTTCTGGGGTGAATCCCTTTCCTGGCAAATGGTGGGTGGTTGTGTAAATTCTCCAGCTCTCTCACTTGTAATCATGAGCCATACTGTCCCCTGATAAATAGCCTTCCTTCATGGGGCTTTATCAGATATCACATCCTTGCTTGCCCTCTTCTCATCCCTGCCCCCAAATACACACTAATTTTTCCTGGTTGAGGAATTAGAAAGTGAATGCTTAACACACACACACACACACACACACACACACACACACAGAGAGAGAGAGAGAGAGAGAGAGAGAGAGAGAGAGAGAGAGAGAGAGAGAGAGAGAGAAATTCTAAGTCACTTTGACATGGGTCCTCATCTTAGGGTCTTGTGGGAAATCCAACTTAAGACAGATAGATAGATTCCTTTTTCTTTATTTGTGACATAGCTTGAAACATATAATCCTGCTGCATTCTTAAGGAATTCTGTTATTTAGGATATTGGTTTGATTACTCTAACAGGAACCCAGAATGACTTGTCTTGCATGAATAGATGTGTGTTTTTTTCTGTTCATGAAGCAGTGTGGGCAACTCTGTGATGCTGGGAACTAGGATCCTTCTACTGTCTTTCCTCCACTCCTCAGGTGTGGCCTTCAGGGCTGTGATGGCTTCCTAGCATGTTCACACAGGCAATGGGGAAAGGGAGGCATGCCTCAGAAGTTGTACAAATCACTTATGTTCACCCCCCATTGGCTACAACTTAGCTACATGGCCACATCTGGCTGGAGTTGGAGGTTGGCTGGGTAGACATGTGTCCTGTTTGAACTGGGGCTCCATGGTTGGAAGGGAGAAGGGAGAATAGACCCTGGGATAGCTACTAGCCTCTGCCATGGACATTTTTGTGTGTTATCCATAGCTCTGGGGAGAGGAAAGATGAGTACCTGATTGGGTTATATTCTGTGTCTGGTTCTAGCTTATTTTCTTTTGCCCCATCCCTATGCTGACCCAGGTGGCAGATAATGAGATCACCTGTGGAATAGTTGATCTTCAAGTAAGTAGGTTCTTTCTAGAAGTCTAGAAGATTTACCTTAGATTCACTCTTTTTTTGTTGTTTTATTTATTTATTTATTTTCTTATAAATCTTTATTGTTCAGATTATTACAGGTGTTCCACTTTTTTTCCCCCCCATAGCTCCCCTCCACCTGATTCCCCACCCCACCCCATGCCCTTACCCCCCGCCACTGTCTTCATCCATAGGAGTAAGATTTTTGTCCAATCTCTTCCCGCACCCCTCACACTTGCTCCCCCTGAGAATCATCCGTCCACTCCCTTTCTATGTCCCTGATTTTATTATATTCACCAGTCCATTCTGTTCTTCAGATTTTTTATTCACTTGATTTTTAGATTCACTTGTTGGTAGGTATGTATTTGATGTCATTTTGTTGTTCATAATTTTTATCTTTATTTTTTTCTTCTTCTTCCTCTTCTTAAAGAATACCCTTCAGCATTTCATGTAATCCTGGTTTGGTGGCGATGAACTCCTTTAGTTTTTTCTTGTCTGTGAAGCTCTTTATCTGACCTTCAACTCTGAATGATAGCTTTGCTGGGTAGAGTAATCTTGGTTGTAGGTTCTTGCTGTTCATCACTTTGAATATTTCTTGCCACTCCCTTCTGGCCTGCAAAGTTTCTGTTGAGAAATCAGCTGACAGTCGTATGGGTACTCCCTTGTAGGTAATTAACTGTTTTTGTCTTGCTGCTTTTAATATTCTCTCTTTGTCTTTTGCCCTTGGCATTTTAATTATGATGTGTCTTGGTGTGGTCCTCTTTGGGTTCCTCTTGTATGGGGTTCTGTGTGCTTCCTGAACTTGTAAGTCTATTTCTTTCACCAGGTAGGGAAAGTTTTCTGTCATTATTTCTTCTAATAGGTTTTCAATATTTTGCTCTCTCCCTTCTTCTGGCACCCCAAAAATTTGGATGTTGGTTCGCTTGAAGTTGTCCCAGAGGCTCCTTACACTATCTTCATATTTTTGGATTCTTTTTTCTTTTTGTTTTTCTGGTTGGATGTTTTTTGTTTCCACATATTTGAGATCTTTGGTTTGATTCTTGGGGTACGTTGATCTACAGTTGAGTTTCTGTATATTTTTTATTTCAGACAGTGTATGCTTCATTTCTGACTGATCCTTTTCCATTTTTTTGGCATTCTCATTAAGGTCCTTGAAGGTCTTACTAAGCTCCTCAGAAGTGTCATCAAGTTTCTCAGCAGTTTTTAGAAGATTCTTGAGTAACCTTATACATGTGGTTCTGAACTCTATGTCATCCAGTAGTTTGCTCTCCTCCCTTTCTTTCATTCGTGACATGTTTCTTTGTTTCTGCATTTTGGCTGCTTCCCTGTGTTGATGGAGTGGCTTTGTGTGGTAGGTGACCTATAGGGGGCAGTAGCTCAGCCTCCCCAATCACCTGATGTGGATGCTCTTGGTACACCCCTTTGTGGGCTGAGTGCAAAGTCTTGGTGTAGTTAAGCCTGAATTGCTGTTGGTACGCTGGGAGGAATTGACCTCCAGGCCAATTAGCTGTGAGCACTCCCTGTGTCTATAATGGAAGAACTGCTGTGCTGAAGACACTCAGGACTTGTTTCAGTGGGGCTTCGGTGCTCACTGAGTTTGCCTCTTGAATGTGTCACTTATGGATGTGAGGAGTTGAAATCTGGTGTCTCACACTGACCACTAGGTACACTGGCTTCTGGATCTCCAATGGGGTGCAGGTCAGCTACTGTCTGAGGCCACTCAGCAGGAGCTACAGTGAGAGCTGCAGTTTTCTCCTCTTTGCTTGGGGTTTGGAGGTTTTGGAACTGTCTGACCCGGGCTGCAAGTTTGCTAGGTTAGGCTGTGATAGGGCAGGCTTTTCTTATGCTAACTCGGTTGCTTGGAGCTTGGGTGGGTTTGTAGGTTGTGCAGGGCGGGGCCTCAGAGCGTCACTAGGTTAGGGCGTGGCAAACAGCAATGGCTGCTAGTTAGCCGGCTCTGTGTCCCCAAAGGCATCTGCGAGTCCTGTGCCCCAGTGCAGTAAACAGTTATTCCTGCGCGCAGCTCTGCAAGCAAGCCACCCTCGCTGGCAGACAGTCCAGCTTCTCCCCGTAGGAGTTTGGGTCCCCTGCGTCTCCCCAGAGACTGGATTTCAGAGTAATCGGGGGTTTGTCTCCGTTCGGGTTGAAAAAAGCAACGCACCCAGTCGCCCGCAGCCAGCCCAGATCACGCGCCTCCGTACCTCAGCTTTTCAGCGCTGGTGCACGTCTCAAAGCTCTTTTCTCTTTCCTTCTAGTTGTAGAACTTCCACTCAGCCAGCTTTCCTGTGGTTCTGGGTGATAGACGTTTTGTCTTTTAGTTGCAGTTTAAATTGTTGTGGGAGGCAGCAGTTTAGGTGTTTACCTACGCCGCCATCCTGGATTCTCAGCCTTATTTGTGTTCTAGATTCACTCTTCACCTTAAAGTATAACTTATACCTTCTATACCGAGATCTCAAAACCTTGGCTATGATGGTCTTAGATGTGATAACCCAGAAGTGATTTTTTTAAAAGAATGAGTTCCCAGGATAAATCAGTAAGGGAGTGGGGGAGAGAGTTGATAAATAAGAAGCAGAGCTCAGAAAAAGGCAATTTCAGGCAAAGTCACAGCTTTGACCTGATTCCACACAGGTGCTGGGGGGATGGGGACAAATTATGTTTGGATTGGAGGCAAGGGAGCTGAGCTTCAATGCTTTTGCCCTGACTCAGGGTTGCCTCAGGGGCAAACTCCCAGTGTCTGCAGGCAAGCTGCAATTGTAGCCCAGCACAATCTTTCCAAGAGAGCTATGCGTGCAGGGGCTGAGGAGTTCAGGGAGGGGCACACAGAGCCAGTGAAAGTGATCTGAGGTGATCTGCTGTGGGAACAGTGTTTGTTACAGGTGAGGTTTACCAGTGAGCCCAGCAGCTGCTCTTCTGGCACTGCCTTCTTGGAAGGGGTGCCCTTCCAGCATCATGAGGATGGGGCTCAAGCTTTGTGGCAGCTCCTAGATAGTTGTTCTGGACCCAGATCAGGGTTTTCCCCTCTGGGGCCCTTTTGCTTACTTGGAAAAAGTAAACTGGGATGAATTCATGAAAACTAGAGCCCCACAGATTACAGGGAATGGCTGACTTCATTCTTTACTCACAGGGGTGAAGCAAATGTCACGACATTGGGGCCCCCAACCCAGGCATCTTCCATCAAATGAAGCGGGTGGCTGTTTCTAGATACATCTTTTAAAATTGGTTGTGCTTAAATTAGCAGCGCCTTACTTTTAATATTCCTCTCTCAAAGCAGCCAGCACAGTTTCAATCAGGAGCCTGATTAATATGTAAAAAATGATTTGCTTTGATTTCAGTTTAGTGGGGTTATTTATTTATTTTTTTTTGCCAGGCAACTCCTTTATCAAATTCCTCTGCTTTCAAGGGATGAGAAGAAATGTATCTCCTTAAAGTCACAGTTTCCTTGAAATTGGAGATGGGAGGCTTCTGTGGGAACTGGTCTGAAATTTAATAATATTATATTTTTTCCAGTGGCAAAGCCTCTCCTTATAATTTTCAGTCTACCTTCAGGTATTCCCAGCTCCCTGACTGCCAGGTGAAGTCTTGTCCATTGGAAATCACATCAATATATTCGTTCCATCAGAATGTTTAATGTTTCGCTGCTCATTATGTGACTTCAGGCAAGCTACTTAACATCTCTAAATTGGTTTTGTTATTCTTTTTTTAAAAAAAATATTTTATTAATTTTTTACAGAGAGAAAGGAAGAGGGATAGAGAGAATTAGAAACATCAAAGAGATAGAAACATCGATTAGCTGCCTCCTGCACACTCCCTACTGGGTATGTGCCCACAACCAAGGTACATGCCCTTGACCAGAATTGAACCAGGGACCCTTGAGTCCGCAGGCCAACGCTCTATCCACTGAGTCAAACCAGTTAGGGCTTGTTTTATTATTCTTAAAATAAAGATAACACCTACCCTTTGGGATTTCATGCAGTGTAATCTAAATTCTGATTTTTTTAAGGAAAGTAAATTACATAAATATATTATTTAGCAACTCCAGTGAATCTTGGGGAAGTACCCCTTAATCAAACACATCAGTATATCTTCAGCCAAACCCGTGAATATTCACACCAAGTAGCATAAAGGCTATAAATAGCCTCTCGTCAGTCCAGGGCAGGTCTGTGAGTTACAAATAAATCTTTTGGTTTTCAGAGCTGTTTGGATTTGGGGGTTGGGGACCAGAGACTATGGTCCTGTGATGGGACAATCTCTGTGTTCATCCGTCCATTTCCCAAATGATTCCAGAAAGGACTGAAGACAGTGCAGCGAGGCGTGTGGAAAGCCTGGCTCCCCGAATGTTTGTTCTCCGCCCTACTTGTGATGTGGGTGGGCTCTTAAGAATTTTCCTTTCCTCTTTGACATTTTCTCATCCTGATTTGCTTCTCCCTGGGGTATGATTTCAGGCAGAGCTCTACCCTTTTGACATGAATAGAAGAAGACACGCTTTAAAAAAAAGGGGTGGGGGGAGACAATAATGCAGATACTTAATTGGTAGGCTCATTAAGCAATAAGTCAAGGTGTCTAAAAATTGGTAGGAAGTTCTAAGAAATTCTTCAGGGGGTGAGTTTCAGGAAGTTCAGAATGCCATATACAGCAGGAGCTTGTCAATAAACACAAAGGATTGGAGGCCTGAGGCAAGCCCCTCAAACTACCATGGTCCCCCTTTTGCTCCTCACAACCTCAGGAGTCCTGGCATACCTGTGCTGTGACAATGTTTAGCTTTTACTATGTCAAAATACATAATTTGTAATACTTATGATAATAAATCTAACAAAAAAATCTACAAAATTTATTTTCACCATATATACTCTTAAAATGTTCTTGTGCAAATTTAAGTTGGGGTAAAATTTGCCAAAAGGATATTGACTCAGTGGCCTTGACCAGTTTTGGGGGGTGTTTTCTTCTTTCACGACATTTATCTTCATCTCAATAGAAAATAATAATAGTTTGTATTTGTTAAGCAGTTGCAGTATGCTAGAAACTGTTATTAATACCTATATTTATAGCCCGTAATTCCTAATTCAAGTCCCTGACTGGTGTGGGACTTACACCTTGTTGACAAAATCCAAGCTCAGTACACTCTCTGTGTCACCACCTCTACAGGCCAAGACACCTGACCCCACATGAGATAGTGCCATCTGATGGCATTAAAGGGTACACTGCTCTCCATCCCAGGAATCGCCTGTGGGTCCTTTGCCTCATTCATATTATCCTATGCTCGCTTTGCAGTCTGCACTGTGAAGGCTGAAAGTGTGGAGTTACATTTTTAGTTAATCTTGCCATTTGGGTTCCTGTCAGGCTTTGCCATTGTAAGGCCTTTGCAGGAGGCTGGGGAGCAGGAGGGGTAGAAGCCATGGGTGCTGCTCCTGGCTCTGGAGCTGCAAACAACTGCAGATTTTAGCAGCATTCATGTCTCTAGGTGCAGCACCCATGCAAACTAATGTGTGGTGTTGTGGCAATCTCCTCATCCCTCCCCTCCCCCTGGCATTTAAATAAGTCCTTTTGAAAGAACCATCTACTTCCCCTGGCTAAGGAGACCCAAGGGAATCTGCTACACATTTGATGGTTAACCAGTCAGGGAGGGAGAAGACATGTATTGTGTTCCTGTATTACATATCCTTGGCCTGCTTCTGATTATTTCATCACCACAGTGGTGGACAGCTCCAACCAACGGATGGTCTCTTATAAGAAGCTTTGTGTCATTTCAGGTGCCTCTAGAGGCAGAAGCTAATGCAGCATTAGGTGAGCAAGAGGTTTATAAGGGGAAACTCCTGTGAAGGATAAAGATGAGGAAGGAAAAGTAGGCACGGAAAGCTTCAAACCACAGTGCAGTTCTGCAAAATATGCCGTTAGTATTTTAATAGGAATTGAGTTGAATTTATAGATTGCTTTGGGTAGTATGGACATTTTAATGATGTTAATTTTTCCAGTCCATGAGCACGGTATATTCTTCTATTTGTTTGCATCTTCCTCCACTTCTTTTTTTTAATGTCCTGTAGTTTTCCAAATACAAGTCTTTTACCTTCATGGTTAAGTTTATTCCAAGGTATCTTATATTTGTTGTTGTTGAAATGGTAAATGGGATTGCATTTTTAGTTTCTCTTTTTGAGAGTTAGTTCATTATTGGTGCCTCATCATTTTAAATCACTAGGTGGCTCTAATCCACTTCCCCAGGCCCCTAGTCACATAGTATGTATTTAGCCTGTTGGCCTTGCTCATGCTAACAGTGTTTCCGACCTTGTGAAACCCATGCTGCTTGGTCATCACCAAACTTCTCAGGATCTGCTGCCTGTCCTAAGAGCCTATTGCATAAGGCTCATCAACTTGGAGATCACTGCTCTGTTTTCTATGTATGGCAAACAGCGAGATCTCCCTACACTTTTCTTTCTATATTTGTATTCTATACAAGTATTACACTTTAGCCCTATTTTGAAATTATATTATAGTGTTTTCATATCAGTTGTCTTCCCTTGGAGATCACTCTTCCCCTTTCTTCATCTTAGAATCTCCTGAATTTTTATCTTGAGATTTGCTACCTTAGAAATACAGTGGTGAGAGTGAATTTTTCTCCCCTTCACTCCTTTCCTTCCTTCCCTCCCCTTAGTCTCACTACTGATAGGAAGTAGTCTTTGATAAGACAGAACAAAGGCAGAAAATTCTATTAGCCCAAGAATCTATAGTCCCTCTGCAGAAGCTCACATTCCTTATCCTTACCACCTTGCCATCATACTTCCATGTATCTGAATGTTGTCGCCTGAGGGCTTATTTTGGCAACAAAATACATTTTTTCCCTCATCACGAGTAGGCCTAAAGCTCCAAGGAATTAACAGCTCCTGGCAATAAATGTGGACTAACAAATATTCCAGTTCTTTGAGGTGTTCTCCATTAGCTCCCAGAGTATCCCTGTGGGGTAGCATTAAGCTCCAGCCCCCAGAAGTAACTAGCTGGATAAAGAACTCTTCCCTGTTCCACTTTACCATTCACCTAACAGTGTTTCATAGGTCACTTCCCAAGTAAAATTTCTTGCACTCAAATTCTTAACCCAGGATCTGCTTCTGACAGAACTCAAAATAAGGTATAACTCATCCAAGCTCTACTCTGAAGGAGTTTAGTAGTCAAAGGGAAAGTTTTTTTTGAATGCTACACAGAACCAGAACTTCCTCCAGCAAAGCCACGCAACCTCTCCAGGTAGAGCAGGACCTTGGCAGGAAGAAAGAGATAGGGCTTGGAACAGCAATGGTGGGGGAAGGAAGCTGGTGGAAACAGGTGGTCCTCCTGGACACTCATCTGACTTGACACTGATGGAGATGTGATGGAGAGGTAGAATATTGTGCTCAAACCTGATGATTGATATGACTCCTTCCTGAAAATGGGCTGGGACCATGTCTGTGTGTAGGTCTATGGATCCCTCAATATCTTTGACAGATTTGGATGGGAACATATTATATATTTCTCTTTAACTGGAATTTCAGGGCTTCCCATCTCCAGGCCCTTCCCGTTGGTTAAATCTGCAACATAGTCTAAGACAAGTGGCCAGAACAGGAGGCTCCTTCCTGTTCCCTAGTCTCTCCTGTGATCCAGTGTGAAGGAGCAAGCTTTTGCATAGATTCCTGTTGGGAGCTGGTGGAGTGGCCTCTCAATGATGGTGCTGGGCTGGCTCAGGCTGAAAGGTGATGACTGCATCACTATGTGTCTGTCTATTTAGTAAATCTTAAGGAAAATTTTATTTTATCATTAGCTATTTTGATGTTGGTATCCTTAATTTTTCCAAATCTTGATCCAAATGGGGTGATTCTGTATGAAACAAGAAGCCTGGGGAGTGTGTCGGTGGAATAGTTCTGAGCAGAAATAACCACAAATATTGGACTGAGGTGAAGATGGGTCCCTTTCAGATGTCAGGAAACCTCCAAGGAATTCTATTTGCATAACACCTACCTGCCCGGTCCATGCTATACACCTGCAAGGGGCAGCCTGTGTGTTTCTTCTGTTACGATTTGATGTAATACATATTCTCTTTGGGGAGTGTGCATTATAGCTAGTTCAGAGTCCTGGAAGAGCTATAAATAATAATGAATTATAAAAAAAATCATATTCATGCAATAGAATGGAATAGAAATGAACAACCTGGTTCACTTGTGGGCTTTTAATCCTCAAGGTACAGGATTCTTTGTGAAGCATCAGATTTCAAGCTGTCCTAGCCCTTGACAGGCAAAGCAGCAGCTTTCTCTGATCCGCTCCAGTATCTCTGGGAGCTTAGGGCGGCGGTGGACACAGGGGTGTTCTGGGGGCACCTCTTGTAGAGAAACGCCCATTTAAAGGAACCAAGTGAGAATCCAGAGATGACCTTTATTGGAACGACTGGCATCCCAGCTTGAAAAAGAATCTCAAAGCCTAAAATCAGCCTTCTGGACTGGAATTGAGGAGCTGCCTGTAAAACTTCCCCATGACTCTCATCTATACTAACGTGTGAGTTTCTGCTCAAAATAGGAGAGGGGGCTGTGGGTGGAGGAGGCAAGTCTCTCTTTAATTTTCTAATTCAAATATTCTGTCACATGTCTCCTGATTTCTTTTCTTTTCAGAAAGTGCATAAAGCAGACTGTAGGATTAGAGGACACAGAAACCAACAGACTCAACAAAATCAGGGGGTTCCTATTAGAGGTCAGGAAATGTGACTCACATTCAACGTGTTGGTGGGCGTGTGGCCCAGCTCTATTTTTCTAAGATAGGGACACATTAATACATTATGGAGCAGAATTCAAAACATATATGAAAGTTTCAGCTGAAACAGGATATTTAAAAGAAATGTTAAGCCTGCTGGAAGTGTGAGTGGGAAAGGATGACCTGCTTCCAGTTATTCCCCCAGATAGCCAAGGTGCATGCTCCCTCTGGTCCTCAATTTGAAGTCCCTACTGAGGTGGGAAACATCAGTCACACCTCAGTACAAATCTGTTTAGTTTTGGGAGCTGAGATACGTGGGATTTATTGAGTATGGGGGCTCTCTGGTGCGGGGGTGGCTCGCTCTTTGGGCAGCAGGAAGGAACCATGAACCTGAGGGTGAGGGGAAGAGGGCACTGACCTCCACCTGCTGCCTCCTCCACCCACATGATTTTGTCTGAGGCTTTACCTGCTCCCCACCATCTTTCTTATGGGCTACAGGGGAATTTGATCTAGAAGGTAGTCCTTCTCAGTGGTCCATGTGAAGATCAGGAATTTAGTGGATGATCATCCATGGCCAAATTCAATACCATATTAGAAGCTTCCCAGCTCAGGGAATATAGAACCCCAAAATGTAGAATAATCCCACAGTCAAGCCCCACTCCACCCTCAACTATGTATTCTCTATGACAGGAGAGATTAAATGTCATTCAAGTGTTCACTGTGCCGAGAGCTTGACGGGCATCCTCTTGCAGTCTTCCCCACACCATACGAGGTGGTGTCTTGGGTTGGGTTCTCTCCAAAGCAGACCCTGAGACAAAGACCCAGGTGGCTGACTTGGGAGGTGATCCCAAGAAGCATGGTGATGCTGAAGGAAAGTGATACAGAGATTGGAGGGAAACAAATATAGGTGTATGGCTTTGTAGGTTATATAGTACACACCCAGGGCTCCAGCTGATGGGGGGCCCTTTGAAAGAACTTGTGGAGTACTCCTCAGAATCATCTCACCCTGGGGCAAGGAAGCTGGAGTATTTCTCCACCAACTCCCAACCTCAGTGGTTGAGGCTGGTTTGGAGTGTTAACTCTTGGGCACTTGTGACCTTCCCGACACATGCTGTTGAACTTGCTGGCTGTGGCCAGAGGAAGCTATGGACTTTGTAAAACTGTCCCTAGGCAACCTGATATGAGTGAGACTCTGACAGCACCTGACACACATCACTTCCATTTAGATGAGAAAACAGATTAAGGAACTCCCCAAATCAAAGAACTCAGATCTGTTGGTCTAAGCAGGACAGATATCTTGGCTGACTCAAAATACAGTAGCATGACCTTGGCCGGGTGACTCAGTTGGAGCGTTGTCCAGTACACCAAAAGGTTTGGGGTTTGATTCCCAGTCAGGGCACATACCTAGGTTATGGTTTTGGCCTCCAGTCAGGACCTGTACTGGAGGCAACCAATCAATGTCTGTCTGTCTGTCTGTCTCTCCTCCTCCCCTTCTCTCCCTCCTTTCCGCTTTCTCTAAAATCAATTACAAAACATTCTCAGGTAAGGATAAAATATTTAAAAATATATATATAGTAGCACATTCTCAACTATACCTTCATTCCTCTCTTCTCCAGTTCTCAAAACATTGATAGTCAGGAGGAGTGGTCATTATAGCTGCGAAACCAGGCCATGGGGTGGGATGAAGAGACAATAACAAGAGCAGACAAAGATCTGAGACTAACAGACAAGCAGCCAGCCCTTAATAGCCTCCAGCCCTATTGTCACCCACAAAACCAGAGCTGGCCGTCCCTGTTTTCATAGACATCTCCCTCTGCTCTTTTGTCACTATCCTCCTGGGCAAGGCAGTCCCAGCTGATCACTTTCATGGCATGATGTCTAAGAGCACACATCCAGGGGCTAGACAGGTCTGGGTACAGGTCACAGTTCCATGGCATGCCTGCCGCTTGTGCAGGTCACCTACCCTCAGTGAGGGGAAACTGCAGTCTCATTTGTAGACCAAGCATGACACGGGCCCCTGTGGGATATTGTGAGGATCTAATGACTCAGGTGCCCACATATATTGTGTTCAATAATGTGAGCTGCTGTTACTATAATTATTGTTGTTGAATTAACCTGGGGGAGAGGAAAGGTGTGGTGTGATTTGTCCAGTGGGGTTCTCAAGTAATGGTATTATTATTGGTCCACACTCCCCAGTAATAACACCATTACTAATTAATTACTAATTATGCTGAACTAGCACAGCCACATGACCTCTGTCCAAGTGCCCCATAGGTCTTGTGGGGACACTCAGAGGTCCTCTGAGGACCTTAGATGTCAACATTACCAGCCCTGGGCTTTATGCTGATGGGGAAGTAAGGAAACTGGTAAAGCTGTGCACAGACTGAGATCGGTCCCAGGGCTGGGGAGGGCTTGCAAGGTGGAGGCTGCTATAGAATGTGCTTTCATTCTGCTTCTTAAAAGCCAGCTCCTTTTCCTTGTTATTTTTGCTGCTCCTCGGGGGGTGCTCTCCAGGTGGGTTGGTCTGGCCAAGCCCTTGCTGTGCCTGGTTCCTCTGCTGGAGGGCTGAGGGATGAGGCCTGTGCCAGGACCCCATGACCTCCCTACATCCTCAGCATGCTATGGAAAGCTGAGCAGGACTGGGAGCAGGTCCTCCTGCCGGCTCACCAGCCTGTGTCTGGGACCAAGCTCTTAGCACCCATCTTAGTCACTCCAGGGGAATTTTTTGGCTTCCAGGAGCAGCTAAGCTCACAAGGCCACATGGGGCAGAAATCGCAGCCCTCCCCACAGGCCTTTAAGCCTCTTTATTGACTGCAAAGTGAAATCCCTGTTAGACTCAGCAGGAGCTCAGGCACAGGGTGGGTGTGCCTTGTTTCCCTGGCGCTGCCCTTGCTGTTTGACCCCCAGGGCTGCACTGCACACTCATGGGCTTCTCTCTCTCCCTTCCCAAGGGTATTTTCTTTGTGACTTAGAATAAGTATTGGGTCATGTGGATGTTACTATGGCAACTGGTATTTTAAATAAAAATAGGCCTACACCCCCGGTAGCCTGTCAGTGTGAAATGTGCCTATAGGCAGTGAAAGGCTGTTGGCATCTGCATCCCTTCGATTCCCAGCAGCAGCCTCCTGGCACCCCCCCAGGCACCCGGGGCAGAACCTGAAGCTCTGTGCACAGGGCGGGGCTCCTCCATCCTTTAAGGAAGCAGGCAGGGAGCTGGCACAGGTTGCCCCAGCTAGCCAGGGGGTTCTGCCTGGTGCCTCCTTCCTGCTGTAGAGGGGTGATGCTGTTCTCAAAGTCTTTCTGGAGAGAAACTTTACCTGACTCAAGGTGGGCTTTGTCTCAGAGTCTACTTCTGAGTCAAAGACTTATGTGCAAGTAATTTATTTTGGAGTGATCCAAGAAACACCAGTAGAGTAGGGAAGTGAGGCAGGGAAGGGAAGGCAGCCAGTTAAGGTGTTTTCACTGCTGTAGATGGGGGCGGGAGGGGGGCGCAGCGAGCTCTGGGAGACCATGCTATCCCTCCAAGGGGCAAGGAAACTGGTGGATTTATCTAGCAAGTTATCCTCTGTCTTTGGGTAAGGGCTCCTCCAAGGGGCATTAACTCCCTACACTCCCAGCTTGTGCATAATCAGAAAACAAACAAAAACCCCACAAAAGTCCATAGGCAGAGTCACAGGTGTTGGCAGGCAGCAGTCTTCAGCATTTGAAGGTGAATGCCTACCTAGAGGATATGGGCAGGGTACCACATCACCTGCTGTGGGCCTCCTGGTTGAGCTGTCAGCCTTCTGCATGTTAATGAATTTCCCCAACTATCAGAAGTGCTTTAGAGTTGGAATAAGGAGCTTAATTTGAGAAGTTAAAGGAATGAGAAATAGCCTTTAAAGATGTTGAAAGGTTGCCAACATTTCAAAGCCTGGTGATGAAATTGGTACTATTAGGGCCCATTGTTCTCCATCACAGTGGAGAGTGCAGGCAGGGATGGTAGAGGGAGGGGAGGGGAGAATGGAGGCAGTTTACTACCTGCCAAACAAGTGATTTTGAGTATGTCCTTCTTGACTCAGTATCTGATACTTTGGGAGATGAGAAATATTAAGATTAGGCACAATGATATCGAACCCAAGCAACTCAAACTGTGCACTTAGGGAAGGAATGGGTGGTGACTTAGGAAGGAGCAGACAGGCAGAAATGCCTTGGAGATACATTGCTTTGAGCTCTTGGCACAGACTGGGGCAAGGTGGGCATTGGGCATTTTTCCATCTGGCAGATCCATGCACTTCTAATGACAGGCACCTGGGTCTTGCTTTGGATGCAGACGGATGGTTCTGTCTAACAGTGGAAGAAGAGTTGCTTCCCAAAGTGCCCCGCCACCTGCTGGGCCAATCGGACACATTCTTCCTGGAATTTGAACCCTGAGTGGGATGTTACAGGACTAAAATTTTGAGTTATTGATGCTAACAGTGGTGTCCTGAACAAAACAAAACAAAACAGCTCACTGATTCCAGGAAGTTGGGAGCTTTTGGGTCCCTGTCCTTTAGGAGCCTGGTTCTTCAGCTTTTCCTGAAATTCTCTGAGTATGCCAATAAGTTCTAGCTTATTTTCCTCTAAATAAACTACAGTCTATTTCTGTTGCTTGCAATGGAAAAGCCCTGACTGATCCTGATTCCTTTGGAGGGATCCCACTGGGACTAAAAGCCTAGAGATTCTCAAACGAAGCCCTATGGAAACCTCTCTCTGGGGCTGCCATTTCCTGCAGTAGGTCTATTCAGAAATAGGAGAAAGGAAAAGGGTGTCTTAGCATCATGGTTTCAGGGGACCCAAGTGAGAGGGAGGTGGAAGTGAAAGGTCTGTTTTGGGAAAAGTGGAAGGTTGGGATGCCTGTGAACAGTAAAAAGGGGAGGAGGCAGGACTGGGCAGGAGCACCTGGCTGGCCACGTGGGTGTGAAGAGGTCTCAGTTGGTCCAGTGGGGAGCTCCTGAGCTGGGGGCTGCCTGCAAAGCATGTGGTCTCTGCTCTAAAGCTGAGGCCCAGCTGAGAAAGCTGCGCTGGAGGCTGTCAGCTGGCTGCACTCTTACCGTTAAACATCAAGTTCTTTCTCAAGGAGATCTGAGCAACAGAGCTTCACCCGTTTTCCCACAGACAGGGCGGCTGCCTTCTGCAGAGCACACACTGTGGGCATCTTACTCAAGCCTCTCACCATTCCTGTGAGGTCGGTATTATTTCCATTCCCACAGTGGATGGAGACCTAGCAAGTTCTTTATCCACTGAGATTGCCCTGCTAGTGAGTGGCAGAACTGGGATTTGAACCCAGATCTGTCTGGCTGGACTGCTCCTGCTCTGATGTTCTGTGACAGTGGCCATCATCCCTACAACAAGGCCTTGGGCTCTGCAGCTTTAGTGGCTGCTCCCTGTCTCCAGAGCACATTCTCTGTCTGGGTAGTGTATATGCATCAGCCCCTGAGTTTGTCTTGGGTTCAGAGCACAGCTCTCTCCCCACCTTTCCCTGCCCCATGCCTTTAAAGGCAGATGCTGGGACAAGTAGTTTATTTGAGAGGAGATCCCAGGAAGCAGAAGTTGGGGTAGAGGAGTCGGTGAGAGGAGGAGTATGAGCCAATCAAGGGGCATCAGGGAGCTGGTCAACATGGGCAAGGGAGGCTCGAATCTGCTGAGGACCAGCTGAGGAACTGCACAGGTTAGAACAGTTTTGACTTCTATTCCTCCTTGGTGGAAGGCAGCCCATGTGTACTGGCTTCCCTGCACTTCTGGGCAGATGTGCAAAGATGCTGAGCAGCAGGAAGAGCGTCAGGTGCAGGGCTGAGAGGGGATGCAGTCAGCATGCAGGGAACTGTCCATCAGGGCCGTGGGCAACCAGAGGTGGCCTGGCTGGTGGGTGTCCACAGCATCTGCCACTCAAGTATTGTGGAAATGACCTGCCTCCAGTTGAGAGTACCGGATGCTTGTGGCTCAGGATGCAGAAACAGCAGTGGCCCCCACAGCTGCTAGGGCATCACATTGGCCAGCTCAAGCTGCCATAATAAAATGCACAGAAGTTTATGTTTTTATGATTCTGGAGGCTGAAAGTCCAAGATCAAGGTGATGGCAGGTTTCATTTCTTCTGAGGCTTTTTTAGCTGGCCGACAGATGGTTGCTTTCTCGCAGTATCCTCACTTGGTCTTTCCTTTGTGTGCTTTATCAGATTAGGCATCCGCACCCCCTGTACGACCTCATTTAACAGTTGCCTCCTTCAAGGTACTACCTCTGAATATAGTCACATCCCAAGGCGATGGAGGTTAAGACTTCAACATAATGGATTTTAGAGGGGGACACAATTCAGTTCATAACAGGCATGAATGGCTGGTTAGAGGACTTGAATCTGAGCTGTATTTATTCATTTCACTGGTCCCAGAGACAGAAAATTGAGAAGTGTAGGGTTCCACAGGTTGAGTGGCAGTGAAGTGCTGAGTCAGAAGCAAATCTCTCTGCCTAGGGTGACTCCCACACCTGGGCCTGCCCACACCCATGACCCAAGGTCTCCTGGGATTGGCCCTTGCTTCTTGGGAACCCCTGACACTGTTCCTGCCTTCTGAGGCCCCCACACTTTCCTGCTTCCTGGGGCTTCTCTCTACCTTATTGGTGCTCCAGTAGGTGGCATGACACAGTGTTGAGGGGCCCAGCCAGTGCTTCTGTCCCCTCATCTGAGAAATAAGGGGCTGGGTTGGCTACCATTCCTGTTCCCCAGTCTATCTTTTATTCAGCGTTGGTGAAAAATTCTTTTTGGGAATGGGCACTGGTACCCACTGAAAGGACTGAACATGGGCACGGTCCATCTGGGAAGACAGTTTGGTAGGATATTTACAAAGCTCTAAAGAATGTGCATATCCAAGATTATCTCCTTATGATACATTCCGAGAGGGAAACAGATGGGCCAAAGGCTTAGCTAGGAGGAGTCAATAGTGTTGAGTTCTCACATACTATTCTAATAAACATCAAAACAGCCAACACAAATAAACAATCAACAAATCATAGAATCTTATTCAGTGAAACACACACACATCAAATGTGATTCTGTAAAGAACATTTAATGTTTTTGAATGATTTTCTTTTTACCATATCAAGTGAAAGGCTAATTAATTACACAGCAACCTATCGTGTGGTTTCATTCATGCTAAAAATACAAAGATCTGGAAAGATAATAAACCAGGAATTAACAGGGGTGACACCTGTGAAGGGATTAGAGATTTTTAAATCCTTATTTTCTAAAGGAACAATATAGATTTATTGTTTTTGTAGTTAGAAAACCCACAAAAAAACAGTTAAACAACTTACATAGTTTTGGCAGATGCTCTGGCTAATTCTACAGCTATAACTTCCCCATTCCTCTCTCGCTGCTTCATTTTTCCACTCTCTATGGTTGAATCCTCACCTTTCTAGCTTCACTGACTACCAGGGTGGAGCTCTAGCCAGTGAGATGCAAGTAGAAGTCTGCTGGGAGGAGGTGGAGGTTTCTGGAAAAGTGATGTCTCCTGATAAAAGGACTCCTACGGCCTCCCTTTCGTCTTCCTGGAATGTGGAGGTGAGGCGTTGACCACCAGCAGCCCTCGTGTGACCATGAGTTCATAAGGGTGGTGGGTGGAAAGGTAAAGCCTGTTTTTTTTTCTTCTAATGGCATTCTTGAATCATTGCATCAATCCTGGAATCCCCACTGCCATGGGTGATATTTCAGATATAATTCTGGTGAGACTAATTATCAAGGCTTTTGGCTGCAAGTAACAGAGTATAGGTCTCTCTTCTAGATTCCAGATCACTCCTGCCACTCCACAGTGACCTCATGGATAGAAACAGGGCCACTTTCACCAAGATGCTCTCTTCCCGAGCTAGTGGTACTATTTGGTGTTAGTCTCCGAATTTGTTCGGTGGCCCTGGGAGGAGAGGGGCACTGAGTCTTTTGTAGCATAGGGGACGTGTTAAGGATCACTATGTGCCAGAACAGAGCTCTGCATGAGACGGCGAGTCAGCTCTCCCTCAAAACAACTGTGTGTCAGGCATTGTACCAGGTACTGGGGAGGCCAAAGAGCAAAACAGACCCTAACCCTATGCTTCTGAGGTTTACTGCTTCAGGGAGAAATAGGATACTGCAGGCATGGTTAATTCTTTGCTTAATTATGAGTGTGCAGTGTTTTGAAATACAGGGCAGCATACAAGTGATGGGGAGTCTGACCTGGTCTGGAGTTCAGGGAAGGCAGTCTAGAAGCTCTTTTCTATGCCTTAAGCACAGCAAGTCACGCCCCAAATTCCCCGGGCTTGTCTGTGCCAGCTTCCGGTCACATTGCTCTATGGAAGCATCTCCCCTTTGGCAAAAACTCTGGTCTGGGGCTTTATTGTCCATATCAGTAAAAGAGGAGACTGGGACTTGAACTTCTAGCTTCCCAGAGCTTAAATGACAGATAAACACAGCTGAGAGGAAGCCACCCCTGGGAACATGGGGATGCAGGTGGGGTGGTGAAGCTGGGGGCTGTCCGGAGAGGGGCTGTTTACTGCCCAGCCTTGGCAAAGAGGACTCCCTCATGTGATCATTCAACAAACACATAATGAACACCAACACTATCCTGGGTACTGGGGATACATCAATGATCAGAGCAGACAGTGATCCCTGCCCTTGGAGGCCATGGTCTGATGGGAGGAGACTGGATCACAGGTACATTATGTAGCAGTCTGCGGGTGGTACATGCTGTGAAGTCAAGGCCAAGCAGGGTAGCGGGATGGGAGGGAGTTGAGCTGACACCTGGGGAGGAGAAGCATATTCAGGGGACATAGTGTGGAGGCAGCTGGGCAGGCACTGTGACAAACAGCAGAGGGTAAAGGGGGCAGAGTTGGGTCCCCCATGGCCATGGGCAATAGAGGTCAGAGCCCTATAGTCCGAGTTGTGTTTCAAAGAGACTGCAGGTCAGCTCTTGCCTGTTCTGTTTAATCCGAGTCAAAAATTGGAGGGAGGGCATGTCAGGGGTAGGGAGGCCTGGTAACCCGAATGGTGAGCTGCATCAATGGGTATGGTCTTAGACCCTGTGCCTGCCAAGGAAATGTTTATTTCCTTTCAATTTGTGCACGAAAAGTATGCAAATCATTAAAGAGTGGTTATTGCTGGGATAGGATAAGGGACTTTGACATTCTATCTTATACATCTGTACTCCTGATTTTGAACGGTTTGGTCCTTGAACAGTGTATTTTTTTTCCTGTTATTTGTTTTGTGCCTCTACACATCATAGGTATTCCTCTAGGCCAGTGGTCGGCAAAACTGCAGCTCGCGAGCCACATGCGGCTCTTTGGCTCCTTGAGTGTGGCTCTTCCACAAAATACCACGGCCTGGGCAAGTCTATTTTGAAGAAGTGGTGTTAGAAGAAGTTTAAGTTTAAAAAATGTGGCTCTCAAAAGAAATTTCAATCGTTGTACTGTTGATGTTTGGCTCTGTTGACTAATGAGTTTGCCGACCACTGCTCTAGGCAGTGTACCAGTAGTAGTAGTACAGGCAAAGGCAGAGGAGAATGAACTGAGTTTCACAGTCATAAAGTCAGTTACATACAGACCTGCACACCCACCCACACGCCCTGACTCTCACATTCACACACCCTCTTCCACTTCAGTCAGGCCCCAAGGGAACAAACTTGGAGGTTTACTCCATGATAGAATGGCTCCCCCCACCCTTTCCCACTTCCAGTGTTTTTTTTCCCCCCGTGTTTCCAGCCGAAGGCAGGTGTCACCTGTTGGTGGGTGAGGGGAGAGCTGTCTGGGAAATAGGGAGGATGAAGCTCTGCAGCAAGTTCGAAGATGTCTTTGGAGCCTGACAGCCTACTCACTGGCTGAGACCTCGAGTCAGTTTTGTGACCTTTCTGAACTTGTCCCTCACCTGCAAATGGGAATGACTCCATTGCTTCCCTTCCCAGGGCTGCTCTGTACCTATAGGAAATGACACAGGCCAAGTGCCTGGCGCTTGGTAAATGCCAGCAGAGTAGTGGGGTCACTGTCTTCATCCTGGAGCACACTAACCTATGGCTCTGGAAATAGAAGGGGAAGGCTGTGTGGCCTAAGGCAGGTTACTTGACCTCTCCGAGCTTCGGCTTCAACTGTAAACGGAGTTGCAATGGGGCAAGGCCAGGAGTAAGCATTTCCATAGCAGGCCACAGTAGCTGTCACAGCCATGACAGCAGCTTCCCTATCCCCAGTGGCTCCCACCTTTCCATTTACCTGAGACCATGATGGACAGCTGGCAGGCCTCCAGCCGTGGGCTCCTGTGCCCGCACCTGCTCTTGTCCCCCCTTGCCTCTCCCCATCTTTTTTAGTAGTTCTCATACTTGAGGCACTTCAGAGGACTTGTGAGCACACAGGTGACTGGGTCTCATCCCAGAGTTTCTGATTCAGGGTTGGGGGTGACCTGGAGGATTTGCATCTCCAACATATTCCCCAGTGATGCTGATGGTCCAGAGACCACACTTTGAGAAACACTGCTCTATTTGATATTAAATATTTACTCAGAGGAAACTTCCTTTGCAAACCCAGCTTTCCCCAGAGATGCTGACCTAGGTCAGCTGATGATGACCAGTTTGAGAAGATGAGATGGAGGAGTTGACAGTGTGTCTGACAAGCTTCCTGCAGCACCCTGGCTTCTGGTTGTCTGCACAAGAGAACCCTGTAATTTGGAGTGCAGCTGGCCGCAAATGTAGGACCCCAAGGTGGTTTATACTATAAGATTCTGAATATAGAGTTCAGAATCTTCCCTAAATCTAGGTTTTTGAAGAGGGTAGGGTGGACACTTTTAAGTTTTTCTCTGGCCAGGTAGCATCGAGCCTATCTTAAGTGGGGGATCTGGAATGTTCTGGAGGAGGGCAGGCTGCTCTCAGTGAGGCAGGATACTTTTTGGAAACGCAGCCACACTGTGGGCAGGGATGCGTGGGCCAGTGGGTAAGAGTTGGGAAGGCAGCCCCGGGTTGTGCTCGCTCAGGCTGGTTCTCAGCAGTGCACGGTCCTGGGGGTGAGAGGGACATACATTTGCCTTTGCAGCCTCTGTGAAAATCTCCAGTGAATTCACCAGCTTAACAACAAAATTAAGTAGAACTTCCTCTGATTCGTAAACAGTTCTCTTTCATTCTCTCTCTGGAGTTGACCCCATTTAAAAATTTTATTAGGTTTTTAATCAGGTTCCATGATTAAATGCTTTAAACAAGGTTAGAATCTCGCCTTTTACAAAGCACAAACAGGGAGAATACAACAGTCTCCCCTTATTCACAGGGGATACATTTCAAGGCCCCCTCCCCAGAGAATACTCGAAATTGTTGATAGCACTGAACCCTGAATATATCATTTTTTCTTATATGTAAGTACTTACAAATTTAATTTATAAATTAGGTACAGTAAGAGATCAGTAATAATAATGAGAACAATTATATACTATAGTAAGTTACATATACATATGGTCTCTCTCTCTCAAAATACCTCACTGTATTGTACTCACTCTTCTTGTGATGATGAGATGATACAATGCCTGTGTGATGAGATGAAAGGAGGTGAGTGACACAGTGTTAAGTAAAACGAGGGTTACTTCAACACCAGCACTGCGACATTTGATCTGATGACTAAGTGGCCAGTGGGTGGGCAGAATGTACATTATGGATGATACTTGGACAAAAGGACAGAGTGGGACAGCATGAGATTTCATCATGCTATACAGACTGGTGTGCAATTTAAGACTTACACATTGTTTCTGGAATTTTCTACATATTTTTGGACTGTGGGTAACAAGAAGTGAAATTGTGGATAAGGGGGAGAATGCTGAATGGCCTGGTCCACCGGGTTTAGGAATGGAGAGGGCTGTGCTGGGTCCCTGGGAGCAGGCCCTGGGGACTTCCACATTGAGCTTTGTTCTGGCTCTTGAGTTGCAGGGAGCAGTGGCTCAGGGTGGGGATCAAGAGGTGGCTGAGGAGTGTGGGGCAACTCCTCCTGTGGCAGGCAAGGGGCAGCCACCCCTTTAAGCAGTTTTAAGGCAGAAGGTGGAGAGATTCACATGATGCTGGCATGCATTTTGAAAAGAGCATCCTGGCTATTGCATGCAGAAGAGATGGGGCTGCAATGGAAGCAGGAGAGGAAGTGGGGAGACCCACAGGGGAGTGCAATTCTGAAGAACCCCGCCCCCCCCCCCCCGAGTCCCTCAGCCCTCCCCATGCGGCCGGTGTGTGGTGGGCCCAGATCCTGCCTTTCCAACATGCTGATGCTGCCACCTCAGGCCACACTGAGGGGCACTTGCCCCGACTCCACTGGTGGCAGGGGAGCTGGTGAGTGGATGGACTCTCGGTGCATCTTGTACATTTTGAGAAGGCAGGGAGACCTTTCTGAAAAACGGGGACTCTCTTTAGCCTGCAGAGACTTGTCTGCAAGCATAACTCGTTACAAATGTCAGAGATGCCTTGGCGACATGGGGATGCGGGGAGGGTCGGAGCTTCACAGCAGCAGCACACTCACTTGGAGCACCGAAGTGAGAGCCTGGGGTGCTCTGATGAACCCAGGCTCTGGCCTGGGACCTTGATGTTGTGCAGGGTCTGCCTGCACTTGTTTTGTCCATCCCTCTGCTTTTCTATAGGACAGCGGCACAGCACTGAGGTGACACAGAACCTGGGCTATCAGAGTGGCCCTGGGTCTCTCTGTCCATAGAAAGCCAGACAGATGGACATCCTTCTTTTTCTCAGTGTTCCAAAAGGGCCACTAATCAATCCAGCCACCCAGTCTTTAAACTCCACCCTCAGCTCTGAACTATGGTGGTGTCACACATAAGATTTAAGTCAGGCATAAAACCATTCAGACTCTGGAGAGCCCCAGGTCTGCCAGGTCCCCGGCTGGGAGGCCTCAGGGAAAGGAAGCCCACCTGTCAGCATGGGAGTGTCTGACAGATGGATGTTCTAGGCAGGGTCCTCTTGGCTCTCATCCAGCGGGACACCTGCCTGGTAGGGAGCCGTGGAGCTCCCACTCAGAGAAAGGCCTTTGCTCTTCAGGGCACCAGGAAATGGGTGTGTTCCCTGTCTAGGGGGCTACAAAAGGCTGTCCATCCTCTCTCTAGGACTGATTGCCCCCCACCTGGCCACCATACTGTAACTAGGGCCTCCCTTCCCTCCAGTTTGCTCTATCAGAAGGGCCACCATTCCTCCAAGCAGAGGCCGCGGGTCACTGCTGTGGATTCCCACCACCTCGGAGGAAACTTTCAGTTTAGTGGCGCTTCACCCTCCTGAGAGCCCCTAACACCCTTCTGCGGGTGGCACCAGTTTCCCTGTAGGAAGTTAATGCTTCCAGGAGCGGCTTTTCCCTTAAAAGGGAGGCTGTGTTGGGGGATCCATAGCCTCAGGGCCCTGTGTGGAGCTCGTACTGCAGGACAAACCTCGTGCTGGGGTTCTGCAGGGTCTGGCGGTGTCCAGCAATGATGAGCCACTGTCGGGGGCTTGGTTGGGGCTGGAGCCTGGAGTGCTGCCCGTGGTGGGGTGTGACCCTGGTGTTGTGAAGTAGCCGTTTTCTGATTGGCAACGGCCTGATTCACAACACCAGCTGCCCCACCGCACCGTGCTTGGGAGGTCTTGGGGCGGCCGGTGGTCGTGGGGTCCCCTCCTCGGAGCTGCTTCTGGATGTGGAGAGGGAAGAAAGAGCGGCGATGGGTTACAACCAGAATGCAAGCAGATCCCACACTTCTATTTCCATCCCATCGGCTTCGCTTTTTGGTTGTGTCCTTTGTCAGCCTTCCTATCCCTGGGGTCATAGGTGGGTATCAGTGGCTCCAAGGAGCCCTGGACCCACTTATCTACACATTGGCACTTCTCTGGGGAGGGTCTATTACCCTCAACAAATCTTGAGCGGGGAATACAAGCCTCACCAGTGTTCCGAGTAGTCACTCTGCCCAGGCCCCTTCCCTCTCAAGGTGTATGCCTCTCCAGGGTCCCCAGAAATGAAAGGCCTGTGAAGTAGCTCCCACATCTACTAAGGACAACCAGAGTCTGAGGACAGAGAGTAGCTCCCTAGCCCAGTCCTCCAGAGGCTGGAAACATGGTCCCATCACAAAATAAGGCCGATCATGGAGGATCTGGGCAGTCACACAAACCAACAAAAAACCAAGATCAGCTGAAAAGAATCCAGGCAGTCAGCGTGAAAACCATAACCCTTCCCTGCCTGCCTTCCAGCAGGTGCCGCCCGGCTGGTCCTCCCAGGGCTTCAGCTGGGAGGCACTGTGTGTGCTGGAGGAGCTCAGCAGTAAAATGACACTCCTTTTGGTATCTGCCTGGATTTTATCACCACTATGAAATAATGTAACAAAAACTGACATGAAAATAGCATTTGAAGTTGAATCCCCATTTCCAGGTGTCGACAAACACTTTTCAATGAGCAGCTCTTTGGCCCCGAATAGCTCCTGCCTGCTACGTTGTTCTTAGTTACCCAATCAAGAAAAATGACATTTTCCACTTTGTGCTGCCTATCTTGGAGCACGCTTTATTTTGAGGATGCGAAGTTGGCAAGTTCCTAGTGCTGGATGCGGCACAGAAGTTCTGCCAAAGTTCTTGCTGGAGTCGGGGGAGCAGAAACTTTGAGTAATTCATCAGTCACAGCTTAACACCTGGCCATGTGGCTTTGGAGTTCAGAAATGTCTGGTTTTTCATGTCTACAATCTCTGTGGGACATTAGGTCACAGTCTGCACTGGGGCCTCCGCAGTCCCTTGCTGCCACCTGTGGGTGGCTCCAGGCAGGCCCTGGGCCAGCTGTGCACTCACCGCGGACGTTCAGGCTGGCCGCTGTTCTGGGCTCCTCACACCCGTGGAGTCATGATCTATCAGTGCCCACGTGGTTAGTGATGGGAGGCTCAGTGGGAGGAGCCAGGGTGGAGAGGGCACCGCTCCAGTTCAGCTGCCAACTTCCATGGGCAGACACAACTGCGTCTCGATGCCTCTCCTATTCAGATTCCGCATCATTGAAGGGGGGCCTGCAGCTCTGCAGGCTGGGAGCCTGTTCTCTGGAATGCAGTGTGGCCTCGAGGTTGGCTATGTGGCACCGTGGTTGAGCACTGGGACTTCGGAAGCAGGGAGAACTAAGTGTCTTTCAGCCACTTGGAGTGGCCCTGCAAGAACATACCCACCTCAGGGATTTTTTAGCTGCTCTTGCCTCCCTCAGACCATAGCTATCTTTCTAAGGGCCGCAGCGATCCCAGGGCCATTGTATCCCAGCTCTCCCCATATTCTGCACCAATTTTAACCAAAGCTTTTCATCTCTTTATTTTTCAGTTTGCCCTGCTTATGTTAGTCCTTCTTCACTACTCGTTTGATAGGGTCAAGCCAGCTAATTCTGTGTGTGTGTGTGTGTGTGTGTGTGTGTGTGTTGTGGTTTTTTTTGGTAAATGTCACATAATGATCACTTGGTGTAGGCAATCCCAAGGACATGGCATTTATCTAAGCTTTGTAACAGGTCTCAAATCAACAAACCATTTTTCTGCCGGTTACTTCTGGAAAAAATGATGGCAACAGAAACAAAGGTTGGTTTCCTTACTGACAGCCTCCAGGTTGACCATGGGTCAATGCAGATTCCGGTTAGTACTGGACATCAGCCCCATTCTGACAGGCTGGGGATTGGGGGACAGGAAGGGGAGGGTTTCAGATTTCACCCCAACTTCAAGGCTGCTCCTGCTTCAGTCGGTTTGGAAGTGAAGCCAGGAACCACCCCAGGGACTCTGATTGCGAATGGCTGCTCTAAATCTAGGCTTTGTTTAAAACCCATGTTCTTAAGGAGCCTCATGCAGTGGGAGTCTGATATGGCTTCAACTTTTTCAGAAGAAAATCAAATCTTACCTACATGGCAGACACTGTTCCGTACACAGGTTAACCTCAGCCTGGAGCTTCCTTGGACCAGGAACGGGAGCAGGAGTGATGTCGGGTTGCACACGGGTGGCTGTGGGTTAACATCCTGGAGTTGGTGGGCAAATAAATACCCCTCTCTTGCCACACAAGCTTGCAGAGGTCCCCACCTGCTCACAGCAGTGACCTGATGGATAACGCCATCTCTACAGTGCTTTCTGGACCCAGGTCCCAACACCCAGCTGTGCATCAGTGTCTGTGCTAAGTGTATTTAAGTGCACCCATGCTTTGGATGGGTAGGTCTTAAGTTGTTCCCACAGTCCCTCTCAGCAGCGGCTGGGGGAACCTGGGTAAGGGGAGGGAGGCACTCCCTCTCAAATGTTGACCCTGCTTTTGCACCTGCAGGACTCTGAGAACCTCATGCGATTTTGCAATCTGGACTGTCTTGCTTGCTCAACCTGATCTGTCTCATCCTGACTTTCCAGGAATTGGGATGTAAAAATCAGGCAAAACAGCCCATTGATTGCAAGGACTTTTTTTTTTTTAAATTAAATTCTTGATTGTTTAAAGGGAGCTATTTGCTAAAGTGTGTTGTACCTAGGTTTCCTCATTGTTTTTTTCACAGACAATATCCCTCCAAATGGAAGACCTTTCGGCACCAGAACTGAGGTGTTAGGCTCATTCTGCATGGTTAGTAAGTCACACATGCTGTCTCAGGCATTTAAGACAGCATGTCTACTCTAGGACCGTGGCAAAAACAAACCCAAAGGCAACCTGTGAAGCCTGCTTGCTTTAACCCGTCTTGGCTGGTACCTTCTAGGTAGGCTTTCAAATAAAAACTCCTGGTTCAGAGAGGATGCCTGGCTTGGCAGCCCCAGCCCAGAGTTTATTAGCACAGTTAATATCGCATGCAAATAGATTTCCCCGCTCTGGTCATGCCAGTCCATTAATTCAGCCCCTTGTCTGCTACATCTTTATCCTTGGCAGGTTAATCCTGCCAAATGCCTTTGCTGTAGCACATGTCACGCTGTGCCTATGTCCAACAATGCCATTTTGCTAATCCTGTTGGATCAGCTTTGTGGCCCTGTCTGGTCAATCCAGTGGTGGAAAAGTGCACATATGGTTTTTGCCAAGACCTTCCTCCTACTCTGGTACCCATGCCTTTCCTTAAAAAAAAAAAAAAAAAGTTTCAATTAAATGGTTTGAAAGTCAGCCACAGTGTTTGGACAGCTGCCAATGCCAGCGTCTTTCAGAACAGAATGTCAAGGCTCTCAGCAGGCCTCCAAATTCTGTCCAACAGCCTCAGCCAGCCGCCAGCCGAATATGCTTAAACAGGAGGGGTTAAAACAGGAAACCCCGCCAAACTTCTCTTGTTCTTAGGCTCTCCACACATCGAGGGCTTGAAGATGATGGAAAGTGTGGCATATGGATTATCCCTTGCCTTTGATGCCAACCTCTTTCCAGTTTAGTGAAATCATTAACACGAGTTATTGGAAGAGGCGTGTTCCCTCCAGCAGTCACCTTGGCTAGGTATATAGGGTGGAAAAGTGTATCCAGGACCCATGGTGTACTGCTCCTCTAGTCGGTTGACTGGCAGGGTTAAAAGCATGAGCTTTGTAACCAGATTCCAATCTCAGCCGGATCATTTTCTTCCTCTGTGACCTCAGGCAAGTTGCTTTACCTCTCTGGCCTTGCTTTGCTCGTCTGTAAAATGGGCATAACCACAGCACCTGCCACATGGGACTGCTGGGAGGATTCAGGGAGTTAACACACTATCACTCAGAACGGTGCTGGTACACATATAGCAGGCAATCGGTAAATGTAAGTTGATATTAGCACAGACTGTGAAACTGGTTAAAACTCTGTCATTTGCATCAAAGTTACAGTAAAATGGCACATGGGCATGTCTTTTTGGGCAAACTTCACTTTCTTGCCTGCTAATTAGAGAAATGTGGCTATGAAGTTAGCCACATAATTAACCAAATAGGAGTTAGCCCTAGCAGCCTTCCATGGATGTGAGAAGCATTCCAGGGTGGGACTTATTCCCTAGGACTGACTCTTGGGCCTTTACTATCCAACTCCAGGAAGGTACTCCACCTCTAAGACTCTTACAACCCCATCAGAAATGGGACCTGGTTCTACATTGCTGAGTCAGTGTGAGGAGCTTGGCACGCTGCTGACAGCACAGTAATTGCTCGATAAATAAGGGCCATTATGGCTCTGGAGTCTCCTGCAAGAAGATACCGGGGCTTCCCTCTTCAATCCTCCACCCATCTGCCTTCTAATCTCACCACAGCTTGAATGGAGCGGGTGAGAGTTATGTGGGTTCATGTAGGGAAAGCCGTCGGCACGGGGCCTGGCTTCCAACACAGGCTCGGGAGATGGAGCCATGCTCACTGCTGTTAAGCCATAGTTCATTCACCTGGCTCATTTCTTACCCCAAATGTCCTCAGCGCCATACAGTCTCTTTTGCATTAGTCTGAGCACCTGCCTCTGGTTTGAGCCTGGTGAAAACCTGTGAAGTGGTCTTTAAATGAGGGTGGGCATGTGTTGGTGTGAATTTGCCCACGTTTGAATTTGAGCTGAGTGTACATTCTGACCTGAGTACTGATGAAAACCGAGGGCAGAGGATTCAATGTATTTGGTATTGGATATGTCAGGACAGGATTTTTGCCTTTGATGTGAGGAGAGTTACTGGGAAGAGCTGTATGCTTCCCCTGACAACCCACCCACCCAACACCACCTACTTCTCCTGGATCCTGCTAGATCTGTTCTTTTTCAAAAAATTTCAATTACCGTTGACATACAATATTATATTAGTTTCAGGTGTACAACATAGGGATTAGGCATTTATATAACTTATGATATGATCACCCCAATAAGTCTAGTACCCATAGGACACCGTACTTAGTTATTGCAATATTATTGACTATATTCCTTATGCTGTAGTTTACATCCCCAAGACTATTTTTGTAACTGGCAATTTGTACTTCTTAATCCCTTCGCCTCTTTCACCCATCCCCAATACCTCTCACATCTGGCAACCATCAGTTTGTTCTCTGAGTTTATGAATTTATCTGTTTTGTTAGTTTATTTTGATTTTTAGATACCAATATTAAGTGAAATCATATGGTATTTGTCTTTTTCTATCTAACTTAGTGTATGTACTACATCTTCTTTATCCATTTGTCTATTGATAGAAACTTGGGTGGCTATTAATGCTGCAATGAACATAGGGGTGCATATATCTTTTCAAATTAGTGTTTTTTATTTATTTGGATAAAAAATATGCAGAGGTGGAATCTAGGGATCATATGGTAATTACATTTTTAATACTTAGAGGAACCTTCATACTGTTTTCCATAGTGGCTGCACCAATTTACAATCCCACCAACAGTGCAAGAAGGTTCTTTTCTCCACATCCTTGCCAACACTTATTTGTTGGTTTATTGGTGATAGTCATTCTGACAGGTGTGAGGTGATAGCTCACTGTGGTTTTAATTTGCATTTCCTGATGACTAGTGATACTAAGCATCTTTTCATATGTCTGCTGGCCATTTGTATGTCCTCTTTGGAGAAATGTCTTTTTAGGTCCTCTGTCCATTTATTTATCATATTTTTTGGGGTGGTAAATTATATGAATTCCTTATATATTCTGGATATTAATCCCTTATTGGATGTACTATTGGCAACTATCTTTCCCATTCAGTAGGTTGTCTTCTCATTTTGTTGATGGTTTCCTTTGCTGTCTAAAATCTTTTTAGTTTGATGTAGTCCTATTTGTTTTTTTCTTTTGTTTCCCCTGACAAAGAAGACATATCCAAGAAAATATTACTAAAAGCAGTGTCAGAGTTTACTGCTTATGATTTCTTCTAGAAGTTTTATGGTTTTGGGTTTTACATTTAAGTGCCCCATGGGTGTGTGCCCTCCTGTTGTAGTAGAGTCTTGATTGCTGTTGGCATAACAGTGGGTGGGTTTGGCCCTCAGGTTGGCTGGCTGTGACGACACCAGAGGAGCTATTGTGCAGGGACTGACCCCACAGAGCAGGAGTTGCCTTTCCAAGGTTCTGATGCCAACCGAGTCTGCCCTTGAAGTATATTGTTTATAGAGCTGTTTGGGTGGTGCTCTGCTGTGGTCTGAAGCTGGCCACCAGGTCTATTGCATAGATCTTAACCCAGTTTTCATTTACCAGTTTCTTGGATAAAATGGGTTTGTAATACTTAATGCTAATTAAAACATGTGGAAATCAAGCTATTTGCAAAATGAGCAGTTCTGACTCTCTGGCCTAGGTAGCTCAGGTGGGTCCACTGAGGCAGACCTGTGTGCTGCCTTGGCGAGAATTCCTGCTGAGAGGGCAGTCCATCTAGGTTAGGTCTTGAGAGAGCCATGCTTACCTAGCAGAATGCAAACATCCCCAAACTTTGCTTTCTGGATAACAGGCAGCATTAGCCTCCCATTGCATGTCCTTCGGCAGGATCAATCTCACATCGCAGCCTGACCTGTGGCCCTGCTCGTAATTAATCTCACAGAGGTGAAGCTCTGCCTTGTGATGGGTTGCTGGGTCCAAGCACAGCCTTCTGGGGGGAGGGAAAGAAAGGCTGGGAGCAGAATAATAAGCGTGGAGGTTTGAGAAGCTTGCTCTACGCCCTGTGTTGCAGGAAGCTTTATTTAGTGGTTCACTGTCAGAAAATTATCTTTTGCCATGAATGCTACTGGAGCATTATTGAGGGAATGTATAATTTCGTTATTTTTTCTTTTTTTTTAATTTCATTTTTCTACGGTGTGAATTTGGTGCTTCAGTTGTGTATTGTTTCCCCCTCCCCTTCTTTTTCAGTCAAATCAAAGTAGGCTAAATCCAGTCTCTTTGGTGGTTCTAGGGATGTGCTTAGCACTTGTGTCCCTCTACTCAAAAGGATCTAACCGACAGTTTCACTCAACTGAAAGAGACCTGCTTCTGATTATTCATGGAATTTGAAAATGCTTGAAGGTTGTTGAATTTTCTTTTTAATTTTACTGTGGTCATCTCTGTTACCAGGCTTGATGAAGGTATGTGTGTGTGGGAGGGGTGATTACAGGGAAGTGAAAATCCCACGTGCTCATCAGAGGTGGCTAAGACCTGAGGTGCTAAGAGCTTTCAAACAGTTGTCACTCCTTGCCTTTCCCAAATAATTCCTATCTGTTACTATTTAAAGAACCAAACCAGGTGCAGGCAAACCTTGCTTTAAAGAAACAATACATGGGAACCTCTATTTATACAAACTAAGGAGTGACTTCAAGAGTTCTAGTTAAAAAAAAAAAAAAGATTACTAGTTCCCTGTTAAAAAGCAAGTTTGCTTGATACCTTGACTATCACATGAGCTGCACTTCATTTTGGGGATGTGCCCATTGTATAGAGGCCCATCTGCATAGCTCTCTGAAAAGGGATTTCTTTTGAAAAAGTCCCTCCCTCCCCCACAAACTCCTGATATTGACAGTAGGAGGATTATTGCCTAACCTGGTATGTGACAAGTGTCTAGTATTAATAAATGAACCAGACAGTCCTGTCTTCATTTGCCTCTCAAACACAAAGCCTCATCGCCCACTGACCAGACCTGAGGTGTCCATAAGGTGACCTCTCCTTTCCCGCTGCCTGCTCAGGACCCAGGAGAGACTCTCTGGATAAGCCTCTCAGCCCAGACGCAGGTGGCCCTGGAGGGGGCCCAGAGCTCCACCACCAGGACAGCCATCATTGTCATCAATGGCTCACCAGTAGGTGCCCCAAATACCACAGTGGGGTGTCCCTACAGCTGGTTCTGCCTTGGGGAGCCCTGGACTCAGAAAAAGGTCTGAGAAGACCCTCTGCAAAGCTTGTCTTCTTAGCCAAAGATACAGCCTCACTATCCAGTCTGCAATAAATTTTCAGAAAACAGTCACACTCATTCTATCTTCAGACCCTGAAAGGGTAACGTTGGGACTCTGGTGAATTTCATGGCAGCCATTCTGGTCCAAAGAAGGTGCAGCTTATCAAGAACCTGCTATCTTAACTCTGGGCTGAAAATCTTCAGTGGGTGGGGTGGGCTGGTTGGGTGGGTTGTCCCTTGCAACTTGTGTATTTTTTTAAGACAAAGTGACAGGACACAGCTGACATTATCGCAGCACCTTTAAGTGCCTCTTAGCTCTCGTTTGACGCAATGGCTTCTAGTAACCTAGTACTTTGATGCATCTTAAACACAGGTAACAAGAGGATGAAGAGTTTCCTGTTTTAGGGACGGATGCAGTACTCCTAAGACAAAGTACTAAGCCTGCATACTGAGCCTGCAACCTAGCTGACGTTATTCCTTTGTCCTCTCACTCCCAGAGGCAACAGTTTCAGACCCGGGGGGTCAGGAGAAGGGGTGAAATGAGAAGACCCCCTGCAAAGCTTGTCTTCTTAGCTGAAGATATACCTGACCTCTGTGCCCCTTGTCCTTGACAGGCACTAAAATGGGCCGTGAGAGGATGGGGAAATGGGCCATGGCTTTGTCCCCATTTTGCAGATGGGGAAAACTGAGGCAGTGGGGCTTTGAGCAAACTTCTGGAGGCACCTATTAACCTTTATGAAAGTCACAGGTTGGTAAGAGCCATACATATTTTGTAAAGGTCTTTAATGTTTTAAATTTTTGTTTCATAGTTAATTAATATTGTTTATTTTCTTTATTCCTTTAATGGGTTCAGACCAGCAACGTGATGAAGAGGTGGTAAAGGACAAGGCAGCTGGCCCACAACGTTTCTTTAGACTGAGCTGGTGGGAAGCTCAGGTGAGCAGGCTGCACAGCAACAGGACTGGGAGGGAGCGTTCACCACAGCAGTGCCCACTTCTGAACTGAACCTCTACTGCCTTTTTCAGTTTGAGTCACCTGCTAACTGGGCAACTATGGAAGTTACATGAGATCATGGCCTGGCTTCTTCATGAGGAGCCCTGGAGGCAGGTGAGAGATACTGTCACTCAGCCCGTGTGACCCCGGGCCACCACTCGTCTACCCCAACCTTCAGCTGTGTCACAAAGAACAGGGAACTGGGTTATTGTTACTGAACAAGACAGTATGTCCACGTAAGGCTTTGTCACTTGCAAAGTGCTCTCCCCACTCCCGCCGAGCACATGTAACTGTAAAAGACTGCTCACCTTTCGTGGCTGCTTCCCAGTGTCTGAGCACCTAGTACTCATCAGAGCGAGTCGGTGGGAAGTTCTGTGTGAAGAAGGTCTGAGAGGACTTCCATAGAGACACCGGCACCTGGGGTGGAAGGGTAAAGGTCGGTGAGACAGGCTGCCAAAGATTAGCTGACAGTTTCCTCATCTGTAAAATGGGGACAATACTGATTCTCCTTGGGCTTAATAAATATCCACAGCGATCATTGTCATCAGTGGCTCACCAGTAGGTGCCCCAAATACCACAGTGGGGTATCCCTATAGCTGCCTCTGCCTTGAGGAGCCCTGGAGGAGTGGTACACACTTGGAGCATTCCTTCTAAGTAACGCTTCTGGGCTCTGACTTCATTATGCCAAAGGATGGCATGTTAGTTGAACCCACTATGTTCTTGGAAGTGATTTACTCCAATATCAGAGATTAGGAAGAAAAATAAAAAGGGATCAAAGTAGAGGATTGGTGATTCACAGTCAAGACAGGCTACATAGTGTTTAGGTATGCATAGTGAAAGCAATGAAGAAAGGAAACATTATGTAGGTCAGTTGGTAGGAGAGCTGGACAGCAATCCTGCAAAAACATCTTGATGCACACTGGGTAACTGCCCACCTTGTCCCTGGGCTCTGCCATGCAGTGACCCCAGCATCCCCCTAGCTTGCTCAGCCGACAGAGTTCACTACAGAGCTCTAAATGGCAACAGGCACCTCCTCCCTAACTTAATTCTCAGGGTCTTAGCAGGGAGTGTCCTCTGAGCCTGCTCTGAGGACAGGGTGAGGATGTGGTGTGCAGGGCATACGTGATAAATCCACTCCAACACCCTGGCCTTCCTAAGCCTTGATTCCTTCCTTGTACATCGTGCAAGGAAATCCTAGAACCTCAATGAATGTAGAACCATTGAGCCCAGTTTTCAGCCAACCAGCAAAGCAATCTCTTATAGCCCCTTCCAGCTGCTTGAGCTAACATGTTAAGTCGAGAATCTATTTCATCCTCCTCAGTCTACTGTCCTTAAAGCCATTCTTTTTTTTTAAAATATATTTTATTGATTTTTTACAGAGAGGAAGGGAGAGGGATAGAGAGTTAGAAACATCGATGAGAGAGAAACATCGATAAGCTGCCTCCTGCACACCCCCTACTGAGGATGTGCCTGCAACCAAGGTACATGGCCCTTGATAGGAATCGAACCTGGGATCCTTGAGTCCACAGGCCGACGCTCTATCCACTGAGCCAAACCAGTCGGGGCCTTAAAGGCATTCTTACTTGCATTTGTTAGGCTTTCACCAATATAAATTTGCAAAAACGTTATGATCTTTCCAGAGGAATGCCACCCTGTCCAACCAAGGGGCAGGGTCTTGGCTGGAGCAGGGCTTCTGGGCCCCAAACTGTTGCTCCCCTAGTTTCTACCGGTGGTGATTCCACTGGTGGAAACAGTTCTTTGGGAAGCAAGAGATTTGCTGACAGATGCTCAGCTCTGTTTTGGTGTTGTGCAGAGATTTCACTTGGGTTGTGAGATGGAAGAATCCTGACCATGAAAGGGTCCCAGTGGAACAAGCCTGAGGAAACGCCCTGGAGTCCAACAGAGCTGCTTTTCCAGCTACCTCTCAAATCATCTTTGCAGGCAGGGATGCGGGTCGCCAGCCAGAACCTGTATGCTCGCTCCAAACGCCAGAAGATTGTGAGCTGTTATCAACCACAGACTGTGAGGTTGGGCCTGCTGTGGAGGGACAGAGATGTCTGGACCAGCTGGAAGCTTCTGGAATGCCTCTGCTGCAGTGACCACCTTTCAACAAGCCTGACTATGCACGGTGGCCCAGGTGCCCTCACACCTTCTCTCCAAGTCTCACGGTGAGGTGGGTATCACTGCCCCCTTCATTGGTGAGGAAATGGAGACTTGGCCTTACCTATGTGCCCACAGTGGGAGTGATGACAAGACAGGGAGGTTGGTTTGATTTCCCCCTGAAGAGGAGATAAAGTTGCCAATGGATCAAGGAGGGGGTAGTGAGGTGAGGCAGGAAAGTGGATTCCAGGTGGGTCATGAGGGACAGGACTTGGGCTCTGCGCATGGTCCGCCAGCTCCGGGCATCATCAGGAAGCCTCACCCTTCCTTTCCTCCCAGGTTGGCAGGCTCCTACTCCATTGCTTTTCCAAATGCCCTGGTTGCTCCATTTCACTCCTGCTTTAGAAGCACTCCTTAAACTTTAGTTTCCAAAAGCCTGGAATTGGCAGCGAAGTGGACATTTCAGATTATCTAAGATTTAAATACTTCGGTTGCTTCTGAAATGTGCACGAGAAAGCGTAGGATTCCTAAATGCAAAACTGGGACATGGGGTTAAAAAGATAGGGTCTCGGGAAAGCCCTGTGAGCTCAGTCTCCTCCTGGCAAAGGGGGATGGTTATCTGCCCCTGAGGGTAAACCTGAGGGTCGTTGTGGGGACCAAACCAGATAAGCACGGGTACAAATGCTATTAACTAATAGTGAGGACAGTTGAGCTTGACACACCTCTGTTTTAGTCTCTTTGCCCTTGAAACACTCATTCTAGTCGCAGGAAGAGACTTTTCTCATTTCTGAAGCATTCCTGCAGGAATTTCTTTCTGCTTCAACATCTGAGGAAAGTGAGTCAGACACGACAAAGTTGGGTAACCAGTGATCAAGAAACAAACAACAAACACATAAGCACCAAAGTCAAGTTAAAAGGCTGGTCCTGGCTACTCTGAAGAGAAGACTAATTTAAGTGACGAGACTTTAAACAAGGAGACTTCCTTCCCAATGATTGCTGCTCACTGCTGCCTACTCGACTATACCATTAGCCAGTAACTTCAATAAAAGAAGAGTGAAAACTACATCCTCTCAACCAAGCTTTATAGGCTGAGCAAATCAGGACACAGCACGTGCAAGTCATGAGAAGGTGAGGATTTAAATCTTTGGGGACAGAATTTTGCAGGCACTTCATTTTTATCCTGCTCTTCAAGGACCCCACATTGGGGAGTTGGGGATGCGGTTGCAAAGGCAGTGGGGTGCAGGGAATGAGATCACGCGTGGGCCACAGAGGTCCCGGAGAAGGAGAATGGTGCGGGACCTATGGGAGCAAAGTGAAGGTGGGGAAGCTGGTATAGGTCCTTGGGAATCATAGGGACACTTGTTTTGACCATTTGGTGCATCCTTTGCTTAGGAGCCCTCTGATGTTGCAAACTGGTGTCTGCTTTCTATCAGAATGGACCTGGGTGGGAGGGAACGGACTGCAAGGGCTGAGACTTGCTGTGAACATCCCAGATGAACCAGGGGCTCAGACCCCAGCAATAGAGCTGTCCCCCTTTCCTTCCACGGAAATAGAATCTGCCTGACAAAGCAGCCCAAATGCAGAGAGATCCTCCTCCCAGGGGACTCTGCTCTTGGAAATCATGTTTTTATGCTTTCAGCCTAATTAACAACCAAGGGTCAGTTTATCTTGCCATCCTGATTTTGTTAGTTGGCTTTCAATTTAGGTTATTATGAACCAAATCAGCCAGAAAGGGATTATGGACAGATCTTCCCTCCCCATCTCTCCTCTCCATACACAGATACCACCCGTGCCCCCTCCCTTAGTCTCTGCTGATAGGACTAAGTCTACAAGCGAGCAAGTGCCATTAACTGACATTCATCAAAACACTCTCCATTGTTCGCAGATGTGAGCGGCTGAGAGGTGGGAATTACTTGGCATTTCATTTAAATCTGTATTGAAGACCTGCCTGACAAAACATATTAAGGGTAAGAATTGCCGGCTTGGGAATGGGGCTATGTTTATGGCTTGCCCCATATTTTTCTCTCCTAAAGAAAGAAAATGACACTTCCCCTCTCCTTCTGCAGCTCCCCAGCCCCCGCCCCACCATCATCATCCACCAAATGGTAACATTTCACTTTCCTCTGTGAGTGAAGCTTTTGTTAGCAGTGTCTATAAAATTATGATAAACACTCTGGACCTCTGCACCAGCATCTGATAGTAAAATAACCCACAAGCTCTATTTTTTTTGGGGAAAGATGATTTATTGAACTTACTGGGGTGACATTGGTTATAAAATTATATAGGTTTCCGGGGTACAATTCTATAACACATCATCTGTATATTGTATTGTGTGTTCACCACCCCAAGTGAAGTCTCCTTCCATCACCATTTATCCCCCCTTTACCTCTGGTAATTACCAAACTGAGGTTTTATTTGTTTTTGCTTAATCCCCTCACCTTTTTCACTCAGCCCCCTCCCCTCTGGCAGCTGTCAGTTTGTTCTCTATATCTATGAGTCTGTTTCTAGTTTGTCTGTTACTTGTCTTTCTCTGCCTGGCTTATTTCACTTAGCATAATGCTCTCCAGGTCCATCCATGCTGTCACAAAAGGTAAGATTTTCTTCCTTTTTATAGCCGAGTAGTATTCCATTATGTAAATGAACCAAACCTTTTTTATCCACTTATCTACTGATGGGCACTTGGACTGCTTCCAAATCTTGGCTGTTGTAAACAGTGCTGGATTAACATAGAGGTGTATATATTTTTCAGAACTGGTGTTTCTCGATTCTTTGGGTAAATTCTCAGAAGTGAACAAGCTCTGCGTTTAATAGTGTTATCGGTAGGATCTCCCTCCAGGAGGTACGTGGTGGCCATCTAAACACAGGCCACATGAGCTGTGTGCTTCTCTGGAGAGAGACAGTCACTAAATGCTTCTGACCAAGAATGGATGCCATGCTAATGAATGCACAGTGATTCTCCCTGCTGGATTTTGCCAGTCTCCAATGGCAATCCTGCACATATAATGCTTGCCACCGTGCTCTTTTCTTTGGGTCCTCAAGTTTACATATTATCTTTCAGGTTACTTTTGCATTGTAATAAAAAAGTCAAAGGAGCTCACAGATGGAAGATTGTTTTCACCTTCTTTTTTCAGCCTGTCTTGGATCGGGAGACTGCTCCAGAGAGCAGGTAGGCACAACATGCATGCGTGGGCCACAGAGGTCCAGGAGAAGGAGAACGGTGGGGGACCTATGGGAGCAAAGTGGAGGTGGGGAAGCCAGAATAGGTCCCTGGGAATCATAGGGACACTTGCCTTTGACCATTTGGTACTTCCTTTGCTTAGGAGCCCTCTGATGTTGCAAACTGATACTGAGTGTGGATGGGGTTGAGAAATCCTGTCAGGTCTTGCATTGTGATGAAATCTGTGCATTGGGCCACTCAAGAGTTCTGCTTCTTGGCGTACTTCTGTTTCTAGGCTTTGAAGTGTCATGAGCCCCTGAAGGCAGGAAGTCTGGCCGTGCTCTGTTGAACGTGGTGAGGGTTATGTGGCCACAGTCTCTCCAGGGAGACCTCTGTGGTCCTCAACATTGCTGGGATATGAAACAGCTGTTAATTTCAGCCCTTTCTTTGGGCCTTTGCTGTTTCCAGGATTTCTGGGATGAGTTGAGCAGAGGAAAGGAAAACAGAGCAGTGCTTTATGTCATCCCCCTGGCACTCCCCTGGAGTGGCTTCTCCCACCTCTTCAAGCTGTAAGCCTCGAGGTGTCCGGCTGGGGCTGTCCATGCAGCCCACAGTTCCCATCCCTGGATGAAGGCCATGGGAATCCTGAGATTCATGCAGGAGGGACTGGGGAACCGACTTCAGAGTGATGGAGAAGCCCCCAGCTCACTGACAGCATGTAGCTAATGGCCTGGCTGGTTGCCGTGGTTCTGTCCTGTCACAGGCATCAGACATCAGACCCGCCTAGTTCCTCACCCTCCAAGTAAGAGCCTTAGGTACAGTTTGGTGAAAGCATATACATTTACTGGGGGGTGTCTGCACACTTTACTATAATCTATATATATAAAAGGTTAATATTGCAAATTGTCCCCTCGGGAGTTCGACTGGGAGACCAGGAGTTTGATCGCTCACTATGATGTGGGCTGACCAGCACAGGGGGGGAGGGGGGGGCGGGACACGCATTGAGGGAGTGAGGGAAGGAGGAGGCGGGGAACCTAATCGGCTCTGATCACCAGCCAGGCCTAGGGACCCTACCTACCCGTGCACAAATTTCATGCACTGGGCCTCTATTATACCTTAAAACACTGCTCTTCCTAGCTGGTTTGGTTCAGAGGCTGGAGCATTGGCCTGCTGTTAGGGGCAACTGTGAAGGGAATGGTAATTACTCGTCAAGAGTTACAATCATTTGAATGAAGTACATGGTCTAGTCCCATCATGTCTAGGAAGCATAAGCAAGATGATATCTATCCTAAAATTGTACATACTTCTGATGTTCTTCATATAAAAACCAGATTAAACAAATGCCAATACTCTGTTAGCTTCCCTTTGAACAAACGAAAAGTTCAATTTCTTTAGGAAGTAATTTCTCAGATTATCATATGGACTCTTCTGCCATTCCTTGACCCCAGGTTCTGCCTCTACGATGTTACACAATGCTGTTTTGTCTCAAGAAACCCCAAATGACTTCACATCTTCTATAGATTGTCAATAAGGAGCTCCTGGGACACTGCTTGCATCTCCCCATGTACACATCCTGGATCCAACCGCAGGGAGAAGACAAGTCAGGCCGCCTGGACCAAGAAGCACCAGGGCAGAGACGACAGACTTGGGGAGCCAGGGTGAGTGCCTTTCCCACTGTCTTCCACGTTAGCTATTGTCGCCTGGAACTATGTTCTTCCGGCTTTGTTTACTGGTATATCACACGACTCTCCACTGGACATAAGCTCCGTAAGGAGGGGAATCTGGTCTGACCTGTTCAGCTCTGTATCTCTAGCTCCAAGAAGAATGCCTGGCACACAGTAAATGCTCAATACATACTTGGTGAATGAATGAGAAGCGACGTCTCTGTTCCACAGAGCTGCCCACTCTCCCCTTGATCTTTGTAATCCCCCTGGGATTTGCACAGAGCTGGGGAGTGAGGAAGCAGTTCAGGAGATTCTCATGGAAGATGGAGAGCAGGCAAAAACCTACACTCAGAATTATGGCTAAGACAAGAGCCATACATCAGAAGGATGCACTAAGCACCATGGTTAAAAGCCCGAGACCCTGGCATCACAGCCTAGAGACAATTGCTAGGATGTTTCGGGTCTGCATTTTTAAGACCAGAAATCACGGCAGAAAAACAGGAAGGGGAGGAGGAGAAGGAAAGAGCTGCAGAAAGGAATGAAGTTGGGCAGCAAGCAGCTCACACAGAGAGGCCATCAGAACTGTGATGCTGTTCAGAAGTTACCATGTGCCTGTGCCTGTGGGTGAAACTGGCCCATGCCAGCAGAAGACTTAGGCCCTGGAAGATGTAGACATGGAGGTCTTCCATTCCAGGGGCAAGAAAAATCTCTGAATACTTCTTCTAGATCCAACCATGTGTAAACATAAGCTCTGACACACATTTCCCACAAAAACATTTCTTAACCTAATTAACATTTAGATAGCCTAAGTATTTTTGCTAATGTATGTGGCCTTTTCTTTTATGAGTTTTTACATCTCTAAAACTATTGCTTTCCTATTTTGGGATGAATAGCTGCCTACTCTGTGCTGAGTGAGATCTGAGGCCAGAGCCCTTGGCGTAAGGTACTGGGGCCACGCCTGACCCAAACACACTTTGGGGTGATGGGGCTGACTTCTGCTTAACAATCCTTTTAAGGACTTAGATTACCCAAAAGAATATTTCAATTGATGACTGAAAAATGTACCTTCATCTAATCATGAGGGAACATTAGAAAAACCCAAAATGAGGGACATCCCTATTCCCTTAAAAAGTGTAAATGTCATGAGAGGCTGAGGAAGTGTTTCAGATGGCAGAACACCTAAGGGACATAACCAGATGCAATGAACACTACTGGACTGGATCCTGGACCAAGGGAAAAATAAATTTATTTAAAGGACATCATTGACACAAATGGCAGAATTTGAATATGGATTGTGATACTGTATCAATACAGTCAACACAATACTAATACAGTTGTATGAATATAGTAATATTACATCAATGTTAAATCTCAAGAATTGGATAACTGCATTTGGTTATGTTTTCTGGAAATACAAGCTGAAATTATTTGAAGATGAATTCTCAAATGGTTTAGCAAAAAATGTTTGTGTATGAAGGAGAGGAAGAGAAGTGATAAGGCAATCTGAGATCAGAGTATATAGGAATTCATTGTACTATTCTTTTTTTTTTTAATATATTTTATTGATTTTTTTACAGAGACGAAGAGAGAGGGATAGAGAGTTAGAAACATCGATGAGAGAGAAACATCAATCAGCTGCCTCCTGCACACCACCTACTGGAGATGTGCCCGCAACTAAGGTACATGCCCTTGACCGGAATTGAACCTGGGACCCTTCAGTCCGCAGGCCGACTCTCTAGCCACTGAGCCAAACCGGTCAGGGCTCATTGTACTATTCTTAATAATAATATTAAGTTTTAAATTACTTTATTTTGGGGGTAATAATTTTTCATTTTTTTCCTCATTTTTTTAAAAGGAGTTAAAAAACATATTTGAAGTAACTGACATCACATTTAATGTCAATTTACCATGTTCTTTCTTTAAACTCCAACGTTATATGATCCCAGTAATTACTTCATGTACTGTATAATCTTAAACTGACTCTTAATTTCCTGGGTCTTGCTGAAAAGCTGTTTTGGTGAAGCAGAAGGCTTATACTTTTCTTCTATCAGTATAATATGGCTTAAATCATATCATGCCCTTTGGCTTTTTAATTAAGTCAGAAAAATAAATTCCTAGTAGTTCATCAGAGCTTCTTCCTGCTCTTACCCTTAAGTTGGTAATTTTGGGGGCTGATGTGGCTAGAGGTCTTTGGAAAGCCCGCTTATCTCTCATATGCTCGGTCATCAAGGGGTATTCACTTTTAGCCAGCAATTAAATGCAACTGTTGCCTGTTTGACATGATCATACTCTTTCTTCCACTCAAATGATCAAAAGGATACAGGCAAGAATATTTTGTTTGGCAAGTGGCCCAAAATTTCTAAATTTATGTATTCTATTTTTGCTTCATCCTCAGATTGGATTAGTTACTAGGCAACTGAAGTATTTAATTTCATTTGCTAATAGTTACATTTTAATAGAGGCAGCTGTGTACATGACCAGTGCCGGCTATACAAACACAGCCTAACACCAGCCTTCGTGAGCAGCAGTCCACCCGACTTCCTCGTCCTCTTAACATTTTATTTGATTTTCATGTACAGGAAAAGTGATGGCTCTTTAAAATATATATTTTTTCTAGAAATAAATCCAAGTGATTTATTTTTTTCACTCAAAGATCTACCTGTTTGGGGGCATCCTAAACCCTCTTTCAGACTCTGGTTCAAGATGGCAGACCAAGCACCTGAAAATAAATCCTTAACAGCATGGAAAGAGCACCATCAGTGGCCCCAGTGATACTGATGAAAGACTGGAATAGCAAAAACCGCTACCCCAGCAGGGAGCATGGCAGAGGTCCACGAGTCTTTCCAATGGTGGGCTGGAAAACCCCACATTTGTAGAGAAGGCAGACCACAGGTACTTGTGAGGGAAACTAGTTACAAGCTGCATCCATACACCTGGACCCTCCCCCCAGCAGGTGGAAGGCTGGATGCAGTGTGTTCTGGGAGTGGCTCTGAAAGAACAGTCGTCGGAGGAGAGCACAAGGTGCCTCGGCAGAGGGAGGTGGGCAAGGAGAGGAAGAGAGAAGCCCAGCTCTTCCCAGAATGGAGCTGAGCGGTGGAGGCGGACTGCCTCATCCCAGCCTGAAGCTTCCCTATGGGAGGGGTCCTGGAGGGTCCTCTGCTGTTAGGGAACCCCCTAATGACAAGGTTCTCAGCCATCCCTCCCATCCAGAGAGAGCTGCAGTGGGAATCTGCCAGCTCTAATCCATACACACCTGCACTCGAATGTGTGAGGGGACACCCAAGCATCAGGAGGTGTTTGAGGAAATCATTTGCATAATCGAGAAAGATTAAAAATAACCTGAGCAGGAATCCAATGCAAAGAACAGAACTCGCACACAGACAGACACAGAGGATTACTGCATCAGTGAAACAAGATTGGGTTATTGTGGAAACGAAGCCGAGAACGAGAATGTGTCCCTGGAAGTCTGTCCTGTGGAGGGCAGGATACAAATCCTGACTAAAATTGTATTTCCCCATCAGTGATGAGAGTGAAATGCTCTGCTTTAACAACTGAAGAAGAGTCGGACATGGAGCTTCTGAAGCACCAAAGAAAGTAAGAGAAACATGAGTATAGCAATAAAGAAAAGGGAGCCAAGGAGAGAAACAAGGAGGAACAGTGAAGTATATACTAGTAAATGACAGGGAGAAGTCCAGACAGACCAATGTTTACAATAAATACCAACCGTCTCATTCCTCGATTAAAAAATAGACTTTCAGGTGGGACTGAACTGTACATTTACGAAAGACTTAAAGTGACATAAAATAGAATGCTTAGAATGCTTGGAGGTAAACCTAGTATTATAAGAAAGAAAGCATAAATGCAGTATTACTAACAGACAGAAATGGGGTTCAAGGCCAAAGGCAAGGGAATATTTTATATGGATTAAAAATATAATCTAGAACAGTGGTCGGCAAACTCATTAGTTAACAGAGCCAAATATCAACAGTACAGCAATTGAAATTTCTTTTGAGAGCCAAATTTTTTAAACTTCTTCTAACGCCACTTCTTCAAAATAGACTCGCCCAGGCCGTGGTATTTTGTGGAAGAGCCACACTCAAGGGGCCAAAGAGCCGCATGTGGCTCATGAGCCACAGTTTGCCGACCACGGATCTTGAAGATATTAATAGTCACAAACCAACACAGCACAAACTGTAATAAGTGTTACAAATAGCAACAGAAACTATTAAATTCATGATCATAGTGGGGAACTTGAGCACATCTTTCTCAGAAATTGACAGATCAAGTAGACAAAAATATAAGTAAGAATATACCTATTGAATACACAATCATTAAGCTAAATGAATTTCATATTTAAATTCAGTTTCCAACTAACAGAAAACTTATGGTTTAAATTTTTATGTAATGCTCAAAAGAGAAACACTACCAGTTTCTTGGAATCTAACACAAGAGTAATTTATAAAAGAAAACGAAAGCTGAAATTAGAAATGGTATAGCAATGAATGATGATGAGAGCACTCAGCAATATTATGAATTAAAACAGAAAATATCACTACATACCCCAAAAGACATCAAAAGGATAATAAGGGATTACTATAAGCAAATACACACACACCATATATTATATATATATATATATGAATTTTAACAACTTATATGAAATGGACCAAATCCTCAAAAAACACAAACCCACCCAATAGGAAACAGATAATTTGACTAGCCCTATAAGTGTTAAGGAAATTGAATTTGTGATTTAAAATCTCCCCAAACAGAAATTTCCTGGCCCACATAGTTTCCTAGGAGAATTTTACCAAAGAATACTTTTTTTTTAACATTTCAGTTTATTCTATGATCTATGCAACAGAGAGAATTGCTCATAGAGAATAATTCTGTCCATCTGCCGTATTAGTTTTTTTTTCAATTACAGTTTACATTCAACATCTTTTGTATTAATTTTAGGTATACAGCATGGTGGCCAGACAACCATATACCCTTCAAGACATTCCCCCTGATATATCCAGAACCCACCTGTACCATACATAGCCAGCACAACATTATTGACTATGTCCCATCCTGTACTTCAATCCCATGACTATTTTGTAAGTATCAATCTGTACTTTTCAATCCCTTCACCCAGTCCCCCAACTCCCCTTCCCTCTGGCAACCATTAGTCTTTGTCTGTATCTGTGAGTCTGTTCCTATTTGTTCTTTTCTATTGTTCTTTAGGTTCCACATACAAGGGAAATCATAAGAAGAGTTAATAGCAATATATATACATTCTCTCCCAATAAACAGAAGAGGAGGAAATACTTCTCATCTTGTCTTACGAAGCCAAGATTATCCTAATATCAAAACCAGACAGGGACAGTATAAAAAAGAAAATTATAGGTCAATATCTTGCATAAAAACAGATGCAAAACTCCTTAAGACATTAGCAAATAAAATTCAGAAATATATAGGAGGAATTATCCACCATGGCCAAGTGGGGTTTATTCTAGGGATCAAAGTTGATTCAATAGTCAAACATCGATCAATGTATCTAACACATTAACAAGCTAGAGAAGAAAATCACTTGATCATACCAATTAATGCATAAAAACGTGACAAAATTCAATACCCACTTATGATTAAAAAATAATCAGAAAACAGGAATAGAGGGGAACTTCAACTTGATTAAAGCATCTACAGATTGCTGAACAGTAAATCTTATACTTCATGGTGAATGCTTTCCCCATAAAATGGGACAAGACAAAGTTGTCTGCTTTTACCACGCCTGTTCAATATAGTACTGAAAGTTCTAGCCAGTGCAATAAGGCAAGAATAAGCTATAAAAGGCATAAAGAATAAAGAGGAAGAAATAAAACTCTATTTCTAGATAACATAAGATTGTGTAGAAAATTCCAATGAATCTAAACAAAACAAAAACAACTAGAACTCTTAAGTTCAGCAAGGTGACAGAATACTAGACAAACATACATAAATCAACTGTATTTTTATATGCTAGCAATGAACACATGAATGCCAAAGTAAAAAAACCCCACAGTACCGTTTACAACTGCTCAAAAACAAAAAGTACATGTAAATCTAACAAAACTTGTAGAGAACTTGGATGTTGAAAACCACAAAATGCAAATGAGAGAAATCAAAGATCTAAATAAATGGAGAGACATACTGTGTTCATGGATTTGAAAACACCACATAATAAAGATGTCAATTCTGCCCACATAGATACAGTTTAACACAATTCTTAACGAAGTCTATTTGTAGTTATAGACAAGATTATCTTAGAATCTCTAAAACAATTTTAAGATGAATAAGGTAAGAGAAATCAATCTGCTCAACTTTAAGACTTATTTTAGAGATGTAGTAACCAAGACTGTGTGGCATTAGCAGGAGACACACAGACCAATCAAAAGAATAGAGAGCTTAGAAATAATTACACATTATTGCCCACCTGATTTTTCACAGATGTGCAAAAGTAATTCAGTGAAGGAAGGATAGGCTTACTAACAAATGGTGCTAGAACGGGACATCAGTGCACAAAAAATAAAAAAGGAACCTCAACTTAAACCTCTTATCTTATATAAAAAGAAACTCAAAATGGATGAAAAAAATTAGATAAAAACACAGCATATCTTTGGGGTCTGGGGTTAGGCAAAGGATCTTAAAATATGACATGACACCATAAAGGGAAAAAAGTAATTGGATTTTCACAAAATAATACAGACTGAGTGAAAGTATTTGAAGCCATAGATCCCCCAAAGGATGGTTAGATAAAATATTCAAGGAACTCTAAACTCAACAGTAAAATAAACAATCCGATGGGAAAATGGGCAAAAGTCATGAACAGACAGATATTTTCATTGAAGAGCAAAGAAGCACCTGAAAAACTATCCATTAGGGCAATGCAAACAGACCATGATGAGGTGTCCCTACACACCTGTTAGCACAGATACAATTCAAAATAGCGACAGCACAAGGGAGAGGATGTGAAAAGGCGTACATCGCCTCTGGGAATGTCAATGGGATGTCCACTCAGCAAAATTGTTTGGCTGTTTTTTCAAAAAATAAATGTACACTTGCTATATGACCCAGCAACTACATTCCTGGTCATTTGTCTCAGGAACATGAAAACTCCAATTCACACACACAAAATATATGTTCATAGTGGCTTTACTTGTAACAGCTCCACACTATCCCTCCCTAGGTAAATGGTTAACCTAACCATGGTTCCCCCACACAGCAGACTACTCCTCTGTGATAGAAAGGAAAAAACTACTGACACAACAACTGCAATGGAGCTCAAGGGCATTATGTTGAGTAAAAAAGCCCATTAGAAAAGGTCACATTTAGATAGCATTCTCAAAAGGATGAAATTACAGAGGTGGAGAACAGGTTAGTGGTTGCCAGTGTTAACATGGTGAAAGGGGTGTGTGTGTGCGCGCTGATTATAAAGGGGTAGCACAGAGCAGATCTTGGGCTATTTGTGGTGACAGTCACATAAATCCACGCTTTTATAAGGTTGGTTTTGATAATGTACTGTCGTTAGGTACGACATAACCATAGGGGGAACTGGATAAAAGATGCACAGGCAACTTTAAGTGATTCTAAAATTACTCTGAAAAAAAATTGTTAAAAAGTTACAGAAGGTTAGAATATAAGCTCTCTGAAATCAGGAACTTTACCAGTTCTTTGGTATTAGATCCTTAGCATCTAAACAGTGCCTCACCCATAGTAGGTGCTCAATTAGTATGTGGAAACTGATGAATACTGATGTAATAGAGTCCCGTTTTTGGTTTTTGTTCTTAAGGGCACATGATTATAAATGGTGAATGTTTGAAAACAAACACTACGTGGTGAATGGTGATGATGGACAAAGACGGAGACAAAGTTGGGAAGAGGTGAGGAGCATCTTATAGACAATGCAGAAATACACAGATAATAGGCTACCTCCATCATCCTAGTACAAGGTCTTCCCCATCTTAATGTGTGTGTTTTTTTAAGTGCTTAATAGATGCTTATTCTAGAAAGAAGAAAACATATACACATGTAAGGCATACCCCTCGTGTCTTCATTCTGCTGTCCTGGGAGACAGCAAGGGAGGAGCCATGAACACAAGGCAGTGAGTGGGTGATGGGCACAGCCGGCCCCTGTAGCATGGCATCCTTTCCAGGGGTTGGCTCACCCTGCCTGCCAGCTTGTCTCTGAATAGACACTGGTCAGTGTCAGGGTGGAAAATGCATGTTGCATATGAAACAAGTCCAGCTTGTTTTAAAATTTCTTACATTCTTAAAAGAACACAAAAATTACAGTCTATAAATAACATCTACCTACTATTTGAGAATCCTTCCTCTTCCCAGGTCCTCTTCCTTGCCTTTCTGCCAGGAGGCACAGTGCAACACATTTTTAAAGCATTCTCTTAAGTCAAGGGTTTTCTACCTTTTTCATCTCCTGGCACACACAAAACTAATTACTAAATTTCTGTGGCACACCAAAAATATAATTATTGCCAATCGGACAAAGAAATAGGTATGGTTTTGATTCATTCACACCGGATGGCTGTTGTTGTGTTGGCTGTTGTAATTTTTTATTTGATAATTTAAGGAAAAAGAGGTCAGTGCCCCTGACTAAATAGTCAGGTATTGCATGTTCTAGAATTTCTTGTGGCGTACCAATTGGAAATCGCTGGCTTAAATGATAGTGGTCTCTTAACCAGCGTATTGCTTCTGCAGGTGGTGACGTCAATTTCCTTTGCCATTAGGGCAAAAGCACTGAGAAGTTATCCATTATATTCTTCATTTCCCTTTTTAACTTTCTTCTATGAGATTATGGCTTGAATGTGCCTATGTTAGGGCAGCCCTGTGCCCCTGCATGAAAAGGCCACAGCAGACAGAAACCTTAATTAATAACATTTTAATTTTACTTGGTATCATGGAGTGATTTAGGCTTTGCACGGGGCCTTCACTTACATTTCGTAGAAACCACATAAGAACCCTGTGAGGTAGGCAGTATGAAAACAAACACAAGAAATGAAATATTACACCTAACATTCCACGTTTAGACGGTGGATGAGTCAGAAACTGAGCCAGAGATTTCAGCCTCCCATCCCACTGTGCTTTTTGTGTGTTCCAAAGGCACACTGTGGGAAATGAAACATGATTTGTTGCAATCTTTAACAAAAAGAAAAGGAAAGAAAAAAAAAGAATGCTAACAGCAAAGACCACTGCTTCACATAACACCTTGATGCTACCTTAAATGTAAAACAAATTGGCAGATACTTACTAAAGACCCATTGTGGTGGTTTGGAGACCCACTTCCTACAGAAATACCGCTGGGGGAACTCTAGAATAAAAGGAAACTTCTGGCCCCCAAAGCATCCTTAATTTAAAAACAAAATTGCGATCTTTTACAAAGCAGAGCCAAAACACAGCCTTGCTTTTAGACAAAAGTCTGGTGAAGCACAACCAATAACTGCATTAGCGTGGAGGAGTCTTGGTTACCAGTTAACAGCCTGCAGATGAACTAAATTGGACCAAGAGGGAAAGGTCACACATAGCTTACAGCTTTAAACCATTTTCTTGGTGAGAAACATGACTATTAAAGGTTGTGCCAGCGGTGGAGGGAAAATGAAACTGTAGCATGAAATGTGTAAGAAAAACCAATGGGAAAAGTATAGAAAACCTGGAGATTCTACTGACTAAGGGGGGCCTCGGATGCAGGCAAGCGTTATTCAGAACGAAACCTTCGTTAAAGCTGTCTCCGAGATCAGTAGTTCTCAAATTTGGCTGCACAGTGAATTCACGTGGGCTGTTTGGAAAAGTACCAGCACCTGGTCCCTCTCCCAGGGACTCAGTTTGGGTGGTGGTGGTGGTGGTGGTGGTGGGTGTGTCAGTCTGGGAAGAGGGTTTCTAAAAGCACGTCGTCCCCTGGTAATTCCAATAGGTAGCAAGGTTTGAGCCCCCCGACCTCTAGATACTACAGATCAGTGGGTCTGCACACCCTCCCCCTGCCCCTGAGGTTACTGCAAACCTAGGACTGCAGAGCATGAGAACAGGTGAGCCGGAGGACCAGCCTTTGGAGAAGCGTGTTGATCAGCTCCAGGGTGCAGCCTCCCCAGAGGGGTTATAACTCAGTGGCCCGGAGGCAAAGTAGAAAGCAAGAGGTATCATCTGTCTCGTGGGGACCAGCTGCACGGAGGGCAATGTGCTAAGAATGAGATCCTTATATGGTCTCTCTTTCATTGTTAGAGACCCTGCTTCCCTTTGCTTTTTCAAGAATAAGAGAATAGTTGATAAGAGTTAGCAGTTCACTAGGAAATCAGCCTGGTAGGTAATTGCCAAAAATTACATTTTGCCTCCTTGACTTGGTGAGAAAGTTCCCAACATTGCGGCTTAGGCACCTCTCTTTTAAAAACCAAGTGGGCTAGGGGTAAGGGGGAAAATATTCCTTTCCTCTGCTTCCACTGTGAGTGAACTCTGACCCTTTGGTCAAAGACGCAAAAAAGGGCACCCCCCCTCCCCAAACCAAATGAAGTCCAGTTTGCTGCATGAACAGGGAAGACAGGAAAACACATAGAGGAGGGCTGTCCAACCATCCCAAGGATCCACCGGCTGCCAAATACGAGGCTGCCTGTGGGGGGTACACGCACACTGTGCAGGTCTGGCCCCCTGGGGAGCAGGGTGGAGCCAGGGACAGACTCAGCAAGAGCTGGGCAGAGTCACCTGAGATCAGTGTCATCTGACTTAATTATCGAAGAGCTCGGAGAAATTAAGCGTTTGATTAGCACCTTCAAACACAAAGGCAGGAATCACAGCTTTTGTCTCCGAGTTTCCCCCTCCCCTCTTTTCTGGCAGTCATTAAGAAACAGACACAATTAGAGAAACAGCGGCAGCCGTGATCCTGTCACTATTCCAGCTGGGGATGTGGGAGCCACCCTCACCTTCCCATTGGTTTAAAGACCCACAGAACCTTCTAGAACGTGCATCTAAAAGGGGACATGTGCGCTGCATGACTGTTGATTTCACTTCTGCCAATTAAGTATGGCTGTTGTTTCTCTGAATCATTCACTGAACATTAATCCCCTTGAAACTGATCACTGCAGGGACACTTTGCTTTTTAAAAATCAGGACGTGTTTAATAAAAGGCGCCGGCCTGGCTTTGCTGATGGACCAGCAGCTTCGTCATGGCAAAGCCGTGGCCCCCTGACCCCCTTGGCCTGTGCCCCCCAAGCCCCATCCCTGCCATGCGGTGAAATACATTTAGCTGCCTTTTTCAGCTAATAGACTCTCTTCCGAAAGGAAAGTTAATCCTTGGGCAACGCAGTATTAAACCGCCCGAGGAAGAATGAAATATTTTCAGAGGAGCACAGGGTGAAAAATGGCAACTGCTATTTTAGATTCTTTGAAAATTTAAGTAGAGGAGCAAAAAATAGAAAGCAGCTTGTACTCATTACAATGGATCTTAGCTCACTTTTGTGAGATTCTTAATACCGTGCAGGGAGACTGCGGACACAGCAACACGCTTGGACACAGCAGGCGCTTGAGTTTCAGGGGCCTGGAGACTCTCCTAACCTCTTAGGTGTGCAGAGGATATGCAATTTAAATAAAAACTGACCTATTTTCCTTACCCTCACAGTCTCACAACGAAAAGCGAATCTTTCACCCTTGGGAAGAGCAAGCTCTAGAGTCTGGTACCCCGGGCGGGGGGTCCTGCTCCACGTTCTCGCCTGGCAGGTGGCATGGCCTTAGCCGACTCCGCTGAAAAGGGGAGGTCCGGAGAGCCTGCAGCAGGGTAGGTGTGGGGGATAAATGCCCCGTGTCCCCGGGAGTGGTGAGCAATCAATAACACGGGACGACGACGACGGTATAATCATGAAACAGACTTAACCTGGACACCTGTTTTACCACAGAAGCACGAAGAGAAAGCACTCTCCTCTGTGGATTGGGGAGAACCAGGTAATTGTAAAAACGCTGCAATCATTTTTCTAGCCTGCGCTCTTACAATCCAATTTATAGCTCTGCTCCTCACAGCTGCTTTCCATGCGCACACGGCGGTTAAATGTATTAGCGGGATTCGGAATACAGGCTCTCATATTTATGGCTCACCCTGGAGAGGCACAGTGATGTGACTTCAACTGTGTTTTAATTTGCTATGCCCTGTGTCCCTCTGCCTGGGGCTCTGCACACATGCACGTGGCCGGCGGGGACAGAGGGACTGCGGTGAGCATGCCACCAGCCTTGGGGGGCTTGTGTTACCCAGGCAGGGGCCCACCTAAGTCCCCAGAGCACCTCCATCTCCAATACCATGCAGGCTGTGGGCTCAGGTCCCGGCCTGAAGATACCTCCATTCACAGATGCTAAGGGGCAGCTCGTGTACTTAACCTCTGCAGTTTTGCGACCAGTTTTGTTCCCCATGGTAGAGCCCCTCCACAGTTCTTGGTGGTTTAAGACTCTAGATGTTGGCTCTGTTACTAGTGGTTCTAGACGTCCAGTTTCCCCCAAGCTCACATGGCAACACAGCTCCAGGCCCTTAAATGTTCCCATACTCCCACTGCCTGACTGACACTCTTTGAAGTCCTATGGGGGCCTCCCTGCTTCTACTGGCAGTATCTCCTCCTCCCAACAGGCTGGGTCATATTGCCTCATTCCAGTCTTGTCTCACAGGCCACCTCCTCCATGAGGCCTCTCCAGTCCCCTGCCAGCCAGCCCCCCCCCCCTTCCTTCCCTGACACGTGGCATATGTTATAAAACCGCGGTGGTGTGCATTATGGATTGACACGTGCCAGTGCCCTTGAGGCCCTAGACACAGGGTTGTGTCTTAGATATCCCTCTACCTGGCCTGTTCACTCACCCCGTCCATGCATGCACTTAGTAGGTGTACAACATGCTTTGGCTGAACTGTATGTTTGCTCACCAAAACGAAATAACCCAGCTCTCAGAAATCCTGAGTCGGGGTCTGGCGTTGGGTGCCCAACGCAATCAAACAACACAGACCCTCCCAGAACCCGATAGAAGCCCTGACGCTGAGGGCATGGGGACGGCGCCTAACCAAGGAGCCCTCGGTCCCTGGAAGGGGTGCAGAGGACCCGGCAGGAATGGGACTCCCTGCTGAAGGAAAGTTCCTCAACAGAAGCCCTGGACATAGGTGTCTGTGAAGCACACAATGCCCAGTTCTCCGTGGGCACCTTGACACTGTTAGGCTGCAGGGTTCTAAGGATCCCCTGTTCAGATTTGGGCCCCTGGAATGTCCCCTGAGCGTGTTTAGTTAGGGTGGAAGCCGCTAGAGCTGGCTCTCAACTGGACAGCAGTGTGAGGCGCTTGGGTTCTAGCAGGGCCCGCCTAACACCACTATTGCCAGCCCGCTGTCCCTGTCCAAGGTCCTGATCCATGTATGTCTGTTTCCTCCTCCATGAGTTGAGGAATGTGACTCTGTCCCTACCTCCCAGAGGCGTCTGGCACAGCTAACGAGCTACTGCATGTATACTTCTAGCACAGTCCCTGGCATACAGTAAGTGCTCAATAATGCTCACTGTTATTAGGATGCTGCTGAAGGGGCGGTTCCACAGGGAGTGAATTACGTCTCCATAATCTGGTATGAGCCAGAGAATATGGGTGAACCTGTTTTGCTTGCTGAGTCCAAGTGGGTAGGAGGAAGTCAGGGAAGGGGAGAAAATGACGACTGGACCCAGGAGATCTAGACCACGCATGCTGGCAGATGCAAAACCTGCTTTTTAAGTTTTAAGATGATGGAGAGGAGGGGAGGGGGGGCTGGAGAGAGAAAATTGAAAAAAAAAATTTTTTTTAACTCACTGACTTTAATTTAAAAAATAAACTGTCTCATGACAATAACTACTTCCCTACTCAGCTTGTCACCCAAAGATTAGAAATAAATAATAGATGGCAAGTGAGAGACGGGGCCCAGTTTATGACCCTCAGGAGCTGAGTAGCCAGGACACACGCTGGCTGTCCTATCAGCTTCCTCTTAGCCAACAAGGGCCCTGAGTGAGGGTCTGAGAAATCGCCATCCTCCAGCGCCCTGTGCTTTTCAAATCCAGCGGAACTACAACAGCTCTCTCCAGTTAATGACTGAAATGGCACCGGGGACCTGCCTTCCTGACTGGCACAGTCAAAGGGCAGGGAGGCCAGCCTTGCAGACAGTGGTGCTTAAGGAGCTGTTGGAAAGAGCTCATGAACTATCTGCCTTCATCCCTGGACTCAAATCACCCCAAGAGGCTGGAGAAAACCACTTTCAGTGTGTGCAGGGCGGGCGTGGGGAGAGGGTGGCGGTGAAAAAACACCGCATTTGAACTAGAGAACTATTTCAAGAAGGAGGAAATCAGCGAGCCACTCAAGCCAAGCTATTGATGGTGCGGCTGCTATTAACAGGTAATTTACAATGTGCACAAGAGGTTTTGCTTCCAGAAGCATCTGCTTTCAAGCAGCACCAGTAAGTACCCATAGAGGACGTCTCCCGGACACGTGGGGCTTAATGTACTCAGGAGGGCGGCAGAGGCCCTGGGCTGGGGGAAGTGAGCTCACTGCTGGGGGAAACTGTTCTCCCGGTATGGATGTTAAGTTACCATCTGGTTCTCATACCTGTGACCACCTAGCTCCTGCTGCTTTTTCTCCTCCCACTGTCGTCATCAGAAAAGGCGCCCCAGGATCTCACAGCTCACAGTGGCTCCAGAGACCAGCAGCCCTTCGGTGAGAAGCTGGTAGGAACGCAGATCCCTGGGCCACTGGCTGGCCTGCTGGGTTGGAGTTCGCACCTAACAGGACCCCTGGTGTGCACGGGAGAGCTCAAGGAGCCAGCGCTCCTGATGAATGAGGACGAGTGGACAACGGGCTGCTTCCTACCAGGCTACTTGATCAAGAATGTTATTCTCAAGCACCAGTTGGGTCGACTTTCAGGGAAAAGAAATAGAGCAGGGTTCTCTCAGTGCCCGGTGAACCAGAGTTTGGAAAGTCTGGTTTCTGCTAATTTCATAAAAGCAACTCATTGGATAGAAAGGCTCACTATTGCTGAGAGCTCACTCGGTACTCTTCACCAGTATCACTCAGTCTTCATGGGATGCTAATATATTTCTTCTTCCCTCTTTAATTACGCTTTTTCTGCACTGACCTAGTTATTGGACGCCACCTTCCCATCGTGGTTGCCCTCCATCATTGTCCATCTCCTCATCCGATCACAGGCATGCACAGCGTGCTCCTAGCCCATCACCACCACTGCTCAGGCTGCCCAGGGCCTGCCCCCTGCAGTTTGACCATCTCCATGCACTTGCCATTGTGTTGGCAGCATCTCCTGTCTCCCTTGCCTTGCAGCTTGGCGGTGAGAATACGATGTCTTTTGCTTGCCCCTCCGGATCCCCTCTCCCTCTTGCCACCCAGCTCTGGAATATGGGCAGGAGCTGGTGGGGAGGCAAGTGAGGTCAGGATATCGATACCCTGGGCTCTCACTCTCTTGCCTCATCACCTCCCTGCCTCAGGTTCTGGTGACAGCTCTCTGGCCAGCTGCGACCAGTCCTGGGTACTGCACCACCCCCGTAGCACCCCTGCCCTGCCCATACCTCTGTACACAGTCCCTGGATTCAGCTGTCCTCAAATTAACCATCTCGAGTGTGCCATCTGCCTCCTCTTGGGCCCGACCACTGGCACATGGCTTCGCTACTCTACGCTTCTCACTCTTGAAGGTCCCCAGGGCCTTCTAAAAGATAAACCCAGTGGTGGGTTCTTTCACCTTCATCCCCTTGGACTCCCCTCTCCCCCCACAACACATCACATTCAGAATATCTGAGGTAGCATATTTTGCTCCCTCCACCCCCTTCCAGGGACATCAGCACTTGCTGTACCCAGGATCCCACCCTGCCATCAACTCATCTCCCTGCCCAACCCTTGTCACAGTCTCAGAATCATCAGGCTGGGGGAGGCCTAAGAACTCCTGGTCCAATCCAATGGGGGCCCTGAAGCTGGGTGAGCAATCTGCCCGAGGTTACCTGGCAGCTTAAGGATGTGGGAACTCAGATGGAAAGTTCAGGGCTCCTTCCACCTCCTGCCCCCTTTCCTGACCTGGGCGCTTCAGAGAGGGGCGACACCCATCCATACCCTCTCCCATGCCCATCTCCAGTTCTCGGCTCTCCCCAAAAGTCCCCTCTCTCATCAGCTCCTTGACGGTTCTTCCATTCCAGTCTAAGTCATTCCACCCACGGGGGCAATTAAGTCATCTTAAAAGTACCGTTGGAACCTATCACCCACAGCTCCAAACTGTGTGTGGCATCCCCATTTGCACAAGCCCCCTGCCTGGGTGCTCTGCCACCTTTCAGCCCTAGGACAGCCTGTAGCCTCCTCTCACCCGCAGAAATAAACCTTACGCCTCAGCTCCAGGGCGTGCACAGAGTCTCCGTCCCGCCACGCCCTTTTCACTCGGCTCTGTTCGCGCCATTGCCTGCATCCGTCTGGAGTTCAGATCCAGCTCCTTGGGGCTCTCCCTTCCTCATTTCCTACAGTCCCTTGTTTTCTGTCCCATTTATCGTTAAACAATTAGTCATGTCCTACTTCTGCCTGCTTTGATCGGCTGTGAAAGACACTCGTTTAACTCTTTATCTGCCCCAGCCCGTCCTGCAGTTCTCGGGAGATGTGACTTAGCGTCTGTCAGAGTGCCAAATAGAAGGCGCCGGAAAGACAGGGTGTGAACAAATTAGGTAAAGGCCTTTTGGGGTCTCTGAGTGCCCTGTGAACCAGCGAGGGTGCAGTGAGCGCTGTCCTCCAAAGTGCCCCAATTGAGGTCCCCAATTTTTGTTTTCTATATAAATCTGGCTTCACTGCAACTGGTTAAAAGCTTTGCAAATCTTATTTCAGCATTGGTTATGACTAACAGATGTTTTTCTCCAAAGATGCTTAAATGTTTCTGTGTCCTAACCCTCATGTAAGACCCACGTGTGAGATAGTAACACCACCCCTGCTCAGGTGCAGGCCCCGGTCACATGTCGCCTGCAGCGTTATAGTCCTTTCCCACTGGCCACCTCTCCTTATCCTCGCCCAGTCTAATCCCCACTGCCAAATGAAGATTTAAAAAAGAGCAAAGTTGGCCATGTCATTCTCTATCCCCCACCCTGAAGTTCCTCAAGGCCATTCCCCTTGTCCCCTGTCAGGATGCCCCCTCCCCCAATTCCTGCTCACTCTCCCTCCACCTGGCAGCCTCACTGAGCCACCCTTTGGGTTTTTGCCTAAATATCACTTAGTACCTATCTACAGTACAGGCCCTCCTGCCCACAAAACATAAACTAAGAGGCAAACACGTTGGTGCGGTTCCCTCTGTGTCTTGTAGTTCCTGTGCATAGTAGGTCCTCGCATGTCAGTTTCACTTTCAAGATAAAACTGTAACCACGGTGGCATTCAGAGGGAGGCAGCCATTCCAAGGGGTTTATACTCCCAAGTGCCTCAGGTCTGTTAACTTGTTTAATCTCCTCCCCAGCCCTCTGAGGAACACGTGATTTTATCCCTGCATCACAGAGTGCGGAAACCAATGAGCCCCATGGCCTCATTTTACCCCAAGTCACCCGGCTATCCTGAGCCAGGATCCCGCCCAGATAGCAGGCTCCAGCACCCAAACTCCCAGCGCTCAATGGGGGCGACCACCTCGCCCTTCTCATGGCCCTTGTGCTCTGCGTCTGTCCTCTCTCTGAGCCTCGGGGCAGAGCTGCCTCCCTGTCACAGAAAGTCCACGTGGAAAAACAAATGTCTGCTCACCATTCTCAACCTGCCAAGCTTTGCTGACCCCTGTTCAGAGCAGTTTTGCATGAATAATGGCCACAGTCAGGGTTCCAGTGGAGAGACAAACCCTGGACATCTTCTGAAACATTTCACCAGATGTCAAGGGCTCGGAGTTTTGATAGAAATCTTTCCTGCCCCGAGGGCAGCCCCTCATGAGGCCCTGACATCCTGCTGTCACAAGTCACTGGAATCATCTTAATTCCACCTCCTTTGCCAAGTTACAAGTGTTTTAAAGTGCGACGATCACAACAGAATACGGCACACGAGAAATATTTATGCACGCATGTGTGCACACACGCACACGCGCCTCCCATTTGCATCAAGCTCACACAGCCCTTATCTTACGGTGGAAAAGACATGGACATTCACGCCAGGTACTGGGCCAGGTACTTGGTGGTGTGTGTGTGTGTGTGTGTGTGTGGGGGGGGGGGGGGGGCGAGGATGCACTCATCTTGGACCTGAGGTTCTTAAGAGTCTAATGGGGACAGACCGTTGGAGAATTTTCTGTAAGACAGCATGGTAAGAAGGCTGGATACATAGAGAAAGGAGCCACTGACCCTCCCAGGAATGGGGTGGGGTGACGGGGAGTCAAGGAAGGCTCCCAGAAGAGGAGACTGCTAGCTGGGTCTTGAACACTTAGTAGGAAAAATTGATAGTAGAAAAAAAAAGGTATTTAAGGCAATGGGTTGATGAGGAAGGGGCAGGTCCTAGTCAGGAATGTGGAGACAAGAGCTGTGTCTGTGAGATGTGGCGCCTCGCTCCCACCTGCTGGGCCTGGGGCCTCCTTACCTGTAGCTCAGGCAGGCATGCACTGTCTCATGCAGTCCTCATTAGAAAGAGCTGAGCCTACTTGTACCTGTCACCAGCTGTTCATTACAATGGCTCATGAACAGAGTAGACACCTTGTTCTCTCCCACGACTGCCACTTTGGTCTAGAGATGTCCTGCAGGGGCCCCGACTCCTGACCTGGGCCCCGAGACATGAATAACAGCCCCTCTGGTTTTTATGCACAAACTGCCCAGGCTTCCCTTCCTGGCAGAATCACACATGAGACTATGTAACAGCTGACGTGCTACCACGAAGAGGCAGGAAAAACCCAGCAGGCTCCAGGAAACGTATGTCTTCCAATCGCTTGAGGGGTCCATTCTTTAAACGGTCATATCCTTTGGAGGGGAGATGGTGGGCTGAAATGGGATGGGCAGCTTAGCTTGAGGGAAAAGGAAATTTCCACCCAACAGAAGGTTAATTGTAGTGAACCTCCGAGGACCAAGAAGAGAAACCTGTTTCAGAAAAAAACTCACCAATAAATTGCCAATCAACACAGTTCCAAGTCCCTGGCAAACTTCTCTTCAAAGCAGCGCAGAACGGGGCAAGGGAAATGTGTCACCTCCTTTCGGGGAACACATCAGCCTGCGTTCTGACAAGCAGTAACGGGAAAGAGGTATCCTGCTTGCTTCTCTCCACGCCGCTGGTTCCCTAACTTGCTTCCTGGGCCTCCCTGTTTGGGTATCGTTCAATCTATTTTGTGATCCTGACGTGTCTAGTGACCCAGACTTGCGTAAGGCTTGCTTAGAATTTTAACGACAATCCTCATCTGGACTTTCCATGGCTTATACCCCCCCCCAGGCTTTCCTGGCCCCTGGTCCTTGGCCTGGAAGGACCTCGAAGGCGGTACTGGGAATGAGCAGCAACGGTGACGGTGCCGGGACCAGCGACTGGAAACGTCTTCAAGACAGGCTTTCACGAAAGGAACTGGGGGAGAATGACAAGGAAGGTACAAGCGGAGTAACAACGGTTTCCAAAGGACTGACTGAATTTGAGGCTCCTAGAAGGTGCCTTAAAGCCTACAGAAAAATGGCGACATTGGAGATAGCAGCCTGTGTCCCCCCGAGAAAGAGAAAACAATCCGACAGGTATCCACGAACAAAACAACTCTGAGGAAGTTCCAGAGTCCACTCAGGAAATGCTAGCCACACAGGGGAACCAATGACCCGAGTGACCACACCAAGAAGGAAGAGGGCTCCACGCTGCAGCATCACTGCTCCCCCGCCACCTGCTCAGTGCCAGGGAGCCTCCAGCTGGAAGGAGCTCCCCTACGAGGACAGCCTCTCCAGCTTTTCAGGGTATCGCTCAAAGGCCCCCCTCCATTTCCCCTTAGAAGGTACCTTCTAGAACAGTGCTTCTCAAAATGGAAGGTGCACCTGAACAGCCTGCAGCTTTGAGTTGGCAGGTTTGGGATGGGGTCTCAGACTCCGTGTCTCTCACAGGCCCCCCCCCAGACCACACTCTGCAGGGGAGATGCGAGGTAACCAATTCAGCCATCTCACCTTCAGACAAAGACACCGAAGTCCAGGGTGGAGGACAGACTCGGGGAAGGAAGGTCAGAGTAAGACATGAGGCGAGTCTACAATCTGGGTCTGGGATTCCTGGCCCGGCATCCTTCCCAAAGAATTCAATAGCCACAGAAACCACAGGGGTGAGGGGCCAGCCCTCTCCACATTCAGTCCCAGGTAGGATTTTACGTAGAGATGATGCTCAGTGTTGAACCTTAGTAAGCGAAAGCCTAAAGCGGGGCATATGAAGTTCAAAAGAACCGATTTCTAGGCTGAACCTATTTCTTTTTTGCAGCACTTGAAGGAGCCAAAGAGGGATGACTTTATTAAGTACAATGTTCTTGGGGGGAGGGGGGGGAGGGGCGGGGAGCGTCCAGCCCGAGGGCCGTGTAAGGCCTTAGAAGTCATTGGGTCTGGCCCTGCCAAGTCCTTGGGGGTGAGTTAATTAAAGTTTGACCAAACAGAGCAGGCTGATTTTTAAGTTGGTAATCTTGTATGGCCCAAGAGTGATGTTATAGATATCCAAATGGCCCTTGGCAGAAAAAGGGTTCCCCACCCCTGCCTCAGGGCCACAGAGAGCTGCCACCTGTCCCTGGCGGTGACCAGCAGCAGGAGGTTTCCAGATTCCGCAGGAATGCGAGCCTCCTCTCTTCATGAGGAGAAGGTATGTGAGAACACTCTCAGCACTTTTTCATGCCACCATGTTTTCCTGATCCGGGTCACAAATAATCAGAGGTTAACAGCTATCAGCTTCTGTAATAGTCGGAGTGTCATTTCCAAGTCAGTGAAGTGACCGAGAGCGGTGGTTCCCAGATGAGCTCGCGCCCCTGCTTCGCCCCCGGTCGTCCAGGCCCCCCAGGAATCTGAATGTCAGTTCAACTGCCCAGCTGATGCTAATGTCCAGACAGTTTTAGGGACGACAGATTAGCTGACTCCTCAAAACTGCCTTTCAGCTGGGGATGGTGCAAGACCAGGAGGGAGACCAGGCTGCTCGTGTGCCACCTGGTGGCAAGGGGGAGGGGAAGGGTGCGTTGCTGGAGGGTGCAGCCAGGGCCAGAGAGGACCAAGATGTGACCAGGGTGGAGAGGACCTGCCCTCTGTCTCTGTTTGAAAAGGACTAAAGCCATCCAAGATGAGGAAGAGCAGGATGAGCTACCACCGTTGCAAAGAGGGCAATCTGGGTACTTCAGAACTTATCAGAAAAGGAAAACTGAGCTGTGATCTCAACCTGTGGGGGGAGGCATTTCTAGAAAAAACAATTTCTTTGCAAAGCTTTTGAGAATCAAATGAAAAACATCTGACGTGGGACAGATTTTCTCTGATGATGTGAGCAGCTTGCTGGGTGGATTCTGAGCATGGCCATGAGGCCTGGGGTGGCGGGCGGGGGGGGAGGGTTTCCCACACTGCCTGCAAGGGGGGAGGGCAGTGGAAGAAGTTTCCACCATCCAGCCTCCAGGGAAGAGGGCTGTGGCAGGGGGCACATATGGCCCCAATTCTGACCCTCCACCCCCACCCTCTGCAATATGAATTTGCAATTCCTCCCACTAGAAGGGAGGGGAACATACTTCTCGGCCCCTTGACTGTCGGCTGAGCACTTAGGTTGCTTTGGGAAGCAGAACGAGGCCAACTTGATGGAGTCTAGAGCATGAGGCTCCTCTGCTTTGAGCGTGAGAGGAGCTTGCTGGCCACCTCACTGGACCACAGAGAATACAACACCAGGAGCACAGCCGCCCCTGTCCCAGTCTGAAGCACAGGGACCGGGCGAGGCCACCCCATCTGCTGAACCCCAGCAGCCCTGAAGGCGTGGCTAACACAGGAGCGCTGCTGAGCCCTGAGCGGCGGTGGTTCCTGACGTGGCCCTGGCTGGGTGGCCTAGGAGCCCCGGACCTCGCTCACTCATCCCTCCCCCTGTGCGCTACGCTCAGGGCAGCTCCTCACCCCGGGAGCCTGTGTATCCGGCCACTGATGGAGAGGACAGGACAACCTCAGTAACGAGTCATCGCTGACTCTTGGCTCAGAATCCCTTCTCAGTTTCAGCCCCTTCCTCCCATTCCTGCCCATAATGGAAAGAGAAACTGGGTTTTTAATCATGGTGGCCGGCGGGAAAAAGGGCCATTTGTGCTAATAATAAACGTGTGACCACAAACACTTTGCCACGCCACCTGCCTTTGGCTCAGGCCTCCTGATGTTTCATAAGCATGTATGCATTCATCATGTGGAGGCCCGAGGCCTCTGCTCACTCCCACAGCAGACAGAGGCCCGGGGACCTGTCCCCGGCTCCGACCTTATCCGTTTCTCAGAGGGAAGGACAACGAATTGCCCATGGCCTTGATGGAGAAGCGAGGCACTGGCGAGAAATAATTTATTACCCATCCAAGTGTTTGGCCTCATCAGAGCCTGGCTCGCATTTTAATCTGGCTCAGCTTCTTTTGTGTTATTTCAGGGATATCACATTTTCTGAGCCACGCTTTCCTCAACCTAAAACCTCATGCATGGCTGTCAGGGTTCTAGAAAATAGCTGTGGGAGGGGAAAAAATACATGCCTGGTGCTGTGCTCACACGTGTAGGTACTCGGGGTAGGATTTTCTCCATCAGAACACAGATTAAGCAGGTTGCCATGCGTGACTGGGTAGGTTAACTGCACAGACTCCCAGCCAAGGAAGCGAATGGGACCGAAGTCCGCCCTGGGCTCCTGCCCAGAAAGAAAGGTCCCAGTTTCTAATTTGCACGAAAGGCATATGGCAGCCCCAAGGGCAGGCCGGGTATACGAAACGATAAAGATACGTTTGTGCTGTAACTTCTCTGGAAGAAGGTGAGAAGCGGTCCCTTAGCTGGGTAACTAGCAAATCACTGGACAGCTTTTAAAAAGGCGGGAGAGAGGCCTCAGAAGCTGTACTTTTTCACTGTCTCCAGTGTTGGGACCACAAAGGAGGTCAGAGGACCACTGTAATGTTTCTGGTCTCCTGGGCCCACGCCCAGGCTCCTGAGAGCCACGATCAGGCAAATCAACAAACAAACAGGAAGAAGTACTCTCCAGCAGGTCAAGCTTAAATCTCTGGGTTACAAACCCAGAGCTACCCACGGCATCTTGTTAATAAGAGGCTCAGTGGCCAGGGTCTCCCAGCAGTTGGGTAGGGAAAGGCTGGGCACGGAAGGGGACACCCAGAGGGAGCAACAGGGCGGCCGGGGAGGTGGCCGGGCGGCCGGGGAGGTGGCCGGGGAGGTAGCAGCCTCTGACGCACACTAATGACAGGAAGGGGCTTGGCCACCGAAGGCAATTACAAGGGAGGAGGCATCAAGCAAGCCAGCGAGATGGGGGAGCGCAGGGGGATCGTACTGTCTGTCTTGCTTAACGGGAGTTAACAGTTGGAAGGGGATAAGACAACGGTGTGTGAAGTTTAGTGCCGATACAGTCTATAATGTGCATGCGATGTTTTTATTTCAGAGAGGATACCGGCCCAAATTTTATACGGAAAACAAATGTTAAAAATTAATTATAAAGACGATGCCAGAGGGCCCGGAGCGTGTTCCCTGGGCGACTGATTAAATGCCTGCCTCATTCGACTGGTATAAACCCCAACCTCTTGGAAAGAGGCCAAAACCATTTGCCAACGTCCACAGAGACTCTCCAAGAAAATGATCCCGGTGCCAGGAAAGAGAAAAGCCTCGTCACCGCGGCTGCCCGGAGCCAGCCACCCCGCGGGCTGGAGCCCAGGCGCAGGCAGGACAGCCAATGGTTCTGCAAGGTCAGCGTGGGTCAAGAGCAACCTCCCTCACCCGAAACTGATCACGGGCAGACCAACCCAGGACGCCGCGCAGCCGGAGATGCAGTGGCCCGCGAGATCCTGCTCCCTGCAGGCCCCAAGGGGGTGGGGGCTTTTTCTTCTCCTTCTAAAACACGGGAGTTTGTTTGCTTTCAGACAGCATCTTTCTAACCCCCAGACGGTGCAAGCGCTAATCGAAAATCTGAGTGCCAGGAAGTACGCCGATGACTCCACCATCTTTTGAATTTTAAAATTGCATTTTAATGGCAAGACAACCTTTTCCTTGTTGAACTGAAACGGAACGATTACCAAAAATGCTGACACTCCCCCTTCAACGCTCCCCAGCCCCAAACCCTAGTTGTTTCTCTTTGCCCACAGAGGTGACTGCGGTTAGTGGTCCGGTGTGCGGGTGTGGGTCCTCTCAGGCCCACAGAAAACACAACCACACAGATTTCTTTTATGTAGTACATTTTCCCCCTTGGTGAGATCACACTGGGCATGTTTTTCTGCAACTGGTATTTTTCATTAAATGACAGGTCTCGGAAATCGATTCATATTGGAGATGCATATGCTAACTGCGGCATAATATTCCAAAATATGGATGCAGTTTCTCCACGTTCAAAAGAATAAAATGTCCGTGTTTCTCAGGCTTATTTTTAGGGCTGTTCCTACTTGGTTTCTCGCAGCGGCGGTCCTCCCTCCACTCCCGAGGCAGCTCTACCCAAGCCTGAGGTGCTGTTTGCAGCTTTCCACAAGGGACGGATGGCATTTCAATGGAGGACTACCTCCACCTTCCGTTCCCCCATCCTTCAGGGTCTGCTCCCAGGGGACGGTCACACACCTGTCTTGGGATTTCCAGGCTACTCTGTATTCCCCTTGTGTAGGACCCTTCTACTACTGCGGGCATCTGAGTAATTACTTTACTGTTCTCACTGTCCCATTTTAGTAGTGAGCTCTTTGAGAGTAGGAGTGTGGACTAAGGATGCAGCAGGTACTCAACAAATTTTTGTTGAATTAAAAAAAAGCAACAAAGTCTTACTGATTCTCCAGACTGCTATGGGCAGAGGAGCAATAGGTCAACTAGAAGTTGGACCATGGATATATTTTCCTTCCTTCCATAATACATCCTTTCAGCCCTCCACCATCCATCCACACACCCACCATCTACCTACCCATCATCCATCCATCCATCTACCCACCATCTATCCAAACATCATCCATCCATCCATCTACCCACCATCTATCTAAACATCATCCATCCATCCATCTACCCACCATCTATCCAAACATCATCCATCCATCCATCTACCCACCATCTATCCAAACATCATCCATCCATCTACCCACCATCCACCCATCCATCCACCCACCCATCATCCATCCATCCATCTACCCACCATCTATCCAAACATCATCCATCCATCCATCTACCCACCATCTATCCAAACATCATCCATCCATCTACCCACCATCCACCCATCCATCCACCCACCCATCATCCATCCATCCACCCACCCACCATCCACCCATCCATCCATCCATCTACCCACCATCTATCCATCTATCCAAACATCATCCATCTACCCATCGATCCACCCACCCACCTACCCACCATCCACCCACCCATGCATCCATCTACCAACCATCCATGCACCCATCTATCCATCCATCCACCCATCCATCTACCCTATCCCCCACCCATCCACCCACCCATCCATCCACCCACCCACCCACGATCCACCCTATCCCCCACCCATCCATCCACCCACCCACCATCCACCCTATCCTCCACCCATCCATGCATCCATCTACCCACCATCCATCCACCCATCTATCCATCCATCCACCCACCTTCCCACCCACCATCCATCCATCCATGCATCCACTTATCCACCCACCCATCTACCATTCATCCATCCATCTACCCACCCACCATCTATCCATCTATCCATCTATCCACCCACCCATTCCTCTCTCTCCTCTTCCCCTCCATCCTTCTCCTCGTTGGTGGGAGCCATGAAAACACGCCCTCCCGAGGGAGCTCACTGACTGAGTTGCATGGTGAAACTGAGACGGTTTAATGTGAGAGAAGCATGCGCTAGTGCCCGGCCTGGAAGCAGCGCTGGGCATCGCTCTAGTACTGGAGTCCCCACACACAGCGGCGGAGGACTTGCCCTTCTCGCGGTGCTTTCGTTTTACCCTGCCATGACTTGGGATACGATCACCCCTGTGTTAGAGTAAAGGAAGTGACTACATGGAGAGACCCGTGGCTTGCCGGAGGACCACCGTCGGTGTTCAGATCTCTCTGAGCCCCTCCAGCCTGAGGCAGTGGGGGCCAAGTGACAGTCGCAGCAGAAGAGTTCCCAGAACAAGACTGGTTTCAGGATTCCTCTCAACTCTTGTCCAGAAAGGTAGGACACACCCAGTACATACTTAAAAGTGTTGGCATTTTTAAATCAGACTATGCTGCTTGGAGAGATGAGATGGGCTCCCACTCTCCTTTGCACCCTCTTAGATGCTGAGATTCCGCAGCCCCCGGGCGCACCCTCTTCCAGTTTTATGCAAGCGTTTTGGCCACATCCAGTCTAAGAGCTCCCTCTCCCCCTCCTCGAGTCTCTGCTGGACGCCATTCCCCCGACCTCCCAGGCCTTAGCCCTCCTGAGGCCCGAGGCACCCATCCACTCCTTACGCACGGACGCTGCCACCTCCTTCCCCTCTCTCCCTGGAGGAGAGCGGGTGCCTGGAGGGTCAGAGGCAGGTGACGGTCCCCTCAAGATAGGGCTCACCACCATGTGCTGGGTGGCCGCTCGGAAGGCGGGCTGTGGGTGGTCTCAGGGTCAGCGAAAAACGCAGAGCAGCTGAACGAATGGCCGGCCCTCTCCGAGCTGTCACCCTCTTCCCAGACCTGACCCTCCCTCCCAGACATCAGCGGCTACCCCTTCTGAAAGGCCCGGCCTGGTCTCCCGGTTCTCAGATTCCCGCACAGTCGCTCTTAGGACATCGGTGTTTCAAAGCATATTCCTGTTAGCCATCTTTCTGTTTCTCACGTTCTCTGTCCCCACAGCTCTCGCCCCGTCATCCCACCTCTGCTCCTGCTCCTCTTATTGCCTCCCATGCCCACGTGCCGTCTCAGACCTCGGTTCGCGCCTGGTCCGAGCAGACGGACCCCATGTCCAGTGTAGGCCGCCCGACTCTGCCTGTGTGGCCCGGCCCCAGGGCTAGTCAAGCCCCTGGCAGGTCCTAACACCCCGACTTGCAGGGGGGCGTCCACACGGGTGGCAAACAAGCACCCGAGAGGCAGCGTGGGAGTGGCGGGGCAGCACCAGCCTCTGAACGGACTGAGACGAACCCGAGGCCTCTGGCTGTGGGACTGGCGAACGGAGCGGGGAGGCCTGGTCCAGAGAGAAAAACTCATTTCCGTTGGTTTTATTTTTCACGTCCCAATAGGTGGGCACTGGGTGTTGGCCATGATGATGATGATGATGATGATGATACAGAGAATGGAGGTTAAACCAATCCGTTTCGTTTTGAAAAGTCAGATGAATATGAAACATATTCCTGTTTGAATGGGTAGAAGATTCACTGGACTCTAGGAATCTTCAAATAAACAGTAATTTGTGGTGCTTTCCAAAGAAAAGGGTGAAGGAAGTATTTTTTTTTTTAATTAAAATGTGCACCTATGGTTAATTTATTAGCTACTGGAATGTTCATTTCAAGTGCACAAAACCGCACAAACGTTACCCTGACTTTGGTATGGAGACGAGGAATTACCTTCAGGTTTGTTTTCCTTTCAGATCACGGCACGAGCCCTAAATAATTGGCGGGCCAATGAGGTGGCACCTACCACCACACCAACACCCAGGGCAAGTCTCACCCCGCCGGCTACTCTGTTCCTTGAGGAGACTCAGACATCACCTCTCCCCAGAGGCGGCGGTGACAGCTACACGTGGCCCTTGCCCCTCATTATCCCAAACTGCTGTGTCTGAAAGGTGGCTTCCTCTGTCAGCCGAATGAGAACTCTCATTCTTCCCACTCAGAGACGAGATGACCCAGGGTCACCACAGGCGTCCTGGAGGCCCGTGCTGGCCCACAGGAACCAAGCCTCACTTCGCAGGCGAAACCCAGCTGGCCGTCCGGCACACACGTCGAGCCGCGTGACGGTCTGCCAAAGGGCTGGCGTTTCTACGCGGGTGTTTCTTGGGGGAAGTGTCCCTCCTTTCTCAGTCAGTACCCTATGAAACCAGGCAAAAGGTCGCTGTGTTGCTTGACACAGCCAGGGATGTGGGAATTTGAAGCGAGCACAGAGCGTCACTGGTGCGTGCTCACATCCTTCAACCTGCGTGCATTTCCCGGGATGACGGGCCAGCCACAGCCGTCTTCTCGAAGGGGCGCCGATGCTATCCCTGTTGTCCCATTAATCATATTTAATGCAGGCGTCGAGTGGTGTTATCTTCGCTCCCAGTTCCGGGAGTCTATAATTTCACCTGCGCGCTTCCCCCCCAAAGTCTGAATCAGGTTCCTCGCTATCTCTCGCAACTCCCTTTGTGCCGCTAAATTAGAAAACCTAAATGTCACTTTCCTCAGATGTGAAACCCCTCAAGGTCAATGTAAAAGAGTCAGGCAATTAACTTCCCGGGTGCATTGTGATACGGTGGGGATAACACTAGACCTGGAAAAGTGGTTCCAAAAGGAAGCCCTTCCTACCACCGACGCCCCTCGTGGAAGGCTGAAATGAGGAACGCAGCCCCCCGGGCTCCCGCGGGACAGGGCAGAGGAGCGGGCCTCCCTGCTGCCAGCTGGCTGCGGAGACGCGAGGCTGCTGGGCACCCGGGCTGTTTGATGAGGCAGATCTGCGGCTCGTTGCTCTGCTTTGCTTTCTTTTTCTCTCTTTTTGATGCCTTTTCTCACGTCTTCTAAGAAAGCACGTTCCATTTCTGCATTTCCAGAGTGGCCGGGGTGGTCGGACAGAAGTGAGCCCGACGCACCAACTGAACGCACTGGGCCCCTTAGCGAGCCTAGCAATCATGAGGAAACAGAAACAGAAGGACGGGGGCCAGGTTCCGACGGGCTGATGTCTTCACCAGCGGTGTCTCCAGGTTTGATGAAACCTGGCGTTTACCACGTGCCATCTCCGCTGCCACACCAAATGAAAATGCAAACGCGCCGTCATTTGCACGTGGCTCTGTAATAGTCACCTTGTGACCTGGAGGGTGGAAGGGGCCTGCCTGCCACATGGGACTGAACCTCCAAACCATCATCTGACGTGCTGGGCCCGGCCCAGAGCCTAGGAGTTCTCATAACCACCGGCCATTCAACAGTGTCCCCGGTGACTGAACCTCCATCCAGGGAGCTTGCTCCCAGAAAACAAAGCGGCATGCAGAGCCGGGCGGCACGCAGAGCCGGGTGGCACCAGGCACACCGGGCGTGTCCTGAGCACGGGAAGGACACACCTCAAAGCATCCCGTGCAGGCCTGGGCGGTCCCATCACCTCACCGCTGTCCCTTTTAGTAACAGGAATGGAGCACGCGGAGCTGAGGTCTGTGACGTTCCCGTCCTGCCCGGGCAGCGCCACCTCCTCGGGCCTCTGGACGGCCTGGTGCATCTGGGTGGCTGTGCCCCAGGCTCTCACTGGCTCGGGGAAAGGCCAGCCTGGGGCGCAGAATCCCCTCCAGTCCGGGCCCTGAAGACCTGGCGACGGGTTCTCAGGAGGCGTGTATCCGCACACACAGCGGGGCTTGGTCAGCAGCTCTGGCAGGCGCGTTTGGGGTTCCTAAGAACAGTTCCCTAACTGCTCCAATCCCCAGTTCCCCGTCAAGTTGCTCTTCCTCATTATTCCCCAAATGCATCTCTCGCCAGCGTCTAGGCATTCTCCCTCCCACGATGGTCGCCCCTTCTCCTTCCATGCTCCCTGTGAGCCAGCCCCCCATCTCCAAAGCCAGCCTGAGCATTACTGACAGACCCTGAAAAGCAGCCCGCTCCATGGGAACCCTCGGCTTTGGCCCCAGTGACACCCGGGTCCCCAGCCCCACAAAGGGTCTCTTCTGGCCCTGCCTGCTGAGCAGGGAGGGTGCAGCGGCGGGGCGGTCGGGCCGGGAGGGGCTGCATGTGGTCAGCAGAGAACAGGACCCCTTTCCCCGTGACCCTCAGTTGCAAATCTCAGCCATTTGTCAGGCACCTTTCCCATCTCTCCAGCCCAGGCAGGGCTGTGCCCTCCTGCTGCCTGGCGTGATGAGTCTGCCTAGCAAGACTCACCTCAGTCTCAGTGTCAGGGGGCCATGCAGCCCCGGTGGCAGGCAAATAAAACCTGAAGGATTCAGAGGAGCCCATCAGGGCATGCCTGGGGGGGGGGGGGGTGTGTGGGGTGTGTGTGTGTGTGTGTGTGTGTGTGTGTGTGTGTGTGTGTGTGTGTGTGTGAACATGCACGCTGGGAGGTGTGGGGGCCCAGGGAGGGGGGATCACGCCCACCCCTGAGCCCCTGCTTGGAGGAGATGTGAGCAGAGGAGCCGGGAGGGCAGCTTTGCAACCCGCTGCTCTCAAAGGCTCCGTGGGCTCGCCTCCCTGTGAGTCATCGGCTTCATTCGCAGGACGACTCGGTGCCTTTTATCTGCCACAAATGTTCTTGTCAGGGAGCCGGAGGTGTGAGCACACACACAGGCTCCTGAAGAGCACATTTGTCTCCTTTGCAAACAAACAGGAGCCACCCACCTGCCTGCCTCCAAGCACTTCTCCCCAGTAAAGAGCCCGTCTCTGGCTCACCGCCTCCACACGGAGGCGGACCTTCCCCCAGGGCCACAGGCCCCTGCAGCAGGCCTCGCATGCAGGGCGCAGGGCGGAGCCAGCGGAGGGACACCAGGACACCACCAAGAGGCTGGCCAAGACGCCTGGGGCACGGTGCCTGCCTGACGCTGGGCCATGGGGAGGATGGGTGGAAACAAGTGGAACTCTCCCCAAATCAGCGAAGCGAGAGGGAGAGAATGTTGGTGAAAGCGAAATGGGATAAATCAACAAAGCTCCCTGTAGGGAGCGGCTATAGGGTTAAGCCTCGGACTGACTTGCTGGCAAAGCCGCAAACAAGTCCCAGCTTAGAGGGCACAGCCCTCTTAGCATAATTAAGCTTGATCTTGTGACTGTTCCCTAGATCTTTCCGGGGTTGCTAATGGGCTGTGAGAGGTGCAGCAAGTGCTGCCAAAACAAGTGAAACTCACAAGAACATTGTAAATTACCTTGTTTACCTCTGACTATAAAATAAAGCATCAGCTTGCTGTCTGGATCTGTTCTGTGATCTCAGTCAAGCACAGAAGATCCACCTAGACCCATCTTATCCTCTTTGTCTGTCTTTTCTTCATCCTTCGCCGGCCCTCCCTCAGGTTCGCTGAACCCTTGGCTGTGCTGGCACGGCACAGCTCCCATTCTCCACCTCTCCTCCGCCATCGATAACAAGGCGTTTCCCCACATTTTCAAGTCGCTTTTAACATAACACGGAGACATCCTTCACCTTCCCAGCAGTGCTGGGAACCCAGCCCAACGGGGCAGGTCCAACCCACAGACTCCGGGGGAGGAGGAAGGGTGCTCCCCTGGGATGCTGATGACTCGGAGGGAAAAAGGCAGTCGAGGACATGAAACAGCCAAACCAGGTAACCGGTGTCAGAAAACATGGGGCCCAGAGGAAGAACCCTGTTTCGCACACAGAATCAAGGATAGCCACGGTCTGCTGGGGCAGGAGAGGAAGGGGTGGGCGTGGAGGGCATCCAGGTTTCTGGGACACCGCGGAGGCCCATGAGGAAGCAGGTGTGGGCCACTCTGAGGGCTGGCGGCTGCTTGGAGGGCAGTCACAGGAGGCCGGGAAGGGAGCTGGTGGCCGCAGTGTGGAGGGCTGGCTGGCGTGCCTCCTAAAATCTCCTAGAGACCAGTATCAGATGCTTTGTAGGGGGACGGCCAGCTCTATTGTGAGAGGGAAGAACCAGGGGAGGACAGTGGGAAGGAAAGCAATGTGAGAGTCAAGACACATTGGAAGGCAGAGTTCACAGGATGGGGGCTTGAGCGAGGAAGGAGGCCAACGGCGGTGTCTACAGCCAGAGGTTGAGGGAAGGTGGCTGGGATGCAGGGTACACAGATTGTGGGGGGCAGGGATAGAACCAGGGTGGGACAAACCCAGAGGAAAGAGGAGCATCTCCATGCAGCACTGCATCTTCCCGTGTCTGGACCCTCTTGGCTGTGCCCTGCACACACCTCCGGGCTGAGGTCAGGGTCAAGTACACGGTGAGAGGCCAACATCCAGCTGTTACCCACCCAGCACCCTCCAATGCCGCGGGGCTGGGAAATACGGGCCCTGAGGGAGCTGGAAGCAAGGACCTTGGTGGGGTCGAGCGTGAAACGGGAGCTCAAGAGGCCGCTGTGAAAGCCGAGAACCCGGTTGGCTTCCTGCCGCAGGAGGCTGGCGTTTCACAGGCCGCCGGAGGGCAGGTCAGCAGCCCCCGAAAGCCGCTCCCCATCCATCACTGTTCCCTCTGGTTCCCAAAGACCAGGGAGGGCTGAGGAACCGGGTCTGTCTCCAGGAGCCCTTTACAGGCCTCAGTTTTAGACGATGTGCTGGGTCTGTGACAGCACCGGGCTCCCAGCAGGGAGGGCTGTGAAGCAGTCTGTGCTCACGTCAGCCCCACACCCCTCACCCTCGCTGCCTCATGAAAGCTCCTAACTCCTCCACGTTAAAGGCCCTGTCCCAAGGGGTCCTGAGTGGCAGCCTGGTCCCCCCTCCCCTTGCCTCCCATTAGTCACACAACTCCAAAAGTGTAACCCGAGGCAGCCAACCTTCTCGTAGGGACTCCATGGCCACGCTGTTAGGCGCTTATACAAAACTAGAGACCCGGTGCATGAAATTCGTGCATGGGTAGGGTCCCTAGGCCTGGCCTGCGATCAGGGCCAGTCAGGTTCCCCGCCTCCCCATCTCCTACCTCCTCCCCTCGCCACCTGTGTGCCGCCACGTGGTTCCCCCCACCTCCTCCTTCCCTCGCTCCCTCAGCGCCCCACTGCCGCTGGTCGCCTGCCGTGTTCCGCGCCGCCCCCCTGGTGGTCAGCGCATGTCATAGCGTGCAGTAGAACTCCCGGTCAAACTCCGGAGTGGACACTTTGCATATTAGCCTTTTATATATATAGATAAAATGACCAACCTTTTTACCCCACATTGCAGGTTTCCACCTGAAAAGGAGAAAATACATGAAACATGGCAAGCATGCTCTTCCGGGCACTGGCTGCGCTGTGGTCCGACTGGCTCTGCTGATCCCCTTTCCACAGAGAGGAGGACGGAGCAGCAGGGCGGGCCTGCCTCCATCTCATCCGTAAGGAGACTGGGTTTTCCTACATAAACACATACAATCCAGCGGAATGTTCCGCCCGGCCCCTCCACTCCACAGCTGCAGGGTGTTCTAGCTCAGGTTACCGCAATTAGGCCAATGCCTCTCGTGATGAAATAAATAGCGGAGAGAGTCTCTCCCAAGGGTACAGGTCACAGAACACTGATGGCTCAAAACCCAGCAGTTTTCAGGAAAAACCACCCATGTATTCCACCCGCCTATTCAAAATCCTCGTCAAAGGTCCACCCATCGAGCTTCCTGTATGTGGACCCTCAGGGATCTTCCTCTCTCTTCTCCTTTACCCAAAACATTGCTTTTTGAGGAGGAAAGTCTAGCTGCTTACAAAACAGACAATAGCGAACAACCACCACGTAGGAAGTGCTCCTCGGGTACCCCACAGACATTTGTGACCCTGAGGCCTTCGAGGCCGGCTTGCTCTGTCTTAGGTCGTCTGTATCATAATTAGTGGTCACTTGTGCTGCAATCAATTCTCTGGCTCATTCTACCTCTGGAATTGGGCAGTTAAGGGACTTGAGGCAGCAAGTACCTCGTCTTTTCAGCGTTTCTCCAACACACTCGCCTGGTATTTTCTGCGCAGAGAGCATGCAATCACTTTCTGAATGAATGGCCTTGCCAAACCCTCCCGTCGGTTCCTCCCAAACCGGAGAATGGCCACGTCAGTTGACTGCAGCATTGGTGGGACTAGCTGTACGCCAATGAGAATCTTCTCAGGCTGGGGGGAACGGACGGGAGGACTTGGAAAGGATGGTCCGGAAAGAAGGCCAACGCATGGCACTTGAGCCGATCCTCCACCTTCCTGTGCCCTTGGCAGACATTAATAATCGATCCAGGGCTCTTGCTGAGCCCTGATGAGGTCTCCTGTGTCATCTGACGCCAAGCCCGATCAATCGCAGTAGCCACCATAAATATTATGCAGAGAAGGGTCTAGATTTTAAAAGCGACGCTTTACTTAAAAAAAAAAAAAAGGTAAGGTTTTAATGTCACCTCTTATTTTTAAACCCTGATTCCTTCCTTCACCGATATTTTTGCTCCTTGATATCCTACCTACCTCATCCTGTTAAAACACAACTGTGTCGGACAATCCAGTTGACTTTCCTTGCGGGTGCTGTTGCTCCTGCCTGCTGCCCATCCCCCCTCCACGTGGGGTTCACGCACACCCTGCACCTGGTGGAACCCCCTCCCCAACAGCAGGGAGCAGGATGTTAAGGTGAGAAGCACTATGTTATTTCCTCTAATCCACAAACACTCCAGCTTGTCCTTAGAGCTCTAGTGACCCGGCCCAGGCTGGACCCTCAGCACAGAGGGCCCGTTCATGTGCTAGGGCTTTGGGGGAGCCAGAGGGTTCCCTGCTGGACCTGGGCAATCACCCTGACTGCTACCAAGGGTTTACCCATCAATTGGGAGTGGTGATTCCGGGGACCCACTTGAAGGTGCCTGAGCATGAGGTGGGTGTGGGCACGGGCTGTGCGTCCATGGCACGTGAGACACCTTCGGAGGCATGAGGAGTTGATGTGAAGGAAAGCCCCTGGGACCCTGTCTCTGCCCTTGGGAGGCGTCTGCTCCCACGAGGCAGGAGGACGCCGGCTAACGCAGGAACGCAGTTGCCCCGTCGTGCCACCTGGGAGGTCAGCAAGCACGAGGAGGTGTCCTTGCTTTCATCTCCCAGGCCAGCTGGGGCGGGCGCACAGGCCTGAGGCTGCTCGGGCATCTGGAGAAAGCGAAGAGGTTTTGATTGTTACGTTTTCAAACCTAAGAGGGAAAAAGCCAAACAGGGAGAGGGCACTGGGGATCTCCCAGGCTTCGACCAGCCAAGTGGGGCCTGGGAGAAGGACCCTGTGCCCAGCACTGCTGGGGGGTCACCTGCAAGGATGAGAGTAGACACCCCGAGGACCCCAGGAAGGATGGCAACCAAGCCCTGTGTTGACTGAAACTCCTTATAGGAGGCCGGGGTCCCCCTGCTGCACGCACCTCCGCTGCTCAGAGGATCCACTGGCCCCCAGAACTCGGTCACCCTCACAAGGGAAGGATCACAAGGGACCGTCAGTGAGGCTGAAGGGAGTCCTTCCATTAAAGGATCCTTCACCCCGCAACATGCTGCATGCTGGTGCGCCGCCCTGGGGAGGAGAGGACAAGGCCAGCCTGAGGTACGTGCCAGGGTGTTGTGTGGGGGCATGCAGCCTCACACCTCAGCTGGTGCACGAAGTGAGATCTTGCAGGGTGGCCCTCGCTGCACGTGGGGGAGGAAGGCAGACACATCCTCCACCTCGGGAAGGTGGGAGCTGGGACAGGTGCTCAGGGGATGGCCCCTATGGGGTGGGGGCCTATCCAGTGTCCCCTTGTCCGTTTTCCTGTTCCAAGTCACTGTACTGGGGTCTCGGGGTTTCGATGTGGCAGGCTGACCTCAGCTGTGCGGGTGGTGGGGGGGCGGGGGTGAAGGGAGAGCAGGTGCCCTCTCCCTCCAGGCCACACACAGGCAGCAGCATCTGCACCAGGGAGGCTGGTGGTCCTGACCTGCAGGGAGAGGAGCTGGGGGAGGCAGGGGGCAGGGCTGAGAACCAGCCTCGGGCCCTGGCAGACGGGTCTGAGAGCCACCCCCACCCCCCTCCCCACACAGAGCGGCCAGGTGGGCTGTTCTCTGCACAGTTCACTCCTGCCCATCTCTAGAGCCCTCGGCTCGCTGGGCAGACGCTGCTCTTGCATGGGAATGGCAGACTGATGGGCAGGGAGGAAGGGTGGCTGCGTGGAGCCCACCCTAACAGGGAGCCCGGGAGGGCCCCGGGCACCCCGAGCCGCAAATGCAAACGTTTTGGGGCCAGAGAGCATTTCGTGGCCGACGCAGTTCATTTGGATAAACAGAGTCTCCAGTTTCTCTCGGTGGGTGTTCTGTGGTCACTGCTTCCTCTGCTCTCCCCGGGCGGGGGGGGGGGGGGGAGGGGGCGGGGTCGTGGTCAGAGGCCCACTGATGACTTAACCCCAAGGGCTCCCACCAGTGGAGCTCAGAGCTCAGTCTGGGGAAGGGGAGCCCACCCCATTGTCCTGCCCTCCCGTCTTCACCCCACGAGGCCTCCCTGGGACCTGTGCTGGGGACTCAAGACCCTTGGCTTCCCTCGCCCTCCTCGTGCCTGGCATCCCCCAAACCTGAAGGCCCCCCTGCTCCCCTGGCTCCCCAGCACAAGGCAGAGTCCAGGCAATGGTTTTAGAACGTGTTCCTAAGCAGCCCAGGCCAAATTTGCTCGTCCTCCTTGAAACTCAGAAAACACAGTCTTTACCCTTTAAAGAAAAAGGCGCATTTCATTTCGGATCGTGCTTCTCAGGATACAAGCATGTCTATAAGATGCACTTACAAGTTCCGAACCCAATTTCACGTCCCACAGGCTACAGAGGCTTATTTTAAAAAAAAAAATATATATATATGAAAGTGAACTAAAGCTCCAGACTAAACACATTTCTGCAGATGCACGGGGCTGGCCGCCGCAGCAGCTCGGCGCAGACAGTGGGGGTTTGTTGGGGAAAGTTATATCCGACTCCCGCAGGCTCCCCTGCCCCCACCCGGCTCTGTCCTTTGTGCACGACAGTGCAGATGTGACTGGCAGGGGTGGGGCGGGCAGCACGTCCACGCTGGAGATGTCTGAGGATGTGCTGAGGCCCGATTCAGAGCCCTCAATGGCTCCATGGAAAGCCCTTTGTGATGGGCCCATCCCCAGGGGTAGGGGTCCAAGGACCAGGGATGAAGGACCCATTTCAACTCGACAAGAATGCACTGAGGTCCCACCAGGTGCAAGGCACTGTGCTCAGCCCGGGGAGGGACGGCAGACAGTGGTGTCAGGGCCGCAGCGCCCCAGTGGCGCTGCACCAACCTAACAGTGGGGATCTTTGCTGCCATTGTCCCCGCACGTCGACCACTCAGTCCGAGGCGGGGAGCTGTGGATGCTGGCAGTCACGGAGGACCAAACGGGTACCCTTTTGCTTTCTGCTCAGGGCAGTCCACTCTGTAGCATCTTGAGTGACCATCTGTCCCTCTGCAGGTGGCGATGCGCATGTCACGGAAATATAAAGATGCCTAGAGGGTGCCCAGGTCTCCACTCGATGCTTTCTCCTCTACTCGCCTGCAATCCCCTCTTGGCACGGGCCACCGAATGTGCCGCGTGCCACCCTTTTGCCACCTGCCCGTGCATTTTTGCACGTGAACCTTAGCAGTGTCACCATCCGTTGATTTCATTTTTTTAATTTAATAAATCTTTATTGTTCAGATTATTACAATTGTTTCTCCTTTCTCCCCCCATAGCTCCCCTCCACCTGGTTCCCACCCCACCCTCTGCCCTTACCTCCCCCGCACTGTCCTCATCCATAGGTGTACGATTGTTGTCCAGTCTCTTCCTGCACACCCCCATACCCCTTTTCCCCTGAGGATTATCAGTCCACTCCCTTTCTAGGCCCCTGATTCTATTATATTCACCAGATTATTCTGTTCCTCAGGTTTTTAATTCACTTGATTTTTAGGTTCCCTTGTTGATAGATATGTATTTGTTGTTCATAATTTTTATCTTTACTTTTTTCTTCTTCCTCTTCTTAAAGAATACCTTTCAGCATTTCATATAATACTGGTTTGGTGGTGATGAACTCCTTTAGCTTTTTCTTATCTGTGAAGCTCTTTATCTGACCTTCCATTCTGAATGATAACTTTGCTAGGTAGAGTAATCTTGGTTGTAGGTTCTTGCTATTCATCACTTTGAATATTTCTTGCCACTCCATCTGTCCTGCATAGTTTCTGTTGAGAAATCAGCTGACAATCATATGGGTGCTCCCTTGTAGGTAATTAACTGTTTTTCCCTTGCTGCTTTTAATATCCTCTCTCTGTCTTTTGCTCTTGGCATTTTAATTATGATGTGTCTTGGTGTGGTCCTCTTTGGATTCCTTTTGTTTGGGGTTCTGTGCACTTCCTGGACTTGTAAGTCTATTTCTTTCACCAGGTGGGGGAAGTTTTCAGTCATTATTTCTTCAAATGGGTTTTCAGTATCTTGCTCTCTCTCTCTTCTTCTGGCACCCCCATAATTCTGATGTTGGTACACTTGAAGTTGTCCCAGAGGCTCCTTACACTTATCTTCAAATTTTTGGATTCTTTTTTTTTTGCTTTTCCAGCTGAGGTTTTTTTTTTTGCTTCTTTGCATTTCAAATCTTTGACTTGATTCATGTGTTCCTCTAGTCTGCTGTTGGGTCTCTGTATAATATTTTTTATTTCAGTCAGTGTATGTTTAATTTCTAGTTGGTCCTTTTTTATATCTTTGAGGGTCTCGCTAAATTTATCAGCCTTTTCTAGGATATTCTTGAAAAGCCTTATAACTGTGGTTTTAAATTCTATATCCAGTCATTTGTTTTCCTCCATTTCTTTCGTCTGTGCTCTGTTTGTCTCCGCATTTTCGCTGCTTCCCTGAGTTGGTAGGGTAGCTTTGTGTGCTAGGTTTCCTATATGGCCCAGTGGGTCAGCCTCCCCAGTTAACCTGAGGTGGACACTCTTGGTGCATCCCTCTGTGGACTGTGTGTACAGCCTTGTTGTAGTTAAGTCTTGATTGTTGTTGGTATCACTGGGAGGAATTGACCCCCAGGCCAGTTGGCTGTGAGGATCAGCTGTGTCTACGCTGGGAGAAGTTTGGTGCTGGAGACAGCCTTATAGGATCAGACTTACAAAATTGCAAAAGCCTCTGTGCTCAGCTTGGATGGGGCGGAGTCTCAGGGCGGAGCAGACAGTCTTGGCTTCCCATCAGCCCTGACCTTGCGCGCGTGCCTCCAGACCTCTGTCTTCTGCGGCTCCCCTGAGTTTCCACCTGACAGTCCAGATTCCCCCCGCAAGAGTGTGGGTCCCCCGGGGCTCGCCCGGAACTGGGGTTCAGTGCAGTTGGAACTGGGGTTCAGTGCAGTCAGGAGCTTCCGACTCCATTCCGCTAGGGAAAGCCTGCGGCAACCTCTGCATTCAGTCTTCTTTGCGAGCACTCGTGTGCCTCCAGACCCCTGCCTGCCGGGGCTCCCCCGAGTCTCCGAGTGCCTTTCTCTCTACCTGACAGTCCAGACTCCCCCTGTATGAGCCTGGGTCCATGGGGTTTCGCCTGGAACTGGGGTTCAGTGCAGTCGGGGGCTTCCTTCTCCCTCCTGCAAGAGAAAGTCAGCCAGGCTCACAGCCGCCCTTCCTCTCTGCGCGCGCAAAAACCCTTTGCCGTTCCTCCAATTCTCCGTGAGCTTTTCTCTTTCCTTCTAGTTGTAGAATTTCTACTCAGCCAGCTTTCCTGTGGTTCTGGATGATGTCCGTTCTGTCTTTTAGTTGTAGTTTTGAAATTGTTGTGCGAGGCAGCAGTTTAGGTGCTTACCTATGCCGCCATCTTGGTTTCTCTCCATCCGTTGATTTCTGAGTGGAACTAAAGTTGATTTTTAAAATTGGATTAAGTGTGCTGACGCTTGAGAGTTAAATTGTCCTTGAAATGTGAAGATGGAACAATGATATCTAATGAGTTGGTAGATAAAATTCCCTTAAAAGTAGGGGAAAAAAATCTTTTTGTCATGAGCCAAAAGGGCCTTCACACAGTGATATATAAAAATATCCACAGCAAAGAAGTGAAAAAAAAAAAATCTACTTACTTACTCTAGTTTTTCAGGATTTTATGCAGAGGCACGAGGGGGCCAAAGATCCTAAATGCAGTTTTATCTCCAAATCGAATCTTCTTTAAAAACTATTACCGGAAGATCTCTGTTTAGCATCGCTGAGCCCCGTGACATTCTAGTAGAAGGTCCGAACCTTGGCTTTCTCCTGAAGCTTGGTGCTGGGGGCTTTAATCTGTATCACAAGTTCTTACCTCCGACAGAGGGATCTTGGGAAAGCCCTCATCAAACTACAGTTCTGCCTACAGGACAGCGATCAACTCAAATGCCCGTATCCGGAAGATACTTCACAGAACCCGAGCGCTGGCGCTGGAAAACACAGATGCGCAGACTCCACGGGAGAAAAGTCACCTTCCACGTGGGAGAGATGTTGCTCTGAGTCCAGAGGCTGACTCCTGGAGATCACAGGAGGTCCAGGACCCCTCACCCAAGTGTTGTGAAGCCCCCAAAGGCTGGCTTCAAGCGTCGGTGGGGTAGGGCCTAGACTGTGGGTTGGCTCTGGGGTGTCAGTTGGACAGACAGCAGGTTCTCTCTCCCCACCTGTGCCCGCAGAAGACATCACTAATCAATCACATGCAACCTCATACCTCCTAACACTAACCTCAGGCAGCAATTCACTTCTGCACACCTCGGTCGAGTCCCCCGCCGGAGACAAGGAAAAGTCTCCAGTCCTAAAGCAGAAAGCAATTTCTCTATCAATAACTTGTGGACCGTAAACCTTGGGACGCCCCGCTGAGAGAATGGATCACAAAAGCTTTGTGCTTCAAGATAGCAGTCAGAAGTCTCCCAGCGGTCACGTTCGGAATTCCAAGAATGGACTGGTTGGTATGAAGAAGGCTGGCTCAACGAACTTGGTAAAAATACCAACTAACCCCAATACACTGGGCCCTTTGTTTATGTGGGCTGTTCACAGAGAACTGTCCCAATTCAGAAGTGTTTCCAAAGAGCTGAAATGACCATTCACCAAAGACCTCTTGGGTTGCTCTGAACTCATTATCGACGGAGGACTGTCTACTAGAGAGGACAGATAAAATGTGATGAGGAAGCAAGACCTTCTAGCAAACTGCATTCCAGAGATCATGCAGGAAGTCCCATGGGCGGTGAAGCTGTTTGTGTGGTGGCGACCTTCACCGGGACCTCCACGGTTCACAAAGATGGAACCCACAGACCATTCTACAGACTGTAGAAAACCTTCCTGCCCCTTTAAAATATTTTTTATTGATTTTTAGAGAGGAAGGGAGTGCAAGGGAAGGAGAGAGAGAGAGAGAGAGACATCAGCTGTCTCCTGCACACCCCCTATTGGGGATTGAGCGCACAACCCAGGCACATGCCCTGACCAAGAATTGACTGGCAACCTTTGGTGCATGGGACGATGCCTCCTGCCCCTTTCATTCTGCGGAAGCGATGCTTAACAGAGGGAAGGAATCCACAGCTTTCCACCAACATGCCAATGCTGTTAACGAAATGGTGTATAAGAAATGTGGATGCTAAACATACTTTTGCTCCCTGACTGGGTTAGAAAAATCCAGCAAGGTCCCTACAGTTCCTAAGCACTCCCCGCGGAGGTGGGGCAGGCCTCACTGGTTAGAGATACTCAGCAGTGGAGAATGGGGATCAAAAAGCAATGATCCACAACCAAATTTCTAAGATATGATGCTCTATCATGCGGTAACTGGAAACGATGAAGTGTTAACATTTTAAGACGAAGATTTGCTTTTAAAAATAGCAATTGTCAGGTCTATCCATTTAATGACATCCGTGCATTCTGATGAGCTGCTGGAGTGGGAGAGGGGGTGACTTTTGGGGACTGCCAGGGAGCTGCTGCTCAGAGCTGGCAGCCTGCCCTGTCTATGCCACTGCCCTCATGGGTACCCGTTAATCCTGCCCTGTTAACCGTGATGGATTCCTAAGTACCTCCGTGCTTTACTACCCTGCCCAAGACCTTGTTACTGTGAGTCTTGTTGGAATCTAAAGATACCCAAGGAAGGTGATTTCACATGTCAGTTTTACCTGATGCCTATGATTGGGGAAGGGGTAGAGGGTCAAGAATTTTCTCTGAAGCAGCTAGAAATCTTTGGATGGAGGACTTGAAACTGGACGGAGGAGGTTGCTGCCTGGAGCAGCTGATTACAGCTCAGCCCAGGCAGCCCAACGTCCCACCTGGCTGGGAGGGATTCAGGTTCAGCTCACGTATACGCAGCTTCCCAAGACTTTTTCATTCATCTCAACGTGGACTACCATGCTGGAGAGAGGAAGACACTCCCTGGTCTCCCCGAACCATGGTGTGAGTGGAGGTTGTGTTTCTCACTGCCAAGCACCCAGTGAGTTTTTGGATTCTAAAGGATGCGTAAGCAACGAGGGCAGACTTTTTTTAGGCTCTGCTTCTCAGAACCGAGAAACCCAACCTCCACCAGTAGCTACCCTGTCCCCCTTATCTTACGCTCACCCTTTGACAAGGACAAAAGACATTCTTCAGTGAAAAAAACTGGGTTATAAAACTTTGTTCAACATAATCATAATCTGGTAAACCAGAAATGATGCATTACAGGGAAAAATACTGAAACATACGGCAAAATATTAATGGTTCCTTAAACATCTACCTCTGAAGCTTTTAATATCATATAGAATGAGCATTGACTGTACTGTACTCCATCTACAAAGTTCTTCATTGTATTCTGCACAGACAGAGGCTGAGTGTATGTAAAACACGGCATCTCACACTTTTAGATTTCTGTAGGAAATAACCTGAGTGCTATTAAGCACACACCAACATACTGTACGATGCTGTGAGGAAAATTACCATGCTTGATGTACACAATTGGTGCTTAGTTTGAAGTCTCTTAGCATTTTCCTCCATTCAACTGAAAATTGACCCTCTCTGTTCGAGATTAATGGCAATTGGCTAACACAGTAGTCTCCGAACTTTTCTGAGCACGTGACCCCATTAGTAAAAGAAAAGCCGTGGTCACGCCAGCGTTATGGGCATGTTTATTTATAAAGTAGGTACATATACTACTAACGTGCAAGGTCCATTATCAAGTGAATGACAATAGAACTGCTCTTGGCTGATGAGGTGAAATGTTCCTGCACGGAGGTGGGGGTGGGAGCAGGGGGTGGGGGGTGGGTGGGGGTGATCCTGTGTATGCCCACTTTGGAGATCTCAAGTTCAGACAACCGAGAGGAGAAAGTGGTCAGCATGACACGGCTGGTGTTAGTTGGCTACCTGGAAGGCTTCCCGGGCAGGGGCTCCAGAAACCCCACCACCTGCCCCTCCCACACGCAGCCACACCCTGGAAACCCCCAACCGGATGATGGAGTGACCTTGACCACCTGCACCTGCAAGCCACCAGCAGGAACTCATTCTTCCTCGGGCTGAATGTCCCTTCCCACAGCGAGGCTCACAGCAGCTATGACCGGGGACCTCAACGCAGCTGGCTGAGGTTCAAGGAACCTCCGAGAACGAAGCCCTTCCCTATTTTTTTTCAGAGAGCTTGTCTGAAAGGTGATTAAATAGAAAAGCTTTAGTGACTCCTTTTCTGCTCAGAAATCTATACCCGAGGTTTCACAGGCTTTCATAAAAATCGATGTCCGTCGGGACGTTCAGGAAAGTGAGAACACTGTGGTGCAATGCGCACCCAGATGTGCACCGAGAAGCGCTGAGGACCAGCATGGGTTTCCAGCTCCTCCAAACCAGTTCTGAGTGACAAGGGAGAACTCTTTAAAGTTCAGATCTGGAGGGAGATGGAGATAAAAAGTTAAAAAAAAACACAAAGCACCCCCAAACTATGTGAGCCCCAAACAAAGTCTCATATTTGTTAACCTCAGTTCCATCTTTGCCAGGCAGAGATCTGAAGAGTCCCTAGGATTTCCAGCACCGGGTCTCACATCCAAGAATCACCAGAAAGCAGGAAGGCAACGCCTCTGCTGAAGAACGAGTGAGTGAAGCAAGGAAGGAAGGAACCATTGCTTGGATGTACGAAGAAAGTATAAGCGACCAGGGGGGTTTCCTAGGGTCAGAGTCTCAGAACCAAAAAGCCAAGCTCCCACATGACCTTCACCATCATCACCCGGTTCCCACGATCTGCGCCTCATCCTTTTGACGAGGAAAGAAAATTGGGTTATACAACACTGTTCAACATAACCGTAATGTGGAACTCCAGAAATGATGCCTCACACCATTTCTGTACCTGAAGCGCAGGCTGAGGAGTAGGTGTGAGCCTGGGTGCTCTGGGATTTGTTTTATAGACACTCTACTTGTGGCCTGCCGGAGGCAATTTTCTTTACGACATCCTGGGAACACAGGTGGTCGTGAAGACTCCTGGCCTCCAAGAGCTCAGGACCAGCGAGGGAGGGAGGGAGGAAGATGGAGAGCAGAGGGTAACTTGGGGTGCGCTCTCCTGGGTGTCTGAACAAGCTGCAGGGGTCATGGGGAGTCGGAAGGCTTGGGGAGTAGCTGGTCTGTGACCTGGAGGGGATGAGTGAGGAGGGGAGGGCTGTCGGCCTGTGGCGGGTGGAGGGGCACCCCCAGCACAGGAAGCCAAAAAGGGAGTGCACAGAGCAGGGCAGAGCGGGCCTGGGGACGGGGACCAGCTCGTGTTTAGGCCGCAGGAGGGCGCCTGCCTGGGAAGCAGCCTGCATTGTATCCCGCAGGCAACGAGGAAACAAGTTGACTAAGTAGGACACAGACTTCTCCGTCCGCATTTTTTTGGGGGGGTAAAAAAAAAAAAAAGGATTAAAAAAAATCTCTAACAATGTGAAACTAGGGAAATACCTAAAAATAATTTATCAGCTCAGATATGTTGAGGTATCATTTTTGTTCTTCTATATTAAGATCTCCAGCTCCAGATCATTACTACAGGGGCAGAGTCACCTTTAGGCTGCTCAGAAGGGGGTCTGCTCCGCAGAGCGGTGCTGAGCACACAGCGTGCACCCCCAGGGATGTCGGTCCTATTGAACAGTGTGACTTTAAGATTCAGACACAACCGAGATCGAGGGACCCCACTCTTATGTGCAGTTGAGAAACGGCGATGGGTGCATAGAAATGTGTGCTGGATAATCATCCAATGGAAGCCACTGTATGCAAACAATGAGATTTCTCTGGAAGGATCTGGAAACACCGAATGTGACAAGTCTTTTGTTGTTGTTCATCTCCACCCAAGGATCTTTTCTCATTGATTTTTTAGAGAAAGTGGAAGGGAGAGGGGGCGACAAAGAGAAAGAGACACATCGACGTGAGAGAGACACATCAATTGGTTGCCTCCCATGTGCCCCCAACCGGGCTGGGGACCAAGCCTACAACTGAAGTATGACATACGTGCCCTTGACCGGAATCAAACCTGGGACCCTTCAGTCCGAGAGCCCACGCTCTATCCACTGAGCCAAACCGGCTAGGGTGTGACAAGTCTTGTTATTTTAAAAACCAGGGAAAAAAAAAAAGCACACCACACGCACCCTCTCGGACAGCGCTCCATTTCCCCCACACTGCGATGTCCTAGCTCAGCAGTCGGCAAACTCATTAGTCAACACAACGGCAAACTGTTTGCCGACCACGAGCCTCGGTTTGCCGACCACTGCCCTAGCTGATCTGGTGGCTGTGGAATGGCTGCTTTCTGATGAGCATGGCCCCCATTACTGACTGAGCATCTTTTCAGATGTTACAGATCATCATATAAAACGCATCTGCAAAGAGCTTCTCCCCACACGTGGGCAGCGCTCTGGGCTTGTCAGTGGTTTTCTCTGGGAAATCAGAATTAGTTCCTTGTTACAGTTGCGAATATCTTTTCCCAGAGAGGGGTTGGCATTTCCACCTTCTACAAAGGGCTTCTACCGTCACTCAGAAGTGTGAACTTCCATTCATAAAATATATCCGTCTTTTCCTTTAACTACTTGGGCGCCTTTTTGTGTGTTAAGAAATCTGTCCCTCCATAAGGTCAAAATGATATCAGCCTGGTTTTCTTCTTATTTTCAAATGTTGTCTTTCACATTTAGGTCTTAGATCCACCTGGAATGTACTTTTAGGTGAGACTGAGAATGTGAAGTTTATACTTCCCTGTATGAAGAGTCAGTCATTGTAGCAGTAACATATTGATTGACTCCCTTTTTCCACTGATAAATGGTACCACCTCAAAAATATAACTGATAAACTCCCAGGCCAAAGAGACAGACCAGAGGAACCCAATATAACCTCTCTCCAAACATCACATCATTTTAATCACTATCTTTATGATTAAAACCCTCTCTCACTGTGCCAGGCTGCCTTCTCTCTTCTTTGTCTGGGTTTTCTTAGTCTTTTATGCTTCCCTGTGAATTTTAGGGTCAGCTCGTTAAATTCTGTGGAAGATTTTTACCAAATCTTTTATTGAAATTGTTCTGAACTAATATATTCATGTGGGGGAAATGTGCCATTTTTACAGAATTACTTTAGGTCTCTTGTCCTTCAAATGAAGTTTTATAAATATCTCCATATGTACTCACACTTTTCTTATTGGATTTATTTCTGAGTGTTTTCATTTTTATGGTTGATGGAATCTTTCACATTTCATTTTTTTACTTCAAAGTGTTTAGGAATGTTATTGAAAGTCGCGCAAATTTTCTGAATTCACTGGATGGCTCTAATCATGTAGATTACCTTGGATTTTCTAAGTAGACAGCCGTGTGGGTTTCTAAAAAAACGATGAATTTTGCCTCTTTTCAATGCTTAGACCCTTTATTTCCTTTCCTTGTTGTGTTGTGGTGCCCAGACGGTGTGTTTTATTGGCTGTACAATACATCTCCATTTTAAAAAGTTGTGGATGCGCCAGTGCAGGGCCAGAGATGTGCATTGAGGTTTATTAACAATGACACTGACAGGATCACGATTCGTTCCAGTGAAAAAGCGAAACAGCGTACGCATCCAGCAGGAGGCAAGCAGTGAAATGAACCCAGATGCTCCCACACTCTTAGGTAGGATACTGGCCACCTATTTAAATTAGGTTTTCGGAGAAGGTTTAACGTCATGATCACTCACTCCAAATGAAATGGAAAGTGTGGAGAAAACAGGATATGAAACTGTGGGTAGAGCAGAATTCCAATGTCAAGCTTATATCTGCACAGCCCAAGAAACGAGGCATCCGAAGAAAGCAGTATCATTTGTCACCCCTGGGGGTTTGACAGTGGGTGGGATTCTTTTTTCTTTCTACGTTTTGTATTTTCTAAATTGTCTAAAATGAACATATATGACTTTGAGAATCTGAGGAAAAAACACAGTAAGAAGTGAATGCATGCCATATAGCACTTACAAGAAGTGGTGATGTTAAGGAAATGAGGCAGCTTCCCCCCTTCCCCTCCCCAGGCATCCAGACGGCTGTGGCCAGTTACTGTAGATGGAAAACTCACATCTTAGTATGGGAGAAAACAGAGCCATTGCCTCCAAGGCAGCAAAGCTGGAAACTGGGTTTTAACACAATCAAAATCACTGACTAAAAGCCGACGGCATCGCTGAAGCACCGATAGGGAAATGAGAGGCCCGAACACCTTTCAGGTTATTTTAGAATTTCAATCCTTAAGACACAAGAGAAGTTTCTCAGGGAGAATGGCCTTGTTTCTAAACGATTATATTTTACACTGGAGGCCTGGTGCACAAAACTCGTGCACAGGAGTCCCTCAGCCCAACCTGCACCCTCTACAATCCAGGAACTCTCAGGGGATGTCCTACTGATGGCTTAGGCCCATTCCCGTGGTTCTCTGCTCTCTGCAGGGCCTGGGGGTTTCGCTGCAGCCATGGAGATGAAACCCCCATGCTCTGCTGTCCGCTCTCTGCCTGCTGCTGCCATGTGCCATGCAAAGGAAGTCTCAATGCCCTGCAGTGTGCTCTGTCTGCCAGGCCTGGGGGCTTCGCCAACACCGACACACTAAGGAAGCCCCCAAGCCCTGTTGTCCAGGTTCTGTCTGCCGTGTCTGGGGGCGGGTCCAGCCTCGCTGCTTGGTCCCCGCGAACCCCCACGGGGCTGACAGGCCCAGACGCTGCAGCAGCGGTGGAGTGGGGAGGCTGGATCCGCCCCCTCTGGCGGCGGATCCAGCCTCGCTGCTCCAACAGACACTCCAGCAGCGGGCTGAGGGGACTGGGTGCCGCCATCTTGTGGCTATGGGGGCCGCCATTTTGTCGCGGAGTGACAGTTAATTTGCATATTACTCTTTTACTAGATAGGATGACATGCTGTTAGAAACTCACTTGAGGATCACCTTATTGTTTTATTATCATCATTACTATGATCGTAATATTATTTTGTAAAAGTGAAATGTCTGAAATGTGAGGCTCGCCTTACATGTCCAAGTTTAAATGAGAGATTGGAGTTTATCTAAAAAAAAAAAAAAAAAAATACATCCCGGCAGCAAAGAGTACTTTTACCAGGTGGGATTTTACACTCACATCCTTCCACTTTTAAGAAAGATCTGAAACACAGTATCACCTTTGATTTTTGGTCGTTATCTAAAAATGGCTAACGTTCCTGAAGGACTAGCATTCAAGGTCACCGAGTGGATCCCCTCTCAACCCTGCAACTGCACCCCATGACCCTGGTGGGGAGAGGGACTATCTAATTACTGAGGTGGAAGTTTAGGGAGAGGGTGGATTGAGATTAGGACCACAGCCACTGCCAGGGAAAGGCGCACCCCGGTACCCCCAAACCTCCTGAACCCATCAGTCAAAGCTCACAGTGCAGCCCACAGCTGCCCCGTGTCCACCACCATCTCAAGGACTAGGTTTCCGCCCTGACCCCACCTCCGAGATGTTCACTGGAAGGATGCAGCATAGGGGTGGCGAGATCAGATCCGAGGTTGCAGGGAGAGAGAGCAGGAAGGCCGCAGAGACCAGGACCACGTGACATGGCTGAAGCTGGGCAGGGCTGTGTGGATCGTCTGGGAGGGAGGCGCAGAATGGATGCGCCTCCGGCCAGTGGGGCAGAGGAGGAATTCAGGGATGACGCCACGGTCTGGGACTTGGATAGCCTGGTGACTAGCTGTGCTGCCAACAAGGATGGGGAAGCCAGGAGGGGGACCTGGCGAGAAAAGAATGCGTTCAGCACGCCACGACAGATGCCTTGGGGCTGCGCACCTTGCCGGAACTGACTGAGAATTACCGACTGTATTTCTGTGAACTCCTTGTGTTATTTTAGTGACTACGTCCTTCACTCGGGGGTCTAAGGCCGAATCTGCTTTATACGAAGCTGCACCGTCCACACTAGGGGAGGCAGAACAACCTCGCGGTCACAGGTCACACTTGGGTTCAAATCCCAACTCCACCCACAATGTACACAACCTCAGGCAAGCTACTCAGCCTCCAGCCCCAGTCCCTCCCCTTATTTCCACGGCTCCTTCCAGCAGACCCGCTGAGATAAGTCACACAGGGAGCGTGGCCTCTGCTCTCTTCTGGTGACTGAGCATCGGCCACTGTAGTATTATCACCCAGCTGTGTCTGAGGAAGGACTTCCCAGGCCATGTGGCTGGACCTGCACTCCATCATCCACAATGGCTGAGAAGCGACCTCATTCAAGTGATTGTCAGTTCCAAGTCTTTGCGTTCCTATGCTGGTTACAGTCTCTAGTAAGTGACAACAATTTGGGACATTTCCCCTGGGATGGGGGTTGGTCTGAAAGCTGTGCGGGTGCTCTGGATGAGGGAGGCATGAGGAAGCCTCCAACCCCAGGCTCAGCTGTGGGCCGCACGTGGTAGGGATCCCTCCTGGGCATGTGGGCGCCAGCTCAGGGAGCGGCTAGCCATGCGACCAGCCATGCCCATCCTTGCTACTTGTTGAGTTCGACGGGCTCTGAGCTACCATCTCTCTCTTCGAAAGTGTTTTCAGAACAAACTGTAGACATTTCTGACCAACACTATCTTAAGGGTTATTTAAAAAGTGGCCGAAATCAGACAGACATCATTCTCTCCATGGGCCGAACTACGGGGCAACCCCACCCACCTGGGCCAAGAAAGACCGGAAAATCAGCTGAGACGTGTCCCCAAGCGCCTGGGACAATAGGTGTTTAATCGAAGGAAGGAGAGAGGGGGCTCGAAGGCCTTGCCTGGCGTTTTGATGTGAGAAGGTGAAAACGGAGAACAGGATTCTCAAGGAACAGAACACTTCCCGGCACCCTGGGGCCCGTGGGCCGGGCCTCTTCAATCTGGGGGCTTCAGAAGGAGGCGGAGGGTGAAACCCGCTAATTGGGCAAGTCCTCGTCTGTCCCACTTCACGGTTCCCAGGGCCCTTTCCCACACATTCTTTCGGTCCCTGCCCACAACTCTTCGAAACAGATGTGACTGTCCTCTTTTTAGGGAAACAGACGTTACTACCCTGTGGAAACGGCAGCTAAGGAAAGGACCCAGCCCAGGCTGCTCGTCACAGACACGAGAGAGGCCGCTCACACGCAGAATCCCAAAGCCCCGGCCTCAGACCGCCTGAATCCGAACTTCAGGTTTGGGGAGGGCTGGGAACTTACAACAATCACTGCCAGGTGGTCTCGGTGACCTCCACTGAGGGAGCTCTGGTCCCTGGGCGATCACGTGACAGTCTCCTCAGCAAGTCCCCCATTTCTCTCCCAGAGCCCCCACTTCATGACCATAAACTCCTCCCATCGGGTAACTCTAGCCCTAAACCACCATCCTGGGAACTGAGCCAGCAGATAGGTTCATGGAGTCCAGGGGGCGGCGGGGGGGAGGCGGCTTGTAGAGAGGGGGCACCCTAAGCCTCCTTTGTTTCTTCCCCTCATCAAGCAAATCTGTGAGGTATCTCATTCACATGACACTGATATCGATAGGAATTTAAAAATGATAACCAAGAGGAACGGAGAGATTCTAGAATGGTACTGCTCCTGGACACAAAGCCAGAGGGAAGGGGGGCGAGGAGGTCACCCAGTTCACGTGCCAAGTGCCTCTCCACAGTGCCCAGCGCCCAGCCACCCGCGGCTGCGCCAAGGGGACAGGGACTCGCGAAGAAAGCGGCGGTGGCAGTCCAGTGCCACGCACACCGAGGTGCTATGTCCATCGTCGGCAATTTTGCGCTTCTCACCCGAGGACCTGTCCACATTGCTGTTGTGCCTCATGTCTCGCTTTTTAAGAAACAACCAAGACGCTTTAAAAAACAAGCAAACAATGGAAACATCGGGCGCAGTTCTCCCTTGAGGCGCGAACACACAGGGATCGTCCCGCAAACAAGCCGGAGGGTGGAGTCGCAAGGAAACCGGAGCTATCAGCCGAGGAAAGACGAGGAGGAGGCCCGATGCACGAAAGCTCTTCAGACGCCACGCAGGGTTTCCCCCAAAGGACGCTGATGGCATTGCCTCCCAGCTGTCGGCACAAACACATGCAGAGGTTCTTGCTTTGCCAGAAGCAAGAGGAAGATGAAAGACGCGCTGTGGAAAAACCCGATTGGAGCGTTGCGGAATCACGAGCAAGGTCTTCAAGATAACATTAAAGGGAAAAACTTCAGAAAGCAGACAACAAATCCCTCCATTTAGACCTACGGGATTTAAAGAGGCTCGAACGGAAAAACAGAATGTTATTTTAGAGTCTTTCTTTTCGGGGCACGATGCTGGTTAGAGGAGAAAGGGCTGGTCTGGTTACTTCTGCCCCATGAAGACCCATCAGAGCCGCAGACAGACAGGGACTGGAAGATTCATTTCTCAAAGTGGGACTTTGCTTGGCATTCGAAACCCTAAGACACGAGAGACACCAGGGCGATAGATGCCTTTGCCTACGCCAAGATCCTGCCTTTCCCACAGGAAGGGCCTGGCGAGAACAGACACTCTCTTCTCAGGGTCAGGCCTTTCTGCCTGACGCTGCGTCCCGTGGTTTCGTAAACACCATCACCGGCCTACGACTGAAAGTGTATCTGACGCGCTCTCGACTCCCCGCATCCAGGTCCTGGGATGAAGTGGACAGGAAACGCATTGCCTAGCAAGTTAAAGAGTCCTGTGCCATGAAGGGCGCCCGCGGTCCCCACAAACGAAGGCTGAAACGGGAAGTGTGAGGTGTGCCAATCTGTCACGAACACTGGCCTCCAGGTCGTTCGCCGGCTACGCGGAGGGCCCTGGGCAGGAAAGCCACGCCAGTCTTTCTCCAAGCCAGCACGTGCCCTCTGGCTCCTGGCATGTTCTGGGTGGACAGCGCTCTCCGCACGAAAAACAGTTAAAAATTGCAATACTGCATCGCCTCCCCTCGGGAAGTGTGCAGGAAACACCCACCCGCGGCGCGTGGACGGGGAGGGACACAGGCAGTGCGCTGGTTTCCACCCCTTCCCAGACGGGGAGGTCACCTGACTTTGCCCACAGTGGATGGAGCCCCTGCAGAGGAACCGGGTGGCCTGGAGATCGAAGTCTGACCCCAGCTTCCCCGTCCCCACCTCTCGGCGGCTGGAAACACACTCGGGAAGGGCTTCCAAGACTCTGCCTCCAGCAATGCAGCCACCCCAGCCAGTCCATGGCTGTCCCGGGCGCTGTCACCGAATCCACTGGGTGGTCAGGCAACTTACTGAGTGCACCTTCATTAGCCCGAGTTCCACCCCGCCCCCCCCAGCCTTGCCTGTGACAGGGGCTTGCAGGCAGACATTTTAGCAGGAGTGAGGGCAGGAGGGTGGCTTTGGGGAGGTGGCCAAGGACATACGGGGGCATCACTGGGTTGGCTGGACCTCACAAGGTCAGTAGGAAGAACCTAAAGAAATGGGCTCGGAACTATCGGTGGAGGATGAGTGGGGAAGCAGATCGCCCCCAGCCCCCAGCTGGTGCTCCCAGGTGAGGGCCAGCACAGGGGCAAGCAGAGGCAGAGACTCCTCCAAGCAGGACACCCTGGTTGCACCTGCAGGAAGCTGCCCGCAGTCCTTGTACCTGAGCTGTGCGGTGCCTGCCGGCTGAGAGGATTTGCAGTGGTGCATGAGGCGGGCAATATGTTCACGTTAACAAACCCTTAGTAAGCACCTGCTGTGTACCAGGCAGCGGGGACAACGCCGAAAACAGGACGGGCACGGTGCTTGCTCCCTCGCCCACCATCGTGCAGATGACAATTAAGAAGCATGTAAACGGGTCATTTTAGATCGGGATAAAGTACTTGCAAGAAAGTGAAGGGGGCTAATATTGGGTCAGGGCGGAGGCTTCCTTCAGATGTAAGGACCAGAACCACCTCTCTGGGGGGGTGAAATGTGAGTTGGTGCTTGGATTACAAGGAGGAGCCAGCTATGGATGCGAGGGGCAAGCACAAAGGTCCTGGGTGAGTTGTAGGAACCGCGGGGACGCCAGCCCGAGGAGCGGAGTGAGCTGTCCCGGAGCAGGGAGCTGGGGAAGGGCAGACAGGCCAGGTCCTGAAGGACCTCGCGGAGGGAGGCCGAGGTAAGGAGCCTGGATTTTATTCTGAGCGCTCGGAGGCAGGAGGCAGCGGGACACTCTTAGGCAGGGGAATTTCGCGATCCGGTTGCTGTGTGAAGTAGAACAAGAACAGTACCAGGGAGCTGAGTAACTGCTGTGTTTGTAGGTCAGCAACGGCCCAACGTTGGCCGTTTGGTAGGGTTCGACCTGATTCCTGTCCTGTGAGGCCATCATTGAGGACAAGCGCGATGTCTCAATGAGGCTTCGGGGCCTGTGACCCACGAGGCCCCTTCCCAGTGGGCCGGGGACCATGGCTGCTGAGCTGGCTGAGGACCTGAACCCCAGGGGGGAGGGGGGGCGCTGATGGTGGAAACGGCAGGAGCGGGGCTCACCGGTCCCTGCCATCCGCACAGCACACGGGAGATGATTTCTCATTCGTGTTTCCCTCGCACCACCTTCCTGGGGGTTGGGTTACTCCGTCCTGCCAGCACAGCACACTCCCGGGCAGTGCCCCAACCACAGGGCCACGCTTCTCTGCGTATCTCAGACAGTGCGGTGGGGGCAGGGCCCCACGCGGCTCTCCTCCCCGCTGCTCTGGCTCCTCCTGCCTCCAGCTTCCTTGGAAGAGAGACGGGCCTGTGCTCGAGGGGACCGCGACGTTTGATCCGCACATCTGTTCCATGAGGTGACAAGCACCGACTGGGGAAGTGCCAGGCCCCACTGAGCACGCGGGCCAGACTGGCACCCATTCCTGTTCGTCTACCCAGCCACATCATACTTAGGTGCATTCGACAGTTCCACCGTGGTGGTGGTGGTGGGCGGGGGGGAGGGGGGGCGTGTAAAATACGTGTGAGAATATGGCACCAAAGTTTCTCTTGGGGCGGCATAACCAGATCGAGGATCCAGTATTAGCCATGCCACTTTAGACATTTCACCGCGTTCCATTTCAAAACCCACACGCTGTCCAGTACTCAACAACCCCTTGATGCTACTGCACGCATTCGTTTTTGAGCTGTTACCCTTGAAGCCCCGAGGGAAGCGTGGATTTAACCCCTCTGCCGCCTGGAGAAGTCCTCGGGGAGACCCTGGACCGTCATGGCGAATCAAACCCCACCTGGATCTCTGGTGGTTATCAGCCAGGAGAGCCCTGGATTCGGGATCAAGTTTGAAAGAAGAGGGCAAGAGCGTTTTCTCCTGGAATCTGCGAGAAACGAGTGACAGAGGGCCTCTGGGGCTACCAGGCTCATTCTTAACTGATTCTTTCTAGGATACGAGGGGTTGGGTAACACTGGCCTGTCATCTCAAGTAGCAAAATAGGCCACTGACCTGAAATAAAGAGCTTAAAATATGAAAATTACATAAAGGCGAGCCACTGAGGCATTTTACTGTCTCTCCGGGATCAAATTCTGCAAAAAGACACCAAAATCAAGTACGTAGAGTATGTAGGCTATTTTTTCCCCATTGATTTCTAGAGGGAGTGGAAGGGAGAGGAGGAGAGAGAGAGAGAGAGAGAAACATCGATTGGTCGCATCCCCCATGCGCCCCTACTAGGACCAGGGAACCTACAACCCAGGCACACGCCCTTGACCAGGAATCAAACCCCCGACCCGATCCTTTGGTCCCTGGGCCAATGCTCTCACCACTGAGCACCCGGCCAGGGAGAAGATGCAGTTTTGGGGGACTGGGGGGAAAATCATCCTGACCCCCAAATGACAATGTTAAAGTGAGCCTAAGAGACAGCTTTGACTGAAAGATGGCTAGAAGTCAAAGACTGGCTAGCAAGGGAGGCTAACTCTGGCAATGTTAGCAGTCTTCATTTCATGTAATTTCTCAAGGGAATTCAAAACATCCTGGTGGGGCCGCTGGATGCCCTAGCACCCAGTGGATGAGAGGCCAACACCAGCAGCTACCCAAAGGGTTCCATCTTGAGCTACCCTTAAAAATACAAATCTAAGATGTGTGTGCCGGTAAATGCCTATGCAAATAGTCTCTAATAGTCCCCAGTGATTTCTTTCCCAACATCAGCCTTAATACATAAGAGGTGATCAATAGCATCTACAAAGTGAAAATAAATTTTCCCCTGCTTCTGGATTCAACCACAACAGACCACGACGCCATATTCTTCTGCCCAGCTAGAATATCATTTTGCCCAGCCTTTTATATTCATTCCCTTTCAATTATTCATCAAAATGAGGAAAATACATTTTTAGTGAATCCTTTAACCAATCCAATAGGACGTGTGTCTCAAATGTTTCTGAAACCGAGGAATATTCCACTCGCTGTTCTTTCTTAGGACAGAAGCATAAATAAGTAAACAAATAGACAAAACAACAACAGCCCTATTTAATCGTCAAGAATATCTGGCAGAGAAAAGGCCACTTTCTAGGTGAAAAAAACAATCACAACTAGTGATTTGAAGGGTAATGGTTTAGACGGTGTTTAAAATGTTCCCTTATATTCTTTTCAGTGAATTTAAAGAGGACTGCACACACACGTTTGTGTGGGTTCCTGTCTAGTAAGTGTGTGCGTGTCTCTGTGTATTTCATGGGAGCACAATGGAATTCAGACCATCAGTAAAAGATTATATACACCATAATTCTCCCCAGGGTTTAGTATCAACTCCACTTACAATAAACAAAAGGCCACACAGAGACTGTGCCACTGAAGGGGGGTGGGGGACTTTCACTGTCCGCGTAACTCAAAAACCCACATTTCCAGACCTACCTTCTCTCTGCTCAGGGGGCAGAAAGTCAGCCCAGCTCACTTTAGTCCTTCCCTTCCTTGCATTCTCTGTGGTGAGTTTCTGCCCTCCCCCAGACGCTAGGAAAACCTCCGTACTGCTCCCTATGCTCCACGTGCCCTGGCCGCGTTAGGTCGCTACACATGCATCCGTGCAGGATACGCCCGCGCGGCGGTGCACCGACAAGGGCAATGTGCGTCTAGGAAACAGGCACAAAGAAGCACCAAACGCAGGCACCAAACACACTCCAGGTCCACACGCCAGAGTCTCCCCTGTGCGCTCAGCAACTGCATCTCGACGCGTATCTGCTACTCCTCTTGAAAACCGGCCCTCACGCCACCTTCCGCTTATCAGTTCTAGGAGGAGTTCTCAGCAGGCAATGAAAGCACTTCAAAAACACGTGTAGTAAACACATAAAATAAAAACGCCACGCTGCCTCGCAGACGTTCGGTCTTCTGCCTGTACTTACTCCGACACGATCAGGGTGCCACCAGGAGAAGCCTGTTTCAGAAGCGAAGCCAACTGGAAGCGTTTTCGGCCCCTTTTCACGGGGTGATGGATCCGTTACTGATCCGCACTGGTTTCTCTCTTGCTCCTTCTCACGGAGGCAGACGCGTGCTTCATTATCCTCATCTAGTGGCTGTTGTGTCTACCCGGGGACGAAATCATGGAAGTACTAGGCAGAGCGTGTTCATCTAGTTTATGTCTAGTAAGACTTGGCAGTCTACTGCACGTTTAGCTCATTTTTTAAAAAGTAAAGGAAGCAGGTGAAGGCATGTACTGGGGGGTAGGGGAGGTCAATGGGAGAGGAAAAAAGGAGACTTATGTACTATTTGTAATACTTAAAACAATAAAAAAATAATAATAAAAAATAAAAAAATAAAAAGTAAAAGAAGCATATCTAATAAGAATATATAGAAAGTTTGCAGGAAACACAACCCCCAAACAAATGTTACTCTACCTTCAAGTATTTATTATCCAGGCTTCTTTCCCCCTAAAATAGTAAGAAATGCATACTTCCTTCCGGGGTGTAACGTCAGAGTCATATACTTTCTGGAGCGGAATTTCCATTGTTGGCAGATGAGCTGTTTCCATAAAGGAAAATTATAATGACTTAACCACTGACCGTGAAAACATCTTTTGTTACAAGTGCCCTGCACATTGATGAGAACCGGTGGGGGTGAACCGGGCTGTTAAAAGGACTCGGTCTAAAAATAGCCTGTCAGGATCCGTCAAGACGTTTCTTTTTGCTACGTGTTCACCGGCCTACCCAGGTCTTTAAAAAACAACTTAGATCATTTGGCTGAGCGGTTCAGAGGGACTTATCGACCCACAGGCTATGCTTTCCTGCCTGACGGATTAACCTACCAAATTACTAACAGTCCAGGCCAAGCTCGCAGGCATACTAGAATCCCTGACAAATATAAGCCAGTCTGCGGAGGTCATTTTTTTTTTTTAAAACGACGGGGCTGTGATAGATGAGCACAGGGGCAGGAGCACAGCAAGACGAAAACCAAAGTTGGAGGATACGATCGGGGCAGAGGGAATACAGTTGAAGGGGCGCCTCCCTTTGCCCTCTACCCGCTTGTCATGAAAGGCAGCACTTATTTCCACGTCCCTTGAGGGGGGACTTTGCCGGTGACTGTCATGGAAGTTAACATCCATCTAGAATCACCCCAAACTGAAACCACGCACCACACTGTCCCAACTTCACAACGCACCCCGGAAGTAGTTACTTTCAAAAATAACGGTGTGCTTTACTTATAAACACGAATATTAAATTCAGTGATTCCTCCTGGGGCGCGGGGAGGCGGGGATGATGCCATCTCTAACTAGCTTTCCGTAAAACAAGTCAGTGGTCACCGGGCAGGAAATGAGGGAGGAGGAGGTGGCCCGACCACCTTTGTCTCCCATCCCCAGCAAGGAACATGTCTGGGGGCTGCAGACGGCTCCATGAATCCATGATTGCCTAATGACTAAAATAAAACACACTTCACACGTAAATCAATAAATCAGCCTGCACAGGCAAGCCGGGCGGCCGCTTACGAGACAAAATGAATATGCAGCAGCACCACCTCCGAGGAGAGCGCCAGCCCCGCAGGATCCCCAAACCCCCAAGGCCGGTTCCAGGAAGGCGCTCCCACGCCCCCCCCTGTGAGAAAGGGCCCGCAAGAGCCAAAGCCCTTCGAAGACCTCGGGGGAGGGGGAGCCAGCCTGCAGGAGCTGGGGGAGTCTGAGGCCAGTCCTCACCTTGGGGCCCGGGAGGGGAGGGAGGAGGGGGCGGGCAGCCACGCTAGGTCTGCGCTGCCCGGTGCGCACCAGCCAGAGCGCAGGGACAACCCAAAGCCCAAAGCCGGAGCCTGGCCGGAGCGCTGCTCCACTACTTACCTGGTCCGCCTTCCTCAGAGAGGCTCATGGCTCCGTTATGTGGGGAGAAACCTTTCTGCTTGTCATATGGGGCTTTCAAGTTAAAAAAAAAAATCCCAAAGCAGCAGCGGGCTCCCTGGCGCAGTGGAGAGAGTCACACTCCGCCCCCAGCCTCCTCCACACTCCTCGGCAGCCCCCAACTAGCGCGGCAGTGGGGGCCAAAATCAATCCCAGCCCGAGCGCGGCGCGCAGGCAGGCAGGCAGGCAGACAAAGACTTCACCCGGGGCAGGAGTCTGGCTCTGCTAGGAACGCCGTAACCCGCAAGTGGCATTTCAGAACTGGGGTCCCACACACCTGTTTTTCTCCAGAGGATTCTTTTATGGCACCCTAAAATACTTAAGGCCTATACTGTCCCAGAGGCTGTCCCATGGAGTCATGTCTCATTAATTCTCCAAAAAGCATCCCCAACCTCCTCTGTGCCAGACCAGAAAGCACCTGGCCCCAGATGCTTCCCTGACACACCCACCCTACCTGCCTCCAGTCTGGATCGACCTTCCTCGGTCTTGCCACAGAACAGCCTTCCAAAGCTCCTTGGATTTGGGAAGGGAGGAAGGGAAGGTGTGAAGGAGGGAGGGAGGGAGGGAGGGAGGAAGAGAAAGAGGGAGGAAGGAAAGGAGGGGGGGGAGGAAGGAGGAATGAATGAATGCATTAGGCTTAATCCATTCAGAGATGCCATGGCTAAATATCAGCCAACTATGAATGCTTTCTGTTCCAAGACAAACTGTTTCGCTAAATGGGCGAACACGTTTCTGAAAGAGACTCAGGTCAGGAGGTTTGGTTTGAATGCTCCGAGCAGGAGACATACAGTCCTGCTGCAGTGCCCTTTGACCCGCCCAAGGGACCCAAGGTGGCCGGACCTCCGCGGTTGGTCACACGCCAGGCCTGCCATGTTGGTGACCGGAGCAGTCCACGTTACAGATTCAGCTGTAAACTCAATGAAGAACACCCTAATTTTGGAATCTGTAATGACGAAATCTGTGGAGGCAAGTCCCTGGGTCAGGGACTAGTTGCCGACTTCCCACTTTCTTGATATTTGGGATCTTCTACCGTGTGTGTGTGTGTGTGTGTGTGTGTGTGTGTGTGTGTGTGAGTGTGTGTGTGTGCGTGCGCACGCACGCGCTTCTGTTTCTTCGCTGTGTCTTCCGCTTCTGGGTCCAGAAACTGTTTGGTAAGGAACGTCAGCAGTTAATATCTAATCGTGTTCAACCTGCCTGGCGTGCGCATTTTAATTATTTTAACGAAGTTACCTCTTTCTACTTCTTAGTATTTATCCATAACCATGGATCTTCCTGGGAAGTAATAAAATTCTCTTAGTGCAGTTACTACTTTGTAATAAATCTGATTGGCCTTCTTACCATGATGCTCCATCAATGAGAATGAACGGGACAATAAACGGTACATGTTGCAACTGAAGACACGAGCGAGAGAAAAACTGGGAATTCCACCAGAACTTTAGGACCGGTTTTCTAATTCCTTACTCCTTCGCTCTTCACCCATGGGCAGCACCCCAGAGGACAAGATAAAATGTGATCGCGTTTCAGAATACCGGAGCCTTGTAGGGAGACACAGGCTTTACAATAGCCCGTGCTGCTTTAAAAAAAAAAAAAAAAAGGGCTTTGAATGAGCAGTTTGCAGAAGTTCAACACCCAGCTCGTCACCACTGCAGGGTCTGCTTTTGGAGAAATGGCATCTTCACGGGCAACCCCGGGCCCTGCAAATTCCCGTCAACTGGGGGCAATACCGTTTTTAAAATAAATCGACAGAGGGAAGTAATTGCACGGGGGCATGGTTTGTCCTGGTGGGTGCGGGTGGTGAGAAGGGAATGTATAGTGAGATCCACCTTCTTATATGGAGATAGAGAGCTGGAACTGTTTCCTTGGTCTCTCCAGGAGAATGAAAAATGCCATTAATTCTTTCAAGACAAATGCAAGCAGCAACTGGCTTTGTTGCTGTTCCTCCCACCTCCCCCCGCTCCCTCCCTCCCTTCCCCCCTCCCCTTCCTCAGCAGCTTTAGAGAAAGGCAGCAGTAAGATTGTAGCAGCGATGGAATCACGGGGTCTAGCTATATTAGCAGAATCACAGACAGCGCCAGGGTGATGCCTTAGCTCTCAGCTCTCTAATTATTTACCCAGATCAAGCCTGACTGCTGGAAAATCAGCTCTCTCCAGGAGGTAACTGAGCTGAAAGGTTCTTTTCACTGAGGAATGATGGGCTGGTGGCTGGCATCCAGCCCACGGGCCAGTGCGCCCTTGTGGGCAGTGTCACCGAACAAATGCCCAGGACCACACCATTTGCCTCACTCGTCCCCAGCAAAGTATCGGTCAGTTCAAGAAAATTAGGTAGGATGAACCGACCTGGGGTGCAGAAACACACAGAGATGGAGCACCTAGAAGACATGGCTCTTAAAAATTAATTTTGCGAAATGCGGAAAGGTGGCACGCCGAGACTGCCAGTGTTTTATAGCTGGCGTGTCCCTCGAAGGCCCGACATGCAGACAAAGCAGATTGCTTTATTGTTCCCACTCGCGGGTGCCGTTTTCCCCGGCAGGTCTTCGGAAAACGCAAAATGTTCAGGCAACACTGATGTCCTAATTTGCTCAGGTTCTCATAAAAAAACAGAAGGCCACCAGGACTCTGTCAGCTCGCAGACTCCCCCAAAGCTTTGGGGTCATTCCCTGGGCTCCATAGAATAGAAGATTTAAACAATCCATTTCAATCCATCAGTATCACTTAATATTTGTCTCGTTCTAAAAGCTCTGTTAGGAACAACGCTTAATTTAAATGCTTTCCACACTTCCTTATTTACTTCCCAGGACTGCAAAACTATTGTCAGACACATGCAAATTTTTAATTCATCAGGCCCACGAGGGGACACATCACCTTCCCATTTCTTCATTTCCCATCACTCACTGACGAACATGGCTGCCGGTGAGGATCTGTCGTGAACATGAACGTGTGTGTGGGCCTGCCCCGTCTCCACCCTTCAGAAGCACCATGTCAGGATTGGACCAACAAATATATTATGGGCTCGGAGAGACAGTGAGTGTGTTTTGGTTGGCATTTCAAATGTATGCTGTTTATTCTAACATTAAAATCAATTTGTATTCTCCCCCTATTACAGCCACCTCTTAATAGCACATTTGAGGATTCTTTCTCCTGCTTCCCCGTCAGGACTGGAATTCCAAATCAGCTGTGGTTGATTCGCTTGCTGATTTTTAAAAACTAATTTCCCTTTTGCAAAGTCCCTCTTTTGGGGCAACTGACACTCTAACAAGCTTCAGAGGCAGTGGAATTTTATTCCTGCTTTCAACATCTAACCAAATGACTTCCTTTGAGTTCAGCTGGGATTTGTAATATATTCATCACATTTCCATCATGAAATATTTGCATCTGTATTACAGCTTCCATGTTCAAGAGAAGGGTCTCAATAAATTCGCTGTTTAGAAAGTAACTAGGATGAGTTTGCTGAAAGTCTACATCGAGCTTCTAACTAGATACCACAGAAGTACATCAAATATTCCACAGAACGAAGTATTAATAGAATTCTGAAGAGGGTATACATTTAACCAGGTGGGACCAAGGGGTCACCCCTATTTCTGGCATGAGAACCAGAAAGAAGGGAATGATGCATCTTGGTAAGAAGGAAGAAAAAAGACTCATGTCTCATGTTGACAAACTTACTTATAAGAAATAACAGAGTAATTGATATCACATTATTATCCATTGGGAGACCGCATATGCACGATAAACAATTTTCTCTTTTCTTTGAAACGAAGTTTTCCGTGAAATTAAGAATCCCCCTCCCTGGCCCCAATTCTGAGGGGGGAAATAAAGACCTCGGTATTCTCACAGCCATCACCCAGACTACAGACTTGTGTTGACATTTAGAATTTTTTATCTTCTCTAGAAAACTGTTTATTGCAGTGACAGGACCAGAAAAGGAAACCATCTTAGGAAGTTGGGGCCATTTCCACTGCTCATTGGGTTTACAGCCATTTAGACATTTTGAGCTTTTTGTCTCAACCACATCTGGCTCTGCTCAGACCCAAGCCACTGCTTCGTCCGTGTGCGTAAGGACAAGCCCCACTACCCACCCTGAGCTGGAGCCCCCCCTTTGCTTTTCACCCAACAGCACCAAATGTCAAGTTATCGGAGCATCAGTCCATACCCCTCAAGTACACGCAGGAAGGCAGGAGGACAACCCCAGCTGGAGAAGAGCCAGCTGATTTGCTTTGTGGCCAAGTTATGAAAGGAAGGAGAGCCAGATGGTCAATGGCCTGGGGGTTGGCCCCTGACGGCCATCGGGGGCATCGGGGGAGCAGCGTGGCCCACTTGGGGCAGCTCCTCTTACAGCCAGTCCCGAGCTTTCCTCCTGGTCTGGGTTCCCTTGGATGCACCTGCCCTTGGCCTCAGTGCTCATGGTCAGGGGCTGTGTGTAATCCTGGTGTAATCATTCACGAGGGATCGCAAGACAGTGATGGTAAAAACCAACTCCACCCTAGAGTGACAGGGCAGAGGGGCCTACGCCATTAACGCATTGGCATGTGAAAGGAAAATACAGCAGACCCGGATGCGGTCCGCATGGACACGGACCTGACACTGCAGCGCCACAGCACACATGACAGGCAGCAGTTCTCCTTTGTAGAAGAGGCAGTAATGAGGCGACATAGCAAGCTAACGTCCCAGTGTGGGATCGTGCCTACTGATTTCGGGGTGTTCCTTCTCAGGAGTCTGAAGCTCCGAATGCCCAGGTAATAAGGGGATGGGATTATCCTGGGGTTCTTTCTGGAAAGCAAGGCCAGGTCCTCTGTAGGGCCTCTCGTTCTTCTCCACCATCCTTCAACCCTTCTCCCTAGTCATCCCTCACCCAAGAGGCCATGACTGTTCTCTGCGCGGCTGAACCATCCACATGAGGGAAGCTACAGTTTGAGACTGAATTTGAGACTCCCTCCTGTGACGGTGACCCTCGGGCCATGCCACCCTCTCTGTGTGGACAGGACTGAGCTTGACCGTCTGACCCGCACCGGCATCTAGAACTGGGGCCTGCTCACGAGCAAGGGTTGACCCGGAGCGTGTGACTGGTCTCGGGCTGAGGAAAAGGTCAGGAACCACCTGTAAAGATCTATTTCTGAGTTCTTTGTCTTTCTCCTAGGACTGTGTCCCACCTTCTACCACCATCTTACTGTCTTTGTCTCATGGCCTGGCTATTACAGCTGCCCCAACAAACTCCATTGACCCCACTTGTCATCAGTTAAGCTCTCGCCTCCAAACCCTCAGCTGCTGCTATGGACACAGGCAGGGCCCCGCTCCGCCAAAGGAGGTTTGATCCTGCTGTTCTTCCCACCTCCACCCACGTCTGTTCCCGACACCGTCTGTGCTCTTTCCGGAGATGGACAACTCCTGACCTTGTTTCAGACCTCCAGATCTCCAGCTGAGGCGAGCCGCTATCCCACTTACACACACTGCCGAAACTGAGCCGCTCTTCCCCGGAGAGTCCCAGGCAGTTCCTGGAATCTCCAGGTCAAAAAACTGTGCACCTGGCTTAATGGGCCGTCATCATAGGAGAGGCTTCCTCACTGGGGGACCTCATCTTGGCTGTGACCCAGGGATGAAGTGGTTTAGTCACACTGAGGCCGTCAGGGTCTGAGCACTGGCTTCTTTCTAGTGGGTTCGTTCAAGCTCTGGCTGGGCTGACAGACCAGGAGTGGAGAGGACAGGGCAGCGTCTGGCTTCTCTAAGCCTCAATGTCCTTATCAGGCGGATGGGAAGTGTACACCCAATCTCACTGAGCGAACTCAACACATCCATGTGCGTCCTCTCTAACCCGCCCAGGGTTCCCCCACCAGGAGCTGGTCCCCCACCTTTCTCCTGGTGAGAGGAGCACCCCCTCCTCCAAACTCCCCAGAAGCATGTGCACCCCCCTGGCCACCGTCAGAGTCAGAAATGGCAGGTGGGTGGGGTGCTGGGGGCTTCTTTCTCCACCCTGCACCTGCTGTGACCTCCAGCGGGTCCTCCTGGCTTCTCAGCAGGCAGATTCAGACATTTGTATGTTTAGACCCTCCTGGGCTTGTCTCTCTGACACTCCTGAGCAACGACTGTCAGGCCATGCTGGTTGCTGGGATGCAGAAGTGAACAACACGGACATAGTCCTGCCCGAGTGGTCCTGCCAGCTAAGGGGGGTAAGAGGAACAGAGCAGGCAACTGGAACTGCAGGGTGTTGTGATGAAACACAGAGGAGGCTAGCACCATGGCAGGTGATTGGGGGTGGCGGAGGGGGGGAGGGGAGGGAGGCCTATCGTGACCAGATTTGCGATTCTGAAGCCCAGCCTGGATGCTATATGGCTGGAGACCAGGTGTGAGGCTGGACACAGGTAGACCAGGTGTAGATGGAGGCCAGGGTTGGGCCTGAGGATGGAGGTGGTGGCTTTCGCTTGAGTAGCAACTCAGGAGATGGGGTGGATGTCGGTGTGAGGGAGATGAGGTGCCAGGGCTGACAGCAGGGACAGCTGTGTGACTGGCTTGGTGGGGTGCCCGGTGCCTGGCAACTGCAGGGGAGATTTTTGGTCCCCTGAAATGTACCCACAGCCTGGCCATGAGGCTCAGAATGTTCCACAAGGAAACATGCGAAGCAGAGAGGGTTGGGTGGGGTCCCTGGGCCATGCCCTCATTGTCCAGAATGTCCTGAGCCCTGGGGCGGCCACCCAGTGTCTGCTCCGCGTGTGGCTCTGGATGTGGTGGACGTGCCCAGGAGAAGTCTGACTGGGCTCCCAACCACCCGGCTTCCTCTCAAGGATGGAGCCACTGGAGGAAGCCTTGCTGTGGGATCTCAGCAGCTCTCTTAAATGGGACAAGAGTCTTGGGAAAAAAAAAAAAATCCAGGGATGCATACAGTGGCAGGTGGGCACTCCCCCGTCGCTTCACCTCCACAGGAAGTCAAAGGCAAATGCAAGGAATCAGATGGACACACCAATGGGGTCGCCCCGACAGGACCAGTCCAGCTTCCAAAACTGGGCCAGCTCCTGACCAAATCTCGCTCACCAAGCAGCGACAGCACACCGAGAGGAAGCAAACAGGAGACAGCCAGCCAGGCCCTGTGTGGAACTCAGCACGGCACAAATCAATCCAACAATAAAGCACCTGCTCTCCTGGAGTCCCGCAAGGTGGCCGGCAGAACCTCCTCTGATTTCAGGTGGGGTGCCTCCCTGGCGCAGTCAGCTGTCTCTGCCCGCATGGAACAGGAGTTACTGCTGGTGTTCGTTGGATGGAAAATATCCCCAGCTATTTGTTCCGAGGAGCCCTTTCCAGAAACAGTTGGCATCGCTGACAACAAACACTGAGCACCGACTCTGCGGCAGGCATGTTTCTCAGGGGCCACATCAATGCAGTCATTCCGTCCTCGAAACCACCCTGTGAGGTACACCACTGTTTTCTACATTCAGAAACTGATGCCCAGAGAGGTTGAGTAACTTGCTCAAAGGCACACAGCAGTGAGCCAAGTGGCTGAGCCAGGATGTGAAGCCAGGCCATCGGAACCCAAGCCTCAAGGTGCATCACTCTCATGAGCAGGCGGGGAGCTCAGCCCTGCCTGGAGGGTTTCTTTCACTCATCCTAGCTCCTTTCTTCTCAGGGTTTCTTTCACTCATCCTAGCTCCTTTCTTCTCCGCCCCTGAAGCCTGTCCCTGCCTGGCTTGGTTTCCCTTCGTGCCTACAAGGGTACGTGGGGGAGTCACCCAGGGATGAGCGTAGTGTGTAGCCCGGAGCGTGAACCCCTTCCCCACTCCCTCAGCATTTCTCCAGCTAAGGTTTAGGTTGCCCTGAGGCAAAACATTTGATTAACTGGGATAAAAGACTCACTCCACTGAAGCTAATGTCCAGAGTTGATAGCAGACGGTGATATATTTTCCAGAGACAGAAATCTAATACGCAAACAAAACATAATAATTCTGGAAGTCTTTGGAACAACTTCAAGAAGTGATCCGCAGGGGCAGACGTAAATCATTGTGCAGGATACTCTTTTCTTCCAAGAGGACTTAAAACCCTAAGGAAAAACAAAGCTGAGGGAATGACTCACTGATGTGTACAGAGGCAAGGGGCAGAGGGCCCCGGGGAGCCACGTGGACGGATCACAGGGGCGGGGAGGCCTGGCTGTGAGCAGGAGGCTGGGCAATGTGGCCCCTGGAGCACACCCGAGCAGACTCGTCCCTTCTTCCTCTTCCACAGCTCCTGACTCAGAAATACCTGGGGTAGGTGAGTGGGGACCAGGATCCTGGACTGAGGCAGCTCAGAGTTCAGGCCCCGGAGAGGCAGGCCCACCCCCACCTCCTTCTAGCTGTGTGACCTTGAGCCACTGGCCTACCCTCTCTGAGCCAATTTTTTTCACTTGCAAATGGTGGTAACAGTACCTACTACATGAATGGTGATGAAGACGAAATGAAAACATCCCCATCTAGTGCTAAGGAAACACTACGGAGTGATAGTTAACTAGGCAGTTAACAACACATCACGGGGGTGCAAAATCTCTTTACGTCCTGGATCAATCTTCTCAGGGACCAGGTGGCCAATTCGAGTCCAGCCCGAGGGATGGAGAGCACACACCTGGGCATGAGCAGTTCCAATGATGTCCCTAGAGGTGGAGCCAACTGTGGGGCATCATCCTGGGCGGAATGAGACCCAGTCCCTGACCATGCCGTGTCTGCGCCCCGGCCCCCCAGGACAGAGCAGGGACCGCAGGAAGAGGAGGCCGAACTTGATGGGGGAGAGGGGGCGGGTTGAGGGGCAGATGGGATCAGCTACTCTGGATCCTCCTCTGTCCCTAAAACCGTGCCGGGTCCCCAACGAGACAACACCTGCCGACCAACCCGAGTACTAGTCTATGAGCTCAGAGAGTGTCAGGGGGACCCTGGGTAGCTGAGGGAGCATTCGCACCAACCACCAGGGTTACAGATAACCATCGTCCTTCCACATGGGCTCCAGGGTCCAGTACTGTCACCTTAAGCGGGGAACCGACCCGAGCTTCTCGGATTTGCCCGGGCGGGTGCTGTGTCATTCTGCAGAGGGCTCTCGGCTGCCTGGCCCTGTCACAGGCCGGGATCCACAGGCACATTCTTCACCTTCCCCAACCCACAGACTCCCCGACAATGGCCCTGCCAGCGCCACCCTGCCGCCTGCGTTGCGTGCGCTCGGCCGCCCACTCAGCAAACTCGCTGCGGGCCCAGGCCACCGTGCTGTGGGGGGACAATGAACCCTCTCAGTGGGCTCTGAATCCAGTGACTGAGCACCCTCCGTACAGCGATGCCGCTGGCCATTCTCAAGTGCAGTGACTCCTACAGCTAAGGACATAAATGGTGCTAACGCGCGCGACTGGGCCATTCTTGCGCATGAAAGGACGCCTGTCCTTGCTGTGAACTGTCCTTTTTCAGTGCCTTGACTGTTAGCGCGGAGACGGACGGCAGAGGGGAGAAGGCGCTGGCCACGTCTGAGGGGACCTGCTCACTCGGGGGCCACCCAGAGAGGTCCATACCTTTTCAGGCTGCGGCCCCTGGCACCAGGTGGGGCTGCAACAGGGAGGAAACCCAAGTGTGCCTCAGGGATGAGCCCTGCTCTTTCTCCCCAAAGTCGGGGAAGGGGCCCCCGGCTGAGGGACACGTTTGGAATGTGCTACTCCTCATCCTCAGGGTCACGGTGCCCTGGGGCTTTGTGGCCACACCACCCGCCCCCTCCCGTCCCCCACCCCCGGGACTAGTTGTCCTTTCCCACATGAGGCTGTCAATGTGTCAACTACCATCCATGGAAGGCGGAGAAGTGCCCACCCCAGTCCCCTTGCCCTACTGCAGCAGGCATGGCGGTGTGGCTCAGGTGGGCGATGACCCAGCGACGGGGAGCCAGGTCCCGGCCCAGCCAGCCTGGAGCATCCGTGTGGAGGGAAGCTCCCAGACAGAGGCAGAATGAGGCAAGCGGCCCACGGTGCCCCCTGGGGGTTTGCAGCGTCTTGCTGATCTGCTGCTCCTCTGGCCCAACCACGGAATCTCAGAGTGCGCGCAGGGCAAGGCAGGCCCGAGGCCGGCGCTCTGGTCTCCTGCCCGCCTCCATGTCTAACCCACACGAAAACTCTTCGCATACTTGCAGTTCCTCAAATAAGCTGCCCCGTGACCCTCCCCCCAGCCTCTGTCGCTTTCCTCTTCCTTCTCCTTCACCAAGATGGACTCTGGAAGCTTCTCCAAGTCAGCCCAGCAGAGATGACCCTCAGCACCCTGGCCAACTCCCTCCCACCCCTCCCCATGGGAAAGGCAGGGCAGAGCAGCACCCTCATCTCCATGGGCTGTCCAGTGCAGGGAGCTGGCTGTCCCCACATTCCCTAAGGGGTGTCCCAGGGAAGAAGGGGGATGCACCTTAGGGTCTGGCTGCCTCAGAAGCAGCAGCCCAAGAAGGGGGTTCGGGAGGACAGCCAGGACGGGCCCAAACAGATGCTGTGTTGGCGGGACGTGTCACGATGTGTCCCAGCGGGTTGGCTGAGAACAGATGGGGACACAGGGAGAGGGCAACCGCGGGAGGGTCCCTAGCCTCCTTCCCCCTCTACTACAAACACTGGCCAGCGTTCCTCAAACGTCTTGTTCCTTCAGAGAAGGAGGAGGTGCAGCAAAGTGCAACCCAAAGTACCGACAAAGGGCTGGGAGGCTTTGGGAATGAGGGGTCTGGCTCAAAGCATAGGAGGAAGCTTGTGGGTGACCTTTGAACCAGGCCTTGAGGGAGATACAGACCAGTAAATGTAGGGGGCAGAAGAGCGGCTGGACCCCACCGAGGCCTGAGCTGCAGGGCCTGGAGGGCCCAGTGAGAAGCCCTGTGTGGCGGGGCCAGGAAGGCAGGTGACCGAGATGTGGATGGTCCCATCCTCACCAAGGGGCCCTTCTGAGTCCTTAGTGGTGCCAGTTCTGTCCCCAAGCCCCTTACCCCCAAGCCAGAACCCTCTCTCAGAGCTCCTCGGATGCACACTAAAAGCCAAGCCAGCCAGCCAAGACCAGGGAGGCTCTGGAACAGCGGAGACTGCCCGGGGGTGGGGGTGGCTATGGGGGAAGAGACTGAGCCTCCGGGAAGCAACAGTCAAACTCACGGAGGCTGAGAGGAGGATGGTGGCTGTCAGGGCTGGGGGGTGGGGGGCATGGAGAGCGGCGAATCATAGGGCACACAATTCCAGTTACGCGCGATGGATACATCCTGGAACTGGCTGTATGACAGACAATACTGTATTGTACACTCAAAAATCTGTTAAGAGGGTAGAGCTCATTTTAGGTGTTCTACACACACACACACACACACACTCACTCTCTCACACACACACACTCTCTCTCTCACACACACACACACACACACACACACTCTCTCTCACACACACACACACTCTCTTCTCTCTCTCTCTCACACACACACACACACACACACACTCTCACACACTCACTCACACACACACTCACTCTCTCACACACACACACACACACACACACACTCTCACACACACACTCTCTCTCACACACACACACACACACACACACACTCACACACACGACAGTAACAACGTGCCGCACTGTGCTCCGAATGGGAAGGTTACAAACAGGAATCTAACAAGCACAACCTGACCTCCTCCGCAGCAGCCAGAACCCCCCCTGGAGCGCGCCCGGGTCCGCACTGAGTGGCCCTGAGTTTCTGGGGTGGGCACAACCCGGAGCTCACGTCGTCCACAAAGCGGATTCCGTGGCAAACCTGACTTGCTCCCCCGATATGTAGCCACCAGCCACACGTATATGCTTTTTCCCCCGGTTTAAATTTTAATTAAAATTAACATCAGTTTGGAAATCCAGTTTCTCAGTCCAACTAGCCACGTTTGCGCCTGGCTCAGAGGGGTCATGCGTGTCACCACCGAAACTTTCACTGGACAGCGCTGCTCAAGAAATCAGCTACTGAACCCGTTGGCCTCATGGGCAGAGCTGGGAAAATTAAGCATCTTTTGTCACCATGGCCACCAGCGGCGCCATCCCTGGACTATTACAAAAGAAAGAAGAAGAAAGAAGCAGCAGCCCTGGAATTTGGCTGGTTTCCTACAAGGACTAACAGCTTTGGAGAGACAGCCGCAGTTCTCATCTCTATACACGTTCAGCTGATGCTGTTTTATTTCACTGCCCACTTAAGTCCTTGCCTTAGGGCCGTGGTCGGCAAATTGCGGCTCGCGAGCCACATGCGGCTCTTTGGCCCCTTGAGTGTGGCTCTTCCGCAAAATACCACGGCCTGGGCGAGTCTATGTTGAAGAAGTGGCATTAGAAGAAGTTAAAGTTTAAAAAGTGTGGCTCTCCAAAGAAATTTCCATCGTTGTACTGTTGCTATTTGGCTCTGCTGACTAATGAGTTTGCCGACCACTGCCTTAGGGTCTGTCTGCCTGCATTAACCCAGCACCCCAGCTCTGCAAATGCTCAATGAAGATGCAGGATGACCCGGGTTAGAGCTCTGCTCAGCCCCAAATGATTTCCCCGGCTTACATGGGAGCGCAGGAGCCTGACAGCGCGTCCACAGAGCGTTTCACAGGTATAAGTCTTACCTTAAACCCCTGTCGTGCCCCCTTTACAAATAAGAGAAAAATGCTCTGAGAGACTCGTGGGAAGGTGCAGGTGTTTGCAGGAGTAGAAAGAGCACAGCATTGAAGTGACGGTTCTGAGGAAGGTGTAGCTACCTGGCTGGACATGAACCTTGGCTATGACACCGAGTTTTCAAGTTGTGGATTTGGGGACAGAATTCACAGACTGGCCACCCTCTCCGCTTGGCTGAGAAAAAATCGGAGTCCACTAGATGATGGGTTTGCATGTGTAATCATGTCAGTGTGATGGAAGCCAAGTCTGAGGGGCCCAGGCCACAGCGAGAGGAGGAAATTGAACCTGAAAGTGGGATTAACTGGTTTCACTTGATTTGATTTTTAAAAATGAAACTTTCATTCCTTAAAGCCCCCACCTCCAGCCAATACACACAAACACACCAAAAACAAAACAACCCTCCCCTACATACACACACACACACACACACACACACACACACACCAAAACCTACCACTGATTACTCTTCCACCTAATTCCACCATAACGATGGGGGAATTCCACCATAACCATGGGGCAATTCCACCATAACCACGGCGGATTAGCCTGTCAGTAAGAAAATAACTTTTGCCTAGCAGGCTTGGCTCAGTGGCTGAGCATCGACCTATGAACTGATTCCAGGTCAGGGCACATGCCCGCACTGCGGGCTTCATCCCAGTGTGGGACATGCAGGAGGCAGCCGATCAATAATTCTCTCTCATCGTTGACACTCCTATCTCTCTCTCCCTCTCCGTTTCTGTCTGAAATCAATAAAAATATATTTAAAAAAAAGAAAATAACTTTTGCTCCCACATGTATCCCAAACAAAAACTAAGCTGGGGAAGTAGTTAAGCCTATTTTCTTGAATGTGATAGAACAGTTGCTTTGTCTATTTCTCAATATTAGGTTTGGAATTAAACTGGCCTGGTTTATACTTGTTTGAAATGGTATATGCACTCAACTGTTAATAAGTATAACAATATGCTTGCAATTAGCTTAGTATATATGTACATAACATACATATATTATTCTGTGAATAAGTATACTATACGAAGTCGTTGGCTGACTGTGACCCCAAGCTATTCTCTTTTTATATGGATTCTTAAGAGGCCATGGAAGCTTAATAACGGTTTCCGCTGCGTTACAGTATTTCTCTTAGTGAAACAAACTTACATAAGGCTCAGAAGTTACACACCCTAAGCCAGTGGTCGGCAAACTCATTAGTCAACAGAGCCAAATATCAATAGTACAACGATTGAAATTTCTTTTGAGAGCCAAATTTTTTAAACTTAAACTTCTTCTAACGCCACTTCTTCAAAATAGATTCGCCCAGGCCGTGGTATTTTGTGGAAGAGCCACACTCAAGGGACCAAAGAGCCGCATGTGGCTCGCGAGCCGCAGTTTGCCGATCACTGTGGGCTTAAGCACACGGTTGATTGCCTATTATCATGAGCAGGTAAACTGGAAAATAAATGTTTTATTAAGTGTTAAAGCTAGATTTATTAAAAGGAATACACGCCAAACTACTATTTCACTGATAATTAAATTAACACATTGCAATTTTACTTTGCCTCAATGTGTTTTTTACTAAAGTGGAAAAAAAAAACCCACCATCTTTAAAAAAAAAAAAGCATATTATTCTTAACCCACTGCATCAACGTAGTTACTATTTAAATCCTCGTTGGAGGGAGAATGGGTCCCACTGCTGTTCTTCTACTAAATGAATAACTTTAAATTTGCCGTATCTAATGGAGAGCGCTTCAGTTTCTGAAACACAGCAGTTACAGACAATGAAAACAAGGAGTTCCAGTATCCTCATTCAGCAAATATAAAAGTAAAACCTCAGAAATTCTAAGGTCCATTTCTGCAAATTCAACTCTGCTTGTGAAATTTTTACTGAATAAAGATTAAAAGATAAAATTTAAAAGCTTTACCAAGAACCTGGTGAGTATCCTGATATTTTTAGTCCCACTGAGACGTATAAAGGATATGCGCTTACACGTGTTCTATGTATTTGTCTTCAAATATTTTCACTGTGAAATGGTCAGGACTGGTAAGAAAGCAATCTGTTAAGACTTGGTATTTATATCAACAACACATAATCTTTTCAAATATATGTAATTTTTATTGATTTCAGCGAGAGAGAGAGAGAAACATCAATAATGAAAGAGAATCACGATCGGCTGCCTCCTGTACACCCCACCCACCCGGGGGGTGGAGCCTGCAACCTGGGCATGTGCCCTGACTGGGAACTGAACTGTAACCCCCTGGTTCATAGGTGGACGCTCCACCAGTGAGCCATGCCGGGCACAACACATAATCTTGAATCTATTTTAACCAGAAAATAGTTCACGTTAACTTTTATTTATTTCCTATGAATTTTGCTGTCTTCACTTTATCAAAGTAAATTAGTAAAACTATCCAAAACTCAAGACAGCAGCAAGCCCTATAAACAAACATAGGTTGCAGGTGCGAATGTCTCCGGAAATTTTTTTCTTTCCATTTGTCCCAGGATTTAATGTTTTCCTTTTAATTGAGGATATACCGGGTTGAACATTTGTAGATGTACATTTCTCTGTAGGTTCAAAGTCAGGAAGTTTATTTAAATGGCTAATTCCAGAGTTTCAAGTTCCTGCATAACCTGGCTTCTGCTAAAATCTCAACAGCACAATTCTCCTAGCTTAAACGATCAAACCAGACTGCCTCTCGCTGTGCAAACAGCCACGTACTGCACATCGTTTCTCACTGTTACGAAACTGTACACACACACGAGGGAGTATACAGATGAAAGAGTTTGGAACTCTCCAATAAACACATGCTGTTGAACTTCCGCTGAGGGCCAGCTCTCAGATAATCCCTCTCTCAGCCCACGTGGCACCCTCTAACCAGAGACCCTGACAGACAGATCAGAAGCGTTTTAATGAAGTAGAGGAAGGTAGGCAAAAGTTCTTGAAACCCCATGGAAAAACTGTAGATATGATTGGGGCCTGATGTCATGTCCTATATACTTGAATAGCTTCTCCTGGCCTACTTAACACACACTTTGTGATAGGTGGAGCCTTCTGATGATCGGATATGACCTGAGGTTTCGTGTAGCATGTGCTTCTCCCCCCCCACCCCCTTCCCGTAACCAGGCAAATTAAAACCTGATTAGCAAAGAGCCTGAGATTGAGAGCTTTCTTCTTTTACACGAGATAAAAGAATTTCTGATGGAAACGAGGTTCACCCCATCCGGCAGGCTGGGAAAGCATAATGTACCCCACACTGTCCTGGGGGGGAAGCCACTACGATATTCCTCTGTGGCCACTTTCCACATAGACAACAAGCAGCAACGGTGTCAACTGTAAGTCAGCTAGAGAAAGTAACCAAAAACCATCACTTCCCCGGAAATACCTACCATCATAATCACTGCTCGATTGGGAAAATAGACTTTAAAGAATTACCCGTAAAACTTGAAAATTGAGATTCCTTTACTTATCATCCAATGGGAAATTTCAAAAGGAAAAAAAATAACCAACCACGATATAGCTTTCCTAACGCACGGCTACGCCTTTGCTCTGTTGTTCTTAAAAATAATGTATGCAAAGCAGGATTTTTCTCTAAATGCACCGCGCTCTCCCGTATACATATTGAAAATATTTGCATACGGTGCGTAGTGTGCACTGATACACGCATGGTAAGAACTTATAAATATGGACTGCGTAAGTCATAGCTGATTTTAAATACACCCCAACTTCAACAGATTTTTCTGTTCCTGACGTCCTCAGGTAGGAAGCTCTTTCTCGCTGGCTGTGGTTCTAGTCCATGTTCATACTCTAGGGCGTGCAAAAGTGCTTCCCCATCGAAACACAGAGAAAGGTTCCAGGACCTTGGTCTTCTAACCTTTTTGCCTTTGCTATTAAACGTCGACTAGGTGAATGGGAGGGAGGGAGCCGGGAGCCAGGCGAACTCAGACTGTCATGCTACAGTAAACATGATCTTTTGCCTAAGACATTTTTTTGCTCATGAATATAAGTTGCCTGCCATTTATTATGAGATTTCTCCCCCCTGATTGACACCCCATTAAGTATATTCAGTCAAGCTCAAAGGGGATTTCCAGTGATCAATATACCATTTGCGCTGAAAGTCTCTTAGCAGCTCTAGCAATAAACTCTGCAGCGACACAGAAAGAGAGAGATCTTCAGTGCCAGAGTTAGATGAAAATCCACGTTTTGGGCAGAGACAGGAAGGCAGGAAAGCCCAGGGAAGAGAAGGCAGGGCAGACGTTTTTTCTTAATAAACACCAGCTTTCTAGACCCTGACCACTGACGAAATGCTTTAAATTCCTATGAATTTTTCAAAAATATCGTCAATATTATATGTTGAGATCTCTAAAGCAGCAGGAGGGGTCTAAACCAGCACCGGGTCCCTTTCCGATAAGAGGTTCCCTCCATCAAGAGCCATCCTTGAAAGTGCTTGGCATCCCTGACGTGGAGAAGGCGAACCCAGACCCATCCCCAGGAAACCTGTCAAGTCCCGCACCATCCAACGGCTGTGAAAGAGCAATGCCTCCTGCGTCTTTGGACACTTTCCACTTATCCCTGAAGTGTAGCAGAGCCCAATGGTGTGACCTTCCCTGGCCGAGCTGAAGAGGCATTTTGGTTCATGTATCTGGTGGGAGAGGTAGTTCAACCGTAGCCATGGCATCTGGCACCAATGTGTCTACATATTGGAGCACCTGCCTGCTTGAGCCAGGAAAAGATAAGAGGCCACCCAGAAAGATGAGACATCCTGGGAAGTGCCCATTCAGCATTAGCCAGACACCAAAGGCTCATGTTCTATTAGCAGGAACGTACGGTGGTGGGGAGGGTGGAGAAGACGCCTGTGATGGCGGTTGTATGAAGTGACATTGCCATACCATGATCAAATGTTGGTCTACGTTAGACATTCCTCCTCCCCTCCCCCGCCCCGCCCGAGGGGATGACACCATCTCCTTTCAGACTCTTACTTATGAGGCTAACGCCTTGGGTAGGAGAAATGACCCTGGGAAGAACGGCTCTGCACAAAAGCTCCAGAATGATCCAGATGTGATGGTTGGGTTTGCTGAACTTACGTTTTGCACGACTCCCGGGCAGAAGAGCGGTCTCCGTCCACGGTATCAGAGGAACACCTGTGAGACCAACATATTTTGATCATTAGCAGCCTGGGCAGTTCCCAAATCCCACGAGTCCCAAAGATTTACAGTGATTGGACCAAAGAAGGGCATCCTGGTCTGCATCCGGACAAAAGCGATCTCCCGTGATTTTCAGTTCTAAAAACCTAGAGCGTGGCTACTTTTAAATTGCCAACTTAAGACAAGACACATTGCAAAAACATACTTTACTTACAGTAGGAACTATTGTATCTGTTCACGGCCTCTTCTTGAGGACCCTGAGCACGAAGGCACCCCAGCACAGAACTAGAGCCCAACATCCACCAGGCAAGAAACAAAAACATCCCCCACCGCCCCACGTGCCCTCAAAACAAATAACCGAATAACCCCAAGTAGCAGCTCCAGTTTGTGTGGGATGTGTGTGCGCGCAGAAAAGCGTGCACAATCAAGAGAATTATGTGTGACGATTCAGTGTCGCCTAATTTTAAAGGAGCAATTCCTGATCAATACTCAACCCAACTCCCTACTCACACACCCCACAGTGTGAGACTATATTAATTAATTTTTAAATACTTAAAAGACAGTAATGTTATTGATACTAGGATCTTCAAACTCCCTGTAAGAAGTGGATTAGCAAAACGTGCAAAATTATGTATGCACAGCAAGATTTTTTTCTCTAAATACACCATGCTCTCCTGTATACATATTGAAAATATTTGCATACAGTGCGTGTGTGCACTAATGAACGCATGGTAAGAACTTATAAATATGGACTGCCATTTCCTTGGCTAATACACATGACTGGACATCCTCAAATGGAAAAAGGTAGATTCTTGCGAGGCCAGCTCTTAAATCAGACCGCAGACGCCCCTGTCCATCTGCAAGACTTCTCTACAAAAGCTCCGTGTACAATAATACCATCTTTTATGGTGAAAAAACGAGATTGGTTGGCAGGCTAAAGCAGCCCAGGTGTTTATTCAGCCAACACATTCCCTTCGCCGGGAGATGGGTGTTCTGGAATGCTCCTCGTACAATGCTGTGTACACATCCCCTGTCGGAACGCAAGGAGGTACTGTTCTGGAACCTTCTCCCACTGCAATTAACTGTGCAAATGGGCAGCGCGCTAGCTTCCACAAAATCATCACAGCAAATGGGAGGAAAAGTCCCCTTTTGCAACCAGGCTGCCAGGGTACCGGCGTCTGAAGAAAGTGGCAGAGACATCCTGCCAATCTGATTCTGGAAGCCAAAGCTGAACTCCATTTTGACTTTAGAAGGACCCGCAACCGCAGCAATTTACCTGACGGGGTGCTTCTGGTAAAATCCCAAGGCCTTCCAGGTGCTAGGATTTGTCGGTGTTGGTTTGTGGATTTAAAAGAGGGCAAAGATGGTATGAGGAGGAAGAAGAAGAAAAAAAAAAAAAGCAGAAGGTGGTCCAGCAGCTTTGAACTTAACATTAGCTCCAAAGAGAACATGCAGTCTCCCTTCTGACCGGAGTAACTGCTGAGATGCCGCTAACCGGTCACCACACCCAGCGTTAGCAATGCGTTAACATTCACGCCAGCCGGTCAGGGGCAAGTATGGTTTTATTTTCTTTAAATGATGAATTGGCCTGGAAAAGGGGATGGTAACCCCACGTAGGCACCCTTTCGAAAACTTTTTGTTTAAAAATAAAAATAAAACGTCTTGGTGTCCCTCTTCCTCGGGGTGGGCCCTGCTGTCTGCAGTAGGCGATGCGGTTAAGCATGGCCCTGACAACAAGGAATTGTGCCTTCACAATGAACGCCTCTTTCCTCAGACCAGCTCCAAACGCTTTCTTCCCCATTGAAAGGAGGTTTGCAATCTCGCCTTGTGGCAGAAATGGCCGTCCTCTAATCCAACATGACATGACACAACTGGGTTCTCATGGAAGGACCAAGCAGTGTATTCATGGACACACCACAAAAACCATCTCTCACCTGTTTCCTGCCCCAATTATGCATCTCTGTTCTGAGATGCCAGGTGCTATCTGTTCCGCAAGCAGGTTCACTGCCTGAAAAAATGGACCCCCTCTTTCTTAAACACACACACACACACACACACACACACACACAAAACTCACAAAAAAACCAACCCTTGCTTTTATAAAGAAATCTCATTAAGAATATCAGAGCAAAAATAACTCTTTTTGGCTTCACTCCATGCTTTGGTATCTTGTCCTTCCAATCATGTCATTTAGCCCCGGATCTGAAAATGTGGAAGGGGCTCCCACTTCATATCCCTTTTCTATCAAAATCAACCTTTCAGAGTTAAACGGGCATTTTGACAAGTTGGCAGGTGAAATGGAACACCACTGAAGACCTACTTATGGGTTAAAGCCCACCCTCCAGGATTTGTGATTATTTAAATAAACCGAACACCCAAGCCCAGAAACGGCCTCTCACTGCACCACTGCAATTGTTGAATTCATTTCCTGGCCTTTCATGCAGATGCTCAGAAACAGGGTGGGGCTCCCTGGTCTTGCGTGCACTGTTAAGGGAGTCTGTGCGGCAAAGAGAACTCCATTAATCCTTCCTATTCCGGGTTTTCAGTGTCCTTTTCAAACGCCTTTGGAATAATCATGTTGTTTGAAGTGCCACCACTTCTAATGTTAAGATTTAGATGAGAATTTCTGTGTCAAATCAAATGTTCTGTGCACAAGCATGGATGACAAGTATTGAAATGAAGGTGACAAGTCAAGGAATGGGAGAGAAATCACCCTGAGGAAGACATGAGGAGGAGACAAGCTTCTCTGTTTATGGATGTCTCTGTTGAAGCCTTTTCTCTCTCTCTCTCTTTTTTTTTTACAGGTATGGTTCTTTAAAGTCCACAAGTCAACCTAACCCTGCCAAGCCATGCTGGTCCCCTTATGAGTCAGCAGGCCACTGAGCAGTTCAGACAGTGCAGCCCACAGTGAACCGGCAAGAGCTGTCTTTGGACACACCCATTTTACTAATCTGACTCTGGTGTTTTAAAAAATCATCTTTATGCTACTTGGTATCTGATCTCAGAACTTGCATCAAAAGCTGCACCTTCCGTCTCCCCCAAAGAGGACTCTGGCTCCAGTGTGGAAGCACTTCCCTTCAGCTCTTACCACCGAGTGAATTAGGGCTCATTTCTTTCTCAACCGACAACTCCTGTTTCTTTTTCTCTCTAGTCTGCATGTTATCAGCTTGACATTCCCTTCCGTGGCATATGACCAATCAAATTGGCCATCATTGCACTCATCAAAGACATCTTTCCTATTTGCAAGGACTGTTTCCTCCACTCCCTTTACAATCATGGACACACCAAAAAAAAAAAAAAATATATATATATATATATATATATACACACACACACATATATCTCCACCCAAAAAACCGTATCTTGGTTTTTTTTTTGTGTGTGTGGATTCCTTTTTTTTTTTTTTGGGGGGGGGTGGGACGGTAGGGGAGGTGGTAAAAGATAATGAAATGGATACAACTCATCCTAAAGAAAGAAAAGCAATCAATTGCCATAAAGTCAAGGACACAGTCTCTAAATGGTTTTAAACACCTGCTGTCTACACCTTTCATTTAAACAATAGTCCAAAAACATGGATATTATTAGCTTTGAAAAACTTTACCAAAGAATAAAGTAATTTATTTTCCACGTCTTTTTTTTTTTTTTTACATGATTCAGCACTTTTAATACTAATTTATGCTTAGAAATTAAGAGGCAAAGGGATATTTTCTGGATGCCTTAAAACCTCATACACTCTTCACGGAGCCACTACAGGGCCATTATCAGAAAGACGGGGGTCACTGGTTGGCTGCCTTAACGCCCAGCGACCACCTCAGAGCAGCGCAATTCCTCTCCCCGGCATCTAAGTGGCTTTCGGGGGCAGAACGACCCGCCGCAGAGGCTTTGCCCCATTTCAGGCGCATCCTCCTCGCCCAGAAGCACCCATCCAGGCACACTCAGAGCACCTGTATAGCCTCCACCAGCTGCAGCTGAAGGCTCCACCTGATGTGTCTTTTCAACCTTCGTCAAGTATCTCAAGGCAAGGATTTCCTGAAGCCCTTCCCCCAAGTGGAGGCTTTTGTGGGAGCCCCCAACTGCGAGAGCCCCCAACCTGCGGGAGCTGCGAGGGGAGACAGAGCTGGAGAGAGATCCCGGACTCGCTTTGCAAACTTAACCTGCGTATCACACGGACCCGCGTCCGCATCCAGAGACCCGCATGTCCCCCGCACTGTCCCCGCAGCATCCCACGCCCACAGTGCACACTCACCTGAGGGTCCACAAGCCGCGCGCCACCGCGGTTCAACCTCTCACCGCGACCTCCGCTCGCAAGCCTCCGCGCCGGGTGCGGGCAGCGCCCTGCAGGGCGGGGGACCCGGGCCGGCTCCGGGCAGGGCGGCAGGACGCCCGGAGCCGCGGGAGGAGCGCGCCCGGACAGGTCTGCGCCGAGCCCGAGCAAGCGGGCGAGCGGGGCGGGAGGGGCCATTTGTAACCGAGCAGACGCTACCACCGCCCCTTACTCGCGGGGGGCGGGGGCGGGCGGTCAGGTGACGGCGGCCCACCCTCCGCCGCGGAGCCGGGTGGTTCCTGCCCGGGAGGAGCCCCCTGGCGCGCTCTGATTGGAACTCCAGCCGCAGTGGCGGGGGCGGGTGGGGGCACGTGACAGCCCGGCCCTGGCCCGGCGCGCCCCACCCCCGCTGGGCGCCCCATCTTCCTCCTGGAAAAGCCGGGGGACACAGGGAAGGCGGGGGGAGCACGCGGGGTGCGGGAGAGCCTCCCAGCCCCTTTAGTCCCAGTCTGGGGCGCTCCCGGCCGCTACCCCGAGAGGAAGGGTCCCCCTGCGGCCAGCTGGCCTTCTCTGTCCTCCCGCCCCGCCCTTGGCCGCAGTACCCTCCCCCACACCGCAGGCTCTGGTACTGCGTGCAGACCACCGCCACTCTATAGATGCCAGCGGCACTTGGGAATGCGTTTCTGCTTTTCCTCCCTGCACCCCCGCACACTGTGCGGGAGAGAACGCACGGCGACGCATTGCAGACACCGCCCAACTCCGAGGTCTGGGAGACCCCGGACCACGCCCGGGGATGTCAGACGGCTCCCGGGTTAGGTCGCGAAGGGTCTTGGGCCAGCTCCCTGGGGAAGAGGGAGGGGCGCCGTAGAGGCTGCAAATCCACGATCCTTCCCACGAAGCCGGCAGGGTGGAGGGGGGAGATGATGGCCTTGGGGTGCGACACCAGTCCCCAGGCTCTAGGAGCACGTTGTGAATAATAGAGGTCAAGTTAAAACCTCTAAGCTGGTGGTGCCGGCAGGGACGTGTCGCGTGGTCGTGGGGAGCCAGGCTGCTCATCACCCATACTGAGCACTGCTTCTCTCGGGTGGGAGAATGGGGCTGCGCGACAGCCCCCCCAACCCCCCACCCCGCGCCGAGAAAGCCTCAGGATTCCGGCGGAAGGAATGGATTCCGCAACCTCTCCCCCGCCTCTCCGAGGCCCCCCTCCCGGCTGCACCACCCCAGAAGGCAGGAATTCGGAGAAACTGCGGTGTCACGTTCGCCACCGCGCCCGCGGACGCGTCTGCGCCAACTCTGGCAACACGTGGCGACCGCGAATGTGGGCGTCTGCTCTCCATTTGGGTGGTTAGGGGGGTACACTTGTATGATTGTGTTTGGTAACCAGGCTGGAAGGAGAACTCTGTCTACACACTAGATGCTTTCAAACTCCTACCCAAGGGGGTTTTGTACCCCAATCTGCGTCCAGCTGAACCGCAGGAAGGAAGCCGGAGGCCCTTGGTCCCAGAGCGCGGCGGCCTCTGCTCCCATCCGCCGGGCAGCCTGCCTTTCGCCCCCAGGACCTCTGCCACGGGGATGCGACTCTCCGTGGGGAAGTCGGGGAACTGGACCCATTGGTACCTGGGTTTCGCTGGGCGTGGGACAAGGGGCCAGCAGGTTTACCCCAAAAGGGGGCTTGCCAGTAAAGCTCTGGAACAAACACCAGATACTACGGAAACTCTGAGAAACCAAGAATCACTGTCCTTTGGGGGGGCCTGGGGGGCTGGGGACGAGCATTTATAGAAAAAGAAACTCGGTGCTCGGCTGCGTTCCCCCTCACCCCCAAAATCTCCAAACCGCAAAGGTTGGGGCAGTCGCATCAATAAAGTGTAAATCCGTCTGGAGGAAAAGGCTCAGTTAAAAAACACACAAAACAAAACAAAACAAAACAAAAAGCCTCTTTGATAGGACGGTGGATACGGTGTTTATTGTAATAGCTCCACGTTAGAGCTGGAGATTGATTGTAACAAGAGGATCCTACCGCACAGGACACAGAATGTTCACCATTGAAAGTAAATAGCCTCCCTCCCCAGCCCTACCCCATCCCACCCCCTTCACACAAACACCCCGTCGGACGGTCCAGCGGGGACCGCGGGCCTGGAGGCTGCGGCCGGGCCGGCGGCGGGGCCACTTGTTGCCACACCGCAGAGGCGATAGTTTCCGAGCGGACCCGGCAGATGCTGCTGAAATCCTCCTGCGGGATGCGGACGCTCCAGGAGCCCGGGCGGCACGGGGGAGCGACTCTGTGCCGGCTTGTGTTTCGCTGAACGCTAGACCCTCTTTGCTTGAAATGCTTTGCAGCGTGCCCTCCCCTCCGCCCCCAACACACACACACACACACACACACACACGCAGGGGGTCACCCCGCATGGAGGAGGTGAGTGGCGGGCGCGCTTTGGACTCTCAGGGGCTCGGCCCTGGGGAAGCAGGGGGGGCGGGGCGGCCTCCGTGCGGCTGCGGGACAGAGACAGGCCACTCGGAAAGGCCCTCCTCCCGCTGCTTGGGAAGTGGGGAGCTGGGGACGGAGGTACCGGGCGATCCGGGTTCAGCGCCGGCGCGGGGAGAGCGGACGCGTCGGGAGGCAGAGACTGGACAAGGGCAGCTAGTTCTCGGAATTCCAAGTTCATTGTCTACCGGGTCATGCTCCGTTGAGAAAATGCGCGGTACCCGAGAGGCAGAGAGAGAGAGAGACCCGGACCAAGTGTCGCTGGGCCTCGCCGGCCGTGGGAGGGGATGCGAGCTGGCCCGCACTCGGCCCCCGCGGCAGTCTCGCCGGCACGTGGCGGCTGCCCACACGTTGCCTTCAGCGTCCTCCGGTGGCTCCGTCCCGGGTCTGCGGGGCAGACACCGAGCACAGGGCCAGCTCGCTGTGGGTGTGTAAAAACCACGTCGCAGGGGTGTGAGAAGCTGCCCTTGGGGGACCTGGAGACGGAAAGGTTATCAAAGTGAAGAATTTGCCCCGGCCTTTTACCTAAAACGGAGCTGCTGGGACTCGGCGCTTAAAAGGCTCTCCTAGGACTTGGAAGGGGAAGTGGGGTGAGGGGGCGGGGGCGTTAATTCTGGGGTTAGAACCACTTAGGGGGAATGCACCATTGAAACCGTCTCCCCCGCACTGGTTGCGCGCTCTCGGGAGCTCAGCCCTGGTGGAGGGGCCGCTGCGCTCCAGCCGCTCCCGCATTATGACACCTGGCATTGCCTTGCAACTCCCACGTGCCCGCCGGCCCTTGCTCCTTTAAATGGACCCTTTCCCTGTCCCTTTCATTCCGAGGAAAGGTTAATGCCGGGAGGGACCGCAGTGCGCTCGGCGGGCACCTCGCCGCCCGCGCCCCTCCACGCTGGGCTGCAGCGGCTGCGGGGCCAAAGCCTTGCAGTGCCTTCCGCCCCCGCCCCCGCCCCCGCCCCCGCGGCCACACCTTGGTCGCGTAGAGTCCTTCCACCCCCACCGCCGCCTTCCCTGCCCCGCGCGCCCCAACCCCACCAGGACTAGTGGACGCGGGCTGATGTGCCGCATCGCATTCGCGTGCTGGCTTTGGGGAGCGCACACGACGGCGACCCGCGCGACCCCACCGCTGCTTGCATCTCGGGGTCCACCCGCGTGGAACCCGCCGGCCCTCGCCGCCTGTCTCCGGCGCTCGGCTGGGAGTGCAGTTCCCTGGAAGCTCCAGCTTCTCCCACCGGCTCCTGGCCTTCTCGTCTCCCCCCCCTCCCCACCTACCCCCCCCCTCCCGCCAGGCTTGGCCAGTAAGGAAGCCCCTGCCTCCCCCGCGCGCATCCCCAACCATCCCCGGACAAAGCCGCCGAGCTTCCCGCACCGGAGCGGGAAGGAGGCCTGGACACGGGAGAAGAGACGCGCGCGGAGAGCGCCTCCAGGCGCCGGGCCTCTGCCCCGTCCCCGCCCCTGGCCTGTCTGCTGGGTACCGGGCTGGGGCGCGCGGGGCCGGCACTCCTCCCGCAGTTCCTCCAGCGCCGGCATGCGGCCGCTGCCGCGCTGCAGGGAGGAGGCCCGGTAGCGCGGGTTCTTCCACACCCGTGTGCCCCTCGTGTGCGCGCGCCCCGGGCCTGCAGCTGCTTCCCGGCCGGCGCCGCCGGGATTTCCGCGCGGCCTCACCCTCCCCGGCCGCTACCCTTTGCTCCCGGCATGTGGAGTCTCCTCGGAGTCTTGGCGGCGGCATCCGAGACCGGGCTCCGCCTCTGCGAGCCCGGCAGCCCAGAGACCGCACCTCCCGCCCGAGCCCGGTACTCACCTTTTCTTGGGGGCCGCGGGGTTCCAGCCACCGCCCACGGCCTCCTGGAGGGTACGGCAGGAGGGCGTTCCCGAGGCGCCAGCACCCTCCTGGAACCCTTTCAGGGCTGTTAACACAGTACCTCCCCAGCCTGCCACCTCCCTGACAGGAGGGGAGGCATAGCTCTGCTCCCTCTGCTTTCTCACTCCCGCCAGTGCCCACCTACACACACACACACACACACACACACACACACACACACCTGAACGCGAGGCCAGGGCCCGTCTTCCCCTCCAGCTCCTAATTCCAACACCATGCAGCGCACAGCAGCTGACAGCAAGGTGAGGGAGTGGCACTTAGGAGCTAGGTGGATTCTTAAAATGTATGAAATAGCCTTCTGGCCCTCGCCTCTGCATTTGTAAGAGGGTTGTGCTTTTATTTTACAAAAGAAATAGCCCAGGCCCATTCTCACATTTAAAACAACATGAAAGCATATTGAGAGCAGCTTAGATTCACGTGCCATTGTTCAGAAACAATACAGAGATTGCACATCTTTACCCAGCTTTCCACAATGGTAACAATTCCCAGAACTGCAGTACAATATCACAACCAGGATGTTGGCACTGATGCCATCCACCCATCTTATTTGGATTTTCTCAGCTTTAGCTGGACTCGTGTGTGTGTGTGTGTGTGTGTGTGTGTGTGTGTGTGTGTGTGTGTTTAGAGCTACAAGTCTATGCTATGTGTCGGCAGGTACACATCCACCACCACAGTTAAGGTACAGAACTGTGCCATCACCAGAGGATCCCTCTTGCCGCCTTTTATAACCACCCCCTACCTGCCAGGTGGGGGGTGGGGGGGTGGTTGACAACCACCGACCTGTTTTTCTATCATTTTGTCATCTCAAGAATGCTATATAAATGGAATGATACAGTAAGGTAGTCTTTTTGGACTGGCTTTACTCACTCAGCATAATTCCCTGGAAATTTATGCCAGGCATTGTGTGTATCAATAGTTCATATTTAAAAAATTGCTGGGTATTATTTCATAGTATGGAGGTACCACAAAGGTACACAGTTCATTCAACCATTCACTCATTGAAAGACATCTACGTTGTCTCCAGATTTGTGCTATTACATATAAAGCTGCTGGTGCACATTAGTATACAGGTTGTGTGAACATGTTTTCATTGTTCTGGGATAAATCCCCAAGAGGGCAGCTGCTGGGTCCTATGGTGAGCACATTTTTGGCTTTGTAAGAAATGCCATCCTCTTTTCCAAAGGCCTGAACCCTTTTACATTCCCAACAGCAGTGTATGAGTGGTCTAGTTTCTCCTCATCCTCGGCAGCATTGGGTGCTGTCACTTTTTTACTTTAGTGATTTTGGTAAGTGTAATACTACCTTACTGTGGTTTGGATTTGCATTTCCTCGATGGCCAATGAAATGGAATATCTTTTTATGTGCGGATTTGCCATCTCTATACTCTTTTTGTGAAATGTTTATTCATGTCTTTTGCCCATTTTCTAGAGGTTCTTTTTTTTTTTTAACTGTTAAATGTTTCTGTTGTTTTTAAAAGCACTTCATTAAAGTATGGTTGACATACAGACCCTGTATATATTTAATGTATACAACTTGATGCTTTTGGAAATAAACACTTGTAAACACTACTACAATCTATGCCATGAACATCCATCCCTTCCAAGGTTTCTCCTGCCTTCTTTAGTTTTTGGCGATAAGAACAGTTAAGATCTACCTTCTTAACATTTTGCTAATACATTGTTACCTGTAGGCACTACCCTGTCTAGTAGATCTCTAGGACTTACTCAGTTACTTGCATAACTGAGACCATACCCTTCCACTAATATCTTCCTCTTTCCCTCTCCTGCCAGAGTGATGCCTCTGGCTTTGTTCCTTTTGCTCAAAATTGCTTTAGCTGTTCAGGATGTTTTTGTGGTTCCTTGTGAATTTTAGATTTTTTTTTCTGTTTCTGTAAATAATGCCATTAGGCCACTGATAGGCATATTATTGAATTTATAGATGTCTTTGGGTGGTATGAACATTATAATATTATAAATTCTTCCACTCCATGAACATGGGATGTCTTAACATTTATTTATGTTTGCTTTAATTCCTTTCATCAGTGTTTTTTTTTTCAGTGTACAAATCTTTCATCTCCTTGGATACATTTATTCTGAAGTATTTTATTCTTTTTGATGCTATTACAAATGGGATTATTTTCCTTTTCAGATAGCTTGTTATTGGTGTATAGAAATGCAACTGATTTTTATATGTTGATTTTGTGTCCTGAAACTTTACTGAATATCTTCATCGGTTTTAAGAGTTTTGTGTGCACGTGTGGTGCATAGGATGGTGCCCAACCAATTGAGCCACATCCGTGTTTCTCTCTGTCTTTTCCCCTCCCTGCCACTCTCTCTAAAATTCAATGGAAAAATATCCTCAGGTGAGGATTAACAACAACAACAAAAAATTATGATCAAGATGATTCCAGAAGTTCAAGTTGAAATACCAATATAGTTATTGTTTTTGTAAAAATTAAAAGGTTAAAATATGATAAAAAATAGAGAATGAATGTAGATTGTAGGGTGTCAGGGTAGCTTGTGATTTTCCTTTATTAGCTTTCTTTCATCTGAACAACTGGGTGGAAGATTGCATTTCCAGAAACCAAAACTAGGTTCTATGAATTTATAGAATTTCATTCTTGAACTTCAAAGACAATAACAAGGAACTTCCTGGCATACCTGGTTTTATACAATCAACGTATTCTTAAAAAAAAAAAAAGATTCAGGGGAATTGTTAGAAACAGAATTATGTTTGAAATGCACTCAGGAACTTGGATATTAAAAGAAAACCTGCATTGAATCCTTTCATACAACAACAAAAAATAATTTTTATAAAGCAACAAATTACCCTTAATTCGCTTGATGGGAAAACTCAGGCTTCAGCACAGCTTTGTGACTGCTGGTGGGAGCCCACCTAGACTGCACAATGGCTCCTCTTCCTCCCGTCAGCCTGAGGGCGTGCAGGTGGAAGGAAGAGGCAAGAAGGGGGAGGGGGGAGGGGAGGGGGACGGTCCGGGGGGCGGGGGAGGCTGTCAGCATTCTTTAGGAATGCTCATAATCCATTTCCTCCTCGAACAAAAAGCTTTTCCTAAGCAAAGGAAGACAACAAGATCCAGAGACTTCACTGGAATCAACACTGAGAGGACAGTAGGAGCACTCTTCCGGCCACACACAGGGAAGAACAGCAACAAATACTAAACTCAGAATTCCAGTGCCTAAGGCAAGGTGGGGTGAGGGTTCACAGGTCATCCAATCTGTCACTTTCAAACTGGAACAGGCTACACCAGGACCAGCCAGGTGGCTACTAAGAGATACACAGCCCTACCTGGTTTGGCTCAGTGGATAGAGCATCAGTCCTCAGACTGAAGGGTCCCAGGTTTGATTCCAGTCAAGGGCTCATACATTGGTTGCAGGCTTGATCCCGGCCCTGGCTGGGATGTGTTCAGGAGGCAACCAATTGATGTGTCTCTCTCACATCAGTTTCTCTCTCTGTGTCTCTTCCACTCGCTCTAAAAATCAATGGGAAAATATCCTTGGGTGAGGATTACAGGGGGGGGGGGTGGGGGGAAGAGAGAGAGAGAAATACACAATACACAGATTCTGGAACCCCACCTTCAGAAGCAACAGATTCATCCATCTGATGACATGCACACTCAGATTTTGGAACCACCGATTTACAGACGTAACTGTACACAGGTGAGTTAATGGATTGATAGAGGAATGGATAGATATGTTATAAAACAAGCATGCAGAAATGCTAATGGTGGAATGATAGTGATATACTGGTCCTCACTTAAATTTGTTTCTTTTTTGTTATTTGTTTGAAAGTTTCAGATGGGCGGTCGGTGTAGTATGCAGATGATGTTTTATACACTTGAAACCTGTACCCCAATAAATTCAATAAATAAAGAAGAAAGTTTCATAATAAGGTGTTGTGAAAAAATTGGCACACCCTTTGACTCATTCTACTTATTGTTATTTATCCTATAGAAATGCACTTCACGTATGTACCAAGAAGTATGTATAAGGCTAGAAATTGCAGTTTTGTATGTAACAGTAGAAAATGAAAAAAAAAAACCAACAAAAAACAAAACCAGGGGTAGTGGAACCAGGGAATGAATAAATATATATATTACAATATGTTCATATAGCAGAAGACTATGCAAAAATTTTTTAAAAAGAATGAGGTAGATCTATATGTACTGACATAGAAAGATCTCCAAGGACATTTTAAAGTAGGAAAAGAAATTATAGAATAATTCCCCTTTATGTCAAATTTAAAAAGTCGACAGATAACATGGCATATGTATATGTCTATATAAATGATTAGAGAAAGGTCTGGAACAAGAGTTGGCTTATTTTCCTGTAAAGGGCCAGATAGTAAATATTTTAGGCAATATCACTTCTGTTGCAATTATTTAACTCTGCCACTGTAATGTGAACGTAGCCATGGACAAAACAGAAATGAATGAGCATGGCTGTGTCCCAATAAAACTTTATTTACAGAAACAAATGGTGAGCCAGCTTTAGCCGGTGGCCCATAACTTACCAACTCCTGATCCAGTAGAGAGAGTGAATGCAATAATGCTCCCAGTTCTTCACCCCTTCCTATATCTATATCCCTTTGTCTCTCTCTGAGTTCCTTTGTCTCTCCCTTCCCCCCTGACTCTGAGGTCAGCCATAGGGTTTGCTTCGAAGCAATGGGATGTTGGTGAGTGTGACACTGGTGCCATGGGCTGGCTTGCTCTTATGCCACGCCTAGGCCAACTGCTGGAGGAGGAGAGACACGGGGAGGAGAGTCCAGTCTGCACAGCTGTTCCAGCTGAGGCCACCCCCGATTGGCTGAGGTCAGGTGAGCCTCAGACGTGCGGGCAAACCCAGTCAAAATGAGTGGAACTGCCCAACTGACCACACCAGACATGCAAGCAAGCCATGTCTAGTGCCTGGGGCCACAGAGGGCAGCTCTGTAGCTTTAGCTAGAAGGTGAGGCAGAGGCACAGACAGGAGTCAGAACCAAGGTCTAGTTGCCATTTCTTTTCTCTTTTTTTCTATCTTTAATATCTTTCTATTTTTTCCTTTACCCTCTGACTATAAATATGTCCAAGTCTTTTGTATGCCAAAATACAAACCACACCACTCTGCTGCCCTTATGACTTGCTTAGCTTTAATCTAGCTCTCTTCTTTCTTTTTTAAAACTTAATTTTATAAAGAGCCAAGGAATTAATGCACGCACAAGCCAACAAAAACTCAAAACGGTACAGGAGGCCCAGCATGAAAAATAAGAGCCGTCTTTCCTGCCCACCCCCTGCACTGTGCCCTGGAACCTGAGGCCTTCACGTGATCCTGCCTCTCTCTCTCTCATGTTAGCCACATTTTTCTAAATGACACGTTTATACCTCCGTTACTTCACATGCATATCTGGGCTTTTCTCTACGGAAGATGTGGCATTTAGCTAAGGTATTCCACCCCTCTGCCCTCACTCTGCTTCATGCAAACGGTATCTTTAAAATATTTCCGTTCTTTTGTTTTTAAACTTTATAGCTTCACAATATTCTAAGACAATCTCTTTCCTCTGTTTACAGTGGCTTTTACACTTTCATCTGATAAATCCTCCCTTCCCCCAACTGATGGACGGAGTATGGACATTCCTGCGGCCTGGACATTCCTGAGCACCTAACCAGCACTTTATATGGACTGTACATTGAACCACCAATCAGCACCTGCCAAATACCCGAAGCCCTCGATTCCTAAGTACCTAAGTGCCTAATCATGGGCCTTATATGAAACCACCAATCAGCGCGTGCCGAGTACCCTAAGCCCCATCCCTTCCCATTCCTCCCCTCAAAAGGCGTGTTCACCTCTGCACCTGTTGCTGTTCTCCCTTTGTGAGACAGCCCGGCAGGTCCTTCTCCTCTAATAAAGCCTGTAGTCCTGGTTTTTGGCCTCTGTCTCATGTTTCATCATCAGTCCTATGTTTACTCAGTTAAGCAATAGCCCAGCCCTTCCTGCCCTTCAGTTCCCACCTGAGCCCCTGCCCAAGGCAGCCCCATCTACAGGCCAGATGTGCACAGGGAGCCCTAGGAATCTAGTGAAGTACAGACCCTATTAGTCGGTCTCCAGGGGACTGAGAATCTGCATTCCTAACAAGCTCATGGCGCTGGACCATGGACCACACTCAAGGTCAGGGCTGGCAAAGGGTCCTTAGTCATAGGGCCTTGGGTTCTGTTAGGGACTGAGATTCAGCCCGAGTCCTGCCCCGGGGACAGGGCCAGCATGATAGGAGGTGAGTGGGCAGCCCCTGCCCTTCCCACCCAGCTCTTCATCTGGACCAGTGGTTGGCAAACCGAGGCTCACGAACCATATGCGGCTCGCGAGCCGCGGTTTGCTGCTCGGTTGACTAATGAGTTTGCCAACCACGGATCTGGACCAACACTCCCGAGGCTTTCATACTCCTCGGCCCCTGCACACAGATCTTTACACGAAAGCCTTCTTGGGGTGCATGACTAGACTCTCCTGGGTGCAGAAATAAATCCCAGGACAACCCTGCAACCGAAGGAAAGCCTAGAAACGCTGCTCACAGGCAGGCACTGCTCTCCCGCCTCCGAGCGGGGTCTTCCCTCGTCGTCAGCCTGGTTCTACCATTAGGTCGTGGTACGTATGACAGCATCTCCAAAATTCAGGTCCCTGGCACCCTCCCGATGGTCTGCACCTGTGTTCTGGGGAAATAAGCAAGTGAGGACTGTGAACAGCCACAGTAGAAGTCACACATTTGCCTTCGTTCGCCTTTCCCCAGAAGCAGACCCCGAGATGAGGACTCAAGCACAGAGTCTCCTCGGGAGGTGATTCCAGGAGACCCCGGGAGGCGGGGCAGTGAGAAGGGTGGGAGGGCATCAAGAGAGGATGGATCTCAATCCCTTTGGGGCAACTCTAGGGATCAAGGTAAGACCTCAACTTGGTCCCACCTGACAGCCAGGCGGCTGGGGTGTTTCTGCTCCTGGGCGGGAGTGGGGGTGTGGGGTCTGTTGTGAGGCAGAAGGGTAAGGTCTCACAGCAAGACAGAGCCCCCAGGAAAAGTACGGCGGCTCACAAGCCTGGCCATCATCAACCGTTTCACAAAGTCCCTCAGGCCCGCACCCGGAGCTCATTTACTCTGCCTGGGTCCTGCCTGCCTGTGAGATGCTGCACAGTACCAGCTCCGGGCAGCACCACCGCACGCCTGCCCCTGAGAGCGAGGCCAGCGGCTCTCCCCAGGGCCAGGGGAGAGGTGAGGCAGGTGTCCCGGGGTATGGGGACCCCCCAGCCTGGGTCCCTGGGGTTTCACACTGGAACAATCAGGATTTCAGGGCTGTTCCTCCGTAGAAACCACCCTGCACTCTCATCACGGGCTCCATTTCTCCAGGAAAATGTGTCAAGGAGATGCATCTGTGGCGAAAAGCCAGCCGGAGGGGCTATTTCCAAAGCAGCTATTTTAAGCTGCCCTTCAGTCCGCCACATCCTGACACTTGGTATATTTAGCATCATCCATAGACAAGGCTAATGGATTTTTAGTTGCAAATCATTATGATTCAAACCACTGCAGTCTTTGTATTTTTAATTGCGACGAAGGTGGGCATACATACACACAGCACACCCATTACTAGCGACCTTACACGTACCCACAGGAAAGGCTTCCCATAAAAACCACGTCGGTGAAACTGACAAGCCTTTGCTATGGAACCGCCTATCTGGGGGGGAGGGGGTGCTGCAGGTTAGCGTGCGTGGCCTTCACACGGTGCGGGAAATGCACATCTAACTTGGTGCAAGAAAAGGAATGCACAAGAGGTGTTTAGATGGACAGCCTGGACGGGAGTCACTTAACAGGCCATTCTGTGCCTGCCACTCCCGTCCCTCCCATTAATAGGATCTCTTTTCATCCCGGGAATGAATCTCCTTTTGCCAGCACCACAAAGACTGTAGGGAGACAAGTTCCAAGGATAGGAATGAAGACTGCGATGGCCCTAGGCTTGCTGCTCGGAGCCCCATGCCACCGCAGCGCACACGCCACACCCACGAAACGGATAAAACAGGTGTCCTACTGGCAAGAGCAGCGTCCACAGGTCACCTCTGCCCTGTGGCCACCAGGCCAAGGCTTGACTTCCACGGACCAGAGCCTCTCCATGCTGAGGCACCGATCCTGGCCTCGAACCCTGCACTGTTTTTAAAATCAGCTGCCTGGTGTCGTGCCGGGGCTTGGCTGCTCCACCCAAGGCTGGACCCACCTTCTCCAAGAGTAGACGCCGCCTGGGTGGGCACTCGTCACCTCGGCTGCCCGTGCCAGGGCATTTGGGGCTGTGAGCAGCCAGCAAAGGCTGCAGGTGTTGCCAAGATCCCGGTCCGGTTGTGTCTGGTTCCATGAGGAGGAGCGGGTGGGGAGACACACCAGTGTCTCAAAACACGAGAAGCTCTAAACTCCAAAGAGAAAAGAAAAAGGGTGCCGTTGGTGGCAGCCATGGAGGTACGGTGCTTGGACCTTCCCTCAGGAAAGGACTCGCCAGGCAGCTGGGAGAAGCAGGGGGAGCGATGGCCCCACTGTGAGTGCCTTTGGTCAGCCGTGGCTTCCGAGCAACGGCCACGGGCCCGCCAGGCAGCCCCAGCTGCTGGCTGAGCCGGTGAGGGCCCCAGCACCGGGCCGTTGGCCCCACGTGGAGCTCTCCTTGGGGATGGCCAACACGTGGGCACATTGCACGGCAAGCGGATGTTCTCCTTGCTCGGTCCTGCTTCCTCAGGCGTTTCGTGTTCACAGGTGTTACCTCTCAATGAGCCTGCAGTGCATGCAGGGCCACCCGTAGGAAGGGAGGGCGAGCGGACTGGCTACAGAGTTGGCAGAGCCTCCTGCAAAGGGAACGTGGAAAGCACTTATTCAAAAATTATTAAGCCTGGCCGGGGTGGCTCCGTGGTTGAGCATCGACCTATGAACCAGGAGGTCACGGTTCCATTCCCAGTCAGGGCACATGCCTGGGTTGCAGGCTCCACCCCCAGTAGGGGGTGTGCAGGAGGCAGCCGATCATGGACCTCCGATGTCATTCAGCAAATCCCTCACCTCCGAGCATGGGTTTCCAGTCAGGGCTTAGAACTACAGTATCTGAGTTTGCTTAATAGTACAGTCAAATATTTCATTTTGTTTTGCCAGGAGAGATTTCTGTGACGTAAGTGTGTGCTATGATGGTAGACTTATAGGACTCCTGCTGGTCATGGGGCTTACACCTGGCTCACAGTTTTCACCAACTGTCCCAAGGACTCTCTGAACCCATTTTCTTTTTTTTTTTTTTAAATATATTTTTATTGATTTCAGAGAGGAAGGGAGAGGGAGAGAGGGATAAAACATCAATGATGAGAATCATTGCTCAGCTGCCTCCTGCATGCCCCCCACTGGGGATGGAGCCCACAACCCAGGCAGGTGCCATTCCTGGTCCAGGAGGTCATGGACCAGGAATCGAACCATGACCTCCTGGTTCACAGGTTGATGCTCAACCACTGAGCCATGCCGGCCAGTTCATTTTCAGGGTTCTGAATCTCTATGCTCCATTCTCATTCTCTCGGTCTCTCCCTCTGCCCCGCCCCCCTCCTCCCCTTGGCTCTCTGTCTGTCTGTCTGTCTCTTTCTCTCTCTGCAAAATGAATACAGCAGCAGACCTGTGGCAGATTATTTCATTAGCAAAGCCCACACAGGACAGGAGTCGATGAATGCTAAGCACACCGATAATTACGGCCTTGGTTCCAGGCCAGAGCCCCCCCACCCCCCTCCTGCTTCTCCGGGTTTTGCAGCCCCACCCTGGGAACTCGGAGCCAGCCTGCCACGCAGCGAAGCGAGCTATCTCTGAGTGTGTACGTGGGAAGGGTGGGAAGACGGGAAGAAAAGTGAGAAAATGTATGTAAGCAAATCTTTCAAAGAAAAGAGGGGGCAGCTCATCTTCAAACAGCATTACAAAATAATCCTGCCAGACCCCAAAGTGAGCAGTGGGCCGCGTCCCTTCGTAGCCCAGGGAGGCACCTGTGGCTGCGGTTTGCGTCCCAGTGCAGCCGGGAGTCCCCGGGAAATGAAGCCAGTCTGGGGCCCGTCACCTGCCCGGCAGTGGCCAGCAGGCGAGCTGCAGAGGATGACTGCGCTCCGTTCCCCCGCGTCCTCTGGGGCCATGTCGAGACTCGGACATGTTTATGGCGATGCCAAAATGACTTCAGCCTGCTGCACTTACCGGAACAAAGGATGAGAGGCAGGAAGGGGAATCATCAAGCCCAGGAGTAAATTCTGTTCCTTAATATATTAGCAGGAAAGACAACAGGGGAGGCTGAGCTAAACAGGAGTCCGTTCTTCCCGTCAGCTCCTTTCCTGTCTACACATTCAGCAGATTCTGGAGCTCCCTCCCTTCCCCTGCTCCCCCACCTTCCAGGGGCAGATTGAAAGGGTAAAGGGGGCAGTTTTGAGTAGACGGTGAAGGAACAGAACTGAGAGAACATCAGGACAGAACTGAGTTGGCTGCTTATGGGGAGAAATGTGCGCAAGGGACTCAAACCAAGTAAAATTGCGCCCAGAATGATCAGACTGGAGACTATTCTGCCACATAGGCTGTACTCTGTTTCAGTCGGTTTTCAAAGTTTATAAATTTGCTGAAGGGTTATGTTTCTGATTCATGTTCCGGTTTTTTAAAAATGTGGGATCTGGTTCCATTTGGATTCAGCAAATTAACATGTTTCCCCCCTGGGTTTGGCTCTGGGCTGGGTTAAGCCTCAGTCCCAGTCACACGTAGCTCAGTAACACGCACTTCCACATGGAGAGCTCAGTGGAGCCAAACAGTCTAGTTATTGATTGGAATAAAGTATCAGAATGTTCCCGGGCGTGGGGGTGGGGGGGGGGGGGGTATAGAGGAGTTTGCATTGACCCACAGAGGACGGGGACGAGGCAGCATAGGAGCCATGCTCTATGACGAGCTGGGGACCCGTGGTGCTCACGCCACGGCCGCACCGTCCATCTCCCCTTACAGGGATCTGAGAGGTGTTTATGGGTGCCAGCCACTACTGCGGATGAAGACAGTCCGAAGTTGGGTATTTCCTCCCATGGGGGACGCTGTGGGTGCCCCACTCAGATCCCTTTACAGCGCAAGTGCCCAGTCCTCCGGCTGCTGGGAATGTGGGCTGCGAAGGGCCCCCGCTGTCCCCTCCCCAGGACGGGCTTCGGCCTGAGGAAGTGGAGCCCTCCCCCATCTTTCACCTCCCCTGAGGTTACAAGTCACCTTGACCCCCACACACCTGACCAAGGACTGGCTGACATGGGATTACAAAGCCCCTTTGCCTCAACGGGGACAACTCAGGTGCAAGTCATGCTCTGAGCTCCCGGAGGGGACCATCTGAGATCGTCTCCAGCTGAAACCGAATCCTTGCTGAGCTGCTTCCCCTGCTCCGTCCTGCTTCCCTGAGAGCATCCCAAACCGGAACCCCACCTCGGCTGTTCTTTCTTCCAGCTCAGGATGCCTGCTACCTTCTGAAGTCCTCCCCAGTTCAGGTGTCCGCTGAACCCCCGTCCTTTATCTTAACATTATGTTTTGGCGCCTGCGAAGGGCTTTTTGTTTGGCGAAACGGAGCCTGCTCTCTGGGACTGGTGCCTGTGAGCCACCTGCGGGCACAGGTCTTCCCTGCCTAGGGGCCTCCAGGCCAGGAGATGCTTCTAGTTATAACAAGCACAAGTCAAGGTCAAAGTGATGCTGGACTTCTTCCTGAGCTAAAAAGAATTCCTTTCCAAGTAACACTTCCGCCCCCTTCCTGTATCCTAAAATGCAAAAGCAAAACAAAACAGTGGAAAATGCCTCAACCCAGCAATTCAGTTATCAGCTCTGACAGCTTCTTCTGTCGGCCTACCCCCACCCCAAATTGCTTTGTCTCTCCCTTGGATAGCTTCCGCGCAGCTGGAAGCACCACGGAATCCAGGAGGGAAACCAGCAAAACCACACAAATGCTGCAACAAATGGCACTTCCGTCCTGGGCGCCCATGCGCCAGCCCCTTTGCCATCTGTATGGTTCCCTGCTGGACGCTCCAACCTGCTCTTGGAATTTTTATGGGGGTGGGAAGGACCTTGAGGCCAGAGCGACCGTACTTTCAATTTGCTCAGTAGAGCAGAATCCTGTAACAATACAGGAGCATGGGGCGGCACTAGGAAGGATCCGTGGCCGAGACCCTCTGGGTCAGACTGGGAGACACACACAATCTCTCGGGGCGGGTGGAGGGGAGGGGTAAGGGACTGGATGCCTGCCCCTCTAACTCTGCCCTGGGCAGGGCGCAGCTCTTCAGAGAGCAAATACTTAAGTTGTCTTTGACCATCTACCATGAAAGCAATGCGTCTGCGTTGGAATGGTCTTGGGGAAATCTTTCCGCTCTAAAGCGCAATACCAAGGCTGGCTCCATCTCCTGGTTCAGTTAACGTGTGCAGCGGAAGCTGCTGGGGCCCGGCCTGCGGTCTTTCCCCCGCACCCCAGCAGCTGCTCCTTGGACAGCACACTTGATCCCAGAAGCCCTCACAGTTCGATTCCCGGCTTAGCATCTCGGACAGTGTCTAAAGCGTTCTCCTTCAACAAGACTATTTTTGTTGATTAAATTCTTACATGATGAGCCCACTGATACTTATCAAGGGAACAAAGAGAGAGCTAAGATTTCCAGGTGGAGGCAAGAGAAGGTGGGAAGGCATGGATGCACAGACGTGTGTGGCAGTGCCTTAGATTTCTGGGGTGTCGGGACCTGGGCAGGCAGGGGGAGACCAGATTGTGAGACCCACGAAATGTCATTCTAGGGGCCTTGGAGCCTGTCCTGTGGGCTCGTGGCAGCCACCAGGGGTTGCTGAGCACAGAGGTGGTGGCTCTGAAATTATCTTCCAAAACGTTTGAAGTGGGTTTCTTGTAGACAACATGACTACGGTGGGGTCTTATTTTTTTATCCACTCTGTAGATTAGCTAAAACTCTTGTGGGAATGGATCTATTTAGACTACTCATATTTAACGTGGATATGAACGTGGTTGGATTAATGATTACCCTATTTATAACTATTTTCTATTTGTTGTTCCTACTCTTTGGTACTTTAACAAAAATTGTCCCCTCTTTTCTGCCTTCTCTGACTTGGAGCATTTTATAAGGTTCCATCTTGTCTTCTCTCAGCACATCAATGACACTTCTTTAAAAAAACATTTGTTTTAGTGGTTGCCCTAGAGTTTAGCAATATGCATTTACAACTAATTCAAGTCTGCTTTCAAGTAACAGCATACCCCTTCACAGGCAGGACAGGCACCTCCCAACAGTATTCCCAATTCCTCAGTCCCGTTCCTTGCCACCATTCATTTCCCTTAGAGTGATCTTTCAAAGTGTAAGTCTGAACCAGCGTGGGTGAGGAGCTGGCGTGAGACAAAAATAATCTGGGAGGACTTTGAAATCCTGGAGGCAAGAGCTGGTATGCGGTAGACTGCAAAGATGGCTAAAAGAATTCTAGCCATCCCTTACTGGTCCCCTTTGCAATACAACTTTCGTTACTCTTCATCAAGAAAGAGGTGGTATTGGCTAGCCAGTGTGGCTCAATGGTTGAGTGTTGACCCATGAACTAGGAGGTCACAGTTTGATTCCCGGCCAGGGCACATGCCCGGGTTGTGGGCTCGATTCCCGGGGGGGGGGGGGGGGGAGAGGGGAGGTGCAGGAGGTAGCCAATCAATGATTCTCTCTCAGCATTGATGTTTCTATCCCTTTGTCCCTCTACCTTCCTCTCTCTGAAATCAATAAGAAACATATATGTGTTTTAAAACAATGAAAGAAAGAGGTGGTATTAATTTCTCTACCCTTGCAATATGGGCTTGGCCCCATGACACTTTGACCAACAGGATGTGGGCAAATGTGCTCCAAGCAGGGACTTGAAAGGTACCTGTGCTTTGGGGCTCGGCCTCTTATATCTGGTGCCTAAAAACTCAAAGCAATTGCCATCCCGTTGAGAGCTAAGCTTAGTTTTGCTACACAGAAACAAAGAATGCTTCCGGCGTGGGTACCCTGGGTTGTAGTCTGGGTAGGTCAGGCCCACTGTTCTTGCAGCAAAGTCCCCTCCTCTGCTCAGCTGCCTGCCCATCAGCTCATCCATCACAGGCTCTGCAGCTACTGTGTCCGCCTTCCGGAGGCTGCCAGCAGACAGCCCTCTGTCCACCCGCTGTGTAATAGCATTAGGAAAGCCTGGCTCCAGTCACTGCTCTGGCCCTTGGTATTCCAGAACAGTCACCAACCTTTCCACTTCATGAAGAAACAGCCAAGAAGCAGTGCACTCGCCGCCCTGCCCCCGCCACACTCCCACCTTACACAGTAAGCCGGCAGGGCCCGAAGATGGATGGCTGATGGCTAGGAAAGCGGGAGAGAGCCCAAAGGGGCACTGTGATGTCCTTGGACTTCAGACAGGGGAAGTGGGCTCCCAGGCTGGCGGGGATGGGCCTCCCTTCCGGCTCCCAGGGCCACTCTCTGCTCATTCCCATAAGCCTCTGGCACCAGCAGCGCTTAATCACCACGTCGCGACGTATAAAAATTTAAGGAGTCTGCTGTCTTGAAGAAATGAATCCCAGATAATTATTTAAGACGTCCACCCCCCACCTCTTGTTCTTTCTTTCTGCTCTTTCATAACCCTTGCCCTCCCGAGGAGGCCGAAGAAAGCATGAGGTGGGGCGTAAATATTGCTGAGTGTGAGCCAGAGCAGGGACAGGTGCAGATGCCCAGGGGTGAGCCCCCTTGCCTTGAGGAGCTGATGGGGACAGGTGTGTACACAATCCAGAGCTGGGGATGCAGGAGCTAAGGAGATGCTGGCCGGGGGCCGGTGGGGCAGGATCTCAGGGACATGCTTTATTAAGCTCTCCATCTGGCCCAGCCTGATTGTCACCCCCTTCTGCTCCTTTCCAGTGAAAGAAGCCCACCCCAGATTCTTGGCCAGTTCGCTGTCATTTGCCTCAGTTTACCGACCCATGTGTTTGACAGGAAATGGATGGTGGCACTTGGCTGTGGGAGGCTGGCTGTGCCCATTTCCTGTGCTTTAAGGTCAACTGATGACCTTGAGGTGTCTGTCTCTGTTCTGGTCTTAGAGTGGACAGTCTCTGGGATTGACAGGAGCGGGGGAGCTTTTGCCTGCTCAGTGCAGCAGCTCCTGCCTCTGTGCACAGCACCCTAATAAAGATAAAAAAAACAATAAAACCAAATCAAACAGCCGCTCCAAGAATGGCTAGGGCAGGAGTAGGCACAGGCTACATTCATTAGCAAAACCAGTCCTGGTTATTATCTGTAATACACGGACTCAGTCTTTATGGTATTTTAATCTATGCCATTCACTCTTTGCAGGCCCAGGATTTGATTCAGAAATCAGGTCAATCGCTTCAGGATTGCAGGTTGTTGACACAGTCATGGTCTAAAAGAGGCTCCCTGGTTCTTCTTCTCGCACCGTGGAAGGAACACTTGGCTGCAAAGCCTAGAGATCTGAGTTTGACTTCGGATTCAGCCACCAACTATCTGGTGACCATTCAGAAGGCACCCAAAGGTACTTTCGTTTGGGTTCTTCCTAAAGCTGACCCTGAGATGAGGATCTGGGTGCAGGGAGTTTATTTGGGCAGGGAGCTGCAGAGAGTGAGGCAGGGATGGGGAATCCACGGTAATGGGTGTGGTGGAGAGGGACTGGTGGCCACCCCCTCCTTCGCCCCCCCCCTCCCCCCGCTTCCTCTGCCTCTGGCTGGGAACAAGTCTGCGCCTCATTCCCGCAGTGCTAACGGCCGGCCGGATAACTCACTCTGTATCTTTTGCTTTCTCTTTCCTCCCCACCCCAACAGGTGTTTACTGGGGTTATCTCCCAAAACAAGGACCTGCACCAGCGCCTTGTGTCAGTGTGCGTAGAGAGATCTCGAAAGAAGACAGAAGCAGAGCAGGAATGTAAACCTATGTCTGGTTGACCCCCAAATTATGTCTTTTCAAAGTGTGACTCTGACGGCTATGCCAGGTGTTTCTGCCCATTACCTGGTTCCCAGCACCTCCATCCTCCTGACTGACTGTCCCCTTTCTCCCACGGTCCTATCTAGTTTCCAGCCACTCCCACCCTGGCTTTCTGGCCTTGCTTGGGGACCACACGCTGAGCTGGGAGCTCTTGTTTTGAGACCGTGGGAAGCCCTCCCCACGCTGAGACTAGGGGGTGTAATTATTTGTGGCTGTGGTTTGCCTCTGCCCCACAGTTTTCCAAGTTCCCTGCCATCATTTAGATGCAACCTGCCCAGCATTTCTGTGATGTGGCCATAGGAAATTGCTTCTTTGTTTACTTGGCTCCCTCCTCAATGCCTTTGAAATGGGCCACCCTGGCCCAGTTTACAGTCTGCGAGGCTCATCTGTCTGCGGTTACTCAACCTCCCCCCTCGCCCCTCATGAGAAAAACGAATCAAAACTAGAACTCCACATTCCGGAGGGGAGTCGATCATATTCTGGCAGGCCGTGTGGGGGTCACCAGTGCAGCCAAGCAGCCGGTGGACAGGGACACTCTGATGTCATGGATAGGGACTGGCACTAGTCCCTGACTCACACCGTGTGGGGTCGTCCTTCCCAGGGACTCCCTCTGCCGTAGGACACTTCCTACACTCTCTGTGTCCGATCAGACAGGAATCTGCTCCTTGGCCGGAGGAGCTGGCTGGAGGTGAGGTGGGATACGGTATCAGCAGTGACAGAGAGAACCAAGGGCCGGTGCAGAGCTGACTTGTAAAACACAGCCTCTGCTCAGCAAACCCATGCAAAGCTTTACCAGGAAGTTCATTAAGCTCCTCCCACTTGTCAGCCGGTACCACTGAGGAGGGTCCCCCTTAGAGACAATGACCTTGTGGGCCAACCTGGGGGCTCCTGGAGGACTGGGCATTAGCACTGCCCCTTCCACAGGTGAGGAGCAATGGTGAAACCTGGAGGACAACCTGGAGGAGGCCAAGGGCTATTTGCTTTTTGAGGAATACGATGCTTCCTAACCGGAAACAAAGATTCACCAAGTGGCTTAGCTGGCGGGGAGCAGAGTGTACAAATGGGACTTTCCTGGGATATGATTAACAGATCTATAAATATCTAAAAAAAATACAATCTAGCCAGAACACCTGTGTTTGGCTGTGAATGACTCTCTGACAAGAGAATACATAAGAAAGAAGGTTCTAGATGTCCATAAATTCATGCTTGCTGAACATGTAATGGATTTCTTAGTTTCTCTAAAACGTTCTGAAACCTCAAATCCTATTTCAAGTACAAGGCTGTTTCTTGAACGACGGATGTCTGCATCCAGAGGAGATGTGGCAGCCCTCTCGGCTCCTGTTCCCTTCTCAGGACCAAATAGATTTTCCCTCGAATTCTCGTTGGGTGGGTTATATTGGCGTTAACAATCTAGGCAGTTAAAAAAACACATCGTTCAGCACCGCTGGTAGGCATGTGACATGGAACAGCCTGACGTAGAAAACAGTATGGTGGTTCCTCAAAAAAATTAAAAACAGACTTAGCATGGGACCCAGCCATTCCACTCCTAGGTACACACCGCAAAGAACCAAAAGCAGAGGGCTATGTTCGCCGCGGCCTTGCTCACGATCGCCAGACAGTGGAAACAGCGTAAATGCCCATTGACAAGTGAATGGAGGAACAGAACGATGTGTCCACGCACTGGAATAACATCCAGCCCTAAAAGGGAATGGCATTCTCAAATGTTGTTGAAACTTGAAAGTACTATGCTAAGTAAACTAAGCCAGACACAAAAGGACGCATACTAGGATACGATCTCAGTTACATGAAATGCCTAGAACCGTCAAATTCATAGAGAAAGAAACCAAAATAGTGGCTCCCAGGGCCGGGGGAGAAGGGAATGGGAGTTTGCGTTGGATGGGTACAGCATTTCAGTTTGGGGAGATGAGAAATTTCTGGAAATGGATCGTGGTGATGGCTGCCCAATGATGTGAATGTACGTAATGCCACTGAATCACACACTTGAAAATGGTTAAATCGGTGCTTTTTATGCTATTCATATAAAAATGAACAACAAAAAATGCTGAAGAAAGTCGTTCTGTGAGATTTGTGACGTAGGCTTGCATTACGTGTGAAAGCATACTTTTACTTCATCACCCCAGTTTCCCTGCATACGTCACCGCACAGCACTGACGATCCTCGGCTTGGTGTTCAGGAGGCTCTTTGCTGTCAGGACCCTGAAGGGTCCCCCGCTTTCCTTGGGTGGTGATGTGGGGAGCGGGGTGGGTGCTGCGGCTTCCGGATGCCCGTTCCTTTATTCTGCCAAAGATCTGCCTTCCTGGAAGAAGCAAAGGTGGAAAGATGCTGACAAAGCCTGCACAGATTGCCCAAGCATCTTGGGCAGCAAACGGGTCGTTAAAAAGCTGGGGGTGGGGGTGAAAGCACTTTGATGAGTCAGGTATACATGAGTCAGAAGCATGAGAAATAAATATCTGAGATTCAGGGGGTTTGGAAATTACGGGGAAATGGTGCTGAGCAAAGTTATTTGTGGTTTTCAAACTCAGATCGAGAACAATAGAAAAATTGTTCCAGATGTTCAACGAAACTTGGAACAGGGCCAGATCTGCCGACCCGGCGCTGTGGAGAAGAGGAGCCGGACTGGAAAAGAAAGGAGAGAGAGACAGGAGGAAATGGCAGAGGGTGCGGCTGGTTCTGGTGTGTATGTTTAACGGAGAAACTAAATGCAAATGATGGGCGAGGCCACGATCTCTGAGCCTGCTGGGCGATGAGCGCCAGGGCCACCTGGGTTTCTGAACTGAAAATGACAGGATAGAGGTTTAAATGAGCTCCAGCCGGGCCGGAGCTCACTGGTTGAGCATCGACCTGTAAACCAGGAGGTCACAGTTCAATTCCCAGTCAGGACACAGGCCCGGGTTGCAGGCTTGATCCCCATTGTGGGGCGTGCAGGAAGCAGCTGATCTATGATTCTTTCTCATCACTGATGTTTCTCTCTCTCTCTCTCTCTCTCTCTGAAATCTATAAAAATATATTTTCAAAAAAGAACAAAATAACTACAAAAATAAATAAACAAGTTCCAGTGTTGAACACTTGGGGATCTTTCCTGCACAGGAATTCGGGGTTAGAAAGATTCCTGTGGGCTGTACTGGATCCTTCCTCTATAACTGCACGTGGGTTGCTTTATGCAGTTCTTGATATTTTGGCATTGTTTTCTGCATTGAAAATCTCGTCATGTTAATTTATTTATAATCTAACAGGGGCTAAAAATGCACAGATTTTTACTGATGAGCGATTGTAATTAATCTGCTGAGTGTCAGAGTGCTCATGAGCATGCAGGGGTGTGTGTGTGTGAATTTCTGGTAGCTGTTGGTAGTCGCCATAAGGTTGGGTTAAATCAGCCCCCTACTGTGCCCGAGAACATATCTGAATCCAGAATGAACACGGTTGCTATCTGAAAGCCATCCGGATACATTTAAGTTCAAAGAAAAACCACCTACTACCCAAGAGCGCAAAAAACTCCAGCTCTCCCACACCGAGATGGCTTGTACTCGCCGAAGTGATGGGACAGTTCCCTCGACACTCGCTACGTGCCAGCCCTGTGCTAAGTGCCAGCGAAGGAAGACTCCACCTTTACAGAACTCACGGGCGTGTGTGGCTGACAGGTGATCTACCATCTCTACCATCATGTGGCTGCTTCAGTGTCATGGCAGAAGCTTGTGCACAGGGCTCTGGGACACAGGGAAACCAGGGAACTAGCTTTCTGTTGGTGTGCATATGTGTGTGCAGGTGTGTGTGTGTGTGTGTGTGTGTGTGTGTGTGTGTGCAGGTGTGTGTGTGTGTGTGTGTGTGTGTGATATCAGAGAAGGCTCCAGAGAGACACTTGTCCTCTGTGTTGAAGAATGAATGACTAGAATTTCTAAAGACAAGGGCAGGGGTCATTTCAGACAGAAGGAACTTGCATGAATAAGATAGATTGTGATTCAGGGTGAAATAGTTTATGTGAATGAGACAGGATTGATTAAAAAACAAAAAACACACAAAAAAATAGCTTGTTTCTCTTCCTCCTCTCCTTTTACTTCCTCTTCTCTCCTCTCTCCTCTCCTCTCCTCTCCTCTCCTCTCCTCTCCTCTCCTCTCCTCTCCTCTCCTCTCCTCTCTTCTTCTGATTTTCCCCATTAATTCTCAAACAACTCACCCTAAAGTCATTAGCTGGGACAGAACAAGTTGGCATCTATGCACAATGACAGCCCAGAGGAGAGGCACAGACCAGGCCTGGGGGGAGCCGTCTGCAGACCTGGGGGGGGGGGGGTGGTGATGGAGTACCCACAGAGGGCAGGCAGGAGTGGGAATCAGAGCTTGCAGAGGGAGGGCAGCCTGGCAGGAGGGATCAGAGCACAAGAGAGGTTAGGAGAATGTCCATTTAGGGGCAGAACAAGCCAGGTCAGGAGACAAGAGGTGATTTTAAAAACCAATAAAATTCCAGATTGTACATATTGATCACGTTCATTTATTTATTCAGCAAAAATGTGTGGAGCATATATACAAGTTCCAGACCCTGGAGCGGGGGAGGCAGAGGTGGGGGAGGGGGACAGTTTCTAGTCTCATGGAGCTTAGGGGTTTGGGGGGACATACTCTGCCCCAAAACTGAGGAAGACTACAAGTAATGTCTTTTGCAAAAATGTAGGTCTCCTAACATACAGGGTGTCCCCAAATTATGTAGACACATGTAAACAGCTGATAGCTCAATTGATGTTTCTTTCTTTTCATCCAGGCTAAGCTTTGAGCAAAGGAAATTCATCCAAAAATGCTACCGGAAGTTTGAAAATGCAGTTGAAGTACAAATATTGCCTTTATAATCATTCAAAGTGTGTATACATTTTTGGGGGGACAAATATAACTCACTTAATTTTCACTCCTTTTCAGATTCAACTGATTTGAAATAATGGGTGAGGCCAGACTAAACTTTGAACAAAGAATATTTTATCCATTAGACTTTTCTATGGGGATACATAAAAGATAAAGTTTACAGTACAAAACCAGCAACAGTTGACAAATTGAAGGTGCACAAATACCAAACGAAATAATTCTTAATGGTTGCAATTCCATTGCTTTGCATTATCAGCAGTGCCTGGACTAATCTGGTCATCAGTTTGAAAACAGGCATTAACAACAACAAAAAATTATTCATTTCTGTAGATTCCTTTAAAATTTGAAAATGAACTATATGCTAATAAACACTGACTTCATAATCATTCAATGTGTGTATACATTTTTGGGGGACACCTATATATGGGCCAACAAATCAAATCAACGAAAACCATTCCCTAATTATTATTGCAAGCATCAGTGGGGTGGAGCAGTCCATCACCCCAAAGGGATCACAGACAGGTCAAGTTTAAAAACACTCATCTAGATTTGCCAAGCTTTAACAAGTAATTTTGCTGATCAGTGGCTCTTCCATGCCACTATTGGAAACTCATTATTTTTCTGCAGAAGTACACGCTTTAGCTGTTCTCTCAGCATCTATGATTTGGCTGGCACTCTTGAGTACTAGTTTGGCGAGGTTGGGATTCTGGTTGAGAGTGAACTGTCCCCGCTGCCTTTGGACCTCCACAGCTGCTCCTAAGAAGTCTCCTTCCCAAACAACAGGCAACACGTTGGTGGCAATCCTCCTTTTATCTCCAGTAGCTTTTAAGGTTTCTATTTGTACGTGGTACCCTGCTGTAACAAGGTGTGAACTTATTTCTACTTAATCTCTTTGAGATATAAAAGTTCTCTAATCTAAGAATTCATGTTCTTTAATTCTTTAAATATGAATCGTATCCATCTGCTCTCCATTCTCCTTCTTGAATACATGTTGGTTCTACTTACTCTTCTGTTCATATCTCTTAATTTTTCCTCTGCTTCTGGGTTCTGGTGACTTCACCCTCCCCAGGTCCCTCCCTGCATCGGGGTGGCTACAGCTTCTGGGAGCGTGGCTCCCCCCAAGGTGGGCCGATGGGTCTTAGAGCTCTAGCTGAGTGGACCCCTGCTAGTGTGGCAGCTCGGTAGGCTAGAAAGATGCTCTCTTGAGGAAGCCTAAGGGAAGAGCCACGTGACGTGCCCATTTCTTCAAGCACTTACTCAGAGGTCCTTTGCCAAGACATGTAATATTAATAGAGCAGCTCCTAGGAAGGAAGCTTGGGGAAACATAATGGGACTTGCAGATGTAAAGTGCAAGGCCATAGAGCTCTGCGTTAACAACTCTGCCTGGAGAGGCTGATTCGGACTCTGCCAAGTTTAGAAAACCATTTAGATCTTTCAAAGCAAACGGAGAAAGAGGGAGAGTCGTAAGTCAAATGTCAAGGTACCTTCTAGTAGATGAGTCCATTAGCAGTACTTCGGAGACAGGCAGAGTTTGAGAACCTTGCGGGTGATTTTGAAGTGCACTGGGCGGGACCCAAGGATCTGCTTGGAGACGTGCTCTGTGGACAAGGAGAGGCCACACCTGAGCTTGAAAATCATTGCCACCACTTCACCCTCTTTCCACCGGGTATCCCAGCATGCCAGCTGCTCACCCCACCTCGGAGCCTTTTAAAAATTAGCCCTTTTATTTAGGACAAAATCTCAGACCTACTGCAAAGTTGCAAGACTATTTCACTGGGCTCCAACGTGTCTTTCACACAGCGTCACCTACTCTTCACATTTTGCCATGTTAGCTTAGTCTCTTCCCCCATCACACTCACCCTGCATTTCTGAAACCCTTCGTATTTCTGGTGAAAAAGGAGGAAACACGTGTGTGAAGCTCCCAATAGCTTCACCGGAAAAACCCAGCCCAGAGCACATATTTATTTGTATCACAGACAGATCCTCAGATTTGGTTGAAGAAACGTCAAATCATTAGCGTCTACGTTAGTGTCAAATGTGTGATCTGCAGTGTTTTCCAGCGGAGAAGCACGCGGTTCAGAAATACATGAGAGACCAAAAAGGAGGGAGCCAGAAAGCCAGGAAGTGTGACTCAGACATTTGCTTTTAACTTTAATTAGCAAGCCCTGCCAATGCTTCTGGGAAGCGGAAGCTCCTCTCATACCCTCTTTCTTCTGAAAGAGATTTCAAGTGAGTCTCACCCAAGAAGTGAGCCACTTTGTTGCCTTACACGTCTGATGAGACCTGCTCACTTGGTACTGGTTAACACTCGAGCTGCACACACTAGTCAGCAAAAATATATTGATCACGGACTGTCTTTATCTTCACACCCTTTCACAGGGCTCCCTAATGCTGGTGGGTTTCTCAAAACGAATCCAAGTCCCAGAAGGTTTCTGAAAGAAATGATGATGTGTGCGTGCTGGCTCAGACACAGTTTGCGAAGTGCTTTCCAGTTGGTAGGCTTGCGGAGAAGATGCAAAGGGGACGTGCAGACCGAATTTGATTCAATAAATATTTATCGAGTGCCGACCATATGCTGTTCTGCTGGGATATAGAAATGGTTGAATGGGGTGTAGACTGGCCCTCGGTTACCCTACTATTGGATGATAACTCTTGTCCCAGGCCTCTTCTTTCTGTCCCCCAGGACTGGGGAGCCCCACACTGCCCTCTGGGCAGGAGGGAAAAATAATGCAGGGACTCGGCCGACCTCTATGATTCTCAGATGCATCCTTTTCTTTTTACGTGCATCTTTTAACCTCTCTGGGGTTGAGCACACGTCCTCATTTATGCTCATTGTGCTTGTGTAAACATTAACAGCTCCACCTTCTCCTCTTAAATTTTCCAGCTTAGATGAGAACTTTAAGAAATCCACTCTGCTGCCCATCCAGGGTGGCTGGTCCTGACTTTGGATAGAACTGGATCCTATGGGAGCCCTTTGGATCCTAATCCTGGCCTACAGAGCCAGGGATAGGCTGGGAGGAGAAGGGGCTAATCTGGTGGAGGTCGTGGTAAGAGGAAAGGGCAGGCCCAGCAGAGGGCCTCACCTGGCCAAGGCCTGGAGGTGGTGGAGATGCTCGGGGACTGAGGCACGTGGTAGGAGAAGCAAGTCAGAGTTGGACAGTATTTTTGGCCCTGGATCCGCCTTTCGGTGCTGATAGCCACTATAGATTTCGGCTTGGATTCTGCGACTCCTCTAACCTGAACTTGGACCCAAGGCTGTTCATACGTACAGCAGGTCCTCACATAGCGTCATTTCATTGTAACTCTGGTAAGATGCCGTGGGAACTTCATTCTGGTTTATAGCAATTGGCCTATGGTAAAATTGGTTTCATTGCATGTCATTTCACTTAACCTACGGGTGATGCTAAGTGAGCACTTACCGTGTAGTATGAGGTGAAGGAGAGATTGCAGTGAACTGGTGAGTGTAGGTGGCCAAAGAAACAAAAAAAAAAAAAAAAAGAAAAAAAGAAAAAAAAGAAAAAGAAAAGAAAAGCGAGGCTGGGTGGGTTAGGAGAGAGAACCAGTGAGAAAATCCAGGCCTGAGGCCGGCGTGTGGCTGCTTCAGTCACTGCGCGGCCCACGTGGTTGTGAAATTAGACAGGTCACGGCAGATCTTCCTTCCAGCCAGTGGGTGCTTACCGTCCCCCTCCAGCCCTCTCTGCCTGGGCACCTCCCAGCTCTCCGAATAGTCACAGCCCCACGAGCAGAAGCCCCTGAACGTTATTGTTAATTCCTGAGTCAACCTCATCCAGGACACATGACGGAGATGTTGTTTGAGCCCGGGGGTGATCTGCTTCTTTGACGTTTCTAGGATTTCGTTCCTGGACCAGGGCTGTGTCGCCACCAGGGGGGGAGCCCTCATCCCCCTTCAACTCATCGTAAGTCTGGCGCTGCTCCTGTTCGACTACTGACTAAGAAAATAGTTGGATTAATTCACTGGAACTCTCTTCCATCAGCAAAACAGGTAAAGCACAAATTATATCCATCTCACTGGCAACTGAATGAAGGAGTTCACCCGGGGCCACATACGATCCATTGTTCCTGCCACTGGTCTTGCGGCTGTGTGGGCATCGTGGTGAAGGAACAGCGGCTGGGTTCTTTCCGGCCCCACGCACTGCGCTGGCCCACACGAGCAGATGGCTCTGGCTCCTCCAGGGACCAGGGGCATGGCCCTGAGTAGGTTCTGAAGCTTCTCCACGGTTGTTAGCTCATCGGGAAAACAGAAAAAATAGCACCGAGGCAGGCACGCTTCCCCTCTACTTCTCCCTCCTTCGCTCTTGCCAACGGAACCCGGACCGTTGGAAGCCGTCATGTCCCAGATAAGGCGCCTCCTTCCCAGGTTCCCTTGCACCCAGGGGTGATCACATGGTCATTTCCTGCCAATGACATGTGACCGGCAGCGGCTAGGATGCCTTCCAGGAGAGATGTCGCTTTCTTCATAAATAGGGACAGACTCGGCTGGCCCTTCCGTTTTCTTGCGTGGGACACAGACGCTGTCCTTGGAGGAGGGGCAGCCATTCTGTGACAGTGAGGATGGAAGCGGGATCCCGGGTTCCTGATGGCTCCTCCAGCCGCTGGACAGGCCTTGGGCGGCTGCTTCTCTGCCCTTGGTGTCACATGAGGAGAAGAAAGCTCTTATTTTGGCGAGAACTCTCCCTCTGAGCTGCACAGTTACCTACCCCCAAAAGTGGCTGTGAGGACGAGAAGAGACAAGGATAGAAATTGCCCATCAAGGTGACTGCCCGCAGGGAGGTGCTCCAGTTTACCTTCGAGAGTGAATGACACAGATTTTACTGGAACGCGAATCACTTCCACCTCCCAGTGAAGCCCGCCTCCAGACCCTCCTCTACTCTCGGCGCCCCCCCACCCCCCCAGCCTCCACCTTCTTCCCCTTGCTTTTCTACAGGTTGCACTGACCCTGTGTTGAAGCAGCTTGTGGGGTCAGCAGGAATAATGAGACGGATACATAATTAGATGGAGAATTTGAGGAGTGTTAACGAGGTAGGAGTTGGTTTGAGGGGTCATCTGAGGCTAAGGTAAAGGCGCGGGCGGGGCATTGGGGCAACTGGTTAGACGGCAATCAGTAAGCAATGCTTCCAGATTCCTTACAAAATGTGATGCCCATTGGCTCCGGTTTCTAGAGGTGGCTGCGTGTGTGGGTGGTAAAATGTAAATCAGGCTTCCTTCTGGGGGAAAGAAAAAAGACTGTCCTCAAGTTGGAAATACTCTGATCTGTCTCTGAGGTTTGTTACAATTGATAAAAAGGAATCGGCCCTGTTCCTGCCCGGGAAGGCAGGCCCGTGAGCACAAACCCGTGGCCAGGACGGGCTGCACTCTGTGGTATGTTTCTGTCAGGTACGTGTTCGAGGTGGACACACCAGGGGCACGACCACTGTCTGCACGTCCGGTCAGCTGGCCACAGCTGCAGTTAGCAGCTCCTGTTGCTGAAATGGTGAAACAGGAAAATGTATAATGGAACGAATGGTTTATGGCCTAAATAGTGACACCATTTAAAATGCTGCCCCGTTTTTCTGGTCCATAAAATTGCATATAACAAAAAAACGTGTGTAGTGATTACTTCTTTTCAAAAATAAAAGAAATACACATTTATTGATGGAAAATGTAGTTTCTCAGAGCCTCTCCAAATTAAATGGTAAACAAATATTTAAAACATATTATTTGACATGATGCCAAAATATTAATTGAAATGCCCCGAAGGAACTTACAGGGGAGAATAATGGTAACGGTGGCTCGGACCCCCCTAGCGGGTGCTCTTGCTGATCTAGGATCTTATATAGGTTAACCCATTGAAACCCTGCAACGGTTTATGGGGTGCAGTTATCACTCGTATTTTACAGAGGAGGCACACAGCTACTAATACAAGTTTTGCCCTTTCATTTTTAAATTTAATCCTGTAACGGGAGTACAAAGTAACAAGGCTAAATACGCCAGCCTGTGGCCTAATTAACAAACATGTTTACTGTCTCTATTTTATTTGTATTTATGTCCTTCTCTTTTAACATAGCGTCTATTTCTTCCTGCTTTAATATGACTCACAAGTAGCATTAGAGAGAGAACATAACAGCTTGGCCATAGAGAAAACGAGGTAAGAAGCAGCAGTAGCCACTTTCCTTGACTCCTGGGGGATTAATTGTCATGGACATTTGATTTAGGATTAATAATTGTTTTAACCACGCCGTTTAAAAATGTGCCAAATCGGCAAGGAAGAGGGGAAATGAATTCGTGATCTGAAATTTGGGGAATAAAGCCTTTCTCATTAGCAAACAGCTTTCTCTCTGTAATGCGAATAAATCTAATGAGGGTCAATTAGACCTTATTACATTTGGCTAAGCCAGCGTTACTGATCGCTCTGCTCCGCACTCCTCCTGCCTGGCCTCCGGAAGTTTTATTCTAACTGCTGAGGCTCTCCTGTGTTGGAACATCAGTGCCATTTGCTTCCCACTAATCTTTTACTTAGTAGGCCTCTTGGATATGCTTATCTGGAAATACCCAGGCCCAAAGCAAGTTCCAACCGTGGTTAACATGGTCTTGAGAAACAAGCCCGTGGAGTTTGTGGGCAGGGAGTAGGATGGAGGGAAGGGGGGCAAGAGGGAGAAGAATTCTAAAGGTTGAACATTCAGTCAGCAGGCCCACTTCCCTGTGTCCATTCAGCCAACGGACCCCGGCAGTAGGCTACACACGCAGCACAGCTCAGAGATGGGGGAACATATACCCAATGACACATCTGATAAGGGGTCCACATCCAAAATTCATGAAGAACTTATACAACTCAACACCAAAAACATAAACAGATGGGCAGAGGATCTAAATAGACACGTCTCCAAAGAGGACACAGAGATGGCCAATCAACATATGAAAAGATGCTCAGCATCACTAATCATCAGAGAAGTGGGAATTAAAACCGCGAGGAGATGTCACCTCACACCTGTCAGAATGGCTATCATCAGTAAATCCCACAAATGACAGGTGTTGGCAAGGATGTGGAGAAAAAGGAACCCTGTAGAGGGCTGCCTGGGAAGGCACATGGGCATTTCTTTACATTGTTGTCAGCTGAGCCCGAGGCCATTGGCAGAGCTGTGTCTCAGTTACACCCTCCCCAAGAAGGTGGAGGGTGTTATCAGTACTGATTTTTTACCTTTGTCCAGGTGTCTGGGAGCGGGCTTTGCTATGTAAATACAGGCAATGTAAGCACCAGGAATGCTAGGGCCTACTCAAGAATGCAAATAAGCTCCTTTGATCCTAAGTTTTGGTGATACTTCCTGGTATTTGGGGGTATAAAATAAACTTGCTGCGTGGGCTCGAGGTCCCTGCCTCTCCATCAGAGAGGATGGCGTCCCACCTGGCTCCCAGTTTTGTTTCTATCTTTCTATCTGGTCTCTTTCTTTCTTTTATTTCTTAATCCCCAGCTCCTCTACTCAGGAACTGGACCCGCTCTCTTTCCACACTGGATGTGGAAAAGAGAGAAATACCCACAGAACCCTCATGCACTGTTGGTGGGAATGCAGACTGGTGCAGCCACTGTGGAGAACAGTATGGAGTTTCCTCAAAAAAATTACCTTATGTGACAGCATGGCTGGACCTGGAGAGTATTATGCTAAGTGAAATAAGCCAGTCAGAGAAAGATGACAAGTACCATATGGTTTCACTTACATGTTCAATCTAATGAACAAAATAAACAATTACATAGAAACAGACTCATAGATACAGAAAACAGACTGACAGCTGTCAGAGGGGAGGGGCTTGGGGGACTGGGTGAAAAAGGTGAAGGGATTAAGAGAAAAACAACCTCATAGACACAGACAACAGTGTGGTGATTACCAGAGGGAAAGGGGCATGGGGGGAAGTAGATGCCGGGGGGGATAAATGGCGATGGAAGGAGACTTGACTTGGGATGGTGAACACATAATACAATGTACAGATGATATGTTATAGGATTGTCGCCTGAAACCTATATTATTTTATTAACCAATGTCTTCCAACAAATTCAATAAAAAATTCTAAAAGTCACAAAATCACACATGTTGGTGAGGATGTGAAGAAATTGGAATCCTTGTGTATTGTTTGTGGGAATGTAAAATGGTTATAGACACTGTAGAAAACAGTATGGAGGTTCCTCAAAAAATTATACATAGAATTACCATATAACCCAGCAGTTCTGGGCATATACTCCGAAGAATTAAAAACAGGACCCTGCATTATTCACAACAGTCAAAAGGTGGAGGCAACCCAAGTGTCCCACAATGAATGAATGAATAAGCAAAATGTGATATATATGTACCATGGAGTATTTTCTCAGCCTTAAAAAAGAAGAAAATTCTGGTGTGTGCTACAGCATATATGCATGTTGAAAGCACAGTGTTAAGTGAAATAAACCAGTCACAAAGAGACAGATATTGTGTGACTCCGCTTACATGAGGGATTTAGAGTAGTCCAATACTACACGGAGGCAGAAAGGAGAGTGATGTTTGCTGGGGGCTGGGAGGGAGGAGGAAGGGGGTCACTGTTTCACAGGCATAGAGTTTCAGTTCTACAAGATGAAAAGTTATGGGGACGGATGGTGCTGGCTGCACAAGATTATGAATGTACTTAATATCCCTAACCTGTACACTTTAAAATGACTAAGATGGTAAATTTCACGTTGTGTGTATTTCACCACAATAAAAACATTTGGAGGGAAAAAAACAAAACTGAATTGATAAACCAGAGGAGGATACAGAAGGAGAAATGACAAGAAATGAAACTCCATAATTGACCTGGGTTCAAATCTCATCCTATTTCTTAAGATTCTGGATGGGCAGTTCTTCTCTCGAGACTCAATGGCACCCCATCTACAAATGGGACCAAGGACAGAAACCCCGAGAGAGCTGCTGGTGAGGGCCAGGGGCGTGAAAGTAGCCGGGCTGCTGGCACAGTTGTAACCACAGTCGGATTCTAACGAGCGGCCGGCCGGCTCCCCGGCTGTTAGCTGCTGTGTTCCCACGCTCTCCCTCACCGGTTCCTGCTGCTGCCTCCACTTCTAAGGCTCAATGGAACCTCAGGGTCATTGCCCCCAAGGAAGCAGGAAGAGAAGTCACTGATGAGTGCGGAGACTCGGAGCTCGCTTGTCAGGTTAAAACAACAGTCTAGCAGGGAGAGAGGTGTCTTTTAACTCCTTTTAACCCCTAAAGAGCACGGCCTGGTAGACAAGTCCCCGGAGGTTTTATTATGAGCTCAGAGTAGAAAGGCTCAGAAGGCAGCAGAGGGAGGGGAGCTGCCTACCGGGGACTCCTGTGGATTACAGGACTCAGGAAGCAGAGGGGGGAAGGCGGGCCCTGCCTGTCTCACTTCTCTAGGCAAAAGCTTTTGGGGTGTTGTATAATTACAGGAGGAGGGGTGGCAGAAGAGAGGAGGGGTTTGCCCCCCTAGGGGCCAGGTATGCTGGCCCTGGGCCTATTGCCCCCTGATCCACACCTCCCCACTCCTGCCATGCTCTGCATCTTAGTGGGCGGCTCCCGCTCCTGCGGAGCAGGGTAGGGGGGGGGGGGGTGGCGGGGGAGGAGGGGCTCTGTTTCCCAGGCTTCCATCTCAGCTGGCTCAGCTCTTGGGAGGACCTGGGGGGAGGCTGGAGGCTGGAGTGGGGAGGCTGGAGGCTGGGGAAGGGAGAGGCAGGGGTATTTCTCCCTGGCCTTTCTGCTTCAGGCTCCGTCAGCAGCAGCCACTGCACCCCGCCCCGCCCTGGGCTTCAGGCCCTACTGGCCAGGCCTCGGTGGTCTAGCTTTCTCCAGCGCCAGCAGCCCAAAAGAGTGGTGGCTTCCTGCAGCTGTTAATCGCTGTCCTTTAGCTTTTAGCTCTACCATCATCTGCATCACCACTGGCCAGTATTAAACCCTCTGTCTTATTAAATACCCAAATAGCTTCTGTTTTCTGGGAAAACACTGCCTGCTGTAGGGATACAGGAAGACAATGCACCACCCTGCGCCCCCACGGGACACTGAGAAAGGTGGTGCCGTGTGGCCTTTTCCGAGAAGCCCTGAGCTCCTCTGAGCCCTTGGGTTGCCAAAGCGCTTACTTAGATTTGGTTAAAAGGGGTCATGACCATGGAGGCTTGAAGGCTAAACACAGGGGCCAGGAACTGACCCTCAAGGGCCATGAAAACAGCAAGACAGCAGGAGGACCAGCAAGCTCTTAGACTCAACCAAGAGAGAGCAGGTCCCAAGCTCCAGCAGCCACGCCTTGAGCCATGCCAACAGGGTGGGCAATGACCAGGTGAACAGAGGGCACCAGTGCTGCAGAGGCCAGGGGAGACCCAGAGATTAGCTCAAGAGACGCAGACAGAGGTTCCCATCACTCCCTGCACCCCCTGCCACCTGGACACAGTAACTGCCTCCAGGCACCCAGCAGCCGTCTTGGAGAGCAGGGAGGGCAAAGGGGAAACTCAAAGAAGCCTGGTTAGACCCAGAGGCTCTGAAGCATCACTTGCTGACAAATATCAAATATGGCTTCCTTCCTGCCTGGAGGAGAGGAGGCTCATGAGGAAGGGTAGCTCAATGGAAACTGAAGAAGCCAGACTATTATTATGATAAGCTGCCATTAATAAATAGGGTGGGCACACAGCCCACACTTCCTGCCAGCCTCACTCGGTTCCTTTATGTTCTTTGCAGGCCTTTGGATAGGACCTGTCTCTTGTGGTCTCCCCGCATCGTGCTTTCTGTGGCTGGCCACTTTCAAGCCAAGGGACTTTGGACAAGCCAGTTAACCTCCGTGAGCCTCAGGTTTCCTACCTGCCAAGTAGAGAGCGTCTGCCTAGTCGGGGTACCTGAGAGGAACAGGGGTTGCATGGCGAGCAGAAGTGGACAAATCTGATCATGTATGAAATTGGTTCCTCCTGAAACGTCCTGCCCCGGCCTGCCATGCAAGTACAATGCAGATCAGTCGCAAAGGGAGAGCACAAATTCTGCAAGGAGGTAGGGTTTCACAAAGTTGATAAACGTGTGACATTGCAGAATTGCCAATGTCACATGCAGAGGTAAAAAAATTTTGCAGAATTAAACCAGTTAAATTTGAGAAAAAGAAGGCTGGAAAGCTTGGGGGCGGAGGGGTGGTGGATAGCATTTGAATCATTCTTTGTTTTTTCCAAGAGCTGTTGATCCTTTATTCATTCAAATATTTAACAAATATTTATTGCACGGGGTCTGGCCTTGAGCACGGGCAATACAGCAGACCAGCACTGCACTGAGAATACAATTTTGTAAAATGTGAGACAGGCCATTCCTTCATAATTTTTAGTTTCACTTTTCAAGCTTTCCAAAGATCCCGTTGTAATTTTTTCACTACTTGAAATGACATTTTGGTTCTCATTTTAAGTGAATTTACTTTAAGAGGCCTTTTTCCACAGGCAAGTTACCCTGCTTCTATTCTTCCTAACGCTCGGAGTATTTTAGAGACTCAAATGACATTAGACACCTGTCAACACTTCACATTTTCTTACCAACTTGACAGGGAAAAGTGGCTACCTCCGGGGACCTGCTCCTATAGTGTCATGTGGTTCATTGCAAAAAAAAGGTCCTCCCTTTTAAAAACGATTATTTCTGTTATTGTAGGTGTAGAGAGAGCTCAAGTGATAGCACATTAACATCATTGCTCTGTAGGAGTCATCACTCCCATTCAATTGGTTTATCTTCCTTTTAATCCCTGGTCGCTTCTTCTATCCCCCTTTCCCACAGGCCTCCACTTCAATGTGTCTGATAAAAGCCTTCTGGTAAGCACGTCTCCTTGCAGGCTATAGAGTGTCACTTTGCATTTTAATTTGTGTGTATGGTATTGGGTAATGCAACTTGCTCCGTTTCTTTTTTCACTCAACACAGTGTTTTGCGATACACACACACACACACGGCTGTGGAGCTGGAGGGTTGTAACTGCTGCAGAGCCTGCCTGCTGTGTCTTCACACGATTTCATCCATTACCCCCAGAGGATGGGCCCCTCGGCTGCCTCCACATCTCTACGACACAGATGTGAACACCCTTATACACACCCCCTTACACACCTGTATGAGCAGGTCTTTGGGATATTCACTCAGGAGAGTGGTCCTTTGTCCTAGGGCATGAACCAGGTAGGGTTATTGAATGACTGTCCCAGTTTACCCTCCCCGCAGCATGGCACATGATTTCCCATCTCCTCACAACATTGTCAGCTCTTGCTGTTAATTTCCATTGTATTTTTCCTTTATCTTCCTGGGTGTGATACGCTATGTCCATTATTTTAATTGCATTTGCCTGATTATTATTGAGTTTGAAAAGCTCATCTGTGAGTTGACTATGCATATCCTTTTCCCATTCTCTCTTAGGTATCTTGTTAAGTTGCAGTGCTTTGTAGAAAATAAAAGTTAATTCTTTATCTCTTTTAAGCATTGTAAATATCTTTTCTCATACTGACATCTGTTTATCATATTTGTCTAATGATCAGAAAACCTTTTGCAGAATATAATAAAATCTATTGATTTATTGGTTTTGGTCTTATGGTTGCCCATCTCCTGGTTATGAGATCTTTTTATACATTTTCTTCTTTTGGCTTTCTTATTTTCCTCTGTGCATTTGGCGCTTTAATCAGTCTGGGGTCTTCCTTCTCAGCTTTATTTTATTGCATAGTGTGAGAATAAACAAGTCATCTTTTCTGTCAAAAGAGTTTAGACAGCCACCATGTTGGCCACATGACTTGCAGCTACCTTGGGGGCCACCATCTTGAAATGGCAAAGGCCAACCCCTCCCTTCAAGTTAGCCAATCACAAAAGACTGTGCACCTGAGCTCCAATCAAGAGTGAGGGACAGGTCATGTGAGTCAGGATTAAAAAGCTGAGCAGACCACCGGCTCAGTGTGTGCGTGCTCCCAGACCATGTGCTGTGCACTCTCCTGCAGGAGTAAAGATATTTGCCTTGCTGCCTGGCTCCTGAGTATGTTTTGTGTTCTACCAGGACCCCTGAATTTGGGGGCTCACCTTATTGCTTACACATATACTTAATTTAAAAAAAATTCTAATTTCCCAACACCATCAACTAAACAATCCACCCTTTCCCCACGACTCTGTGGTGGCACCTTCATCACTGTGCCTGCTTACCATAGAAAGACAAGGCCACCTCTATGTCCTCGATTCTGTTCCTTTGGTCTACTGTGGGGGTTTTTGTTGCTGTTATTTTGACATCTCACATTTTATCTTTAAAAAAATCATTTGGGCTGCCCAGTCAGCATGGCTCAGTGGCTGAGTGTTGACCTATGAACCAGGAGGTCACTGTTCGATTCTCGGTCAGGGCACATACCCTGGTTGCGGTCTCGATCCCCAAATGTGGGGCATGCAGGAGGCAGCCGATCAATGATTCTCTCTCATCATTGATGTTTCTCTCTCTCTCTCCCTCTCCTTTCCTCTCTGAAATCAATAAAAAAAAATATTTTAAAAAAATCATTTGGGTTTTACATTTTGTTTCTTAATATCGTCTTTGCTGTAATTTAAAAACTATAGTTAAAACATCATATATTTAAATTCCAAGGCCATGTTACCTAGAAACAGAGCAGTCACAGGGAGCAAGGTTCAAATCCTGCCTCTGCCACTCAACATCCCTGTGACCGACGGTGGCAGCTTGCCACGGCTGCTGGAACGAACCATCACAAATGTTGTGGCTTAAGGCAACACACACGTATCATGTCACAGCTCTGGAGGTCGTGCTTCTAAAACGAGTTGACAGGGCTGTGTTCCTGCTGGAGGCTCCAGGGGAGAAGCCCCTCCTCTGCTTTTCCAGCTCTGCTAGGCCGTCCCTGCCATCCCTGACTTGTGCCCCGCATCCCCCTGACCGGTGCTGCTACTGGCACCTTTCCTTCTCGGCCTCTCCTGCCTTTCTCTTCGCCTGGTAAGGACCGCTGTGATTCTGTTGGGTCCACTAGATAATCCAGGGTGATCTCCCCATCTCAGGGTCCTCAACTTCATCACCCCTACCGTGTCCCTTTTGGCTTGCAGGGTAACCTCTCACAGGGTCTGGGGATTAGGAAATGGATGTCTTTGAGACCATTGTTCTGCCTACCACACCTTGACCTCTCTGATTGTCAGCTTCCTTATCCATAAAAGGGGAATGGGAAGGTAAGTAGATGGTGTTTGTTTGGGATAGTGCTAGGAACAGAGTGAGTTTTATTCTTATTTCCAGGAAGGTGTACTATATGTAGCACAGTTGGAGGAATTCAGAGTAGATGAGGCATTCTGTAAGAGAAATGCTGAATTACTGAAAACAGAACAGAGAACTTTACTAGTCTTTCAATACGGAGCCAGCTGTCCTATCAAAGCCCAGGCTTTGTCTGATGGTCATCTTATAATTGTTATTCCGGCAAGTAAAGTCAAGGTGATCCACTCTGCATCTGAAACACATGACCTTTTGAGGTTCCCTGAATCCCCTGAATTCACAGGAAACAAAGATTTTTATCTTTTGCTTGAGAGCTGGCACGGCATGGTTTCAATAGAGAAAATCATCAAGGACTCAAAGAGTCTGGTGTTCATAAAGCAAGGTCTGTGTGGGGGGGATCTCAGGGGACTTAATTTGGCAAGGGGAAGTTCTCCGAATCAAGGCATATTACAATTGTGTCTAATCAGATTAAGTAGATCAAGGAAGAGGGAGATCATGTCACCCCCTGCACTGCTGTAAATTTCCAGAGCAGGAGCTGTCCAGGGGAGAAGGTGGATGGCAAAGGCACATGCGAGCACAGGGAGGAGCTGAGGGAGCCACCCAGTGCAGGCACATCACAAGGCCAGCACCACCAACAGCACGGCCATCACTGCGCGTTTCATTCTGGTGCAAAGCTCCACATTTCAGAATCTGCAGAACCTCGTTTCTGTCTCTAGAATCAGACAACTTAAGTCTGAATCTGGTTTTTACTAGCTGTGGCCTGGGGCAGTGTGTTAATCTCTCTGTGCCTTGGTTTCTCTCATTTTCAAAATGGTGATGATATCACCACCTCCTTGGCGCCTGTGTAGATTAAATAAGTTAACCCGTTGAAGGAGCTCAGCCTCACGCTGGGGGGGGGGGGGGGGGGGTGAACACACAATACGATAGACAGATGATGCATTATAGAATTGTACCCCTGAATCCTAGATTATTTTATTAACCAGTCACCCCAATACATCCAGTGAAAGAAAATAAATAAGACAGACTGTAACCTTTAAAAAAGTGCTCAGCCTCTCACTCCACCACAGTTATCTTTGGCTCTAGGTGTTATTGCCCCTCTCCGAAAGGAACGGGCTATTTCCCGAGAGTTGTAGGGGTTGAGTGATTCGTGCATCATCCTACTGATAATTAGGGACAGAGAATAGAGGCTCCCTATCCAAAGCTCCTTCCACTGGAGAAAGATACAGTAACCCGGAGAACGTTCTGCGATTTCCTAGGGAACATTAAGGGCAATATCTTCCTATTGTAACGTGAACATTGCAAGTCTTCCAGAGCAGAGATCCGCTGCTCCCTGTCAAATTCAGATCAGGATATGTGGGTTTAGAGCATGGGTACAAGGCCGGCTTGGCAGACAAGCGAGATTAACGGTGGATTGGCCGTGGTAGGTTTGCTGCTGTAACAAACATCAGTGGCTTAACACAACTGAAGGTTATTTCTCTGCCAAGTAAAGTCCAGAATTGGCTGTTCTGCTGGATGGGCATCCCCTCTCCAAGTGGTGATGAGGGACCCAGGCTCCTTCCATGTTGAGCTCTGCAAATGGTGCAATCACTTCCACTCATATTCCAGTGGCTGCAATTCTCCCCTGGGTATAATGAATTGCAAGGGAACCTGGGAAATGCGGTGCTGCTGCTCCCAGGGAGAAGAGGACGTAGATCTGATGACTGCTAGTTGGTTTTGTGCAGGAAGTGACATTTTTTTTCAGGGGGCCAAATAAAAACTCAGACCAGACTTCGCCCTCCAGCTTGGCCTCAGGACAGGCCACCATCATTACCCTTTCCATTCAGTGACCTGCTCACAGGAAAACCAAGGCTTTCCATCTGCCCAAGATGGCACGTGTCCTAATGAACCACCAAGGATTTGGAGCTGATGGTATCTTCTGATTTTTGGTGGCAGGGAGAATGTGGAGGGAAGTGAAGGGAAGACCAGGAAGCTGAGGATATTAAAGTAGCAAAGGGAGAAAGAGTAAGAGGAACAACTGTGTTGGCATTTAAAACAAATGTTATTATGGAGGTGTTTTAGCATGCAGAAAAGTAGAAGAAATAATCTAATATAATCGTTAAAGAGGCCAAAATCACATTTCATTGTGGAAAAATGTTCAAAGGAATAAAAGAAAAATACCCATAATTCTACCACCTTAGTACAACCAGTTATTGCTTGGATGTATTTTCTAACAGTCTTTTTTCTTTTTATTGAGAATAAATTCTTACATGAAGTTGTAAAGAAGAGAAATGGTTATAATTAGGGACTGGGTAGTGTGTCCTTGGTGGGGTGGAGTGGGGGGTGGGTGGGGGCGGGGGGCAAGTAATGATTTGTTCTATCTGTTTTTTCCTCAAATCGCTTGTTCTGTGTTCCTCGCTTTGTGGGCATTTCACACTTTTTCCAATTCTCCGGCAGGTAAGGAGGCAGGAGGCAGGAGAAAAGTGTGGAGGGAGAGAGAAAGCGTAATCCCCATCAGCGCGGTAGCAACTCTGATGGAAAGGTTCCAAGGAGGAGCGAGCGGCTATGCTTTCTCAAGAAGACGGTAAGAATGTCCGTAGCGCGCTCATGCTGTGCCGATGGCTTTGTGCCGCAGGCGCCCGAAAGCAGGTCTTCCTCAGGAGACGCCTCTGATGTTGTCCTCGCTCGAGGATTCCCAGGTGGCTTTGCAGGCCCTTCCTTAGACTGGTGGGCAGTCTAAGACTTTCTCCCCTTCACTTATGATCAGACTTGCCGGGTGGTCTGATGGCCCTCCCAGCCTCACCTGGCTCCGCGCCATTGACCCTCACATGGATGGTTCCCCTAACAAAATCCCCTGATACAATCCCTTGGCACCTACTTCTTAGCGGACCTAGATACCCACCCCCCTCCCCCAGAACAAATTTCATTATGGAGGTATTTTAGCATACAGAAAAGTAGAAAAATAGTCTAATGTAAATGTTAAAGAGGCAAAATCACATTTCATTATTGGAAAAATGCTCAAAGGCATAAAAGAATTCATGCTTCCTGGAATCGCCTTCTCAAATAAACAACATGCACTCAAAATTGTGTGTCAGTGTCTGCTTGGGGGAAAGCCAGCATAAAACACAGGGAGCTACAGAGAAACCGCACACGTCACCCCTCTCATTACCCTTCATGGCCACACTGAGCAAGGTGGGCTGGGCCACGCAGTCTCTTCTGTGACGGACCCCGCAGGGAACAATGGACGTTAGTTAGGGAGCCTGCTGGCAAGCGTGGCCCCTCCTCCTTACTCAGCCTTCAAGGCCTGTTCCAGTCCCTTCAAGGTCAAGGTTCTGGAGCAGGGTGTGTAGAGGATGAGTCCTTTGATAAATCTGTGCTGACACAAATGAATAAAGATTAACCCAAATCTAACTTTATACTCTAACGATTGCTGTGTGTGCTGCAAGGCAAAATCGTAGAATGAGTGAAGTCTACGCCTTGAAACTTGCCTCTCCCTTGAGCTTTCTTTCCTTTTCAAATTCCCCCCAGAAGTCTGGCTCCTCTATTACCACTTCTCACCCCGGGCATCGGTCCACCGGCCATGGTTCCCCTCCTTGCTTTAAAACATACCAATTCTATTCCCCAAGGTTCTGCACATCACTAATCTGATGAATTAATTTAACACAAAGACATTCATGGTGGCAAAGGCTTGACTGTGGCAGCAACCAGATGAGCACACTTGGCCTCTAACCAGAACGTGTTAACGCCTTCTCCAGAGGGATAGAGTGATGGTTTGCCTGGTGACTGTCACCGAGACCTGGATTCCATGTGACAAGCAAATATTACCATCTGGGCTTTTCTTCCAAGGAAGGCAGCAGGAGTCAAAGATAAGGCATAAGTAAGAAGGATGGTGTAGCCCCGCCAGCAAGACTCCATAGAGTAGGGGACCGTGAAGGGGCCAATGCCACTGCTTTATATTTCTATAGGCTTTGAATTTTTCTTACCAAGCATATCAAGTGTGGGTAGCTTTAAAGAAGAATGTCACTTACGACATGCGGTTTGCCTTGCCCTGCAGTATGAACAAGGCACCTGTCCTACCTACTCCGGAGCGGGTCTCTTCACCCTTGGTAGCTGATGACAACATCCCTCCCTTAGGGTCTCTTCTTCTCTCTCGGGAATGCGTTGGCAACCTTTCTGCTTTCTCTAGCATGACCCGAACTGTCCCTCATCCCTGGCTTCCGTCTGCCCCAGGAGTCAGCTGCTCTGATTTATTTACAACCTAATTTAAAGTAAAATCAGAATGCAGACCACGCGTATTGGTCTGCCGCGCCTCGGCTCAGTGCCTGGAATAGGTTGATGCTTTATGAATGCATTTGAGTAATGGCTGAGCCCTCCTCTTGGTCCAGGGGCTCCTCATGGCCACAGACGGAGCCGTTGCAGAGTGGTGGCCCCTGCAAGTTCTCAGGTGGGACGAGCCCTCAACTGTTGACCCAGATGCCAAATGCTGTCGGGAAGGGAAAGTGGTGGCCTGAACGATGATGCGCTACAAAAACTAGTAGAAATATTTGCAAAAACAACTGCTCATGCCCAGCTTACCTTGTCACCGGGCAAGGCATGTCGCTAGGCCTGAAGGGGAAGCTACTGGCCAGAATCTCAGACTTTTACAGAAGCTTGGGGAAACTAAAAAGAGAAATATAACTAGGGTTTTGTTTTGTTTCTGACAATGATATTTGCTGGCCTGTATGAGCCAAATCAACACACCCAGAGGTGGCTTTCTGGACCTTTTGTTTAGCCTCATTACTTGCTATTTAACTTCTGAAGTGATTTGCAAATTTCATGCCGCTAGGCCACCAGCCACTTTTTGCCAGCATTGCCTGCCGCGTGCTGTGAGAGAGGGGGCTGCCTCCTGTCATGGCATGTTCTAGCGACTGAAGGCATATCAAAGCCCAACCCGCGGCCCTGCTAGTCCTGGTCCTGGGACCCTAACTCACCAAGCCTCAGTTTTTCTCATCCGTTAAATGGCCTCTAGGTTTGTTTTAGGAATTAAATGAGGTAATCCACTTTTTTTTTTTTTTTTAAGCCCAGGATACTTAAGTAAGCATTCAATAAGTGGCATCTATTGTCATCATCATCAAAAGTTTATCAAATTGGTCCAGAGGGCCTGGATGTAGACCCAAAAAATCTCTCTTTGAGGCCAAACAATACTAGTGAGTGCTGCTGTGTCATTCTTCTGGGACCTCCTGTCTGTCCTTTGCAGAGTGGAAAGTGGGAAGTCTGAAGCCAGGGAGTGGGGAGGGGGCTGGGAAGGTGAGGGGAAATGAGGGCTGTGATGGTAGGTTGATGGTCCAAAGGCAAAGAGGAGCAGGGAGGACGCAGGCATTACCAGGTGCTGAGGAGTCCTAGTGCCAGCTCTCTGCTGACATTATTAATGAGGCTGCTGCCAAAAACTAGGCATGTTGTTAATATACAGATCTGGTGGAAGCACAAGGGAAATCAAATAAAAGTTCTGCCAAAGGGGGAGTAGGGTCACATCAGCTCCAAAGGAAAGGTACATTATTTGTGAGACTCTCGCGTATGGACAAAAAAAAAGAAAGAAAATGGTAATAAACAATTTTTTTTTTTTTTATTGCAAACACAGGACCAAGAGCTACAAAATACTTAGTGGGCTTTTATCTGATCATTTTACTTTTTGTTTTTGTTTTTTCAGAGTTTATGCAATTAGTCCAATTCATGAGACAATCACAACTAAAATGAAGCTTTCGCATTCAGGATTTAAATATACATTGCAGAGGATATACGAAAACTTTAAAGATTTTTGCCTTTTGCTTTGAAGAGCTCTGGATTGCTGAGAAAAAGCAATCGAACCTAGATACAATTTTTTTGTGTGAATCTTTTTGTCCGATGTTTTCATCATAAAACGAAACACACACAAGAAAAATTATCTATGTCATATAATCGTTCTCCATGGAAAATTCAGTTTTCTTTCAAAAGGCCTTCTTGGGACATGGACAAAGGAGATGACACCTGGGGCTGACCTTGCTGTCCAGGGGAGGCAGGAAGTGGAGTGTGGGGTTGCACTGCGGTCCCCTGCGGGCGTGGCTGTGGCCCTGCTGGGAAGCCAAGAGCCTCTTCCAGCTCCAGCCTGGGCCCTGGGGCTGGAGAGGCTGGGATCCCTCACCCGAGCTGGGGTCTCCGGAGTGGGGTGGGTGGGGCACTTCCTGTCCCACTCCCCCTTTGTGAACCCGCCCCTCTCTCTTCTTGCCCGCTGTGCTCCTCCCTGTCCTTCTGGCTTTTCCCAGGCCACATAGTGCCAGTGAGAAAGCGCTTGGGAAGCCACTGGCTGTTCCTGGCGGTGGGGAGGTAGAAGGGTCTGTTTCATTTAATTGCTTTTTTCCTTTTCATTCTGCCCGCGCCTGGTGTTTGGTGAGAGGAAGAAACATTTAAGATCTGCCTGTGAAGCCCCAGGGGGTCCGCGGGGCAGGGGCTTACGGGCGGCGGGACCGGTTGCAGAGCTGCCGTGGGCGCGCGCGGTGGGCGCGGGCGCGTGCAGGTGGCGGGCGCGGGCGCGCGCGGTGGGCGTGGGCGCGCGTGGAGCGCGGTGGGTGCGTGGAGCGTGGTGGGTGCGTGCGCGCGCGCATTGTTTCTGCTCCAAACGTGGGCCCCACCTGGCATGGAGGTCAGGGCACGTTTGCATTTCCCGGGGTGTTGCGTGCCGTGCCCGCAACACAGGGTGCTGGGGCGGGGTTCAGGCGCTTCTGCTGGGCAAGAGGTGAGATTTCCAGTTTGTCAGTGACGCTCACATTCACTGGCTCAACAGTCAGTGCCTCTGTGTCAAGGCCCTGCCTAAGCGCTTTACTCCGGTGAACTCAAGAGAATCAACAACCACCCAGGAAAGTGGGTGCGACTATTACCTTCAATTTCCGGATGAGGGAGTGAGGCCCAGAGAGGTTAAGTGGCCCAGCTGGAGAGCGCAGACAGCGCGGCTCCACAGTCTACAGCTCAACCCGCTGCTCCTTATTTCTTCAACGCGAGAGCCCCCAGGCTGTTTGAAAGGCGTAGGCTGAATAACGGGCCCTTTTCACCTCCCTCCCTTGAAAACACCATCATTTCAGTTCATCTAAAACCCCGAGGCAGCTCACAAAGGCACCGAAAGCATGCAAGTCACCGACTTCGGCTGGGCAAAATGAGATCTCTCAAATGGTACTTGGTCAAATCAACCGCACCTGCGTTTGACAGATTCCTCATGGCATTTTTTTTGTTTTAAATCTAACAACGCATGTATTTTCATAACATGTTTGATTCTTTGCTTCTGACATTATTTTCCTGACTGTAAGTGATGCATTATATTTAGAAAATATATGAGAACACAAAGAAACTAAAAGTTCCCCATAATCTCAGCACTTTCCCCCAAATACCATATGCCGTTGAAAATGCTTTCAGTCATTTTTTCTAAGCGTATATATTATAATAAATTCAAACTGGTATATTAAAAGAAGGTGAAACTAATACTGTACATTCTGTCTTACACTCCTTTTTAATAAAATATTACGAACATCCCCCCATATCATCAAATGTTCTTCTGCAACTCTTTTTAATAACTGCCCAGTATTTCGTGGTATGAATTGGCCATAATTTAAGCAATCCCCAGCCTTATCTTTCGACAGCTAGCTTGATCCCCAACGTTTGCTGTTATAAATGAACCCCAGAAAGCAGCAACCTTAGACACATCATTACTATTCCCTTGGGAAAGGGCTGGCAATGGAATTGCCAGGTCAAAGAATGACAGGCCTTGAAAGGGATCAAATATCCTCCAGCGAGGCGGGCTGGGCCCACACACCTGTGGGCAGGTTGAATATGTACGTTTCTTTCCCAGCTCCGGGTCCCATTGCCCAAGGGAATCTTTATTAACAACCAGATTGCATCCTTCAAGGAAAACACTCCTCGGTCATGTTGCTGGTATAGGCCGAGTTTCAAAAGGAAGACTTTACATGACTGCAGATTTTTGCACTATTCAGGAAATTCAGTGAATTCATTGCTTCCTGACTGAAGGGAGTTCTGGGTAGGACAGGGTAACATAGGCACATTTGGGGGAAAGAAAGAGGGAAAGTTCATTCTCAAACCATTTTTTTTTTAAGGCAGGGAGACAGCTGCTGTCTAATAAAATGCAAAGGGAGGTATTAATTGCTTCTTTCGCTGGGCCTTGGCTCCTTGGTAACTTCCCCATTGTCAGGTCTGAAAACAGTGACGCGCTGCCTGCCGCAGAGCTACTGCAGAAATATTCAAGGCAGCAAACCTGGGCAATTAGAGGGTTCTGCCAATTTCCTCCCCCTTTCATTCTACCGGCTTCCCCCCCCCACCCCCCATCAGCAAGTTGGAGTCACAAATATTTAAAGTCAGCTTGTCACGCATGAGCAGCACCGCTGTGCAAGGACTGATTTTCCTGACATTCTAAAGAGCTGTGTGTGTGTGTGTGTGTGTGTGTGTGTGTGTGTGTGTGAGTGTGTGTGTAGCTTCGGACCCCAAACCCGACACGTTCTGCGTTACGAGGCTCGTGCTGTTGGTTTGGTATTTGAAGCAATAGTGGGCTCTGGGCAAGGTGGTGTTTTATGACCAGGAAGTGAACGGATCTACAATCTGCAGCCGCTTTCGGAATACGCATGTTCGTCCCCCGTGACCTCGAGGTGGATTTCTGCAGTGACCGAGAGGAGACTTTTAGGGTGTGGCTTAAATTCCTTTCCTTGCAAAGCTTGCTCTAAAATGACTTCTGCCTACAGGGCTGGCGTGCACGCTGTCCTTAGTGAGTCTGGGAGATGTACTTGGACCGTTGGGCATTTTTTCTCCCCACTCAGCACTGCAGCAAGAGTAACAGAGGCCTATTAGGGAAGGCCCGTTCCCTCTATATATGCAAACCTTGTTGCTAAAAATTCTCTTTTGGATGAATTATTAAACCCAACTTATGAAATAAGGACAGTCCAGATTTCCTCGGGAACTATTTTTTTCTCTTTGATATGTGATACTCCTGTCCGCTCGGGGAGAAAAGCAGAGGATCTGAGAGACCAGGTCGGGGTGGGAGGAAGGCGGGACACACAGAAAGGTCATTTTAGAGCCTCAGACATTCCCGGAATGCTTGGACCCCTTGGGTGCATTTGAAATTGTTTGATCGTCTTACAGAAATAGACAAAGCATCGTTATTTTTGTAAATGCCAATTTGTCTTCATGGTCTAGTGCAGTAGGAATATTGGACATATCCAAATTCCAGTACTGGGGTTGTCTGGGGACACCTGTGTTCGGGGCATTAAGGCAGGTGCGTTCAGGGGAGACAGTAGGTTATTCTTTTTCACGGGACGAGAGGGATTGCGTGTGGCTCTGGAAGGGGCCTCAGCAGGAAAGAGGCTGCAGGAGCTGGGTAGACAGCCAGCTGCAGAAAGGCGTGGTGGCCCCTGGACGTTCTGAGATGGGGGACTCCTGGGGGGTTTAGCTGCTTGTTGGTGGAAACCAACCCCCCCGCCCCCTTTTTGTGAAACTTCAGTAACACCTACACTTTCTGAACGCATAAGAGCCTTTGCTAATTAATATTCTCCTTGCACTGTTTAGAAGAGCTCTGTGACGGAATTTATGTCGCCTTCTGCAGTGCATGAATTTTTAGAGTAATTATGGAAAACAAGTTAACTGTGACATGAACACCTTAACGCCTACCTTGGATGCAGCTTCCCAGGAAAGAACTTCCTACTGCTGCAGCTGCTCAGGGTCCTCTGGCAGCATCGGCTGGGAACCCGCAGACCTAGGGAATCAGAATCGGCATTTTAACAAGATCCCCAGGGTCGCCAGTGCACGCTATAGTGCACAGCACTGACCACCAGCACGGGGTCTAACCTTGCTGCACGCTGGAATGTTAGGACAATAGGGCAATACAGTCCTTCACGGCCATTTCTAAGCTTCCCGGCATAGGAAAACAAAGACCAGGAAAAGCTTGCTGGACACCAGGATTCAGACCATCCGAGGCATTGAAACCGTCCCATTGTCCTAAAGACACCTGATCGTACACTCTCACCCCCATTCCAAGGCACCGACTCGGCCCCCAAACCCGCTGACCACAAGCGCTGCCTGCCAGTGACCACATATCAGGATGGAACTCCAGCGCCTGCGTGCTGCCGTCATCGACCCGATGCCCCCTTGGCTGAGTGCCGTGCAGCCCTTCCCGTTGGACAGTCCACTTCCCACACCTTTTCCTTGAATAAGTTCAACTTTCCTTCTCCCTCTGAGACCCACGCACCACCATGGTAACCTGTCAGGAATTACCTCTGGGGGATTTCATTGGTTTGGGTGGGGGGGCTGAGCATCCGGGTTTTTAAAGGTTCCCCAGATGATCACATGTGCTGTCACTTTGAAAACCCCCATCTCAGGATGCTTCCTCCTTCCGGTTGTGTCTGGAACCCCGGTGAAGCGCCCGGGCCGGCACAGCTGGCTCCCTTCTCCGTAGTTTTTGACTCCTCCAGCCACAGCTCTCCCCAAAGTCTTCTGTGTGACCAGTTTTCCCCCCCAGACTCCATAGATGACTGAAGCCAATGGCAGACAGCCAGAGGGGCTCCCAGGATCATGCTCCTCTAATACCTTGCCTCCCATCTTTTGCTTCTGCACCCCCATGAGGCTGCCTAATAGGATTACCCAGGGCAAGGGCTCTGGGGTTCAAACCATGGTAGTGTGCCCTCAGGGATCACCTACCCACTTCCCCGACGGAGCCAGTGATAGTACCCACCTCGCAGGGCTGGGAGGATGGGCCAGGGAGAGAGTGCAGGGAAACCCCTTCCTGAGAAACTCATTGCCCCGACTTGTACTCAAACAATAACTGGGGGAGACACCCGTGAGGACAAAGAGAAGGAGGGAAACCCAATTAGCACTCAAGCCCATGCGGCCTGCAGATCCCTAGGCTCAGGAAGTGAAGGGCCAGGCAGCTCTGGAAGTGGAGGTCAGTGGAGGCCTGGAGAAAGGAGAACTGGTATGTCTGGCTGAAGACCAGGTAAGTCCCTGCCCCACACAACCTGGGCCCACGCCCTTCCCTGTCCCAGCAGAAACTGTTCCTCTGGGGAAACTGATCCCCGGCAACTTCCAGTCCCTAGATGCCCGGCACGGCTTGGGTGGAGGTGAGGACCCCGACAGAAATGAGATGAAGGGACATTGTGATGCCTCATCCCCACTTCAGTCCTCTTTCCCAAATAGGCTCCCAGGATGCTGGCTGCTGGGCATACATCCAGCAGCCAGAAACCAGAGAAAAGACTAAAAATACTGAATTGTGGAGACTTTTCCAAAGGAGCAGTAGGGACCCGGCCTGACCATTCTTAGTGACACCCCGGTTGGAAAGTCTGTCCCCACATGAAGACCTTCCAGTCGAACTTCGATGCCACCTTTCCAATAGAAAGGGACAGCAGCGATCAGAAGGAAAAAACTTGAACACGGAGGAGCAAATGTCAAAACAAACGAGGAGGAAAAGAACCACGTAACAGGTAGCGTTGTCCTTCCCTTGCAGGGAGAAGGACACTGACTACATCCCTGAGCCAGGAGCACACGGAGGCCTGGAAATGAGAAACAAACACCAATACCCTGCCCCTGGAACCTGGGGCTGAGGTCAAGTCTCTCTCAGAACATGTGCTCAAGAACACGAGGCCCATACAGGAAGTCCAGTATAAAATAAAAGGTGCTCGTTCACAGAGAACAAAGAGAATGAGAGAGAGAAAAGCATCACATTCTAAAATATCCCAACACGAAAGAGCATGATTTTCCAGACTGAACAGGCCCAGGAAATGTCCAGCATAATGAATTTTTCAAAAAGAGGAGGGGGACCCACCCAAAGTACATTTTCATGAAATTTAAATATTCTGGGAATAAAGAGCAGATCCCAAACTCCCCTCTAGGAGAATTGGGGGCCGGAATAACTGATTCGGGGTCACATGCAAAGGGTTAGTGGTCAGAGTGGCGTTAATCATCCCAGCAACACCGGAATCTAGAAGATAAGAGAATGAGATGTTTAAAATGCTGAGGAAAACGTATTTCCAGTTGAAAACTCTATACCCAGTCAAGCAACCCAAGGTCGTTTCTGGATGCTTGTAGAGCTACACCAAAATAAGGAGATTAACAAAGAAAGAGGAAGCCATAAGATATGGAAAATGGACTCATCACAAAAGAGAGGCCAAGGGAATTCAAGGTTTGGTGAGTGAAGCCCTAGGATGACCACGGCCAGCATGGATGGGACGTCTCCAGTCCAGACTGGAGCAGGGAGAAGGATGGCTCGAGGAAGGACATCTCCAAAATACCACTGGAACTGATGTGTTTGAACATAGAGGAGAATTTTACATCTCTTCTGGAGAGTTGGTGGGGAGAATTAGTGATGGGTATATGAAACATGCAAGAAAATTAATGCCAATTATTAACTCCAGGGGAAAAAAAAGCCATATACTACAGGACATGTAATGATTTCTGGGAGCAGCTTGACCAAGATTTGCTTAGTAAAATAATATATTCATTGAATACTGATTTAACAAAAAATGCGATATGATTACATGGGGAAGAAGGCCAAGACAAGGTGCTAGCTGATGTGGCTCTTGGTGAGGACTCCCTTCCTGGTTTGTAGACGGCTGCCTTCTCATTATGTCCTCACATGGCAGAGAGAGAAAAGTCAAGCTTTTTTCCTCTTCTGAGAAGGACATGAATCCCACTATGGGGCTCCATCCTTATGACCTAATTAACCTCTCGAAAAACTCACCTTCAAATGCCATCACATTTGGGTTTCAACATATGGGTCCACGAGTACACAAGCATTCAGTTCATAGTATGGGTTGTAGGGGTTGGTTTGTTTTTGTTCCTTTGCTGTCTTTTACCCTCAAACCGAAGGTACTTTAACACTGTACTTTGCTGGAGAAATTCATGGTGCATAAGAAACTTGGAAAGTTTCCTTATTGAAATAAATGACTTGGTGTTTTAGGTAAGAAGACTATATTTTTCATCTTATATACACTGAGTGGCCAGATTATTATGATCTCTGAATGCATAATAATCTGGCCACGCAGTGTATATCTTATATAATAAAAGGCTAATATGCAAATTGTCCCCTCGACCAGGAGTTCGATCAGCAGGCAGGCCGGCCAGGCCCCCCGTCCCCCGCCCATATCCCCTCCCCCACCTGGCCAGGCTGGCCAGACCCCACCCATGCAGGAATTCATGCACCAAGCCTCTAATACACACACACACACACACACACACACACACACACGTTCAGAGATCATAATAATCTGGCCACTCAGTGTATGCTAGTAATTAGGGATTTCTCTTATAAGGACTTTAGTTATATAAAAGCCCATTATGTTCTTTGGAGTACTGGAATGGATGGAGTAAAGGTTCCCCATTGAAATAAAGAGTTGGGCCTTTTTGCAATACACCCCCTGTGCCTTATGCCTTGTGTGTGTGTGTGTGCGTGTGTGTGTGTGTGTGTGTGTGTGTGTAAACTGGGGGCATTAGGTGGGGAAGAGGTATACCAGGTAAGGGTGGATTATTTTATGGAAATCAGTGAAAGGGACTGATATTTTGCATCTGGGCCACTAAGGGGTGAAGGGGCCAGCATCCCGGATTCCAGAGAGATGGGAGTCTGGGGGGTGGAGCGTGAGTGCTGAGAATTTGCAGACATCTTGAAAGACGTGGGGCTTGACCCCTTACTGTGGACTTGGGGGGGTCCATGGTCCTCTTACCTCCATCTGGCAGGATCAGAGATACCCTGCTGACATGGGGCATATAGGAGTTTCCCAGGCTTCTCTGTTGCATTAGCAAGCACACCCACATGGCTGTCTTCACCTCTGCACAGAAGAGGTACTGGCATTTGGACACAACACAGGCTTGCTTCAAACTGAAAAAGATTAAAAAAAAATTCCAATGACCAAAATGTTTTTCTTAAGGTCATTTTCCCAGCCCAGGCCCATAACCAAGTGGAGGTTACGGGGCACCCCTCTCTCTGCACATCTCAGTTCAGCTCCTCATCTGCCGCGACTTAAATAGCAAAAAAGATTTAAAAAAAAATAAGTTTTGTCCGCAGTCTTGCTTGATCCTGAGCGGCACTGCTCCAGCAGATCTGGCAAAACCCTCTCACAGGCCAACTTGCTTTGTTCCCAAGGCAATTTGTGCAGAAAGCAGCAAGCTCCCTGGTGGGACACGGACCAGACATCCTGTCACTGAGGCTGGGAGGGGCGGGGCAGGGTGCAGGGGTGCGAGTGTGCACCGGTGTGTGAGTGTGTAAAGGTGAGCGTGCCTGTGTAGGTGTGGCCAGACGCTGTGGTAGGGGGGGCTGGGGCAGGAGGAAGGAGGAAGGGTGCTTAAGAGGTTGGATCCAGCTTCCTGGGCATTTTCTAATTTTTAACCAAGAGTGATATGTCTGTATTAACTATTCAGCCTCTTGGTATGAAACTCCCAGCAAGATTCCCTCACATGTATTTTTGAGATACTTGTAATTTGAAGATGGGCTTCGGAAAGACTTTATGTTTCTCCGGGGGGTGATTGCAGGTAATTTCTCTGTCGGAATGAACTCCTTGCCCTTTCTGCTGGGGAGAAAAGGGGATTCTGGGGGAGACCGCAGGCACTGCAGGGGGTACGCATTCTCTCTTGGTGACGGGAAGGTGTGTCACATTCGTGTGAAAGGTGTAGGCAGTGCAGAAGGCACACGTCCCTGCCTGGTGCGCACTTGCCACAGGTTGGGAGTCGCCACCATGTGACAATGTGGGTCCTTATCTTAAGGATGGCACAGAAGTGTGTGTCCCTGAGCCGAGAGCGTCACATGGAGGGACTCAGCCCGTCCCAAGGGGCACTTGAGGGGGGAAAGAGAGGATTTTAGGTGGAACATGGTGGACTCTTTTATTTTTAAAGTCGTGTTTATTTCAGTGAGTATTCAAAGGTTAAAACCAGCACATCAAGTCCACAGTGACACGGAGACATAATATTCCTAAAAAAAAAACAAAACAAAAAAAACTTAGATTTTTAAAATGCGAGTGTGTTGAAGAAAATGCCAGTTAAGCAATAATCCAGGAGTGTATCATCCGGGGTGAGGTAGGAAAAAGAATTTTCCCTGATGGTCCCGTGGCAAGACTTGAAGGGACCACTCACAGATCCCTGGGGTGGGGTAAACAGACCCCTAAAGGAAGCTGAACCCTCCCCCCTGGAGTACCCCAGAGCGTGGCTATTCCTACCTGAGACCTGAAAGGTTAAAGAGGGGAACCAGGCCCCTTTAAGAGCTAGAGCCAGCACAGAGGCCCAGTTGTGGGCAGAGTCAGGGCAGGGACAAATGCCCCAGCCTCTCCCCACAAGTTCCATGGCCTTCCGTGGGCCAAGCCACCCAGAAGCCAGCGGGCCAGGAGCCTGGAGGAGTCCACAGGGTCAGGCTCCCCGAGGGTGCTGGGCAGGAACTGGACCTACTTTGGGGCCAGGCTGAGCAGGGAAGAACCCTCACGAGGCAGGATGTGTGTGAAGGTGGCGGGCAGTGGCGGGGAGGTTGGATTCTCACAGCAGCCAAGCGAGGCTGGCAGGATTATCCTCCCTTTCCATGGTGAAGACCTCACCCAAGCTCACATGGCTGGTGAGTGACAGCTGGGTCTCAATCCAGCTCTGTCTGATCTCAGGGCTGAGCTCCTCACCAGGACTTCATACGCACCCCCCTCCCCCCAACAACGAATACAACAACCAGCAAATGGTGACGCTGGGACTGTGCTCACGATGGACACGCACAGTGAAGCGTATTTTAACCACGCTCTTGAAGTGCTGACATTTCATTCATTCCCACGATCTCCGTGGCTGGAGGCGCACGGCGGGCCTCTCGCTAGACAGATCTGCATCTTGACCGCAGCGCCGCATCCGGGTGTGGGCTCCCGGCTCCTGAGTCCAGCTACGGACATGTGAACCCGGTTGGTGCAAGTGCTGGAGTCTGCTTGGCTCTCCTCGGGGTTCTCACTCAAGGACAGGGCTCCCGGCCAAATTAAAGTGGGGCCTTGGAGAGTCCAACTGCACTTAAAAATAATAATAATTGCATGTACTTTCTGTAATGAGCTCTCATTCCCACTCAGCAGCAGGAACACTAAATTCAGCCCACTCCAGCAAAGGCCAATCTCATCCAATAAAAACATTAGTCTAACCCGGAATGCAATGGAGAGCCAGCTCAGTTTCCTCTGCTCAAGGTGCGGCCCCTCCTCCCCCTGCCGGGAAGCGCTGGGGGCGAGGCTCAGGGCACCTGGGCTCAGTCGTGTCCGGCTTCGTCTCTGTGCTCACTTCCTGGTTATGGGCTGCCCCGCTGGATCTCCCACCCAAATGCTGAGCATCTTCCAGAAACACAGTGACTGCTGCTACTGCCTTTATCCCAGCAGGTGGTCCACCTCCCAGCTCCTGCCACGAGTCACTGTTCCTCTGGGCAGTAGACTTTAAAAAAAATATGTATTTTTATTGATTTCAGAGAGGAACAGGGGAGGGAGCAAGAGATAGAAACATCAATGATGAGAGAGAATCATGGATCGGCTGCCTCTTGCACGCCCCACACTGGGCATGAAGCCTGCAACCTACGCAAGTGCCCCAACCAGGAATCGAACTGTGACCTCCTGGTTCATAGATCGATGCTCAATCACTGAGCCACCTCGGCCGGGCAGACCCTCCTTTTTCTTACAATTCTTCATCCACCCTCCCTGTCCAGTCTAGACCCCACGAGACATTGCTTAGCAACTCGGAAGCTCCTGACCACTTTCTGATTCCATCACAAACCCCAACCTTGGAGTAATCCACCTATTTTCGGGTCAGTACTATAGCTGGGACCAGGCAGGGGGCCGAGAATGCTGAAGAAAATCCACCCATCCTTTTCTCAGACATTTGCTTTGTTCTTATTTCCCTATTTTTGGTAATGTTCCTGTCAGGTAAGGCTTTTGGAGAGGCAAAAAAAAAAAAAAAAAAGTATTTGTAAGTGTTCTGAAGACTATAAAGTGCTTGTAAAAAAGGAAAGCATTGAATCTTTGTCATAAAGGACCTGACACCCCCTGTTGAGGAATTCACAATCCTTTGATTGTACGAATAACTCCTTTGTACTCCTTCAGGTCTTACACTTCTGTTTGGAATACCCTGTCTCTTCTTACTTGACCTTCAACTTGCCTTGGAATCTCTCTTATAGGAAACCTTGTCTGAGGCCCCAGGTTGGTTAGGTAGCCCCTCCTCCCCCTCCACTGTACTCCTTTGAAGCACTTATCACAGGATTTTGTAAGGAGCTGGTTAGGCGTCTGTCTCCCCCATGAGACTGGGGTGTGGTGTATTCCTCCGGATCTCAGCCTTGAGCAGGTCCGCAGTAGTCACTTGTTCAGCTGACAAATATGAAGTGACCTAAAGTCAGAAGGGGAGCTCCAGCCTCTTTTGGAGACCAAAAAAGAAAACTTAGTGTAATAAAATGATCATGAGCTGCAACGAACACTTAATACTTCTTGTGCTTCGATGTGATTATCACCAGGCTGCTTCCTTGACGTGGGCATGGTCCCCCAGTTCCCAGCCTTCCCCGGCACACATGCATCTTAACCTGCCCGAGCCCAGATGTGCTGGTAAAGTCGTATCAGATGCGAAAATGTAAAACGACTTCCGTGCCAGTGGGCAAATAGCCAGTTTCCTGGGTCCCTGGAGAGCCACCCCCTCCCTCGCGCACCAGCCATGCTGGCATCTTCCCTAGGACCCTCCACCCAAAGAAATAAAGTTGGCAAATCCCATAGCCCCGTGGCAAAGCTAGGACCAGCATCCATCCTGACCAGATGACACCTGCCCCATTCTGGTGCCAGGTGCCTACAGTCAGGGTGACACTCAAAATAGTGACGTTTGCAACCCCTGCCTTACAAGTACCACATACACACTCCTGGCTCTGAGGAGGTGGAGACAGGCAGGTGATGATCAAGGTGACATTGTCAAACAACAAGTACCACGCCAAGAGTCCAAGAACAAATAGGATGCCAGAGATTGAAAAGGACATGAAAGGGAAGCGTCAGCAACAGGAAAATCAAGCAGCAGGGCTGATGCGTCTTGGAGATACACTGGAAAAGGGTGACGCCATAGGGTAGCCCATTATCAGGGATTTCTGGCCTCCCTCTACTTAAGACGACACATAATTACAATAAAGTAATTAACTGTTTTGTAATTAAATACCAAAATAATTAAATTTGAAATTAAACATGATAACATCGAGTTGTTCAGACAGGATTAATTTGTGTCTTAATCTGATAAATAATTTCCATTATTATTAGGATTAAGATTTTGAGAAGGAAATTGTAAGAGGAATAGCTCCTACATCCCACAGAGAAAGACTGCCTGCCTGGGCTTTTGATTCCACATACAGAGTCCTCTCAAAGGTCAGTGACGGGGGGCTGATTTTAAGGCAGGAGTTGGAAGAACAAGAGAAAGTATGTTTGAAAGGACTATTTTTCTGATATTTGTACCTAAACAAGGTTGTACTTGGATTTTGAAAGGTAACTCATTTCCTCCTAAAGTCCTGCAAATTTTTTATCCCTCCCCCGCAAAAAAATTAAATTGAGGCCCCCAAAATAACCAAATTAATAGCTATCCATCAAACAACAAATATTTAATGTCAATTTTGTTCAAAGTGCACGTTAGAAAATGCCATGTGTGTGAAGAAGTATAAAACAGATTCTGCTCTCCGAATGCAGGGCTTTCTACTCTTGTGGAGAGAAAAGAAAGTGTGCTTAGAGGAAGTAAAGTGGCAATCATGAATTCAATCATTATAGAAGGCACCTGTGATGGTTAATTTTGTGTCAATTTTGGCTAGGCCACAGTACCCAGATATTTGGTCAAACATTATGCTACATGTACATAAGATTAACATTTAAATCAGTAGCCTTTGAGCCCTAGCGAGTTTGGCTCAGTGGGTAGAGTGTTGGCCTGCGGATTGAAGGGTCCCAGGTTCGATTCCGGTCAAGGGCACATGCTGGGGTTGCAGGCTTGATCCCCAGTAGGGGGCATGCAGGAGGCAGCTGATCAATGATTCTCTTTCATCATTGATGTTTCTCTCTCCCTCTCCCTTCCTCTCTGAAATAAAAATAAATAAACAAATCAGTAGACTTTGAATTTAAAGAAACAAAACAACAACAACAAACCTAACTAAATCAGTAGTCTTTGAGTAAAGCAGATTGCCCTCCAGAATGTGGGTGGGCCTCATCCAATCAGTTGAAGGCTGTAATAGAAAAAGAGTGACATGGTCCCCTTTCCCCATAAGAAGGGGTAATCCCACCAGCAGACTGCTTTTGGACTTGAACTGCCAGCCTACCCTGCAGATTTTGGATTTGCCAAGCCTCCACAATCCCGGTCTGTTTCCCTGCAGAACCCTGACTAATACAGCACCAAAGTCAGAGTCTGTCTCAGGGAAATTCACGCTCTCGTTGGCAGGCTCTAGTCTTAGAGCGGCCAAGTACTGCAGGATGGGTGAGCCCAGGGTCCTACTAAAACTATATATATATTGAAACAGGCAGCCAGCCAGTGGGCCATCCTTTGCTGATTTTTAAAAAATATTGCATGAGAATATTATTTCTCTTAATTGCTGAGTTTGTGGAAACACCCTACGTGTTGCAGCGGCCTTGCCTAGCCTCGGCCCGGCTTCTCAGCAACACAACCTGAATGATTCCTGTGGGGACAGAGTTCACCTCGCAGAATGTGACATGGAAGTGCCGGGAAGATGGTCCTGCTGTCCTCTACAACCTTGCATGGCTCTCAAACTCCCGTGGGCCTTAACCTGGTATAAAGAGAACACGAATATAGCGAACTTCCCTCAGTGGCATTCTGGGTAGGATGACCTCATGAAGAGTACAGTGGGTCCCTCAGATGCCACGTTGCTATGCAATTTCCCAAGGCTGGAGTTGTGCCCCTTGCTCCAGCCAGATCCACGGAGCAAGCCTGGGTGGTGCCATTCTGGTGGGTGTGCTGAGGGGCCCTGGGACTGCCTGTCTCTTGGGCTCTGTGACAGCGGGCAGCTGCCTTTGGGCATGTGCCCCAGCCCACAGTGGTACAAAGAGAAAGGAGAGGCTGAAAACAAGCCCCACCTCCCCTGCCCAGGAAGGGATGGGAAGCCCAGGGAGGACTCGGGGACCTAGCTATGTTGGAGCACATGCTGGCCAGCAAGGGGACAGCACATGGATCAGCTCTCTGAGTTCCCATGCTCGCGATTTAGGATCTGACTGCCAGCCTGCTGGCTTCTCTTTATCCTGGCCTCTGTGACCTTCCACTAAAAGGCAGGATGGAGTCGCCCAGCCAGGATTCATCATGGCCTCACCTCGGGACCCGGGAAGGCACGCTTTCCTGGACAAGGCAGCCACCTCAGCGGCCACCCTCGGAGGAGGTGCAGGCTTAAGGGATGCAGGTGTATGGGATGCAGGTTTACAGGGACTGGGCAGACTGCACAGGCTCCCTTGTTTGGAGAGGGCCTTCTCGCTAGCCTCACCCACCCCCCACCCCCAGCACAAACTCGATGACATCGCAGTGACCTGAGGCAAGTTCCTGGACTGCTCCATGACTCGGTTTCCTCATCTGAAAAATGGTAAATAAATAAATCCCAGGGGGAGCACCGCTCAGCCAGAAGCCGGGCTCACGGCTGGCAAGTACAGCGGCGGTGGGAGCCTCTCTTGCCTCCACAGCAGCACTAAGGATGTCCGACTACACCTTAGGCCCGCTCCCCACAGGACATCTCCCGAGGGCTCCCCGATTGTGAGAGGGCACAGGCCAGGCTGAGGGCCCCGCGGAGTGCACAAATTTCATGCATCAGGCCTCTAGTAATAATAGTAATGATAATGATAATAATAATGATAATCCCACAAGTTTAGCAGGTTAAATGGTGCAATGAGTGGAGTTCAGCACAGTGCCCAATGCAGAGTTGTTGCTCAGCAAATTAGCTGCCATGTCCTTATGGTTGGCCTTGGAGTGGGCAATGACCTAAGCCAGGCCAATCAAAGCCTGGCCCTAGGATTTGTAAACTAGCCGTGACACCCAAAGGTCCGTCCCTCACTCCCTCCGTCCCTCAGTACCTCCTGGGTGGTGAAGCTGTTAGGTTGGAAAGGAGGGAGCTTTCTCCTTGCAGGTACAGGAAGCTGGTTCCGGGAGGACTGGGCCAGAGAGAAGCAGCAACTGAAAATAGATGTGAGCTCCTCCTGGTTTTCAAAACCTGATTCCAGCGGCCCAGCTGCACCCAGTCCATCCCAGCTACGCCTGCAGGGGTAGGGCCCTTCCGACAAGTGCCCTGAGGCTGCAGCGAGGGAGAGGGGAGCCTAAGTCTGCTGTGCCGCCATAACAAGCCCCACGTGGCGTAAACACCAGACATTACTTTCTCACGGCTCTGGAGGCTGGAAGTCTGAGATCAGGGCAACAGCGGGGTTGGTTTCTTCTGGGGCCCTGCTCCTGGCTGTGTCACACAGTCGTCCTGCTCTGTGTGTGTGTGCTTGTGTGTGCGTGCGTGCGTCTCCTACTCTCTTTTTATAAGAACACCGATCATACTGGATTAGGGCCCACTCCAATGACCTCATGTAACCTTGACTACCTCTTTCAAGGCCCTGTCTCGTTCTGGGGGTTAGAACTGCAACAGCTAAATTGGGGGGTGGAGGGGAGATACCATTCAGCCCACACCAAGCGGTTTGAGTCTGTCACCTGACTGAGATGCATGTATGTTCACAGCAAACAGAACCTGGGAGAATCCTGATCCAAGCATTAGCAGAGGCTACTTCTGCCTGGTGGATGAAGGCTGCTTTTCCTATTTGCTTATCTGTACTTCCTGTTTTTCCTCCGCAATGAACATGCATTCTGATCGTAACAAAAATGGTTTGAAATATCTCTGAGCGCCCCAGAGCTTGCAGGGGATGACGGGGTAAAGCCTAGGGGTGGCCCAGAAGGCAGTAGTGGGGAGCAGGGGTGCTGATTACTGTGGATGCGATCCGCAGGCACCCAGAGGGGCGCGGATGGGGAGGCCACAGAGATGTGCCTGGAAGAATTCGGGAATAAGGAAACAAGACGTCCCTCTGCCAGTGAGACCATGGAGCCGGCAAAGTGGATCCACGCAGAGAAAGGCCAAGTCACCTTAAAGAGGCAGGAGGGCTCCAGCTCAGATGTGATTTGATTGGAGGAATTCAAGAGCTGGAGGGAGACAGAGTGTGTGTGTGTGTGTGTGTGTGTGTGTGTGTGTGTGCGCGCGCTGGGGATGCGGTGCACAGTGGGAGCTTGGGAAGAGGGGGCCACGGAGGCGGTGGGATGGTAGCTACAATGAGGGGATGGGACGGGATGCTCTTGCTGAAACCAAGCTGCTGTTTGAGCCACACGTCTTAGAGAAAATCCCATGTAGGCTCTTAAAAAAACACACACCAAAATAAAATAAAATAAAATAAAACCAAGACAAAAGGAAAAACTGGGGGAGCTCTCTGTTTTTGTTAAATAAAAGAAAAATGGGGTTCCTGTGCAGGGACCAGGAAGAAAGGGGTACAGACAGCGCCGCAGGGAGAGAGCCGCCCAGGCTGTGTGACAGGGTCCCAGGCCCTGAGACCATCCCGGGACCGCCAGCGTGGTGGGAAGGTGGGGGCAGTACCCTGGGAGGGGCCCCACAGGAGAGGGGCTCCGCAGCAGGGAGAGAGGAGAGCCCCCGAGGGTGGGGAGGGTCTCAGGACTGCACTGGAAGCTGTGTCCTGATCTGGGCTCTGCCCTAATCCCCTTCAGTCTGCCTGAGCCTTGAGTAAAATTCCATGGCAATGACCCACTGCAACAGCCTGCTGGTGGCCCTTGGGGAAATGAAGGCAGAGAGCTGGCGGTTGCATGAGGGGGGTTGGGGGGTGAGGGAAGGAGGCAGTGGCTTGGGACAAACCCCCTTTCCTCACAAAGATGGGGGAGATGAGCCTCAAAATAGGGGAGACCCTCGGCTAGAGCAGCCAGCCCTTGGCTCTGTAAGGCAAGGTGTGGGTGCTGGTTCTGAAGCCACCCACGTGGACTGGGAGGACAGTCATTTGAGCCAGATTTCAGGTGATGAGGCTCAGAGAGGCCTGGTACTTCGCCCAAAGCTACACAGCCGGTCCGAGAAGAGCCAGGATTTTACCTGCCTCCTTCTGACGTCCAAGTGCAGAATGCTTTGACCACCCGACACTGCTGCTGGCAGGGCCAGGGTTTGCCGTCAGGGCAAGGGGCGGATCCTGACCACCAACACCCCCTCCTTTTCTTATCCCCACTGAAGCTCCAGGACTCCGCCATCATGAAATCCAGTCCACCCGCCGCTGTGCACATCCTCGCCCTGAAATCCCTGTTTCTGAGCCTTTGCTCCCCGGAGGACGTGGCTGCTCCTGGGACATGAGAACTTGGAGTGGCTGCTGGTTCTGCTTCTCGCTAGAAACACGGCCATCTGGTGGGAGGTGCTTCCCACGACGTCCCTGGCACCCAATCACCTTTGGGTGCTGTACCAGCCGCTGCTAGCGCTCAGCCCAAACCCCTCAAGATGCCCTTGCCATGTCTGTGCACACCTGCACCCTCGTGCTTGCTCTCCAACAGCCGGTGCCCACTGACAGGTCTCCGGCCACCGAGGCCCCCCCCCCCCTTGCCCGCGCATGGAATTTGCATCCTCTGGGGCCACCCATGACCCCCTGACCAATGATGGATAAATCCTACTCTGAGGAATGACACTCACTGTCCTGGGTGTGTGTGGGGGGTGGGGGGGTGGGGGCGGGACTGAGCCAAACCTGCCCTCCAGGCCTGGTGTCACTTGGGCCTCTGCGTCCCGCTTCCCCACTCCCCTTTCAAGGTTTTCCAGAAAACACTCGCTAATAAATCATCCCCTAGCAAATTGGTTCCAGAGGGACCCTCATCTCAGGGTCGGCTTTGGGGAAACCCAACCAGAGACAGATAAACAAATCGATGCTGAGCCTCCAGAGCTGAGGGCCAGCCGTCTGGGGCCACTGGGCTGAATTTGGTCCAGGCTGGCATTTTGTTCATCCTTCCTGGTCCTCCTTCGAAGCAAAGCGCCTTCCACCTGGGAATTAAAGCCCTGACCTTGGCCAGGGGAGTGCGTATTAACTGTGCCGGACGTTCGCAAAGAGAAACGGCGCATGTGGCCACAGCACAGCAAGCGTCGCAGGAGCCGCTGTCTCTCATGAGAACCTGGCCATAGCCCGGGAGATAGGAGCCCTCGTCACCTCTTTTAGTTGATGACGATGATGAATCATCGGGACTCATATCCCGGAAGCGAAGAGATGGGATTTTAAGTCATGCACTTGACTCCAAACGATATCTATGCCCTCCCCACTGTGCCACCTGGGGACCTGCAAACCCACACCCGCTCTCCCGGCGCCCAATCAAGGGCATCGCGTAACTGGTGCATCTTCTGATCTGATCATCTGGTTTGGGCTGGTCTCCTTTCCTATTACTTATTTTCTCCCTTTCGACAGCTTGGGGCTTGATTTGGGTAGGCACAAGAATAAAAAAGGCTGTAGGACACAAATTTTTTTGGAGGGACTTCTATCTTTCTTGAAAAGAATAGACGAACCATCCACATCTATTTAAGTCCTCACATTGCAGAGTGGCCGTTCCTGGGACCGGCATTTCTACACACCAGGCGAGGCTTGGCTGTTCCAGGAAGGAGACCTTTGTGTGCACGGGCTGTGGGTGAGCCCGAGCAGGCAGTCGGGAGAGGAAATCACCCCCCACCCCCCACCTTGTGCCATCCCTCCTCCGACAAGCTGTCAACACTGCCGTGGAGAACAGTGCCAGCCTGGAGGCTTTCTGTTCCCAGAGCTCAGGGGATGAGTCAGTCACTGAGCTGTTTCCTTTTTTCATGAGCCTTCCATGCAGAGATTTTCAAATGATTTCTCTGAAATGCCTCTCCCCTCACCTTGCTGCATGCCTTGTCCCCAGAAGGCACGATTTTTAATGGATTCTTCCTAACAACGCACCAGCCAGCATCTATTAGGTTCTCACTAGATGCCAGGCACCCAGCTCGGCAGTTTACATCTTCTCAGCTTCACCCTCACAGCCGCACTGGAAGGTCTGCGTGTTCCTGTTTCCATCTTCTGGGTGAGGAAACCAAGACCCAGAGAGCTGGCCCAAGGTCATTTTGCCAAGAAGCCACGGAGCTAGAACTCAAACCCGTGTCAACGCATGCCCCTGAGCACCGTGCAGCGTGTCCCGTCGCTGTGAGAAGATTCTCATTGACCGTGGTAGAGCGTATTACTTGCTCTGACATTGTTTCCTTTCTTCCCTCGATAGGACTTTTCTATGGGCAGATCTACCCTTGACTCCTGCCCTGTCCCTGTGACCTGCTGTCACCAATGGAATGAGGATGGATGTGAAGGTGCACCTGTGAGCTGGCACTAGGGGGCGTGCCCCTGGAGCTTGCCCTCTGCAGGAAAACATGTTCACGTGGCCGTGGACTCTCTCCACGCCCCCTGCTTTGAGTGGTGTCTCAGCAATGGCTGTATTCAAGGTTGCAGCCCTGCCCCTCCTTAAGCCCCCCTCCCCCCCCCTGCCCCACTGCAGTTCCAGGTCCTGCCAGGTGGCCCCTAGGTCCCAGCTCTCTCTTCCCTTAACCCCTCCTGCCCAAGGGGTAGTGGCGGCTTCCGGCTACTTCTGAGTTCTGGGTTGCCACAGCCTCTCCTGTTTGCCTGGTGGCTCTGCTGGCCTTTGTCGCCGGCTCCACCCATGTTCAGCCCCTCATTGCAGCTCCTCAGCCTGGGTTCTGTTTCCTCATAGACACTGGCTCATACAGCCTCCTGACTTCTTAGGGTCTCAGCCCACATTTGCTGCAACATGTCCATGGCTCACACAAGCAGACTTCACATGTGAAAAGACAGCACCAGTTGAGTTGCAGTTGACTGGCCAACAAAGTGTTAAATTTTGTGGCTGTATAATGCGACTTTCCAATAAAATTTCATTTTATTTATTTATTTTTTGCATGGCGTAGCCAACACTCTTTTGCAGCCCTTGGAACGTTCTGGCAGCCCCTGGGAAGCTAGCTCACGGGCCCTGCGGAGGAAACGGCTATGCTGGTGGTGACAGAAGGGCACAAAGTGTCCAAGGGAGCCACTGCAAGGGATGGTACCCAGGATGGCTGCTCCCTCCGTGCAAAGCCCAGGGGGAAAGAGCCCCACAGACAAGGGTACCCATCCACGATCGGTCCCGTTTTGCCCGACGCGTCTTCCCTTTTCCACCCAACGAGATGGAGTCTTTGTAGGTGAAGAAGCCCAGAGCTCAGGAGGAGCCTGTGTCTGCGAGATGGATTTCCTCCACAGGCTGAAAGGCAAAAGGGTCGTCAATGTGTCGATGGAATCCAGGCTCCCCAAGCTGCCCAACCGCCGTAATAAAGCTGAAAGCAAAGCTCGGTTGGAAGGCTGCCGAGGCTTTAATGCAGGATGCTGCACGGCAGCAGGAAGACAAATGGTGACTCTCAGGGCCCCCCCTTTGCAAATGGACTTGGCTGCTATGAGCAGGGCCCGCAGAACATGGCTGAGGCTTTAGCCCTGCCACTGAGCGGTGGGGCTCACCTCGTTAGGGGGGCACCACACCCAGGAGAGGAAAACTGCTGAGGCCCAGGGCAGCGCCCAGACGCTGGGCACGGAGTCTCCTCCCGAGGCCGAGGAGCAGTTTTAGCTCCATCGTGGCCTTTGCGACCAGCTCCGGGGTGGCTGGGACTTCCCACTCCAGGCAGTGGGAATGGAGACGAAAGCCTCTTGCTGCCTCACGTGAAGTGCATCACGTGAAGGAGGGAGAGGGGAACGAGGAGGACACAGGAGGGCCTGGCTCTGAGGGGCCGTGGACCCAGTCTTCAGCCACAGGAAGGGCGTTTAGCAAGAAGGCTGCACTGAGTAGCTGTCAAGTGTCTACCGCTGTAACCGGCACACCTCCTGGGGCTGCTGACTTCCCTGAATTTTCCAGAACACCTTGTACTGACCCGAGAACAGCCTGATCAAGGAAAGTGTCGTGGCATAATGCGCTTTTGTTTATGTAATCGGAACAGGTGCGCAGGTCTGAGCCAGGGAAGAGGTAATGAGACCAGCACTGGGGAGCCGGGCTGTAAGAGGGGCTTGAGGTGGAACAGAATGGGCTAAATCGTGTCTACAGGATTTTCAGGGAGAAAAGATGCCAAGCACCATGTGTTCAAAAAGAATCTTTGGATAAGCTGCTTGGGGAGGAAGGTGTACTCCGCAGGAACATGGCACGGTGGCCTGGTGGCTGACTCAGGTGGCCACCCAGAAAGAACGTGTTGAAGAAATGCCTGAGAAACACTGCCGGGCCTCTAGACTGCCTCCCAAGGACGGTGGGTCTCCTTAAACACAGGGCGCTGGCTTAGCTGAGTGGGAGGTGCAAGCTGGGTTCCTGCTAATGCTCCTCCTTCTCACCACAGAGCTCAGCCTCTCCCCAAATCAACACTGCACACATATTTACAGAATATCCCACCCATGGAGACCCCTCTCCCAGATCACTTAGGTCAGGTGTGGTCAGAAGTTCGAGTTCAGGGTTGGAATAAAAACTCTGTTTCTAGTCAGCTGTGTGGCTTTAGGCAAATCCCTTAACCTTTCTGGGCTTTAACTTTCTTATCTGTAAAACGACAAGCTATGACAGTCCAGAAGGTCTTGCTGCAACCAGGCAAGCAGCTCTTGCTGAAGACAATGCCCTGGGCTCCCTAGAGGCTGGGGGTGAGCACAGATGAAAACGAAAATGATACTAACCAATACTCATGGAACAATTACCATGACCAGCACCAGACCAAGATGCTGGTTCTCCCTAGAAACCTGAGCGTGGACCTGGCTACCTGGCCACAGGGCCCCCGGGCCCGCTGCTTCCCTCCTGGGAGTAGCCGCCCTCAGACCCTCCCTCTGCTGGGAAAGGCCTGGATCTGGGGAAGAGCCTCATGCTTACGGAGCCTGCCCAGCTCCTGCTCACCACTCAGTTGCAGCCAAATGGAATAAGTGCAGTATTGATTAATTGCAATTTTTTTGGAATACATATCCTCCCTGATGTTTTATCATTAATGCATTAAGAAGCTGAACCAGCAATAAGACCAAATGGACTTCAAAAGGCAGCAGAGTTTCCAGCCAGTGCGGTCTGACTTGCAGCCATAACTTCCTGGCAAGAGGCGGCCCCTTGCCCTTAGAGCCCACACCTTGGCTGAAACTGGAGAGCTCCTCGTTCTTGACCTTGTTTACTTCCTTCCTCAGAGAGCAGGGGCACTTCGGCCTCTCTGTGGTGGGCTGGGCCCTTCTTGGTGATGGGGAACCCCCATAAAGTGGGGAGGCAGGACAGAAAAGGAGGAGTAGGATTTTCACTGCATGCTTACGGGGGGACTGTTGACCCGGACCTGGTTATGGGGGTGGGGAACGTGGTAACCTCATCCTCTACCTTCAGAGACTGCCAGCGCCAGGAGGGGTGGACTCCAAGGCCATGTGGCTCCAACCCGTCCTCTATCAGCCTCCCCCCTTCCCGTCCCCCCGCAGGTGTCTGGCCACGGGTGCAGCCCTGTATATCCCAATGGCTGACTTGGGACCTTGGCTCAGTCACTAGCTGACTAAGGAAAAACTGGAAGTTGTTTTCCTGATTGGGGCCCAGGTTGTCATCTGTCAACAAAAAGAAAAAGAAATGGATAATTTCTTAAGGCCTTGAAGATCCAGTAGTTTATGATTCTCCCCCTCCGGTAGTGTCAGAGCCCAGCAGGGGTGTGAAGGCTGGGTGTGCAGGTCGGTCTCCCCCGCCACCATTGCCTCCTCAGAGACAAGGAACGCCCCCCTTCACCCAGTTACCCGTAAGTCCTTGGCCAAGGCTGCCCAGGGGCACTCTGACTCTCCCCATGCTGGGAAAGCTGGATGTCGTGGGCAACCTCAGATAGAGACCCAGGCGCTGCTGCAGGGCCCGGCTCACTGCAGTGCCTACACTCACGGACACCCCTCCTCCACCTTTTGTTTTCCGAGTCTTAGCATTCACAGTGGTAAGCAGTGGGAAAGCGAGGATTTGATTTCTCCGGAGGGTGCAGCCGTGCACAAGAAAGCAGGCGGCACGTTGTCTCCAGCAGCTTCTCCTTTCTGCCCTGGAAACGCCCCAGGAGACAACACACAACTGCTCTGTTCTCTTGGTGAAGCGGGGCGGGAGGAGACGAGGAGTACCTCCCGGTTATCCTGCCACAACGTGTGTTGAAATGCATCGACCTATTAGAGCATGGGCCCTGGGTTCCAGTTGCAGCTCGTCCGTGTTCCAGCTGTGTGACCTTGGGCTGGTTACTTAACCTTTCTGTGCCTCTGTTTTGTCATCTGGAAATTGGAGATAGCCACAATACCACCACCACCACCACCACCACCAATACCCACTTCACAGAGTGGTTGGAGTGGCTGTAGTAAGGGAGCTAACGTATGTAGAGCACTTAAAACCATGCTCTTCCTGGAAGGAGCAATTAGCAATACACACGTTTTAGCTGTTATTATGAAGCATGAAGCTTGTCCCTTGTAATTTTGGATTTGCATGTCATAAATAGTCCTCTTATTTTTTAAATCGCTGCTGGGTGAGCAGACACTTCCTGCCTTAAACAAATGATAGTTGGTACCCTTCCCCCTAAACCGGTGAGGGAAAGCCATCACACAGAGGGATGCTGGGGCGGGTCCTTTAAGGTCCCCTCTGGGTCGGGCAGAGGTTTTGAAGGTGAGTCTGAGCACACAGCAGGACCCCAACGCTCTGTCCGTGCTGAACCTGAACCTTGGGCACAAAGGTGGAGGAGGGGTCCTCCTATCGGCGGGGGTCCTGCCGAGTGTGGCTGCCCGCACTCCTCCCTCCCCGACCTGAGCGTTGTGCCCACTAAGCGTTTTCTGCTTCCCTCCTAGGAAAGCGGAGGCTGCAGGGCTGAGGTGATCTCTGCAGAGAGGCAGTGAATCGGAGGTTAGCGGTGTTTATTGATTTAGTAATTCGCAGGCACTTTTCCGGATAGATTACCTTCCCGGAGACTCTGACAGCAGCAGCCAGCTGCTAATGCAATGCAGGCACCGGGAGGCAGGCGGGGCCACTGGGAAGGAGATAGGCTGGGAGGCCAGGGGAGGACCATAGGGTGCGAGAAGAAAGGAAGGCTTCCCGACCTGGCCCACGTGGGCACAGCAGGGAGCACGGTCTGCATTCTGCATCCTTCACCAAGTATGACCGGGCTCAGGTATGACTGGTCCCCTAAGCCTGTGGCTCCCCGGCTCCCCGAAGAGTCCACGCACACAGGTGCTTCCTGCAGTTCCAAGAAGGTGGCTCTGTACACACACACACACACACACACACACACACACACACACACACACACACACGGCTCTCCCTTCCCCAATCCACATCCTCTGTGCACCACGGCGTCTGCCTGCCTCCATCACCTCCTGCTGTCTACCATCCCTGCCTCCACTCGTAGCTCCCATTTCTGGATCAGTTAGGGTCCTGTGAAGAGACGGAAACCAGTGTTTAAAGGGAGGGAATTTAATATGAAGAACCGTTAACTGTGAAACTGAGACCGTAAAGAGAACTCTAAGGTATCACAGAGGTAGCGACTGCAGGTAGCAGCCACATCCCTCCCCTAGGGCAAGAGCACACTAGGGAAGAGATTGGAATTATGAAAACACTTAGGAGCTTGGAGGGGGACCTGGCAGAGCTGGGACCAGATATCTAGGGGGAGGCAGGGGCGGCAGCCAGCTGGTGCTGGTGTCTCTGGGTTCAGAGGACGCCCCCGGGGGCTGAGACCCAGACTTTGAAGAGGGGATGCCAGACACGTGTGCAATATCCCTGGCCGGAGAATGGGCAATGCAGCTAGTTCTCCAAAATGCAAAATGGAAATGCGGCAACGTGGACTCAGCGGCTGCAGAAGCAGCCTTGGGAGGTGCTGCTCACAGTTGCAGAAAGCAGACCTGGATGAATGGTTGCCCTCCAGCCTTCCAGTCTCTCGAGCGCCCCCTCGTGGCGGAGCCTATTCCGGGTAGCTGGCAAAGGAGAACTGTGGTCTGCAGAGTCCCGCCCAGCGTCAGAGCCACAGCTTGCTCCATGCTGGCATCCGAGGTGTCCTCTTGCTGACAGCACCACACAGGGTCCCCAGGGCAACAAAGCCCAGGGAGAGGTAGGATAGTGGGAAGCATGCTGTGTCCTGTTTGTGCAAAGAGCTGCTGTGTGACTTCCATCTTCCACTGCTCTGGCCAGGACACAGACACGGGTCCAAGGATGGGTTTGAGGACAGATGCAGAGAGAGACCATGGGAAACACAGAATACATCCCCCCCCCACCCCCGCCCTGCGGGAACAGAGGTCACGGAACAGGGACAAAGTTGCATCAAAACAGAAACGCCTTCTGGAGAGAAATCATCCTTTGAGGCAAATTGAAATCTGGAGGAATCTGCTACCAATCAGAATCCCAAGGATAGACAGAGACTGCTCAGGACCAGGGTGGGCCTGCTACAGTCGTGACACTGTGAGGCAGACAGGCAGTGGCTGTCCTTCCCAGGTGAGAGCCAAGGAAACTGAGGCACAAAAGCATCAGATAGTCAGACAAGGGCTGCTGTTAGAAGAACTCCGGAGCGCTTAGTGGGATGGTTGGTTACTTGATCTGGTCCCAGCGGAGGAGAGGGAGTCTGCAGGGGCTCAGCTGGCCCCACCCCGGAGAGAATGCTGGGTTGGCTCTGCAGAACCCGAGGGCACAGAATGGCTGGGGCCAGGAGGGGCTGCTAATTGCTCTGCCTGCAACTCCAGGGCAGTGTTTCTGGAAATGCAGAACTCTGACAGAGGAGGAGATACCAGAGGAACGTTTTTGATGAATAATTCAGTGAGCTGAAATGGGAAATGAGAAAGTTTTCTCTCTACCAAAGTGGAATTTGAAAAAAAGAAAGCAAGCACTATCAGCAGCAAGGCTGAGCATTCTGCTCGCCTCACAGTAGCAGTCCTTTTTAAATTTTTGGCATAACCAGGAAGGACGGCTCACCGAGCTTTGCTCTCCACAATCTATAGCACTTGAACGGAGGTAGGGAAATACTTGGGTTACCCGGAAGACCTGGACTGGATGGTACATTTGATCTCATCATTGCCACCTTCCCTTTCAAGCATTTATTCTACAGCCATTAACTGGGCAACCATCAAAAGCACTGCGCTGGGTGCAGAGTTTCCGCAATGAAGACAACAGACAATGTTCTTTTTTTCCTGGAGTGATAGGAGGTATTCAGACATTAAGTTACAAGAAGCAGCAGTTGGTAAATTTATATCTACAAGCTGAGGTACATGCTGTCTCAGGCAGGGTCCAACCACGAAGAGAGAAACCACGCTGAGTACATAGAGCAGAGGGACTTGGTACTTCTAGGAGTGATGGAAACGCCGAGATGTCTGGGAAAGTGAAGGAACCTAGAGATCAGCAGCAGCAGGAAGCCACCCAAGACAAGCGACAAAGGAAAGCGGTGACGTCATCAGAGTTCAGGATGGGGAGACACCTGGGAGAGGAGAACTGGAACCAAGACAGGAGCTGCCCAAGGAGGCCTGGGACCATCGCCTGGAAATCATTCTCAACCCTGCCTTGCCCCCTCCAGCTGCCTTTCTGATATCTATCGCTACCTCCCAAAGGCTGAGCCTCTGCAGAAGTCAGAAAGCAAGCTGGTCTGGGAAACACAGTCCAGCCGAGTCAGCCCCCCAAAGGCACAGAGGGGGCCAGGGACGGATAAAAGAACTGATCGGAGGGCAAACAGGACAGGAAGAACCAGCACTCGGGTTTCTCTGAAGGAAAAGAACAATCTTACGGGGAAGAATTCAAGGGATAGTGCTATTAAATGAAACGATCATGGGAGGCCGCTTTGGGGCAGTCAGGCTGAAACAAAAGATGACAAGGAGGTATCCAATCAAGGGGGTATGGGCAAAAGAGGCATGTGCCAAGGCCCTGAGGCCACCTGCACATAGGAGAAAGGGGAAGAGTGCAGAGTTGAGGGTGGCGATGTGGATGGGCCAGGCGACGTTAAGAGGGTTTCAGAGAAGGAAAAATTAACAGCTGATTGCCTTCAATAGAAAAAGGATTTTGAAAAGCTTTTTTTTAAAAAAAAAACTCAGATAGTTTCTATTTACTTTTAGACAAAGCAAAAGATAAAGAAAAAACCTTCCAATGTTCCAGGAATATGTAAATACATTTCCTTTGTGAATGGGCTAATGCTGCGTTCCTGGTAGTTCCTTCAGAACAGATAAAGCCTGTGAAGAGATATTTAGTACTGTAGATTATGTTTTCTGGATCAGTTTTTTCCTAAATCTTCTAGGCCAGTGGTCGGCAAACTGCGGCTCGTGAGCCACATGCGGCTCTTTGGCCCCTTGAGTGTGGCTCTTCCACAAAACACCACGGCCTGGGCGAGTCTACTTTGAAGAAGTGACGTTAGAAGAAGTTTAACTTTAAAAAATTTGGCTCTCAAAAGAAATTTCAATCGTCGTACTGTTGATATTTGGCTCTGTTGACTAATGAGTTTGCCGATCACTGCTCTAGGCAACTATCCACGGAAATGAGTAACAACTCTTGATTCTGTTTTTACCTCTGCCACCAACGTGACTTGCTCACATCCCCTTCTCTCACCTTCCATGGGGCCCTACCAGACGCGTTGAAACGCCTGTGGAAGTGTGACTTGTTTCAAATGCATGTAAGTCCACACTTTTATGCACAGTTAATCTTATTTTGTACTTCTGGTGAATACATTTTAATCAATCTTAAATTTTAATAAGATGGAATTCTTAGGAATAGATGGTTCCATAAACTGTAAGCTTCCACAGGACCTTGTACAATGTCATGAAAGCACAAAGGCATGCAATTTTTATGAGCAACAATTCAGTAAATCAGTGTTTGGTTAATTTTTTATTACAAATTTTTTTAACTGGGAGCCAGAATTATGTTAATTGATATGGATGTTAAAAAGATCACAAGAAGTTCTCTTTCTAGTCAGGATGGCATAACTGGAGCCAGACTTACCTCCTGGCTGTTAAGAACTAGAAAACTGGCCCGGTTGGCGAGGCTCAGTGGCTGAGCGTTGACCTTTGAACCAGAAGATCAGGGTTCGATTCCCGGTCAGGGCACATGCCTGGGGTGCAGGCTCAATCCTCAGTGTGGCCTGTGCAGGAGGCTGCCCATCAATGATTCTCTCTCACCACTCATGTTTCTAGCTCTCTCTTCCTCTCCCCTCCTCTCTGAAATCAATACAAATATACTAAAACACAAACAAACAAACTGGAAAACAGAACAGAATATACAAGGCAACCGTTTTCAGACACTGGGCAACACTGATCTCTGAGAAAAAGATCCAACGGATGAACCTGTTACCACCCTGGCTTTCTCTCTGGAGTTGCTTTCGCAGGGAAAGGGATCCAAGCAGAGCACAGCTCTTTCTGACTTGAAGAGACAGAGGCTGTCGCTCAGAAAAGATGAAGGGGCTGGAGTGTTTGAGGCATCTTGCTGGAGAGGGAGAAGCTGCTTAAATAAATAGTCCTTAAAAGTGCACAGGGATTCTGCCGCCCCGTCCCCACCCCCGGGGTCTGTTGCTGATTACTAAGTCACAGGAGCACAGAGAGAAGATCCACAAAGCTGAGGGGAGAAAACCTAGGGAGCTGTGAGTGAAATAGCTCACACCAGGCTGGGCGAGAATGACATTCTGACCGGCTGGAAGAGAGACCGCTCGCTCTCAGGTCTTCCGTGGAGACCCCAGGTGAGTCACAGCTTGGTAGTAGAGCTGAACTCGTCTTAGAATTACACCTACACATGACCCACCCTCGGGAAATTTAAAAGCTTAAAACCAAACCCCAGAAGGATCAAGCTGCCCTGCCGGTAACTGCCGGCCATGGAAAGGTCCAACACCCTCGAAAGGTCACCACAAAAGCTAGCAGTCGACAGTGTAAGTTCACAATGTATAGCATCCAGTCAAAAGTTACGAACTATAGGAAGGAATAGGATGGTGACCCAAAGCCTGGGAACAATTCAGAAAGTGGAAACAGTCATGGGGAAATAGAGATGGTGGGATTAACAGACAAGATCTTTAAAACAACTATGATTAATGTGTTCAAGGATTCAAAGGAAGGCAGAAACACTATACACATAGAAGTGGAAGATATATAAAAAAATCATATAAAACTTGTACAGATGAAAAATAAAATATCTGATGTGAAACATTCACCAGAAAGGATTAGTAGTAGATTACGTTAAAGAAGAAACCACTGAAGAAAAATGCTCACTGATCTTGAAGGCATTGTGATAAAACTAAGATAAAGCACAGTGGGAGGAAAAGGTTTTTAAAAAATAGTAGAAGAAAAGTGGCTTGTGGGACAATACCAAGCAATCTAACCCATGTGTGAGAGAGTCCTAGAAGGAGATGGAAAAGACAAAAAAAAATTGTTTTGAAGAAATAGCCCCAAATTTTCAAATGTAATGAATATTATAAACTCATAGATCCAAGAAGTTCAATAAATGCCAAACAAGATAATCACAAAGAAAACCACACTAAGATTCATTATATTCAAGTTTCTGAAAACCATGATTAAAAGAAAAATCTTAAAAGCAACAAGAGAAAAACTACATATTTGTTACATAAAGGGGAACAAAGCTATGAATTTCACAGACTTCTGTTCATAAGCTATGGAAATCATAAACAATATAATGACATCATTAAAGTGCTAAAAGGGAAAAAAATCCATCAACTTAGAATTTTATTTTCACCCAATCATAGAGCTTTAAAATACATAAATCAAGAATTTAAAGGAGAAATAGACAAATCCCAGTTTTGATGGGAGACTTCAACACTCCTGTTGTCAGAGAATCCAGGAACTATTGGAAGCAAACTACCAACCAATTTGACTCAATTGACATTTGTAGAACACTTCATCCAACAACAGCAATGTATTTAAGTGTACATAGAACATTCTCCAAGACAGAACCCATTCGAGACCATAAAACAAGTCCCAATAAATAGAAAAGAATTTAGCTAACAGATTATGTTTTCTGAAAAACACACACCTAGAAATGAACAATGGAGAGGTATCTGGACAATCCCAAATACGTGGACATTAACACACTTCTAAATTGGCCATTGGTTAAAGAAGAAATCACAAGGGAAATTCTAAATGAAAAAAATCGCTAGAAGAGCCCAGTAACAGAGATGGCAGAAGGAAAAAGTCAGTGAATCTTAAGTGAGATCAGTAGTCACACAGGAAGAGAATGCCTTTCTTCTCCATCTAGATGCCGTCATAACAGAATGATGGTCAGACGGTGAAGCCATCTTTCTATCAGCCAGATGATGGAGACAACCCTTAAGAATGTCAGGGCCAAGAAACAAGAAGAGCCCAAGTCCTTGATGACATCACAGAGAGGCTGAATCAACCAGCCCTTGAGCCCACCTTTATCTCTAGACTTCCAGCTCTGTAAGATGCTACACTTCCTTAGTGCCTAAGCCACTTGAATGGGTTTTCCGTCTCTTGCAACTGAAGGAATCTGGTGTATCCTTCTTGCCCATCTGTGGAGGTTGAAACTAATAAGAGGAATTAAGAGTTGGGGAAAAAAGGACATATTTTGCTTATAGAAAACCTTACTATCACTCTTCTCCTCTTTGATGGGGGTGGGTGGCATTGCACAGGCACCTCAAATCTAATTTTGACAGAGTGTCAAAATTAGAAGGTTTTTTAGAACTTGTTCTTCTCAAGAATAACTTCTGTCCTCGCAATCCACCTTGGGTTCCCACCACTCTCCTACCACCTCCTATATTTCAACACTGTATTCTGTTTTCTTGACAGAGCTTATCACCATCTGAAATTACCTTTTAATTTGCTTTCTTGTTGGTTATCACATTTTTCCTGCTGGGACACGAACTCCTTGAGAACAGGGAACTGATCTGTTTTCGTGGAAATGTCTGAGTCCTATTTCCCCCATCATCCTTATGAACAGAACTCCTATAGGGTGGGCCGTGGCAGCGTCTAGTGTACAGAGCCACATTTCTCAGTCTGTCTTGATGATACAAGTGGCCAGTGAGATGTAAGGTACAATTCTGTGGAATTCTTGGCAAGCTCTTAGCTGGAAGGGGCTCTCTTCAGCCCTTGCCCCTTCCTCCTTCCTGATACCTGATGCAATGGTTGGAGTGGCGTTAACCATCTTAGGACCATGAGGTGATGCTGATGAAATAGCATAGGAATAGCATACCAGCTCTGACCGGCAGGTCTGTGGACTTGCTTTATGTAACATAAATAAATGCATCCCTTATTTTAATTAAGGCACTGTTTTTTGGGGTTTTCTGTTATGTTGGGCCAGATCTAATCTTCAATGATAAATTGTATCCTCTTCTTAGGTATATTTCCAGGGCCTTAGAATAGTACCTGGCTCAGCATAGATAATCAATTAATATTTGTTGAGTGAAAAAATGGGACCCAACCTCCCCAGCTAACAGATGAGGGAACTAGACCCAGGGGAAGGAAGCTATTTGCCCTTGTCACATCGCTCGTCAGGGGCAGACATGTGATCACGGTTATTGCCTGCACTGACCTGCTTCCCATGGCACTGTGGGTGTGACAGAAGGAAGCCACCTACCTATCACCTCATGGGCCCACCTGCCCCTCCTCTACCTCCGTGCATCTGGCTTGACCCTCTATCCACACCTGCCATGCTGGCTTGGTTGAGGGGCACAGTCTTCCATGGATGCAGAGGGAGGAGCAGCCCCGACTGCCTGCTCCTTCGCCAGCCAGGACCCTCCTAACTCTACCACCATGGGCAGGGAGTTTCTCCCTGGTCCTGGGTCCCCACCCTCCCAGGATTATGACTTTCCAGAAGGATTTGCTATCGGTACAAAGTGCACAACAGGCAACTCAGATTTTTCACAGCTCTGGACAAGTCCACAAATGACCACAAAAGTGCTCTGAGTATTGATTTGGGGGTTACAAATAATTTTAGCAAGTAGGCACATTCCTAAAATACGGGGTCTTCAAATAATGAGGATCATGGGTGTATTACTGAACCAGTTCCCTACTGATAAACATTGAGATTGTCCCCAACTTTTCTTCCCTAAAATCACAATTTCCCTATAAATTCCTCATGTACCTACACTGTGAGGGGATCTCCCTGTTCCCAGGAGAGGGCTGCTCCATCGTGTGAAGGGACATTTCCACCTTTGGTCAGTATTACCCAGGCCTTTTCTCTCTTCCATCTCCCTTTCCTCCACTCCCAGCTCTTACAGTCCTGACTCCCTCTTTTAACTCCTATTCTTTTCCTTCTTTCGCCTCTTCCTCCTTTTCTTGTTCCTATCCTCTGTTGTTGAAGTTTCAAAAGAAGGGGGGAACACAATGGGGAAAGAGGAGGAATACTGAGGTTGTAAAAGGAGCGGGAGAGTGAAAGGAAGGGAAGGAGAAAGGTACAGCTGCAAATATGACGCCAAGTCTCTCCATCCGCCAATAAAATTTCATTTGCCAATACCATTAAACTCACCATTTCACAGATTTCATTTCAAGGAGTGTTACAGTCTGAGGTTATAAAAGAAGAGGTTCCAAGGGCAACCACAGCCCACATTTGTGGGGGATAGAAGCTGGCTGTAAATTATTTGCCACTTCCCCCAGCAGGAGAGGAGGTTTACGTCCCTTCCCCTTGAACCTGACGGGGCCCTTTGACTGCTGCTTAGACAATAAAATAGAGTGGAAGTGACACTGCCCAAATTTTCAGGCTCATGTCTTAAAGAACAGCAGCATTCAGTGTCTCAAATCATCTCTTGGGATCCAGACACCATGCAGTTTGGAACCCAAGTGACCAGTAGAGAGACCCACGTGAAGAGAAGGGAAGGCCCCTGGCTGACAGCAGGCCTGGCACCTGAGTCATTTCGGAAGTGGGTCTTTTCACCACAGTCAAACTTTCCCAGTGGCTGCCAATGAGCAGATAGGACATTGCCTCCGAGGCTGGCCTAGAATGAAGATTCCTGTGCAAAATAAATGACTATCTCTATTTTAAGACACTAAACTTCAGAATGTTTTATTTTCCAGTAATATCTACCCGAATAAAAGAGAAAGATGCAAATTGACCGTACCTTTACAACACCCACCAGCCAATCAGGAGTGAGTATCCAAATTAACCCAACAAAGATGGCGGTTTAATTTGCATACACAGGTGTCAAGTGGCCGGGGGAGGAGCGGGATGCCTGCATTGTTGCTATGGCAATGATGCAGGCATTCCACACCGCCCCAGCCACTCTAGGCCTCTGGGCAGTGTAGGAAAGCGGAAAGGTGGCTCTGGCTGGAGGGAAGGCAGTGCCGGCAGCCAGGAAGGCTCATTCTTGCATGAATCTTCGTGCATCAGGCATCTAGTATAACTATAACAACCTTATGAATAAAATCCACCCTATGTAGCAACAAGATCATATTTGTAGCATTTTTACCAAATTCTGCTTCTTGTGTGTTATTCTGCACCTTAAACAAGTTTTCAGAGTTGTGGTTTTTTTGGTTTTTTTGGGGGGTGGGGGAGACATGAAACCTCTGGATGAATGCTATTAATCCATTTTTAGGATAATGTTTTTAAATGCCTAACAACAAAATATACCAATTAAGTAGAAATGTAGTTACCAAAATGTTGAAATTTTTGGTAAAGGAATATATGTGAGATGATAGAATCTAGTGGAGGGTCTAATAAGTACCAAAAATTTGAAATATAACAAGCTCAAATAATTGGTCCAGATATCTGCAATACTTTAATGTGATATAAAAATATCTGTAATTTTTATTGGTGGATCTTGCTTATACACCATGGTTTTGTTACTTTCATGAATAATGGAAGGATATGCTAATTTTCAGTTAGGGATTAGTGAAAATTAAGAAATAATACTTTTCTCCACACATGTCCACAGATTCCTAAATTTTATTCTCACACCCAAGATTAATAACTCTGAACTACCCAGTTGTATGGTGGTAGAATAACATTGCACTCCTCAGTAAAGACGTGAGCATAAACAAATAAGAGAAGCAGTCAGGACAACGAGCCTTTATCTATATGCTCATTAGCCTGAATTTCATAAGCAACAGGGAATCATGTGATTCCTTGGAAAGTTCTAGAACAATTGCATTTTCCAACCACCCAGGGCTTTGTCGGGTGGAGTCAGGTTGCACCAGCCAGGTCTCACACGTGCTCACACACACACCATGCTCTGCTTGAAGTCAAGAACAACTGATTCACTGCCGACACCAAGATGCCAAGTTGCCTGCCCACCACATGGCACGGCAAATTACTCTTATTTCCTGAGCACGTGCCACGCTGAAGCTACTAAGAGAGTCCTCTCTGGTTCTGATTAGCAACTCAGCCTTACTCAAGCACATGAGCAACACAAGCCAGGGCTTGGCAGTGGTGGGGTGGGAGGTGGGTGATGCACCGGGATGTGGCTGGGCCCCAGGACAAACTGCAGCCTGGGTTCAGATGCCGGACGCTACTCCTTCTATCTCATGACTCGGCTTCTCTCTGCACATCTTCTGCAGTCCCGTCTTTGGGTTTGAACTGGCTCTCTTTGCTCCTCCTCAGTTCATGGGGCAGAAGACAAGACCGATAGTATGTGCGGCATCTTTAGGCAACTTGAATGAGGCTGAGTTGACTCGCTGAGCTCCACATAGGGGAGGGGAGGGCTGTAAAAAGTGGCTGTTCCCAGAGTGGCCATGCACATGGGGCAAAGGGTGGAAGTGGGGGAAGTTACCAGAAAAGGGGGGTGAGGAGGGGTAGGGCACACAATATAATAAAGATGTGGGTGGAACAGCCACACTCACATGACTTGTGTTTTGAAGAGGGACTCTAGTCTGTGTCCATGGTAATGGCTGTGGACATGGACCTGCCACACAACTGAATAGTTCTGCCGACTCATGACACTGAGAACAATTTTTAAATAAATCGGAGGAATATGTCTTGACAAATACATTATCTAGCATCACCAAGGCTTGTGGGAGAGACTTGAGGACTTTCCTGCAACCCTCAAATCTCAGGGAAAGTTCATGAGCCTTGCTCTGGAAAATGAAAGCTGGCTGACAGCCCTCTTTCCCTGAGAGTGGGAGCTCCAGTCTGAGCTCTCCATTAGAAATCCTGTCTGTGAATTCGTGGAGAAATAACGATTTTTTAAAAATACCTAAAATTTACTGTGCTCCATGGCAGTAGTTGTCAAACTTTCCGTGTCAGAAACTTTACTCTCAAAATTTCTTCAGGCCCTCGAGGGCATTTTTGATTTGGGCTATTTTATTAATGTTGACCCTATTGGGATTTAAAACTGAGAAATTTTTTAAAAAGTTATTTTTGTAGCTTATTTTATAATAGTAATAATAAAATCATTCCGTAGTAATATAAAATAATACTTGTATAAAAGACTATATTTTTGAAAACAAAGAAATGTAGTGAAAAGAATGGTATTTTTTAATGTTTTGGCAAAGCTCTTTAAAGTCTGGCTTCATAGAAGGCAGCTGGATGCTCACATCTGCTTCTGCATCTACTCTGTTGCAAAATGCTGTGTTGCTTGAAGTAGATATGAAGTTGGAAAAGGGAGTATTAAAGTAGCCTTTTCAGAAAATTTGGCTATTCCTCAATACTACACTAACACTGGACAAACGGTTGTGAAACCTTACATCATTATATTAAAACCTTCTGCTTTGAATGGATTGTCTACCAGGCTTGGTTTCGTAGCAAAGCAACTCATTGGTCATGAGTTGTTTGCTTGAAATTTTTCGGTTCACAGCACTCACTGCAGCTCAAACACTGGAATATTTCATTACGGAATCTCAAAAAGCCACGTAAGCCGATGCTATCACCAATCTCATGAGAAAGTGTTTAGGAATCGGGACACAATCAAGCTCAGAAAGGCAAACACAAATTTTCTGAAATTCTAATTTTTGCACAAAAGTTCAAATGTTATCATTGGCTGTGACCAGTATTACCACTTATTTCCTGGAAGTTACAGGCTCACTTCATTATTTTTGAGAAAATGTCTGCCAATACCTTCGCCTGTGAGTTGCTCATTCGAGCAACAATGGTGTTCCATGAACCAAGTAGCTAGTTCTTCTCATGACTCAGACAATGGCACACTCACTTTCTGTCGAGATGAACACTGCACTTGGACATGCCGTGTAAGTGCTTTCTGTCATTCCCATCGCATCACATAGAATATTAAAAAGGTGTGTACATGAGGACTGCAATTCAATGAACTTACTATTTTGTACTGGTTCATCAAAGACATTCTTAATTGCAATTGGCGGTTGTTTTTTCTCTTCAGGTCCAAGGAGGTGAGGAGTACAGTGACCACGGCCACCTGCGTTCATGCCAAGGTGCCATTGCTTCTGCCCCATTAGTGTAAATGCCGACGCAGTGTCTTAGTGCTATTACAAAAATTGCTTCGATTGCTAAGACCCTTGGAAAGAGTTTCAGAGACCCCTGGGGTCCACAGAACATACTTTGAGATCCACTGGTTATGGTTTACAAAGTATGTTCCTATAAATATCTTTTCTGGTTCTCACAGAAGCCCTTGGAGTGGGCACTCCCGGGATACCCCTTTTGTAAGGAGGAGGAAAGCGAGACTCTGGGAGATTAAATGCCTTGTCCCTGGCTTCGGAGAGGCAGGAAGGGAGAGGGACTAGAAGGGAATTCTTGTCATTACTCCCATGGATCTCGGTAGGGCATCAAGACGGAAACGCTCCATCTCCATCTCAACTCACCTACTGATCCTCAGTGTGGGCCCAGACTTCGGAGGCAAGGAGGATGCTCAAACACATTGGCGTATGTGGGGCAGCCCAATATTTGGGGAGGAGGCCAGCAGCTTTGTGGGGTGGCTCAGGAGGGAGCCATCAGTGAAGTGGACGCTCCTCTCCACCTCTGGGGCCCTGGTCTCTGAGGATGGCTCCTGGGAGATTCTTGGAGGCCAGTATGAGTGCTTCTTCCCTCTGTCCATCTCAAAGACAGGGCTCTGCAGCACGGGCCAGAGTGAGGAGGAATACGCTCATAACTGCCTGTCTTTGAAATATTATTTACTCTCTTGGTTTTTAAAGTTGCCCAAGACTTGTCAATCCTGCTAGTGTAAAAACCACATGGCTGGGCCCGCTGAGTTCCCGACACCGGCTCCAGGTTGCTGGCATGCTCGTGGTGAAGCTGTGTCCTCCAGCAAGTGAGGCCTGGCGCTGATTTATGGCTCATTTTCAGTACACAATGCTGCAATTTCGTGAAATGATAGCGGTATCGATTCCAGAAGATTTTCTTTGCTGAAACCCAGGGCTGAGGCGCTAAATGGAGCCTGAGAGTGAGTAACAGCACTTCGCACTTCATCGAATCGTCTGATCCTCCACTTTGATGTAACTGCCCAGGGCCCCCCACCAGAGGCTTGGGTCTTTGTTGCCTGGTTCACAGGCCTGCACTTCTCCAGAGGGCATTGGCTGTGAATACAGGGCAGACTCTCCAAGGAGGCAGGGGTCCAAACAGGGTCACAAGGAACTTAATCACTCTCCTTGGGAAAGTCAAAGCCCTCTGTGAGGAATAGATTTGGATTCTCATTCTAAATACATTGACCACCTCCCTCTAGTCCCAATCTCAGGACAAGAAACCAAGTACTACATTCGGGTTTGAAAACAAAACAGAAAGAGTGAATCAGTGAATAAACGAAAGAAAGAAAGAGTGAGTGAATGAATGAATGAATGAGAGAGAGAAAGAGAAGAGAGGAAAGGAGGGAAGGACAGACAAGAGAAACAAGACAGGAAAAGAGGGGAAGGGAGGGAGGAAGCAAAAAAAAGAAGAAGAAGAAGAAGAAGAAGAAGGAAGGGAGGGAGGGAGGGAGGGGGGAGGGAGGGAGGAAGGAAGCCTCCTATAATCAGAACAAGCACTGTCAAGGCAAGGTGAGCCGTGATTTTAAGTAGAATCGAATTATCTGCCAGTTCCAGCATTACTGTGAGATTAGAATTCCCTGTGGAAGAATCTGAGAAGGAGGCTCCCTGTCAGAATCATTGGGTTGTCTTCCCATCACCCTTAATATTGGCCAGAAGTTTTTTTAGAACAGGAGACACAAGGCTGGGCTTCTCAGCTAGAAAGAGGCTGGTGACGGTGGAGGGGAGCCCGAGCAGGTTGGGAGAGTTCTAAAGGGTTCCAACTGAGGAATGGCAGGCTAGAGGAGTTGGGATCCTAAGACCAGAAGAAGAAATTGTTGGGGTGTCTCAATGGTAAAATCGCCTTTGGTGAAAGGAGATGACACCACTATCCCATTAATTTAGTCACTAACAGATATTTATTGATCTATTATGAGCAGACACTGCTGGTTTTTCTGGAGGATACAGACTAGAAGGGGAGCAAATACTAAATGAATGCATTGAAACACATATGTGAGTACAGTGTGGCCTAAACTTCGTTAAGGAAGAAAGAAACAGAGAGAGAAGCAAGGGGCCCCAATTAGATGGGGTGGGCCCAGGGTCAGAGAAATCCCTCCAGGTCTGAGGAATGAGAAGAACTTAGCAGGGAGAGTTGGAAAGGGGTTTCCACACATTTGTGAAGCCCGGGAGCTTGTTGGTTTGAGGGACCACGCAGGTCAGTGCGTGTGAGCCTGGGGAGAAGGAGGAGGAGGAGGAGGAGGAGGAGGAGGAGGAGGAGGAGGAGGAGAAGGAGGAAGAGGAGGAGGAGGAGGAGGGGAAAGGGGAGGGGGAGGGGAAGGAGGGGGAAGGGGAAGGGGAAGGGAAGGGGAAGGGGAAGGGGAAGGGGAAGGGGAAGGGGAAGGGGAAGGGGAAGGGGACAGCAAACTCAGGTGGGGAAACTGTGTAGGGCCGGAGGAGCAACACTGGGAGTCTGAAGGTTATCCTGAGTGTGACAGAATGCCACTGGAGGGTTTTAAACAAGAAAGCAGTATGATTTGTATTTCCTTTAAAAGAATTCCTCTTAGTTCATGGAGTGCGATTGGGTTGGAGAGGAGCTAAAGAAGTGGGGGTGCAGTTACAGGGGACTTTGGTCATCCAGGCAAGAAACGATGGTGGCTTTGCCCGAGGTGAGAAGGAAAGAAATGGATAGACTAGCGTTCTAGTTTGGAAGAGTAGCCAGGACTCGGCAACGGGTTGGCTGTGGGAAGCAAAGGGCAAAGGAGCTGACCCCTAGGTCTCCAGTGGAGATGGCATTTCCGGAAAGGGGGAAGACCGAGGCTTGAGGAGGACAAAGGCTTCCTTCCTGACCTGGGAGGTGACATGTTCCCCTTCAAGGCAGCAGATGCACTCCTCCAAAGAAGGACCGCCCATTTCTGCAGGCTCTGGGATTGGTCCGGCCACGGGCTCCCTGGCTCCCACCCCAGCCTGTGGAGTGTGTGGGCTGAGTGGCTTTGAAGGGGATTGCCGTGCCGGTGCCCGGGCTGCAAACCTGCCGAAGAAGCCCACGTCCAGGGACACGGATGAAGAAGCTGAATGGGGCTGAGTTCGGGAAAAGGTATCAGTATTCCCTGGGGTGACCCCAGGAGTCCTCTCCCAAGGGGGACCACGATTTTGATTATTTATTGATATAACCAATTTAAAAAACTTGTGCACCATATGACTGTCTAGTGCAGTGATTTCCAAGTTTTTTAACCACAAGGCACATGAGAAACACAGTTACATGCCCTCATGCACACATGTACACACATACGTGACTCCCCTGAAGCAATCCTCTCCCTGACTACATGGAACGCACTCTGACATTTTGTAAAAATTGTAAAAACTGGTCGTCTCAATCCACTGAATGGATTTTATAGCTAATGGGTTGTGACCTAAAATTTGAACAGCACTAGCCCAGGGCACAGATTCCAAACTCTCAGGTGACAAGCAGACAACAGCAAACACAAATCTATGCTTCCCTGTTGCTCTACTTGAATGAATTCCTGGGAGTAGTCAGATTGTTATTTATATTTTGTGTTTAAATGAACATAAATCATTTCGTGTTCACTTCTTTCTTTGGGGGATGTTTCTGCTACACAGAATAATAGTGGCTGATGCCCTTACCCCATGTCTTGGATGCTACTCTGTGAGATGGAATGTAATATTCACTACGGCTGCAGCTGCCTTATGTGGGCCACCGACACTTCATTGAGGGGAAATTTCTGTTTAAAAAAAAAAAAAAAGGTCAGGTCAATAACTGAGCAGGTGACCTCTTGGTTTCCCAATTATCATTCTTAAGAGAAGTGTTTTGTGACTCTCTGAGGAGGGAAATATGGTAAGAATATGCATCTCGGTCCATAAACTATAGTTAGAAATTTTAAAATTAGATTTGTTTAAGCAGACACTGATGCCAGCAATCTGAAGATAGCCAAGCACTGGGAGAGTGGGGGAGAGATGGGGAGAAATGGGGGACCCGCTGTAGAGTTAGCTGGTCTTTGGCATTGTTATGGCCTGACCTTCAGCCTCAGATGCAATGTGCCTTAGATTCGTAGTGGACTTTATTTTTAAAATAAGGCCTTTTTATTCTCAAAAGTAAATAAGACATTTGTAGAAAGTGTATCAGATGCTAACAAAGCGTAAGAAAAAAGAAAGAGTGAAGGAGGGAGGGAAGGAGGGAAAGAGGGACTAAAGAAAAGGCAGAAAGAAAAAGAAGAAACAAATTAAACTCAACTGGAATCCCATCCCCTGGAGAAAACCACTAATAACATTGTGGTGTGTATCTGTCAGTTAATTCCTCAAATTGCATCTGATCTCATGCACACGAGTTTCTCAAGATGAATTCTTGTTCTTTCAGCTCAATATACTTCCCCTTGCCTTCTCTCTGACCTAAGGGCTCCACTTGGATTCTCGGTTTACAGCCTTGCAAAGGTCCATGATCTCACTGAGACTGCGGCTCATCAGCCTATAACAGACAGACAGACAGACAGATATAAAACCTCTGACTCACTCCAAACTCAGTCTTGGCCAAGTAATTCCTATACAGTATGAGGTGTGGCATTAACTGGCCACTGAGTTTTGTTGTTGTTTTCCACTAGACTTAAAAAAAAAAAAGAATTTCTTAAAGGTAGCATCTCAATCTTGCCCCCAAGATCTATCACAATGCCAGGCACATAGTAGGTGCTCAATACATGCTTGTGGCATTGAACTAAAAATGCTGAGTTCATTACTAGGTCTCTCCCAAGGACAGACGGAGGATATTTATTGATGATTTGGACCAGGCAGCAAGCTTTTAGAACATATGAGTCAGACTAGAGTGATTAACCTGGAAAAACATAAAACTGAGGAGGGCCCAGGCCTGTCTGCTTGCCTGCCAAGAAAGCCATTACATTCCCTGATAGGAGATCAGAAATTCTCGGGTCTCAAGATGTCAGAAGACCTTCCCAGGCTCTGTGCAGAAATACAGTGGAGATGGTCACCCTTGAGGGCACTGGGCCATTCCTACCCTAACCCTCATGGAGTCTGGGGTAGCAGCTGGGAATTGGAGGGAGATTCTTACACCACTCTCCCTCTCTTTCTTAAAAATATTGCCCAAGGGTTTTGCCTCATTCGTGTGACAAGGACGGGCTTAGAACATTCCTCATAGTCTGTGTCTGATCTTTAATCCCCTTCAGTCAGCAATGGCCTTCAGGTTTAGGGCTCGAATTTCCAGGCACTCACATCTGTTCTGGGCATCAGGGGTCTCCTTGTTGTTGGATCAACTGGAAGGAAGGCATTAGTACTTCTCAAGGTGGACACTGTCGCTCATGGCTAAGAGTGGCCCCAAGGGAACTAGTCACTAGTAACTATAGTTACTAGTATATCCTGCCCCGTGACATCTTTCTGTAACTGACTTAGGGAAATTTGGTCCCTCGAGCTCACTGTTTTCAAGATTGGATTCTTCCAAATGAGATTTCCATGAGGTAGCCAATGCTGTTGGAGCTCCTCCTATACATGTTGGGTGACTTGCCATTGTCCTCATGCTGGTCTTCGCCCCCCCCCTCCGCCGCCCCCCAATGCCATGTGCTTTCACTCCCAACAGCCAGCATTGCTAAGGAAGGCTGCCCTTGGGTTTCTGGAGCCATGGTTGCCTGTGTGCGTGGGGAACAGGAAGTGCCTGGAGACTTGCATTCGCTCAGGGGGAACCCTTGACCAATGGCATGACTACAGCTCCTCTGCCCTCATTTGGGAAAACCTCCATTGCGCCAGAGCCCCTGAGGATGAGAAAGAATTACCTTCCTGTCCTGGCGATTTCTGCCTAGGGCTAGTGATCAAGGTTCCAGCTACACCCACACCCGCCCCTGTCCCTGCCCTGCGCCTGCAAGGATACAGCCCTAACCCGTTCCTGTCCTGCTTTCCTCCCCACACCTGTGGCCACATGGATTGGACCAGGGAAGGGCACCCTTTGCAGATGTTGTCAATGTCTTGCTCCCTCTACTCTGCCCCTGAATTCTCAGCAGTGACAGAGCCCAGCAAGCTGACACTTCCCACCCCTGGAACTGTCTTTCTTCTCGGCCTAGGGCCTTTTCTGGCCTAGGGAGCTTGGTCAGAGCAATAGGGTGGGGGTGGAGGGAGGTTTACTTAGGGTCAACCCTCCACCAGTTAGGGGTAGGAGTTGGGAGATAAAGGCTCCAGCCTCCTCCTCCTCCTCCTCAGAGGAGCCCCAGTGGGATGGAGTCCTCGGTGTTCCTCGCGAGAACCTGCTCCTTAGCACATCGTCATTAGACTTCCTCTCTCCCTGTCTCACCTCCCCATTGTCCCAGCAAACCCTGAGATTGGGACCTGGGTGCAGCCAGTTGATCTGGGGTGTGATTCCAGGGAACAGGGTGAGGAAGTGGGAAAGCAAAGGCAAGAAAAGAAAACCCAAGAAGGATGTGCTCATGCACACGTGGCTTCCAGGGAGGTGTCTGAGCGTGTGTATATGAGGCACCACCCAGATGCATCCACAGAGGGCCAGGGAGGTTGGGGACGAGTCCACCCAATCTTTTCCTTGTTGGTTGAGCACTGCCACTCGGAGGGAGCTTTCAGGTCCTGGCACTTCTGCACCATCGCTGGAGAAAGCCTCAGGCAGGGCGACCCAGAAAGCCAGCCGTGTGTACAGGAACGTCTGCAGTGATCTCCAGGGTGGGCCCCAGGGGAGTGGGCGGGGCCAGCGGGGTCTGCTACTTCCCTGAATGAATGAGGCCTTGAAGGTAATGCAAAGCGAGGCCCATAGAGCAGAGGCTCACGCTGCACCTGCAACATAACCCCATGCCCTATTTTTGCCTCGGAGGAGCCCACTTTATTTCTAAGTGCAGGCACCCGGAATTTGTCCTGTTTCTGACTCCAGAGGCAGACTCGGGCTCTGCTCAGCTGATAAATATGCCCTCTTAGATCACCTTCCTTTCAGTTTACAGAGGATTTGAGTCTTTATTATGTCAAAGAAAGGAGAAAAAACACACACAAATAAATGGGATACTTATTCTGGCATTACACATTACTATTGTGGGATGTTGCGCCATATCTTTTTTATTTCTGGTGAATTATTAATAAAGCCAGTTTTTGTTTAATGCCTGCTAATAATTTCTAAAAACAGATCTACAACTTCAGCTGTAAATGCACGTTCATAAATCATTCCACCGAGGCCCGATTGTATGGTTAGCAACAATCTCTGACTATAAATCAACTTCATCTTTGCAACTTTCTCTCTGGAATCCCTGCAGAATGGCAGACAGACCAAAGCAAGACCCAGGAAGGCAAGACAGGGACGTTGAAATAAAGCTTCCCAGGTCGGTCTGTAACAGCCTTGTTCAATGAATAATGAAGAGGATGAAAGTCTGGGAAAAGGTCATGGAGACAAGCAACTTTCCTCCTGCTGACTTTGGGTCAGGGAGGGCAGGGCAGTGCCACATGACTGCCCCCGAGCACCATCAGGTGCCCAGCAGTTCCCTCCAATCAACCCTGAGGAACAGGTGTTCCGATCCCTAATGAACAGAGTAGAAAACTGAGGTGCAAAGAGGCCTGGTAAGCGGCAAAGCTAGGAATCGAACCCAGCAAGTTGTCATGGCTTTGACCTTGGTCTTCCAAGGACTCTTTACTGCCAATCAAGTGGACTTGAAATTCATATAGTTCTTCCCATGAAAGAAAGGAATAAAAAAAAGTCATACCAAGAAGGAATTTGGGGGATAGAAATAAGGCAGTTGGCAATGCCCACTTTGGAAATCCTCCCAAGGAGATTCTGATGTCTGCCCCGTCCTCTCATTCAGAGCCACTCATTTTATGCTGGATAAACTGACCCATCCCAGTGTTACCAGGTTACATTACTCTCCTCTGCAGTCCTCGCTCAGTGGGAATTGACTCGGTGCCCACAATACTGGGCTGGACACTTGAGGTTCGATGGGGATCTGAACCATACGTGGCCCCCGCTCCGAGCCTACTGCAGGGATAAGCATGAATCAGATATGAAATCTTCTCCATGATGTCACACAGCTCATCTCAGGGAATGAGGCCCTTAGGACGAGATGACTGAGTTACCAGGAGAAGGAAGTAAGAGTTAACAAGGTTTCCCAAGTCTTGGGCGAGTGTGGGGAGATGCTGAAAGTCCCGCAGATGGCAGCTGAGAGGGGTGACCGAGTACCAGGAGTGCCTCAAGAAGCAGGGCTGGTGACCAGGGAAGGCAGTAATTGCCTGGAAGTTTCTGGAAGAGTAGAGAACTAGACACTGTGGAGAATGTGTGTGAGGCAGGTGAGGTGGCCAAGGGACTTGTCCAGTTGAACGTCAAAGCTGCACGTTCTTTAGTTTGAGATAAGTTTTCCCCTCCGGTCCCATCTAGGAAACATCTGATTATCATGAAAACACCACATTCTATCCTCATTCCCAGTTGGATTCATCTTCAAGAAACTCATTTCTGTCTCTGCCTGTCCCCTTGCACCACAGCCAGCTACGGCTCACCATCACCTAGATCCCCAAGTTCTCAGCAAGATATTGAAATCCAGCCACTGGTCCAGCTCACTCACTATTGGCTTCAGTAGGTATCTGCTGTTTCCCATACCCCCTCGAAGATTCTCACTGCTCCCCGTGTGTGCCTTCAGCAGAAAGACCCCTTCTCTTCATCCATCGGCCAACACCCGGCCCGTTCTTCCCAGCCCGGCTGGAACAGTACATCCGGGTAAACCTTCCCCAGCCACCTTGGCAGGAGGCATCTCTCCCTTCTCTCTGTGCCGCCAGGACGCATTAGGGAGAGTTTACAGCGTGTGCAGGCTAAGAACGTAGTGTCCCTTTACACCTGACATTTCAGACTGTTCGTTTAATACTGGAGGGTGTCACGGTGGAGGGCAGAGAAGCAGGATGAGGAGGGGTCAGGCAAGTCTGCACTGGCCCCCAATTTGGCATCCCGCTGGGCAAAGCAGACGCCCTTCGGCGACACTCCTGTGACCTGCGCTGTCCTGTGAGCGTTCTCCAACCCGCATGCTCACCACCTCAGACTCTGCCTCCCAATTGTGCAAATGTATCCAGACTGCAGCTCTAACATGTCTGTAGTCTGGGCACCTGACCACTGCCTGGCCCTTCCTGCCAGCCTGCTCCCCGCTCCAGGCTGTGCCGTGGGCTGCTAGCCTCCCCCACTAGCCTGAGACTCGGGTAGTCAGCCTCTGCATCTGCACAGCCTGCACAGCACCGAGCAGCCATCAGGGCTTGCTAACGAGGAGCCACCTGCAGAAGGGCTCCCATGGGGGCTCACTTTCTGGTTTGCAGGACCCTCAGAGTGGACCCTCCATGCCTGAGAGGTGCTTAGGCCATGGCACTAGCCCCAGGGCACATTCAGGAAAGCTCTTAGGATAACACTGTCGAGGAAGAGCCCCAAGCCCACCAGGGTGGATCCTGGAAGAGCCGACCCCTCAGGGAGGCACATGAGGAGCTTCCAGGCTGGCAGCCCCAGCTCCTCCCAGAGGACTCAGGAAAGCACCTTCAAAAGCACAGGAGCAGGGAAGCACAGGACCACGGAAGCACAGGACCAGGGAAGCATAGGACCACGGAAGCACAGGACCAGGGAAGCACAGGACCAGGGAAGCACAGGACCACGGAAGCACAGGACCAGGGAAGCACAGGACCACAGAAGCACAGGACCACGGAAGCACAGGACCACGGAAGCACAGGACCAGGGAAGCACAGGACCACGGAAGCACAGGACCACGGAAGCACAGGACCACGGAAGCACAGGACCAGGGAAGCACAGGACCACGGAAGCACAGGACCACGGAAGCACAGGACCACGGAAGCACAGGACCACGGAAGCACAGGACCTCGGAAGCACAGGACCACGGAAGCACAGGACCAGGGAAGCACAGGACCAGGGAAGCATAGGACCACGGAAGCACATGAACAGGGAAGCACAGGACCAGGGAAGCACAGGACCAGGGAAGCACAGGACCTCGGAAGCACAGGACCACGGAAGCACAGGACCAGGGAAGCACAGGACCACAGAAGCATAGGACCACAGAAGCGCAGGACCAGGGAAGCACAGGACCACAGAAGCATAGGGCCATGGAAGCACAGGACCAGGGAAGCACACGAACTGGGAAGCACAGGACCAAGGAAGCACAGGAGCAGGGAAACACAGGGCCATGGAAGTACATGAACAGGGGAGCACAGGACCATGGAAACACAGGACCACGGAAGCACAGGACCAGGGGAGCACAGGACCACGGAAGCAGCAGAAGTAGCAGAAGCAGCTGCAGCCCCTCTGGAAGGCAGCCCCTCCCACCCACCCGCCCGCCTGGGCTCCTGGGGGCAGGCTCTGCTCTGGAAACCCAAGCCTGGTGGGTGTGGATGCAACTCCGGGCAGAGTCCAGCTCCTTTCCCTGGAACTGGAACAATCTAGAGGCACCCACAGGGGCCAGCTCCCCTCATCAATTCTGCATCTTCCTGAAAATGTACTTTTTAAGCCCCTTAATTGCATTTCAGAGATAACCCTGCAAGCAAAGTGGCAGGAAGAGAAACCATAGAGAGAGGTTGGTGGTCAGGCTCTTTCTTCTAAATCAATCAAACATCTGCGACTAATGCAGCTTTGGGCTGCTCCTCAGGAAGCATTAGCCCTATTAGCGGGGGCTGGCAGGAACACACAATGAGATATTTATGGCCTGAGCACATGTGCATTACCGCAGGGACCGAGGGCCGCGAGGAGACCGCGCAGGTCAGCACGTCGGCTCGCCTCACCTTGCCTTGCCTTGGGGTCCATGCCACGCTGGGAGTTAGAGGCGAGGTTCCTGGTCTTGGTGCCACACACCCTGACACGTGCACACGCGGTGGAGAGGCCTGTGCCCTCCAGTCCTAACTGGGACCAGAGCTGGGAGATGCGGGCAAGTCACCCCAGCTGTCTGGGCTCTGGGCCTCAGTCAGAAAGTGCCAGATCTGGGGAGATGCCCTCTGAAGACCCTCTCTGTGTGTGGTGGGAGGAGAGATGTACTTAGAGCCACAACTCCTGCCTAAGGAAGAAATTCTCTGGTTTAACCAGAGACCCCGGGCGGTCCGGGAGGTGCCTGTGGGAGTGAGGCATGGAGTGACAGCGGGAGAGGGAATGGCAGCGCTCTCGGGAGGAGGGGACAGGAGGAAGAACGTGCGGAGCGGGTGAGGGAGGTCACAGGGTTGGACGGGACTCTTCACAGTCCACCCATCGTTCATGAAGGTCCTGGAAGAAGCAACCGCCCCACGCTCGGGGCTGCTTTGGAAGTAGAATGGAGATGGAAATGTGCTCTGTGATGGACAAAAATGGGGCCGAAGGTAACAGAAGAGTCACAAAGACAGGGCAGAAAACAAGAAAGCCCCGAAATGCGGAACCGGGCCTCAAGGGTGGCCGCGGGTGGAGGCAGAGCTGGGCACCTCCGCCCACATGGGGGTTTATACCAGCAATGAGGGCAAGGCAGGCCAGTTCCCCTCCACCCTCGTTCTCAGGTGGAGGAAGGAGCCAGGGTGGACGCTGCAACCCAAAGAGGGGCTGAGAGAGGGAGCACTGGGAGCCCAGAGGAGAGCAGGGGCCCCAGCGGAGGTGGCCATCCATCGCTCAACTTGTGCCTGAGAGGTGGAAGGAGCCGTGATGGCCAGGGAGCTCAGCACGTGGTGCCCCTGTGCCCGCCCTCCCTCTCCGCCCACGTCCCTTCCCTGCTCTGCAGCTCAGACCTTTTCTCTTATCTAACTGATGAGAAATCTTGACAAAATAGTCTCCTTCCCATCACTAAGAAGGGTCTAGGAAAAAGAAGAGAGCTGTTTCTTTGCTCAGCCCGTTGCATTCACTCCTCTCTCTTGCCCTTTTTATCTTCCTCATTTACGTAGTCCGAGCTTGTCTGGCCTGCCCAGCCTGTGGGTAACTACAGATCACGGTCATTTCTGGATCCCTACAACCTCAGGGCCTGTAATACGGTGGGTGTTCTATAAAAATGCATAGCATGACTGGACATTTTTTATTTATTTATGAGTGGAGATGATGTTGAAGTTCCCTGAATCCCTCAGAGGACCGAACGAGAGCTGCTGGGCACAGTGGGTAGGCAGGTTTGTCCATTCCAGAGGATGGCATCTTCCCTTTAGGAAAGTAGAGATGGATGGTGCTGTCTGAACGCACACGGGCATCACCTGGGCGCTTGTGTGACACAGAACTCCTGGCCCCACATCGCCCACTGAATCCGCATCTGCATTTTATCAAGATGCCGCTGCCTGATGTGTGTGCAGTGAAGTTGGAGGAGACGGGTCTACCCACCAAGCACTCCACTCCGGTCTCACCCTGGGCTGGGGAGTGATGGGGAGGAGGTCCTGGCAGACCGTCGCTGGGCCCTGTAGATGGGAAGCCCTTTCTCTTTCCTTCCGGGAATCCTGCAGCCTCAGATTCCATCTCGAGTTCCATTCTGGGTGGAGAGCCAGACCATGTGCACAGGCGTGTGATGGATATTCTTCTTCAGCAAGACCAAAATCCAGTGTGAAGCCTTCCTGGTCTATGGGACCTCAGAGGCCAGATCACGCCCACAGGCAGTGAGGAACGGGGTTCTTGCTCTTCCTATCTGTTCAGCCCTTGGCTCTGTGTGCTAAAGGCTCCCGTGGAAAGCTCATGCATTAAGTGAAGTGACGCCCTTGGCGTCCAACTTCCTGGAGGACCTGCTGGGGCCGGTCTACCCCAATTGGCCTGTGACTCCTGCTGTTCCATGTCAGCTCTAATTTTGCTGGGAACATGAGGCAACGCCCTTGACCATTCTGGGAAGCCAGAGAAGATGGTTGGAAAAGGTCGGCTGTGTTTGAGTTTAGAGAACACAGAGGTAAATAACACAATAGTTAATAATACAAGAATAAACTGCGTGTTTCACGTACGCACAATTATGAATCTACTTTGGCCCACCCCTGCATTTCTCTTGTCTTCTGGGAGGAGAAACACCTTAAAGGACCCCCTTGTCTGAACAACTCTCCAGGCAAAAGAAAAAACTAGAAATCTGTCTCTAACATGAAATCAAGAACTTTAAAGCAACCCTTTAACCAGGTCACTTGACTGCTCCACTGATTTCTGGGGGTTCTAAGACCTGTTATATTCACCCCAGATTCCTCACCATGGGATCCAGTCCCAGATGCCACATCCTCTCTCTCCAAACCCTTGGCCCAATCGGATTCTCTGAGTTTATGTGCCTGGGCCCCTGAAGTCTCACCTCTTCCCTCTCCTCCTCCTCCTCCAGATGTTCAGCCGCCCCGAACATTTCCATCCCTCCGGCCATACGTGAGCTGTTCCCTCTCATATGTTTGCGTGTGCTCCCCTCTACCCAAGTAAGGAAGCTGCCCCTCTGTGGGGCCGTTTCAGGGCCAGGCCTCTCTCCTCAACACTGCTGCTCCCCACACAGTGCCTTCCCCACCCTGAGAACAGTTCAGAGCAGCGGTCGCCATCCTCTGGTCTGTGGACCACTGGTGGTCCAGGAGGTTCGAAAGATTGGCGACTGCTGGTTCAGGGGGACAATGTGGAAGTCCCGAGTCCTCTAGGAAAACAGCCCCAAGCAGTCTGCACTCCCCATCCCGCACGAGCACATTTCTTTGCTCCTGTTTTAACATTAAAATTCATGAACTTCTGCATTGCACACAATCACATGTGTTTGTTCGTTTTCATATAAACATGATTTCCCCATCTCAGTCTCCCAGGCCACTTGATACTGTGGGAATATATACAGCTTCCTATTACTCCACACAAGAAGTCGAGGGCTGCGAGGCCAACAGTTGAGTATCTGAAGTACAACTGGACAGACAGCTCCAAGAGACGGCGGCCTCCCCCTCCAGCCAGCGCAGCACTCGGTGACTATGAAGGGTGTGGGCTTTAGCTTGGACCTCATTACCTGGCAAAGCCCTTGCAAGTTGGCAAAACACCTTCACAACCTGAATGCCATAGCATTTGGGGTCACAATGAAATAAAAGGGGAGGAGTTAGTATCCTCATTGACAGAGAGATTCTGGGCAACCTGAAGCTCCGTAACTAGAAAATGATGCAAGCAGAGCTGAAACCCCTTTCTAAGTTGCCCAGTCCATGAAGCATCCTGCTTTAGGACGGCTGGTCAACCAGCCTAACCTGGGGCAGGAAATCTACCTTTCTCAGAGGACACGAGGAGAGATTCCTTGGAGACAAATCAACCGCTCAGCCCTACTGAGGGCGGAACCCCTCCCCCCCCACCCCCCATCCAACACACACACACACACGCATGTATGCACACACTCCTCTCCCTTTGGGCTTACAAACTTGTACTTTAAGATCAAAGCCTTCAGGAGCCCCTCCGACACTATGCCGCGGGGGGGTCATCCGTGCCAGCTGAGAGTCCTCTGCACACACCCAGAGCTGGAAGGCCTGGCTTCTGGCCACAGGGCACTGAGGGCAGCTTTCTGAATACAGTGGAAGGAACGTTGGGGGAAAGTCAGGCTTTTCTATCAGTCCTCCCCGCCCCCCTTCATTTACAGATTGAAAGCTGGACGCTCTGGTTACATCCCAAAAATCTCATCATAGGTTGGAAATATCTGAAGTCGAAAATGCACGTAATGCACCCATTCTACCAAACATCATAGCTTAGCCTGGCCTACCTTAAACGTGCTCAGAGCACTCACATTAGCCCACAGCTGGGCAGCATCTCTGATACATGAACACACCAGTTTACCTTCATGACTGGGAGCTGCAGCCCTTGGCCACTGCCTGGCATCATGGTAGGGTCTCCTACCACATATTGCTAGCCCGGAAATTCAAAGCATGGTTGCTACTGAATGTGTATCGCTTTAGCCCCATCTTAAAGCAAAAAAATTCTAAGTCAAGCCATCATAACAAGATGGACTGTCTGTACTCTCTCTTCCTGGCCCACTTCCCACTCCACATCCTGCAGAGAACAGCTCGATGGCCTTGAACTGGAAACGAGGGTGAGTGTGAACAGCTCAGCTGTCCAGCAGAGTTCGGTGTCCGTGGTGAGTTAATCTGAACGTGGACACAGAGCAGCACCCGGCCGACTGGAATCCTGGCCCAGGGGTTACAAGGTAGCAACGTGCACATGAACCTCTTAGGAGACAGCCCTGGGGGCCGGTGTGCCTGTGTATGTGGGTCAGTGACACCATCACTCCCCTGCAGCTCCACACCAGGCCCCTGACTGCCCGAGCAGTCAACGGGGCTCCAGGGGCAGGCTGTGTACCCCACGATGTTCCCTGACACGTGCTCACTGCGTCACGCTGGGAACCCACTCTGAGACGCCGTTTCTTCCTCTTCAGTGCAGGATAAATCCCTGAGTCCCCTCAGCCTCCCTTGGGTTATGGAGATGGAGAATCACATCCTAAAATCTGTTTCCAAAGGGGATTAAGTCCTGACCCCGGGGGCAAGAGGGAGGAAATTGAAACCAATGGCCACAACCCTGGTGGAGAAAACAGGCCGCTGCAGGAGAGGCTGGGAAGGGCCTTGATGGCATCAGGTGGGGGTCTGCACGCAGAGGAGGTCCCACTCCCCGGGGAGGTGGGTCAGGGGGCAGAGTGCCACCCGCCCTGCCTTCCGCCTCTGCAGGTGCCAGATGAGCGCTCGTTAACTCAGTGTCCCCTGAGGGCCAGGCACGTGAATGAGGTGTCAAAAATGGGAGAGGCAGGGACAGGGGCCACTCAGGCCCAGTGTCACCAGAGCCTCCAGCTTTCAGGAGACATTTCCTAATTTTTAGAAGTCGGCCACTAATTCCATTAAAACAGCAAAATCGCCTGACTCATCCTGGGCCAAACCAAACGCAGTGTCTCGGGGTGCCCAGGACTGCGGGAAAGTGGCTGCTCGGGTGCCAGGGGTCCACAGAGGGAGGAAGGAAGGGAGGGAGGAAGGGAGAGAGGGAGGAAGGGAGGGAGGAAGAGACCAGCCCATGCCATGGAGAGAGGATGCGGAGCCAGGAAGCCAGTGTGTGGTGCAGAGAGAGCCAGCGGGTGGCTCAGACTGCCTGAAGCCTGGCTGGAGAGGCCCCCTCCTCCCAGCACCCGCCCGCCGGGGCCTGTCTGTCTCTGAGGCCGGCAGCTGCGGCAGGATGACTTGCAGGTTTTGCTGGCAAAGCATCTTCCCTCTGGCGGGGACAGCTCCACCAGCTGCTGCTTCCCTTGCCGAGGCTGCAGGACCTGTGAGCAGGGCTGTGGGACAGGGGTGGCATCCCCCTGCCCCCCATCACCCCCTCGGGCACCCCTGTCTACCTGGGCAGGTGCCGAGGACGGCCTGGCCAGTCCACCTCTCCCAAAGCTCCGATTCATCTTCCCTCCCCTGAGAATGGATCTCTTGTCAGGCTCTGCCTTGCCTGCCATTTCCGTCTCTGTGGGTGGATATTGGCTAATTGATTGGGTTTTTGTCACTTCTGCTCCAAAGACAGTCAGGAAGGTCCCCAGACATCTCTTGGAAGGGGAAGATGACTAAGGGGGAATGGTTTCTAATTGCCCTAAATCAGGCTCTCGTGGCATTGGAAGGGGCCTTCTGGCACATCCCACCCCTGCTTTCACCCTGGAGTCCCACGAAAACATACAGGCAAGTGGGAATCCACCCAGGTGTCCCCGCCCTCTGGGGGAGGGAGGGGGTCTCTTGTCTCAACACTCCCCTCCCCCTTCACTGAACAGGAATGCTCTCCTCTTTGAAACGTGAGATTAAAAAAGCCATTTCACACACAGCTTAGAAACAGACTTGCGAGCAGAGGATCAGGCCGCTCCTAAGAAGGCTTTGTTGATTCTCCAAAATATCCCAGCGTGTTGGTATAAAGAATGACTGCTAAATTAAATGTTGCAAAAATAAATGATTCAAGTACACTGTTCCTCTCTCCAGCCTTTCTGAATCTGCAAACTTTAGACTCATTGCAAAGTTTGTCCTGCAAGTTGTTAGGCAGCTTTACTGAAGACACCTCAGCAGAATGCTCATTCCCCAAAACAAAGAGTTTGAATACAGAGGAGTGGATGACTTACAGCGCCCCATGTCCTCCTCACACACCCACTTGTGTTAATAAAGTTAATAAGAGAAAAGCACTGCTGTTTTCCATTCAATTGGATTGCTCTCCAAAGAAAGCAAAATCAAATGTTAAATATGAAAATCCATTTTGAAACGTGGACACGAAGAGATGCAGGCCGAATACAACCTCCATCGCTCGATACACAAACAGACCTGGGAGTGTCACCACACCTCTCCAAACGCCAGTGTCCTTTAGGCAAAATGGGGTTAAGATCACAGACCGGATGCCTGTTCACAGAGCCATGAAATAATGCGCACGTTTCTGTGTGTAGATCCTACTTTAATAAAGCATTGACGACACATATAGTAGTTCTGGTTCACATGTACCTCCCAGGAATGCTGGGAGAATAGAAGGGGGTGATGGACATGGCAATGACTTATGACCTCTAGACCACCAACTGTTAGAGGAGGACAAGCATGATCACAGAGCAGGTGGCCCCGTATGGCCACCTGTCGGGGCTTGGCAGGCAAGAGGCAGTGGACAGTGGGCAGAGAAAAGGCTGAAGGAAGACGGGTTCCACCTGCACCAGCTTAGGCGTTATTGAACCCCTCTGTCCAAGTTCACCTGCCTGTGAGGTAAGCACAATAATCATTTCTTCACATGGTGAGTGCCAATAGGGTGTGCTAACTATGCAAATATGGCTGCCCACACCTCTCTTCCCTCCTCACTCCTCCTGTCCAACTAGCCAGAGGCCTCTGCCTTTGTTCCTTCCTGTGCTCTCAGCAGCTGTTGCAACCTAGCCAGCCACATCCCGGGTGAGGGCACCTTTGGGCCAAACCACTGAACGAGGTGACCTGGATGTGGCAGAGAAGAGCCTGCCCTAAGGGTCCACCTGGCGAACGGATCCCAGGCCTTCTCAGGCTCTGGCCTCCCCATCTCTGTTCACAGATCACCCTCTTTCCCTCTTCCATAAGCCTCCACGTCCTTGTGTGTAAGAGGGAAATAAATGGAATAATATGGAAGAGAAGATTCAGATTTGAGTAGGAGATTCAGGAAGCAGGGCAAGGACAGAAGCGGCTGCCATCACCCTTCGGGACATCTTTCTCTGGCTCCAGCAGTGACGCGATGCACCCAGAGTCACAACGAAAGCGGCATCCAGGACTGGAGCCGAGGTAGCCGGGTCCCAAGGTCTTGTCTCACTCTCAGTGTGGATGAAAGTGAACTGTGGGGCGTTAGGGGGACCCATCAGCCCCATCTTCAGAGGACTCACCAGGACACGCAGCTTACACAGGCCCTGCACCACCCACAGTGAGGGGCCACCCAAGCCAGCTTCCTGCCCACTCTCTGATGGGCGCTGTGCCACCTCAGAGCTGCCCCAACAGGGAGGGCGCGGAGGGTGGAGCTGATGCCCATCTCCTGGGACCTGTTCTCACAGTCCTGGTATATAGGTCACCCTTCCAATCCGGTGTGATGACTCACCACTCCCCTCTGTCACAGTCTGATAAAGAACTTGAGCCATTAAGAAATAGAACAAATTACTAAATGGGAGGCACAGGAGAAACCCAGGATTAAATTAGTTCATTATCCATAAATCATAGATGACACTTCCCCTCCCTGATTCCTGTCTCTACCTCTGTCTGCTAGACTTGAAGCAGCAACAGCCTCCTATGGGCAGGAGGGCAGGGGCTCGGAGGAACCCCTTTTCCCCTGAATGGGGACCCCAGGGGTGGCAACCAGCTTCAAGCTGGGGCACAGGAGCTGGGCTGACTCAGGCCTCTATTGGCTGAGGTTCTGTTCTCTGCGCTGCAAGATCTTGAAACCAAGTAGCAGGATTTCCAGGGTGGGCATTGCAGGGCCCGCTGCGCCATGGGCATGGTTCTGCTGCCTGAAGTGGTAGGTAGGGCTGAGCTGCAGTGGCTGTGTCACCTCTGTAGGTCCTGTCACCTCTGTGGGTCCTGTCACTTCTGTGGGTCATGTCACCTCTGTGGGTCCTGTCACCTCTGTGGGCCATATCACCCCTGAGGGTGTGTGCCTTCTGAGGGGCACATCAACTGTGTGGGCCACATTGCCCATAAAGGGGTGTGTCACCTCTGTGAGGTGAGAGGCATGTCACCTCTGCAGAGCACATTACAGCTTCAGAGTCTGTGTCATCCCCGGCATGGGACACACCTTCTGAGGAATGTCTCATCTTTCATGGGAGTGTCCCATGACTGGGTCCCTTGATGCCCTTCTGTCACAGCTGGAAATGGGAAGCCTGGGTCTCTCCTGGGACCAAGCCGGCTTGGAATGGACCCAGGAAGAAGAGAGACCAGCCAACCCAGTGCCAAGGATGCCAGGGTGTCTGTCCCCCAGCCCGGGAGGAAATCCCTGCCCTGCTCTCAGCCACGGCCTCTCCCTGCAGGTCTGTGAGCTTCCACCAACTGGAGGAGGCAGGAGCCAGGGCTGCACCTCAGGGGGTCCTGGAGGAGGAGACTGGGAGGAGGCCTGATGGGCTGGCAGGGAGTGAACCCAGGAGGATTGTGGAAATGGACAGGAGAGAGAGGTGCCTCCCCCTGCTGGCCACAATGGGGAACAGTTAAGCAAGATGGGGCTGGGAATTGATAGAACACACTCAAGCTGCTGAGATGTTTAGTGTGATGAGGAGTGACTCCTAGGCCACGGGTCAGGGATTCCCGAACAAACAGCAGTCTTCTGGACTCTCTGTGCGGGGGTGTTTTCCTAGCCAGAGCTTACTGGGATTGTGCAAAAGGATGGAACTACTCCCCAAGTCACCACATCCTTTCTGTCCTCTAAAGGGCTACTGTGTTTCAAAGGTGAGAGCAGGCCGGAGCGAGGGGCAGGGAGGTGAAAGGGGGACCACACAGCTTGGGCTGTGCCGAGCCCCTGCCAGCCAGAAGTGGGCACAGGTTCTTATACAAAAGCAGTAAGCGCCCTGTGCTGCAGGCCTGCCTCTCCAAGTCCAGCAGGGACCCTGTGCTCATTTCACAGATAAGGAAACTGAGGCCCTGGAAGTGACTTGTCCACGAACATGGCTGAGCCTGACTTTAACCCAGGCCTGAAGTTCAAAGCCCATGCTTGATTACATCGCCATGTGACCCCTGGGTTGGGGCCCATTAGGGAGACCAAGAGCGTGCTGTTTTCTGACAGCAGCCAAAGCAGGCGTCTGCAGCGCCCGCTTGGTCTTGCCACACTGGCTATGCTGACGTTCTAATTGGGAGGAAGGTCAGATTTTTCCACATTCTCAGTATCCCAATTCATCTTGTCCACTTTGATTCTCAGACTTGATCACTTCCCACCCCTGCCTCTTGCTTAACTGTTCCCTGGACGAAATTTCCAGTCTTAGCCGGAAGGGCACCATTCCCACTGAAGGCAGAAGTCAGAGCCTCCTCCCTGCGGTCTGACCAGCTCCCCGGCAGCCGGCTCACAGAACCCGCCTGCGGCCGACGTGTGGAGACAGCGTCCTGGCCGGTCACTGAAGCTCACTGGGACCTCACAGGCCATCTGACTTGACCCTGATTTTTACAGCCTGGCAAAGCGTTGCCTGGGCTCTCTTCCTCTGAATGCATTATAAAGTTAAAGGGAAAAAAAGAAGTCTTTTAAGAATCCCCCAGCTATCTTAATTAGCATGCAGAACACTTTTCTGGCAGTGCACAGGCTGCGATAAAACGGGAAGCTTCTTAACACAACATATATTTAATCTGTGGCATTCATTTCCACATGAAATTCAATTGGATATTTTAAGGGCGTTAACAAGGGCTCTCGGATCGAACTGTGAAAAACGTACAGGTGTAGCAAAGACACTCCAGTGACTGAGGTGTTTCAGCAAGTGATAAAGATATAGCGGGGGGGAGGCTGAAGGACAAACCTTCATTCTAATTCTGTACAGTGTCAAAGAGGGTAAGAGAATGTATTGGACAACGCCCAGGCAATCTAATGACCCACTGCCGTTGAAAAATCAATGAAACTTGCTCATTTGTTCCGTTTCTCTGGGAATTCTAATTTGGGTGAGTGATGAATATAATGCAGTTCGGGAGCTCCCGCTGAAACTCACATTCTAATAGAGCGAGATGGACAATAAGCAGGCGTGCAAATGAAAGCAATAATTTCCAGTCGGGTTAAGGAACAGGTACAGGAGAGGGCATTCAGGTAAAGCATCTGTGAGCAGTTACTAGTATTTGAGGTGTGACCTGAAGCGCCAGCAAAAGCCTGCCTGGCGAAGAGGTGACAGCCTGTCCCATGTTCCTGAGGCTAGCCGTCCTGGGTGTGGGAGGAACAGGAGGCCAGTGGAGCGGACGTGGTGAGCGCTGAAAACCAGCCTTTGGTTGAGGAAGTAAGCCTTCTGTTTTCCAATTAAAGGTTCCGTCTGCTACGGAACCGCAGGGAAGGGATGGCTGGGTGGGCTGCTAATGTGAGGGAAGTAGCCGTCCTGGAGAGAAACAGAAAGCTGCATCCCCCACCACCCACAAATGGGGGCACCCTGGTGTCCAGGCCTCGTCACCGTGAAAGCCAGCTGTTAGTAGGAAGAAAGCAAGTGAGATATCTTCGTGTCGCTGAGATGAGAAAGGGTGTTTCAATCCCCAAAACACAACCTTCTGATGATAATTAGATGAACTTGACTATATCCAAATGAAGGGTTTTGTTTAAAAAAAACCAACAGCTAGGACTAGGTGAAGACTTGGAGAAGATTTGCATTGTCTAAAATGAAGGGATTATTATGTAGAATAAGAGTTGGCAAACTATGGCCCAAATCCAGCCGGTTGCCTGTTTTTGTAAACAAAGTTTTCGTGGACACAGCCATGCCCATTCGTCTATGTATCATCTATGGCTGCCTTCGTGCTAACTCATCTGAGTTGAGTAGTTGTGACACATGGTATCTCGCCGTTTACAAGAAAAGTTTGGGGAGCTCTGATCTAGAATATATAGGGAATGTGCAGGAAATACACCAGAAAAATGCAAAGTCTGTGAATAGATAAGTCACTGGAGAGGAAGGACTGGCCAACCACATGCGATAAAATGAGAATCCTCACAAGAATTTGAGTACAAATTAAAATTATATCGAGATTAGAAAGGTAGGGAATGTCCCATGCGGGTGAAGATGAGAAAAAATGAGAACCCCAAGCCATCGGATGAGAATATAACGCTGCAGAACCATTCTGCAGAGCACCTTGGCTGTACAAGCATTCGATGAGGCAACTGGAAATTGCAGATATGAAACCTGAGAGAGAGTTCGTGGGAAAACCACCTGTGCCCTGTCTCTACTGCTGACAAGCAGACAGAGCAATGCTGTGTGGGAACACTGAGGATGTCCACCCTGCATGAAGCTGTCCCCGCTCTCATTGCTAGGAGAATTCTGATGCATTGGTCACGGGTGCCCCTTCCACAGTTAGGGAGGGAAGCAGGCCCCATGGAGCTCCAGGGCTAGAGCAGATTGGCTCAGAGATGGCCATGTGGCCAGAGACATGCAAAGCAAGGCGTCTCAACAGATTCGGGGGAAGTTTCTCCTTACTCTACTGGAAGAGCTTCAGGAACTGGTTCTATTTCTTTCTCCCCGTCCTTGGGTGTGAGCTGCAGCTGGAATGGCTGTAGCATCTGGCCCTTCCTCTGCTAGAGATGATGCCCAGACACCGAAGAGGGTGAAGCAGAAAGAACCCCAGGAATCAGAGTTGGGACTTAGACCAGGTTAACATGAAAGTCCACCCATCCTCTGGGCTTTCGGTTGAGCGATCCAGAAATTAACTGAAGCCGGTTTGTGTTTGATTTTCTTACTTGCAGCTCAAGGCCTCCTGACCAGTAGGAACAGTTTGAGAGCTGTAGGGATTTGAGAGGTGAGGGAATCCACAGCTTACTTCCAAGTGGAGATTGGAAGGTAGCAAGCCTTAACGAACCCCTCCCCAAAACACACACACACACACACACACACACACACACACACACACACACACCTGATAAGAGAGATATAGAAGAGGAATGACTGAGGCTGTATCTATACCTGAGAGTTCCCTGCATCTCCTGCCCTCATGGGACAGAGCAGGTCTCAGTCAGTTCCCTTGAAGCAGAGATTAAGAGGAGATGCTTGTGGAAGTCATTTATCCAGGGAGTGCCCTAGGAGACACCCAAAAGAAAGTGAAGAAAGCAAGACAGGCTAGAGGTAGGCGCCAAGCCAGGATGCGGTCCTAGCTGGAGTCCAGTTCCATCCTGACCCCGCAGGGAGCTCTGAAGCATGGCATGTACCACAGAGTTGGTTCTACCTGTAGTGTAATAAGAATAAATAGTCTCTGTTCCTGATTCCTGGCACAGAGCTCCCACCACCCTTGGAATCTGCAGAGTGATGAGTGTCTTTGGGATATTAATATGCTGACTGGGAACTGGGGGCCCCTAGATAGCTTTGGAGGTGTGCTGGTGGCCTGAAAGACCAAACCAGGGATGAGGAAGTTGGAACTTTCAGCCCTACCCCCCAGACCTCCGGGGAGGGGAGAGAGGCCAGAGATACGTTCGATCACCAATGGCCAGTGATTTAAGCCATCATGCCTGTGTGATGAAACCTCCAAAAAACCCCCTTAACGACGAGGTGGGGAGCTTTCCGGCTGTCCAACACCTCGAGGTCCCGGGAGGGTGGTGACCCAGAGAGGGCATGGAGCCCCTTTCCCCCTTTCCTTGCCCTGGGTATTTCTTCCCTGCAGCTATTCCTGAATTGTGTCCTTTATGATAAACCAGTACGGTAAGGAGTCATTCTAGCGGCCACAACAAGACGAACACAGCAGTAGTTCGCAGGAAGACGGTAGGCCATATCATGGCAGTGCCAGTGTGGCGGAATGTCAATGTGCATCGTCACATCAGGAGACTGTTGTCATCCCGGGGAGACCAGTGTGGACAGTGACAGGAACCAGATGGCCCCTCACCGCCACCATGGCCTGGACTCCACGTAGCGTTACTCCAGGCACAATGGGGAAGAGGAAAAGCCCTGAACTGACTAAAATTAAGCTCTTCACCATGAGGCAGAGTGGAACTCCAGGACAGAAATGGGAAACAGCTAAGGAGAAAGTTACATTGGCCTGCCTGGTCTCAGATTTGCAATCACCACGTGTGCTCCTTCTAAGACACAAAAGAATGTCATTAACAGGAAAACGCTATTAGCAAGTTCATTAATCACGGCCATTTTCACACTTCCGTGATCAACTACAATCCTGGTGGTTGAAACGGAGGCCTCCCTACTTAATTAGAGTGTTTTCTCAATTTAACAGTTCATCCCCTACCCTGGGCCTGCCCTGGCTTTCAGTGAAAGATAAAGTGCTTGAACTTCACAAGTGTTCTTTATAGGGGTTCCCCCTTACTTGGGCAAAGGGCCATGTTGGGTGTTACCAGGACAATCATTCATGGCTGAGTGAACAGGTCCATTTTCAACAATGTTGCTAATGACGCGGCCTTGTCTATGAACCCCAAGGTGATGGCGAGCATTGGTGATTCCCAGTCCCTCACAGGTCGGCGGGGTGGCCCTAGAAAACGACTTCCCGTAACCTCAATTCTCTCATTTGTACAGAGGAGATAATAATAGAACCTTCTTCAAAAACTTAAATGGCACGATGATGTACAGTGTCTTGGAAAGGGCCTGGCAGGTAGCCCTCAATTAATACTAGGTATTAGTATAGTAACATGTCATTGAACTGGCGACCTTTTGGTGCATGGCATAATGCTCAACCAACTGAGCCACACTGGCCAGGGGAAATGTTGAAATATTTTTAAAGCTATTACTGATGCATCAAAACAGAAAAGTACACTTATTAGAATTATATATCTTGATGAATTTCCCTAAACAGAACACACTCCTCTAACCAGTGCCCAGATCATAGAGGAAAACATTGCCAGGCTCCAAGAGCCCCTTCTCCTGCCCCTTCTGTCAGAAGTCTCCCCACAATGGCCAGTCTGACTTCTGCTAGCATAGAAGTCCTGACTTCTAACAGCACAGACTTCGGCCTGGTTTTTGTATTTACATAAATGGACTCATGCTCTGAATATGCTTTTGTGCCTGGCTTCATTCACATCGCACGCAGTTCATACTCGGTTCATATTCATTCTTTTATACTGTTCCATTGTGTGGATACAACTTAATATATGTATCCATTCTTCGGTTTTATGGGCTTTGAGGAGGTTTCAAGTTCAAGGTGATTATGAATAAAGTTGCTAGAAATTCTTAGAAATTCTTGCCTAAGTCTTTTTTTAAATTTAAACTTTTTTACTCTGAGATCATTGTAAACCCACATGCAGCTGTAAGAAATGACACAGAGACACCTGGAGTGCCTTTTACCCAGGTTCCCTCGATGACAGCATCTCGCAAAACCATAGCACACTAACACCACCACGATGCCGACACTGACACAATCCACCACGGATCTTGCTCAGATTTCCCCTGCTTCACTTGTACGTATGCATGGGAATGTGTGTGCTGTGTTCTATAAATTTGTATCATACGTGTAAGTTCACGTTACCCGGCCACAACCCAGTTAAGACACGGAACAGCTCCATCCCCGACAGCCACTGAGGAACACAAGGGTAACTTGAAGGCGAATGCCACAGCGAATGCAGTTTTGTGAGAAGCCTGAACCAGAACTACTCAGCTAAGCCACCCTGGATTTCTGACCCTCAGAAACTGTGTGTGATGCTTTCTTGTTTTAAGCTGCTAAGTACTGAGGTGATTTGTTATACAGAAATAGGTAATTATTACAGATATCTTGTATCAGATGCTTATTAAAAATGTAGACCTCTGAGCCTCATCCCAGACCTAAAATCTGCCCTTTATAAGTGGCGATTCTGACAGGCGTTGTATATTAGAATCACTGCTCTTACCCTTGGGGCCACGCCTAAAAAGTGGGCATAATCATGCCTGCTTCTGAGAGTTTTTGTTTATTTTGTTTTCTGTTTGATCTGTGGGTTAGGGATGGTATACATAGAGCATAGCAGCAGGCCCTCTGGGTGCCCTGCCCAGGTCCCCTCACCGTTTCAATGCATGACTGGTGGGTGGTGGGGGACTGAGGGCACCTGCTCTGCTTTGTTGAGACCTTTTCCTTATAGCTAGAGCTCATTTTGCTGCCCGCCCCCCTCCCCCCTCCCCGCCCCCCAACCAACAACGGCTCCTTTGCCTCTCTGGTAGGGTGACTCCAAGTGGCAAGTCCTACTCTCAGAATCTCCAGCAGAAGTAGGTTCCACTCACCTAGGCGGCGCCTTGCTGGGGAGAACACCATTTATTGGCTGCCTCCCCTTCTCCGGTCAGGCCCCATTCCCCTGAAGTTGTTGCCCTCACTGCCCAAACACACGACTTACACCTACATCCTGTCTCAGGGCCTGCTGGGGCAATCCAACGGAGACAAGTACCTCACACAGTGTTGGTATAGAATCTGCTCAGATAATGCTTTTCACTATATTTTCTAAAACGCATGTCTGGTTAGTAAAGGACACAAGAACAAATAACTAGGCTAATGACAAACTGTGAGAAAGCATCTGCAGAGTGAAAAACTCAAGGATACCTACCCAGACTCTCAAATGTACAAAATCGACTACAAACCAGCACCAACAATAACGATTTCAAGAGGAAATACCAGAAATTGGTAATCAGGCAAACACAGGGAGGGGGGGATACCAGATGGCCAAGAAGTACGTGAAGACAAGTTCCAGATCAGTAGTGATCAGAGGAATTCAACTTCAAACGAGGAGTCCTCTTATCCCCACCGAGAGGGCAAATGTTAGAAACGTGGGCAGGTGGGGGCTCCACACTGCTGGGGTATGTGAACTGGATCCACTTTTCTGAACAAGTTTCAGGCAGCATTTAGCAAAATTTAGAATTCATTGGCTCCAGCACCCGGCAAACCCATCCCTGGGCTCATAAATCTCATGGAAATTCTCACCAAGTAGCAGGTGGTTCGTCGTGGAGTTTTTATGATGGGGAGTTGGAAGCGGGCTGGTGTAGTTCACTGGGGAAATGGATGCGTAAACTGTGACAGTGCATGCTTGGGAGTTAAACACAGCACTCAGAAGCAAAGCAGACATCTACGGATCGACACGCCGAGTGAGAAAAGTGGGAACCAGGATGAGACTTAGGGCAACATTCCATTATGTAAATGAAAAACGAACCCAAGACAGCCCCGCATATCTTACAAGGCTATATACATATCTAAGGACATATATCAAATACATCTGAAAGGGGGGCAGGGGGTGGGGTGGGATGGAGAGTAAGCATCAAAAAGTCTAAAAAAAAATGACTCAAATGAGAAGAGCAAATTTTAAAACATAACATGCTAACGTGGAAGAGTACCTTTATGACCACGTAATAGGGAAAGGTTTCTTAACTAAGACATGCAAATTATAAACCTTAAAGGAAAAAGACGGATGAATCTGCCAACATTATCATTTCAAACCTTTAATTCAATAATTACCATGTAAAAAATGAAAAGATAAGCCACAGCCTAGGAGAAGAGATTTAAAATGCATGTAATTGAAAATGGGTTGGTATTATTTATCTCTTGGTATCATTTAGTGGTATTATTTGGAGAACCCCACATAAAGGTTACTTTTTATTAAATATTCACAATGGACCAGGCACTGGTCTAAGCACTTCATTTGGATTGGATTCATTACAAAGCAACAAGGAAAGTATAAATTGGCAAAGGATATGCACAGACAACTCAGGAGTTACTCTGTTACACTGGGTCCTACTATCACAACACAGAACGTTTGTTCCCTCCTTGCTTGACATACCCTAATTCTCCCCTAGACCTTGGGAGATAATGGGACTTAATGAGAAAGAGCAATGTATACCTTAGGGAACCAATATCTCCACCCGAGATCCGGATCCACTCTGACCCTCTGTCTCCTCTTTGGTAGAATGATAAGACTTAGAGGTGTGGTTTAAAGTGCTTAGCACAGTATTCAACACACAATAAATATCCAATAAATGGTAGCTGTTCTGACGATGCAAAATAATAGTAGCTCATATGTAGTAAGGACACGGTCCTGAGCTCTCTTTCTCTCTGTCTCCATATATATTCTTGTTTAATTCCCCACCGCAGTTTTCTTGGCTAGGTGCTGGCATTAGTCCCATTTCACAGATAAGGAATTTGAACGTTGGGGTGCTAGGAGCCCATCCAGGTCATTTACTGGGATCTGAAGCCAGGCTCACACCCTGAACCCCCACATGTAAACGGGTAGGCTTCCTAAATCCACCTCCTCACCCCCCCTTTCTACTTAACGTAAAAAGTACCTGGAACTCTAGAAATTTTGTCTACTGAAGCCAAATGTGTTTCTGAATTAGTGCTTCTCAGACTTCGATGTGCAAGTAAATAAGGGGGGTGAGGGGAGGAGAGGGGAGGTCCTATTAAAATGCTGGGTCCTATTCTAACCCAGCAGAGGGGGCAAGAAAGCACACTTCTACCAAGCTGCCAGGTGACCAGAGGCTACTGGTCCCCACGCCTCGCCTTGGAAGTGGCCCTCATGGTCACTAACCGACTCATTACACACCCAATGGGCTCCTCCTGTTACCATGGTGATCATAATGTTTGTGCTTGTACCTGGGGAAAAAAAGGGAGGTTCTACAAGCTTTCAAACATGGCTCTGGCCTCACACTCAGCAGAGGCCAGAGTTCAGCACACCACACAACAGATTAAATTCCTGTGGAGACTGTGTTGTTTTAATACAAGATTGCTCAGCGTGACGACGTGGAGGAGGGTGACTATTCTGGGCCCTGATCAGGTGGCAGCTGATGTCCAGGATGAATAATGTGGCTTGAGAGAGTCACATAATGTGTTCATCAGCCCGGTGCTCCTCGGATGAGTCAGACCCTGGTTCCTGGCAGTAAAGGCCAGGAGGAATGTGCCCGAGGCCAGGAGCTTTCAGTGTTAGTGGACATGCCTTCGGTGGAGGAGATGGAGAGAGCCTGAAAGGTGGGCTCTTCTGGGGTTTGCGGGATTTGCCTGGGGACAGGGTCAGGGGTCACCAGGATTGTAAATCCTCTCCACGCCCTCACCTGGCGGGAGAGGAAGCTCCTGGGAGGAGACGCACAGCTCAGGGGGAGGCATCACAGAAATGCCCAGGCGGCCCCAGGCCAGGGAGGAGAAGGCGCAGTCCAACCAGCTGGGCCCTCATTTCCTCCTCCTTCCACCCCCCTTTGAGGCTGGCTCACCTTGCCCGGGTCCCGAGACAGGGCCGCGCACCAGCCTGGCCACACCCCTGCCACCAGCAACAGTTTGTCTCCCGGTTCAGAAGTAAAAGCTGACTGGCCCGTCTGTTCAGTGGGCGGGGTGGCCAAGGCAGTCCAGGCCCCGAAAGCTGTCCCCACCTTCCCCTCCGCCTGGACCAGGCTTCAAAGCAGGGCCAAGCACGCATGCGCACACACTCACCTGCCAGCGACAGACTCCGGCCAGAGGCACCTGTTCACCTCCTTCTGAGAGTCCTGCATCTCTCTCTTGGCTCCAAAACAGTCCAAGCTACTGTGACCGCCTCACCATTCTCCTTCTGCAACTGAAGGACCAAGGAAGGAAATTTAACCTTCACTAATGCGTCTGACCTTGGATAACAGGGCTTTGAACAGTGCGGTCCACTTAGACGCACCTCGCCCTCTGCATAGTCGCCGGTTTCACATCCGCAGGTTTCGCATCCGCAGATTCAACCAACCGTGGGTTGAAAACAGTATTTGCGAATTCCCAATCGCAGATTCCACATATGGAAAGGGCCAACCACACAGTAAGAAGTTACAGGCGTGCCCAGCCGGCGCGGCTCCGTGCTTGAGCGTTGACCTATGCACCCGAAGGTCATGGTTCAATTCCCAGTCGGGGCACATGCCTAAGTTGCCGGCTTGGTCCCCAGTGTGGGGTGTGCAGGAGGCAGCCCATCAATGATTCTCTCTCATCACTGATGTTTCTCCTCTCTCTCCCTTCCTCTCTGAAATAAATTTAAAAAAATATATTTTTAAAAAGTTATAGGCGTGACCAGCTGGGGTGGTTCAGTGCTTGAGCTCAGACAGATGAACTAAGAGGTAACAGGTTTGATTCCAGTCAGGGCACATGCCCGGGTAGTGAGCTCCATCCCCTTTGGGGGGGTGTGCAGGAGGCAGTCAATCAATGATTCTCTCCCATCATTGATGATTCTCTCTCTCCCTCTCTCTTCCTCTCTGAAATCAATATATATATATATTAAAAGTTTTAGGCGGATTTTCGGCTGTGGGGTGGGAGTGTGGTTTGCACCCCTCAGTCCCAGTGGTTTCTTCAAGTGTCAGCTGTACACCCTAAATACAACAGTGAAATACAAACAGGGCAAGTTCAAACACACTTTCCTTTTGGAAAGAGATGAGGCAGCTAAACCTCCAGAACCACACCTGATATTGGCCTTTAGTTCACAGCCAATCTCATGCTATCAGACAATGTCATACAGCAGCACGGGTCCTCCTAGTCTCGCGGCCACAACCAGGAGTGTAATTGGACCAGGAAATACCAGGAGCATCACTGGTTGACTGGCCTCCGTGACACAGGGAGTTCCTTGGCCAGCAAACCTGGCTAGCAGACAGGCAGGGACCACACCCAGTCATCTCCACATTCCTGACAGTGCTCACTAAGATACGATTCCTGTCCACAGGGGCTTTGGTACAGTGCGAAAATATCTTAAACCAAAGGCGGGAAAGTGCAGAGTCTCAGTCCTGAGGTGTGTGTGAGCTGGTTTCTGTTGGGCAGTGGAGAGACGCCCGAGCCAATGAAATTGCCAGGGAAGGAGGTTGGTGTGGGCTGGAGAGCTGTTCTCCCAGGGGCCAAGTGAGGCAGAAGCAGTGAGGCCTTGTACCCATCCCCTTAGGGACAGATACCCTTCGACTTCTGGGCCAGAACATGGTTTCATCTCCTGCCCACATCAGGTAGGTTGATAAAGGCTGCCAGGATTTCAGCCCTGGCAAGGATGCCGAGGCCACGTGACTGATGAACCCTGAGGGCCGGAGAAAGGAAGGAGCTGGCATCTGCCATCTCCATGCCAGGGTCAGCCTAACAGGCCACAGATCCAGAATCTGTGCCATTGTTGGGCATAATCATAATATTATTGAGTGTTTACTGTGTCCGAGCGACAGGTGACTCACATTTATGCATCATCCCATTTAATTGTGTGCCAGTCCTGTAAAGAAGGCACATTATTATTATTTCCCAAATGGGTCTCACAGACCTGAGTGGATGGCTCAGGTCACTTGTGGCAGACATGGTCAGTGCCCATCAACTGTGAACACCAGTTCCCACGTGCCTTCACTCCAACAGCCAGCTCCTGCGTCACTTTGGGGGACCACTGCCCTCAGGCTGCCAGAGTCCGCTTTGTCTACCACAGGAGCACTTGGGGTGCTTAAGAGTTTAGGTCTTCTGGGGAAGCCCTTAACCTGGAAATGTGGGGTACAGAGGTGTACATGGCCTAGCTCCCTTGTTCTTGATAGGGGCACTCTGAGGTGTGATCGACGCTAACCCCAGAGCTCCCTGTGGTACTGAGCCAAGGGGGAGCCCTCCCTGGGACACTGTCCCACATTGCTCCCCTACCTGGCTCCTTTCCTGCGTGATCCCGCTTCCCCCGTCTCTACTGGCTTTTCCTGGGAGCATTTCCCATTGGAACACTTGCAGGCAAAGGCTCATCTGGGGGTTTGCTTCCGAAGAACCAGACCAGAACACCACCAGGCTGTAAGTGCCAGAGCCTGAATTCAAATTCAGATTCAACTGGTCACTGTGTGCACTGCCTCAAAGAGAGCCACCCACCAGAAAAAAGACGACGACTTCACGGCAAACCCGCAAACAGAAAGACAGAAGACGTAGGCTGGAACTCCCGCAGTGCTGGCCCCGGAGCTGCAGCACTCGTCCCAGGACTCCTGCAGACTCCGGCGTGTCCTCCTCTGACATCATGCCCGCGCCATGACAGAGGGGACCGTCATTAGAGTTTCGGCAGCTAGAAAGACTTCCCTTAGCCTGGTAGTTTTTTTCCTCTCAAACCTCCTTGCAAAGGCTGCGAGCTAATGGGTGCGTCTAAAGCTCTGTGTATTCCGTTGCTCCCCTTTCCGCAGCCAAAGGAAAGTGTGCATCTCCGATGTGTGAATTAACATCTCCCTGCTTCTCCCACTCACCGAGAGGAGGGAAGGAGACCCGCCATGGCACTTGCAGTTCCTACATTCGCCAAAGTGGCACTGAGGCAAAATACCTCGAGTTGGGGGTGGGGGAGGAGAGCTTTTGCCCTGTCTTACCATTTTGGGCAAATTGTCCTAGAAAAGCGAGACAAAACAGTATCCTTGTGATGACAGCCTACTGCTCTGGGAGCTGAAGGTGCCTCTGTTCCAAGCAAGAGGCTGTCCTTTCGGGGACTTCCAGGTCACACAGTTGCAGGGGTGGGGGGTGGGGGGGGGGGAGCAGGGAGAGCTTCCTGAGGGCGGTGCCCTTGGAGGCACGTGATCACGTGATCACGGGGAGGCACCTGGCCAGGCTGAGGCTGCATGGTCAAGCTGCGGGTGGGGGGCACCCCTGCACCCCGTTGGTGTACTGGAAGCACAGATGAATGGAGCTCCTTCTCTCGCCTTAGGAAAGCAGAGAACCAACAAAGGAGTGTGGCAGAAGGAGGCGGGCGGACAGGATGAACTGGAGGGGAGGGTTTAAGGAGGAAATGCAAATGTGCCCACAGTGTTTATTTCCTTCAAAATCAAAGAATCCGAACGTGGCAAACTGCTAGCGTGTATGAATCCAGGCGTGGGTTAGGTTATTCTTTCACTTTTTCTGTGCTTAACACATTTGTAAAAGACTAGAAAAAAAAATGGAGACAGTACGACACTCCAACATGTATTCAACAGGAGTCACACTGATTCCCGATCTTGCACACACTGGTTTCCAGAGGCCAGCAGCCCATCCCTTTCTCCTTTCCCTCCCATCGCTAACGAATTTTCTCTGTGTATAGAACTTATACAATTACACTACATAGTCTTAGTGCTTTTTAAGAATTCAATGAGTTTTCTTATCAATGTAATTATTTCGACACATTGTTCGAGTTAATTAACTCTCCTTAAGTTGATTTACTTTTACTGTGGAAAAGAAAAAGGTTCTTAAGCTCAACAAAAAAAAGGTTTTTAGAAGTTAGCAACATACAAATGCATGTTTATTATTGAAATTCCACTTTCAAAAACTATTTATCTGTATTTTCCAATCATCCTACCAGCCACTACCCAGACATCCATTTTTAAATATTTGTGTCTTTCCTTTTGATTACTGTTAAGTACAGGTGAAAATATGCGTTTTATACATATTTGTATTCTTTCTTCGCCCCCTTCGCATTGCACCAAAAGCATTTTATCGTGTCACTAAGAATTTTTTCTACACATAATTTTAATGGCTCCTCAATATGCATTTGAATAAGTGCATGCTAAATTGTTCACATGCCCACCCCTCGCCAGCATTTTGCATAGCTGGGAATTTCGCCATTCCCATGACGCTGAGGCAAACAGCTCCGTGTGTGAATGAATCTTTGACCCCCAACTGTGTTTACTGTCTCAGGGCAGTTTCCTAGAATTGGAGTGACCAGGCGAAAGGGTGTGTGCAAGGGCTCAGGGTCTTCACACCGGCTGCCAGATCGCCTTCTAGAAAGAATGGAACAGTGTAATGTGGCCACCAGAGAGGATCTGCCTCCCGTCCTCGGGACAAGAGTTTCAGAAACCCACCTCGGTGGTTGAATTTGCTTTTCTCCCGTCCTCAGTGAACTGGAACGTTTTTTTCTCCCCACTGTCTTGAGCACTTTCACGTCTACTTTTGCTCGTTCTCGGTCTTTGCCCACGTGGTCTCTAGAGTGGAGCTGTGCCCTGAGCCACAGGTGTCAGCCCTTTATCTACTCAGGACCGCATCCCTTTGTTCTGTCTTTGGAAAATTGTTTTGCCCGTTTACCTTTTGCTTCTGCACCAGGTAAGTAGATCTCGACTGTGATTCCTTGGATTTGCCCACCTCTCCAGATTTGGGGGCGGCTGTTTGCCCGATGACGTCGATTCTGTGATGGGCCCAAGAAAAGCCATTGATTTTCAGTATTCCTCCCACTTTTTCTTGGTTAAGGATGGAAGTAATAACTTGCAAGCTCTTCACATGTTGGAGCTGAAACCAGAAGAGATTTATTTTTTCAGGGGCTTTTAAATTCTGAATTCAATTTATCTAATGGTTGTAGGGCTAGTCAACCATTAAAGAAGTTGGATTTATAATTAAAAAGTTTCCAAAAATAAATCTCCAGGCCCAGATGGCTACACTGGAGAAGTCTACCGAACATCGAATAGTTTTGCTTTTTATGTTTTTTGTTAATGCTTTGCCTGAATGGTTTTCTAGATCTAATCCTCTCTTTCCATTATCACAGATTTTCCTTTTTAGCTAAAATAAATTGCTCACTTGTCTGGCTAGTTATGTATTTCTTTATGACCTCAGTGTTGACACTGGAAGGGGGGTTGTGGTTATTCTAGCCGAATAAACATCCTGGTGAAGTCCATCACCACATTCTCCTCCTGGTTTAGCATATTTTCTTATTCCTCCACTGGAGCCTTAATTCACTTTCTCTTTCTCTACTTTATGACGTTGCTTTTAGAAATGTAAACGTGTGCAGATAGAAACGAGTGAGTGCCATGCCATGGCCCCTTTGGATTTTCACCAGCGTTGATTAAAAAAGGAGGTCAGCAGGACAACCCTTCAGCGCTGTCCTGCTTGGCCATATTCAAGTGTTGGTTTCCCTGACTTCCTATCTGTGGCTGTGTGGAGGGGCAGGTAACTGGAGCCAGGACTTAAACATTGCACTGGGGACTCCTGGAGGCAGGATGTCCTCATTTGGAGTACCGTGCCTCCCTCTTCTGGGCTGTAGCACCGTCAGGAAAAAGGCCAAGAGCAGGGGGCGGCCTTCAGCTCTGCTCCTGAGACACCCACGGGGCCTTGGGTCAACGCAAGAGATGGGAAATGGGCTTGAGTCTCATTTCTGTGCAAGCGGTGTGGATGTTACTAGTGCATAATGGGTCTCCAGCCACAGCCACAATCGGGGTTTTAGAAGCCGCAGGGGGAGATGCTGCTGTTGGTGCCAGAACCGGGCCTGGGCGTCTGCTGAACGGGCCAGACCCGCACAAAGCAGTGGCCTTCCTGTCTCCCACCAGGACCTGCCTTGCTCTCGCTGACATCTCCCTGTCTGGCTCCTAAGCCATTGCTCCAGTCTCATCTGGTTAGCTCCCAATTCCTGAGCACAGCACCCTGCCCTGGCATTTGCTGGGCAAACTACCCTGTCTAGAGCCGGGCTCCTCATGTTGGTCTTTGCCAACCGCCCGGAGCTGGTCTGACACGTGCTCGCCATCTTCCTTACTCAGTCCTGCTCAGATCTGCTCAGATCTGCTCAGCCTCTCTCCTGCACTTTGTCCCACTCCTCCGCCGCTGCCGGAGCAGACAGTGCCGAGAGCAGCCAAGGGTGAACTTGGTGCACCACACAACTGTGTGCCAGCTGCCCTGGCAACCCGGGAAGGGAGTGCCAAGAAAGTGAGACTTAGAACTTGCCTGGTCTATTCTGAATGTGGGGTTCTGCCTCACCAGGGGTTTCCTTCTGTAACCTGACCCAGCTGCACCCTGTTTCCACGTTGGAGCAGAGCCGGACAAGCCCCTCGAAGCAGGGCGACCAAATTCCCAGAGACCAGGTCACCAGCTGAGTCTGTCTGCCTTCCTCCCCCTCGAAGAAACAGGATATCATGTGATCCTGCACCCTCCTGACAACCGCTGAGAACCTGACGTTCTTGGGATCGCACTACCTTTGCGCAGGTAAGTGGCTCTTCCACTTTCCTCTCCAAGGCCCTTTCACATCTGTCACCCGCCCCACTGAGTAGGGTGCTGTCCAGGCCCCAGCGTTTAGCCATTCTCAGGGAAGGACCGTCAGATTGTAAGGCTTAGTTTCTTTCTATCTTACCCCCAGGACTGTCACTATGGTCGTGCGGTCTGCACACTGCACGACTCCCCAGGATGCCATGTACACAGACTGGGGTGAATGGGGCAAGGCCCTGCTCAGCTAACCCTTCACGCTTCTTGTCTCATCCTGAGCCTTCCGGTCCATCCATGTCATGTGATTCAAAATCAGGGTTTGGCCAACTTTGGCCCACAGACCCGCCACCTGGTTTTGTAAAGTTGTATTGGCACCTGGCCACACCCATTCATTCACATATTGTCTATGGCCACGTTTGCGCTAAAAGGGCAGAGTTGAGTAATTACAGCAGAGACTGTGTGGCCCTCAACATTTAAAGAACATTACGATCTGGCCATACATGAGGCAGCCTTGCTGTAAATGGCAGGTGCTCAGTATCTTCATTCTTTCACTCAGTTGTCCCCAGGGCTCAGCTGTGGCCCCTGGCTGAGGGCCTCCCCTAGGGAGAGCTTCCCCCTGCACTGGCCTCCTGGGGAAGCCACACACTGAGCTTTGTCCACAGACTCTGCTCTCATCTTGCAGGTCTTTTAACGTCTCAGGCTGCTGTCTCCTCATGGGGATGGTGACAGTACCTCCCACATGGGTGTTAAGAGGATCAAAGAGATGACCTGTGAGGCCTTCGCCTGGTTAGTAAGGCCAAGACACTGAGGTTTGAGAGGTGATTTCTCACCGAGGCTGAGAGGGGCCATGGAAAGGCACGTGGCGTGCAGCCATCTCACTCAGTGCTGATTTGCTCCGTTTCCTTTCCTTGTCTTCTCCCTCTCTCCCCCGCTGCCCGCAACTTCCCATCACAACTTGTGTGAGAATGTGGCCAGGGACCCTACATCTCCACTTTCTACCACCTGGTAGGCCAGCACTACACTATTATTTATAATATTTGGCAAAACTATGCGGAAGGAAGACTCAATGGAAATAACTCTAAAGGGAATGAGACGATTTGGGTTCCAGTGTCCTGGCTGACCCCTCATTAGCTGTGTGATCTTGGCACGTCACCTAACCGCTCTCATCTTCATTTTCTTTCTTTGTAGAACAGAGATGGCTTTTGGAGACATCTTTCAAATGTACGTGGTCTCATCCCTCACCCTCCCTCTATACGCGTCCACATGTGTAGGTTGCCCTGAGGATGAACTCCAAAGTCTTAGGAGGTACACAGCAGGTGGTGAGGATGACCTAAAGTGTTCGTGGCCCCTTTGGTAAGAGGGCTGTGCTTTCTCTGTCTTCATCCACAGGACACCATCTTCCTCCAGGTATCTGAGTGACCTTTCCTCCTCAAACTCACTAGGTTCGCAATTGTATATTCTCTGCCAACCTCACCTCGAGGTTGTGCGTCGCTCACTGCGGTTGTGCATCCTTTAAACTCGTCGCTATCAGGGAGGGCACCTACTGTTTTTCCCACGTGGGTCTCTTGGGAGCTCTGTTCCAGGCCATTATGGTGAGTTGCCATGAAAACTTGAAAAAGCTATTTTTAAGTGAACCAGCTTATTGTTTGCTGCTTCTGGCTGCTTGGTCTCTCCTCCAGCCAGCAGGTTAGGAGTTCGAAGCCACCCTGCAGGAAGTGCCCTGAGAATGGCAGCTGCTTGAATGTCCAGGGAGAGTTGCTGCAACTTCCTCTGTCCAGGGCTGTATGTGCAAGGGTTGGTGGTGTCTATTTGGGGTGCTCAGGCCTCATTCCTCTTCCTTGGTGCTCAGCTGTGTCTTTGATAGTAGAGGTTGCTCAATAGGCGTGTGTGTGTGTGTGTGTGTGTGTGTGTGTGTGTGAGACACCTGCTTACTAATACTTAATGGCTGGCTGCTGTCCCCACAGGATAAAGATTAATGGATGATGAGGAAAATGTTAAAGAGCCAGTTCACAGGTCACAGGACTGTGCTTCTCAGAATTCCAGATCCCACTTCCTCAGTCTTAGTGTAGTAAATAACTCCCTTATTAGAATCAGCTGATTGTTTCTAAATTCCTTCCTTATCAGCATTGGAGAGTGGAGATAGGGGGAAATATATCAGGAACATCACGTTTTAGGGATTTTTATGCATCAGTTTTAGGGACTCATGAATAATTTCCACCAGCAACACACAAATTTAAAAGCCTTCCACCCTCAAGATTTTTGCTGATTTCCAGACTTATAATAAAACACCACTAATCATATCCTACCGCTGGTGCCATGGGTTCTGAGTAATGTAGAACATTGCGGTGCTTTACTATCTGAACTTGTTGGAACCTTCCTGATTTATGAGACTTGGGCATTTCTCAAGAATTTAACCATTTAGCTTAGTCAGAATTGACAGCAAGAGGACTATTAGATTACAATGAACCAGCATGGCTCTAACTGTATGAGAAATACAATTCCAAGGAGGGCAGAGGCCTCAGGAATCAGGGACCAACAAAATGACTGTTGCAAGCTTCTGGGGCCACTGCTGGGCAGGGCAAAGGCCTGTGAGGCCAGCAAAAGCTAAAGATAGAAGGGCTTAAAGAGAACCAGCTTTGCAGACAAACAGAAAGGCTTTCCAAATAAGGTATCGACTGCATACTATGTATGGTTTTAATCTCAGCTACGTTGGGGGCCTCATTCTCTACAAGCAATGCAAATACCACACCGCCTGTCCTGCATTGGCTAATTCCCGTCTAAATTTCTGCAGGGAAGTGAAATAGCCACAGATTGCTCCACGTGGCCACGGTAAGCCAAATGAAAATACAGAAATAAGACGTGTGTCTTTGAGCAAGACAAGCCTCTACCTAGCCACGTCTCAAGCTTGTACACAAAGAACACTGGAAAACACTGATCTTAAAGTCTGGCCCAGGGGCGCCACTTCCAGAAAAGCTGAAGACCAACCCACCCACTGGTAACAATCATAAAAGGGACACTATCAAGAAACAACCCTCTGAAGGCGCGCTGGAGAACGAACGAAAGCAGCTGACTCAGGAAGGCACTTGACACAGGATAGAGGAACAGCATCTTCAGAGCTCTTAGCTTGAGAGAGGGCCACCAGGTAGGCAGGGGAAGACCAAAAACAATCAGCTGATGGCTTTTGCTGGCCTCACAGGCCTTTGCCCTGCCCACCAGTGGCCCCAGAAGCTTGCAAGCGCAGCTATTGCAAAATGAGGGCGAGTCCTGGAAAGGAGAGAGCCAGGGAGGGGAGCCTCCAAGTCTGAATAGAATTTCTGCCCACATTTCTGACTGTCTTTATGGGGCAGACTCTAGCAGAGGATAAAATAACCGAAACGAGATTTCCGATGCCACCAAGAAACAGCATTTGTAGCTAGAGTCCAATCAAAGTAACCGATACACCAAGCAAAAATTGACATCCCAGCCTTGGGCAGGGAATGTAGATTCCCAGGCCCTGCCGGCCCACAGGTGGGCAGCATCAGACGTATTGGTGTAGTGCCTCGACTCTGCGGTTGTGACAGGCGGCCTCGATGACTCAGGCAACTAGGGTCCAAGGCCTGCTGCTCTGAGAGTTGGCACAGTCCCCATCTCACGCTCCCACTTTGCTGAAACGGGCTGCGCTTCAGTGCACAGTGCTGTCTGGCTGCCTGCGTCTGTGGTGCTGGCCACGTGAGGCTTTGGGGTCATCCAGAGGCCCAGTGATTCACTCAAGATCATCACTGAAAACTGTCTGCTACTGGAGGAGGTCGTAGGGAGACCAGACAGCCGCCTGCAGCCATCTCCTGCGGGTTGGCACAGGGCCTCCCTCTGCCATCTTACTCTGGCCATGGTGCCCCGTCCCTCCCTGGGAAAGTAGCATTTTCAAGTCTTGAATAGGTAGATGTTAAAGGTCTGCTAGGGTTTCACGAATCAGCATATAGCAAGCTGGTTGGCACAGGAAGGTGAAATATGTCACGTGAAGTCTGGTATCTTGGTCTCAACAGTGAACTGTTTCTATTGCTGTCACTTCCAATTATAGAAGCATTCATAGGTAAGAACTAGGAAACAGCTCTTAATGAACAAGACAAACACAGCAGTAGTGTTTGTAGTGCACTTCTGCCCCACCCAGGTCATTGTGACAAAGTCTCTCCCGTTACCAAGGAGGAAATGGGGCCCGTCATTTAGCTTTTCTTACCCGTCTCCGCAGCAAGTGTGCAGTCACACAATGTGGCAAATCTGAATTAAAAGTCTCAGCCTTCACATCTGGCAGCCAAGGGACCCCTCTCAAAATGAATGTGATGTTTAATAAGGGATAAGTAGGCTTGGGTATTCTGATTGTTCCTTTTTCAGTAATGCTGATATTGATCACAGATGTTGTCAACTTGAGCCATGCAATGAAACATTTCCCATCAACTTTTCACCTAATACTTTCAGCAGACTAGATCCATTATTTCACTAGAAATGACACAATGGTGTTTTCTTAACCCTATCGTGTCTCTGAAACTTAGCTGATTCCTGAGTGAAGAACTTTCCCCAATCAGGTTGACCTGACACACAAAGAAGTCAGAGTAAATGTCTCAAACTTCCAGTTAGAATTTCTCAAAATAATGGATTGGTGGGTGCCCTAGTAACCTCCAAAGGTGAGTGTTTTTTTTATAACTATCATTATGACATCAGAGATTATTACGTATTTCATACTTCAGCCCAGTGTTCTTTTTGTTCAAACTATTCCATGTTTGGTAGATACGAGTCCCTTCCAGTTTTCTCCTGGGTCCTTTGACATGACCTTACTCTTGATTGCTTCCCTGCTTTCTGCCACAAGATGGTCCAGCCTCAAGTTGTCCTTTCCCTGCCCCGTCCAATGGGAGAGGCTGGGTGCTAGGGTGGGCCTTACTGCCAGGTTGTGATTGATTCTAGGCCTTGTCAATGGACAAAGCTATGCCAGATGTGTTTTTCAGAAAGAGAAAAATAGATCACAGTATTTTACTGGTATTTCCAATTGAAATATACGATAGGATTTTTATTTGACTTTAATGTTATATTTTCTCTTGTGCTAAAAATCTTGGCTCTGAATTCCATGGACATAATATTTGCTTTATCATATATAAACAGAGTTTCAAATATCATTGCTAGAAACAATAGCCTCTCCTGGCAATTGTTTGTTTTTTCTAATACCTTTATACAGGGGGGAAAAATTCTTGTTATGTTGTATCTAATGTGCCCTTCAAATGTAAACATAAATATATAAAATCCGTGTGAAGACATTTCAGAAGTGTTTTCTAGGTAGTATTCTGAAACCAATTCTAGATAAACTTTTCAAAAAAATGAGTTTTAGAAGAAAACAGAAATTATACTAAGGGATGTGTGAACGTGGGGGCCACATGTGGAGGGCACAGCACTGCAGAGCAGCCTTCCCTCAGAATGCCCAGTGTTCTGAACACTCACTGGATCCCTGGCCCTACAGTAACTGGTGGTAAACACACCAGCCGTCATTGAAAACTCAAGAACATGCACAGCAGTTGTCTTGTTGTGACGATCACAGTAAAATTCATTCTGTAAAATAACATTGGAGTACACTGTGCATAAATTAGCAAAGATCAAATCCTGTGATTGATTTAAAAGAACATTTAGCAACCACTGTATGTTCAGGAATTTGAGGACTATTGATTCTCTCTGCTAGCTCAATCTTCACAAAATTACATATGCTATAGCTCGAGGTAAAATTTAACTTTTAAAAAGGATTATGACATTTTTCAAATAAAGCAAAATCAGTTGGTAGGAAAATAAGTTCCACCTGACAACTGGGTACATCTTTTTCCTGACCACTTGGCCCATTTGTGGCTGAAACACCATTTACTAAGTGAACCTAGAAACTGTCCCCCCTCGCTACCCCCCCCGGCCTTGGGGGACTGTGACCAGGCTTCCTACACAGAAACCAGTCATCTGTCCAGCAAAGAATAATTAAGGAGATAGGGGAGTCTGTCACACAAAAATATCACTAAAATTATTTGTACCACATATGCTTGAATCTGGCCATCTAAACTATCAACTAAAAAGTAAAGGCTATTTTGGTTCTAACGGTAGAGAAATCGGACATGTCTTGGCTCTTACCTTTGGCACTAACCTACTTAATCTGACAAGTGAGACAAATTCATTGGGAACCTATCTGTTTTGCTTCAGTGTACTCTGTATATATTGCCTATTCTTTTGTAGGGAAAATACTGTTGAAAACATTGTCTTTTTGGCAGTTAATCAACAAGTGATACAACCTTACGGCTAACAACCAGAAATTTCCTAATTAACCATTTAAAAAATGCAACAGTCAAAACCATGAAACCATTATTTGCTCTAGGTTATTGTTTTTATTTCCGTAACCACCTTTCTGCTAGACAAAAACATTGGCAAAACCTGAGTCAGAAATGCCGTGTCCGTGACAATCCTGCTCTGTTTTCTTCTTCGAAGGGTCTTCTCAGCAGCCAGTTACCACGTGGAGCTTCCCACAGTTTCAGAGGTTCTCCTCATTTTAAAACAGCAAAAAGGACTACATCTGATGGCAGTTGTTGTTAAATAGTTCAATCAACCTTACAGAATTTTAGTATAAATTCAAGCATGTAAATTAACACAAAACTTAAAAAAAAAAAAATAACAACACCAAACAAACGCAAGTGCTAGCTCATCTCTGGTGCCATGAGATGTAATAGCACTACCTATTTTTATATTTAGTGGTAAAAATATAATCCAGTTTTAGCACCAATCTACAAGATTACATGTTAATGAAATATACGATTTGGCTTACTGGAAGGTAACAGTCCTACTATCCCTCAGTGAGGAAATCTGTTCACTTTGCTGCATCCTGGCTCACAGAAAAGACTAATATGTGAGGAAGAAGGCTCGCCTTTGTTAAGGCTTTGCAGTACTTGGATCACCTAAGTATTACTGTTGTGTTTTGCTGGAAGTGGAGAATTGCATCACACATAGGAGATCCTCAGGAGTTACACTGTTGTAGATATGTCAGGCTGGATCACATTTAAAATGCTGACCATGGCTTTGCAGCCTTAGAGTACAGAGGAAAATCAGAAAAATTAATGCTAGTGATCAATTCCTATTTTTTACCCAAAATGCTATTTCATCACTCCATTTCAAAAGTGAAGTATTCTAAAAAGGTGACACATTTTTACATAAAAACACATTGAATTTTGATGCATTATATATCAGTTATTAGACATGGCAAATACAAGCAGACAAAGAAAATAAAGTGCACCTTTACAGTACATAAAACATAAATAAAGAAATCACTTTTTAAAATAGGCAATATAGACTGAAATATAAAAAGTGCCTGACATAGCAGTTACACAGAAATGAAAAAAATTTCAGTTGAAAAAATTACCATTTCTCAGTACAGCAGAGCGACAAACAACCTTTTATTAAAGCTATTAGATTCAGAGGCTCTTGTATATTTTGGCTTTGTGAGGGAGAAAGAAAGGCATTCTTCTAGAAGGCACTAACTGGTTTAAGTGTGCAAGAGAAAACAGGTGCAAAGTACAGTCAAGAAGACTGCCTGGTTCTGTGGTGTTCCTTACTCTTCACCGTGGACTGACTGATGCTGAGGAGCTCTACCAGTCAGCAGGCTTTCCCCACACCCAGGTGCTCAGTCCACAGTGTCACAGATCTCCTTCACCTTGTGGTTGAAATCGTCAGGTTGATCTGCATACACATAATGCCCTGCTCCAAGGATGGCCTGGGAAAGGGAAAGCAGGTGGTCAGTGAGGAAACGGATTTACTAAAGCAATGACATGAGCAAAGACACTTATCAATGAAAGTGAGAACAGCTACATGTAAATAAAACACAGGGCTTGATCCCCCATGTGGGGCGTGCAGGAGGCAGCTGATCAATGATTCTCTCTCATCATTGATGTTTCTCTCTCTCTCCCCCTCTCCCTTCCTCTCTGAAATCAATTAAAAAATAAAAAAGAATACTACTCTGGTTTCTCTTCAGATCGCATGACCATAATGACGACATCAGATGAGTGTGACTGTCCCATAGTTGTAGGTGGAGAGGGAGCAGGGGAAACGGTACGAACCCTGAAGGGATGTAGGGATCCCCTGACCCCCTCCCCAGTTCCCAGGAGCCGCTGGTCGCATCGTGTGTGTGTGTGTTGTGTGTGTGTGTGTGTGCGCGCGGTGGAAGGGCCCATGAACTCTGGTACACGCTCTGCATAGCGTGCTGTCCCTCACGGTCTGTTTGATATTCTATGATATTTATTTTACAAAAGTACTAAACTGTAATAAAGTGAACAACTTGCTTCTTATGAAAAAAAAAAAAAGAACAAGCAACACTGTTCTGAGGCAACTAGCTACTATATAGGCTGGGGAAAAGTAGGTTTACAATTAGTTATTCATATGGAAAATAATACAATTAATAAAAAACAATGCAAGAATCAACTGTTTCATGTACTCACAACTGTAAACCTACTTTTGCCTCACCCTGGATATTTCTATCAAATAAAGAATCTGAGAGAATAAAGAGAAAAAAAAATCTATTGAGCTTCATTAAAATTTTAACATGCAAAAAAAATAAACCATTCCAAATTGACCACTAAGACAGGGCCAGCAGATAAACTGAACACAGTGAGAATGTGCTGCTTTGTGAGGTGGGATTTGGCCAAGGTGCTACTGGACCTACCCCTCTTCCAGTCACTCCCACCTCAAAAACACTATGGCTCTAAGGACAGGCAAAGCCCTTAAGAAAGGCAATTCACCGCCTAGACATGAAGACTAGTGTGGGTCCAATCCTACCCCCATCACAAGTGATCCCAGATCTCAGACCAAGGCTCCAGTGCACAGCTCAGGTGTGAAAGCACAGGTGGCCTGAAATCTCACTGAAGGCAAAGATTGTAACAGATCTCACCTAACTGAAAACCCCAAAAAAGCCACCACGTACTATTGTCTTCACATATGAATGTGGTCGTAAGGACTGGATGCTGGTGCCAGAATTGCCGTCTATGCAGGACCGGGCGCCGTAGATCACCGAGACTGGAATGTCAGGGTCCATTTTGCCGATTCGCTGGAGCATTGGCCTTTTTGCCCATCCATAAGGAATAGTCATGTTCCTGAATGCTGTCTCACCACTTTAAGAAAAAGAAGAACACCACACGGATGACTTCTGGGGAGGAGCATGTATCCAAACAGACTCACATTAAGCTTCTTCCCCACTTAACAAAAACCTCAGCTTAAACAGACATCAATTTAGTAGAAACTGTAAGGAACAACCCCACAGAAGATTTATACCTCTGTATACCCGCTGCAGAAGATATGTGCTTTGTTGGATAAACATGGATGTCCAAACTCTAGTTAATTAAATAAAGCCAAATCAAAACTTGCAGCCCTAACTCCATGTTATTAAATGATTAAATTTCCTATGAGAATAGTTAAAATGTATTTTTTTCATTCTAACTTATTTCAAATATAGAAGATAGCTTTTCCACAGGTTCATAGCACCAGCTTTTTATAGGCAATGGCAAAGCCTATACCAAGGTAAGAAATTAAAATTAAGCATTTTTTGTGTATTGTTTATATTTTTAACATTTGACATCTTAAAACCTTTTTGGCTGAGAATGTGCCTCCAGGAACAAGCCATTTCTTAGAGGTGGCAAAGGACTCCACAGGGAACATGCCTTTGATATGCAAATGAACCAGTGCAGAATCCTGCCTCTTCTGTTGGCCCAGACATTCTAGGAAGCAATGTTCCTCTGCTTTACTCATCCCAGGACCAGGTAACAGGTAGCCAGAGAGTATCCCCATTCTTTGAGCCTACCGAAATTACTCCACTGGCCAATCCCAAATGCTACCCTGCCTGCTGTGTGCCTTTTCGGAAGACCCCGTAAAGGCTCTGACCTACTTTCCCTTTGCTCCTGTCTTCTGTCTCCTGTCCAAAACCTGGCCTTTCTGTGATCCCTTGGAACCTGTGAGTATAATGAACTGTTTTCTTGAGTCTTTCCTGCTTCTTCTCTTGTAGCCATGGCTACACAACACTTTGCAAACTCCCAGGATAGACGCATTTTGCTGTCATTTCTGCTTCTCTTAGAGTACTAGGCATAATTTTGAATTGCCTTTTATGAAGACTTTAAGGTCCACCGTAAGAAAGGCTACACAGGCACAAGTAATCATGAAATGTAAGTGAAGAGTAAAACACTAAGACCGTGTAGGAAAACACATGATGTATCTAGGATAGACCACTAAAAACTGTAGGAATAAGTCAATAAAGTGTGTAGACCTAATCTACCAGATCCTATTGCCTGAGTCACAAAACAATCTCTTGAGGACCCCAAACCTCTCCAGCCTCCCTCTAACCTACTTTATTAAAGAGTGAGGCCATAGCCACACCTCAATAGCTTCCATAGCCTCAATCTTTAATGAAGTAGGTGTACATATTCGCTGTCAAAAGTTAGGGAGGAAAAAAAGTGAGGGAGACTGTCTCTGCATCTAGCCTCTCAGTCTTTCACACTCAAGTCTCCATCTTAGATAGGATGAGGTACCACTTCTATGTTTTACAGTGTGGGCCATAGAGCAGCTACATTGGAAGCATCTGTTAAAGATGCAGCCCAGAACTGCTAAGCCTGACTCTTGGAAACAGGGCTCAGGAATCACATTTTTGACAAGCTCCAAGAATTCTGGTATACACAGAAGCATGAGAACTGGAGCGCTCACCTTCATACTCCCTTCTTGATCCACAACCTACTAACTCTAGGGTCTTGTCTTTCGGGCTCTTCCTAGCTCCCCACCATCTTTGGGCTGTTTTCTCCCCTGGTTCCTTGCAAACAATATCCATATTTTTTTAAGTCTTTTTTTTTTAAATAAGAAACACCTGTGTTTGGCTTTCTTGCTCCCTCTAGCTAATATGCTCTCTCACTCTCTCTATCCTTGTAATTACTGTCAAAATACATGCAGGATCTCTCTTCCCCTACCCCCACCCTTTACTTTCTCCTCACCCACTGCAAACATTAAGAGCTGCTTAGTAACGAGAGGTGCAATCATCAAATGAACTTAAAAAATGCTGTGTAGCCTATCCCCTGCACTTGGGAGATTACTCTTAGCAGAGTAAAAGGTCCTACGGAGATCCATGATACAGAAAACGATTTAGATTGCTTAATCCAGCACTCTTTTTTTGGGGAGAACATTCCTATTCAGTTTGGGAATGCGGTTTTATGTGAAGTCTTCTTAGCTCTCAACTCTGACAATCTCTTAGAGATGCCTGAGACCAAGACTTCCCCAAGTGATCCATAAGCATCTTAGGGGAAGAAAACAGGTCTTGCTTTTCAAACTCCCATCAGAACGCAGCACAGTGTTCTACACAAAAAGTGCTCCAAGAGCAGATGCGTAACTTAACAATTATCCATTTGACTGCTGATATAACATCTTCTAGACGACTAGCATATTTTCAAAAGGGAAAGTCTAAACTATGAACACAGTACGGTTAGAATGATAAGCCTTACCTTGGAGTCTGGACATTACAGTGGTAGATGTATTCTGTCACAGTGTCATCTTCAAACATTGAAGAGTACTTCCGTTTGAAATCAGGCCTTAAACGCTGTACTAGACTTAAACCTATTTAATAGAAAATGAATGTTTTAAATTATCAGTGTTTTAAATTATAATTAACTTATAGGTTAATACAGAAAGTTTCAGTGTTTGCTTATATAATGAGCATTATATGCTTATAATATATGTATTCAAATGTATATTTTAGGTGGAAAGAAACACATATCCTAGAAGCTGCTCTCCTCAAATTCCCTAAGGAGAGCTCAAAGTAAGAATTAAAGTGTCCCATAGTGACCTACAGATGCTCTTTAATTCAAAAACATGTGATTTTTTTCTAAGACTTGTTTTTGTAGGAAAATAGATTCTATTAAACATGACAGATGAACAGAGCAGCTCATACCTAAAATTAACTTATATTTTTCCAAGATATATATGTTTCTGTGAAAAAATAAATTCAGGGTTTCTGCTTGGGTCACTAGCCATACTCCAGGCATCCACAGTGGTCCTATGGCCCTGAGGGGAGAGCAGGGACAAGGCCCCCAAAGGAAAGAAGATAAAGAGCAGGAGCCATCCTATTCCTGGGGCCCTGGACTAACCAGTTTCCCTTTCTGCTATCACTGCCTATTATTCTAGCCAGGTCTTAGTTCTTTAGTGACATTCCTTCCTATTTCTGAAGGAATTATGCAGCTCCATCAAGAATTTGTATGATGTAGTTAATAGTCTACATTACTCTCCATCACCACCATCACCTTCATGTGCAAACAATAAATGGAAGGCATCCATTCTCTACCATTGTCTCCAAATTTCTTTTCATACTTTATTTTTCCCATAACTGCTACTTGTGTGACTCTAATCAAGTCAAAACCATTTACTACACAGACTCTTAGGTAGTTCAGAGGAGGTCCAGACCACCACCCATCTGTGACAAAAAGGAAAGAAACTCCCTTGGCTTTGAGACTAAAACAGAGGAGCTGAGACTCAAATGAACCTAAATCAAAGACTAAGCATTGGTACCTCAAAATATGACTGCAAACACAAAGCAAGAGTTCCCAAAATCTTTGCAGAAAAGAACGTCTTTATCTTCTTAACCCTCTGACATTATAGGGTGAGAAAAGATTCTATGAGTGTTGCCGTCATCTCCATGGTAATCAAGTCAGGCTTCAAAATCTGCGGCTGGACATGATCTCTGCAGCTGGATATCATCAGCCTGACAAGTGCTCTTTAATGCCCACCAACAGGTACACAGAGCACTCCCCCAGTCCAGTCTCTCAAAGGCTCCTCATTGAGGAGAAGGGTCTGGTTTCATTCATCTTTATGTATGGACTGGTACTTTTTAGAGGAGAAAAAGTAAGGTTCAGTTTTTCTCTTTGTTTTTAAGATGTTGACTAACAATGGTGATCAATAAATACTTCTTTACTGCTCATCTATAAACATTCTGCTTTCCTAGGGTACAGATCTAAGCACTCACCAAAGGGTCCTGCAATCCTGAGGCCAGCTAAAGGGTTAAAGGGAGTCAATACTGCTCCCAGGGCTCTGATCCAGACTGGAATTGGTCTGTCTTGATCAGCAAGGTCTGGTCGCTCAGGGAAACCCCAAGGCTCCACTAAAATGAGATGATTTACCCTGTTGGGAAAAGAACAGATTTACATTCATTTGGCAAATTCACCCTAGTGTCAAGAATTAACACAATTTATGAAGTAAAGACAAAAGAACCACCTTTAACAACCTTTACATTACAGACAAGACCAAGGGCTGAATAGGTTACATCATGTTCTTATCCTATTAATAAAAGGGTAATATGCAAATTAACCATCACTCTGTCACAAAGCTACAGTGCCCATAGCCACAAGATGACGGTGCCCAGTCCTCTTAGCCCTGCTGGAGTCCCCCAGTCCCGAGGGGGTGGCCGCTGAGAGCAGGCAGCGTGAGCAGCCTGGCAGAATGCTTGCTTCGTCACCTCGTGGAATGCTTGCGTAATTGCCCCAGCGACGAGGCAAGCATTCCGCGCCGGCTGCGGATGGGCCTCTGGTCAGGCCAGGGCACGGATAGGCCTCTGGGCTGCGGAGAGCCTCTGGGCAGCGGGCACAGAGTGGCCAGGCCCTGCAGAGAGCTCCTGGCGCATGGATTCGTTACATATAAATTAGTTACATATAAACTTTTGAGATTTGATAGGATTTGAGAGGATATCTAAGAGTATATGATACTGTGTGACTATTCTTGAGAAATTGTATTTGTTGTTGTAGTATTTAAGCTACACTCTGACAGATGACCACTCAGAAAAACCCAGTGGTTCAATCTATCTCAAGGTCGACACTGCAGAAATGACTGAAGATTAATATTACACTCATAAAATAGCTTAGGAGGCGTTAGGAGTTTAAGTGGGCTCAAAAGAACTTTAAATTGACTTTTCACAAATATAAGGATAATGTAATAAAATGGGCTGAAAGGTACTTCCTAGTTCTGGATGCTATTTTGGTGAACAGGAGCACACCTACCGTACCCATGGCATCATGCTAAACTGGCCTCAGATGCTATCCTTTCCTAATTTTCTTCCTTATTGACAAAAGAGATAGAAATTTTTCAGTCCAAACGCATATAAAATTGTTTCATATCACTAATAGTTTTATTTTTCCATCTTTTGAACTGTTTCCTGATGAGAGAAAGCCAGAACTCTCAGCAGTTATTTCCTTCCAGTAGCTATATTATATAGTAAACATAGTAATATAATATTACTATATTATATAGTAAATCACGCAGATCGAAGCAGAGCATAAGGGTCCTCCGGACACAGATGATATTAAACTGTAAACAAAATAGCCAACAAATGCCAGCAAAAAGCTCCCAGGGATGAATTGACAATGATTCTAAAGTCCCTCTCCTAAGTCATAAATGAATCAGAAAAGTAAAGAAACCAGCACACGGGGTAAAGGTGGCTATTATTCCTGATATTAAATGTTTTTCTCCTTTGCCAGCACACAAGTCCTTTGTTCTGACTGCATTTTCTCCAACAGAAAGTTTCAGCGCACAGACCCAGAGCTCCAAGGGCCCTGGGAGAAGTCAGCCCAATCTTCTGTCTCACAGATTTGAGAAGGAAGCTGAGATACACTGTGTGACCTGCTCCAGGATGAAAAGCTAGTGAATGGAGAACAAGGATTAAAACGCACATTTCCTGACTTCAGGATACTAACAGATGCCAACAAGCCATTGGGCAGAAGGCTCTCTCCTAAGGACAAGCTAAGCCACAAAAAAGAAAGATATTAGTAAAGGCAAAGCCCTTCACTTTTATCAACTCTAGGCTGGTCCTAATACTATACTCTAGATTTCATAACACCAAGATTTGTAGAATGTAACTATGAATCTGCATGGAAACGTGCGATGCAAGAGATTTCTATAGACCTTGAGTGCCTTCACTCATAAAAGTTCTATGAGACTATCCTATCAAATAAAAGAGTAATATGCAAATTGACCATCACTCCAAGATACAAGATGGCCAGCAGGGGCAGTTGGGGGGGGGGGACCCAGACCTGCAGGGGAGGACAGTTGGGGCAGACTAGGCCAGCAGATGAGGGCAGTTGGGGGGCACCAGGCCTGCAGGGGAGGGCAGTTAGGGGGGACCCAGGCCAGCAGGAGAGGGCAGTTGGGGGGGACCCAGCCAGCAGGAGAGGGCAGTTGGGGGGATCAGGCTTGCAGGGGAGGGCATTTGGGGGGATCAGGCCTGGAGGGGAGGGCAGTTGGGGGGTACCAGGCCTGCAGGGAAGGGCAGTTGTGGGCAATCAGGCCAGCAGGGAGGGCAGGTAGGGGTGACCGGACTGGCAGAGGAGGGCAGTTGGGGGGCACCAGGCTTGCAGGGGAGGGCAGTTGGGGGGCAGGCCTGCAGGGGAGGGAAGTTAGGGGTGACCAGGCTAGCAGGGGAGGGCAGTTAGGGGCAATCGGGCCGGCCAGGGAGCAGTTAGGCATTGATCAGGCTGGCAGGGGAGTGGTTAGGGGGTGATCAGGCTGGCAGGCAGAAGTGGTTAGAGGCAATCAGGCAGAGGCAGGCGAGCGGTTGGGAGCCAGCAGTCCTGGATTGTGAGAGGGATGTCCAACTGCGGGTGGTCGGACATCCCGTAAGGGGTCCCAGATTGGAGAGGGTGCAGGCTGGGCTGAGGGACACCCCTTTCTGTGCACGAATTTCGTGCACCAGGCCTCTAGTCCTATATAAAAGGCTAATACGCAAATCGACCGAATGGGGGAATGACCAGTCGCTATGATGCGCACTAACCACCAGGGGGCAGACACTCAGTGCAGGACCTGCCCCCTGGTGGTCAGTGCGCTCCCATAGGGAGATCACCACTCAGCCAGAAGCCAGGCTCATGACTGGCGAGTGCAGTAGCAGTGGTGGGAGCCTCTCCCGCCTCCACAGCAGCACTAAGGATGTTCGACTGCCGGCTTAGGCCTGCTCCTCAGTCAGACATCCCCCAAGGGTTCCTGGACTGTGAAAGGGCGCAGGCTGGGCTGAGGGACCCCCTCCGAGTGCACATGCATTGGGCCTCTAGTTATTTTATAATAGTGTAAAGAAGGGGGATGGGAATGAGTTTGTTTTGTTTTAATGGCAGAGACTATCTCTGACATTTTGACTTCCTCCTAAATTCCTCTCGTACAGCCCACATTGAGATTTGAGGAAGGGGGAAAGGTCAGAGGTATGAGTAGAATTTATGAACTAGCCACCTATTTGAAAGTGGCAAAGATTAATGTTAAAACATAGTATTATTGCCCTGGCCAGTTTTTCTCAGTGGTTAGAGTGTTGGCCCTCAGACTGAAGGGTCACAGGTTCGATTCCAGTTAAAGGCACATACCTTGGTTGCAGGCTTGATCCCCAAGAGGCAACCAGTCGATGTTTCTCTCGCTCTGTCTCTTCCCCTCCCTTCTACTCCCTCTAAAAATCAATGGAGAAAATAGCCTCAGGTAAAGATTAACCAAAAAAAAAAAAGAAAGAAAAAAAATGGTATTATTCACTACTGACTTACCTCTTAAAGAAAAAAATTACTCTACCCTAAAAGATGACTAAACTTTTGTTAAAATCTGTTGTAGGATCTTGCACAGTCTGCTCTAGACTCTCACAGACCTGCTAATCCAAGAAGGAGGAAGACAAAGGAAAATTCGAGGGAAGGAAAGTCGAGTTAAGTGATTGTTTTGGTTTTGCCTTAATTTTGGCTTGCCCATTTACTACGGATCTGCAAAATATCTCCAGGTAAGAATGCCAGCTTAACAAATTATGCAAAGTGTACATACCAGAGTACATGCCCCCCCTTTTTAAATGAGAATTGCTCTAATAACTGATCCTGTGTCATCAGCCTAGCATAGTGCTTAGCACATAATAGATGATCAGTAAACATTTGGAGTACTGTCCACATTTCCTTTCAGTCCTTGTCTATAAGGATATATAAATTTTGTAAAATATAATCAAGTAACAAACAGAGGAGCTATCCAGTCTGGATTTCCTGGTTTCCCAGATGACATGAGAACATCACAGTAAATTCTCATATTAATCTTGCAGGTCGTTACTCACTAGTGGGTAGTAAAATCCATTTAGAGTCAGGGGCAGTCTGGTCTGATTGTTTTTTAATAAAATTATATAATGTGGAGTAGAAAAATATATGTGTATCATTGCACAAAACTTTGTTTCAGACACACACACATACACATAAAACTCATACTGAGGGTTCTAGTAAAAAAAGTTTGAAAACCATTTTTTTTAAAGTTCTACAATAATGTCTAAACTGGAGTTATATATATCATCTACTTCCGCTACCTCAGAAAATAATTGTTCCTTATTTTTTTATTGTAAGGCTTTAAAATGAGATAGATTGTGCAAAGTTATCAAATAGTAAATATCAAGTAAATGTTAGATAGTTACAGTAGCAAAATAGGAAGACTACTGGAGAAGAATTCATTCTAGGGAGCTGGGAAGACAGTGGCAAGAACCACACGAGCAGTGAGTAATTTAACTTTCATCCTCCAGGAAAGCCTGACCACAGGTTTTGTCTCACAGGTTATTAGCCCTGCAGCAGACCAAGTTCCTAGGCTATCTTCTCGCCTCCTTTTCTAATGAAAAGATCATCTCATTTGATAGTAGTTATTTGGTTTTAATGTAGTATAACTAAATTAGTATAGTAATCCAGGCCCTAGACTCTCAAATTCTGCAGCTGATAGCATGATGGGATTGTTAGTTCACATATAGGATTAAGGAATGGGTCCACCCAGACACCACATGTGAGTCATCCTATCAGACATCTTTGTCAAGAATCAGAGACTGATTTGAACTACATGAAAAACAAAGAACCAGCAGAGCAGGAACAAGAGGACAATAGCCCATCAGTTTCAAAACATAAAGAGGCACTCTTCTCCAGGTTAGTCATTAGAGCAGGTCCCGAGTTGGAAGATGGTGAGGTGACTGCAGTATAAAGGGCAAAGTGGTGGACAACACACAAGTTCTAACCCCGTGGGACAGCTGAGTTTAAGTGCTAACAAAGGTATAAAACCTGACTTTCATGAATTTTAAGTTCTGCCACCAACCAGATATAATATAACAAGGAGAATATTCAGAGCAAGAACTAAAATGCACAAGGGAGTCTGCAGGACCTACTTCTGCAACAAGGAAAGGGAAAAAAAGGACCAGAAAGAACTCTAGTGAGTGCACAAATGAGCAATTCTCAGATGGAGTTAGGCCCAGGTATTTCCCATTGCCTCCAAACCACTGGGGGAGAATGGGACAGGTCCAGAGCACAACAAACTAAATACCTCCAACTTCAGATCAAGCAGAACCACCTTTCTTCTCAAGAAAGGCTGAGAAGAAATGTTCAGCCCACCTCTGCAGAGTCCGAAGACAGAGCCAGGCAAGGTCAAAAGGTCAGATGATCTGAAAACCTTTTCCTGAAGAAGTAAAGACCAGGTGTAACCTACTCTGTTGTAACTTGTAAACACTTTCTAAGTTAGTTTCTTAGTGTCCTTTTCTTTAGTTTATAAGAAATATCTGAAAGTTGGATAAGACACATCTAGAGTAGATAGTTCCATACTTGCTTAGTTGATACTGGTAAAAGGTAAAATGAAGCATATTAAAAATTTTAAGAGTTTATTTGAGCAAAAACCGATTTGAATCAGGCAGTACCAACCAGAAGTAGTTAGGAATGCTCCACTGAGCAAGAGGAAAGACCGGCTATTTGTGATTTGTTGTCTTTAGTTTTTGATTTCATAACCTTGAGACATTTACAGTCTTAGATTCTGGTTTGCTTACACAAGCCATGGCATTCGAGCCACATCAGTCTATTAGCCTCCTTGTTTCATTCATTTAAAACTGGGCACCCACTATGTGCCAAGCACAGGGTTTTAACTGAACTTCATTAATGATTCGGGATATTTGAAAATCCAGAGAATCTCATTATTTTGAAATTAACCTGTATTGAATAATTTAAGTTATGCAGTTAAGAATTCAGGATTGACTATTCAACACACTCTATAGAGTTCTACTCAATATTTGTTAGCAATCAGCCAATTCAAACATGCTAATTATTTCAAGCTTTCTCATATTCATCTATTGCTAATATTTGGTGGTTCTTGGTCCTGACACTTTAGTTTTATTTCTAGTATTAGGCACAAACAATCAAAGATCAATTTCTATAAATGTAGTCAGTCCAAGGCTGGAATCACTGGCTTTGTTTTAGATACCTATTCTGTCAACCATGTCATTCAAAATATGTTGCTATTCTCTTTTATAAGTAATTTTAAAAGTGATCATTCCCTTCTGAAACCCCTTATTTTTTTAAACATTTCACACCTGCAAGTGAAAATCTCCTTAACTTAAATAGCAAATAGCCACGAAGAGCCAGGATTCTAAGACTCAGGGGTTTCATAACCAGAATCTGGCCCATGTCACATCTCCAAGGGATAAACACCACAAGAGAGACCTCATAAACATCTGTTACGAAACAAAGGAAGTCCAATCTCCACAAATACCCTATTGTCTTATACCAGAAAAGTATCCACTTCCTTCTCTCAGTGACAAACATTTGTCACTAAGAGTAGGACACAATTAAAGGCAGTAATCCCAAACAGCCAACCAGGTGAAAGGAAATTTGATTTTTTTAAAAGAACTGATCTGCCAGTTGAAAAAACTATCACTGTCTAGCACACACAGGACTATAAACGCTCCACAAAAGTCAAGTGTAAATGTTGAAGTTTAAATAAAGAATCTGTAGAGAAAAGTTGGCTGCTCCAGAGGAAGAAAACCTCAGGTACACAGGGCTGCTGCTCCACATGTACACGGAGTTATGCAATGGGCAGCCTCACAGGTGCAAAAAGGCACTCTGAAAATGACCACCATCCAATGTCTCATTCACAGACCTCAATGTCACAGTTGGTTGCAATTTTGGATTTAAAAATTAGTCCAATGGAAAAAATACATTGGCAACCAAAAATGCTGATTATTATTTGTTTCTTTCCGAAAGATAAACAAAACAAAAATGAGCTTTTCTTCCATTTTTTTTTAGCACTCTAACGTGATCTCCCCTCAGAGAAGTAACATAAATAATAGGAAATAACACAAGAAAATCAGGTAGAGAAAGGAGGAGATGCTACAAAGATTCTGAGGCAAAAACTTATTAATTAAATGACTAGAAAAATAATTCTATAACAGTAAATGTTAGGGCACAGTATAACTAAAAAACCTTGTAAATACACTATGCAGGTATATTTTCTGTAGTTTAGAGGAAACTAAAGCTTAGAGGTTAAGTGATTTTGCTCTAAGCCAAAACATAGCACTAGGTCTTTCAATTTCTAACCTTCTGGTTTCCTGTTACAGCTTATTACAACCTGGAAAAACCTGCGGGATCCATAAGTTTAATGATAATAATAGTAAGAAATACCACAACAACTTTTATTTGTGGCTTCAACTGTATATATTCTAAGTTTAACAAATAGAAAGTCCCTTCCTAAGCTTCTATAAATGGGTAGCATGTGAAATAGAAAAATCTGACATCATTATTTCAGCTACTAAATTGGCCATTAGTTGTGACGTGTTTAGGGTCCTTTAAGAGAATCTGTCTTGTAAGGCTCAGACACCAACCACCAAAGACAGAAACTAGAGACTAGCACAGGTGCTTCTCTTGTGTCACCATCACTTACCTTTTCGGGTACTTCAGTGAGTAAGCAGCAGCCAAGAACCCACCCAGGTTGTGTCCAAGCAGGATCATTTTGTCCAGTCCTAGGGCACATCTCCACTCTTCAATGGATTCCACAAACTGATTCTCCACTTCTTCCGCATCATTGTCAAACATGGGTCTACTACTTCGTCCAAAGCCCAACAGGTCAAAAGCATAGACGGGTCTATCGGTGCAAAGATCTTCATAGTTCAGTGCCCAGAGTCCAAGACCTCCTCCAAAACCATGGAGAAGGACAAGTGGAGTCTTATTTGAAACATCGTAAGAGAACTTCAGTGTCCATATTTTATTTCCATTAGATATACGAACAGCTTCTTTTTTATATATACAGGGGACACCTAATAAAAACATAAAAGAAAAATTCTGTTTAACTTCACTACCTCTGAGAAGGGAAGTATTCTCAGAGCAATCAGAAATTAATAAGCTACAAATCAAATGGTTGCCATTCATATGAGCTTAGCCTTTATTATATCATTCCTTAAAAAAAAGTATACATTTCACTGAAGCAAGTAATTCTTAACTATCATATTTTACATCTAAGGACAATCCATCTCAGACAAGTCTCAAGTTCCTATGGTCAAGGTCTTTGGCAAGTCATGTAGTTCTTTGGACTTCTTTCCGCATCCATCAAATGAGAGCACTTCACCCCTAGAAATGGAGAGGAACGCAATATTCACTGAATCCATTATTTGGAGGTCTCTATCCTTGCAAACAAAACAAAAGAATGCCACCTTGAATTTTTCTAACACTTGAAGATTAAGCATTGAAGACTAAATTGCAAACTCAAAAGAAACCTTTTTCCCTAAAAAGTAAATAATAAATTTAGGGAAGGATTAACAGTATCTGTATTTAAACACATAACTGAAATCTTATGTCCTTTCAGAGTTTAGAGGAAAAAAGGTGACATGTTATGGTAGGAACTCCTCAGCATAAGTGACAATAGTGTGAGTTCAAGTCCAACATTCTGTCTGGAAAGTGCAAATCATCATCATCATTTGTAGATAAAAATTCTTACTTGCCTTCAATGCTGTGATACTAAATACTTTAAATATCTCCCCAAAAAGACTAAAGATGAAACTAATCTGAAATTCATTTACATTAAATTATCAACTGAATGGCTATACACTTTAGATGTCCCCTTATTTATTTGATATTCACTTGCAGTGGACAACCAGTGGAGAGCCAAGTTCACCCCCTGCATTAGTCACTTGCTTTCATGTCTGATATTAGACCAGGGGCCAATTCTCACTCCTATTTACATCCCTAGAACTTAGCAGTAGGAAATCAGTATTATTTGTTAAATGCATGAGGTGGGCATCTAGTACCCTTCCTTATCTCCTGACAAGAATTTCTGTTTGTTTTTGAACCTTTAATGAGGAAAAAAACAATACCAAGCTCAAGGACACTCACTGTGTTTAGTGTGTCACTGGGTCAAAGGTTGGGTGTATAATTAACAAAGAGGACAAACATGAACAAAGATACACACAGTTACAGAATGAAAACTGATGCCTGGCATGGGTAAGTCTCGCTTTCCTCATCAGTCAGCAGCATGTTGGGGAATCCCAAGCCGATGGGAACATATGTGCAGACTCTGGGCATTGCAGGTTGCCCTCCAACACATCCACCTTCAGCAGCACCTGGTACATCTTCCTCAGAAATTTCTCATCACGATCAGACCCATGAGTTGGCCTTTTAGGCATCGCAACCAGATGCAAGGTATCAGCCACCCTGAAGTGCCAACCACTCCACCTTGGATATAATACGTGCCATGAACACAGTCAAGGTTGAACTCCACAGAGTCGATGAGTACCTAGGTAACCTGGAGGCACAGGGGAAGCCACGCCCCGCCACATGTGAGCTCAGCAGTTTGTAAGAATTTTTTTAGTAAACCACAATGACATCTTTCCCAGCTTTATAGAGAAAAAGATTACCCAAGCATCTAGAGTAGAAATTTATTTTCATGCTGAAAATCCATGTCAGATGACTGGCTGTCCCTTCCTATGGCTATATTCAGTTATGGTCACTTACTCCTGAATCATTCAAATGCACAAACAAGAAAATTCATTTGTGGTAGAGTGGATGAAAAACATACATGACATACACAACGAATACCTGCACATACATACACAACAATCATATATGTGAACTGCATCACTTAATCCATACCTCTAAATTGTATCAGCAGAAGAGAACTACTGGTATACCATAAACACTGTTGCTTAAAAGTATACCCACAGATACCTGGGAACACCTAAACAGTACAAGTCTGGGTGAATTACAGTGTCCATAAGGAAGAAACAAACAAAAAGATTCCCACACCATTATAAATGTAGAATTAAAGAGTCCCAGAATACTAGAACTGAAAGGAATTTTAAGGATCCTCCTACCCCCTTGTTTTATAGGTAAACATCAAGAAGCTGAGAAAAGTGACTTGCCCAAGATCTTGTAATCACCTGATTGCTGATCTAGGCCTAGACCAGGTTACCTTGTTCTGGTCCAGACCTTGTTCCATTCTACAAGACATGTGCTCTGGACTGGCTACAGCCCATTCTCAAAGCATAGTCTAGGGACCTCTGGGGAACCCCTAAGACTTTTTTAGGAGATCTATGAGGTCAAATCTATTTTCATAATAATAATAATCCTATAATAATAAAAGGGTAATATGCAAATTGTCCCCTTGACCGGGAGTTCGACCAGGGGCAGGGCCGGCTGGCCAACCACCCACGGCCCCTACCCCCAGCTGGCCTGGCCCCATTGGTCCCTATCGGGGCAGGCCGGCCGGACCCCACCCGTGCATGAATTTGTGCACCAGGCCTCTAGTATTTTATATTTGCCTTTTCACTCTCATTCTTTGAGGGTACATAGTGGAGTTTTCCAGAGATCACAAAAGATGTGATTACCAACAATCTAAATGCAGAAGCAAATATGGGAATCCAGATGCCTTATATTAAGTCAGACAGTAAAGAGATTTGCAAGCATGTAAAAACGCTACACTTCTTACTACATTTCTATTTGAAAAGTAGTTATTTTTAGAAAATGTTACTTCTTTTAACCTGTATAGGTTTATTACTATTATTTTAAAATAAATTAATAAATTAACATATTTTAAATTACTCAGTCTTAATTTCTAATATCGTAAATGATACCTATTACCTATAAACAAAGCTCCTTAGAGTCCTTACTAATTTAAGAATGTAACAAACACCCAAGACCAAAAGTTAGAAAGCCCCTGTCCCCCCCACATTTGGGTACTTGCTCATGACATGAAAAAGAAAAAAAAAAGTTCTGCAAACAACTAACACACCACAAAATGTTAAGTTTCAGGACAATGTGAATACTGAACCTATTTTAGCAAACAACTGTTTATGTATAAGAAGAAAGCCTTACATTTTAAAATTTTCTCTTCAGCTTCTTTAAGTTGTGATGTAGACGTAGGGCACCATGTGGGAAGCCAACCAGTTAGCCATCCTGACCTAGAGCATCAAAACAAAACACAAAGAGGTGAGGTAATGCTCTTCTCAACTCCCAACTATTATACACAGAGAAGAAAAGCAGAATAGAAAACTTACTGAGGGTGAAGCTATCTACATAAGACAAAATTCACCTGATAGGTACAAAGCATTGTGGTAAAATACTGGATTACAGACATTTAACTCCAGCTTGTGACCCTACAAGTAAATATCAAAGTCTACCTATGTTATCTCTGTGGATAGTCAGATTCTAAATAATCAGAGGTTAAAAATGGGCAGACCAAGAAAAGACAAACCCTAGCCCAGTAGCTCAGTTGATTAGAGCATTGTCCCGATACACCAAGGTTTTGAGTTCAATCCAGATCAGGGCACATACAAGAATCAACCAATAAGTGCATACATAAGTGAAACAACAAATTGTGTTTCTCTCTCTCCCTTCCCCCAGCTCTCTCTCTCTCAAAATCAATAAATAAAAATTGGGAGAGGAGGGGAGACAAAAAAAGGCATTCCCCTCCCCACTGCAAGACAGCCTCTTACCAGGGCGGAAGTGCAAGCAAGTCAGAGACCATGAGAGGGTATAAAATATAACTGCAATGAGGATTGAGAGAAATCTTATTAAAATATAAGACTGCTTTTATAATAAGCTTCAAATCTAATAGTTAAAAGTAGAACATTAAAGCCATTTCCTGTTTGTAATTCCTCCTTTTTATGCAGGGGCAGGGGAAGTGGAGTAAACCTACAGGTGACCTATGGTAGCAAATTCCAGAAAACCCCTCTCAATCCAGCTGAAATGATAATGAAAATTATAAGTTCATAGCTTTAAGTCCAGAAGAAGAGGGACTGACTAAATCTAATGGCTCTGGCTCCATTTCTCTGTAATCCTCTCTTCTGTACTTCTCCCAGGGATTGGCCCATGTACAATCTGACTAGGGTGAACTGGTTAATGTTAGTGAAAAAGCTTTGGGTTTCGGCAAACAGTAGGTGAAAAGAATGACCCAGTCATCTGGCAGAAGATAGCTGAACAAAGAAAAAAGGAAGCAGGCCTGAGGCAACAGGCGAGGAAAAGAGTGGGGAGGCTGGAACTGACATGCCTTGTAGTAGCCAGCCAACGAGAGGATGGGCCTTCAACTCCTGCCCTGGCATCAGCAGAAGTTGCTTTTGACTTGATCGCCATAGATGAATGAGCTTATTTAAAGGTGGACTGGTAGTCCAAGCACTTCCAGTGAAGGAAAAGACATTGAGTCCATGTACACAGGAAGTGCATAATGTATGCTCTAACAAGTGCATTGGCTGTTTCCAATGACTGCTGTAATAAATCACCACAAATTGGTGGCTTAAACAGAAATTTTTTCTATAGTTCAGGCGATAAATATTATTAGGCTAAAATGAAGGGGTCAGCAGGGCCATGTTCCCAATAGCTCTAGGACAGTGGTTCTCAACCTTTCTAATGGTGCGACCCTTTAATACAGTTCCTCATGTTGTGGTGACTCCCTACCATCCCCAACCATAAAATTATTTTTGTTGCTACTTCATAACTGTAATTTTGCTACGGTTAATGAATCGTAATGTAAATATCTGTGTTTTCTGATGGTCTTAGGCTCTACAGCAGCGGTTCTCAACCTGTGGGTCGCGATCCACAGGTTGAGAACCGCTAGCAGGGTCTTCTAAGACCATCAGAAAACACAGATATTTACATTACCATTCATAACAGTAACATAATTACAGTTATGAAGTAGCAACAAAAATAATTTTATGGTTGGGGGTCACCACAACATGAGGAACCGTATTAAAGGGTCGCGTCATTAGAAAGGTTGAGAACCACTGCTCTAGGGGAAAATTCATTCTTTGCCTCTTCCAAGTTCTGGTGACTGCTGGTATCCCTTACCCTGTGGCAGGGTCACTCCAGTTCATCACCACATTGCCTTCTCTTTTGTGTGTCTCCTCCTCTGCCTGCCTATAATCTTCTCTGCCTATTACTTGAAAGAACACTAGTGAATCCATTTAGGGCCCACTCAGATAATCCAGAATCATCTCATGATTTTTAACTGAATCAGTTAAAAGTCTGCAAAGTCTTTGTCATATAAAGTACCATTTACTGGTTCCAAGGATTAGAACATGGCCATACCTTTGGAAACCATTATCTTTGGGGACCACAACCACAAATAGAAACATGAAGTGTGTCCCAAGATAAAATATGTAGAAACATTTAATAAACGGTAGTTAACATTATACTGATGACAATAACAATAATTCACTAAAATTATGTTCCATTATTTAGGTAGTAATTTCTAAAATAAGAATGTTAGCTAAGGTTTAGAAGGAGCTCAAAGAATTGTCATTTTGTATCATTCCTTGCCTCAAAGCTAAGGCTACTCCTAAGTGACCTACAATGGGAAAATCAGTCTTTCTCCAGCCCTTTACCTGACACCCTAGTATCATTTTTGTCATTCTTATTCTCTCTCTATTCTCTAGTCATACAATTTCCCCTGTTCTCTTGCTTCTTGGTTCTGAACATCCTTATAATATGCATCTCCCCTTCCTTTCATGATTCACTCCACTTCTCACCAACCTCAGATTAGACTTCATTTCCCCAATAGGATTAGATCAAGGTGGCAGGATGGCACCCTATACTCAAACTTTATTTTCTTACTTCCCAAGTTGTGTTATAAAGTTCTTATTTATTCACTAGAGGCCAGTGCATGGATTCGTGCACTGGTGGGGTCCCTCGGCCTGGCCTGAAACTGGCTCTCTGACATCCCCCAAGGGGTCCCGGATTGCAAGAGGGTGGCTCTCGGAACCACAGCTAACAAGTCACTGCAGCTCGGCAGGTCCTGCATTGAGCATCTGCCCCAGTGGTCATTGCACATCATAGCTACCGGTCCGACAGTCAGTTGCTTAGGCTTTTATAAATATAGATTAGTATCCTTACCCAACTGTAATTTCCTTGAAGGTAAGGACTTTGTGCTCACAATTGTATTCTCAATTTATATTCCTATACCTGGCATATTAATATACATTGATGATATGAATGAAAAAAGTTATTGCTTCATCTGAAATGAACTGGTTGCAATGAATTACAAGAGGATCACTTGAGTAATAAAAGAATTTTCTGGGATGATAATGAAGGTCTCTATCTTGACCCAAAATTCAACCCATGAACACTTAATATTTAAGCAATCTATATATACAAAAGCCAAGCGACCGGAATGACTGGTCACTATGATGTGCACTGCGGCTGGCCAACCAGCCCGATGGAGGCGGGCTGACCAGCCAACCTCCCGCGTTCCCTCCCCCATGCTGGCCCTGATCAGCCCCGATTGGCCCCAATCCGGGCAGGCCAGCCAGATCCCAGCAGTGCATGAATTCGTGTAAAATGGCTGGATCTGATAACTGGTTGGATATAAAGGTATAATAGAGGCTTCCTAGATTTGTCTTAGATGCCACTAATGACGTCACAGAACACATGAATAAGAACAGGTGTGAGCAGAGAAATGTGCTAAGTTTTGGATGGGTTGACCCATCATCCAGCTTTTTCTCAGCTTTGTAGGCTTATCCTTCTACATTTCCCTTCTCTGTAGAGTTCCTTTGGGCATTATGTATAACAGGCACTCAGTAACTGTTTGCTGAATGATTAAGTCACTCACAATCCAGGTTACTCTCATTCCAAGTTATCTCTATTCATAGATGTAAAAACTGAGGTTCAGAAATGTTACACACCAGGCAGGTCCAAGAGTATACAGCTAGTAAGTTAAATGACACAAGTAGAGATTTGAGTTCAAAGCCCCTTTTTCATTCAGGTGACTACCTTCTTTATACTATATGAGTTCTCATTACCTGTAGGATAAAGTCATATTCCTGAGGCCTGCAGAGAAGATACATTATAGCCTGTATTATAATGAGGCTCTACTCCAATGGTCTCTGCTGTTAGCGTTAAACCTAAGCCTTCTGTATTAACAGCGTTAAGATAAGACCTCTAGGCATCTCCCACAAATGTTCCATATAACTTATTATCAAAGTATGAACTAATGTAAAACATTGATATTAGCCTATTTGTGAACATATAAACCTATTTACAAATCAGCAATGAACTTATCAATTTACTCAGCAATTTTTCAACTGTTGGATAAAAGCAGTTAATAAGCAGTTAAAAGAATTTCATGATCTTTAGAGCTTAAAAATTTTAAAGCCATTACTAAGCTGAAGCTCTTTTGTTCTTGTCCAGGATAGTCACAAAGTTCCATGTGTGGTCACAAAAATATGAGCTAGTACCAAGAAGTTAGTTAAAACTCAATCTCATCATTTTTTTTTTAAATATCCCTCAAATCTTACACAGTTCTTTGTCAGAGAGAATCAAAGGTCAACACAAAACAAGAAAAAAAATTAAAGTGAAATGAACTATAATCTACTATTACTCCAACTGACATCATAGACATGCTGGGGGACGGGAGGAACACAAATGCAATCTTTGTTTCAATCTTAAAAAAAGAATTACATTCTTTGAATACCTACAATGTACAAGGCACTAGAGTTTAAAATGTCATATTCCAGCCTGTAATACAGGAATTATTTCTACCTCTCATCATAAAACCAACTTTCAAAGGACAGGATGTCTTATCCAAGAAGCAAAGTAGTATTTTTACATTTGCAAGCCTAGCACATTACATTAAAAATTACATTAACAATTTTTCAACCACAAGACTGAGCCACTAACATTCCTCTTGTTTTCATAACAACCTTTTCATCAAAGCAGATAATTTTTTTAAAGTGGGGTTTTACACATCGCTACAGGGTGAAAAGCGGGGGGTCTATATTTTCCATCCTTCAGCTGATCAATCTTTGTTCACAAGTTCCCACACCTTAGCTTGCTACCTCTATTGCTATAAAACACCCATCCAACCTCATTCCCTGTCTGTGGGGTAAATTAATCTCATTCTCAAAGGGACTCTCTGCACGATCTTCTATGTCATTCAGTGTTATTCTGCATTTCTAGTCTAGGAGGACTAGAACTGAGGGCACAAGACTGAAGCTTGTCAGATATCCAAACATTCTTCTGAGGTCAAAAAATCAAAAGTAAAAGTTAAACTCCTGTGGCTCACCTATAAGAGAGTGAATAACATACCAAGATGTCTCTTTATGTGCAATTTAGATTTACATTGTAATTTAAATTGCTTAACAAATTCAAGTGACATTGCATGTTAGTCTCTTCATAGCTTTGGAAAATAAACAGAAAAGCAAAATTTAACTTCCAGATTTTATTTAAGCAGATAATCAAGAAACACCATCATCTATTGCTGAGGCTCTAATTTCAGAAGTGATCCAAGTGTCAATCCTAATATAAAGAAAAGCCATTCAAAGGGAGGACATTTGTAGACCATATATCTGATAAGGGGTTAATATCTAGAATATATACAAAATTGATACAACTCAATAACAACAACAAACTCAATCAAAATGGGCAAACGATTTGAATAGACATTTTTCCAAAGAAGACACAGATGGCTCACGGCCAGCGTGGCTCAGTGGTTGAGCACTGACCTATGAACCAGGAGGTCATGGTTTGATTCCTGGTCAGGGCACATGCCTGGGTTATAGGTTCGATCCCCAGTGTGGGGTGTGCAGGGGCAGCCGATCAGTGCTTCTCTCTCATCACTGATGTTTCTCTCTTTCCCTCTCCCTTCCTCTGTGAAATTAATAAAAATATATATTCTAAATAAATAAATAATATATCATTAATGTTGTACTTATGTCCTATCCAATCAACATTTAAGTTTCTTGGTAATCCCTGTTGTGTTCTCTAAGACACTGGACTATCTATAGTATTACTAAACCTGAATTGCACAATCCATAAATATTGTGAAACAGTGAAAGAGGTTTCAAAGTATTCTGAAGAAAATGTACAAAAATCTGGCCAATTTCCACACACTCTTGGCCACTTAAATAACATTTCTAATTAGGTTATAAGTAAAAAGGATTTCATTATATTACAATTTTATAAATGGCCTCTATCCCTATGCTAGTACTGTTAAGAGAAAAAAATTAGGTTTATTATTGCTCTCTATAGGCTATTGTAAGCACAGTATTCTATCTCATTTAGAGCAACTATGAAACTTTGATTTTTGTTATAAATATTGCAATTAGAGGTGCATATATACACATTCCTCTGAAGTAATTCCTCAACCAATAAATGATTGAAAACTTCCAAATTGGACATTATAACACTTGGACAAAAAAAAAGCCTTCTTTCCTGAGACTTGACTTTCTAAATTTTATTCTTGGAAAAGAGAGTGAGAGAGCAAGAGTGTCTCATATGCCCGTAATTTAAGAGATTAACATGCCAGTTTTAAAAAGTAAATAATAAATGACTTATCACTAACCTTTAGATCAATGACAACACAGGCCCTCTAACATACTGTAACACATTAACATTCTTTTAACTTCTTTTTCATTTCTAACCTGTAATTTTTATTTAAAAGACCCAGAGTTGGAGAATCAGTGTTTTAGACACACCCCTGTGCTGATAGTTCCCCCAATTGTTTCCTACCTTCTCTCACATAGTAAGCAAAGCATTCTGGAGTCAGACACAGCATCAAACATACTTAAAGAAAGCTACATGTGCAATTTCGATTTATACTGTAATTTAAATTGCTTAACAAATTCAAGTGACATTGCATGTTAGTGAAGTAAGTTCATCCACCAGTGGTCGGCAAACTCATTAGTCAACAGAGCCAAACATCAACAGTACAACGATTGAAATTTCTTTTGAGAGCCAAATTTTTTAAACTTAAACTTCTTCTAATGCCACTTCTTCAAAATAGACTCGCCCAGGCCGTGGTACTTTGTGGAAGAGCCACACTCAAGGGGCCAAAGAGTCGCATGTGGCTCACGAGCCGCAGTCTGCTGACCACGGCACTAGCTCAATCTGCATGGCTCAGTGGTTGAGTGTGGACCTATGAACCAGGAGGCCACGGTTGGATTCCTATCAGGGCACATGCCCGAGTTGCGGGCTATATCTGCAGTGGGGGCCGTGCAGGAGGCAGCCGATCAATGATTGTCTCTCATCACTGATGTTTCTATCTCTCTCCCCCTTTCCCTTCCTCTCTGAAATCAATAAAAATACCTTTAAAAAATACAGTGAGTTCATTCGCTAGATCTGGGGTGGGGACATCCGGCCAGCGGCTGTACAAGCCCACAAAATCATTGGTCTGGCCCTGCCAAGGCATTAGGCGTGAGGTAATTGTTTGACCAAATACCGCAGGCTAGTTTTTAAGTTGATAATTTTGTAAGGCCTGTGAATGTTACAAATATACAAATGGCCTTTGGCAAGAAAAGGTTTCCCACCCCTGCACTAGATCAAGAAAATTAAAAATCCCAGGCCTCACCTTGAGTAATATTTTTTAATAAAATCATCTTTCCACACAATTTTTTATAATTCTTAACCAGGGGTGGGCAATTATAGAACCAGGAGGCTAGACTAAAAACCTAACAATATAATGTTTCTGAACTATTATCTTTTATAATAATAAAAGGGTATTATGCTAATTAGACTGGATGTCCTTCCAGACGTCATTCCTTCTGGACAAAGCTGCAGGGAGCAGGGACCGCAGCAGAGGCCCTTGCACAAATTTCGTGCATTGGGCCTTTAGTAAATAATATAAGTAAAATCTTTAAGGACTCGTTCAGAGATGTATATAATTCTGAAATGTATTATCCAGTGTTTTTTCCTTAAATGGACCATTCCTGAATTTTTTATTAACTTTGTCACAGGACTGAAATCTGTATTTGCTGGTCTGTGATTGGCATTTTGGAGAACAGGAAAAACAGTGAAGACTGCGTTGGCTCATCCAAGGTCAAGAAATAGAATCATATTCCCAATCTCTCCAATATAATCTAAATTCATAATCCTAATTGTCCTACTCAAATTCAAACTCTGAATTTTTAAGAATATATCTTTTGATGTCCTTAGAATACCTTAGGATGAAAAAATTTAAGTCCCACAGCTGCAAAATATATAATCAACTATTAGGATTTTTATCTTAATATTTGTGTCAGCATAAATGTATTTAATTCAATAAAAATTTACTGAGCTTTACTATTTATAAGGCCCCTTAAGGCTCCTACCAGACATCTGAGTAAAGCAAAAGCTTTGTACTCAATGGGCTGACAAAAAAATATACAAATAACTATACTACATGATCACTGTATCTCTCCTGCCAGGTAAGTATATAGTATAGTTACAACTATACTACAAAAGATGGTATAAGTGCCATAAAGAAAAGTTTAGGAAAATAACAAGGACCTTCAAAGAAGGGAGATCACAATCTGTTTTGGGTCAGAAACAGTAGTGTGAACTAAGCCATGGGGAAATGGAGCAAGGAACATGTTTAGGAAACCACGAAAGACACAGCTTGGCTAGAGCCCAGGCACAGAGAGGAAATATGACTCCAAAGACAGACAGGAGCCACACTGCCAGCAAAGGGCTCTGAAGTCAGGCTGAGGATATGTATAACACAGCCACTGTATGTACCTGCGCTACAAACAAGACTGTGCTTCTTGGGGATATAAAAGTAATGAAATAACCTATGTTGAGAGCGTAAGAACAGAATACTCCTGCAGTAATCCGGAAAAGGGAATAAGCAGGGTGTGAACCGGGTGGCTCCAGGTGACAGTGGGAATGGAGAGGTGGTGCTGTGCTCAGAACCTACTGGCTTTGGTAACAGACTTGGTATTCAATGAAGAAGGGAGAGGGGAGTTAAAAGATCAGGCCATAGTTCTGAATCCGGGTGACCAGGTGACCAGAAGAATCCTAATAAAAGTGTCCTAATAAAATCAGTGAAGTCAAAGGGGAGAACTGAGCATTTTGTATTGTTTAGTTCAGGGAAAGAAAGGTGCAAATAAGATCCTGGTCTGGACGTATTACATTTGAGGAAACAGGTGCAAAATTTGGCACACAATTAGACATGTCACTAGACCAGTGGTCGGCAAACTCATTAGTCAACAGAGCCAAATATCAACAGTACAACGACTGAAATTTCTCTTGAGAGCCAAAAACGGAGTGTGAGTAAACAAGACAGAAAATGAAGATGAAGACAGAATCTTGGAGAATGACTAGGTTTAAAGAATGGGGGGGAAAAGATAACCTAGTAACAGTGACATTGGTCTGAAGTAAGACAAGAAGCAGTATGTCCTAAGAGCTAGAATGTCTGTTAAGAATTTCAAAAAGGGGTAGCCATCTTTAGAGTGTCAAACACTGAAAAGGACCCAGGAAATATAAGTACAGAGAAAAATAAAAGCCCACTGGGACGTGACATTGAAGAGTTTCTATGATTTTTAAGAAATCAGATGGCAGAGGTTTGGAAGATGGCAACGAAGAGGAATCACTGATTTTAACGGTCGTTTAAAAGATAGAAATCCACTCTCCTATCTCCAAGAACTATACTCAACGTCTAATGCAAGTCCTGTAGGAGACTGGTAAATCCACTGGAGGGGAAGGAGAGGGGAAAACACCCTTATTTTAGCATCTGAAGACTCCCATGGTGTAAATACTACCACCATAGCTGATTTGGAGCTGCCAATGCGTGTCAAAATTCCTGAGGACTTAGTAATGGCTGCCAGTATGAGCCAACTACAGCATACCACTGCAAACCACCTATTTTATAGTCTACTCTGCAACTGAGCAATTCTCTGACAGCTTTCCTAGGAATTCAACCCATACTCATTCTCTGGGACAACCTTGCTGCAGTTCACAGAAATCTATTCTACTCTTGTTACATTTAGCTTTCTCAACTGTATTGCAACGGAAAAGGATCAGATGTTGAAAGCTAATGGCTCCCAGGCATGCGTGTCTTTACTGAGAGTCACAAAGGAAAAAACAAGAATCATATGCTTTAAAAAAAACAACACCTTCCTAAGACTTTCTATAATTGTTTCCTTTGTTAGTGTCATCTTTCCATCTAAACCTGAAAAGTCTTAAGGATAGGAAACTTGATTCAAGACTTCCGTTTTCCACAATCTACTTGGCTGTTGGATTAGTTCTACTGTAGATTAACAAAATATACACACACACACTGAGTGGCCAGATTATTATGATCTCTGAACGCATAATAATCTGGCCACACAGTGTATATCCTATATAATAAAAGGCTAATATGCAAATTGTCCCCTCAACCAGGAGTTCGACCAGTAGGCAGGCTAGCCAACCGCCCATGTCCCCTCCCTTTGGCTAGGCTGGCCGGACCCCACCCATGCACGAATTCATGCACCAGGCCTCTAATTAATATATATATATATATATATATATGTATATGTATGTGTGTGTGTGTGTGTGTGTGTGTGTGTATATATATATATATATATATATATATATATATATATATTTCTTTTTTTTCCCAACAGAGCTCTGTGTCAATGCAAGGAATAAATAAGTGGCAGTTGAGTAAGTCAGATAAATAAGAACAAAACAGTCCAAATTAGTTGCCATCCCAGTGAGAGGCAGTAGAGATACGGGGAAAGTACCTTAGACTAAATCCAGACACTTAGGGGCTTCAAATTCAGCCCTATTACTTACTAGTCCTGGGGTGCTAGTAACCTCCCAGTTGCAGGTCTAACTGAAATATGGGAACAGCAATACCTAATACACAGGGTCAACCTTAGGTTTAACATGAGCACATTTTGGAAGCACCCAGCAGGAGCAGGTACTTGCTTTCCTGCTTGGTACAGTTCAGAAAGCCATACTAGTTTGGGCACTGGCCATAGCTCGAGTGTATTGCCAAGAGTACCAAGGAGACCAACCTCTTGCGGCACCCTGGCTAGTCAGCTGCTAGGGATTTTTTATAATCTGTTTCCTGTGACTTCCAGCCATCACCCAAAGCCACACATTCCTTTCACAGTCGTATTCCAAGCCCCACAACAACAGGAAGACAAGAGTCCACCTTAAAGCAGTCTCAAAAGAGCCAAAAACATGTGACAAACTATACGGAGACAAGGAACTCCTGTTCACGTGACATTCAGCATCCTACCTGAACAAAGACGCTCAAACACAAACCAAAAAAAGAACTCATCATATAATCAAAATTCAAGGGAATTTAGTTTTTAATATTTCAGAATTACCTCCAACCCTGCCCATCCCACACCACATATTTCCAAACACTCCTGTCTTCATGGTACTTCCACATTACCTTCTCTCATTTAGATTGTTTCATACGCAAATTTATCCAGACACCTGAGGGAGAACTGATATCAAAATGTTAAGCATACAGATGGGAGCACAGAAGTTTATTACTCTCCAACATAAATTACTAGCCTTGAGACCTTAGGAACTAATGTTCAAAGCAAATGCATTTTTCCACTTATTAACTACTATTTATCCGCCTGCTGACAGGTGCATAAAGTTAGTTACAGGTGGAAAAGAATAAATTAAACTTAGTATATATATTAAAAAGCTTTCCCATTAGACATCTGTTTTCCAGCTTTCATACAGTTTTCTAAATATGTGTCATTTGATATATACATACACAGTTTTCCAGTAAATCGGAACACTTGGAAGCAAAGGGACATCTCCATTTGAAAGATTAATTCGTAACTTGCTAACCATATCGGGTTAACTTTCTAAAAAAGTAATTGTAAGTTTAACATTTTCTGAAACCCAAAGCCACATGCCCACTCCTCTAACCCCCGTTCCCTCACGACGGGCTGGTCCCTCCCTGGTCAACCCCCTTCCGTGCCCGGCTTCTAGGGTGAATTGGGGCTCTCCATCCCCGAGCGCCCCGAAGAAGCACCGCCCCTTCCTCCCGGCTTTGGAGACACTCGGCCCAGACCGCACTTTGGTTCAGGCCCCAGGCTGGACAGAGCACAGCGCGCAGCGGGACACGGAAGCCGCGCTCGGCAGTGGACACAGTGTCTCGGCCGTTTCCAGTGACTGGGGTCAGGTGCAGGGACGGCTGGTCGCCCCCCGCCGGCCGGGCAGGGCCAGGGTCCGAGGCCGCCGCGGCACCGAAGGAGAGCCTCCGCGGACGACGAGCCCAGGTCTGGGTGTCTGGCCACCGTCGCCGCCGCCCCGCGGAGACGCTTACACAACAACGCGGCGGTCCCTCCGCGGGGTCAAGCGGCCTCTGGGCGCTGCCGGGGCCGGACTCAGTCACCTCCCGCGCCCCGGCGCCGACCGGCACCCGCCTGGGGCAGAGCGGGCCGGGCGGCGCGAGGGAGCGGCCGGGCGAGTCCTCGGCGCCGCCCGGCCGGACTCGGCCCCTGTCCCGCGTGGAAGGCGCGCGCCCGAGCCCCACCAGTCGCGGCCGCACTCACCTTTCGCCAATGTCCTCGTCCTCCGCCGCCATTGCCGCCGCCGCTGCGCAAGCGCCAAGCTCTGCCTCCTAGCCGGCTGACGGGCCGACTGGGCCGCTCGGGCCGCCGCCGCCCTTAAGGCCGCGCTGCGCACGCATGCGCAGCCCGCCCACTCGCATGACCGGCGGCACGGCCACGCGCAGGCGCGTGCCCAGTCACTTCCCCCGCTCCCAGCCTCGGGCAAACACCTGCAATGCATGCGTCATCGCGTTCTACCGGCTCTTAATGTGGGCCCTGGGCCCGGCAGCCAAGCTGGAGGATCTGGTGAGATTCTCCCGATAATTATGTAGTAACTCATCTCAGGAAGGACTGTATTAATGCTTCATCCGCTGTACTGACTGTCAGGTACTGGGCACCAGACAGGCACCTGCTAGCTAGTACCTTGGAAGAGCCACGATAGTAACTGATTAATATTTAATGACGAATGGAAATGACCTAATGGAGGTGATGTGTGGCCTTCCACCAGCCCTTCCCCACAGGTGGATAGCCAAGGGGACAGGGAGACTCTCAGGACCCATCTATATCCACTGCGCTAGACGCTGGCATTACATTAGTGGTCGAAGCCAGCAACTTCCACCCGCACTCTGTGTACATGGAGGGGTGTACGGAGTATTTAGACAGAGTTCTTGAGTGGGAATCACTAATGTAAATGTCAACATTCCTTGACCTGTTTTCAAATCTTTTAGCCATCAGACACTGCCTATAGTATTCGTCTATAGTATTTACTGTGTGCCTACTATGTGCCCACTGTTCTAGGCGCTGAGAAACAAAGCACTGAAGTAGAGATTGTACCTTTGTAGATTCTATGCTAATGTAATACCTTTTATTTTTAATGCAGTTCATTGCTCTTCTTCCCTAAGCCTCCTCCCTCACTACACTCTCTCTCTCCTGGGTCCCTGTAATTCAGACTATCTCTGTCCCCCTCAGATTCTCAGCCTTGTATGATTGCTATAGCTTTTTAATGAACATTAGTGAATATCCTCCCAACTACACTGGAAGTTCTTTGAGGTTAGGTTTGGTGTTTTCTATGATTTAGAGAAAAATAAAAAACCCACTCATAATTCCTTGAGCATAATCATAGCAATAAATATTTTGTGGTGTTTGAACCAATTTATAAATATTTTAGGGAAGACTAAGACATACAAGATCACTTTTTCAGGAATTCATGGTATTGCTAGAGATTTGTAGTGTCTCTGCAGAAAATGACCCTCTACAATCTCCACCTCTCAGACCATATCTATATTAGGGGCACCTCCTTCTATATTGGCCAGGCTGGTTATTGGGGACGCTACTGCCTGGAGTACAGTCTCAGCCCAGTGGTACTGAGTTCATTTAACAAAATCCAAAGATGTGGTGGCAATTCTTGCAGCACCTTCAGAAAGTTGGACTGACATACATGTACTCTCAAAGGTCTTTGTGGACCTGGAGCCTGCTCTCATAGATGCCAATGGCTCCTGCATAGTGAGAGAGAGGGGGTGGATGGAAAGAAAGAGAGAGCCATCAGTGTCCTAACCCTTTTAGTGACCCTACTAACCAATTACCTTGAGTGATCAGTACTTATGTTGGAAGATCACCGGTGCCTACTCTGAATTCTGCAATCAGTCAGAGGTAAAACTCTGCAAGGCAAATACATTGTCTGCTTTGCATACTCTACCGCAGGGCTATGGAGTCTGGAGACCTGAATGCTGCCGTTATATTACCAAGACTAAGTATGCCTTAGGTTGATGACTGGTGCCCCACTGGTTTCAAGGTGGGCTTTAATTTCCGACCCCTGTTCCCCACTTCCAACAGAGACTCTCCAGGGGCAATGTTGAACAACACCGCAGCCACCACAGGGTCTGGGCCTTTATCATAAATGTGCCAAGCAAACACTTGCAAGGCAGAATGAGGGGAACGGCATGGAGAATTTTTCTGAGGGCTTCAATGGCCTGCCTGCCCTATAAGTGCTTAAAAATGCTATCATTAAACAAATGAGGGAGCAAGTGTGGCAGGGAGATAAGAAGAACATGGGAAGGTAAGAGAAAATGGTAGCTGGGTCAAGGGAAAGGCCTCAAAGGACACCAGTGAGCTGTATGACCTTGCAAGGGGCAGGGGGGGAGGGGAAGGCAGGGGCGGGCTTGGGGGAGAGGAAGTCTCAAGACTAGAGCTTCTCAAACTCTAATCGGTATCTTGTTAAATTGCAGATTCAGACTCTGTAGGTCTGAGGTGGGGCCTGATTCTCTATTCACTCAGATGCTCCATTTCGAACCAGCTCCCAGGGATTGGGGTGTTCGGCCGACCACCCTTTAAGTAGCGAGATTCTAGAGCAGCCTTGCCCACTAGAACTTTCTGCAGTGCTGGAACTGTTCTAAATATAGTAGATATGAGTTATGTAGCTATGAGGCATTTGAAATATGGCCAGTGCAACTGAATTTTTAATTTTAATTACATTACATTTTAGAACACACAGAGCTAATGGCTACCATGTTGGACAGCAAGGTGTAGATCTTACACTCCTCATCCATGAAAACGTGAGTTTAAGACTAGATGACTCCCAAATTCTTTCTGGCATTCTATGGTTCCAAATTGTCTTCAAGGTATGTATGGGGGTAGGGGTGGGAGATTGATGGGTGGGACACTTGTTAAAGTCTGGAGTAAAACCTGAGGGGTTGAAAGCCGTGGTGGAACATGCAGCATGTCCCCTAGGGGCTGGATTCTAGAACTCAGTGGTGGAGCTGCCCTCCGGAGACAAAAGACTGACTAGCCAATGAGTGTCTATGGAACTCTCAGAACCACATAAAAGGCCTTCTTCAGCAAGATACAAATGCCAGGCCAGAAAGGAAGAGAGATTAATTTAACCGCGTCAGCATTTAAATGCAGCATTTCTTGGTTGGTGTGGCTCAGTGGTTGAATGTCTACCTATGAACCAGGAGGTCAGGGTTCGATTCCTGGTCAGGGCCCTGGTTTCAGGCTCAGTAGCGGGCGTGCAAGGAGGCAACTAAACAATGATTCTCATCATTGATGTTTCTATCTCTCCCTTCCTCTCTCTGAAATCAATAGCATATTTTTTAAAATTTGAAACACCTCTGTGAAAAAAGACACAATATCACACAATGCAAAAATATGAAACAGACCAAGCTTTACTATCTTTAATATATAAAGAAAATTGGATTGAAAAATAGATTTTAGAAATTCTTCTCCGGGGAGAAAACTCTAAAGCCATAAACAGCCATAAGATGCTGACACTGGTCTGTGATCAAGGGAATGCACATTCAAACCATGATGACAAAAATGAGAAAGGTTCATGGTAATAAATATTGGCAAGAACGTGGATCCGTGGGGACCGTTTCCACATAGTTGATGGGACTGCCAATTGATAGAGCCATTTGGAAAACAGTTTGGGAGTTATACGTGAAATTAACGTGCCCTCTACTAGCCGATCAATTGAACTTGTGGGAGTCTGGCCTTTCTCGTGTGCACAAAGAGATGTATAAAAGGATGTTTGTTACCTTCAGTATTCTAATAGCAAGGAAAAAAAAGAAATTAATAAGAATGCCTATGATGAAATAAATTCTGGCATCCCCATAATATGAAATACTGTGGCAACAATGAAGAAAAATGAGGTAAATGCGTGTGTACTAATATGGAAAGCTCTCTAGAGCACATTATATGTAGAAAAATCAGAATCCATGAAATGAGCCAAAAGTTGATTCTTTGATATTAATGAAATTGACAAACTCCTAGCTAACTGATCAAGAAGGAAGAAAAGAAAAACACAAATGAACACTATCTGGTTTGGTAAAGAGGATATCATTACAGATCCTACCCACATTAAAATGACAATTAGGCAATATTACAAACAGCTTTATGCCAATAAATTTGACAGTTGTGATGAAGTAGTCAAAATATTTAAAGGAAATAACTTGCCCAAACTGACAAGATAAAAGAGAAAACGTGAATAGCTCAAAATCTATTTTTTAAATGAATGTGTAATTTTTTAAAAATTCCCACAAAGAAAAGTATTTTTTCAAATAGGTAATTAGTCACCCCCTACGATGTTGTCAGATGGTCACAAGTTCTTTGCCACTTCTCACACGGAGAGTGGGAGTGTATTTCCGCCCCCCCCTGCAATCTGAGCTGTGATTTGTTTTGACCGGTAGAATGGGACAGGAGTGATGCTGTGTCAATTCCAATGCTGGAACTTAAGAGATCTGTCGCTTCAGCGTTTACCAAGTCATGTGTTTCTCTTGAAAGTCAGCTGCCCTGGCAAAAATCTAACTACGGGAGACCACCATGCTGTGAGGAAGTCCTACTAGCCACACGGAGAGAGAAGCCATGTGGGGAGCCCTGAAGCACCAGAGTTGTGAGTGAGGCCCTTTAAAAATTTCCAGCTCGAGAATCCAAGATGGCGGCGTAGGTAAACACCTAAACTGCTGCCTCGCGCAACAATTTCAAAAATTCAACTAAAAGACAAAACATCTATCACCCAGAACCATGGGAAAGCTGGCTGAGTGGAAGTTCTACAACTAGAAGGAAAGAGAAAAGAGCACTGAGACGTGAACGAGCGCTGAAAAGCTGAGGTACGGAGGCGCGTGATCCGGGCTGGCGGCGGGCGTTGCTTTTTTCAACCCAAAGGGAGACAAGCCCCCGACTACTCTGAAATCCAGTTTCTGGGGAGACGCGGGGGACCCAAACTCCTACGGGGAGAAGCTGGACTGTTTGCCAGTCAGGGTGGCTTGCTTGCAGAGCTGTGCGCAGGAATAATTGTTTACTGCACTGGGGCACGGGACTCCGGGACACTTTCGGGGACACAGAGCCGGCTAACTAGCAGCCATTGCTGTTTGCCACGCCCTAGCCTAGTGACACCCTGAGACCCCGCCCTGCACAACCTACAAACACACCCAAGCTCCAAGCAGTGTATTTAGCATAAGAAAGCCCTGCCCTATCGCAGCTTAACTTAGCAAACTTGCAGCCCGGGTCAGACAGCTCCAAATCCTCCAAACCCCAAGCAAAGAGGAGAAAACTGTAGCTCCTGCTGAATGGCCTCAGACAGTAGCTGACCTGCACCCCATTGGAGATCCAGAAGCCAGTGTACCTAGTGGTCAGAGTGAGACACCAGATTTCAACTCCTCACATCCATAAGTGACACATTCAAGAGGCAGACTCAGTGAGCACCAAAGCCCCACTGAAACAAGTCCTGCCCCATAAGTGTGTCTTCAGTGCAGCAGTTCTTCCATTATAGACACAGTGAGTGCTCATAGCTAATTGGCCTGGAGGTCAATTCCTCCCAGTATACCAACAGCAATTAAGGCTTAACTGCACCAAGTCTTTGCACTCAGCCCACAAAGGGGTGTACCAAGAGTGTCCACATCAGGTGATTGGGGAGGCTGAGCTACTGCCCCCTATAGGTCACCTACCACACAAAGCTACTCCATCAACACAGGGAAGCAGCCAAAATGTGGAAACAAAGAAACATGTCACGAATGAAAGAAACGGAGGAAAGCAAACTATTGGATGACATAGAGTTCAGAACCACATTTATAAGGTTACTCAAGAATCTTCTTAAAACCGCTGAGAAACTTGATGAGACCTTCAAGGAGCTTAATGAGAATGCCAAAATAATGGAAAAGGATCAGTCAGAAATGAAGCATACATTGTCTGAAATAAAGGATATACAGAAACTCAATTGTAGATCAACATACCCCAAGAATCAAACCAAAGATCTGAAATATGTGGAAACAAAAAACATCCAACCAGAAAAACAAAAAGAAAAAAAGAATCCAAAAATATGAAGATAGTGTAAGGAGCCTCTGGGACAACTTTAAGCGAACCAACGTCCAAATTTTTGGGGTGCCAGAAGAAGGGAGAGAGCAAAATATTGAAAACCTATTAGAAGAAATAATGACAGAAAACTTTCCCTACCTGGTGAAAGAAATAGACGTACAAGTCCAGGAAGCGCACAGAACCCCATACAAGAGGAATCCAAAGAGGACCACACCAAGACACATCATAATTAAAATGCCAAGGGCAAAAGACAAAGAGAGAATATTAAAAGCAGCAAGAGAAAAACAGTTAATTACCTACAAGGGAGTACCCATACGACTGTCAGCTGATTTCTCAACAGAAACTATGCAGGCCAGAAGGGAGTGGCAAGAAATATTCAAAGTGATGAACAGCAAGAACCTACAACCAAGATTACTCTACCCAGCAAAGCTATCATTCAGAGTTGAAGGTCAGATAAAGAGCTTCACAGACAAGAAAAAGCTAAAGGAGTTCATCGCCACCAAACCAGGATTACATGAAATGCTGAAGGGTATTCTTTAAGAAGAGGAAGAAGAAGAAAAAGGTAAAGATAAAAATTATGAACAACAAAATGACATCAAATACATACCTACCAACAAGTGAATCTAAAAATCAAGTGAATAAAAAATCTGAAGAACAGAATGGACTGGTGAATATAATAGAATCAGGGACATAGAAAGGGAGTGGACTGACGATTCTCAGGGGAAGCAGGTGTGAGGGGTGCGGGAAGAGATTGGACAAAAATCTTACTCCTATGGATGAAGACAGTGGCGGGGGTTAAGGGCATGGGGTGGGGTGGGGAATCAGGTGGAGGGGAGCTATGGGGGAAAAAATAGAGGAACACCTGTAATAATCTGAACAATAAAGATTTATTAAAAAAAAAAATTTCCAGCTCGCTTCCCCCCAGGTGGGTAAAATATCTGCCCATGCGAGCTTAAATTCCTGACCCACAGAATTGTGAGAAAGTAGAATGGTCATCGTTTTCAGCCGCTGTGTTTTAAGGTAGTTTGTTCTGTAGTAATAGATAATTACACCACACTTGCTTCATATAGTGCTAATCCTTTACCCGACCAATGTATAATGCTGCTAGTTCATATAGTAAATTATGTAGCTGATTTATTGAGTTCCAAGATTTTTTTTCAAAATAGTTTGTGTAGCTTCTAATTTGGAGGCCACTGCAGTTTCAGATGCAGTTGTAAGAATAATATGAAGAGATCCCATGTCGGCTCACGTCTTTTGCCCATTTTCTGTTGAGTTGTGAGACCTTTTTATATTTTCTAGGCACAAGTTCTTTGTCAGATGTGTGGTTTGCAAATATTTCCTCCAATATTAAGCTTGTCTTCTCATCCTCACATGGCTTTTGAAGAATAAAGTTTTTTAATTTAATGAAATCTAATGTTTTGATTTTTGATGACTTAAACTTTTGAAGTTGTCTAAGAACTTTTTGCCTAACCTGAGACCCCAAAGATTTTCTCCTTTGTCTTTTTCTAAATGTATGGTTTTACATGTTACATTTAACTCCATAATCCATTTTGAGTTAATATTTGAATGAAGTGAGAAGTTTGGGTCAAGGGTGTTTGTTTATTGCCCATGGATATCTAATTGCTTGCGCACCATTTATTGAAATAACAAATAGTCTTTAATGTATTATGATGTAGCCTCTTGTGCTCTTATAAAGAATACTAGAGGCCCTGTGCATGAAATTCATGCATGAAGGGGGTTTCTCTCAGCCCAGCCTGCACCCTCTCCAATTGGGGACCCCTTGAAGGATGTCCAACTGCTGGTTTAGGCCAGATCCCACATCCTTCTCACAATCTGGGACCGCTGGCTCCTAACCGCACACCTGCCTGCCTGCCTGATCACCCCTAACTGCCTCTGCCTGCCTGCTTGATTGCCCCTAACCCCTCTTCCTGCCTCTGCCTCTGGGCCTCTCTCCAGGCCTTATCCGAAGCCTCTATGGCAGCTGCTGATCAGCCCTTGCCCATCTCTCTCTAGACCTTGCCAGCAGCCACGGTGGCTGCTGATTAGGCCCTGCCTCTCTCCGGGCCTCATCTGTAGCTGCCGAGGCAGTGGTGAGTTCATTAGGCCTCCGCCTGGCCTGGGCCAGAGGCTAACAACACTGCACCTGCCTTACCCCACCCCACACTCTCCTGTTGCCCTCCTCTCCCCGCTCCCCCCCTTGCCTCCCCTCCCCAACACCTGATGACTGGTCGTTTAAGATGTGATGGCCCAGGGTCTTTTATAATGTAGGTATGATGTGTGAACAAACAGGCATTTTTCAGGGTAAGGAGATTTGTGGTTGTGGATGTGGAGATGTGGTGCTCAAATCCCTCTTTAAGGAAGGCCTGATTACCCCAGCTGCTGTGAGAGTTTCGGTGGAACAGCCTCTAGCCTTCAGTCCCTCACGAAGGTCATGCCCTTCAGAGGAAGGCTCACATCTGATCACAGATGCAGGTAGGGATATTAAGGGTCAACTATTTCCACCCAAATTGGAATGATTCTGATTAGTCCATTTCTGCTCCAGAGCGCTCTATGCCTGAGGCTGGTGAGCCTGCATCACAGCTCAGCTTCTCCCTCTGCCCGATTCTACTTTCTCCCTCCTTCCCACAGATGTGGATCTCAAGGGAACATTAAACTCAGTTTTAGAGACCACTTCCTGCCAATTTCAAACTGACGCTCGTTTTCACTTTTACTGAATGATTAGCATGACATTTGGCTTAGGTTTTGAGATTGATGAAAAGGTTATGACATGATGGTTTTTATACTACTGTTGTAGGCGTCAGTCACAACAGGAAAACTCTCGTGAGAAAATGTGCTCTCACAGCACACCCCTGCAAAAGGAGAGTCAGCTGGAATGTAGGGAAAGGATAGATGCGAGTGGTAGGATGAGCACCAGCATGCATGTAAGAGAAAGAGATCACAGTGAGACGGAGTGGGAACTGCATGATGCTGTCACCATAGTTTGTAGTGGTTCCAACACTAACCACGAAGGTAGATGCGTGGGTGCAGCAGGACCAAATCTCCCCCATCAACATGGGATAAGAAATCGGGTGGTGAGAATCCAAGATGGCGGCATAGGTAAACACCTAAACTGCTGCCTCGCGCAACAATTTCAAAAATTCAACTAAAAGACAAAACGTCTATCACCCAGAACCACGGGAAAGCTGGCTGAGTGGAAGTTCTACAACTAGAAGGAAAGAGAAAAGAGCACTGAGACGTGCACGAGCGCTGAAAAGCTGAGGTACGGAGGCACGTGATCCGGGCTGGCGGTGGGTGTTGCTTTTTTCAACCCAAAGGGAGACAAGCCCCCGATTACTCTGAAATCCAGTTTCTGGGGAGACGCGGGGGACCCAAACTCCTACGGGGAGAAGCTGGACTGTCTGCCAGTGAGGGGGGCTTACTTGCAGAGCTGCGCGCAGGAATAATTGTTTACAGCACTGGGGCACGGGACTCCAGGACGCCCTTGGGGACACAGAGCCGGCTAACTAGCAGCCATTGCTGTTTGCCACGCCCTAGCCTAGTGACACCCTGAGACCCCGCCCTGCACAACCTACAAACACACCCAAGCTCCAAGCAGCAGCCTTAGCAGAAGAAAGCCCCGCCCTATCGCAGCTTAACCTAGCAAACTTGCAGCCTGGGTCAGACAGCTCCAAAACCTCCAAACCCCAAGCAAAGAGGAGAAAACTGTAGCTCTCACTGTAGCTCCTGCTGGATGGCCTCAGACAGTAGCTGACCTGCACCCCATTGGAAATCCAGAAGCCAGTATACCTAGTGGTCAGAGTGAGACACCAGATTTCAACTCCTCACATCCATAAGTGACACATTCAAAGGCAGACTCAGTGAGCACCAAAGCCCCACTGAAACAAGTCCTGCCCCTAAGTGTGTCTTCAGTGCAGCAGTTCTTCCATTATAGACACAGTGAGTGCTCACAGCTAATTGGCCTGGAGGTCAATTCCTCCCAGTATACCAACAGCAATTAAGGCTTTAACTGCACCAAGTCTTTGCACTCAGCCCACAAAGGGGTGTACCAAGATTGTCCACATCTGGTGATTGGGGAGGCTGAGCTACTGCCCCCTATAGGTCACCTACCACACAAAGCTACTCCATCAACACAGGGAAGCAGCCAAAATGAGGAGACAAAGAAACATGTCACGAATGAAAGAAACGGAGGAAAGCAAACTACTGGATGACATAGAGTTCAGAACCACATTTATAAGGTTACTCAAGAATCTTCTTAAAACTGCTGAGAAACTTGATGAGAACTTCAAGGAGCTTAATGAGAATGCCAAAAAAATGGAAAAGGATCAGTCAGAAATGAAGCATACACTGTCTGAAATAAAGAATATACAGAAACTCAACTGTAGATCAACGTACCCCAAGAATCAAACCAAAGATCTGAAATATGTGGAAACAAAAAACATCCAACCAGAAAAACAAAAAGAAAAAAGAATCCAAAAATATGAAGATAGTGTAAGGAGCCTCTGGGACAACTTTAAGCAAACCAACATCCGAATTTTTGGGGTGCCAGAAGAAGGGAGAGAGCAAAATATTGAAAACCTATTAGAAGAAATAATGACAGAAAACTTTCCCTGCCTGGTGAAAGAAATAGATGTACAAGTCCAGGAAGCGCACAGAACCCCATACAAGAGGAATCCAAAGAGGACCACACCAAGACACATCATAATTAAAATGCCAAGGGCAAAAGACAAAGAGAGAATATTAAAAGCAGCAAGAGAAAAACAGTTAATTACCTACAAGGGAGTACCCATACGACTGTCAGCTGATTTCTCAACAGAAACTATGCAGGCCAGAAGGGAGTGGCAAGAAATATTCAAAGTGATGAACAGCAAGAACCTACAACCAAGATTACTCTTCCCAGCAAAGCTATCATTCAGAGTTGAAGGTCAGATAAAGAGCTTCACAGACAAGAAAAAGCTAAAGGAGTTCATCACCACCAAACCAGGATTACATGAAATGCTGAAGGGTATTCTTTAAGGAGAGGAAGAAGAAGAAAAAGGTAAAGATAAAAATTATGAACAACAAAATGACATCAAATACATACCTACCAACAAGTGAATCTAAAAATCAAGTGAATAAAAAATCTGAAGAACAGAATGGACTGGTGAATATAATAGAATCAGGGACATAGAAAGGGAGTGAACTGACGATTCTCAGGGGAAGCAGGTGTGAGGGGTGCGGGAAGAGCTTGGACAAAAATCTTACTCCTATGGATGAAGACAGTGGCGGGGGTAAGGGCATGGGGTGGGGTGGGGAATCAGGTGGAGGGGAGCTATGGGGGAAAAAATAGAGGAACACCTGTAATAATCTGAACAATAAAGATTTATTAAAAAATAAAAAAAAATAAAAAATAAAAAGAAATCGGGTGGTCATGACCCTGCCATCATCCCCAAACTTGTCCCGGCTCCCATGTTGATGTCCTCCTAACACCTTTCATGACTCCTTAGGAAAACCAGACTTAGAGATGGAAGTCATAGGAGTGATTGTCCAATTTCAAGCTCAAATGCCAGTGGAGCTGGAGGCAGAAAAGGGAGCAGAAAGGAAGGGGCCAGCGAGGCTAGAGTTCAGTTTCCGGACATGTCCCCAGACCCCATGAAGTCATACTTTGAGAAGTGAATTTTACCAGTGTCCCTTTTCTCTACCTTTCATTGAATTAAAATGGAAAAGTCCTGGATTTGTATTGTCAGTAGGATCAGTGTTTTTAAAAAGGATTTTTCCTACCATGTTTCAGTTATTTTAACTTCTCTTTTCCTTCTGATTGTTTTTTCTTTTCTGATCAGTTCATGCCGAAATAATAGGCATTCTCACAGATCAGGAAAAGTGTTACCCTCCAAAATGTTCACATTGAAAATGTAAGGTGGCTTTCTGTGCTTGAACTTCCAAGAGCGAAACCCATCTTTGTAGCCATTATTTATGCAGGGACAGGTTTATACCGTAGCAGGAAGTGTCCATACCCATAATTCCCTCTGACATTCATGTTGCTTCACCATTTTGAAAATGCATCCTTCAGTTTAATACAGCTTATCCATTCTGTTTAGTCTGCACTTGTGGAAAACAAACAGCAACTGGTGTCTTGGCTCTATTACATTTTCTGACAAGTGGAAAATACCTGTTTGTGATGCAATTCATACTGGGTTTTAAGTAATTCAGCAAATTGGCTTATTTAGCTTTCGCTCTGCAGGGAACAATTTTCACCCATCATTGATTCCCCACTGAAATATGTTGTGATTATTGGTACCGGCAGCCTGAAGAACTTGGTGGTGGTTTGAGTGACTGAGGAGTTAGTGAAAATGCCGTTCGCCGTGCAAAACTAGCCAAGCTCATTTTGCTTACCTACGTGACTGGAGCTGGCCCTTGTCAGTTCATGACAGTCTAGTGTTAAATATTCAAGAACTTTGTGAGCTAGATGTTTGAAATTGAGGATGTTTATACCCCAGAAATTGCCAGTTTTTCAAATCAGGGTGTTTTTGTTTGTTTGTTTGTTTGTTTGAGAACTGGTTTACCAACAAACCATTTCCTCCTCTACCTCCAATGTAGGAGGGTTACAAAGGAGATGGCAGGCAAAGAAATGAAGGTTTTGCAGGGAAAAGTGAATAAACACTAGTAAACTGAAAACACAAAGAATCGGATGACAAAGGTATAAATTTCTGTAAAAGTACCCAGGTATAGATAAGCACATTTAAGCATTTGAGAGCTAGAGACTGGTTATTAGATCGAGCAAGTATGGTAATGACTCATGAAAGTGAGTTTCAAATAAGGCTTGTTTTCTTTTAAGTTGAAGTGTACAGCACAAAGCATAATGGTTATCACAAAGTTAACATCCACATAAGCACAATCCAGATACCTACAGCTGGAAGAACTTTATGAAGCAAATTTTCTGGGATAAAAAAGCATAATCTAGGAGGAAGTAATGGAAGGGGCAATCCAGGCAGGCATGCAACAAAAGAGCTCCATAGCAGTAATGAGCTTCAAGAATTTCAGTTGGCACTGGCGGGGTAGCTCATTTGGTTAGAGCATCTTCCCGATATGCCAAGGTTGCAGGTCCGATCCCTCATCTGGGCACATACAGGAATCAACCAGAGAATGCTTAAATAAGTAGAACAATAAATTGGTAACAAATCTTCCTCTCTTTCTCTCTCTCTCTTTCTCATCAATACATTAAAAATTTTTTTTCAGTTGGATAGTATAGCCTCCTCTGGATTTTTCTTTTATTTTGATAGGTACTGCAAATCAGTTTTATGAAGACTTTTTTAGCTATGCTGATGAATATACATTTACTAGTTAAATTTAGGGCTTTTCTGCTTTGAAATGTGAAGGTGTTACTTAAGTACCCTCCCCTCTTCTTAGTGCAGTCTCTGATTTAATGTAAATTTTTCAGCTGCAAGAGGGCAAACTATCCCGGGTTCAGTAGCATCTGCAGTATCTCTGTTGTTACTTGCTACTTCTGTATTAACTCATCAATTTCATTTAGATGCATGTACCTTCTTTTTCTGAGGGAAAGTTGAAGTATAATAATTTCTTGAGAGTGAAGATATATAGCTTTGAGTCCAAAAGAAGAGGGATGTCAGGGCCTACTAAATCCAGTGTAAGTTTTTCTTCTCTACAAGACTTTAAGTTCTATGAAGGCTAGGACAATGTAGGGCACATAGTGTTTGTTTATTAATTATTTGTAGACTTGGATTGGATAAAGCTGAATAAAATCTTTTGAAAGATGTTATGAATAGTGTTCTTATCTTAACTTCATCCAAGTTTTGCATCCATGATTTCATCTAATTTTACTGCCCTCCAAAAAATACATTTATTGATAGTTTTGTACCAGTAACAGAATGTTAATTGAAAGGAACACATACTTGCTGGTGCATCAGAGGGACAAGAAATAAACGATGTGATGAGCACTTTATTATTCATTTTCTCAAAAGGCGCTGCCTCAAGGAGGTGTTTCTTGTTAGCAATGCGCTTGCACTTGAATTTGAGGCTATTGACTTCTTTCAGAGATAGTAAATTGCTCCTTTATTACGTTAATGTTAATATACACAGCTTAAGGCATGCATTTCATCAGATAGGAAATCAAAGGAGCTGAAGTAACACAAACAGAACATAGCTGGTTTAAGATAATTTTTTCTTGCATGTGTGCTTTTCCCTAAGACATGCTTTAACCCCTACCGAGAAACCCTTTCATGACAGTCTTGCTTTTTATTAAAGTTGTTTCCTTAACTTCTTCAAATAACTTCCCAGTGTACTTTTTCTGTGATTCTTTATGGTTTACAAAAAGAGGTTCAGGTTCCTACAACTTGTTTGATGTCCTGTTGCTTCTTTTTCTAATTATCCAAAAAAGACACTAGACCTGATACTCTTGATGAATTTGCTCAGTAACTCCATGGTTTTTCTCAATTTTCAAAGTAGTTTCCTTTGTTATTTTTCTTACCTTGTTCCCATTAATGATCTTTTACCTACCTAGGACATTTCCTAACACCTCGCTGACTCCTACCCAGGATCTGTTGTTTTTGGTGAATTCTAAATCCTCTCACCTCTCAACTCCACTACTCGTGCTATTTATTATCTGTCCTCAGGTGTGTGTATGTGTGTCAGCCACAGCATGATATGCATCTATATGGGCGAGAGGGACCTTATCACGGTATGTGTGTGTACAACACATTAACAGGTTTACGACCAAGTCAAAGTGGAGTAGATGAGGGACTAGTCTTATAGGCCCACAGCATTGGATATTTTAATATAGAGTATACATTCTTTTTAAAAAAACAGATTTATTGACATATAATCTACATGCCATAAAGTTCACCCTTTAAAAGTGTCCCATTCAGTGGTGTTTAGTTTAGCCACAGTGTTTTGACTGTATCACTACTACTTATTTCAGAACATTTTCATCATCTCCAAAAGAAACCATTAGCATCTCTCCCACCCATCTCCCACCCATCAGCCTTAGGCAACCACAAACCTATTTTTTGTCTCAATAGATGTACTTTTTCTGGATAGATCATATAAATGCAATCACATAATATTTGGCCTTTTATGACTAGCTTCTTTAAATTAGCAATTATTCATGCTTTATCATGTATCAATACTTCTTTCTTTTTATGGCCAAGTAATATTCCATCATATGGACATACCACAATTTATCCATTTGACAGTTGTTGGGCTGCTCCTGTTTTTTTGCTATTATGAATAATGCTGCTGTGAACATGTATGTGCACATTTTTATGTGGACATAAGTTCTAAGTGCTCTTGAGTATGTATCTAGAAGTGGAATTTATGAGCCATATAATGACTCTATGTTGAACATTTTTAAGGAGAGCAAAAATGTTTTCGAAAGCAGGCACAGCATTTTACAGTCCCACCATCATTCCAATTTTTCCACATCCTTGGAAACACTTGTCATTATCCTTCTTTTGGATTATAGCCACCCTGCTGGATGTGAAATGGTATCTCCTCATAGTTTTGATTAGCATTTTTCTAAGTACTAATGATGTTGAGCATCTTTTCATGTGCTTGTTAGCTATTTGTGTACCTTATGTGAAGAAATGTCTGTTCAAAATCTTTGAATAATTTTAGATTGAGTTGTCTTTTTTTATGTTGACTTGCAGGAGTTCTTTATAAATTCTGGATATAAGTCTCTTATCAGATAAATGACTTGCAAATACTTTCTCCATTCTGGGTGGTAGCTTTATTGATATTTGCAGCCAAAATTTAAAAATTTTTATGAATGCAAATTTATCTGTTATTTTTTTCTTTTGGCTGCTTATGCTTTTGGTGTCATATGTAAGCCACCATTCATTTGTGATCCAAGGTCATAAAGTTTTGCTCTTATGTTTCCTACGAGTTTCATAGTTTTAGCTCTTACATTAGGTCTGTGATTCATTTTTAGTTAATTTTTGTATATGGTATGAGGTAGGGTCTAACTTTATTCTTTTGAATATATCCAGCACCATTTTTGGGGGGAAAAAATTCTTCTGTCCTATTGGCTCTCTTGCCAAAAAATCAATTAACCATAAGTGTAAGGATATATATCTAGATTCTCAATCACATTCCATTGACCTGTCTATCTTTCTGCCAATACCACACTATCTTGATCACTGTGGCTTTGTGGTAAGTTTTGAAATTCAGGAGTATGTGTCCTCCAACTTTGTTCTCTTTCAAGATAGTTTTAACTCTTTCCCAATCCACTAGACACACAATAGTCACTAAATAAATGTTGTTAAATGAAGAGGTGAGGGATGCCCTGTGCATACATCTCATATTCTAGACTTTTAGGAATCCCAGAGCTTGATAAAATCCCCAATTTGTATCTCATATCCAGTCTTTTAAGATTTTTGGTCAGCTCTAATGTTAGTTGTAAATAACATCAGGTCGCTTTAATGTTAAATAATTACTAGTGATTGATTGTGCTTGACAAATCCCTTGAATTGGACTATTTTTAGGGTGAACTTGAGTTAAATAAAATAACAAGCCCTGAGAATGGGCTTTCCATTGAGATGCCAGGCAGGTCAAATAATGCCAGTTCCCATGGGACAGGGCTTTTGGGAAGCTCAGTCTTGCTCTTCCCTTTTTAGTAGCTGCTAAGCTGCTAGTTTTCATGGCTACGGTAGTTGGAAGGCTGTTGGTTTTCAAGGTCCCTGTGGAGCTGGGGAATGGGAAATGTGATTAGGGCTCAGATCTCACATTTTCTTACTGTGACTCAGCTGTTTTTCTTGAATAAACACTCATTAGACTGTTGCAACCTTCACTTAATTTCCAGAATTTGAAAAAGGGATTTTGATAGTTTTTGCCAGTGTTCTATTGCTTTTATGGGAGAATAGATTTTCAGAGGTTTTTACTCCAGTGTGCCGAGAGTCAGAACAGGTTATTATTTTTTAAATTGAATTTATTGGGGTGATATTGATTCACAAAACTGTACAGGTTTCAAGTGTACAGCTCAACAAAACATCATCTGCACACTGGATTATGTATTCGTTTTTTTAAAAAATCCTCACCTGAGGATATGTTTCTTATTTATTTTAGAGAGAAGAAGAAGGAAGGAGAGAGAGAGAGAGAAACATCTATTGGTTGCCTCCCACATGTGTCCCAGGGATCAAACCCAACAACCTAGGTATGTGCCCTGAACCAGAATTGAACCAGCAACCTTTTTGATGTATGGGACAATGCTCCAACCAACTGAGCCACAGGCCAGGCCTGAATTATGCATTTTTGATACTTTACTTTTCAGCCTGATTCTCTAACCTTGAGGCAGGTTATAGTAGCCTGTAGGGAGAGGTTATAGGATTGAGCGTTGGACTGACCTGCTGGCAAAGCCACAAACAAGTCCCAGCATAGAGGGCACAGCCCTCTTAGCATAATTAAGCTTGATTTTGTGACTACTCCCTAGATCTTTCCTGGATAGCTAATGGGCTGTGAGAGGTGCAGCAAGTGCTGCCAAAACAAGTGAAACTCACAAGAACATTGTAATTATGTTGACCACTACTTTGTTTACCTCTGACTATAAAATAAAGGCTCAGCTTGCAGTCTGGATCTGTTCTGTGGTCTCAGTCACACACAGAAGATCCACCTAGACCCAGCTTATTCTCTTTGTCTGTCTTTTCTTCATCCTTCACCCGCCCTCCCTCAGGCTCACCGAACCCTTGGCTGTGCTGGCACGGCACAGTAGCCTAATTCAAGAAAGGCAAGTGGGATATGGGAAACTTTAGCTTTTACCAGGGAGCAGGAAGGAGGCAGCCCCGCTTGTGCTGAGCCAGCATGGCCATGGCATATTCAGCCCCACGTTGGGCGCCATATGTGTGGAGCCATCTCAGCCAGGTTCAGTGAGCCTGAGAGGAGGCGGTGAAGGATTGAGAAAAGACAGACAAGAGAAAAAAGCTGGGTCTGGGTGGGATGCTGCTCTCTGATGGAGAGACAGCGCCACAGCTTGTAAGCCATCTCTTTATTTTACAGCCAGATACCACAAGTCAAAGTAAGGGTGTGGTTACAACATTCTCCTGAGTTTTGAATCTAGTCAATTACATGCACCTGAACTCTTATCAAGCCCTCATCACTCAGCCATGTGGGACCACAAGTTTGGACCATAGGTTCAAGCTTACAACCATAGCCTTTGGCTATAATTGTGCTGGGAGGGCTTTGCCCTCCAAGCTAGGACTTGCACGTGGCTTTGCCATGAGAGAACCGTGCCCTCTCATTAGTCCGAGGCTTGAACCTGTCCAAATGCTGGGGCCACTCTCCATACCCACTGAGGCAGGAGCCACGTAGGTTGTCTTGGCTTGGCTTTAACAGCAGGTGATATTGTATAAATAACTGCTTTGCATATGACTTTCCTCTTTTGTAATGTGGGGATAATGTTGTTGACCTCACAGATTATTCACTGTAAGAAGAAATACATTACCTCATGTAAGACAGGGAAGACACAGTGTAAACTAAAAAGCAGTTAATAAATATTCTTTCCCAATCCACTAGACACACAATAGTCACTAAATAAATGTTGTTAAATGAAGAAATAGCTAGAGCGCATGACTCCTAATTAGCACATGATTGATTAAGGTCATGGGAGCTGGAGCTCAGACAGCCTGCATTAAAAACCTAACTTAGTAACCTACTAGCTATGTGACTTTGGGGGATTAGTTACTTTTACTATTGCCTATTTACTTTAATTTTGCTCAAATCTCGGGTGTGCTGTGGTCTCCCACTCTCTCACCACCCTGCTTACTGCCACCTAGGACAGTTTTGTGTTAGGTGCCTGAGGGAAGGTCAAGTAATTTGCCCCCCTATACGAATGCCCAGTGAACTCCCGCCATTTATTCAGTGAGCATGTCAGGTGTTCTAAGCTTCGCACAGTGTTTCCCTAAGGAGCTATGGCTTCTGTCCCTTGACTTACATGGAAATTCATGGGGAAAGACGGGAGCAGGTACAATAAGCATATATTGTTTGACAGGTTTAAGGTTAAATTTTGTATTTATGTAAATAAAATATAAAACTGTATTTAGTAGCATCCTAAGGGATGGCGAGATCCTAGGGACTTGCATAGATAAGGGAAGGCCTCCTGGGGGTGACAGGCTGCAGCCTAGCTCTGAAGAGTAGATAGAGGCTGATTCCCCAGAAAGAGGAGATGCAGAGGCCCTACAGTGAGGGGGGCACAACAGCTGGAGTAGAGATGCAGGTGAAGGCCTTTCATGGTAGTGGAAGTGGTTGTTGAGGCTACAGCCATGCTAATCACTATTCATGTACTAAGCTTGTTTAATCCCTATATAAATTCGGTGAGTTTTAAGCTATTATTATCCCCAATTGCAAACGAAGAACCTGAGACCCAGGAAAGTTAAGTCTGTGCATATGAGTCACACGGCTGGTGATTGCATCAGAGCTTGATATTCTGTCTCCTTCTAGAGTATCAGGGAACATGGCTGAAAATAATGTGGAATTAGTAGAGGGGTATGGATACTTTAAATACAGAATAGTCTTGTCTCCTGGACTGGACTCAGCAGTTGAAGGAATGATGCTCTAATGGCAGAATTCTAGACATTGACCGCCAGGAAGTGAAAGAGGATTTTCTCCTTTGGGAAGGGAGAGTGCTTCCCCTTTTTCCCACTTTCACAGCAAACCAGCCTCTACCTTCCAGATGTTGTACCCCCAAGGTGACTGCAGTACTTGGGAGGAAGGGTTTTGTGTGACCAGTACCAACTTCCCCTTTCAGGGTTTAAGTAACCACTGGAAGTAAACACTCATACCGGTCCATACTGAAAACCTCTTAACTCAGCATGACCGTGACACTGAACAATATTCTCTTAGACCTGCAGTTGCCTCCCTGTGAAGCATGGAGGCTGGATTAGATGACTTCTAAGGCCCCTTCCACCTGAACACTGTTGTAGTCATCCTTTAACTCAAAGACAGATTCAGCATTGGGGTGACATCTACTATAGGATTAGAGCAATAAAAGGAGCAGGGCAGCTAACAGGCAGGAGTGCATGCGGTCTGCTCTCTCCCGGTCCCCATCTCCCCTGCTCCAAACCAGAGACTGGGAAGTGTCCCTCTTACAAACAGGGGACATAGAACTTTTGTTTTCACATCATGTTATAGTGAGGCAGTTAAAAACTTATTCCCAAGGTTTGTATTTACTGAAACAAAGCTATCATAACTTTCAACATGACTCAGCAGTAGAACAATAAACTTCCCTTGGAAGTTTCCCACTGTCAATGAGGCAACTAATAACAGACAGAGGCACTTAAATAATGATGCTACTGACCTTGAAAAGCTGAGTACAGAAACATCAGAGTAAAGAACTGTATCCAGGAAGTAGCACCCGGGGCCTGGCTCTAAGTAATGGGGATAGGGAATTTTGTTTTTTACCTAACCAGACCGGAGCCTGCACATGCTCATGTCTGACCAACACAATCACCCAGAGAGAATACCAGCTCAAGACATTTTAGGAATGCTTTTAGTGGAATCGTCTTCAGAGGCAGAGAACACAATCTTTGATATCCAGTTCAACCTTAAACCTTTGAGGATGGGCTTGATTTGTGAAACCAATCACACAGTAAACCAGAGCCTTGCATACGGAATAAGGAAGATAATCAAGAGAAATAATACCCCTCTGGACTTCATCTGGAGATGGTGGAGTAGAACCCTATCGCCTACCTTTTGGCTGATAGATTGCTATGTTTTTGCGATCTGTTGGTATCAGTCATGCTCTAAGGCCAAAGGGGCCTAAGAAAAAGGATTTAGGAGGTCGTTTTAACAGCGGTGGTATCGGTGGGACTGAGGAAGCAGCTGATCAGGAGGACTCTGGATCCAGAGGGGTCCGTGGAGGACCATGCCCATATACTGTTGTGAGCATTGTTCCTCTATTCCAAAGCACCAGGGAGCAATTTTCTGCTCCACAGTAGAGTAAAAAGGTCTATTTGTGGATCTCTTTTCCACCCAGATGTTTGTTCCTTAGTCTCAGTGTCCTACATTATATCAAGTTAATGTCTAAAAATGAATCAAATGGGCTTTTGCATAAATGTTGTTTGGACAAATAGAAAGTCACTTGGATACCTCACATTGAAATAAACTCCTAACAGATCAGAGATCCAAATGTAAAACATGAAACCAAATAATTATGCATGGGTACTACGCTAAAGTTGTGGTTTCGATCCCTGGTCAGGCCATATACAAGAATCAATCAGTGAATGCATAAATAAATGGAACAGCAAATCTCTCTCTCTCTCTCCCTCTCAAATTCAATAAATAATAAAATAAAATAAATATGTCTTTCCTAGATCTGTCCACTGAAAGAACCTAGAATCAATGCTATTCTATTGGGAGTGAGCACTCTGCCCCCAGATCTTGGTTTCTAAATATCATTTCTCACCAATAAAGAGAACATCCTTATTCTTAGGAGATGGGTATTGAAATATTTAGGGATGAAATGGTGTGAGTCTACCATTTATTTTCAAATGCTTCAGCTGTGTGCACGTGGGTTGGTAGGTGGGTGGATGGGTGGATGAGTGATAAGGATCTAACTATTGCACCAAGTAATCCCCTTTCCTGCACCTGACATAACTTCCAAAGAATTAGCTCCACCTGCCCATACTTTCTTAAGCACGTGGCCTCCGTTCTGAAGATGAACCAAAGCCTGGAGGAACACTCATAAAAAGGTCAAAATTACTAAATTGCATGTCCCCGATGCTTAGAGATTCTAAAAATAGACAATGCCACATGTGCTCTTTCTGCTTAAAGCTCCTTAAATTCTTTCAATTCAGATATTTAAAATAGAACACCTGGGACTTCAGTATTACTAGTCAAATGCATTTATTGAAATACCACTTCCCAGTGCTTTTGTTTGTGTGATTATTTGGCTGTGACAGGTGAGAGCTTTCATTAGAAGTTATTGGCTTTGACACAGCTTGGAATTGGGAAATACGGATTCTCACTGAGGCTCTATAACTAACTTGGAATGTAGCTTTGGACATAGCACATCCCCTTCAGGGATCTTAAGTTTTCAACTGCCAAATACAGGGATTGGACATGATTATTTTACACTGTAAGTTTCTGTGATTTTGAGTTTTCTCCAAATAGGGTTTTGCATCTAAGAATAACAGGAGTTGAGGGGGGGGGGGCAGGGGAGGAGAGAGAGAGAGAGAGAGAGAGAGGGGTGAGGCTTTATTGGGATATGAAGTGACACCTGGAGTAGGATAATTTTTTTCCAGATAATTTTTTGACATCAATCTTGTGTCACATTCTTTAAGCATGTCAGAATGGATAAGGGTGACAAATGGTTCTTCAAGTATAAGAACAATATTTTGGTATATGGTTTTATTTTTAATTATCCTTAATTCCAACAATTATTTTCTTTTCAATCTAGAAGAAAAAGGATGGGTTCTGAGTCATTCTGTGGCAGGCAGTCAGACCGACATGAGCGGAGCAAGAACATGGGACAGGTACAGAGAAGGTCACCAGGGCAGAAAGCCACAGGTGTCTAGCAACGGGCAAAACTGGGAAAACAAGGATCTTCCCCTACCCCCCACCCAGGGTAAACTTTTCCTCCCCTCGCATATTGCTGGTCATGTAGTTTAGACCCCCTGACCTTTCATATTGCTGGTCATGTGGTTCAGATCCTCCCCTGACCTTTCCCCTAGTATGCTGCTAGTCATGTGGGTTAGACACCCTTGGAAGAGAAAGAACAAGGGGGCCAGAAAATAGCCCTTAAGTTTCATAGGGCACCAGAAACAGCAGAAAAGATATTATCAGACAGTCTAAGGGAGAGGGCTGTTTCCTCCTCCATTCGTGTCATGCTCGTGGGAAATAATTCAAACAAGTGACAGACAGAAGCATTGTAGTTAATTTATGAAGGAAGCAAAGCAACGCATTTATTAAAGAAGTAAGTCAGGCAAATCTATCAAAATACACCTGGCATAAAGCACAGGTGGGCACTCCCCGTGGCTGCAACTCATGTGTTAGCCTGTACAGCTATGCCGGAGTTGGCTGAGGATTTGTAACACACCTCCGATGTTGGTTTAATATGCTCCCATGCATATTAAATGACCTACCAGGGCAGGACAATTGAAAAAGAGTAAATCTTCTGTTTACTCGCATGACTGGGGATAGACAATTGACCGTGACCATCTATCTAAAAGTGTTAGAATACAAATGCACCAAGCATGAAATCCTATTGAAAGCCACTTCATTCTCTTGATTATTCATTAGGGTTGCTCAGAGTCTGACAGACCTTCAAGGTCATTACTGTGAACATTACTTATCATTGTAATGTGGCAATGGAAAGTGTATTCTAAAAGAGTTCCGTTCAGTAGAAGTCTGCACGTACAAGAAGCCACCATTTTATTTGGGTGTGTGTGAATCCACCCTTCTGCTATGTGGTGTCAAAATAGGGATGTTGGAAGCAAACCTTCCAGTGTCTTTTTTGGTGCCTGGGTTGTGGGTACCTGCTCTCCATAAACGCCTGTGCAAAGAGCCCTGGAAGGAGAGGGCCGTGCTGATCGGGGTGGTGGTGGGGGAGAAGCGCTGTGCTTGTTTGGAATTGGTTGAATGGAGCGATTTCAAGTAAACTCTTTTCACGGTATAAGTTGGAAGCACACCTTTCAACCATTTCTTCCCTACCCCCTCAAAACATACAACCAGGTGTGAGAGGTACCATGAAATATAAACCCATTGAATATAAAGGCATCGAATGAGGGTTACGTTTAAATATCAGTTCTTCAAGCAAAGTGTAAAGTGGTTCATTTTGAAGTGACTGTCCAGAAACACTGTTTTTGGTACCCCCGCCCTGGCTACCTCAACATACACGTCTATAGCCTCAACTCTCAGGACTCGGGTTGCTCAGGCTAGGGACACTCCTGTGGGTTTAACTCAGTGGTCAGCAAACCGCGGCTTGTGAGCCACATGCGGCTCTTTGGCCCCTTGAGTATGGCTCTTCCACAAAATACCACGGCCTGGGAGAGTCTATTTTGAAGAAGTGGCATTAGAATAAGTTTAAGTTTAAAAAGAAATTTCAGTCGTGTACTGTTGATATTTGGCTCTGTTGACTAATGAGTTTGCCGACCACTGGTTTAACTGATTGTGTTGAGTAAATACTGCTGGAGAAGTTCTCTGTCATCCAAACAAGCTCACTGTACTAACATGTTAGAATCTAGTTTCTGGAAAAGCAGAGTTGTCTGTATTCCCATCACTAACAGATTCCTTTCTTTATTCTAGATGTGTGGCATTAGGGTCCATGTCTGAAGCATTAGTTCTAGGAATGCAGTATAAATCCCCAGGACGGTGTGGATGGGAGTGCGTGGTATGTGTGGGGAAGCTGGCTGAGTCGTCTGATCCCTGAGCTTGCTGTACTGAGTTGACTTAAAATGTTAGGTTCTTTGACCTTCTCTTCAAAAGATGGAGCCGAATTCCCCTCTCCTTGATTGGCAGCTGGACTTAGTAATTTGCTTCTAACAAGTAAAACAGCAGAAATGATATGTGACTTTAGGGATTAGGCCGTCAGAAGGTATTACAGCTTCCTGCCTGCTCTCTTTCCTGTCCTTCCCTCTGCTGGATGCCGGCTGCCATGTCAGGAGGACATGTAAGCAGTCCTATGAAGAGGTCTGCGTGTAAGGAACTGAGGCCTCCTACCAACAGCTAGGTGAGCGAGCCGCCTCGGATGAGGGGGCACAGCCCTGCTGACATCTTGACAGCAATCTCGGGAGAGATCCTGAATCAGAACCACCCACCTAAGCCACTTCTGCACTCCTGACTCTTACAGCCTGGGTGAGATAATAAATCTTTGTTGTTTTAAGTTGCTGTGTCTGGGGGTAATGTGTTAAATAGCACCTACTGGATGGTACTGTTGCTCAGCCACATACACCGTGAAGAGAACTGTCTCATCTGCAGAGGCCAGAGGCCATACAACTCTGCCCCAGTGCACTCTGGGTATTGGGCCCTTGACCATGGTTTCACACTGAGTGCCAGCAGCTGCTCTCTGGATACTTGTGAGTTAAGTGCTTTCACCCTTTAAAGTCACACTTCAATTTGAAGAGATGTTTATTTTTCAGAAATTCTAAGGTCGGAAAAAAAGATCTGTCCCATCCATATCCCATTGAACTGACTGAGTAGCCAATATTATGTGCATTTATTGCTTTGATTTTGAGAGTTTAAAATCTCATTAAGGTCACAAATGCTTTAGTAGGAAATTCAAATTTTCAGGGCCTTCCAAGGTTCAGAGCGCTAACATTTGACATGAATGGTAGACACCAGGGCTCAGGGGCTCAAATTAGAGTCAGAATGTTTTGCTTGCTGTGAATGAAGGAAGTAAATGCCAGCAATAAGGTGTCCTAAATGATGCATGAGTTGACACATGGCAGTTCTGTACCCTTGTCTGGAGGTGGGACCAAAGAAGATCCCCAGGAAAACCATTATTGGCAGCAGCACCACATTCGAAGCCCTGGCATGAATGCTTCCTCCTTCTCTCCCTTCCTCATGACCTTCTGCTCCTTGTTTCTCCAGTACATGCTTTGTCTTTCTGCCTTTGTACATTTGTGCATGTCTTTCTTCTTTCTGAATGCCTGTCTACTCCACCCTCTAGCCCCAACTCATCTCACACATGTCCACAGGACCACATCCTCTCCTTTTCTCAAGGGCAGCACTCAGATGTTACATCTGCCATCAAACCCCCAGCAGTCCCTCTAGCTCCAAGAAATTTATCCCTCCTCTAGTCTCCTGTAGTACATTGTTTTGTTTCCTGCTCTATTTATCTACACTAATAAAAGAGAAAGATGCAAATTGATTGTACCTCTGTGATGCCCACTAGCTAATCAGGAGTGAGTATGCAAATTAGCCCAACAAAGATGGCAGGTTAATTTGCATACACAAGCCTGGAGCGAAGACTGAAGGCTCCAGCCCAAGTGAAGACTGAAGACTGAAGACGACTGAACACTGAAAAGGCTAGGCTTCTCCACTCTGGCCGCAGTGAGGCTTGGCTTCTCCACTCCAGCCGCAGAGGAGAAGCCAATCCTTGAGGCTAGAGTGGAGAAGCCAAGCCTCTTCAGTCTTCTCCTCTGTGGCCGGAGAGGAGAAGCCAAGCCTCACTGTGGCCAGAGTGGAGAAGCCTAGCCTTGAGGCTTGCCTTCTCCGCTGTGGCCGGAGCAAAGGCCTGGGTCCCGGTGCCAGAGGAAAACCGGTGCCAGCAGCCAGGGGAAGGAAGGCCTATTGCATGAATCTTCATGCAATGGGCCTCTAGTTTATGTTATAATTGTGTGTGTAGATGCCTTGCTCTCCTAGACATGTGTGAGCTCAGTGAGTGGTCACCAGTGAGTTGGTCCTTTATTCCAGCAAATAAAGACATGCAGGAATTTTGAAAGCCACTGGATGAAACAAACGTGATTTTGGTTTTAGATTTTTCATCTGTCTTCATTTTGACTGTTTCTACTGGGTGAGGATGTGTAGAGTAGATAAGAATTTCAGATCAAGGAAAGATGAGTATATACATCCCCCCCAACCTGTTCGTGTGTGTGTGTGTGTGTGTGTGTGTGTGTGTGTGTATGTGTGTGTGTAGATAGATGATACATAGATAGATAGATAGATAGATAGATAGATAGATAGATAGATATAAAATCTCCAGGAAATTCAAAATAAGCTGGTTTCCTTTGGGGAGAAAAACTGAGTGGTTTGGGGATAGGAAGAGAGACCTATTCTCTTACAGCTTTTGAGTGGCTCTGTTATCTAACTTTTTTTAAAATTAGAAGACATGTGACAAGGAAATCGAGTTATCATCTGTCCTCTTACAAAGTCTGTGTAACTCTGAAGGTCTGCTACCTGTGTGGGCTGTAGAATATGCTTCTGTTGGGAAGGCTCAGTTGTACTGATAGCAAGGCTACTCCTAATTGTTGGGAGATAATTCTACGTGGGCCTTTTGTGTGTAAGCACATCTACTGAGTAAAGGCACTGACATCATTGTTCTAAACCAGTGGTCAGCAAACTGCGGCTCACAAGCCACATGCGGCTCTTTGGTCCCTTGAGTGTGGCTCTTCCACAAAATACCACGGCCTGGGCGAGTCTGTTTTGAAGAAGTGTCATTAGAAGAAGTTTAAGTTTAAAAAATTTGGCTCTCAAAAGAATTTTCAATCGTTGTACTGTTGACATTTGGCTCTGTTGACTAATGAGTTTGCTGGCCACTGCTCTAAACGATCTATTGAAGGATACTTGCATAGCAAATAGCCTTGATGCTAGAGCTAGTTTCTCCCTATGGAGCAGAGGGCAGATTTGTTTCCTATGTAGGGTGATGTCTCCCTCAGAGGTAAGGTTGAGCAGGCTTTTGCTAGCAGCTCCTTTAAGAGACCAGGGTTACCTAAACTCAGAGATTCTTAGCTATGATGCAAACCCAGTGAGTATGCAGAATCCACCTGGGCTGTTCCACATTACCCCCTTGGAACTTGGGGGTAAGGGGAGCTGAGGCAACATGGAACTCATACCAACTGCTATGCAGTGAGTAATAAAGTCTTCTGTCTCTGACCCAGGAGTTTCTTGTCTTCATTCGGCATCCATGAAATTGTGAGATTAATTTATTAGTTCACAAATATGGTAAAATGTTATACCCTCTGTATTTCTTGACACTAATGATATAGATTTTGATAGTTGAAGATACCCATCTTAATCAAAATCTAATATTTAGGATGAGCAGTTCTCCTCAGGTGAGCAGTTTCATAGAGAAATTCTATTATTTCAATGGCTTTATTCCAGGAATGTATTAGATACACAGAAGACACAGGAAAGACCCATTAGCCATTTAGCCTGTTCCCTGCTAAGATAAGAAATTGAAATAACACTGGGAGCTAAATTGTGTCCTTGGTTGCTTGGCAGATGTCAAATGGGTCATTGCTCTAGGTCAGTGGTCAGCAAACTCATTAGTCAACAGAGCCAAATATCAACAGTACAACGATTGAAAATTCTTTTGAGAGCCAAATTTTTTAAACTTAAACTTCTTCTAACGCCACTTCTTCAAAATAGACTCGCCCAGGCCGTGGTATTTTGTGGAAGAGCCACACTCAAGGGGCCAAAGAGCCGCATGTGGCTCGCGAGCCGCAGTTTGCCGACCACTGCTCTAGATTACAGGTTTCCAGTAAAACACAGCAGAAATAAAATAACACTTTCCCCAGAATATTCAAAATACTTAATATGACTTACCAGCTACTCGAGCAAATAGTGTTTGTAGTCAACGGAGGATGGAAACAATTTACATATTTCTTTCTAGAAGGATGAGATAGGTCTTTTATATATGGAAGACACAGGAATGTAGGTAAGGTAGATAGGAGGGTGGGGAGGAGAGCAGGTGTTAAGTAGGATGGTCAGAAAGGACCTCAATGAGAAGGTGGGAGTCCATTTCTTTGAGGAAGGGGAGGAAGAAAAACCATCTCCATAATTAACAAAGAGCTTTTCAGGCCGAGGGTCAAGCCAGGGCAAAGACCCGGAGGTGGCAGGTGGGAGGGTGTCAAGTGAGTTCTCGGGAGAGCAGGGAGACCAAAGTGACTGGGACAGAGAAAAAGAGCATGTAAATAGGTTTTCTGAGACATAAGGGGTGATGATGGGGCTGGGAGACCCTATAGACCACTGTAAGGAATTTGGCTTTATTGGATGTGAGGTTTAATAATATAAATTTGGGGTTTCACCACCTGAAAATGAGTTACAACTAAAATGATACTTGAAAGTGACAAGAAAACTGGACTCTGGACCTTAAGAGATGGAAAAAGAGGAAAATGTGAAGTACTACCTGCTCTAAGTACTGTACCCAGCGAGGCCTCGCCCCGCCCATTGTGGTCATGACCCCTCGGAGTGACAGGCCTCGCCTCCCTCATGTGGTCCCGCCCCCTCAGAGTGACAGCTCAGCGAGGCCTCGCCTGTCCTACCGTAGTCCCGCCTCCACTCAGAGTAACAGCCCAGAAGACACGCCTCTGCCCTTCCCGGCCCCGCTACCACTCCACATGACAGGCCAAGTAGGCCAACCCGGTCCTCTTCTGGAGCGACACGCACTAGGCCCCGCCTCTGCCACCATGGTCCCGCCCCCGCCGGCGCGCAATCGCGTCTAGGCCCCGCCCCTCCCCGCAGTCCCCGGCCCACCCCTGCCTCCGGGTCTCCCCGGTACTCGGCCCGCCCCCAAAGACGTGGAGCGCCGCTGCGGCCGGTGAGTGGGGGAGGGGACCTCGGACCCCCTCGCTCTCCGCGGGCCAGCGCCCCAATCCAAACCCGGGACGCCTCCTGGGACTCCTCCCGACCGCTGCCCTTCCTCCCAGGGACCTCCCCGAGCTGGCGATCCCGGGAATGGGGAAGTGGGTTAGGGGTGTTCAGGTGGGGAGAGGGAGGAGTGAAGGTATTGAGGGGGAGTGGCTGTCGCCGATAGGGGGGTGGGGACAGCCCGGGTGTGGGGAGGGGATGTGAGTCTGGGCGCGGAGGGTTGAGTAATGGAATAGAAGAAAGGTGGTGAGGCCGAAATCCGGGTTGGCGAGCTAAGGATGGGGGCGTTTCTCGGGCAGGGAGGTTCAGAACGTTGGGGAAGGTGGTCGCGAGGCGGGTGGAGGAGTCAGCGAAGCATAGTAAAGGGCGTGTTTTGGAAGGACCAGCTCACGGAGGCCCATGATTTACGTTTCCCCTGACAATCTGGGGTGCAGGGAATCTCAGAAAGGGTGTGGCGGGAGCGGGCTTGCGGGGTGATTGGGTTTCCAGGCTTCTGACTGGGACACATCGTACAGTTTAAATAATAGGTGCAAGTGAGGGGCAGTGCCTGGGACACGGGAGAAATATGGACGGAATGGGGTCCTCCTCCTACATCCAGGCAGCTCTAATTTTCCTGGTGCCTTCACAGAGCCAGCAATGGTGTGCGCTGGCTTCTGTAAAACCCTATTTGAGCAGAGGAGACAATAGATGGAGGTCTGGGATTTTAAAAGTATAGTTGAGGTTTATTCAGTCTCATAAACAGTTTTATCACATTGGCTTAAGTCCTGCGGAGTTGTAATTCTAAAAAATCTAATCCTACCGCTGAAAGAATCTTAGAATTGCGATGAAGAATGACATTTAAAAGACTGAATATAATGTAAAGGTATAGAAAAGGCCTGGTATGTTGGAGATTGGGTGCACTTAAAAAAACAGGAAATTTTTTTTTTCATTGTAAAAAACTTGGAAGAGGTAAGTATAAGGATGAAAATGAAAACCCCCATTAAAATCTTGATGTAATTCTTCTTTTGTATTTCTTGTGTATTTGAATGTACATATTACTTAATTGGGATCATATTATCTGTTACTTTATAATTATTTTGCTTTTTCCTCACCATTTTTCCGGATCATTAAAAATGCTCCTTACGAATTTTTTAAATTGTTGTATAATACTTAGTTCTTGTATGAATTCATTCTTTTATCACATACCAGAGTTTTAACTGTGGGCCAGCTCATGTGCTTGAAGGTGAGATTCAGGGTTGCTCCAGATTTTCAGACATTTTTTCAGCCAAAATGACCAAAATCTTGGTAGTATGTGGGGTAATGACAATAGACAGAAAGTGTGAGTGAGAGGAGGACATAGTCTTGTCTCATCTCCCTGGTCACTTCACGCAAGACTCAGTTGGGTGACTATGCCTTCTGACTGTGCAGCCTGCAGTCCGGCCTGGGCCGCTGTGGCCAGGCTGTCTTCAGTGTGGCCCTGTCTCATCTCCTCCACCTTCCTGTTGAGTCCTGAGCTCACGAGGTTCCCACATATGTTCCTCAGGGAATGGGCCTCACCAGCCTCCCTGCACTGTCGGTGTCACTGAGAAACTCTAGTGAGGGTGAGTGTGTGGAGTGTGTGCGGTGCTGATTGTTCACTCCCTTATCTGCCCATCTCCTACATAACCGAGAGGCGGCTGCCCTACATTCCAAGGAGGGAGTGTCCCACAATTGCTCTCAAACTTAACTGCCTATGGGAGGTTTTAGAGGATGCCGCTGGGTTGTCTCTGGGGGCGTCCTGTCCCACTGCTAGCCCTGGCCATTAGGATGACAGCTTTCCTCCCAGGAAGCCCTCTCGTTTTCCAGCTCCGTCAGTGAGTGGCCCTTCATTTTTCTCTCACAGACGTGTTCCATTCTGCTTCATGACTGAGTGGTTTTGTAATTTTATTTCACGCTTCTCCTTGGGTCTGAAACAAGTTGATTCCTAAAGACAGCCTTGTGCATTTTCTTATTGGCCTTTGAATTTGTGATAATTCCACTTACTTTTTTTTTTCCCCCCTCTACCCAGACTCAGGAAGAGAGTAAAGGGCCCACTGTTATTTTTCGGTCATTGATAAAATATGCATATACACCCTCCCTGCCCCCATTCACACACACGGTTGAAATCACAGTGGGTTTCTGTTCATGTGTTTCAATCCCCATGGTCAGGATTCACCGCTTACTGTAGTAGTCAAGTGATTCTAGGAGCTAATGTAAAAGACACATAAATCAGAAACCCAGTTCCTTTGTAGAGCTCTCCTCGGCCCTGTGTGCAGTTGTACACGTGATAAAGAAGAACAGAATTCGGGGTGGCTATCTGCTGAGCCTGTGCCCCAAGGCCTGTGTGGAACCTGTCGCTCCATGCTGTAGTCGTTCCTGGCTGCCGTCCTGGCTGGCAGTCTGGATGAAAGGGGGACATTGGCTATGGTAGTGGAAAGCATTCTCCCTCCAGTGCCCAAGAAGTCTGTATACGTTGAATATACTTGTTTAGATCCGCCCTAACTGAAACCATGAGGCCTTTTTCTGCACCCACACTTAAAGCCCTAATGTGCCCCCATCTGGTATTTTGGTCCCATGTACTCATCTGGTATGCATAATGCTGGTGAGCAAGCTCCCATTAAGACCCTCTGGTAAAAGTAGATTGCAGAACTCAGCGTAGACCAGTGCTGCCATGAGGCTTCTTATTTCCAACATTTAACACTTGATATCCACATCACTGGGGAGAAGTGGGATTCGAGCAGGCCTGGATGCCACTGGCCAGCGAACGGCAGAGTACAAGTCTGCCTTGCCTGCATCCTGTGCACGCCCAACACAGAGAGGGGCAGAGATCTCCCAAGGAGAGGGCATCCCCAGAGGTGTTAGTGTACAGCGGCAGCTTCCCTGAGCAGAAGGCACAAGAAGTAGTGCTCAGGGTTGCCGGGACAGGAAAACGAGAACACAGGTGGTGTAAGTGGAGTCCTGCCTCTTAGGTAACCCAGACTGTCAGTACACTGTGGCCCAATGAATGGCACATATTATCTCTGGCATCGATGTGTGAAAAGGCCTGATTTTTTGCAACTGGGTTCTCTTTATCTTTCCACCTCTGCAAATCTGAGAAGGGAACAGTATCTTGTTACTTTTGCATTTCTTTTATTAGTAAATTTGAACATCCTTTTAAATGTGTGTCAGCCACTTGTATTTCTTCTTTGGTGACGTGATATCAGTGTTTTTGAATTTTGTTGTTGTTGAATTTGTAAGAACTCTTTGTAAATCACGTATTGTGACACTTTTGTCTGTAATGTACTGAAAATCTTACTAAGGTTGTGCCTCTGCAATAAACATAGGGATGCATACAGTCTCTCAAATTATATTCTTTCGAATTAGTACATTTAGGACATGTTGTTTTTATGTTATGTACTAGAGGCCCGGTGCATGAATTTGTGCACAGGTGGGGTCAGGCTGGCCTGCCCCGATCGGGGTGGGGGGGGTGGCAATTAGGGGGAGGCCAATTGGGAGCGGGCCTGGCTGAGGGGAGGGGCTGCGGGTGGTTGGCTGGCCCCGCCCCCTGACTGAACTCCTGGTCAAGGAGACAATTTTCATATTAGTCTTTTATTATATAGGATATGTATATATCCTATATACATAGGATATATACATATGTATATATGTATATGTATATGTATATATGTATATATCCTAGTAGAAAAAACTAATGCCTAACTTCTCAAGTTATTTGCCAAATGTTGCATTTCCAGTTTAATATATTCCTCATAAGTATATCTAGCATTTATGGATCATCTCTCTCTCTCTCCCTCTCCTCCTTCTGGTCTGGAGTTTGAACATTAGACACAATTAAAATGCTCTAATGGAAAAAGAATGTGCCTTGAGGAATAAAAGGGAGATTATATCTCAAATGAGAATAAATCAATGAACAAATATTTACTACGAGTTTGTAAATAGTGCTCATTTATATGTTTAAAACCGAAACCTGCTTTTCATGTCTCAGAAAGATTGTTTTATGACCCGGCAATTATGAGGTAGGCCTTGTGTTACATGCCAGTGCATACTTGGTAGAAAACTTTGACCTTTGATGCCATGTCCATATGCCCTGCTGAACAATTTCTTGTTCCCTTCACCTAACCAGTCTTTTCATCTTTGCTATTTGTTCCTGCACAGTTATTCTTCCCATGTCTCCGGTTAGGAACCCTGGAGCCATCCATTTATCTTTCCAAGTTGTAGGTTGTCTAGTTCTCTTCCTTCCTTCCCAGAAAGTTTGTTCCCCTCCTCAGGAGGCCCCTCCACCCCGGGTTATTGCTGAGGAACTTAGCCCAGGTGTCAGAATGATTTGATGCGCACATGCTTCTGCTATTAGACTGGGAGCTCCTCAAAAGTAAGATGGAGACCTTATTTATTTTGTACTTTCCAGAGTATCACAGCGTGGTTCACAGTAAGCACTTGATTCATGGTGGTTGTGTTTGATATTTTCATTTAAAAGATGATGATGCTTATCTCATAGTCTACTGGTAGAGTAACATTTTCCTCCAACATGTTTTTAAATGAAAGATTCCAGAAGTTCAGGGGAGTTGAAAGAATACCAGGAAGATCACCCATATTCGTGTTCCTTAGATTTACCTATTGGGAATCATGATGATGATGCTTATCTCATAGTCTACTGGTAGAGTAACATTTTCCTCCAACATGTTTTTAAATGAAAGATTCCAGAAGTTCAGGGGAGTTGAAAGAATACCAGGAAGATCACCCATATTCGTGTTCCTTAGATTTACCTATTGGGAATCATATCACTCCGACACCTAGCTAGCTAGTCCTGTGCTCAGAAACCGACAGTGACTCCTACTGGCCATTGGGTCAGGTGTAAATGACAGCATTAAGTATTCTTAAATGGTTGCAGTCTTATTGTTCTACACTGTCCTGATTCTTACTTAATTGATTTATACGTTATTCCCCTGTGTAGCACAGCTTCTCCCTTTGCTTGGTCCAAAACTTTTACACAGTAAGTGTTCTGAATTCCATAGCTCTAACTGCCATCTGTATAAATCCTGACTATATCATTACCTGTTTGGAGGTGAATACTAGGTCCTCTTTTGGTCTGGTTTCCTTTATAGAGCCTCGTGTGCTGACTTTAGATTTGGTTGGTATCTTTAATAGTATTCCTGATATGTTTGTAGTATAATTTGAAAATAACATTGATTTATAATACCCGTGTTGCCCCAAACAAAACTTATGCTCTGTTAGAGAAAAAACAAAGCTTCTAAGTCCAAGCTAGACAACCTGGATCTCTTTGATCAGCTTGCTGCAAGATTTCCCCCAAAGAAAGGAAAGGCTTCCTATGGTGCCGGTCACTCCTTTTGTGATTATTCTAGAAAACTGATTTATACTTGTCCTTTGGAGTCATTAAAACTTACACCAAGTTCAAAGTTAGAATAAGTAAGTCTCAGGTCTGAAGATCGCCCCTGAGAATCACTGGGTCAGAGAGATTCATATGAGAAATATTTTACAGAGAGGCCAATAGGCCTTAGTGGCTGGTAGTATTTGTGGGTCTCCAGTTGACTTATTTTTCAAGCTTGGTAACAGAGATAAAGGTAACAGAGAAAGCTGATGCTGGGAGATCAGCTCTATACCAAAACATGAAATTGGACTGTGTCAGTTCCCTTCTCAGAACAAATGAGTGACTCCCAGCATAATTGGACAAGGCCCAGTTCCTCTGCAATCATGGGCCCTTGTTAGTTACCAGCTCATTCCCACCTTCCCTCCACCCTTCATACAGATAATGCACCTTTTCTGAGTCTGTTGGCTAGTTTTCATTATTTTATTTTTTAAAAAATATTGAATGAATGAACTTTAAAAAATTATTTTTATTGATTTTTTTTTAGAGAGGAAGGGAGAGGGATAGAGAGAAATAATGATCAGCTGCCTCTTGGAGCACCCAGCCTACAGCTGGGGCATGTGTCCTGACTGGGAATTGAACTGGTGATGTCTTGGTTCATAGGTTAGTGCTCAACCACTGAGCCACACTGGCGGACTATTTTTCATTATTGTTTTGTAGGGTAATACAGCCTTCTCCATTTAGAATGCCTTCCATTGTCTGTGTGGCAAACTCCTATTCATTCTTCTAAATCTGTTCTGCTGTCACGTCCTTTGTACATAGTTTCTAACTCCTCTTGTGCAAGAGCACATTTTGTACTGTTACTTTTCTGCTACCCAAATGTCTTCCCTATTGTATTCTGAGCTGCTTACGGAAATGGATGGTGTTCCCTCATCTTTGTAGAGGGCCCGGCTCACACGTGTGCTTGAACCATTGGTTAAGCCGGTCATATAACCCATCTGGATCATGAAAAATTTGCTTTATCTTGGAAGTCAAAATTAGGTGTAGCTAAGAGAAAATGCAAATACAATTTATATGTTTCTCTTTCCCATTATATCCCACGTGTGCCTTATTTTATTTTAATTTTCAGCAAGTTTGTCAAAGATGAAAGTGACCTTATCAGCTCTGGATACTTTCCAGAGTTCCTTCACGCCTCTGGTAGTCATAGAACTTGCTCGGGATGTCAAAGATGAAACCAAGGAATGGCTGAAAAACAGAATTACCATGAGAAAGAAAGATGGAGGTGAGTAAAAGAAATATTACTCAGACTTACTCATGCTCAGTGACTAAACATTTTTTTTCAAGTGTGTTTTACAGTTTTTTATAGATATACTAGAGGCCCAGTGCACAAATTTGTGCATGGGTGGGGTTCGGCCAGCAGGGATGGGGGGTATGGGGGGAAGGGACACGGGAGGTTGGCTGGCCGGCCCCGCCCCTGATCGGGGTGGGGGTGGGGGCCAATCAGGGGTGGGGCCGGCTGGGTGGAGGGGTCACAGACATCCCTGCTCCTGGCCATTCCCGCCCCTGATGAGGGTGAGGGGCGGCTAGGGGGAGGGGCCATGGGCGGTTGGCTGGCTGGCCCTGCCCCCTGGTTGAACTCCTGGTTGAGGGTACAATTTGCATATTAGCCTTTTATTATATAGGATTTCTAAAATTAATGTTGTTTCTTTGGTCTTTATTATTTCAGAGAGGAAGGGAGAGGGAGAGATAGATAGAAACTCAATGATGAGAGAAAATCATTGATCAGCTGCCTCCTGCATGCCCCACACTGGGGATCGAGCCCGTAACCTGGGCATGTGCCCTGACCAGGAATCGAACTGTGACCTCCTGGTTAATAGGTCGATGCTCAACCATTGAGCCATGTTGACTGGGCTTAACATCTGCTCTTAACATTTGGAAACTTACTGAAGAAAACTATCATTAAACTTAATCAAATGTATACATTTATGGGAAAATCATTGAAAATTATTTATTTAATATTTAACATTCACATAGTCTGTTATAGTTCAATGTAATTGTGTAACATTTGAGGCATTTTTACTAGGATATTTTATTTCAAATTTTTCTTAAATTTTGACCTGTAATATTTTTATATTAGAAACTATATCCTTATCCTTTATAGTTAGTGCAAATTTATACATAGAACTAATAAATATTGAATTCTTGTCTCATATTTATTTCTAGTTTGAGTAACTGGCAAGCCACTTATTATTGCATTTTCCAGCTTTGACTTTTATTTAAAAAAGCTATAAAGAACCTGCCATCTCCAACTTACTTATATTTCCTATTTATTTGGAAGATGGATTTAAATTGTTAATATAATTTATTTCCTTTCTGCCAAACTAGAGACATAATATTTATTTAGAAAGTTTTCATTTTTAAAACTTTTATGTTTGTCTCTTTCTAAGATGGTGCCTACCTTTTGTTTTCAAAGGTGCCCAGCTGTTATTTAGGCCATTGTTAAATAAATATGAGAAAGAAACAGTGGAAAACCAGAACTTATATCTTGTTGGTGCCTCCAATATTAGATTGTTACTGGGGGCAGAAGCGGTGGGATTGGTGAAGGAGTGCAATGATAACACCATGAGAGCCTTCACCTACGGAACCCGACACAACTTCAAAGGATTCAATGGTGAGTCCCGGGACGGTTGCTATCAGAATTACTTCATCAAAGAGAATTTTTTGATGAATAGATCAGGGGTCAGCATACTTTTTTAGGAAAGGGTATATAGAAATAGTTGAGGCTGTGCGGGTCATACAAATCACAATTATTCGATACTGCCATTGTAAAGCAAAAGCAATATAAGAAGCTTCATATTTTGTTAAATTTACCACTTTTCTATGTTGCTTACTCCTTATGTTATTTATTGTTTATATTATTATTTCCACAACCGCAGGTTATTTGAATATTATTAACTTTATTTTGGCTATTCCTGAGAAAATAACTGGAGATTTTTGTTTTATTGTAGATAACAATGATGATTTTCTCACAATGGCAGAACGCCAATTCATTATCAAACATGAACTTGAAAATCTTAGAGCCAGAGATGAAAAAATGATCCCTGGTTACCCCCAGGCAAAGTTATATCCAGGAAAATCTTTACGTAAGTGATTAACTCAACCAGCTTCATGAACATATGTTGTAATGCAATTACTTTTCTTCATAGACATAAATAACACATTACAGGGGCTTTGGTTATTACTGAGAAACTTACACAACTTTACAGTAATTTATTTTTTCATAAACATCCTTTGCCTTTACATTATATTGCATGTATTATTGTTTTTATTATTATATTTTTAATTGAATTTATTAGGGTGACATTGGTTAATACATTATATTGCACGTTTACAATCAATATATTTGTTCTACATGGTTTGTACTTCTTATTATCAAGATCTCACAGCATTCAGTTAGCGTAAAGCTGAGTGTGAACACCCGGACATATTACTGAGTTAAAATGAGCCAAGTTTCCTTAATGCCCAAGCACTGTACTATAATAAATATCTGTGGAGGAATAAAAACGGAGACCTGGTCTTTTCCTGGACCTCCTCTCACCTCCCTGGTATGAACACAAGCAAACATAGAAAGGTTAGGAAGAGTCACAAGGTGACAAGACCTGAATGAAAGTTGACATTAGGTAATTCTGTTTGAATGAGATGCTAGTTCGCCGCAGGCAAGTGTTTACTGCAATGTGTAATTCCAAGTTTGCCTCAAACCCAGATAGTGGCAAAGCCTCAGAGCATTTTTGCTGCCTCAAATACACTTTAAACATGTGAGCTTCTGTGTTCCCTAGTCTGGCTTCTTTTTAATTGTCAGTTTAATACTTTCTAGATTTTAATGCTGTTTTATTATTACTAAAGTGTTATTAAAGCATAAATACATTTAACACTACCTTTCAGTCTGCACCCAGGAGGACAGATGCCCAAGAAGCAGTCTGTATTTAAATTTTCTCAGTTGTCACCAAATATACAGCGTGTCCTCCCCCAAGATGTATACATACACATTGAATAATTATAAAGGCATTGCCTTTATTCAGTGTGTATGTATGCATTTTTGGGATACCCTATATTTTGGGGGACACCCTATATTTTAGAGCTGGTTTGCCAAAGCATGATCCAATCATAGATCACTCATTTTGTTTGGTTGGTATAGCTCTTAAGTCTCTCTCTCTCTCTCTCTCTCTTTCTCATTGTGGCAAGTCCCGTGGGAACTGGAGAAGAACATGTCTTCGTTCTTTATTGCCTGACTTGCACATGAGCTGGATTTTGTCGTCTTCCTGTCTGAGTAACGCTGTAAACACATGTTCTGCTGCTTTCCCTTGCTCTCCTGGTTGATCTGGGTGGCTTTTAGGAGCTGTCAGGAAATTTGAATGTTGGTCCTCATCATTCTTGAAGGTCTACATTTCCAGGTGTCTGCATATGTCTTGATATTGATTATTTTGTGGCCGTTTTTGTTAGACCCGTGTTCTTTTAATAGAGAGAGGAGAGGTTAGCATGATTTCAGGAAAATGTTCTTCAGTTGTCTGTGAAGAGTTATTTGGTTGTATTTTCTCTGTTCTCATCTTGAGGTAAAAACTTCCTTGAAGGAAAGATGAAGTTTTTGTAAACAAGGGCCTTCCCTTCCCCTCACTCCTTCCTCCCGTCCCTCACTTCCTCTATTTCCTTTTTTATAGTAAATATAAAAACAGTAAAATCATCTAAATCATGGTCATTTGAAAAACTTTTATACCACCTGAGGTAAGAATCATATTAAGTTGCCAAGCCTGTATTTTAAAGTTCTGCATTATTCTCTATCTTTATGTCTTTGACAATTTAATCTCTAATATGCCATCATGAATTTTGCACCATTTTAACTTTATAATCATCATTTCCGTTGAAGAAGAAATGGTATATGCATACTTACAAACTGTGAACTATTTTCAGAGTCCAAGTAATAAAACTTAGAGTAACTTAAAGCCCTGGATTTTCATTAAGTTTAATCCAGAGAAATAAGTGGAAAAGTTTGTTTTCACCTTTGAGTTTTGAGGGAGCTGCTCCCCTTGGGGCAGCTGCTCCCCTTGGGGCAGCCTCCTCTCTGAAGCTGAGAGGAGGAGGACTTGTACCCTGTTCGGTGTGACCCACACCGATGCTTTGAGAGCTGGCCCAGGCTTCCATGCAAAACACTCTCCATTTGCCTTAGGCTTAATTTAATTTTGATTTTAAATGCATTGATGATCCTTTTGCTTGCCATAACGTTGTGTTTGATAGAAAGCTTTTATTGAGTAGATGGCACCATGTGTCACTGTAGGAAGATTTTGAGGCAGTGAGGTAGTGCTGTGAGCTGCACGCTTCAGGGCTCTCCCTCACCCGTCACACAGCAAGCACCGCGGAGACCTGGGAGTGCGCTGTGCGTCTTGGTTGTCGGTGTTTGTCTTGGTGGGCATCACATCTCGTTTGCTGTGTGAGCTCAGATCTCTTCGTATTCTCAGACTCTGCCTTCTCCCGTTGATCCCTCATAGTTAACAGTCATGCAAATAACCTAATGACAGAGTTTCTTTAGAAAGTGGAGTTAAAGGAGCCAAAAATGTCTTACGTGTTAACGGTATCTTCAGGGATGTTATTTAGGTTAAAGCTCTGTCTTAAAATGTCTATCTGATGATGATTGATGGCATATGGCATGTCTCATGTTAGTCCTTTTATTCTGTTGTTATTCTTTTAAAACATTATGATAATTTCCTCTGAATATCTTCTATATGCAAATAGATAGATTAGAGTGTCAGGTATAATCTGTCTTTAAAATTATTTATTGTCCTTATAAGAATATTAGAGTAGATTTCAAGTATCACGTAGCAGGCATGTACATAAGAAGATTAAGCTATTGATATATTTTTATATGTATGATTTTGCTGGGTACAGCATGTATATATACAGGGTGTCCCCCCAAATGTATACACAATTAACAGCTAATAGCTCAATTGGTGTTTTTTTCTTTTCAGATGTAACCCACTGGAATTAATAATTATTCAAAGTAGGTGTACGTTTTTTGGGACACCCTGTATATATAAGTACACACACACACGTATATACATGCACCGTGTTTTACTACATACGTATTTGCAGTGAAAATATTACGGGAATATAAGAACGTATTTTGAAAACACAGGTGTCCCCAAGAAGCAGTTTTTCCTTACTAAGACAAAAGTGGGCTGCTCACACCAGAATGCTAGAGTCGGGTGTGGCCAGGGAGGGGTTGCAGGGGCACAGCAGCAGCTGCAAAAACTGCGGGGGTGCAGAGGGCCCCATCTTCATGTGCAAAGGCTGCTGCGGGCCTTCTCTCCCTGTCAGGACTCTGTGTGCTCATCACTCCTTTGCTGAGGCTGATTCCAGGCAGCACGACCTGCCCCTCCCTGTTGCACAGAGACACAGTAAGGAGTGTGAGAGAGATTTTTGTTTTTACTTTTGAACTAAGCACATCACATTAGCCAAAGGCAGAAGCAGTGCTGTTAGTATTGTTACTGCATTCTTTAATTTAGAGGGTTCAGTTGTAAGCCAGGTTACCGATAGTCCTCCTTCAATTAGATTTTGGGAGGTTTAGCTAACTGTTAAATGGCTGTAACGGGAATAACCCTAGTACTTGACAACGGATCCTTCAGCCTGCTTGAAGGAAGGAATCCTGGTTGAAGTTGTTCCTTTCTATAAATAGGCCCGAAGAGCATCATATTTTCCTTTGAAGGTAAGGCTCATGTTAATTACATTTTTAGCTGACATTAGGAGGTTGAAGGATTTTTTTTAAAACCCTCTATTTTTAGAAGCTGAAACCAGAACCATGTTTTTGGCATTGATGGTGAAGAGAAGCCCAATAATTTAGGACCTGTGGCTTTATATTCTCTCCACAGTCCTATTTTTAGAAGTATTCCAGCTGGTTTTTATGCCTGGCTGGAAAGTCTTTTACAGTAGAACGGAGTCTTTTTTTTTTTAAAGAACTTAGAAATAATAAAATAATAATTTAGATGCTGTAGATCAGTTCAAAGTTAAAAAAATTTGATGTAGTAACTGAAAAGGATAATAACAGGAAGAATGAATATGCTATAGTTGTGCGTCCCCAAGAATGAGAGAAGAATCAGAACAGTTGTGGGTGATCGACTTTCACTAATATTAGCTAAGAAAAAAGTCCACAGAAACTCTTTAGAATAAAAATATTTAAAGGCGGGTTGGATAGCACCAAAGACTCATTTAACTTAAAGCTTATACCTTTTCCAATCACTAAGGAAGGTTTCATTACAACCCTACCTTTTAAAAACTGTTCTTTATAGCTTACATGAGAAATAATTGTACGAAGAACCATAATTAAGACTTTTTTTAGACCCAGACTTTTTAGTATCAGATATCTCTTTTTTATTGTTTTCCTTTCTTTTATTTCTAAGAAGTTAGGTTTACTTTTAAATTAGTAAATCTGGGGATTTTATGAGAGGACCTATGTCCTAAGAACACACTGCCTCTTTGTCCTCCTATGTGGTAACTAGAGGCCTGGTGCACGAAATTTGTGCACTTAGGGGGGGTCCCTCAGCCCTGCCTGCGCCCTCTCACAGTCTGGGAGCCCTCAGGGGATGTCTGACTGATGGCTTAGGCGGCAGTTGGACATTCTTAGCGCTGCAGCTTCTGGCTAAGCGGCGCTCCCCCTGTGGGAGTGCACTGACCACCAGGGGGCAGCTCCTGCATTGAGCGTCTGCCCCCTTGTGGTCAATGCGCGTCATAGCGACCGGTCATTCTGACCTTCAGTTGATTTGCATATTAACCTTTTATTACATAGGATTCCTTTTTTTATGTATAAATATATTTTTATTGATTTTAGAGAGGAAGGGAGAGGAGAGAGAGCGAGAAACGTCAGTTATGAGAGAGAATCATTGATCGCTGCCTCCTGCATGCTCCACATCGGAGATAAGCCCGCAACCCGGGCATGTGCCCTAATTGGGAATTGAACCTTGACCTCCTGGTTCATAGGTCGACACTCAGCCACTGAGCCACACTGGCTGGGCCTATGTAGTAATTCTACACTGAAAACTGAAATTGTGCTTTGTTTTCCATGCCACATTTATTTGCTGTTTCTTACTGAGACACCTGTTGACTGATGTTCTCCTCACCTATCTTTGGAGAGTAGGTAGGTAGGAGATACTAGTAAGAGTTCAGCTCATAAACCTTGAAGAGCTCAAAGCTTATCAATGGATGAAAACAGCAAAGCATTCTTTTTTTAAAGTCTTTATTGTAGAAAGTATTACATCTGTCCCCTTTTTTCTCCTATTGACCCCTTCCTTATATAGCCCATCCCCATCCCCTGCCCCAGGCCTCCAGCACCCTATTATTGTCTGTGTCCGTGGGTTATGCATATATGCATACAAGTTCTTTGGTTGATCTCTTCCCACCCACCCCCGCTTACCCTCTGAGATTCTACAGTCTGTTCCATGCTTCTGTGTCTCTGGATTTATTTTGTTCAACACTTTATTTTGATCATTAAATGGATTCCACATATGCGTGAGATCATGTGATTCTTGTCTTTCTCTGTCTTATTTCACTTGATGCTGACTCCATCTACTGAGCAGCCATAATCTTTAGTAGGAGGCAGTGCTAGGAGCTTGTGTGGAGAGTGCTCGTCTCCCCAAGTGTGGCACAAGGCATTGCATTTGCGTTCTCCATGTGTCCTGAATACACTTCCTCTTAAAGACCAACCCAGCCAGTCACTCTAAGTAACTGTGGACAGGAGAGTGCCCCGTTTTCATTTATTGTTACTAGGGTAGTGGTCGGCAAACTCATTAGTCCACAGAGCCAAATATCAACAGTACAATGATTGTAATTTCTTTTGAGAGCCACATTTTTAAAACTTAAACTTCTTCTAACGCCACTTCTTCAAAATAGACTCGCCCAGGCCATGGTATTTTGTGGAAGAGCCACACTCAAGGGGCCAAAGAGCCGCATGTGGCTCGCGAGCCCCAGTTTGCCGACCACTGCTCTAGTACATATATATTTTGAAATCTGATTATACACTAAATTGCTATTTACAGTGGTTATTTTGAGGGGGGTGGGAGGGAGAGAATAACTGGGCATCTCATTCTGATTTGTACATTTCTGTATGGTTTAAAATTTTACATCGACTTGTATTGCTTTCATAGTCAAAGGAAATAGTCAAGATAGTGCCATTCTGAAGAACAAAAGGAGGATGCACCTTTGGAGGAGGCGGTGTGCGCCTGCTCTCTGTGGAGCACTCCTCACTGACTCGAGTGGCTTCGTAGCACCACGTGGAGAGTGTCATGAGCGATCGCAAACTCATTTTATGTTGTTTGGCACCTTTCCCTCTGCAGTGAGAAGACTGCTCACGTCTGGCATCGTGATTCAGGTGTTTCCACTGCATGACAACGAAGCCCTGAAGAAGCTGGAGGACTCCTGGTATACGGGGTTTAATTTAAAGTATCAGCCCATAGGTACGTGCCAATGCCCGTTCCCGTAGAGAGAGGAAGACCTACCACTGGCTTCAGCAGTGGTGCCATCCCCCTGGGGCTCACGAGGCAGGGCTTACCAGCTGCATGCTGGGAAAACAGCGGGCAGGGGAGTAGAAGGGGTTAACGACCTGTTTGTTTATTTCTAATGTGATTTTAGATGGACTGAATTACAGGCTTTCAATGTCACCAACAACACAGGCAGTTCAGAGTATCCTTCATGAGTGCATGTCAGAGTTGGAATGGAACAGGCTCTATGAGAATTTAGTTTGTGAATATTTTGTATTTGAAAATGTCTGTTTCTTTAGAGCTAGTCATTTGGAGTTAGTCAAGTTGTGCTCATTCTTAGGTGCCGACTTGTGGGCCTAAAGATCTTCAGAGGTGGGCTTATAAGTATCGTGTATATATTACTGTTGTCTACCCATTTTCCCTGAATACAGTGATCAAAATAACCATGAATTTATTTGGTGTGTGTTGAACCTACTTTGTATAAATAAACTTATATCAATACAGATGTCTGAATTTGGGGGTTTAGATAATTTTTTAAGTGTCAGACTTATATTTAAGCTGGTAGATTGCACCATAAGTATTACTTACTATCAGTTTTTCCTTACAGGATATTTCTCTTTTGATTTTATTTAAGGGCATCCCTCTAAAATGATTTTCTTTTTAATTTCCATTCTGAAAACAACTATTACAATACCATAACTGAACAAAAACGGTTTCTCCGATTCCATTTTGAAATTGGATTCTGAATAAATTTCGGTAGCCTTTGATAGGAGGAATAGCTTTGTTTCTGATAGTTGCAGGCGACACAGTCGTCATTTTTTGTTAACACTGACATTTCTAAAATTTTGGCACTTAGGTGGCGGTAACTTTAAATATTGCTTCTAGGTCTTGGTAGTGAAGTATTTATTAGCTACTTTTTAGAAAGTAGGCGGAGAAAAGGAGTTCATGGTGAAGGCTGAGCATGGCTGTGGTGGGGGTCCGAGGCCTCTGGGGGTGCTGGGACCGGTGACTGTAGCTGGGGCACAGGCAGATAGTGAACTTCCCCTTGAGATCAAAAGAGGACGATCATGTGATTTGGAGCCCAGGACCATGAACACCTTTTTTTTTTTTTAACGTTGCTTAGCTATTCTTCCACCTGATTCAGATTTGAGGCAACCTCACATACCCGCTGTTTATGAATGTTGGCAGTTAGGTGGTGATAAATGCCACCTGGGTTAGCGAGAAAAAATAAGGATAGGAGAAAATAGCTTATCTCAGTTTATTCTAACCCGCAACCATAGACTGATCTGACACATGACCTTAAGAAAATGACATTTTACCTATGTGTAATTGAGCAAGAAATAGCTTCAGCTGCTGCACCTCCCCCACCCCTGGCATCCCACCCCGGTCCCGGGGCAGGTGCTTGTATAGTCCACACGCTCACCCACGTGGATGCAGTGTTGGTGGCCTCTCTTGGATTAGATAGCTTGTGTCAGATTCACGGAATATTAACAGTGATGTTGCTTGGACCTTCTTCTTCCTGGTGCTCATATGAAGGTGTAGGTCATGTTCTAGAAGTCAGTATGTAGAATGTTGTTTTGCGCTTTTGATTACTTTTTCTTTAATGTATTAAAAGATTTGCCATGACACATGGATGAAAATTTTTATCTTTAGGTAGGGGGAACAGGGTACAATGGATGGGGAGTCTTCTTTGGAAAGAACATGTGTAACTACAATTTTAAAGCAGGAGAAAAGTGGAGCGCATAAATTAAAAGGGGAGTGCAAGTTTAAAGGTTTTATTGGCCGTGACTGAACTTAAATGAGGACCTTGGAGATTTGGGACAAACCCCTCGGTGATTTTTGCCTTTGGGAAGAAGGCATCCATCAGATGAGGAAATAAAGAGGAAACAGACGCAGGGTGCCTGGCAGAGCCTGGGCCCTGAGCTTGGGGAAGTGTCAGGCTTACAATACAGATAAATGGGGTCTTTGTACTGCGTTTAGCATGAGGATGGGTTTAGCATCCCACACTGATTGGGAAATTATGGTATTAAGTGATTCCCACTTAACTAAATGATAAGAAAAGCTTAGTTGAAATGATAAGAAAAGAAAGTCTTTGATAGTCTGTAATTAAGGTCTTTTTTTCCCATTCATTACAGACAGTATCCGTGGCTACTTTGGGGAAACAATCGCTCTTTACTTTGGATTTTTGGAGTATTTTACTTTTGCCTTAATCCCCATGGCAGTCATTGGGCTACCTTACTACTTGTTTGTGTGGGAAGACTATGACAAGTATGTGATCTTCGCCTCCTTCAACCTGATCTGGTCCACAGTGATCCTGGAAGTGTGGAAGCGTGCCTGTGCCAGCATGACCTACAGGTGGGGGACCCTGGTCATGAAGAGGCAGTTTGAGGAGCCCCGGCCAGGATTTCACGGGGTCCTGGGCATCAATTCTGTCACAGGCAGGGAGGAACCGCTCTACCCCAGCTACAAGAGGCAGCTGCGCATTTACCTGGTCTCTCTGCCGTTTGTGTGCCTCTGTCTCTACTTCTCTCTGTACATCATGATGATTTACTTCGACATGGAGGCCTGGGCCTTGGGTCTCCATGAGAACAGCGGGTCCGAGTGGACCAGTGTCCTGTTGTATGTGCCCAGCATCATCTATGCCATCGTGATTGAGATCATGAACCGCCTCTATCGATATGCTGCCGAGTTTTTGACTTCGTGGGGTAAGACTTTATATTTTGTTCTTATCTCATGCGTCAGTAAGAAAGAATTGCTTCCACCATGGGATTCAGATAACTGCTACCTCGCAAAGCAGATGGATGCTACTCTGGGCTCCTTGTAGAGTCGTGAGGAGAAGTCCTGGACTCTGTGAGCTCCAGTGATCTCCAGGTCATGGTCATCACAGCTCTCATTCATGGAGTGTTAGTTACTCCATTCTAGGTACCTCATTCTCGCCTCCTCAGGACACGCGAAAGACACGTATCACCATTTTATGAATAAAGATACTGAGACTTCGCAAGGTTCAGACAGCAGATGGTAGAGCCAGGCTAATCCACACCTCTCTGTTCTAAACCTGTGCTCCTAGTGCTATGCTGCTGGGCTTCATGCTAACGGGAAAGTAGATTGGATTATCTTTCTGCAACTCTGGATGAATGAACTTTGTCTAAGTATCTGAAAACCAGTTGTCTAGTCATGCCGGGCGCTGAGGGCTGCCATTGAGCTCAGGGAGGTGTTCACGTGTGTCTGCGGTAAAAGAGGAACCTGCTTACAGTTTAAAAACAGCCTTGATAGGCCCATTCAGTCTTTCATTTACCTATTCATTCAAACAAGCAAACATGTTATTATTCCCCAGGAAGAATCTAGGCCTTAACCACGAAGATATTTTAAATTACTTTTGATAGTCATGTAACAGCAGCTGCTACCATTTAGTGAGTGCTCTTCTTTGCTGATACTGGGCTAAGGTTGTGTATTCTTTCTAATCCTGACAGTGACCCTGGGAGGAGGGTGGTGTCAGCTCTGTTTTGTAGACAAGGAGGCTGAGTGCCGCAGGTTACGTGACTTGCCCACGTCAGACAGTGGCTGAGTGGCTGGGTTGGGTTTCCAATCCAGGTCAGCCTAACACTGCCTCTCTGTGCACGGTGATCCTTCTCAGCAGAATCTTCCTTTTGTCCTGCTGTCCTGCTGTTCCGGGACCTGCACTGTGTCTCCTCTTCCTGGCTGAGGATGGAAATCTGAGTTTCCCTTTAAGCTAAGCCTTTCAAACCACACGTTGGAAAAAACTTTCTCTATTGCCCTTCTCTTTATGCAGGGGTGAGGAACTTCTTTGCTGCCAAGGACCATTTGGATGTTTATAACATTTGAGGGCCATACAAAATTATCAACTTAAAAATTAGCCTGGCCCTAGCTGGTTTGGCTCAGTGGATAGAACGTTGGCCTGGGACTGAAGGGTCCCGGGCTCGATTCCAGTCAAGGGCACATGCCAGGGTTGTGGGCTCGATCTCCAGTAGGGGAAGTGCAGGAGGCAGCCAATCAATGATTCTCTCTCATCATTGATGCTTCCATCTCTCTCTCCCTCTCCCTTCCTCTCTGAAATCAATAAAAGTATATTTTTAAAAATTATCCTGCTGTATTTGCTCAAACATTTAATTAGCTCACCCCTAATTTCTTGACAGGGCCAGACCAAATGATTTTGAGGGCCATATATGGCCTGTGGGCCGGATGTTCCCCACCCCTGTTCTAGAGGTTGCTATCAGTTTCACCATCCCCACTTATTCAGGGTCTTTCTCTGTGGCTGTCTATGGGATCATTTGCCAACACATCCCACATTTCTTGGTAGCAGTGAGATTGAAAAAAATAGTTTCAGGCCGCAGTGATACTGCGGTACCCCCCCAAAATGTGTCTTAGCCTTGGTTTCTGCCTTGTCGGATGCTCCTTTCTGAAATGTTAAGAAAGTCTGACATATATTTAATACTTTTTATGCTTGAGTCAGCTTCCGGGGAGGGCTGCTCCCTCCTGGTGTTAATGTCCTGTGATGGTTAGTGAGCAGCCTCAGAGCCGAGTGCGTTCACTGACTGAGGCTCTGTAGTTGAGCTCCTGCCCACAGTGCAGATCTCACCTCACCACAGTGCTCCCTGCTGCTATCTGAGAGAAATGACCTCTCCTTTTGATGTTTCAGAGAATCACAGATTGGAGTCTGCCTACCAGAATCATCTAATTTTGAAAGTTTTGGTGGTAAGTAGAGTTTTTATATACAAATTCATTTTAATGATGAAATTAATGAATACCATTTAACACATTAAGCACCCACCCTGTTTTGTCTTCCGGATGGAAAGTATAGTGTTAGTCACCGGTGACTGACAGGGTGCTTAACGTGTTAATATTTAGGAATATAAATATGAAGACTTGCTTCTAATTTCAAGATATCAGATAGTTAATATATTTTGAGCAAGTAGACAAGGATTGATTAATAGGTGTGTTGATATCTACATTTAATCCTATACAATAAAATCCTAATGTGCAGAATGACTGGTTGCTATGATGCACACTGACCACCAGGGGGCAGATGCTCAATGCAGAAGCTGCCCCCTGGTGGTCAGACAGAAGCTGGGCTCACCGCTGGCAAGTGCAGCGGCTGTGGCGGGAGCCTCTCCTGCCTCCACAGCAGTGCTAAGGACCCCTCGTGGGGAGTGGGCCTAAGCCAACAGGCGGACATCCCCCGAGGGGTCCTGGACTGCGAGAGGGAGCAGGCCGCTAGTAGTCTTATAAATGTGCATGTGGTTTAAGGCTTCAAATGTAGAAGTTTCTACATTTTATAGCCAATTTCTATTTATGTAAAAAGCTAATTATCTATAGTCATGTTTCTCTTCTCTTCGGTGACTTCTTTGAATGCTTCACTATTCAACAATCCCTGCAGTTATGCACAGTTCATTTAGTGATAGAACGTTAAATTATTTTTTTATAAATTTTGGTGAAGAATGCTTAGCGTTGAGGAGGTTCCCAGCATGTTCTGATGGGCAGAAGGAAAGAGATGGAGAGAAGGCACTGTGTAACTTGCTTGCAGGTTGTGTAAAAGCTCACACATTCTGCCTCTTTCCACCATCATTATAAACAACCAAGATGTACCAGCTCGAAAGCACCTCGCTTACCAGGAGGCATCCGTACCATAACTGAGAATCAAGACAGGTGCATAGAGTCCTCTGAACTTGCAACTGGAACCGATTTAACACAGTTCATGTCCTTGACTCCCCAAGGCAGAGATCGAGGCCCCCACTGAGAAAAAGTCTTTGTTTAGCTGTAGAAATCATTTTGAGAAGCCTATTTATCTGGTTTTTCAGTCCTTAAAAGATCAGAAACTACCATTGGGAAGGTGTTTAGGTTTCTGGAAGTAGGTAAATTTATAGAGGCAAGAGCGGGCTTGGAAATAGAAAACCTGTCATAGTAGGTGCTAATAATTCAACGGTGTAGCAAATTGGACATTTGTGCATATCTAAAAAGGCTCTGAAGGCCTCATTCTAGCCCCATGAAGTGATTGTTATTCAAAATATTGATGCCGAATCAGCAAGGAAGTTACCTTCTCTGTTCTCTGTGTAAGATTCAGGGGAACATGTAATGCATTAAAAAGATCATTCAAATTGATTTTAATATGGAGCCTTTGCCCGTAGAGGTAAAACGCTCCAGTTAGCTTGAAGAATTCAGTTATTTGAGGGACTTCATTATTCTCTGACATTTCAGATACGTTGTCAGGTGACTGCCTTGTGAAAAGACTCACATGTTAGGATCTGCTTGTGTTCCCTGGGTCTCTCCCTTCCTTTTTAATCTTATGGGGAGAGCATTTCCCACTTTGCCAGGTTTTCGCTTTCCACCTTCTACTCTGACTTAGCCCCCACCCCTCCCCTGGCTGCATTGATCTTATTGCTGACTCACTGCAGTGACTCCCTATTCCCTCACTAATGAACTGCCCACAGCTGTACCCAGAGCAGTCTTCTGTCTCAGGAAGTAGCCAGCGTGTGAGGCTGGAGGCAGAGAGGAAACCCATTAGTGCAGGGTGTGGTTGCAGATTCTTGAGCAGGGGAACTGCTTGAAGAAATGGCACTTGTTATGGTGGGATCCCCAGCCCAGAACTGTGTCTGAGCAGGGCAGGGACGTCTCAGGCCTGTGGTGGCAAAGATGCTTCCCACACTCGGCTGGTTGTTACAGCTGGTCTCTCTTGCTGGTGCCACTCATCTACCTAGGCGTCACCCGTGATGGTGAGGAGTCTCAGGTCTATGGGCATAAGGAGGCTTCCGGGGCTGGGCTACTTGTGGTGGTGGAGGTTGGGGGTCCTTCTTGCTGGTGCTGCCAGGCCATCCTCACAAATCCCCTTGGAGAAGGCAATGGGGGGCCCTGCAGGTAGGAGGGAAGGAGAGCATAGCCCCTGGCAGCTCATTGTGAGTGGGTGTCCCGATAGTTCCTCTTGGTTCATCTGCTGTTTTCAAGTTTCTCAGTGGGTGAATGGGGAATGAACCCACCTGGGCCACCTGGCTTACCAGGTTGGAGGTGGGGAATGGTGGGCCTTGGTCTCCCTCTTGTAAGAACAGGATAGAAACAGGAGCGTCAGCTGCGCTGGTGCTGTGTTATTCACCCAGTCCTGGGTCCCCAGCCGGTTCACGGCCTCTGAGTCTCCTCTGGGTGGCTCCTGCATCATGTGCAGGGTTTATAGACGTGCCCACTGAGGAGGAGGAGGAGGAAGAACAGGGCTGGCAGTCTCTGAGTTTTTAAATGCAGTACTTAGAATTGTACGAGTAAATGTAAAGTACTATGAAGCAACACTAAATATCGTTACCATTTTTTTGCCAGTTCAACTTTCTGAATTGCTTTGCCTCACTATTCTACATCGCCTTTGTCCTGAAGGACATGAAGCTCTTACGTCAGGTGAGTGTGAGTAGCAGAAAGGTATCCATTCTTCAGGCTTCAGAGGCGGTTTCTTGTAGTCAGGTAATGCCATCGGCTTCCCATTATTGCTTTTACAAATAAAACTTTTTCAATTTTGTCTATTTCTAAGCCCAATTCTAATTAAAAACAGAAAACCCACTAGCACTGTGTAGTGTACTCAACTGAAAAGAAACTAATGGAAACTAACCAACTTGTAAAATTAATGATATAGGGCAGTAAAATAAAACATGTAGTTCCTAAATATTTGTATTTGTATAGAATTGCAAGAACAATTCTAACAACAAAACATATTTTTTAAACTTTTGTGTGTGTCTCAGGGTGGGGGTGATTGGTGTAGCCTTACACAGGTCTGATACATTTCCTTTTTAAATTATAAGTTGTTGTACTTTAGAGACCAGCAGATCAGATCCTTTTCTGAAATGTTAAGAATGTCTGACATGTATGTAATACTGTGTATGGTTGAGTTAGCTGCCGGGGAGGGCTGCTCCCTCCTGGTGTTAATGTCCTGTGATGGTTAGTGAGCAGCCTCAGAGCCGAAGCTTCTTAGTATTTATATGAGAACTTGGGATCATTTGTCAGGAAATTTTTTAAAAAATTGTATAACAGAGAAAGTTAGTGTTTTGTAGTTATGGTCCTAACAGCTTGCATAAAAGTAAATTAAATCTTGTGCTCTTAAGAATTGCACTCTATACATTGCTACTTTTTAAAAATTATTTTTGAAAATGGAAAAAGTAGTTAGATGCACATACCTTCCCCAGTCCCACCTACAGTGTTAGTGGGGCGTGACTTCTCATTTCTTACACTTTAGAGAGTCTCCTTCATACAACAGGGGACAGAGGGATGGGAGAGGATTCTTGAAAAAATAGAATTCTAATATCAGCAAAGATGTTGTGTGATGGAAACACTGATATCCATCTGGGGAAAGTAGAAATTGACATACCACCTCTGGAAACCACTCTGGCAGCTTTGCCAGGAGCCTTAATTCATCCCTAACAAGTCATCAGAGATGGGTGAAGATTCATATGTGCAGGTATCCAGAGAGCAGCATTTGTAGTGGTTCTGGTTGGGAATAACACCTGCATTCAACAACAGTGCCTGGGCTACATACAGAAAGTATTTGTATTGGCATAGGAAAGTGCTCACAACATGTAACAAGAGAGGAAAACAATACAAAGCTGTATATAATACGTAGTGGACGATTCTACTTTAATTTCTACATATGATTGGAAATCTCCAAGATGTTAGCAGTGGTTCTGTCCTGTTTGTGGAATCATGGGTGACTTTTTATTTTTCATTTTCTAAGTGTTTTACAGTGGGTGGGGGATGTATTAGTTTTATAATATTTTTAACGTTGTGGCCAAACTATTATTTTTCCAAAATTGACAACATCATTTAGATATTCAAATTTTGTAGCCAGGATGATATACCAACAACAACAACAAAAAAACCCCACACAATTTTAAGGAAATTTGTTCTACTGATTCGTCACTGGTTTATTTTTATTATAATATTATTTGTATTATAATCTTTTTGTATTTTAATCTAAGTAAACACAAATTAGAAACATCATTCCAACACCCAACTTTTCTGATACTAGCTTTTATAACAATAGTATACCGTTGGTTGAAAGTGGCCATTTTATTTGCGTAATTGTGCACATGGGGTGGTTTTATTAAGCTACGCTGGCAAATATGTATGTGCTTCTCCTTAGAGCCTGGCTACTCTCCTGATCATGTCCCAGATCCTGAACCAGGTTGTGGAATCTCTGCTGCCTTATTGGCTCCAAAGGAAGCACCACGTGCAGGTGAAGAAGAAGGTGCAGGCTCTGAAGGCAGACATCGATGCCACGTTATACGAACAAGTCATCCTGGAAAAAGAAATGGGAACGTATTTGGTAAGCTTGAATCTGGTTGAGTTGAGCATTGACTCAATGTGCGTAACAGTCACGTACCACGTACATGCACACACATGTAAACACGCACGCTCTCCGCTCAGCGCTCTCCAGCCAGTGAAGGGCTACTGTCCTGAATCTGAAGTGATGCCTAAAACACAGAGGATGAGCGTGGTGAACCCTGTGAGTGCTCTGCCGCGGTGGTGGAACGGCAGCTAGAGCTGGGGGGGCAGGGGGGTGAGACGGCCATGAGGGCAGCAGCACGGCTCGCTTCAGACGCAAAGAAAAGATTGAACGTGGGTTCCGGAAACATCGGAGGGAACTTGGTAAAGTATGTGGTTGTCTAACCAATATGCTGCACACTTGAAGCTAATACAAAATAATATGTAAACTGTAATTGAAAGACTTAAAAAAATTTTTTTAAACCAAAGAAAATATTGAAGCCCAATATTTCACTAAAACTGAAGAATAATTTATAGTTTAAGTTACTTAGTGCTATTGTGTAAAGAAAATAGTTCCTAAGACAGAAGTCTGAAATTCTTTGGGAACTATAAGGAGATCATTGGAGAGTCATAAAACCTAACCATGTATTTAATGAACTTTTATTGAGCTCCGACTGCATTCACTACTTCTGTAGTGGGGGCTGGTGTTGGGGTCACGTTTGCTTTAGGTCATTGTTTCTTATATCCTGCACCTACCTTCTTCGTATGATCTAGTCTTCTTAGTGCGATAGCGCCTTTGGTGAGGGCCCACTCTCATTACACTTCCATAGTCTTGTTTTTCATCATGAATGAATTCATCTCCTGATTATTGAACTAACTTTCTTACTTCGTTTTCTTCTCATATGCTTAAGAATTTTAGTTTGTATGTTCATCTGGAGTAGGAATTTATTCTCTCTCTCTCTCTCTCTTTCTCTTTCTCTCCCTCCCTCCCTCCCTCCCCCCCTCCCTCTTCCACACCCCCGCTCACTGCATGTCATATGCTAAAAATGCCAGGCAGAGCTTGGCATGACTGCTGGGCTGCTCGGCGGCACATCTGAGAGACATTATCTGCACATCTCTGCAGAGGCTCAACCTTTTACTTTATGAGTGAAACCAGCACAATTTTGAAAGCTGAGCATAGGCTATGATGGTTTCTTAAGACCGAATTGTGGTAAAACCGGCTTGATTGCTAAGATTTTTACTCTTTCCCCACTCTTGATTACTTCACTCTTCAGAGGATTAAATCAATGCTATATCACTGGGCATATTTTAAAGCCACATCTGTATGCTGCAACACAATGTAAGGAAATGCTTTCTAGAGCCAAATGCAACCAAAGAGCAGTTTAGAAATTGCTCGCCACTGAATCCCCAGCTGAGCATCCACCGGCCAGCTCCTAACATACGTGTGCTTGGTGTTGCTCTTTGACGAGCCTTGGAAACTGCCAGAGAGGCTCACTTGAAATCCCTGGGCCCATGCTTCATCCAAGTAGCCGGAGCGTCTGAAAGAAGCACTCACTCCATTGCCAGGACTCTGCAATTTTGTTAAGAAATTCTCTATTTCAGCAAAATATAAAATACGAAAAGAAACTGATTAGAAGTAGAATCTGACTTATACTAAAGCTCTCAGCTCCGGAGTCTAATAGGCATGTCTTGGAGAAAGACTGACGCTGAGATGCAGTAATAATAATGATTCATTTCGCAATATCCACGTTTCATATTGCTTTAAGATATTGTGACGAGTATTTTTCTTTTTTTAAAAAAATAAATCTTTATTGTTCAGATTATTACAGGTGTTCCTCTTTTATTTTTCCCCATAGCTCTTCTCCACCTGATTCCCCACCCCACCCCATGCCCTTACCCCCCGCCACTGTCTTCATTCATAGGAGTAAGATTTTTGTCCAATCTCTTCCCACACCCCTCACACCTGCTTCCCCTGAGAATCGTCAGTCCACTCCCTTTCTATGTCCCTGATTCTATTATATTCACCAGTCCATTCTGTTCTTCAGATTTTTCATTCACTTGATTTTTAGATTCACTTGTTGGTAGGTATGTATTTGATGTCATTTTGTTGTTCATAATTTTTATCTTTACCTTTTTCTTCTTCTTCCTCTTCTTAAAGGATACCCTTCAGCATTTCGTGTAATCCTGGTTTGGTGGTGATGAACTCCTTTAGCTTTTTCTTGTCTGTGAAGCTCTTTATCTGACCTTCAACTCTGAATGATAGCATTGCTGGGTAGAGTAATCTTGGTTGTAGGTTCTTGCTGTTCATCACTTTGAATATTTCTTGCCACTCCCTTCTGGCCTGCATAGTTTCTGTTGAGAAATCAGCTGACAGTCGTATGGGTACTCCCTTGTAGGTAATTAACTGTTTTTCTCTTGCTGCTTTTAATATTCTCTCTTTGTCTTTTGCCCTTGGCATTTTAATTATGATGTGTCTTGGTGTGGTCCTCTTTGGATTCCTCTTGTATGGGGTTCTGTGCGCTTCCTGAACTTGTAAGTCTATTTCTTTCACCAGGTAGGGAAAGTTTTCTGTCATTATTTCTTCTAATAGGTTTTCAATATTTTGCTCTCTCCCTTCTTCTGGCACCTCAAAAATTCGGATGTTGGTTCACTTAAAGTTGTCCCAGAGGCTCCTTACACTATCTTCATATTTTTGGATTCTTTTTTCTTTTTGTTCTTCTGGTTGGATGTTTTTTGTTTCCACATATTTCAGATCTTTGGTTTGATTCTTGGGGTATGTTGATCTACAATTGAGTTTCTGTATATTCTTTATTTTAGACCATGTATGCTTCATTTCTGACTGGTCCTTTTCCATTTTTTTGGCATTCTCATTAAGGTCCTTGAAGGTCTCACTAAGCTCCTCAGAAGTGTCATCAAGTTTCTCAGCGGTTTTTAGAAGATTCTTGCGTAACCTTATACATGTGGTTCTGAACTCTATGTCATCCAGTAGTTTGCTTTCCTCCGTTTCTTTCATTCGTGACATGTTTCTTTGTTTCTGCATTTTGGCTGCTTCCCTGTGTTGATGGAGTGGCTTTGTGTGGTAGGTGACCTATAGGGGGCAGTAGCTCAGCCTCCCCAATCACCTGATGTGGACGCTCTTGGTACACCCCTTTGTGGGCTGAGTGCAAAGTCTTGGTGCAGTTAAGCCTTAATTGCTGTTGGTACGCTGGGAGGAATTGACCTCCAGGCCAATTAGCTGTGAGCACTCCCTGTGTCTATAATGGAAGAACTGCTGCGCTAAAGACACGCTTATGGGGCAGGACTTGTTTCAGTGGGGCTTTGGTGCTCACTGAGTCTGCCTCTTGAATGTGTCACTTATGGATGTGAGGAGTTGAAATCTGGTGTCTCACACTGACCACTAGGTAAACTGGCTTCTGGATCTCCAATGGGGTGCAGGTCAGCTGCTGTCTGAGGCCACTCAGCAGGAGCTACAGTGAGAGCTACAGTTTTCTCCTCTTTGCTTGGGGTTTGGAGGTTTTGGAGCTGTCTGACCCAGGCTGCAAGTTTGCTAGGTTAAGCTGCGATAGGGCAGGCCTTTCTTATGCTAACTCCTCTGCTTGGAGCTTGGGTGGGTTTGTAGGTTGTGCAGGGCGGGGCCTCAGGGTGTCACTAGGTTAGGGTGTGGCAAACAGCAATGGCTGCTAGTTAGCCAGCTCTGCGTCCCTGAAGGCATCCGCGAGTCCCGTGCCCCAGCACAGTAAACAATTATTCCTGCGCGCAGCTCTGCAAGCAAGCCACCCTCACTGGCAGACAGTCCAGCTTCTCCCCGTAGGAGTTTGGGTCCCCTGCGTCTCCCCAGAGACTGGATTTCAGAGTAATCGGGGGCTTGTCTCCATTCGGGTTGAAAAAAGCAAGGCACCCAGTCGCCTGCAGCCAGCCCGGATCCCGCGCCTCCGTACCTCAGCTTTTCAGTGCTCGTGCAACGTCTCAACGCTCTTTTCTCTTTCCTTCTAGTTGTAGAACTTCCACTCAGCCAGCTTTCCCATGGTTCTGGGTGATAGACGTTTTGTCTTTTAGTTGCAGTTTAAATTGTTGTGGGAGGTAGCAGTTTAGGTGTTTACCTATGCCGCCATCTTGGATTCTCTCCACATTAAAATATTCGTGACGAGTATTTTTCTTAAACTGAAGTTGTCATTGCGTGTGCCCAGGGTGGTCATGGGGAGGTCTGGAGCGCGGCCTTAGGCGACATGGCGATTACGGCACTGCATAAAGCCGTGCTCCGCTTCCCTCGGGTCAGAATAAATGAGATTGGGAACAACAGGCGTCTAGTGCGGCATTCGAGTAGCGTGGCCCTGTGTCCAGTGAGAGGTGGTGTGTTACTCAGGTGACAACTCGGTGCTTAAGCATCCTGCTTCAATGAGGGCTTGGTTGTCCAGGTACTAAAGATCACTAAGTAACTCACCCCACACGGTTAGTATCTCTTTAGTTGTTGAGGGTACACAACACTATCGCCCCTCTCCTCCTTTGGACTAAACCTTTACAAACGTAGCGGAAAGGTTTTTAAACATAGTTTCAGAGGGATTTCTCCGTGCTTCCATGGTCTCCTTATTTTCTGCTGTAGACTCCTTTCTTTGGCCTCTTCGATGTATATACTACTTTTGTTAGGGTGACTCTGGGGAGTTTCCTTGTTTCTATCAGCTTTGTTTTTCTTTACTTTTAATAGAATTGAGATGAATGTCTTATACCATAAAATTCACTATTTTAAAATGTACAATTTAGGTTTTTTTAAAATAAGTTCACAAGGTGTGCAGCCATCACCACTATCTAATTCCAGAACTTTTTCATCACCCCCCCAAAGAAACCCATAACCATTATCTTTTATTTTATTATTTTTAAAATTAAATTTGTTGAAGTGACATTGGTTAATAGGGTCATATAGGTTTAAGATGTGGATTTCTAGGTTACAAGATCCATATATTTCACTGTGTGCCCACCACCCAAAGTCAAATAATCTTTCATCACCATATATTAGGACCCCTTTACCCTCCACCCCCCAAGGGAGAAGCCTGTAGCACTGGGGGGGACTCAGTGAGCTGAATAAAGATGAGCCTTCTGAGCGAGTCCAAAAGGTACCACTGTCCACATCAGGTAGTGACTGTCTTTGGAGCGAGGCTTCGTGAGACCTCCAGCTCCTCTGCTCCCTCTGCTCCCGGGCGTGCCTGTGTTACCTGTTACAGCTGCTGTGGACCTGGGAGCAGAAGGTGAATCTCCAGTGAGTTTAAATGCACAAGATTGAGCTGTTTTTCTTTACTAAGTGCTGCCTGAGCTGCTACTAGCCGTGGGTTAATTTTCACAGGACTGAAAAAGTTGATTCTGACAAATTTTGCCCTTTTTGTTTGTTTGTTTGTTTGTTTGTTTGTTTGTTTGTAGGGGCAAACTTCTGGAGGTCCTTACTCGGTCCTTTTTGCTGGCATCACCACTATTAGTTTTTCCTTTGGAAGGTCAGGGACTGGGGTTCTGGGGTGCCCATACTGTCAGGGGCCATCATGTAAGATTTTTTAAATGTATTTTTATTTATTTCAGAGAGGAAGCGAGAGGGAGAGAGAGAAACATCAACAATGAGAGAGAATCATTGATCAGCTACCTCCTGCACGCCCCCTAATGGGTATGCCCACAACCTGGCACATGCCCTTGACCGGAATCAAACCCAGGACCCTTCAGTCTGCAGGCCAATGCTCTATCCACTGAGCCAAACCAGCCAGGGCTCTTTTTTTTTTTTTTTTTTAAGTTAAATTTAGCGGGACGACATTGGTAAGTTATTCTTATTAGACAATATTAAAACAATGCCTGTTTTCTCCTTGTGGCTCACATTTCCAGGGCACCTTCGATGACTACCTGGAGCTATTGCTGCAGTTTGGCTATGTGAGCCTTTTCTCCTGTGTTTACCCGTTAGCAGCGGCCTTCGCCGTGTTAAATAACTTCACCGAAGTTAATTCCGATGCCTTAAAAATGTGCAGAGTCTTCAAACGTCCATTCGCAGAGCCTTCGGCCAGTATTGGTGTATGGCAGGTAATTATTTGAGAGAAAAAAAATATTCCTTTAGAAGAAATAACAGAATGAGGCATTGTGATTTAAAACAAAGAGCCCAAAGGAGAGATTTGGGAAAACTGATTTTGTTCCTGCTCAGCCACCCAACAACTGTGTGACTTCAATAGCCAGTAACTTCCTCCGGGCCTCACTTTTCTTATTTTTAAAATTGGGGGTAGGGGTGAGGGAGGTAAAATATAATCTTTATGACTCCTTTCAGGTGTAAAACTTGGACAGTTTTCTAGGAGAGTAGCCAGCTGGGCCTTCACTCACATAACGAGGCCCTCCCCACTGCAGTGTCAGAAGAAAGTGGCACAGTACTTTCCAAATGCTTAAAGCAAAGTACTGGCAATACAGAATCTTATATTCACAGAACACATTCTTTAAGGAGCGCAGGAGAGAGCAAGACACTCTCAGATGAAGGGAAACCAATAAGAGATTTTTTATTGTCAGGGGACCTATCCTAAAAGTATGACTGAAAGTTCTCAAAACTAAGGAAATTATAAAAGTAGGAATCTGGAGACATTAGGAAGAAATAAACTTGCTAAACAAAAATACAAGTCAATACAACAGATTTTCCTTCTCTTCTTGAGTCTTTAAAGTTATGTTTGAGAGTTGAAACAAAAACTACAAAGCTATCTAATGATTCTAAATACTATATGTAGAGAACATATTTAGGCAATTATATTATAAACTAGAAGCCTGATGCACAAATTTGTGCATGGGTGGGTTCCGGCTGGCCCACCCTGATCGGGGTTGGGGGGGGGGTAATCGGGGGTGGGGTCAGCCTGGGGAATGGTAAAGGGAGGTAAGATTTCTATATTTTACTCGAGCTGATAAGTAACAACACAAGTAAAAGGAAAAAATGTATATACACATATAAAATATAATGTAACTATATATGTATATATGTGTGTATAAAATATAATTACACACACACTCACACACACACACACACACACACACACACACACACACAGCAACCCCTAGAAAGCTATATAAAAAATATATTCAAAAACACAGATAAATCAAAATGGAATATCAAAAAATGTTTAGGTAACTCATAATAAGACAAGAAAAACAAAGCAGTTTTAATTTCATGTTCTTTTTTCTTTCAGTTGGCTTTTGAAACAATGAGCGTTATCTCCGTGGTCACTAACTGTGCTCTGATTGGAATGTCGCCGCAAGTGGATGCACTCTTTCCGGAGTCAAAAACAGACCTCATTTTGATTGTAGTAGCAGTGGAGGTAAGTGAGAGCTTAACTCTCTTTCAAATAGTTTCTACATCAGATGCCTCTATTATTCCAAAGCAGTGATGTCTCTGGCTGGCAATTTAGCCACATGCATTTACTGGTATGAAAGCAATGCCGTTCAGGTAACAGGAAGACAGGAGTCTGAGGCTGTGCATTCCTGGTGATCAACTGGGACTGAAAAATGGCCACCGCGGTGCAAACAGGGAAGTGACTTTCCCAGCCTGGTCAGGGCTGAGTAGATAAATCTTATTTGAAACTGGAGGCCTGATGCACGAAAATTCGTGCAAGCGTAGGCCTTTCTTCTCTGGCTGCTGACGCTGGCTTCCCTCCGGCCACCGGCAGGCTCCTGGGATCCGGGCTTCCCTCTGGTCCTGGCTTCATCCAGAAGGATGTCAGGTCTAATTAGCATATTACCCTTTTTTTAAAATTATAGATAGAATTCTGTAGGTTCAATATAGTGGGTTTTTTTAGTCTAATCTAGGGATTTGTCACTTCTACTTTCTTAAACAAATCCTAAGAAAATATTTTTTGAGAAAAATTCATGTTTAAGTCTCATTTCCAACAGGTATGGAGCCCACTGTGAAACATTCCAAAACTCCAAAGCATGCTGTCATGTGTAGGAGGACTCTTAGTTTCACATACAAAGCACAAGCTGGCTGTCTCTGTACTGCTTAGAAACCATTTCATTATGTTTCTGACTATGGATGGCTGTACCATCTTAAAAATCAAGCACTTACCAATCACGAACAAGAATTTGCAGGCAATTTTTTGTTGCTAGTGATTTTAGTTGTCAGGAATATTGTGACCTTCTAGTTTTAGATATTTAAAACATAGGAGAGTGGTGAAAATTTGTTGAAACAAACTTTGGCAGGAACATAAAGTAGTGATTCTTATACCTAAGGTCTCAGGACTTAGGGCTGACCAGAAAAAAAATGAAATCTTGGAATTCATTTGTACATTCAAATATACATTTGTACATTTCCAGTAGTGGCTGAAGAAATACAGTCTGCTTTGCTCTATTTTGCCCTTTTAGCATATTTGATAGGATTCTGTGCTTGTGATAGATGCTATATGTAGAATATTCGTGTTGGAGAGTGATTTTAGATGGCAGTGTGTAGGAGGGGAAAGAGAATGGCTCTGGTAGATAACAGTAGGTCTGTTTTGGACTTGCGAGTTGAATAGGATTTTGGAGTGCTATTTGCAAGGCTGATTTACTACCTGTGGAAGTGAGAGATCAAAACAGAGAGGGCCCTTAGCCCTGGGATGGCCAATTGGCCAGGCTCATAATGTAGCTTCTTGCTTTAGGATATGGCCCTTACCTTCGCAGATCTAGCAATTTGTCTTTGCCTGTAGTACATCCAGGGCTAACTAGACTTTTGGGACTGACTTATGCTTAAACTAATGAGACTCACAAGGGATTGATGAGAATGCCAAGTAGTTCATTTACAGAAGAAGTTACCCGTTGAGCATCTTTTCATGGATTGTAAATGTTTTCATTTGTAAATCTTCTTTGGAGAAATGTCTATTCAAATCCTTGTCCATTTTTAAATTACGTTGTTTGTTTTTTAGTTGTTGAGTTGTAGAGTTCTTTATATATTATAAACATTAACCCCTTATCCGATATATAATTCGCAATATTTGCTTCTATTCTGCAGGTTGCCTTTTCACTCTGTTGATACTATCCTTTGATGCACAAAAGCCCAACTTCTCTATTCTCTCTCTCTCTCTCTCTCTCTCTCTCTCTCTCTCTCTCTCTCTCTCTCTTTGTCTTTGTTTTTAGTGTTATATGTAGGAAATCATTGACAAATCTAATGTCATGCAGATTTTGTCCTGTGTTTTCTTCTAGATTTATAGTTTTAGGTCATAAGTCTAGATCTTTGATTTGAGTTAATTTTTATATATGATATAAGGTAAATCATTCTTTTGCATGTGGCTATCCAATTTTCCAGCATCATGTTTTAAAAAGACAAGCCTTTCCCCAGTAAATGGTCTTGGCACCCCTGTCAAAAATAATATATGTGAGGGTTTGTTTCTGGGCTCTTTATTTTATTCCATGGGTCTGTATATCTATATTGTCTTTTCAAGCATTTTATTGGGGGTATGATTGACATACATAAAGCTGTACATATTTAATGTATATAAATTAACAAAATAAGTAATATCTATCTTTTTGCCAGTACTGCACTGCTTTGATTACCGTAGCTTTGTAGTAAGTTTTTAAATCAGGAAGTGTGAGACCCTCCCAACTTTGTTATTCTTTTTCAAGATTGTTTTGGCTATTTGGTTGTATGTTTGTAGTAACTATAGCTACTTATTTTCTGACTTTTGAAAAACTATTGATCAAAAGTTGAATTATATAGGCACAGATTGGTATTAAATTAAGTCCTCTCCTTCAACCACATTAATGTATTTAAAGGTTTATTTGTTTTTACTTTATTGACATTTGAGAGAACCCTTGCTTTATTTTCTAAATTGAGGATTTTTCTGTGTCAGAACAAAATCAAGCTCAGAGAAAGTGTTAGAAGTATCCAAAAAATTAGTAAGTTAGCTAATTTTATTCTAGTGTTGCTGAGACCTGTGCTGAATGCCATCTGGTCTTATAATGAATCCAAAAAGTAGAAAGTTTACAAATAACTTTGAAAATATAAGTTTTGTTGTTTATTACTATATATTTGTAAAATCATACTGAAATTCTAATTTAGTATGTTACAGAAAAGTCATGAGAATCATCAATGGATCAAATTAACATGTTTCTGTTTATAAGATTTTCTCTTTGATCTGCTGTGTCTTCAAATTGGGGAGTAAAATCTTAAAATTATATTTTATTCTCTATTTTTTTCCTGCGTTCTAGGTAAATTGCTAGTTTGTTGAGTTAAAAATGTTTTGCTAGTAGTATATTAAATAAATAGCATGCTGTACTTTCCTGTATTTATTCATGGCTCCTGAAAGAGTAGAAATTTTACTAATTCAAAACAGCCATAATAAATAAGCCATAAATAAATAGAAACAAATAAATAAATCATTAACATCTTGATGTAAAAAGTAACTTAAGATGAAAGATTTTTCCTCCAAATTAGGTAAAATTTAAAATAAATTCATGTTATCAGAATTTTTTTAAATAAGACATTGGGGAGCGGGGAGGAGGGCATGTGCTGGGGGTACGGGAGACCGGGGGAGGTCAATGGGAAGAAAAAGGAGACATATGTACTACTATTTGTTATACTTTAAACCATTAAAAAAAAGATTTTTCCTCCAAATTAGGTAAAATTTAAAATAAATTCATGTTATCAGAATTTTTTAAACTAAGAAGAGAAAATAAACTATGATGTTGATGTTGATTGAGAGCTAGTGTTCTCATATTCAAATTGTGGATGATTGCTTAGTTCAGTAGTTTTTCTGGTTCACATTTCTGAAGCCAGCAAACTTTTATTTATTTATTTATTTGTTAGTTTTTTTTCTTTTGGTAAAACTTGATTTAATGCGGCATATAGTTGAGTAAACACAAAAATGATCATTACTGTATGCTAGTAACTCAATGTCATATTACAACTTTTGTGTATTTACTGCCATCTAGTGTTGCCTTCAAAAATGACTGAAATTTCACTTTTTTTAAAAAAGGAAATTTATTGGGATAACATTGGTTAATAACATATACATTTCAGGTGTACAACTTTATCATATAACATCTGTGTGTGCTAATGTATGTCCACCTATAGACTAAGAGAATGGCATACCAATATAAAACACTATATTGGAAACCACATGAAAATGCTGTTTTCTAGGTTAAAAATAGTCAAATACTGGCAATGTCATAAAGTCCAGCCCACAGGATCAAATCAACATTCAAATAATTTCTTTTAAATAATCATCATGGTCCTCACTCTTGAGGCAAATTTAGTTTACTTCTTTGATGTAATTTCAAGCAATGGGTCACTCTTTTAAATGCAGAATTACACACAGATGTCCAATTCCTAAAAAATAGAAAACCCTACAATCTTGTAAGTATCAAATGTTCAGTAATACCTTATTTTAGTATTAAATGCGCTCTTGGTTTTCTTTTAATTCTGAACTTGGCAAGATGTGCCAGTCAAACATATTGAAGACTAACAGTTCACCTGCTAAGAGCTGTTCCTTTTCTAAGACGCAAATGAATTAACTACTCACCCCAGAAGTTACAATGCACTTCTAACCATTAGGTCGTGGTGAGCAGCAAGGCAGTCTGCACCATGCATGTTTCATCGATAGTTTTAAAAACATTGCTTAATTGCAGTTTCTTTTTTTTTTTTAAGTTAGGTAATTTTTTGTCCCTAGAGCTGCGTAGAAACGGAATTGATTCTCAGTTGTTTGTAATGACTGAAAGTGTCTTCTGAGAGTGGACTGAACCCTCTGCTCTTTTATGCCTCGACTCACAGGGTTTATTTTCCTACTTTCAAAAAATAGTTTCAGATTTAAAGAAAAGTATCATACAGATGCAAGCACAATACAGATAATTCCTACATACCCTTCACTAGGAGTAACTACTATTTTGAGCATTTTGCCACATATGCACCTTTCTTTCTCTCTCTCTCTCAATTGGTTTATATTTACACCTGTGTTTATCTACACATGGGTATTCCAAACTAGGGAGATTCTGTCCCCGCACTGCCTCTTAGTGCATCACAGCCCTGGGCCAGTTACCTTGACCTGTAAGCCTATTTGCTTGACGGCAGAATCGAGGCCAGTCCAGCTTCCACTGCAGGGATGCTCTGAGGAGTAGAAAGGGCACATGTATAACCCTGATCGCAAGAGTCTGGCATTGGCACATGTGCAGTCAATTGCAGGTCCTGCCACCACTCTTACAAGGCAGGATATAGACACTATTGTATTTGTGAAATGCCAAACACAGAACTGGGCACTTGGTCGAGGCACAGGGAAGTGAGCTGCAGTTCTAACAAGCTCAGCAGTGGCAGAATGAACTTTTATTGTTATCATCGCCATCGTTATTTGTTAAGCAGGCATGGTAGCATGGAAAGAGCTTGGGGTGTCAGAGTCGGGAGGTAGCTGGATTAGAATCTCAGCTCTTCCTCTTAACTCTGCAGTGTCCTGGTTTCCTCCGAGGCAGAATGAAGATACTGGCAATGTGCACAGAAGTGATGGGCACCAGGTCTGACAGAGAGGAGGAAGTGAAAAGGTGGTCACTTCACCGTGCCACCGTTGTTAATGAGCTAGCCCTTCAGCAGTTAGCTCCGATGTCTCCATCAGCTCAATGACTCATTTCCACGGGCTTGGTTCTCCATGATACTGAATTGGTTTGCTTTGTGTTACGGTTCCTTGTTCATATGTTAACCACCTCCTCTGTGATCTTGTTTGCATCGCATGTTATGACTCCATTTTTCTCCATCTTATTTCTACAGCTGAGTCCAGCCCTCCCTTCCTCCTATCCTTCACTCATCCAGTCCTGCTGATTCTGACTTCTGGATCTCTCTTTACTCTCTCTTCCCTGTTACTGTTGGCATGGAGTGAGTTCAGGCGCTCACCATTCCTCATCTAGACTTAGCTTTTTCGAATAGCTTTATTGAGGTTTATTCACATACCACATAGTTTACTCAGTTCAAGTGCACATTCCATGGTTCTTACCTAGACTTTTACAGCAGATCTTCACTAGCCTTCCAGTCTTCATGCTCTCTCCTCTGCCCCCACGCTCTCTGCTGCTGGAGGGGTCACTCCAAAAACAAAATCCTGGTCTATTTCTCACAGGAATCTCCACGACTTAGGAAAAAATGCCTCCGACGGAGATTAATTCTATCCAGCCCTCTCTCCCTGCTACGCATTCCACCCTTGGACACTCCACAGCCCTTCCCACGGGTAGCTGCTAGCATTTACTGAAGCTGTAGGACCACGTGTGTTCCTTCCACCAGGCTCAGCTTCCTGAGAGCATGGGTAAGGGCAGCACGCAGTAGCATTCAGTAATTGAGAACTGTCCATTCAATTACGTTACCTTGCTTTTCAAGTGATTAAGCCATTGTTTGTTAAATGTTTATTAATGAAGGAGTCAGGCACATATAGGTGTTTTTCAATGAACCTATAGTTAGTGGTGGTTAAGAATTGACTTCAACTTTATAATTGAAGACTTTGATGTGCCTTTGGAAGTATAACAAAACTCTCAGGTAGAACATGGAATTATAGTATTTATAAGAAATGGTGAACTGAATTAGGCAGTATGATACAGTGGTTGAGAATGTGGGCTATGGGTTCAAATCCTGACTCCACCTTTGGCAGGCTGTGTGTCCTTAAATGAGTTTAGAACCTAGAGTTGTCACAGGGAGAAGTGAATGAATGCATGTGGTATGCTTACTGCATTGCTTGGCAGGATTAAGTATTCAGTATGTTAGTCATTGTTATTGTTGTTTCAGAAAAAAAAAAAATCTCTCTTCTAGAAGTCTCTACTTAATTGAAAGTTCTGATTAAACTCGGAATTCAATTTTAAAAATTGCCTGGGAGGTTTTTAAATTGAATTATACTTATATATATTCATCTGGTCACTACCAACTATATTCAGCAGGGCACTGCTTCCCGGCGTTGGAGCAGGTGCTGGGTTCCTGGGAAGGTAAATAAGGGTTTAACTTGTGGAGTAGGATACTTTTGAATAGACTTACTGAACTGGGTTTTTTTTTCTCCCTTCTTTGGTTTCCTCTATTCCTGTGATAATCTTGGTAATTTTCTGGTTTTTCTGTGGGCTGTCCCCCTCTTGTGTCTTACCCAAATGAAACACTGCTCTGCGTTGTGTTGATTGTGTGGGAAGGATTAAAGACAGTCATTACTAACTCTAGCCCTGGCTTTAGCAGTGCTCACCCACTGGGTCCTCCAAGAGGTGAACCACAGTGCAGGGGAGGGCTCCCGAAGACCAGCTCTCTCCATCCTCCCCGGGCAGAGTCCAGACTGGCCTAGGCTCCCCGGCCCACCCAGCAGTGGGGGCCCGGGGACTATGTCCACTCACCAAGTTAACTGCTCACCAAAAGGCATTTTGTCCCCAAATCTGTTTACATGTGGTATTCTTGTTACTGTAATTGGCATAATTTAATTAAATGGAATGAAAGTCATGAAATGTGTGTGCTAAAACAGAGAGAGCCGTCCTTTCTGTGAAAACTTTTGGAAAGACTCCATAAAGACATATTACTATCCGATTGGGTAAAGATGAGGCAATTGTAAAAGATTAGGGAAAAAATCATAAAATATGGACAGCTTCCAGATTCTGTTTTCACATGGCTTCACACGTATCTTTGTTTTTACTCTTTTTCAAAGAAAGTGAACCTGGGAATCGTTGACCTTGAATTGTGGGTGTTATTTATGAACGAAGACAGTGAGAAAGTGTCACTGGATTTGCTCAAAGGAGAGGCCGTGGCCCTATGTTATAAGACTTGCAAATAAATGTACTTTCAATGTTTGCTAAATTAAAATCTTAAAAGATATGCATTTTTAAATGATTCCTCATTTTAGCTAACTTTTTTTGATTAACTGAGGAATTACTGATCCCAGGTGTGCCACCTAAATGAGCTTCTTCTGTCTGTGGGGAGTGTGGAATTAGGGGTCCAGCTTTTGCATTTGTCAAAAATGCGAAATATTTGTGTTGTTAAAGAGCCCAGGACCCTCCAAATCGATGCTTAGTACATAATCTGTTTAAATATGACTGTTGATAGCCAGTTTTTGTAAGTTAGCTTAGGTTGCATTCTTTTAAGGTATTAACATTGGTTAACCTAACCCTGTCTCTTGGCCTAGAACATTTAGGAAAGTCAAGTCTCATACCTCCGAAAGAGATCAGTTTATATTCAGGATGGCGTTGTTTCAATTTATTTTTAGTATTTACCTTCTATTTATGCCAGCAATACAAATTTCCCATTTCTGATTATAGAAATGGCCACAAATTCTTCCTCTCTCCACAGCCAGCCCTTTGCAGGTGACTTTGTCTCTTCCAACCCCACCTCCACATCAGGAAGTGAACTCTGTTTCCCCCAGTCTTTTATCTAGGCTTGGCCATGTGATCTGTTTGGCCAATTAGATATTAGCAAACAGGTGCTGGGGCTTTGCTACTCTTTGGAACCCAGGACTGGCCTCCATGGAAGGTCATATGGAGCAGAGAGTAGCTGTCTCATCTGAGGCTCTCCTGGACCAATAGGCTGTCAATCATCAGACATGTACCTGGGGCCATCCGTGGCTTAGAATGATGACCAAATGTATGGATTAGAATCCATCAAAGACCCTCTATGATGGCCACCGGATAGTTGGACATCTCTGTACTGGGTCCTCCCTCAGTGGCAGGATCACAGGAGTTCATTTGCTCATCCATCTGGGTCAGTCCCTTGAGAACATCTGTTTTGTGAGTTTGGTGTATATATCACCAATTGAAGAAGAAGTAATACTCTGTCTGTGAGTTTGTAATCTAATTGTAATGTGCTCTGTGGATATGATTACAGAGATTGATGGAAGTTCTAAAGAGAAACATAATTCAAGGGTCATTATAAACAAGGCACAGTGGTGTTCGTTTTTAAGAACATGCATTCTGCGATGTCTTGCGGGGATCATGCCTAGGTATGATATGATTTATGATATGGTATGATATGATAGAATCCTGGGCTTCTCTCTAATTTCTCTCACCCCACAGCATACATCTGGTTTCTAATATGTTTAAAACTCATGCCCGTATTTTAAGTTTTATGTTTTAGCTAAATATTGCTTTTCTCTTTTAAATCACAGAAAGACTATATAAACCAATTATGGTTGAAACATGGTCTGCAGACTGCTATTAGTTCACAGAGTGTTTGCTTTAGGTCTACAGTGAGATAAGCACAGAAATGGAGGGTAAGCATTTGGAAACTTCTAAGACAGTTTGACATTTAAGCATGCAATCAGTGGGCTTATCTTGTTGAACAAATATAGAACAATTAGAGTAGTGTTTACTTTGCATGGTGAGCTGCATGTGGTTACATGAAGTATGTATTAGTCTGCTCTGGCTGCATAACAAAATACCATAGACTAGGTGGCTTAACCCACAGAAGTTTATTTCTGACAGTTCTGGAGGCTGGATGTCCAAGCTTAAGGTGTCAGCAGGGTAGATTTCATTCTGAGGCATCTTCCCTGCTTGCAGGTGGCCACTATCTTGCTGTGTGCTCATATGGCCTCTTCTTTGTGTGCATGTGGAGAAAGAGAGAGAGAAAGAAAGGGAAAGAGAGAGAGAGAACTCTTTGGTGTCTTTTCTTATGAAGACAATAGTCCTCTTCTATCAGGGCCCCATTCTTATGACCTCTTTGAACCCTAATTACCTCCTTGTAAGTCCTATCTCCAGAGTCCCATGGGGGGAGGGGCGGTGAGGGCTTCACCATGAATCTGGGTGGGACACAATTCAGTCCAAGCACTGCAGGACCACATGTAGGTCCACGGGGACTGGGGATTTACAGGTTGGTCCTTCACCGCAGATAGTTTGAGAAGCTCTGCCACTGACGTAAGTGGAGCCATTAATGTAATCACAAGTAAATATTACTATATAGAAGCAGGAAACCTTAGGATTAGGTTAAAATGTGTAAATACTTATGAAATTGATGTATCTTCACGTTCAATAAGATTGTTTTGTGTGAAATGTTGACTCTGTAGAAGAGATTAGATGAAAAACCAGAAAAGAGGTATTGGATCATTCGTTCCCGCCAAGGCCTGGCTTTAAGCTTAATGTCATTGCAGGGTCGTGGCTGTTCTTGCAGCGTAGCTTCCTGTCTGTGCAGCCAGCTTGTGAATCAGTGCCTGCATCCGCTGGCTCTGGCCTCCAGCTGCCCGAGGACATCTCCCCGAGGCCATCCTCAGCAATCACCCTCTCAGCCTCTCAGAAGGGAGGACGGCCTCCTCCCTGGGACCCACTCTTGTGCTTCCTTCTTTCTCTGTAGTTTATAGCTTCACAAATAGGATTGTTAGCTTCAAGGTGACTCATTTTGAAACCGTGGGACATTTTTGGTTTCCCTCTTTTCCTTTGGAGTTTTCTTTTGCCTCCCACCTGCTGATTCTGCCTCTGGAGGCCTCCTCCACCCGTCCACTCCTTCCTAAGCTGCTGCCCCTGCACCAGGCTACTATTGTCGTGCCTTGTCCCGGGGGGGAGGTATTTCCGTCAGCATCTAATTGCTCTCCTCCGGACCTCGGGTTCTTCCTCTACAGTCTTATATTTGCAAAGCATGGTTCTGTTAGTATAACCTTTTAAAAAACATTTTACTTTTAACCTTTGTGTGTCTGTATATGTCAAGTGTGTTTCCTCTAGGTAGTGTTACGATTAGGTCTTTTTAAATACAAATCTGATCATATCTGAGTTTTAACTAGGGTGTTCTAGCATTTATATTTAATCTGGTTATTGATATGGTTAGATCTCATTCTACCACCTTGCTCAGTATTTACCATTTGCCCCATTTGCTATTTGTTCTCTTTTCTGCCTTTGAATTCATAGTGGCTTGTGTGCGTGTCTGGGTGTGTGTTTCCATATTTTTTTCTCCTTTGTTAGAATTATTAGCTGTAACTCTTTATCTTGTTATCTTACTGGTTATTTTAAGGTTTATAGAATACATTTTTATTTTATCATAGTCTACCCCCAAGAGGCATTATATCACTTCGCGTCCAGTGTAAGAACTAAACAATAATATGCTTCCTGATTATTTCCCAGGATTGAGTCTAGACCCTCTAAGGACTCTCTCTGAGTACCTGTGAGTTAGGTTTTCCAGTCTGGCTGGTGGGAACATACACCATTCTCAGTCCTGTGTGCGCCCTAAGTGCTGGTCCCTGTAGTCCATTCACATGTAGCTTCTCCAGACCTCACATGTGTGTGCGGTCAGCGCCTGAGGGCACCGTCTGCAGATGCCCCAGGGTGTCTGTCTTGCGCAGCTCTCTCCTTCGGGCCTCTGTCCTGCAAACAGGTGGGGCCGTGTTCCCACTGCCACTCGGGAGTCGCTTGGCTCAGCCTGGTCTCCTGGCCCAGAGCTGCAGCGCAGACACCTCCTCCGGCAGTGAGTGGGATGACCTGCCACCTTGACTCCTGTCGCTTGGGGATCCTGGCCCTTTACTGCCTGACGCCCAGAGCCCTGAAAAACGTTGTTTTGTTACATTTTGGAGGTTGTTTTGGGTGGGAGGGTTAATCCATTCTGGTGGAAGTTGCCCATCAGGATTTTTACCAAGTAAAAATGTCATATTTTTAAGAAAGCTCAATGGGTAAGAAGAATAAAAATCTGACTGCTTCTCTCCACCTCAGCTGCTAGCATTGTGGTCCCGTCACGCAGTGTGACTTAGCACAAATCTCTAATCTGTAAAATAATGATAACAGTGCCCGCCCTTGTAACATTGTTAGGAGGGGGAAATGGTTGCTTTTAAAGTGCTTTGTACCTGGCATATATTAAGCATTATAGGGGTATTATTTAAATGAAAGGGGGCTGATATGGGGTTCTCTGTGTCTGCCTGGCTCCTGAGATGTCGATCTTCCATCTCACCCCTGCTTTCCCTCTGCCTGGAGCTGAGGTCAGTGCAGGAAAATACTGAGGGTGGGCCCCTTCCCAGGAGACCCTGGCCAGTTAGTGGGGTGACAGCCTTGATGCAGGAAGCCCGAGTGAATCTGGTGGAATCGCCCACCTACCTGAGTGGGAGATGGCGGGCTGCAGCCTACGGCTCGTCCTGGTCAATGTGGTGGGCCGGCGGGGGCGGGGTGGGAGAGACAGGGGTCCCTTATTCAGGAGCCACCCGTGTCCCACTCCACCCTCAGCTCACAGCCGGGGCCGTCCTGTAAGGAAGGCACAGTCAGAGCTCACCACCCCCTGGGTTTATCCGACAAGACTGGGCTTTGCAGTTTAGCCCTGTACTGTGGACCTCACGTCGGGTGCCCTGGGGCCCTGAGGATCCAGGGGAGAGCCCCACAAGTTGTGAGGGGTTTCTGTGTTCAAGAGGGCAGTGTCTCCCTCCAGAGAAGCCCATGGTCACGTTCTTGCCCCACCACAGACAGGAACCACTCTGACCCGCTCAGGTATGGAGGCCAGTTCAGGCTGCACATTCCAAAACTAAAAGTGGGGTGCCAGGGTGGCAGCCCAGAAATGAAGGGTGATGTCACCCACAGACATAAGCCAAAACCGAGCGAGGGTCCTCTGCCTGGCTCCACGTGTCCGCAGTCGTGAGGGACCAGCCTTTAGGCAACCCTCATGTGAAGAAGGATGCGTTAGGTTATCCGATAAAAGATTGTTTTCAGGCCGAGGTACGGGTTGGATGTTAGACAGACATTAACTTAATATGGAAGAGTTTATGGAGGCTCCACTCTCAGGCTAATAGAATTGGAGATGGCAGCCTGAGCTAGGACCATGTTAAAACATTTTTCTGAGATTTTGCAGATACTGTCAAGTCAGTACATAAATTGATATATGGACTGCATTTTGTGAATTTTTTGAAAAAATCTAATTTGTGTTACTAGAGCAGCAGTAACATAGCTAAACAACCATAATGCATAAATAAATTATGTTGGAAATGTAATAATGCTCATTTTTTATTTTGTGCATGTTACACTCCATTATTTTATTGCCATTGGCTCTTTTTACATTAATCATATCTGTTTCACTTAAAGCTACAGTCTGAAAATGAAATCATTAAAGTGATAATGAAATTTTGAATGTTGCTTATAAAAATTCACTAATTGGTCACATGCATTAGACTCTACTGTTCTTGCTTATTACAAAGGGGGATAGCATTAGGTGATTAATTTTTGTCACCTTGAGGACAGTATGCTTATACTGAAACTAAATATGATTGAGTCCTACTATTTAAAAAGATAATCTTTTTTTTCCATTCTAGCTGAGATAAGCATAGCATGCAGAATGTAAATGCTGGCCGACTTAGTGGGACAGTTGGGGAGTTTTTATGTAAATCCGGTCGGTTTAATTAACCATCAGGTGTATCACATTTCCCAACTCTACAAGCTCGCTCCCTGGCACACAGTGACATACTTAGTTAGGTCCCAGGGACTAGAAGAAGGTGCTGTCAGACGACGGCAAGGTAATGGCCTCATGGTTTTTTTTCATTGAAGTTGTTATTAAGATAATTGTAGGTTCACATGCATTTGTAAGAAGTAATACACAGAGATCCCTGCACCCTCCCCCGTCTCTTCCAGGGCTAACTTTTTGTAGCACTCTAGAGCCAGGTTGCAGATCAGGATGTTGACATTGATACAATCTGTCAATCTTGTTTAGATTTTCCCAGTTTGTGTGGATTTAGTTCTACACAATTTTATCACATGTGTAGTTTGCATGTGCACCGTCACAGATAGATACAGAGCAGTTCCGTCAGCACAAGGCTCCCTCTCATCCTTTCATAACCACACCCACCTCTCACCCCTCCACCCCTCCTTCTCCATCTCTTACCCTGGCAGCTAGCCACCAACCTGTTCTCCATTTCCCAGTCGGTCAGGATATACCCTTTTGAGATGGGCTTTTTTTCACTCAGCACGGTTCCCGGGAGATCCCTCCAAGGTAGTATGTGTATCAATAGCTTGTTCCTCTTCCTTGTTGGGTATTGTTCCATGGTATGCGTGTACCACAGTGTATCTAACCGCCTACCCTGGCTCTTCCCAGATTTAGGGGCTACTACAAATACCCTGACCATTTCATACAGGTTCTGGGTGAACATCGGTTTTCATTTCTCCAGATAAATGTCCGAAAGTGACATTGCTGGGCTGTATGGTAATTGCACGTTTAGTTTTACAAGAAGCTGCCAAACTGTTTTGCAGAGTGATCCAGCTTCTTCACATCCTTGCCAGAATGGTGGTGTCACTAATTTTTATTCCAGCCATTCTGCTGGGTTTGCATCGAGAGCTGGTTGTGGTTTAACTTGCGTTTTTCTGACGGCCACTGAGTTGACTATCTTTTCGTGTGCTTATCTGCCATCTGTCTGTCCTCTTCCGTGAAATGTCTGCCCATGTCTTTTGCCCATTTTTTAACTGGATTTCTTTTTTAAACAGTTGGGTTTTAAAAGTTCTTTATGTCTAGGTGACATGGGAGCTGCTGGAGATTCTGCGCAGAGGATGGTTGGCTGATGTGTGGGTGTGGTGACAGGAGACTGTAAGGGATGAGGACAAAGGCAGAGAAACCAGTGAGGAGGGCATGGCAATGATCCTGGACAGAGACGGTGGTGCCCTGGGTCAGGGTAGTAAACGTGGGGTAGCAGCAATGGTTGGGTTCTGGATATATGTTCAAGGCAAAGTCAGAAGGATCTGATTATAGGTTCCAGGTGGGATGGAGCAAAAGCAGGCATCACGGAAGACCCTGGTTTGTCCTGAGCACCTTGGAGAATGGAATTGTTCTTCCTGAGACGAGAACACCATTATAAACAAGTAGAGCCAATAAGGTCTAGATAACACCGCAAGAGCAACTCTGTTAAACATCGAGGATTAACAAACATACAGTCAAGTGCATTAAGGCGTGCTCATCTTAAATTGTTCATTTGCAGGAATAAATAGATTTTTTTCATAAAGATTTGAGGGGAGATGTTTCTCTTTGTTTTCTTTAATTATTGACATCTTCAATTCTTTACCTTTTTAGCTCTTCTGAGAAACAAGGTACATCTATCTCTGCTACAAATTGAAATAAAAAATTGATTTGTTCTGCAAGTGTCTTTCACCCCTCTTACGCAGACTCCTAATCTCCGGCCCGGTGGGGGAACCAGAAGGTATAACTGCTGGCCCGAGGGACTGTGCTCTTTTGTCAAGCATAAGTAAAAGGTGTGAAAACTGCAGAATCAGGGAGCCTGAGACAAACCCGCTGGCTAACGTTTGTGTACGTCACCTCCTTCTCTTGAGCATCTGTCACAAAACGACAGTGTGTCGGCTCTGTGCTCTGAGCGATGATTTGCTGTAAAGGGCACGTGAGGAAAGTGTGACACCACATTCCCCAGGAAGAAAACCAGCTGAGGCTTTGATGTGGTATAATTTGGGGTCTCGCTGGGACCTGAGTAAACCCCTGGAGATGATGACATCTCATGACATACTTACTCCTCAGTCAACTCACTCGTGAAAGAACGTCAAGGGACCAGCCTGTAGGCAATCCTCATGCTAAGCGGGACAAGTGCTCTGGTAATTTAAGCAATTTCAATCTGCAGCTGATTTTCCCATAGAAAAAGTGATGTGAGAGAAAATTGTATTCTGACCAGGGATCCAAGATTCACCATTGTATAGATTCACCATTGTATACCCGACACATTGCATTTGACTATATTTGTTTTCAGCTGTAAATGGTTGCTCTTGAGTATAAGACTAAATAGTTTTACTAAAGCAAATCAGAGAAGCTGTCATTGCATTGAGAGGGTTCAGAAGAAGTTCGTTCAGAATGATTTCTACCATCATCTTTGAAAGAGACTTTGGACCAGTTTGGTAGTTTGTTGAGAATTGATTCAAGAATAATGATCTAAAAGGACTTTTTTTCTCTAGACGTGGTGAACTAATCTGATTTTTCAAAAAAAAAAAAACCAACAAGCAATGCCTCACTTAGCAATAGCAGAAAATATATTCCCTCGCAGCCACGGCTATAATTGGGTACCAATTACATCACCCAGCTGTAATTGTCATAATTGTTATTTACATTTCTTAGTGCAGGTATTTCATGCTTTTTCTTCGGATCCTTTGCACTTGGCTTTTTGTTGGTATTGATTTTTTGGACCTGCAGATCGCCAACACTTGATTGCATCATTATATAACAAGATCCCAAGCCTCGGCACAGACGGCAGCCACGGCCAGGTTTGCTGCTCTGTAAAACTCCTTCTCTCTCAGCCATAACATTGCCTCACTGGAGTGGGGTTTTTAATAGGATGCATGGCTGTACAGTGATGCAACCTTTCTCTACATGGTAGCCTTGAAAAATTCAAGCAGATCGTAGCTGGCCGAGCAGCCACAGCATCCTGCAGACTTGGGCCAGGATTGGCATAAAGCCCGTTAGAAACTAGTCCTTTTAAAATTTCTTCCAAGAGGATTTTGGAGCCTTTTGAGAGCATTAATTTTTTTTTTAATGTTGTGGTTATAGCTCACTTCCCTTTGCCGAATCCCATTCTCTATTCCAGTCCCCCTGCATCACGTGGCTTCGCTGTCTGTCCCCTTCTCTCTCCGCTTCTTCCTGCTTGAGCTTCTGCTTGTTTTGGAAGGAAGCAGGTGAAGTTGCTTTGTGACTTCGGGTCTCTGGGCCTATTCCCCTCTCCTCAGTACTGGGATGAGCACTGCAGTGAGCTCTTTATAAGACTGGTATTTTCCAAGACTAGGTGATACAAAAACTAAAAAGAAATGATCAAAATAAAGTATAAATTTACTTTAAATATCTAAGGATGAAAGATGTTTTAAACCACTAGGGGGAGCCCGTATTGTTCCCATTTCTGAATCCTGTCAAGTTTAACAGCTCGCTTTTATTGGCCATAGAAGAGGGCACCTCCAAACAGTGGTGTACACATGCAGAATTGTAACGACCGCCTTCAGTTAGCTTTGAGGTGAAAACGGGAGGTCACCAGATGGAGACCACTGTCTGCACTGGTAGTCTCCCACTCCTTGTCACAGAAGGCCATGTGAGTGAAGTCATTTGAGCCAAGACCTCACCAGGGTCCCTGGCCCTCCTGCTCCCCTTGCCTGTCACACTCATGGTCTTCTCCCACCCGCTTCCTCCCACCATCCCCTGGGCAGATTGAGTTGCATCCTGCAGAGTATCAGTCTTGTGTCGACATTATGCTGGGCTCTGGGCAAATTGGAAGGTGACTAATACAACTGTCTTCCATGGCAGGGTAGGAATCTTCCTTTCCCTCCAACAATCTCTCTTTGCTTCCAATCTGCTGATTCTTGCTTCCATGGCTTGGGACTGCCCCCTTCCTCTGGTTAGTGCTCCTGTCTGTCTGCCGAAATCCTAGGCTTCCTTTGAGGCCCAATCGGAGAAAGATTTTCTCTGCTACGCCTTCCTCGGTAAACACATTTCTTTATAATCAAGGTCCTTGTGTGGAGGTATATAATTTGAACCACACTTGAATATACGTTGCCATGGAAATGTTTTGTATTTGCTTCATGCCTGGATTCCTCACTTGTAATAGATTGTAAACTGTTTGTGACAGGGTTATGTCTTCCGTGTTCCAGTTATTTTACCCATAAGGCCTAGCATTGCTTAGGAACTTGCTTGGTAAATACTTACCGATTTTAGCTGTGCTCTAAATTTTACTAGAAGTTGCCAGCACCATTGTCAGGAACATGAAGACATCTTATGAGAAAAACCAGGGCGAGCCCTTTAGCTGCCCCCCTCTCCAGCTCTGGAACGCTGGGGGAGAAGGGTGGTTACATCTGTGGTGTGACTTTAGCTTCTTCCTCAGTATTCACCACCACCTGAAGTCATTCAGGGCTAGGAACTTACTCAAACACCCCAAGGACTACAACCTCGAGTCCAGAACCGTTTGATGATGTAAGAACACATAGATGTGCCCAATAGCTTCCCAGGAAGCGGGAGGGGAAAACCGCTCCCACTGTGGCCCGCTTCACCTGCCCTCGGCCAGCCCGCGGCCAGTCCCTGCTCCGGGCCTCATCCTGCTGGAAGGCCACTTCACAATGCAGAGCAAGCACCCGGGTACTCCTTGCTTTAAAAAATGCACAAGCGGACAATTCCATGCTACTTAAATCCTTTGAAAGTAATTACCAGATTGTTAATGACTTGATTCGCAGCTGAGAATTCATCCTGATAGGGACAAGATATATGTCATTCCACATAAAAAGTGCAGAGATTATGCAACAAAATTAGAAATTAAGCATCAACATGTACCATGATTTTCACTTTGGGTTCTTTAATTTCATGTTTATGTTAGCTTAATTTGTATTGTGGGGTTTTTCCCCTCTTTCTTTGAATATATCGTAACAAGCAATGTGAAAATATATCTGGGGCGAATTCTACAGTTCTACCAATAAACTTGCTGCAGGGAACAGCCTTCTGCCCTATAAACAACAACAGGCATTTGAAGGGTCTGCAGGAGAGCAGAGGGCACCTGGGAGCAGGGTGGGGGGGGGCCGCTTCACAGGGAGCCCAGAGAGGGGGTCTTTCCTGCTGAGGGGGCACAGCCGGAAAGAGAGGCCCCCCCTCTTCGGGCCTGGGTTTTCTGTGATCAGGAGAACAGCATCAGGAAGGAATGTTGTTGTGTTTGTCTAGTGTCCTATTTATATTCAGATATTTAATTCATCTGGAAACTATTTTTTGTTCTTAAAGTAGGAGTCCAACTTTGTATATCCCAAAGGAATAACCATTTATATTTATTTCCTTTTTAAATAAACCATCTTTTTCAGTAACCTAAATACTACCTTTACCACATATGTTTTGAGAATCTGTTCTAGTTCACTGATCTGTCTCCTTTTGAGCCAATTCATATTGTTTTGATTGTAGTTATTATAGTAAGTTTTAGTATTTTTGCCCTAAATTTTTTTCTCCTACTTCCCCCCTACGAATTTGTTATTAATTTTTATATATTTATTTTTCCAAATGAACTTTAAAATTACTTAGTTTCGGTTCAACAAAATCCGTTGGTTCTAATTACAATTGAATTAAACTTCTATGTGATTTGTGATGAGTTTACCTAAGAACACTGCATTCAGGATTTCCATTTATCAGTGCCTTGTTCTATGTTCTTCAATAAAATTTTGTTTTTCATCACAGAAGCTCTGTACCTTTCTTATTTTCCTTTGGTAAATCGTATTGCTCTTATGAATGGTATTTTTCTACTCAATTTCCATTTCTTACCAGTATACAGGAAAGCTTTTAAAAAGTATTTATATCCAACAGCTACTAAGCTCTCACTTGCTGCTGCAAATAGAGATGTTTGCTCTGCCAGTACTTATACCATTGGTTTTATATCTTCTCTTATTGCATTCGTTAGGATCATGTTGAATAGTAAACATCCCTGTGTTAGTCTTGAATGGTAATGACCTCAATATTTCACCATTACCTAGGTTGTTTGTTTTAAGATTGTAGTAAATGGCCTTGATATTATTTAAATATCTTTTTCTACTTCTATTTTAGGGAGTTGTTTGTTTTCTTGTTTTAGTGAGGAATGACAATTGAATTATACCAAATGTTTTTTAGCCTCTATGTTTTATTGATATTGTTTTTATGTTTTCACTGTAAAAAAAATAAATGTAATAAATATGTTGATAGCTTTCCTAGTGGTGGGTAATCCCTGCATTCCTGAAATAAACAATGCTTGGTATTGTAATATTATTCTGTTAATTCACTACTGGGTTTTATGTGCTAGTAATGCATTTAGAATTTTTGCATCTATATTTATAGTGAAATTGTTCTTTTTTTAAAAATCAGGTTTTAGTGTTAAGTATATTCTAGCTTCTTAGAATTAATTGGGGTAGCTTTCCATTCTTTTCTACGGCCTAGACCAGTTTGAGTACACAGTATCTGTTCTCTGATGATGTGTACTGTCCAATGTTAATAAGAGTTTTGGGTACTACCAAGCTTTTAACCTTTACCATTGTGGTTTTAAAATATCTTAAAGCAGTAAGATATTTTAAAACCACAATGGTAAAGGGAGGTCTCTAAAATGCTTGTTTTCCCCTCTTGTTCAAACTGCCAAGATTTGGGCTATTTTATTGTTTTTCTTTCTTTCTTTTTTTTTTTTGCTTGTGTTTACATGAAAAGTTTTAGTAATAAGCTGAAAGCTTTTGCAACAGGAAGGAATCCATGGAGGCGGGTGCTGTACATACAGTGTCCAAGCGTACTGTATGTTGCATAGTTGGAGATGTGAGAAGGGGACGGAACCTACATTTGTCAGGAAAAGGAGGACAGAGCTGGTTGTTGAAAGCCCGGCTCCAGCTCCAACTCCCTGCAAGCTGGGTGGTGTTAATTAAGCAAACCTCTGAGCTTCCGGTCGTTTTCCTCATCCACGTGTCATGTTGATAACTGCGTAATCAACCACTGTAAGGATCAGAAGAAATGATACTCAAAAGCATCTAAATCCTTTAAGCACTGTGTTGATGCAAAGGTCACTTTACAGGGTTATTCTTATCAAATGATTCATTTAATAGGAAATGTCTTTAATGAAAGGAGATTTTTATTTGCAAATGTTTATTTGGGTAGTTGTTGATTGATTATTAGACACTCTTTTTTTTTTTGGTCAGGATCAGTAAGGACCATGAGATCATTAGAACAGGTTTTAAATTTTGTTAAGGCATCTCAGGTCTAAAGATACTACATTGTACCCCAATGAGCTGGCCAGGTCACACTTTAGCATCCTGGGATCGTTAGCAATCTTTAGAAAGTGAACAAAACACCAGCTCATTGATTTTGTGGGCATCACTACACTTTCTGTTTCTTTCCTTGTCCTCGTAGAGAGAGAGAGAGAGAGAGAGACTTTCCCCATGTCCTTTATTTAGTCACCTGGAAATAGAGATTCCCCCCCCCCTTTTTTTTTTTGTAGCCAAATGCTCCTCCAGCACAAAAACAGAAAAGAAGCATTTTCTCCAGCGTGTACTTACAGCACCGGTTAATTGAATCAAGCACCTGAAATGAAAGTTAGTAAAGAGTCCATCCTGGCAAACTGTATAATCTCCGCAGCGTCATGGTGAGAACTTGCCACATCCTCTTTCGCCCCTCGCGTCTGCAGTGAAAGGTGTACAATCAGTTCCTTTAGTCCACACCAGGCCCCTACTCGCTGTGCGATCAGCTGCGGACATGTGAAGTCCAAATACTTAGTCGACTGGTTGTGCCCACTGGGGGAGAGTACAGCCTCCACCTCCGTAATCAGTCAAGGGTCATATGGGCTCAGGAATCATCTGAGCAGTGTGAGGTGCTGAGCGATTGAATGTACTCCTTGGTGTCGCCTGGTTAGGAGCCAGGCCGGGTGCTGAGTGCTGTCCAAGGTGCAGCAGCAGGACCGACTCTGCCGGAATCTCGCTGCAGAAGCGAGGCCCCCTCTGATGCAATGCCACTTTGCAATGCAAATGAGAGCAATGAAGCAGGGCATCTGAAGGAAATATCACAAGATCCCCAACACTATAAAAATATCCGGTCGCTAAGCTCATTGGGAAAAGGGCCCAAGGCCTGGAAGCAAATCTTTTTCACTGGGACCGAGTCACTTAAGAGATCATTCTTTCCACAACAAATGAACACACGCACAGAGAGAGGAGGCTGAAGGTTTTTTTGAAGGAACGGCCTGGTTGGATTTCTGTTTTGTGGCATTTGGTGCTGATCCCTTATCAATGCCCAGACCACAGAAAGCTTAGAACATCAAATCATTTGTCCCTAAGAGAAGATGAATTAAATAATTCTTAAACATGACCCAAAACTGAGTCTCTGAGGAGACAAATTCAATAGCAGTCTCTTTCCTCAACAGCCAGGTCCTATTTATTGAATTGCCTGCCCATTACCCATTTCTCCAGGGAACTAGCCTCCGGGGTGCAGCCGTGGCTCCTGGTGGAAACAGCCGTGGCTTCTGGTGGAAGTGTGCCCCACCCCTGCCCCACGATGAGCAGTGAGCACCCAGCCTGGGCGCCACCTGCCACTCTTCCTTGGCAGGATTGGAGCTGCCGCCAGGGGCCGCTCGTCCTGGTCTGGCTGCTCCTGGAGCCAGGAGCTGCGAACTTGGGAGCCGTTGTTGGTGTCTGCGTTGGTCACACAGCCTGGGGAGCAACGAGAGCCCCTCCGGAGATGGATGGGAACTCAGAAAAGAGGCCTCAGGGGCCGTGGAGGGTTAGCACGTTCACCTGGTGTGGCATCCTGCGTTGTCGACGAGGGCCTGGCTGTCCGGGAGCAGTTCCTGGGGCAGAGCGTTCCATGAAGTAGCTGGTTGCGCACTGGGGAGCAGTGGCATCAACTGGATGACTGTTCAGGTGCCTTCAGCCCTGAGATCCCATGGTTCTCTCAAGGCACACATTACGTGTGTCTGAGTCCTTGGCAGATTTAAAAGCTGTATTTGACAAAATGTTCTGCTTATAGTTGACCAAGCATATTGCGGTTCCCTGACAATCACATTTAGGTTTCTGAAAGTAATACATACTCATAATGTTAAAGGTCAAATATTTCTTTAAGAGCACAGTAATCACAAAATTACAGGTCGCTGCTTTCTTCTGATTTCTTAGTGTCAGTGACTCAATATTTTAGCCCTTCTAGTTACATCTACATTTCTAAGAGACATGTTCAGTTTTACTGACTCCCCCGCTAAATAATATGAGCGGTGTGAGGTGCTCGCACTTACCACATGCTTCTGCTTCTCCATTCTCCCCCTGTAGCTTTACATCACAGTTTTTGGTTAAATTAATATTGAATGATTACATTATTATGTAACTGTTACTTACAGGGAAGCACATAGCGCGCCGTGATTACATTTCCTTAAACAGAGTTGAGGTGATCACTGCCTTATATTTAATCTGCTTGGTTTTCTGTGTGCCTATGAAGGGTTCTGTCCTAAACTCGGTGCGCTTACATCCGGTAACTTATTTGTGTTCTCGTCTGTTGTCTTCCTGGGAGAGGTTACTGCAGGCATCACGGTGTCCGGTCCCGACCTTGGCCGCTCACTCTCTGACTGTGCTGTGAGGCTCTCATCCTCACTTCTCACTGCCTGAGGACCGACTTGGCTTTGCTCCAACACCCGTTCCTAATCCCTCCTGTGCTGGCTGGTACGTGGCAGAGAACTTTTAGGGTCCCGAGTGCCTGAAAGCTTCCCCGTGGCCATCTTCCCTCCAGGTTTGGAAGGCTCTGCTCTGTTGCCTGCGGCGACGCTGGGAGGCTGACGCTGGGCTCGCCCTGTCTTCCACCGCGATCTGCTCAGTCTCTCTTAGGTGCTTTCAAGTCGTTTTGAAATTTCGTAGTGATATGTCTCGGTGGGCTGGGCTTCTTTTCTCTTTCCCAGCAATTGAGCTTGACACATGCAAACTCCTGTTCTTCAGTTCTGTGACATTTCTTGAATTATTTCTTTGGAAATTATCTTTCTCCATCTTTTATCTCCTCTATTCCTGGGCCTCCATTGCGTTATCTAGATTTGTCATTTGCTGTGTATTTCTCCCCTCCCCTCTCCAATCTTCTGTCTCCTTTTCTGTTTGTTTTGACTGTTTTAGTCTGTTCTGAGATTTCCCCAACTGTATTTTCTAATTCTCCTGTTGAATTTATTTCTGTTGTAGTTTGTTTAATGTCCAAGAGCTTTTTGTTCTCTGGATGATCTCACCCCCTTTAAAAATAGTATTCTGCGCTTTGCTTCCTGAGTGCACTGTCATTTCTCCGAAGTTTTCTTCTGGTCCTCGCCTTGTCTGTCTCCTCCTAATTCCCCTTTCAGTGTCATAGCATTTTCATTGCAGGGTGTGTGTGTGTGGGGGGGGGGGGGGGGGTAAGGGCTGGCTCTGCTGGCCAGGCGAGAGGGGCCACGGGAGCCCGGCAGAGGTCACTGGGTCTGGGCACAGAGGGCTTTCATTTTAGTGAGGTTTGGGAGGAGAGGAGAGGAGAGGAGAAATAAGCTCATCTGTTTATTCCAGAAGTGTCTCAATTCCCAGTATTACATTTTGATTTTAACCATTTGGTAATTAACTTTTCTCCTACTTGGTCTGTCTAATACTTATTTACAAATGCCTGCAGCTTTTTAAAACTTCCTCTTCCCTCTAAAACAGTGGTTCTCAACCTTTCCAATGCCGAGACCCTTTAATACAGTTCCTCATGTTGTGGTGACCCCCAACCATAAAATTATTTTCGTTGCTACTTCATAACTGTAATTTTGCTACTGTTAATGAGTCGTAATGTAAATATCTGTGTTTTCCGATGGTCTTAGACAAGGGCCATGCGTTCTCCCTTCATCTGAAGTAGAAGGGGAAAGGTAATACATATTTTTGTAAATATCTGTGTTTTCCGATGGTCTTAGACAAGAGCCTAAGACCATCGGAAAACACAGATATTTACATTACCATTCATAACAGTAGCCAAATTACAGTTATGAAGTAGCAACGAAAATAATTTTATGGTTGGGGGTCACCACAACATGAGGAACTGTATTAAAGGGTCTCGGCATTGGAAAGGTTGAGAACCACTGCTCTAAAAGCTCTCTTCAGGGCCATGTACCAATCAGATTTCCCCGAGGGTCATTACTTGTCTAGTTCTGTTTTTATCATTGAGTTCTGTGAATTTGTAATTTTTACTACATTGTTTAATTTTAGATTGGCCAAATTCTGAATTGTTACATCCAAGTCTAGTGTTTCTGTTTTGTTTCTGCCTCCACCTACTTGAAGATGGAAGCAACTACAAACGTAAAACTGTGTACAGGAAATTGGGCTAAGAAACTCTCAGAGACCGTGTGGACTAACAGGGACAAGTGTGTTCTTATCCACCCACACGAGATGAGAAATTCAATACAGTTGGGCCTTCCGTGTTGCCTTGCGTTCGCCCCTCATCTGAAGTAGAAGGGGAAAGGGAATACACATTTTTGTTATTAAACAAAATAAAGCATAAACATTCTTCTTTAGAAAACCACATGTTTCAAAATTAAACGCAAAGTTGACCTTATTATGGAATTCCTTGAATGGGGAACCTTGGTTTGCATAACGATCAGTGTCCTCGAGAATGGTTTTAGAGAATGTGCCGAATAGGCCGTTCAGGTGGCTCAGTGTCGTTTCTAAAGCGCCCCAGCGTGGAGCGGCACTTCTGCAAGGGCTTGGCTTTGCTTCCTGATGCTTTAACCTTAAAATAAGGATAGAATTTGGAAGTCTAATCACCTAGTAAACTTTTTCAACTACTTGATTTCTCGGGCTTTTGCCAAATGTGGCGTCACGGTCAATTTATTTTTGAATTATCTACAACATACACATGGTGTAAATATTCCATAGTGTATAAAATGAGAAAAAACTATATCAAGCAAGACCACTACATGGGGGTGAAAGTTAAGCATTTATGAAATTAGCTACTTGTGCCTGAAAACCTCTCTCCACCCAAAAGGCCACCTACATCATTGAAGGCACAGGCCCTCAGGGCAGGGAGAGCCACTAGGAGGCAGGAACCGAACCTCTGTTTGCTCACCTGCCAAATGGGAATGTAGTTTATTGTTGTGAACATTAAGCGAGTAAATATACGGAAAGCACGTGGAGGAGGGTCTGGCACACAGTAGGCACTGTATTCAAGAGCTAATTTAAAAAGTAGGCACTGCTTCCCCAGGGACTGGCGACAGGGAGGGAAATAGCTTCAAGACTTTCCCACCCTCACCCCCCATGTGTGCCTGCGGTGGGCTGGTTGGCTGTCACCTGCCAAGTCAAAGGGTTCCGTTCCAGTATGAGTCGTCCTTCTCCCTTTTCTGCTCAAAACCAGTAACACGCACCTGCTGTGTTAAGATTATACTTGGTCCAAACAGGAAGACATGTCACCCACCTTTAATGGGAGGTGTAAGGGCATTTAAGACGAGGAGCAATTTATCGTCAGGCCATTCCTTCCCATTCTGAGCTCCCCGCAAGGACAGTGGTCCAGGGTCTCAGGGAGCATTTGAGCCTTGGATTTACATTGTGATTGTTCCATTTGATTCACAAGTGACTTTCATGTGATTATATATTGACTTGACACTTAAAAAAGTAACCATCAGGCTCCACCAGTATGGCTCAGTGGTTGAGCATCGACCTATGAACCAGGAGGTCACGGTTTGATTTCTGGTCAGAGCACATGCCTCAGTTGCAGGCTCAGTCCCCTGTAGCGGGTGTGCAGGAGGCAGCCGATCAATGATTCTCTCTCATCATTGATGTTTCTCTCTCTCTCTCTCTCCCTTTCCCTTCCTCAATAAAAAATATATTTTAAAAAATAACCATCAGTTGTTCTCAATTACATTTTTAATAAGGTAAACTGGAGGATAATAGTAGTGGATCTGTCTCTCCCCCCACACCCCCCCCCAGTAGTTCTTTAAAACTTTATTTAAAAAAAAAACACTTTTATACCTAGGGAAAATGTGGGAATACCCATGGGAATGCACCAAATATAGACATTTTATTAGTACAACTGGTTACAGGGTAGAGTTTAACACCCCTGGTGTACACCCTAAAGAGCCATCCTCTGCAGTGGAGGGATACAGTGAGGTTTCGGGTCAAAAGTAGAAAATGTAGACTTGCAAGGACTATTCTGTTTCCTATGCATAGAATTTTGAAATTTTGAGACTTTGTATCCCAAAATGAGACATGTTATGGTAATTTTTTAAAAGTGTTTTATTTGTACTTAATTTCTTAATATTTCTTTTGTAATTGGATGCACCTTTACTGTGAGTTAAACCTGGGATTGAATGTTTGATGTTATTTAAATAGGTTTCCAACTGGGGGAGAGTGTTTTCTGGGCCACCACAGCCGTGTTATGTAAGAGAGGAAATCATTATATCATCCTTCCAAAAATACTTTACTGAAAAAATATTTTGCAATCAGAATATGTCTGTGTAACTGTGCAATACTAAAAACCTTGTAATCTTGATGTACACTGTACATTTTTAACTTAGTACTTTATATTTAGAGCATTTTTCATTTTGCGAAAAATTATATTGAAAGTACAGAGTTGCCGAAACCGGTTTGGCTCAGTGGATAGAGCTTCGGCCTGCAGACTGAGGGGTCCCGGGTTCGATTCCGGTCAAGGGCATGTACCTGGCTTGCGGGCACATTCCCAGTAGAGGGTGCGCAGGAGGCAGCTGATCGATGTTTCTCTCTCATCGATGTTTCTAGCTCTCTATCCCTCTTCCTTCCTCTCTGTAAAAAAATCAATAAAATATATTAAAAAAAAAAAAAGAAAGAAAGTACAGAGTCACCATATACCCCAGTCCCCCCAGTTTCCCCTACTCTTCATCTTTCATTAGTATGGTACATTTGTTAGAGTTGATAAATCAATATTGATCTGTTATTAACTAAGGCCCACCGTTTCTATTAGGGTCCACTCTGTGCTGACCTTGGGCTCAGCTTCTCTCTGGGGACTACAACCCTACACAAGGCACTCTCCCGGAGACCCCGTGCTTTCCTAAAGGACCCGCCTCGGGCCTTAGTGCGAGGGTAGAACCTGCAGTTACTTGTCTTAGGAGGCACCATGAGAAAGGGCGCCCTGTGGCCTCAGCTTTCCTGAAGACAGTTCTCTAGCGGACTCCCTGGCCTACCCTTCCTTTGTGGGGTTGAACATGACATTGGCCCCTCTCTGAGGCTCCTTTGTCTCAGGAGACTCAAGCTGCACTTTCTGCTCCATCAGAAGTTCTGGCAAATTCTCTTGTTTTCCAGTCTCATTTTTTTTTTTTTTTTTAAGGACATATACTTCTGTCATTTCAGGGGGCCCTGGGGAGGTGGAAGAAGTAGATGTGCATGCTACCATCTTAAAATGAAAATTTCTGAGTTTTTTTTTCCTTGAGAGCCTAATTGCATTTTTTTTCTTCTATCTTGACTCCATTAACCATTTCTTATTGATTGGCATTTGGCATGCAATTCGTCTGGTAATCATCAGAGGATGCTTTTCTGAGGGAGTTTCTTTTATTTCGTGGTGGCTGGCTCTGAATGGGAAGAGGTACCACTGTAGAAATCAAATTAGCTTTTCAGAATTTCAAGAATTCAACTCTCATTTGCATTTTCTATTTCAGAAGAGAGGGTTGGGGACACGCTGCTATAAACACAGCTGCTACTGTCGGTCACGTTATGAGTTTTTCTAGTTTTTGTAAGATAAAATGGCCCTGCTCACCCTCTGTGCACCTGGCACAAGATCCTGAGGGCTGACAGCCCTGCCGCGACCAAAGGGGAGGGACGTGCTGCTGGTAGAGTAGGTGGTACCTGCCGCTGGCCCTGGGAGGCGTTCCACTGCTGAGTGCTAATCTCCTCTTTCCTCTCCTAACTAAGGCACGCTGTAATCATCACTTGAAGCACATTGTTTGGATTGCCAACTTCTTTGTATGTTTTAGTTTTAAAATTCTGCCCATTTGCCCTAGCCGGTTTGGCTCAGTGGATAGAGCCAGGTTCGATACAGGTCAAGGGCACGTACCTCAGTTGCCTGCTCAATCCCTGGCCCTGATTGGGGCACAGGCAGGAGGCAACCAATCGATTGGTCTCTCTCACGTCGCTGTTTCTCTCTCTGTGTCTCTCCCCTCCCTTCCTCTCTCTCTAAAAACCAATGGGAAAATATCCTCAGGTGAGGATTAACAAAAAGGAAATAAAGATAAAACCTATTAAAAAAATAAAATAAAATTCTGCCCCTCCCCTCATCCCCCACTCCCCTGCAAATGTGTTTTTCTCTCCTTTACTTTGTTTAGGATATAATTATGTGAGTTTTAGTTTAAAAGAAGATTGTTGGTGAAGAATCACAGTCGTGGCCCAGAAATTGTCTTCTCTTTTCAAAGACAGACTATGAAAAGCCCACCAACTATTCATTTTGAGTATGTTTTTCTACAAATCTGCACAGATTCGTATTTCATCTTAGGGTTTCTTTTATTTATGAAAACAAGCTGAAATGCTTTTTTATCATTTTTTTCCCCCTCAGCTCAGTTAGCATAGTTTTTAGCCTTAAAACAGATTTGCTGTATGGGAAATATAAACAAGATTTTAAAAATTAAACTTTTGAAACTTGGTGGGTGTCTTAAATTATCCTTTCCTGACCACGGAGACAGTGTTGGCTCATTCCTGCCTCTTTTCACCCCAAGCTGCAATGGTGTCGTCCTCACCCCATTCGTTCCCAGGCATCGGAGGTTGTCAGGGTGGGGGCAGGGCAGAGAGAAGGAGTTTGCTAAGCGCCAGCTCATACATGAACTGACAGGTATCTGTGAACGGGGATGCTCCTCCAGCCTCCCAGGGGTGTTTTCACTTTTTAAAAAATGGTGTGTTTAAACCAAACAAACCTGTAAGATTGGTGGAACTTCTGGGTGTGTAGCCACGCCAGGGCTGGGGGAGGGCATCGTTGTGGCAGAAGATTTGGGAGGTAAGGATGTGGTGGAAGAAGGCCACCTCTGAGCAACGTGGCCCTTTATACACACTCTCCATGCATTTGCAGAAGGAGCGAATAAAAAAACGACTGCCGGACTCTGAGTCACCAGTTGTCTGGTTTGGGTCTGCGCTGGGCAGATGGACAGTTGTGTCCAGGTGGGCGGGTTAGGAGCCGGACAGGTGTCACTCATTGGTGAAGTGGGGGATCCCTGCGTTCTTTTTCACGTTCGTGTTTTTGCCAGGCAAAGGCACACATGTCCACTAAATACCAAAGATAGAGATCACCCATAGCACCACCATCCAAAGGAACCCGCCGGGGCGAGCTGACACGTGTTACAAGCACCTCACGGCCGAGGGAAGACCACAGCAGGGTCTCCCTTCTCACTAATTCCCCCCGAGAGTCCGAGGGAGAGAGACAGGGTCAGCTTTGTTAGGAGAGAGGAAAGAGGCCGGTGCCTGCGTCCTGATGGCGCTTTGACAACTTTAGGACACGCAGCTCCTCGAAAATATGGAAGACGGCTTTTGTTTACTTCCACTGCAGAGGTTAGGTGACATGATGTCACAGCATTCTAGCGCCGTGGCAGGCAAACTGCGGCTCGCGAGCCGCCTGCGGCTCTTTGGCCCCTTGAGTGTGGCTCTTCCACAAAGTACCACGGCCTGGGGGCGAGTCTATTGTGAAGAAGCGGCGTGAGAAGAAGTTTAAGTTAAAAAAATGTGGCTCTCCAAAGAAATTTCCATCGTTGCCCTGTTGATATTTGGCTCTGTGGACTAATGAGTTTGCCGACCACTGTGCTAGTGGAATGCGATAATGGCACAGTGTCGCTTTTTCTGAATTATTCATTTGTTCTTTGTAGATCATATTCAAGTTCCTGTTAATTCAATTCACTTAGTTCAGAATCAGAACATATACTGCACCTAATCCGGGCTGTATTATCCACTTGTTTTCCCTCGATGGACACCCAACCAGTGTCCTCTAGTCTGGTCGTGGCCGTCCCATTTCTGTGAAGCCTGCCCATCCCTGGTCCTCCGCATCTCTTGTTGGTGCCCGGCAATGCCTGGTCTGCCTTTGGGTTCTGCCAATTTTCACACCTTTGGATTGAATTATTGCTTGTTTTGGTATGATGCTGACTTCCTTCATCACTTCATGCGTCTCCCAGGAGATATCCACATGTTATTTATCCTTCGTCCTTCTTTTGAAAATGTGACAGTAAAAAACTCATTTAATTTTCAGCTGTCTTTTTGTTGTTGTTGTTGTTAGTAATTCAGTGCAACATTTCTAGAGGCTATCTCATCTCCTTCACTGATGTTTCTTAATGCCTTTTATTTCTTACCGTTAAAATTATTTCACAGGCTTTCATATTCAATAACTCATGCTATCGTCAAAGAGGCAACTTTATTTTCTGATCGTTCCGATTTCTGTGGGTGTTGATCCTGGGACACAAAATGCTGTTAGAATTGGAGACCCATGTGGGAGTTGAGGTAGTGCATTTAACAGGCTAACCATTGGAAGCAGTCCTGGTGGCTTATTTCTGTCCCGGAGAGCAAGAAGCTGAATTATAAATTTCCCATTGTTGTTGTAGAGAACCTCTTTATGAGGTTGAGGTTGAAGAGAAATCACGTTAGCCACGCTGTAAGTTTCCCGTGTTATAATGGACTAGAGGCCCTGTGCACGAAATTCATGCGGGGGGGGGGGGGATAGGGGGGTGGGGGAGGGTCCCTCAGCCCAGCCTGCGCCCTCTCGCAGTCCAGGACCCCTCGCTCCTCACCACCCACCTGCTCGCTGCTCCTTACCTCTTGGCTCACTGCTCCTTAGCCCTGCCACAGAGGCGGGAGAGGCTCCTGCCACCGCCGCTGCGCTCGCCAGCTGTGAGCCCGGCTCCTGGCTGAGCAGTGCTCCCCTGTGGGAGCGCGCTGACCACCAGGGGGCAGCTCCTGTGTTGAGCCTCTGCCCCTTGGTAGTCAGTGTGCGTCATAGTGACCAGTCGTTGCGCTTGTTCCGCTGGTCCTTCCGCAGTTCGGTTGATTTGCATACTAGGCTTTTATTATATAGGATACACTCTGCACATTATGAAGGAGGCTCTCTGCATTTCTGTGTACCTGCCCGGCAGTATTTGGAGTCAGCAGTGTCATCTAGTGTATCACTGTCAGTCACTTCGTCAATATTTATTGGTTATTATGTCATGAAAGAAACTACACAAGACTCTGTTGAGGATGCAGAGGATTCGGGGCACCTGCGGTTTCAGACACATGCACATCTCATGTAACTCGGCCTGAGGCACAGCACAGGGAGGATGTTGCTGGGTCGAGAACAAAGTGACGCCGATGTCGTATGCTGGGGTGCATTGGCTATTAAGACCCAGAAAGAGAAAAACATCGTGTGTTAGACTGTCCAGAATAAGCTTTGTCTTTTCCTATGAAATGGTGAAGGCAGCCTATGGTATCAATTTAAGGGAATAACTGATTTTGAAAGAATAGAGCAAAGCGGTCCGTAATGATTGAAGGGGCCACAGTGGGTGGACTAACTGTAACTCATGGGCCTGGATGATCTTTGACGCATTTCAGGCCAGTAATCAGAAACTGTCCAAGATTAACGAGCAGGATCGCAGGCTGCTTAGCCACTGATCTGTTTCCTTGCCCATGCGGTCGAAGGTGGCACATCACCGTGTACTCTTTCTTGTTTTCAGCACGCTCTCCTGGCTTTGAAGTTTATACTTGCCTTTGCCATCCATGATAAACCGCAGCACATCCAGCTGAAACTGGCCAGATTGGAGTTTGAGTCTTTGGAGGCGCTGAAGCAGCAGGTAAGGGCAGCAGCGGTCCTGAAAATAAACATGTTTCTCTGGCCAAGGCCTGGAGATGCAATTCAGAGCGCTGGCTCTCAGCACGTCCTCCGGCCTCAACCTGGCCCGTTTAATAAACACAGAAGACTCCCGTTTGGAAGGGCATCGCAACACCCACATCCTAGTAATGTGAGCCACAGTAGGTTAATGAACTAAATAAGCAAAAGCAAAAATACTCCAGCAATGTTAAATAAAGAATAGGGCTGGCATTCAGCAAACAACAGAGGTTTCCAAGAATCACCCTGGGGCGCTCCTCACGGTTTCTCAGTCTGCCTCTTGCAGGAGCATGAAGTAGGACGAAGTGAGTAAATAGAATCCTGAGTATCTTGCCGAGTGGAGGAGAACACGAAAGTGTGGGCAGAAACAGCAAAAATGCCAAAAAGTGGAAGCCTCTTCCCATGACTTCCACATTCTACTAGAGACCAAAGAAATGAGAGAGAGAGAGAGAGAGAGAGAGAGAGAGAGAGAGAGAACACATACCATGCTGGCACTTACCAGTTTTCCCTCACGGCGAGGGTTTGAATAATTCCTTCACTTCCCTAATGCCATTCACATACTTCCTCCTCTTCTTTTTTCACAAACATTCATATGCTTTTCTTTTTTTAAGAAAAAAAAAATTAAACATCAGATGAAATCTTTAGAGTGAAATTTATTTTCCCATGGTATGTATTTTAGACATAAAGCTTGAGGCCATGAATCAGGTGGGGAAACCAAGATGCCACAGGGGGCAGGTGGGACTGGCTTGTAAATTCCTCAGGAAACCTCCGTAAAGCTGTGTGAGTGAGACCAAGACAAGGACAGGCTGCAGGCTGCTAACGTGGCACCCCACTCAGAATTCAAATCATTTGTTCCGCCCTCATTTAAAGGACAGGCTGAGACTGCATGGGCGAGGGGCAGAGGGGTAGGTGAACGGGAGGGGTGGGCAGAGCACAGCCCTGCCACACAGTGACGCACCTTCGCTCCTTAGTCTTTGCAAGGAGCCTGTGGGCACAGACAGCTGCAGGGGCCTCAAAGCACAGACCCTCAACTTACACGTGTCCTCCTTCCTGAGACAGCATTGCCCCAGGATGCTCATGCGTCCTGGCTCCTCCCGCTGTCCATCCATCTCTCCTTGCACAGTTGTCCTCCACCCACTTTGCAGAAGGAACCATCTTGAACCTTCTCATGTGCCTTGTCCCCAGGGTGAAAATCTCAAAACCGAGGTGGCGCAGCACCCCAACCTCCCACCCACCAAACCAAATCATCTCCTTAAGAGATACATTTTTAAACTTTATCCAGAAACCTATGTCTAGTAATTATTCATTAAAATGTATATTATGTTTATGCCAGAGGCCCAGTGCACCAGATTCGTGCCTGCCGGCTTAGGCCTGATCCCCCCACGGCTCTCAAGGTCCAGGGCCCCTCGCTCCTTACTGCCCACCTGCAGTGGAGGCGGGAGAGGCTCCTGCCACGACTGCTGCACTCGCCAGCCGTGAGCCTGGCTTCTGACTGAGCGGCACTCCCCCTGTGGGGGGCACTGACCACCAGGGGGCAGCTCCTGCATTGAGTGTCTGGCCCCTGGTGGTCAGTGTGCATCAGAGCGACCAGTCGTTCTGCCGTTGGGTTGATTTGCATATTAGCCTTTTATTATATAGGATAATTTGAATCGTTTATACGTCAGTAATAATTGGAATGACCAGTCAGTGCAGAAGAAAAATTTAAATACTTACAGTACAGGACATTTTTTTTAAACTTCTAAATTTTCATCTATGAGCATATTATAATTTCAAGCAAACAAATATATTTTGGTAAGATACATTTCTTTGGGAGAAGTGGAAAGAACGTGACTTCAAAAAGGAAAAAAGGCGAGACATAAAATTGTTACTATTAATTAACATATTTGTGTATTTTTAAATGTGTGATGGTGGCTATCACATTAGTATAGTATTTATTAGACTTGGGCCTCTTTCAAAGAGTAATCTAAAATTTTATTTATAAGTGTCATTATTTGCAGTATGCTAGAAATTACACTTTTGCAAATATTTCATTATTGATGAACATGGTAGATGTCAAGTTAACGTCGTGAGAAAAGGCAAGTAGCATCCAAAAGATTTAGGGGTACATAAGCAAAACCATGTAAAACTGTACGCATTGTCATGGTCCGTTGGCTGCATTCCTAGTGAGAAGTCACAGACGGGCAGGCATCTTGTGGCCAGCGCATGCACACCTTTGCCCAGGTCAAGGCCAGTCTGGCTCTGTGTTAGTAAAGCTCTCCTCTCACCAGGAGTTCACGTGTTCACGTGTTTGTCTGAAAGCAGAGGGTCTTCATTGATGTTGGGTATTATTAACATGTCTCATGGTACTATCTACATTTACCTAAAAGTCCTGCTACAGAGCTGTTTTGTTTGCTTTCAGGGGGCTCACGGATATTAGTGTTTATTAAGAATCTGGCTAAATGATCTCTCTAGTCCTCTCAGCTCCTAGAGTCCCACCTCTTCAGACACGCCCTGCCTGCCCATGCAGCAAAGCGCTAATTCAGAGGCACAATTTATTTGCACTCATCTAACCAAAATCCTATCTCCTGTTATTTAAAAAGAAGAAAAATATCTGAAAGGTTGTAAGTCTCTCTGGGCCTTTTCCTCCTGTGGACATAGATGTGAGTCCCTGATTAGCATCACCCTCTGACAAACCCGTGGTTCTGGTGCCGATTCTGCTGTGAGGGCCCCGGCGGCACAGAGATGTGTAAAAGGTTGTGGCTCAGTGCGTTTATCAAACGCCTCCAGACAGGACGTTCCCAGCGTGCACTAGAGGTGACTTTAAATTACAGCGTGTGCGGCTCATGTCTCCGCTCCATCAAGTGGGCAGGAGTCAAGGTTTCCAGGACCTTGTCTGCAAACCAGGGAGAAGTGTCCCCCCTCCACTGCTTCCTTGTTAAAGTGACAACCTGAGAATACAAGGTCCAGGGTAGAAGCTGCACTGAGCTCTGTCCCAGCTGCACGCTCCCCCCACGCCCCCCGCCTTTGTGCTGGCCCACGTTCACGCTGTGCGTGCTCTGCGCTGCTGCGGGGGCCCAAGTTCACGCTGCTGTCAGTCGGCACAAAGATTGTCATCATCTTGCCAGTGCCCAGAGGTCCCCAAAAGGCCAGATGGTCCAGGTGTGAAAGGTCACCTGCTTTGTGCTTTTCAGAAACTCAAATTAACTGGCATGTCTTTGGTTTACTTGCTGAACTATTGGCATTTTTAGGATACAGAATTTTTCTTATTTTTCTTTAATCTGACATTGAACAGACTGTTTTGTAAACAGGCAGAGCCTCGACCCACTGGGCTTTTCCCAGGTATCCGAGGCAGGGAGAGCGTCCGCCCTGTCCTCTGGTCAGTTGGTGGGCCCCCGATTGAAAACGGAGTTGTTGAAAGCTTGCGTAAGAATAAATCTCATTAATGCCTAGCCTATCTCCAGACTCACTATTAAGTGGCCAGAAATTGACAGCCAGCTTGTCAATAGAAATTATTGCGTATGACTAGTTATTGTGTTGTATTTAATTTATATTTGAATTGCTACTTTTCAACTCACTTTCCATTTTATGGACAAAATGCAATTGAGAAATTGAAGTCATCAGAATTCTTAAATTGGGCTGGGCAGCCTGAACGTAGGACTTTAGAAAAAGTACGTGTGCCTAGGCCCCACGCTCTGAAGTTCCTGATTCCCTAGATCTGAGGCGGGGCAGGCACCTACTTTTATAAAACTCTTCCTTTTGTTCCATGTCCCCACCCCAAAACCCGGCCCCCAGCAAAGACGGACCCCAGGCGTGGCCAGGTGAGTGCCGAGAACCAGTGAGTCCTGGGCCAAGTTCAGCCCCTGTGAACCAGGCTGGGAGCCTCTTTGCAGCTCGGGTTTTGTTTCATTAACTGAAGGCCGGACTCCATGGTCTGCGGGAAGGCTCTGGCTTACCTGACTCCACCCAGCGCTTGTGTGGTGCCAGGGCAGGGCCGGGAGCCCCCCTGTAGAAGCGCCCTGTGGATCCCAGTTATTCCTCAGCTCGGGGTGGTGGGGTGTGGTGAGCGCAGGGGTGAAAGAAGAGAGGTACCGAAAGCAGTTGCCTTTCATTGTCAGACAGGAAAGTGCGGCGTTTCTGAACATAAAGTCAAAGTGGATGTGCTCGAGGAGAGAGGCAGGCTGGGAGAAATAAGACTGTTTGCTTTGCAAAGGGCATTTTCAAACGATCGGGTTTCAGCTGGTGAGACCTTTACAAAGACTCCTAGACAGTAAATATCATCCTGGGGATGCCCTTTTATTTTTATTTTTTTCAAATTGCTTTATTCAACGCTCAGTAATTAAAAAAAAAATTGTAATCTTCATTGTTGAGAGATTACAAATGTCCCCCCTTTTTTTCCTCCATTGCCCCTCCACCTGGTGCCCGCCCCCCCCCCCCCCCCCGAGGCCTTGTATGTGGAATCTAAAGCTCAGTAATTTTCAGATCCAGTTACAAACAGAAAGGAGTCGGGATGGCATGGCCCAGAGCACAAGGACACACATCCCGGGTGCAGTCACCACGGAGCTGGCCTCTGGGCAGCCCGCCCTCCTGGGAGGGAGCTGTACCCACAGAAGCAGGGCTGGGTCCAAATGGAGCCTTTGAGGACGATAACAACCTAGGAGATCAGCTGAAAGAACAAGATAAGGGCTTTCGGAGGACACCGCATGCTAATTATAGCCTCAGTGACCTCAGATCAGATGTGGGACCCTGGACAGGGCAGGCCACGTGCCAGCCTGCATTAGGTAATGCCTTTGTTCGCTAGGTTCAGTGCATCTGAACCAACTCCAGCGCTTCCCAGCGCCTCTGAACCTTTCTCTCCCTGCATTTGTGCTCTGAGTTATGTAGACGAATCAGCATTTGCAGTGGAAAGTGGCAAGTTTCACACATAGAAGGAGGGTGTGAAGTATTTGATGGTTGAACGTGTATCACATGTTGGTCTGTCAGCGTGTCCTTAGGATGAAATGCTGCGTCCAGGGAAAGACCTGGCTTCTGAGAAACCTGGGCAGGCGGGCCGGAGCCTCAGTCCTTGGGGAGGAGGTGGTCCGTCTCCTAGGACCTCGAGGGGAAGGGAAACCAAGTCCGGTGTTTCGGGAGTCCAGGTGGCCCTCTGAGCTGCTCTGTCCCCTCTCCCCGTGTCAGGTGGTTTGTCTCGCCATCCTGTGCAGCTTCAGGGTGAGCGACTTGACCTTTCTGTGTCATAGTTTCCCCAACACAGACATGAACCCAAGGAAAACGATGCCCACAGGTGAGGTGGATAAGGCTGAAGGGAAACAGTGTGACTGGGACACAGTGGGAAGCAGGGGGTGGGAGGGGCAGGAGGGGAGATGAGGACGGTGATGGTGATGGTGATGGTGATGGAGGGGGAGGACCACCTCACACTTGGGCGCCCTGCATCATTGGGTAAACCAGAAAGGAATTCTGGGATAAAATGGTACCATAACACCAGATTAGATGACGAGTCACAATTCCACCTCTGTGGAAGCCCCACCTGTTCTGACCTGAGCACAGCTGTGCAGTAAAAATAACAGAGGGCAGTGACAGCTGGCCTGGGTGGGCACGTGAGCCAGGCACTGTTCCAAGCCTTCTGCATGAGCCAGGGCTCCTCAGAACCGGTCTTGGGGTATGATTTATCTGCAATGCACAAACGCTAGCTTTCTTCAAAGGTGATTCATGCTGTAGCACAGACCGGCTCCCGGTGCCTCTTCAGCCCCCTCTCCTGTCACTTCTTCCTCTTCCGGTTGGGCCTAGCAGGGTTGCACTGCTCATGGGTTCCCCAGCACCCCTGCTACTTCAAGACTCTGCCATCAGCTTCACAGACCCCCCACCTCCAGGGGAGCCTCCCCTTTGTTGTGTGACCAAGGACTTGCTGCCCATCTCTGTGCATTCACCTCACTGCCCCTGGCCAGGTGATGGCTTACCCCTGTGTCCCCTCACCCAGCACAGGACCTGAGGCCCCGTAGACTCTGAGTAAATCTCCACTTAATCAAACTGAATTTGTTGATGCATACCTAGTTGAGAAGCTAATATATTAAGCAAATGACAAATGATGTCCTTGGACAAAAAAAGAGAAATCTTAAAATAGGTACTCTGGCAAAAATGGGAACAGTTAGGTCACATGCCTTTCCGGATCCCTGGGGAGGAGGGTGCATTTTGAGGAATTGTATGTGAGCACTTTGTAAAGGGTCCCATACCCAGCCTTGGTAAAGCTCAAACCCTATTTTACTTTTAAAAAGATCAACTGTGTTTGACATTGGTAACAAAGGTGGCTCCCAAAAGACTATAAAATAACCCAAACCAAGCCAGAGAGAATTCTGAAATAGTTTATTTCGCACAAATTCAGGCTCTGGAACAATCCTGTCCTTAATGTTGATAGGTAGACTTTTCCCAGAATTCTCTGTTCTCACAGAGATAAAAGTCTTCCAAGTGCACCCAGACGTTAAAATGAGCTGCTCCAGTAGAACTCTAGAAAGCCTCCGACCGCTCTGTCTTCACTAGTGAATTTCTATATAAGTCACTTCTTATCTTATTCCCCTGGTTTTCTAAGAAAAATGGAAAAGGTGTGTATCTTAATTATTCTCCCCGATGTAAGAAACATGGCCAAATCAGATTTGTTTTTACTTCTAGAAATTACTGAATGGGCCATGAAACAGGATAACGTTTAGCATCTTCCTGGTCTCCCTATGAATGTGGGTCAGGAGCAGTATTGGCAGAGGGCTGGGAGCCCAGATCCACTCCCCACAGACGGGCCCAGGCAGGCTGTGATGGAGAGGAGACACCTGAGCTTCAGAGCGATTCACAGATGTCATTAAAATGTGTCTGTGTTTGTAAAGAAAACACTCGCTCGGTAATAAATTCTAGAGCTTTCAGAATGCTTAAAACTATATATTGAAAAGGAAAAGATATTTTGGTAAGATGTTGGACGTTCTAAGATTCCCAATCTCAGATTCTGTTCCAGATTAATAATTCCATTGTCTTGAGGGCCAGCAGGTGTGAGAGTAGGTCTTCCTTTTCCAGGAAAATGCCTGTTGTTTTTACCAGATGGTCTAGGATATTAAGACTATATTGCTGATTTCATCGGGGTGAAAGATATTTGTCTGTGACCACCGGACTAGAAGCTTCCTAGGGACAGGCTTACTCCAGACATAGAATTTATATTTGTTGAATGAATGAGTCAGTAATTAAGTGAACATTACTAGGTGTAAGCCCCATTCTTCTTTGCCCTTTTCTATTATTAAATTCTAGCCCTTTGACTCTGAAATTATCTTGTGAGTGTTAATTTGGGATTCAGGAAATCATCATTGAGCGCTTACCATGCCAGGAAACCACTTTATTTTTAACTTTTGTTTTTAATTACTAGTATATTGCTAAAACAGAAAATCTTTTATTTAATGTAATAAACAGTATTATTTTCCATTGATTTCCAATGCTACAGAATCTCAGACATGATTGGATATTATAAGAGATTGGGATGAAAATATACTGATCGATAGGCTAAGAAATTTAGACTTTCAAGTACAGCCCTAAGAACAGGACATTTAGTGATTTGCCTCTGTCTCCTAAGACTAGAATGCAGAGGACAAGAAATGTTTGGATTTAAGAAGTTTTTTAAATACTACCTAATTAAAGGAAAATGATCACTTTGCATTACTAATGGCTCTAAGACACAAACAGTGAATCATACTGAATTCATATATAAGGCAAAATTTAAACACAGATATTAAAATTCAGCAACAAATACACTGAGTGGCCAGATTATAATAATCTGGCCACTCTGTGTGTGTGTGTGTGTGTGTGTGTGTGTGTGTGTGTATGTGTATTTATTTATATATACATATATTTATTAGAGGCCTGGTGCATGAATTCGTGCATGGGTGGGGTCCGGCCAGCCTGGCCAGGGGGAGGGGACATAGGCGGTTGGCCGGCCTACCTGCTGGTCGAACTCCTGGACGAGGGGACAATTTGCATATTAGCCTTTTATTATATAGGATATACACTAAGTGGCCAGATTATTATGCATTCAGAGATCATAATAATCTGACTACTCGGTGTATTAATTGATCAAATCTATGATCAAAGCCAAAATGTAAATTGTCAGAAATTCCCTGCATTATCTATTTGTCGAATGTTAGAGTTGGAAAATGGCTTGACCCTGTGCCAAGCCCTGATTTAACAGATGCAGGAAAGGGTCATTCACCGTGGTTGTCTGCTGCAGAGATGGTCCCAGAGTCCCTGCCTCCTTGCGGAGTAGCACGCTGTAGGTTCTAAAACAGTTTACTTTCTCTTTCAAGTCCCTTTGAAATGTAGTCACCCTGAAAAGGTTTTCACTGACAGCACAAACAACTTAATGTGCTGATTGTTGGGCACCTCAAGTGGATGTTTGAACAACTTGTCTTGCAGACGATCCCTTGCATCAACTACACGGACTCACCTCCCAGCGGGGTGGGTGAGCTGGATTCAGAGAACGGGTCTGGGTGATTCTGCTCCTGCAGGAGAACCAGGAAAGGAGTTAGTCTTGGATTTTGGACATCTCATGCGTCCTGTGATGCCCTTGCTGATGCCTTTTACCTGTGGGATAAAATGAGGCGAAGAAAGCAAGCGGTAGGGGCCAACGAGCAGAATACTAGACCTGCTATACGCCATTGGGCCCCAAAATTCAGTTCAAAAGTACCATGTTCTCTTTCCTTTTTCCTTTCAAAAGTCTGTTTCATGTCATAGTCTCCTATCCTCAAGTGTGGCTGGGAGGGAACGAATTCTTCCCTCATGAATTTTTGAGTTTTTATTTATTTTTTACGGGTGGCTGTCCATTTAGAGTTTATAAGGCGGTCACTATCTGCTAGGAAACCATGTTATCAGGGCTCTAACTTTACATTCTTGGTCCCCACCCCCTAAAAAAACACAATTTGGGAAAAATCCCTTACTTGTTATTTGGAAAAGAAACGCATCTCAAGATTGTCTTCACTTCTCTGTTCAAGTAGCTTCAAGCAGTGTTTGCGTGGGCAGATCTGCAGGCTGCTTTGTTGGAGTTGTCTTGGGGAAAAAGATGGGCATGTTTTTAATTTGCGCGTCTGGTTTTAGTCACAGGCATGGGGAAGATGATCTGCCAAATGTCTGGGAGGCGCAGCTCCACCCCCTCTCCTTGCACATGTGCGAGATACTGTTTTGATTGGAGACAGAACAAATCCAGATTGCCTTTTTTGACTCCTTGGACTAATGGGTTCACTTATTTGTAATGTATGTTGTAGAAAACCATTTCCCAAAACATCAATCTGGGTTATTTACATTTTGTGCAGGATAGCTGTGCACAAATCATTTCTGTGAAAACGACGTGCGATTAAACAATTACAACTGGGGAAACTCACGAAGGAATTGTCATTTTTCTTCACAGTCTGTACCAAAACATTGGCCTTAGATGAAGCATTTTGGTTCTCTGAGGATATGTAATGTGCCCAGAGCAGGAAGGGGGTTTGCATGCCTTGGGGGTTAAGAGAATAGCTTTTGGAATCAGGTATATGTCTCAGGAATCCCAGCTTCACCATGACTTAGTAACTCTGGACAAGTTGCCAAACCTCTCTGGGCCTCAATTTCTTGCTCTGTAAAGTGGGCACAACGACAGGAACCCTGCACAGGGTGAGCAAGTAGAGTCAGGCCCAGGCTGGCCACTCTGAGTCGGTAGCTTTCCCGTCATTTTCTACAAGAGCAGACGGGTATAAAAACAGGGTGCAACAAAGAACATCTGAACCATTAGGAGATAAAATTATATTCCGTCCTTGGAAGTGGCTGGTTTTCATGCTCTGTCCTTTGGGATCCTGCAGAAGAGAAGTCACTGCCTACTCTGATACTTGACCTGCTTTCTGGCCATGAGCACTCTCACATCCCTCCTATACAGTAGTTGCTGTCCAGCTATATTTTAACCAAAACCAAATCATCTTGAAATGCGCATCAACCAAATCTAATTTGGATTTCAAATGCGTTTCTGGAAATGAAGAGCAGGGTCAGGTGGCCGGGCAGCGGCCTTCCTCCAGAAGTTACAATGAGGCTCTTGTGGATGGTTCTCCGTGGGCTCATGCTTGAAAGGCTAAGTCTTTGCTCAGGGACAGAACTCACTGAGTAGTGGACTTGAATAAATTGGAGCATGATTTTCTAATAGGAATAATGCTATGTGTCTGGCCAGTGTGGCTCAGTGGTTGAGCATCAACCCATGAACCGGGAGGTCAGGGTTCGAGTCCCGGTCAGGGCACATGCCCAGGTTGCAGACTCAGTCCCCAGTGTGGGGTGTGCAGGAGGCAGCCGATCAATTACTCTCTCACATCATTGATGTTTCTATCTCTCTCTCCCTCTCCCTTCCTCTCGGAAATCAATAAAAATATATTTTAAAAAAGACTGATGCTATGAGTTCAACATGCTAGAACTGAGCATCTATTCTACTGAATCTTTGTGTGTGTGGAAGTCACCCTTTTCCCTTCGTTTGCCCCCTCTCTCTCTACTCGCCATCTTCAGCTCTTCTTTCTTTCTGGTTTTCAAGAAAGGAGAAGGTTAACACACACAGTGGCTATTCTTTGAATTTGATGTTATCTGACTGCCCTCCGTTCTTTGTGCCTGTGTTACTCTTTGCATCCTCTTCTTCTTTCTTCATTTCCTTTAAGCAAATTATCTTGCCTTTCCCTCTGTGTATCCTTGCAGATGCTCATGCATCTCGTTTTTTAATCCTGCTGCATCTGTCTGCCAGTCTTTGAAGCACACGGTCTCCAGCCCTTTCCTGGGACAGCCGCAGGCCTGGCAGTCAGCGCACTCAGCTAGCACCCCCGCTTGGGCCACTCTGTGTGGAGATGCCTTCCCTCACGAGGCTGCCCTCTCGTTGGGGGGGGGGGGGGGGGATGGGGGGCGGGGGCGGTGAGGGCATGCTGTTGGAGGCTTCAGAGCCCTTCCATCCAGCTGCCAGTGGCCCATTCTGGCCAGGCATGCTTGGTGAATCCCTCCCAGGATGGCCAGCCAGTCCCTGCAAAGGCCTGGAGACCTGCCAGCCATCTTCCTGGTAACAGCCAGGAGGTGAAACTAGACATAACTCAGGGGCTGCTGCGAGGGATGCAGCCCTACAGCCAGCTGAACTCTGTTCTCTCAAGAGACTGGTCTGCCTCCGCTGATGGTCATACACGAATTCACCTTCAACTGTTGCCACACTAGGTGGCAAGCAAGGAGCCCGCCCTACATGGAACCAGAACTCCATGTACATGCATTTTAGGGAGAGAAAACCTCCTGTCTTCTTCCGTGGCCTCTCCTGTGGACTTAGGCAGAGGAGAGGGAAAAGGAACAGGAAACAGAAAGCTGAGCATCTGAGGGCTCTACCGGAAGTTGCCTCTGCATCCTATCAGGATTGTTTTATTTCCAAGCACTGGGTTTTTTATGGCTCTGCCACAGCAAAGATTTTGTTTGAGATCACAGTGCACATAATTTTCATTGTTCAAACAAGGCAGGGAATAAAGGCAACTGTTTGCCATTTGTATGGTTTCCTTCATTTGATGAAAAGAACAATGCTCTAACAACGAGAAGGCATAGGGCTTGGGCAGCGCTCGCTGTAGAGATGAGCAGTGGACTTGGAAGTGCTAGAGTGCATTCTCCAGTGGGCCTGAGACAGTCGGTGGGACGCTGTTCCGGCAGCTGGTCCAGTGCTGGCCGTATTGGCTGTTCTCGGCCATTGCCAGTAGCCGTACCTGGGACAGAGAACCACCAGGAGTCTTGGCCGTTGTATCCAGCTGCCTCCCTTTCCACAGTCTCTTAAAACCAACAGCTTTGGCGTTGGCCACCGTTGTCAAGATCTAAGTTACCCAGCACCCCTCAGGCTCCCCAGATTCCCTGTCAAACCACGTGGACTTGGTTAGAGGTGTTAAGTGGTTAGAGTTAGAATCCTTATGGGAGGCAGAGTGGGTTTGAAATTCATTTATGTTTGGTTGTGGGACCTGGTTGGTTTTCCATCCATAGCTTTAGGAATCTTAGTTAAGCCATCAGATGTCTATGTGACAGTCCAGACACCCATGTTATTTGGACTTATTAGTTAAAAATGCATGCATACATACATACATTCTCTCTTTCTGTTGACAGACACAGGATGCTCAGGTCAAACAGTTTCCCTGTAGAGAGAAAGAGAAAAAAAAAATAATTCCTTGTGAGTTCATGACATCTTAACACAATGGCAGTGGCAGGAAGAAATGGCTGGTTGGCACATAGCTAATCCCCTTGAAACTATTTTTCTCTGAGAAACAGTAACTCCAAAATGCAGTTGTGTCTGAGCTTAAAAATACAGACCGAGGCGTCTTTAAATGGTCCTCCATTAGACTTGAGACCATCTGCTTGTTTGCAGCCAGAGTATAAATTTTCCACTGTTGTGAGCGCTGTGACGATGGCACCGCTCCAGAGAGAGAGGCGGCCCAAGGGGGAGCCTGAGGAAGCTCCGCCAGCCTGCTCTGCGCGGCCCTTCAGTTCACTTCCACGGATTTGATTCAAGAACAAAGAGCCAAAGGAGAAATAGGATGTCTTTTCAAAACTGAGCTCCACTCCTCTCATCCCCTCCCGAGCTTCCAAGGGATTCAGTCTCCCTCCACCTGCCTTTGCGTGCCGTCAGCTGTAAGATCGCTGTCAACATCAGGGCGATCTGCTTTCGAAGGGCTGTACCTAAACCGGAGGCCAGTCTCTCCTACAGGAAAACCACTGGACAGAAAGGTGGTATCGTGTTTGGCACCACCCTGGGCTGGGCCTCCCTCTGATCCTTAGGCTAGTCAGTTCTGAATTAACATTGTAGTCGGACTGTATCTACACCTCTCCAGTTCCCCACGCCGCTACGCTGAAGTGTAATAGCGAATCAAAACACTGATTGCCCAAGGGCCCTTAACCAGCATGCCTGCGTTCCAGCCGGAACTCCGGCTCGGAGCAGCCATGGCGGCTCAGGCAGGTCTCAGGCCCTCTGCCTTGTCCTCATCACTGAACTGAGGTCCCGGACCAGGCGATCCGTCAGGCGCCTGGTTCTCCAGGGCTGCCCTTCTCAGGGAGACTGGGTGCACACTGCAGGGTAGGCGGACCTCTGGCTCCTCCCCGACGGGCTCACGGGGCAGTCACGTGATCGACTGGCCCCCCTGTAACCAGGCCTGTTCCCATTGCCAGGAGGGAGTCGGGGATGTCGTGAATGGAAGTCAGTGTCACATGTCTCTTTGCTGTAGTGCTATTAATTTGAACTTTTTAACAAAACAGCTCTGTGGGTAACCAGGGCTATAAGGAAGTGGTTTGCCTTGGGAGAGACTTCCGGCACACCTGTCTCTAGCGAGCCTTCTGCAGATCTGGGCCATCCGGAGTTGGCTGTCCCATGAGCCGTCATGTCAGCCCCTCCCTGTCACTAATAACTGGTGTTCCTGCCAGTCATACGTGTGCTAGAGATAATTGTCTTGGTGCTAATAACCTAGCAGCATAGCGGTGTGACTGTGGTGGGAAATTAGTGATAGACGGGTGGTGGTGGCTCTTGTTTGGCCTCAAAGATTTCAGCCTGGGCTCAGAGCATTGCAAAGGCTGCCTCTGAAAATGTGGCCCTGGTCCGTTTAACTGAACATCCCAGATGTGTAAAGGAGCTGGGTGTGTGCACACATCTGCACATTCTGTGCTCACAGTGTTTCCAGTGTGTTTTTGAGAGCGAAGGCCCGGGCTCAGCTGGACCGTGCAGCCTGCTCGGGACGTGGCCCACGCAGCTCCCGGGAACAGCAGCTCTGCGTGACCCCGTGCCCGGCTGCAGGCCCGGGCAGTGATGTCAGAGGGTGGCCCTGAGCGGTCGCCACGGCGGGTGGATTCTCCCGGCTCCCCTGAGAGCTGCGTTTTGCACCGGGAAGGGGTTCGTGTTCATCGCAGTGACAGCCTGCGCGTGGCCTGCTTTCACGCTGATGGGCCCACTTCACTGCGGTGGTTTCTTTTCCCCTCCTTTCCACAGCACACGTTCAAGAATGATTAACATAATTATTTCACCGTAACTACTGTGCCACTTGAAGTGAATTAGAGGGAAATTGTTCTCCCCCTCAGGCCCAAAGAAGTAATAATCACCTTTGGCAAAGTAGCTGGTGAAAATAGAGCAATAGCAGAATCCCTTGCCCTATGTCATATAATGTACCCCGCATGGGAGTGACGTCCCATCACGTTACCACAGTCTATTGATGAGCGGCAAGTCCCAGCTGCCACTCACGCTCAGGCAGAGGGGACTGGCCAAGGCACGGGTCCCAGGGCGTGGGAATCATTTGGGGGCTGGGGACGTTCAGTCAGTTGATGAAGTTGAAAGATTCTGCGATAAGTTGGTTGTTTGTAATGCAGAACAGAGTGGTCATCTGCAGTTGAGTTTATAGGTGAGCTGGCAAGTCCTACATGAAACAGAGTGCGGCTCATCTAAACATTGCTGTGGGTTTGCCCCGGGTTCAGAAGAGGATGGAGAGGGGTGCAGTACAGGAACATGCTCCTCCACATCTCAGGGCCCGGGGCACCCCTGTCCAGCAGCTCCAACCACCCCACTCCAGCCCTGTGTGGTGGTGGCCACACCTGCTTCTCCCTCTCCCCACAGCGGGAGCAGCCCGCCCCTCCTGCTGCTCCAGCAGCTCGCTGTGGTGCCCTTACAGCCCCAGCCCAGCCCCATGCGCCCAGATGGCCTCTCTTCTCCCCAAGTGAAGACCAATCGAGGCTCATCTCCCTCGGTCTTGATGGAGAGGGAGGAGTCAGGAACAGCTGTGGAGGAAGGCTAACTGTCATGGGCTCTTGTCTGACATCTGACAGCTGCTGAATGTTGCTGTGTTTCTCTGGAACATTGAAAACCTCTTGTGACCCCCCACGACTTCTCTGCAGTGTTGCGGGGTGCCTCTGTGCACACTTTGAGAACCATGGCTCAGGGTTCCACCTGTGCTGAGCACTCACTGTTTCCAAGGTCCAGTGTGCAGGCTGGGCAGCGAGCGGAGGAAGAACTTGGCCAATAGCAGATGGCAACACTGAGCAGGGTGAACCAGAGGCTCCGCAGACCCACGGGGGGTGGACGGGGGAGGCGTGTGGAATCCTGGGTGGGCGTGGAAGGAGGCAGTTTGCCTTGGAGTTGCCTGGAGCAGAACTACACCCTCAGGAGATGGCGACCGAGTCTTGGTGATGGTTTGTGGTAGGGCATTGGCTTCCCACTTGAAATGACAGTTATCTCACCACCATCAATGAAGACAGCAGGGGGTGTTCGAGGCTATGTCCCCAAAGCGGCTGGTGCCCACAGCACTTGCTTTCATGGGCACAGGGACCTCCCTCTCACAGCCCTCCTCCTCCTCAGTAAAACAGAGGTTAGTGTGCCACTTTTTTCGGAGCCACTGTGCAGAGTAAGAAGAAATAGCAGTGCCCAAGCCTGGCACTCACGGAGTGTAAGTGCACCCAAACCTGCATCTGACAGCGATGGCCCTTGGGCGCGTCTGAGCCTGCGAGGGGAAGCCTAAGAATCAGAGGGAGATGCTGGTACTCACCTCATTGATCACATCTGTTTCATGATCCTGACCGTTTTTACACGCCTGGGAAGGACTCCGTTCCGTAGTTAGAACAAAAAAGCCATCGTGTAGAATCATGGCGAGTTCAGTTCACTCATTTTTCCAACCTGAGAACAGGCTGGGATATTCTGTAACAGTCCATTGTGCCTGAAACAAATTGGACCGTGAAACTGCTGACCTGTGAAATGACTGAACAAATTAAAAATGTGTGTAAACAGCCAGACAGAATTAACGAGGAGTTGAGCAGAAGCAGAACTCTTTACCAAAAGAGAGTCGTGAATAGTATTTGCGCCGTATTTTTGTGCCTGCCTTTTCCCTCCTTTTAAAAAATGTAATGTGTCTTCATGCAGAGTGATTTAATGGCAGGGCTTTAGCCTCGATGGGAACCTGAAATCTTCGTTTTGATTTGTTTTTGGAAATGGAACGCTGTCCTCCTTTGGACCATGAATGACCGCAGCTGCTGGAAGTGGGTGTTTCCGGGGCTGGTTCCTGGTATTTTGCGCGGGCAGTTCCTCTGTAAATGCTGCAGCATTTACTTGGGGGGGAAATACTATGGAAACGAAAAATAAATAAGTAAATAAAATAAAAGTGTGTGGGACCAAGATTGTAAATACTTTTAGGATGAAACAGAATCTCTCCATATTATTTTTAAAAACCTCGTACTGGTAAAGACTGGACTAGACACTGAAATACATAAGCATGTACTTCGGTTCCACGAAACAGACAGAGGCCGACTCGAGACCATCGGGAAAGATGATGAAGGGAAAGAAAAGTTCTTTGCAAAATCCGCAGGCTTGCCTTGCAGGTGACAGCGTCCCTGCTCTCCACCCAGCCATGCTGGCTCCCCACACAGAGAGAGCTGGAGCTGCTCTCACACAGACGTCAGGTTTCACAGACCGGATGGGAGGAGCGAGCAGGGGCTCCGAGTTGCCCAGCCCCCAGCCAGCCCGTTCCCTCAGGCAGCATCACCCGCTGGCGTGGCCACGTGGCCACTTCTGCCTGCCATCTCTGGGCGCGACCCCATGGGAAAGCGAGCCCACACGCCCCTAACACGTATCACATCGACTAGGACTTCCTAGCTCACATACTCCATTGACTCCTGCCTCTTCCAAATCACACATTTTACAACAATGGAAAATATAAGAAAAGCATAAATCCATTTAAAATGTTGGATAACAAGAAAGTGTACCATCCACTAACTAAAAAAAAAAAAACACCAAAAAGGTTGAGAAATTTCTGTAAAATGGAAACACGGTCAGAAGTTTAACAGAACTCGAGCTGCAGTCAGTTGCTGCACCTGTAAGGTGGGCAACACCGAGAAGGAGCGAGAAGGGCCCTTCCCCAGGCGCCTCCTCTCACCGGCAGCACCGTCCCGGGCGCTGGCGTCGCCTCCCGGTTTGCGTGGCCAGCATGGACAGCGATTCCATCCAACGTGAAAACGCACACGAGCACAAGGGTGGGGTTTTTTTGGTCACTGTTTCCCATAAATTCTGGCTGGTGTTCTCGCTAGCCAAGAAGGCCCAGCTCTGACGTTTTGGAGGGGATTAAACATTCCTGCGCAGGATGGAAGGAAGCCAGGAGAACAAACGTCCTGGGAAGGCCTCGGTCAGCAGGTGAGAAGGGAAGAATGCGACACAAGGGGAAAGGAAGATTCATAGCTTCTGGTGCTGTGTTTATAACAGGAAGGCTTCCCGTCGAGGGTAAATCTGGACTCGCCGGGGGGGAAGCTGGACAAGCAGAAAAATTCCCAGGTCACAGGAAGCCTGCTCCTGTCCACGGGGCCACGGGGCCCTCGCCGCCAGGCAGGAAGGATGGTGTCGCGTTGGCACCTGTTTCTAAGATGTGAGAGCAAATCTGCCAACACTTACCAGCCCGCCCAGTCACCCTGAACCTCCCCTGGCTCACGAAAATGAAGTGTGATAGGAACAAGTGATAAAGCCCTGGCAGTGCCCACACCTTTGCCTCCCCCGAGTGTTCTCGCTCGACCAGCTGGGTCCCCAGGCTTGTGTGTGGACAGAATAATTCGGGGTCGGTGGGGGTGGGGAGCACAGGCGCGATGGCCTTACACTGGAAAAGGCAGGTGAGCGGGGGAGAGCTGGCAAGGGAGGAGGGAGCAAGGGCTGAGCCGGCCACAGGGGGCTCCGCTCACGGGAGGTAACATCGAGTTGCTTCTCTGCTGAGGTCGGAGCACAGGAGGGAGACCTGGTGTTGTTTCGTGTGGGAGGTGGAGACTTTATAACCAAAAGGAAAGGGGAGCCAATAGCTGCATGGAGCGTCAGAGAGCATGCTTTGGGGTCTGAGGGAGGCTTCGGATGTATAACAGCCAGTACAAAGTACCGCAGTGCACGAGGAGAATGAACTGGTCAGGAAATCGGCCAGCGCCATCAAGAGACCCTTAAGTTATCATTCACGGGAGAAAAACCTATGCCCAGACAGAACCGGCAGACTGAGCACTGTGAACAGCAGAGCTGGCACATTTAGTTGAGAAGGTGCCCAGGAACTTACAGGAGAACCAAAGAATGACGAGATTCAGGAACTTTCAGAGCCTGTGACATTTCTGGGTTGTTCCCACATAAAGAATAGAAGTTATTAAGGTGCCCTGGAAGGGCGGTGTGACCAGCAGCCCCTACACAGGCCCGCCCAGGTGTGGGGACCCGCCTGGCACCATCACGAAGAGACAAGGTAGGCGGTTTCTCTTTCCCCACCCAGACATGTTCAGCATGTTGGCTTTTCCTGGTGGTCACAGGCGGAGGGGAGGAAGGTGGCTTCTCTTCAGAGCCTCTGTATTAGGGAGAAAACCCTTGCCCAAAGCCCCCAGCAGGTTTCCCTTCAGCCCCACTGGCCAGGATTTAGTTACTAGCCCATGCCCAGCTCTCGGGGGGCCTGAGAAAGCACCTGGCGTTGGTGACTTCTCGAGTGAACGGTGGGCTCCTACACCCCCAGGAAGGAGGAAGCAGAGGAAGGCACTGAGCCGGGTGGCGGGAAGGCATTGAGCGGCAACCCAAGGGAACACATCTTGTTCTGATAGGTTAGTGTTTGCAGTGAGCTCTGAGGGCCAGAAAAGTGCACCCCCGATGGGAGAGGCATGAAATGAAGACGCAAAGAAAAGCGGGAACGGCGGTGGGCTGCGCTGGATGAAGACTTCGGTGATGGAGGTCAAAAACCAAAAACCAGCAGGCTTGGCTTAGTGGTTGAGCATCGACCCATGATCCAGGAGGTCACGGTTTGATTACTGGTCAGGGCACATGCCTGGGTGGTGGGCTTGAGCCCAGTAGGGGGCGTGCAGGAGGCAGCTGATGGATGTTCCTCTCACATCCATGTTTCTGTCTCTATCCCTCTCCCTTCCTCTCTCTCTAATCTATAAAAACATTTAAAAATACATTTTAATAAAAAACGTAAAAAGGGAGAAGTTAACATTTAATCAAAATAAACGGAAGGTTTCACATTTAATTGGTGTTTAAAAGTCGATCACAAAAAAAGGAGAGGCAGAAGAAATCTGGCCAGATGAAGTACATGTGAGAAAAGCAGGCCTGTCTCCTTGGCTGCAAGTTCAAAGGAGCTGGAAGCGAGACTGCCAGGAAGCTTATGTAACCAGAGGCCTCTGCAGAGAGCACAGTTCTGAACTGAGGGGCGCGGCCCCAGGCCTCCGGGGGCTCAGCCGTGGCCACCTCTCCCCCCAATCCCTCTCCCTGGATTTTTCCGCCACCTTCATTCCTTGGCGTCACACTGTCACTGCTCAGAAAGCCCCTTTCGGTGACGGTGACAGTGGTGGCTCTGCAGACACCGTCCTCCATTCACTCAGTCAATGCTTCCTTCCTTCCTCAGCCTTTCCTGGCCCCCAGCCCCCTGGCCCCCAGCCCCCTAACCCCAGCCCCCTGGTCCCCAGCCCCCTAACCCCAGCCCCCTGGCCCCCAGCCCCCTAACCCCAGCCCCCTGGTCCCGAGTAGAATCACTCAGTGCCGCCTTGTTTCTCCACCGGGCTCCTGCCTAGCACTTACCAGCCCCTCAGCCCTGCACCTCTTGCTGTTGGACCCAAGTCCTATTTTGAGGGGCTCAGAGGACTGCTGGTGCCTGGCAGGAGTGGGAGGTATTCATGGCTGTTCTTGGTATAAAGTGTCAGTAAGAGAGGGTTCCAGCCGATTCTGGGCACCCAGAGTGGTGTCGCCACCTCCCAGGTGCCTGCCCCTGGGTCTTCTCAGTGCAGATGCGCTTTGAGCAGGTCTGGGGTGGGGCCCAGCCTCTGCCTCAGGACCGGCTGTCAGGAGAAGCTGGGATTTCCCCAGAGCTCCCTGCGCAGGCCCTGAGGCAGGGAGCCGTAGAGGTGAGTTCAGGGTCTCATCCAGGTGTGTCAGCCTGGTGGCCAGAGGCCCTTGTCTCCCGCACCCTCCCGGGCCTGCTGCAAGCCCTGCACAGAGGGTAGCGTGTCCACCAGCTGTTGATCGGCCAGGTAGGCTCAGTGGGGCTGTACTTTCCCAAGGGGAAGAACATCTGCTGGGGGGCAAGAACAGAGACTTGTTGGCAGAGGTCCCTTCTCCATGCTGTCATGTTTGGTGGCGGCGTTCGGCCCTGACGAGGGCCCTGCTTGGAAATAGCTGTCCTCTGCCTGCGTGGCGGCCTCCCGGCTCTCACTCGCCGCTTTGCTCTGTTCCCTTTCTGTCGAGTGTGTCTTCCTCCGGTGGGCAGCCTCGCTTCCTCCCACTGGGACACTGGGCTGTGGGAGCGACCTGCCTCCCTAACACGCTGAGGAAGTCTTGTACTGATGCCAGTTCCTTCCTGAAAATAAGAATGGAACCTTCCCTTCCAGTGGTTTCCGTGCCCTGTTAACTAAGCCTGCATAAGTAAGAGCATTTATCCACGGGCTTTGCCATGGAATTCTCTGGAATGCTTGTCAGAGGGCACAATAGGCACACACACCCCCCCCTCCTGGTATGATTATTCATTTGGTGCAAGCTTGTTTGTGGGACTTGTCCAAAACAACTCATGGAAATGTGGGTTTGCTTCCCCACCCAGAGCCACTTAAATGAACTGCGTCAACTATGGGCTTTGCTTGGTGCCGCAGAATGACGTCACCAAACCCTGGCCACATGTCTCCTCGTCACAAAATGACTTGCAGGCCGTTCAGGGCAACAGGCAAAACTCATCTATTTCACGGCTTTCACCAGGGGACTCGCTGTTAGCTCGTAGCTCGCCTCTCCTGCTCTCCGTTCTCCTGGCTTCACACAAGGAAACAGAAGTCATGGCGGAGGAAGAACTACATATTTGAAGGCATGTTTAATCCAACGCCGATTCCAAGGATCAGCTCCTGTTGCTGGTAGGGAAGCAAGAAGGCAGGGTTCGGACACTCAGAAATCGTGCCTTTGGGTTGGAAACTGCATGGCTGCCGCGGGGCTGCGCTGGCCAACAGCTTACCCTAAAGGGCCACTGCGATCTCTTTCTCAAAGGTCGCCGCCCTACAGAGAACACTGTCACAGGGGCTAGGCACCATCTTTCTAGAACTTTCCAGGTGCTGAGAAGTGTGTGATGGGAGCAGAGGAGGAAGCCCGTGCTGCTCTCCACGCGTAGAGACCTGGGAGCAGGGACTAGAACCGGCAAAGCAGGAGTGAGGAGGGCCCTGGGCAGGCTTCCTTTCCGCTGCGTGGCTCAGAGCCTTGGAAAGTGCATTCCGTTCGGCTCCTCCTGATCGGCACACTCCGCCGATGTGTTCCACGGCTGGAACCATAGCACTCTAGTCCTAGCTTTTACTCTCTTTCTGAATTCACTGTTTTTTTTTAATAATACTGGCCTCATCTAAAGAACCAAAGTCTAAGTTTCCCCGCGCATTTGGGGCCTAAGAAAAATCAGAACTTTTCTATTTCCTGTAGGTGGGCACAGTGTGCACCTGTGATGCTACATGTAGAATAATAAATTAGCTGTCGGGGTATTTCCATTATTTTGGAAAGAACCCCTAAGATCCTTTGGAATATGGTCAGAGACAGGGATAAGCGCATCCGTTTGCACATGCCACCTCTGGGCCTCACCCTGACACCACTTCCCTCCTTGGCGTCCTGGGATCTCGACTGGTCAAGGCCGAGAGGGACATGTGCGTCCCAGTCTAGGAGGCTACCCCATGATAGATCCCACAATTAACTTCAGTGAAACTGATCATTGCCGTTTGGAAAACCCGGTCCCAGCTCATCTGATCCTGACACCTATGCCACAGGCCGGGTCTCCCCTAAGCGCAGACCCCTCAGGAGAAACCTGCTGGGGTGTGGCTAGACTGCACTCGAGTGTCAGCCGCGAATGCTCGAATTTCTTCATCCAGCCTCTGTGGTCTGAGCACACCAGGGTCTTGGATTTCCTTGTTCTCCGAGACCTACAGCCCACATGTCTGCGAAAAAGGCATTTCTTCCTCACGGACGAGGCTGTGCCCTTTTCCTCCAAGAAATGTTCACATCCAGTTTTGGATTGCAAGAAAAAGGGGGAGACGTGTCCCCTGGGTGTGGGTGAGCCTCTCTTTGGGGTTGCCAGCCCAGCACTGGCGGACCACAGGACTCAAGGGACCCCTGCTGGGGCAGGCTGTGCTTGCTCGGGAGCTCTGGTGCCTGCCACCAAACACGCAGATTGGAGATGAAGGCTGACCAGATGGTCCTCTCGGCCTTGGCTGGTCACCACCCTCTCTGGGCTCATCTCCCACGGGATCCTGCTGGCCCTGACCTCGGCCCATGTGCTGTGAGAGAAGAGCGCTGCTGCGCCTCCCCGCCCCCCTCCCCCCTTCCTGGGCATCCAGAAAGGAAGGGAGTGATGTCCTGAGGGCCCGGCACACCCTTCCTCCTGGGCCTTTGCCAACAGGCAGATCAAGAGTGGCCACTCCCGAGTGAGCGATGCTGAGAAAGTCCTGTCCAGGAGGTGCCTCCTGCAGCCCGGAGGCTGCTGGTCGTCTGGGTGGTCTGAACTCCCGGATCAATGTCCTGGTAACATCACTGGATGTGCCAGGTCACGGCTGGTGGTGACCCGTCAGACTGCCCACCTCCCTCTCTTCTGATCAACAGCCCAGCACCACATTGTAGCAGAGCCTGGACGGAGGCGCTTCCCTGTGTTCACTGCAAGGTGACCTCTGCCCTGGAGAGCTGGTCAGTCCAGTGAAAGGCGCCTTCAAAAGGGAAAGGAACGTGGTCATTTTTCCCCGATTTGGGACCAGCTGATCACGTGCTATTTTCACATGACTATTTGCATGTGTATAGGAAATGCTTTCCCCTTTCTTACACAGAGTTGGTGTGACCTTCATCCGTCTTTTTGTCCTGCGCTTGGGGGACATCCCGTCTGTGTCTTCCTCCCCCTGGCCTTTGTCACCCTCTTAGTTATGTGGTCATGAGGAGCATGGCCGATTGCCCTTCCGAAAGTGTCTGTCATCGTTCTTATGTATTTACATTATTTGGCTTCCTTATAATTAGTCATAGCTTGCTTTTAATCTTGGGGACAATGATTCTCTTTATTTCCAATTGCAATTCCGTTTTGCAGATTCTGTCTGCATTCTGACCTGATCCTCCATGTGGGGGCCACGTGGACCTGGGCCCCTGAGAAGACCAAGTGCAAGCACCTTTCCCCCAGGCCTGGCCTCGGGCCCTGCTCTGCCGCCCCGTTTGGGGATGTCCCAAGGCACCCGGAGCCCACTGTCCCTCTTCTCCACATTCACATCTGGATGTTTCCAAAATGCATCCACTCAGTTCAGCTGCCATTAAGTAACATCTGTTGCCAGATTTCTCACGTCTAGTGAAGGAGACATCCTTCTGGAACATTTCTCGATCCTGAATAATGTATTAAAATTTGCTCTCCCCGTTACGTGTTTAGTCCATTGCACGTCATCCTCAACGTTAGGCTTCCCGCTCTTCGCGTTTTCCTCTCTGGGGATGTATGTCCCACAGCTGTCCCCCATCGCTGGCCTCTTCGGGTTTCAGCTGTTCTCCGGTCTGTGATTTTGCCAACTAACTTCCCACTGTATTTCCCACACTTTCTTGTTTTTGCGCCTTTAGGAACCTTTCTTTAAGGGGAAAATGATTTATTTTTTTAATAATGTATTTTTGTTGATTTCTGAGAGGAAGGGAGAGAGAGAGAAACATCAATGATGAGAGAGAATCATTGATTGGCTGCCTTCTGCACGCTCCTCACTGGGGATCGAACCCACAACCCAGGCACGTGCCCTTGACTGGAATCGAACCTGGGACCTTTCAGCCCACAGGCCCACGCTCTATCCACTGAGCCAAACCAGCTAGGGCAGTGGTCGGCAAACTGCGGCTCGCGAGCCACATGTGGCTCTTTGGAAGGGGACGACCTCGGCGAACGTAGCTCAATCAGATTGAGGACGTTTTTAGCAAAGGCCAGCTTAGGAGTACCCTAATTAAGTAAATAACAGTGTACCTATATAGTTTAAGTTTAAAAAATTTGGCTCTCAAAAGAAATTTCAATCGTTGTACTGTTGATATTTGGCTCTGTGGACTAACGAGTTTGCCGACCACTGAGCTAGGGCGAACATGATTTCTTTTCTAAAATTAACTCCTAAACTTTCTGGAGTTTTAAAATCTTGCTGAAATTTGTGCTTCCATGTCAGGTGTAGGGGTTAGTGTGGTGTGTTCTAGACCCAGACTCCCTGACTGAGAGATGTAGGAGAAACACAAAAATCTGAGCTGGGTGGGACGGGACAAAATTGAAGCCTCACCAGGAATCCAAAAAGTCCCGGCAAACCCTGGTGGGATGGCAGTGTGGTCCCGCTGAGTGTGCACCAGAACCTCGCAGCACAGGTGGCCCGTGGATAGCTGGGTGCTGTGATGACAGTACAAACCCAGCACAGCACCTGGATGCACCTCAGGCAAGGGCTGGGCAGCCTGCAGGCTAGCTGCTCAGGCGCTGGAGACTGACAGCCTGGACTCAAACCCTCTATGAGCTGTGTGACCTCGGGCAGGTTTCTCAACCTCTCTGTGCCTCACATCTCTAGCCTTTAAAATGATAATGGCGTGTCTCTCACGGGGTGAATATGAGCAAAGGAGTGGATATATGTGTCATTTAGAACAGTGCCTGGCATGTAATGTGATCTAGCTATTGGCCACTGTGAATGTAAGTAACAGGAAGATTGAAATATAATAGACACGAAAAGTTATGTCAACAAAGCAGGAGGAAAATGTTGCGATGTACAAGGACAGTTAGAAATGCAGGACATGGGCAAGCTGGGAGGAAGGTAGCAAGGTTCCCACGAAGCGGGCGCAGAGGAACACGCGTGGAGCCCGGGGCTGGCACTCTGGACACCCCTATGGAGTCTCACAGCCTGCGGGGCACCATCGATGGCGTGTGTCCATCCCCTGCTGAAACCTGGGGCTGCCCGGGAAGGGCCTGACACATCGGTTGCTCAGTGATCTCACATGTATTTTGGATAGATGGAAAGGAACGCATGTAGGGTGCCATCGCTTCTAGAAAACGCCAGCACCCACCGATGGATGTAAAAGGACAGAGGTGACGAGCAGCTCCAGTGGAGGCTGTTGGCGCCTCGTAACGTTTCCCAGATCCAGCGAGGCAGCTGACTCTCCCATCAGGTTTGCTTTGTCTTTTTCTGTTAGCGTTCGGGGTTCAGCATGTCCAGCCGCCTGTAGAACCTCACAGCCTGTAGCTTTGGCAGGTAGTGATAATTAACAGCCCAGATTTAACAGCTGCTGTAAGCCAATCAATCGCACCAATCAATCACACCGGCTCCCTGCCCCAGAGGCACTAGAAGTGGTTGGAAAGCAAGCCTCGGGCTGCCACGGGACCCTCTCTCCTTAGAAGGCAGTTTGCATTCTCAAAAGCACCTGTGAAGGCTCACTTCTGCTTTTGAGAATTTTGCTCTGAAACACAGATGTGCAGAGAACGCAGGACTCGGAAGCTTACTTAAGTCGACATGAAAACGTTTTCTTAGAAGCTGAGCTGACACTGTCCTCCCCGGGGCCAGTTTGTGCAGGCAATGACCTCGTGCAGGTGCTGGACACGTGAGCACAGGCATCGCACCGGCTGCACGAGCCACCCACCCCCGTCTTGCAGCTGGGTCTCCGCCTTCTTGGAGGAGCCATAGTTTCCAGCTGGGACCAAGCTGATACTTGGACCACCTTCCTGATGGCCCCTGAGTTTCCTCCTCCACCAGCTGTAACTGCAGACACCCTCCCCCTCCCCAGAACCACTCCTGAGGCCCAAAGTCCCCACTGAGTGAGAGGCTTGGCGGGGGTGGGGGAAGGGGGTGCTGGGGCCAGGTCTGCATTGTTGCCAGGGCAGGTAACGAAACCCTGGAACTTCTGACATACAGTGCACGCTCCGGTGTGTTTCTGTGACCCCATACATGTGACAGACAAATCTGCGGTCCAGAAAGTGATACTGACGGAGAACATGGGTGTGTCCATTTGCATACACAAGAAAGGAGGCCAGACCTGCCCGTCCTACCATGCTCAGACCACCGCCCAGTCAGAACCTCTGTGGGTGCTGCGATAGGCCCGAAGCTTGGTGGTCCCGCCCCCACAAGTATTTATAGAGCACCCCCACGCCCCTACTGTCAGAGCTGCGGTAGGCGCCTGCTCTCCGGAGGGGGGTGACACTAGGTGGGACAGAGCGTTTGAAGCAGGAAAAAAAAGACAGTGCCCTGGCCGCTTGGGCTCCGTGGATAGAGCGTCGGCCCGTGGGCTGAAGGGCACTTACCTCCGCTGCAGGCTTGATACCCTGCAGGTGCCGGAGGCAGTCAATCCGTCTCTCTCTCTCTCTGTCTCTCCCCTTCGCTCCCATTCTCTCTCTAAAAAAAAGGCGTGGGGGGGGGGGAATATCCTCCCGTGAGGATTAACAACAAAAAATTCCAGATAGTACGAATGGAGTGCAGGGAGTAAGATAGAGGGATGTGGGGGTGACAGGTGACACTGCCAGAGAGAAAAGTGGGGACCTGCTTCAGTCCAGAGCCTGTGGGAGCCTGTGGAAGCCCGTGTTGTGGCACGTTCTGGTCCTGTGTTAAAACGTGGTTTGAGCTGCTTTTGGACACGCGTGGGAGAGTCTGGGAGGGGGTTCAGGGTAACGGAGGCGACAGCTCTAAGGTGGGGCTGGGGGGTGAGGAGACGGGCGTGTGCCTGGCAGGTGTTGGCCACAGGGCCCAGGGGCGGACTGGGCGCAGAGCACCCACGGTGACCTCTGAGGGTTTGGTCTGAGTAGCCAGGTGGGAGCGGCCCCGGAGATGGGGACGCAGGGGTGGGAGGTGGGCTTCAGAGCACCAGCACGTTTGGTTATCAGCAAGTTTGTACGTTTTGTCAAACATCAAAATGAACCAGCCCACCCCTCCAGAGGGAGAGGCGGTGGCTGTCCCTCCCAGGACAGCCTGGGGGATTGCTCTGCCCTCCTGCCCTCCACCGCTGCTCCGCTGGCATCGCCGGCCCGGGCAGAGCTGGCACTTGCAGCATTACGTTAGTGTCAGAATACTGCCGTTTGAGGCAAACCTGCCCCAGATCTAACCAATAAAAGGCCTTTGTCAGAACATGGTACTTCCGAAGGCCGTTCTTTACTTCCTCTTTTCACCTGAATTGCTGGACCCTCACCTAATTCTGCCCTGACTCTGCTGCATGACCTCAGACACGGTGCTTAGCCTTGTCAGGGACACAGACAGGAGGCCTTGCTCGTGCCTGTCAGGTGCATGGGCACGGTCCTGTCGGAGGGGGCCCCCATCAGGTCCCATCCTGCCCGGCCCCCTCCTCTGGGCAGAGCTGGAGAACAGGCCGCCTTTCAGGCTGGGTTCACACACCTACGGGACAGAGTCATTTGGAGGAGCTTGCAAAAAACGCTGGTGCCCAGGCCACACCCTGGCCCCCTTAAATCCCAGTGGAGGGGCTGGAGATGTAGGGACTGGGGATTGCCACGCTCTGTCACTCTGTCACAGGCAGGCCTGTGCACCTGAGACTAGCAGGAGGGGCGGGGCAGGCCCTAGGCCCCAGGCATTGATGCTGAAACTGAACTGGTGATGCTGAAGCTGAACTGGCCAGAGAAGCCAGTTCCTGTTTGAGCTGCTGCCCCAGGACGGCCAAGCTCCAGCGGCCAGCAGCCCCGCTCCTTCCAGCCACTGGGAGAGCCAGCTGCAGTGAGGCCCGGTGAGCAGGGAGGGAAGGCACAGGTGGAGGTCCTCTGTGGGTTGCTGTTGCTCTGGGGGAGGGGTAATGGAGTAGCTGCTAACAGATTCCAAATGGAGTAATAATGTCAACGATCGGTGTGATCTCCTGAGTGCTGTGCATGGGGGATTCCAGTGCGGATTGTGGCCCGGCCAGCGAGGGTCTGCCTGAGGCCGGGAGGGGAGGGCTGCGCAGGCCTGGGGAAGCATCCCACCTCTCAAACCATCTCTCTCCTCCTCCATGGGGAACAGGCGTGCTATAGTTATGCACGCGCTCAGGTTCAGCTGCGTTTTGGGCCAACAGTGACTAGGTTCCTATTATAATCATTGCTAATACCGATGCACAAACTCAGTCTGTGCTGTTTAAAGAGTGACTGAGAACATGAGTGCTGAATGAGTCATGAGTTGGGGAGGATTTTATTCTCCATCTGATGCTTTTTGTAGGAAAGAAGTGAGCACTGTTACCCTGCTTATGTTTAATAAGGTTTTAATGTAAGAATCCCAAAGAAGCCAGATTTGTTTTAAAAGAGACGCAGAGGTACAAGCCCCAGTCCCTCCCACAGCCTGGCGAAGGCCCCCAGGCGACATTCCCTTTGGGGATTGGATCACAGACCCAGCCCCGAGGGACCCAGGCATGGAGGGAGGGGCTGGGGTGGTTTGGCCCAACACACAACTGATCACTGGCTGGCTTCCAAGCAGCCCTGCTCTAGGACGGGAGGAGGGGCCGGAGTGCAGGCAGGTGCTCTGTGCACACGGAGCCTGGCCCCTGGCCTGAGGCCTGACAGAGCTGTGGCCCGCGTCCTACCTCTGCTGTGAGCAGCGCAGTTCAGGGTAGATGACTGTGACCTCCTGACATACCCATCCTCTTAGGAGCTGTCCTGCTCAGGCAGGCTCTGCAGGTGAGAAGGTGCCCAGCTAAGAGGGTATTGAGTCCCTCCTCCTGGCCTGGGTAGCCCCTTGCCAGCCAATCTTGGGCCTGAGAGAAGGGGCAACTCCAAAAAGTTATACTGAAGTCCCTTGGGCCGGTGGTGCAGGGGAGAGAATCCATCAAATGGGCCCATCCCCCAGCCGCTGCGGAGCAGGGAGTGCTGCCTGATGCCCAGGGGCTCCCAGTGCAGCTACCCACACAAATGGGGGGTGGGGTGGGGGAGCAGCTGCAGCTCACAAAGAGCCTCCAAGGCTCCTTTGAATCAGAACGCATTTGATCTGACCCACACTGATTGTCCTCCCCACGTGGAGGGGCAGGGCAGGCCCTAGGCCCCAGCATTGATGCTGAAACTGAACTGGTGGTGTTCAGTGGAATCAAGTGGGATGCTGAGGAAGTGCAGTTGGAGGATTCTGGGACAGCTAGGGAATGTTGTCCTCGGTGGTTCTTGTCAGTGTAAAACAGCTTCTTATGGTTACTTGTCAAATCTGGAAATAGATATTCTCTCTCTCTCTCTCTCATAAAAGATGAATTTTTAAGGTCGCGTAAGTGTCTGACGACACCGGCTGGAACATAGGCTGAATGTTAGTTTTCTGGGGATCTTTCGCGTCAGGCCGAATGGGCTCGGGTGAGGA